>CM066031.1:1108583481-1110066606 GCA_033557465.1 Ichthyophis bannanicus
TGCGAGAGGAGTTTGGGTGCAAATCCCAGGCTGAGAGTTGAGTACTACTACTACTACTACTACTACTATTCAGCATTTATAAAGCTCCACGCACACAGCGCTGCACAGCTAACCTACAGGAGGTAGCCAACATATAAGAGACAGTCCCTGCCTGTCAGAGTCATGCTCAGAGCTTACAATCTAGTTAAGGGAACACAGTACAGTCATTAGTTGAGTCTGTGCAAGGCAAAGCAACAGAGGAAACCATGGTTGACAGGGCCAAAAGGGGGCTACGAGAATCAATCATTGAGCTCCTGTCAGCCTGTAGTTGTAAAGCATTTTGGATATCAAGGGGATGGGTGAGAATGCATAGAGCACTCCCTGTCCCTGGTGTAGGAGGAAGGCATCCAGGACCTGCCGGTACATCAATAGAATTCTGGAACAGAAGAGTGGAAGCTGTGTGTTTAGTGGAGTGACAAAAAGATCTATGAGTAGGGTCCCCCACGTTTGGAAGATCCGAGCAGTCATCTGCCGATGCAAGGTCCATTTGTGTGGATGAAGGATTTGGTTCAGCCTTCCCACAAGGACAGTACACCGCACTGAGGTGAATATGGTGCGACATGGCAAAGGACATAGGCGAATGGCTTCCCTTGCAGAGAAGGGAACCCGTCCTCCCTTGTTTGTTCACGCAGAACATGGCAACGTGGGTGTCCGTCCCGACTAGAACAGGTTGCCCTGAAAATTGGGGTTGAAAAAAACCAAAGAGCAGGTTGTCACCAGTGCAAGCAGCTCTCGAAAGATGTGATCTGCAGGGCAGATTCATGTTGTATCCATAGTCCTTGTGTGGTTAGGACGTTCAAATGCGCTACCCAAACCCAGTTTGGAAGCAATCGTTGTTAGGGTGCATCGAGGTGTAGGCATCTGAAAAAGGTGATGCAACAAGTAGCTTTCGTGGAGAACATCACCACTGAAGGGACTGGATCAGTCGAGGGGTGACGTGAATATTGTGCTGAGATACCCATGTGCTTAAGAAAGCATAGTTACTCACCTGTAACAGGTGCTCTCCAGGGACAGCAGGAATCCGTCCTCCCCTTATGGGTGACGTCGGGCACCGAGGGAGCCCGGGCAGAGTAATTCCCAAGCTTTCAAAGCAAGCCTTTGGGATTGCTGCCACGCATGCGTGGTCCTCGTCCCAGCCCAAGGGGGCCATCTTGCTCAATCAGGTTCCCTTAAGCTCGAACCCTACCAAGGCATATGTCAAGGGAAGGATAAAAATCCAAGGCAACTCATCGGTGAGGCGAGAGAGTGGACGGGTAGTAGTGAAGACCGATTTCTGCTGTCTCATGGAGAAAAAGTTACAGGTGAGTAACTATGCTTTCTACAGGAAACCAAGCAGGAAGTAAGTCCTCAAATTACTGGAACTCTCCAGTTACAGGGCTACTGAACCTATAACCAAAAATGCCTTCCGCGAAGTCATAAGTAGAAGCCGCTGACCGAAGGAGCCCGAGTCCTCAGGTTAGTGGAGGCGAAACCCTCGGTAGTTGTCGAGAAGGGTCGGAGGGCAGGAGATGCTTATACCCCAAACGAGATTACAGAGTACAGCCTGGCCAAAGGCGCTGTGGCGGGCGGGACTACACTCTCCAGGCAGTAATGTGAAGGTATTCGCAGCAAGCCCAGGTCGCAAGCCCGGCAGATGTCCAGAGGTACTGAGCGCAGCCAAGCGACTGAGGCTGCCTTGGCTCGGAGGTCGTGGGAGGGGACCCTCCGATCACAGCTGGGCGCCCGCATTCGCGTGAGCTTAAGGCGATGGCAGTCCGCCACCCAGATGGAGAGCGTGTGTTTGAGGGACTTGCCTAGCTCAAGCAAATTAGGATCGTACGGGACAAGAAGAGCCCAGCCAGATTTGCGATGAGGATGGGGGCGCTGCAGATAGAAGGCAAGAGCCCTCTTGCAGTCTGGTATATGCAAAACCGCTGATGCATGGTCGGCATGAGGTCTCGAGACGAAGGTCAAGTAAGGAATACCGCCTGATTGATATGGCAAATCCGATACAACATTATGCAGGAAATTGGGGTGGGTACGGAGGACCACACGGGTCCTATAGAAACCTGGTATAAGGGGCATCAGCCATGGAGGGCCTGGAGCTCATTGACTCGACGGGCCGAGGTCAACGCCAACAGGAAGAACATAGTAAAGGATAGGTGCTGAAGTGAACAGGTCGCCATCGGCTTGAAAGGTGAATGCATAAGCGGTATGAGCACTACGTTCAGGTACCACTCCGCTCGGGAAGCCGTATGCGAGGTTTAGAAAGCAAGGAAGACACGGCATAAAGTGGGAGACTAGGAGCTGCTCGGAGAGGGATTTACCCTCGATGGGGAGGTGATTCGCCGAGATGGCACTCAGGTGCACCCTGGACTGACGTTCGACTTCAGCCCTTCCTTCGAGACGGTGAACGAGATACTGGAAAGACCCATCGGATAGGACAAGAAATAGGGTCGATCTGGAGTGTGGAACACCAGAGCGAGAAGCGCCGCCACTTGAAGGGCATACGCTCGTCTCATTGAAAGTTCTTTCCTCGATGCAAGGATGACATCCGCCAGACGATCCAGCGGGGCTCGGGATACCCCATTCAGCCGCCAGGCTGTGGGGGACAACGAGGCCAGGTTCGGCTGGAAGCACCCGGCCTTCTTCCTGCGGTTAGCAGGTCGGGGCCACAGCCCGGGGGAACTGGGGGCTTGGACAAGAGCTGAAGCAGGCGCATGGAACCATGGATATCGGAGGCCATGAAGGAGCGACGAGGATCACTGACACCTGATCTCGCTGAAACCTTGTGGAGTGGGTCCTCGCGATGGAGAGGACGTGGGAGGGAAGTGTAAAGATTACCGGAAGGTCCCAATCAAGAGGAATGCATCCAGGGCCTCACCATGCTCCGGGTGCGAGAATACGGGTCGCAGAAGCAAGGGAAGCTAATGCATTCATTGGGGCTGGCCTACAGGTCCAGGGTCGGGGTCCCCCGCCGATGGAACAAGGAGACCGGCCACCTCTGGGCTTCAGCTGCCAATTTTCGAGAGGGTGGAGGATCCTGCTGAGCTTTTGTCTGTGAGGACAATCCTCGTGGCCCAGGAGGGTAGGATCCGCTCACAGGCTCATCCTCCGATGGAAGGCAAAACTTGCAGAGGAGGCCCGCCGCAGCAGGAGGCAGGAGCCCTATGCTCCCCTCCCTGTTGATGTAAAACATCGCTACTCTTCGCTGTCGGTCTGCACGAGTTACCGACTTCCCCTTCAGATGTTGTTTCGAAGGCCTTCAGGGCCCATCAGACTGCCCGGAAGCTCGAGCAAGTTTATTTTACTGTTGGGACTCTTCTGGTGACCATTGCCCCTGAGTGCACGGTGTACCACAGTGGGCTCGCCACCCCCCAGCAGGGACTGTGTCTGTTGTCAGGATGAGCTTGTGGGGTTTGGAAGAGCAAGCCCCCGGAGGTAGGTTGCGGAGGTCGCTTGGGGGCCACCATGTCCAGAAGACCTGCGACTGCTGTGGGAGACCCGAAAGGGGTCTCATGAGGTGACCTGAGGACCAGGCAAAACATCCACTGAGCACTGAGGCAACCACTGGGTCGTTTCCGCATGTGCATGTGGGTGTGGGGGATGACATGGAATGGTGGAGGCCAATGGTGTCCAAGAGGCACAGCATAGTACAGCAACCATGACCCGAGTGCTGCTCTGACCTGAGCTACCAGGGCTCAGAGGCAAGCCGCCCAGTCCGCCGGCAGGGAGGCAGTTTGCTCATTTGGTGTTGGGTGTGTGGCCGATGAATTCCAAGGTCTCCACAGGTTCGAGGTGGGACTTGGGGGTAAGTTGACCAGGAACCCAACCTGGCATTTCTAGGAGTAGAATCATGCGGGATTGCCGCTCGATTGAGCTTCTTCCAGCAGAGGACCCCATGACGAGCCAGTCATTCAGATAAGGGAAGAACTGGCAATGCCCTGCCGCCTGAGGAAGGGTGGCGGCCGCGGAGATGCAGCTTCGTGATAGACACTGCGGGGGCAGACGCGAGTCGCGGCAAGAGGAGTTCCCGTTATTGGTAATGCTCCCATGGCGCCCACTATCATACAAAAACAACGGCATGGAAGTGCTCGGCTAGATCCTACTCTCTATGTCTGTAAACAAACCTTCTTCAGCTGGGGGTGAATCAAGATGTGGGCGTAAGCGTCCCATGAGATCCAAGGAGAACAGCCATGGTGGCTATAACCTTCCCCCCCGGAGGACTCCCAAGTGGCTTATTCCCTCCCTCCCATCAGGTATAACAGCGACGACATCGGCCCAGTGCAACCATCATTGTTCCCATTGCAGCAGGATGCACGAGCGCCGACTAGCATTTTGAACTTCTCCCGCACCAAAAACTTGTTTAACTTTCTGAGGTCCGAGGATCGGCCGTAGGACCTCCACGGTCTTTTTTTTTCGGGAATGAAGTAGTACCTTCGGGAATAGAAAGCCCTGACCTCGGAGATACATTGGTACCCTCTCGACCGCCTGCGTGGGTGAGGAGGTTGTCCAGCTCCCGCTGCAGATAAAGTCCTGGGTGCCGCGGGGGAGTCAAGAAAGCACTGCTGGGGAGAAGAGGCAAGGGAAGCCTGTCCAGGTGGAGGACAGTACCGTTGTTGTGGGAAAGACTCCACTCGGAAGGACCCAGGCTGGACCAGCCATGACGGATGCACAATGATGGCGGTGTGCTTTCACCCTGCGTCCCAACTGGGGTCGGTGCGGCACGCGCGCGTGGCGTCGGGGTGGGGTAAACCTCACCCAGTAGGGTAAGGCCTTTCCTTGGGAAGGAACAGCTTCTTAGTCTGTTGTTTCTTCCAAGGGAGGAAGGTGGTCTAGCGGCGAGAGACGGGTTTGGGTTACAAACTCTGTCTCTATGTATGAGGTCCTGGGACCTCCGAATGGGCTTACCGCAAAGTTGTGCGCCGAGGCAGGAGACGTCCAGGAGCTTTTCCTGGACCCACTGCTCCATAGTCGCCGGATCTGAGCCATGCCTGGAGGTTCGAGCCCCCAATGCCAGCAGCCTACACAAGGGCCGAGAATTCAAATTCTATAACATACTACGGCATGGGCGATGTACCCTTTCGCGCACCTCCAACGACTGACCTCACGGAGGGTCTGGGAATCTCAGGAGTGGGTTTTTCTGCTGAGGCAAAGCGGAGAACAACCTCCGAGCTCCTTGGGGTGAGGTCACGTAAGAAAACATGCCACCTGTCGGAATGGTAAGCTTGGATACGCGGCATGTGAGAATGGCCCCTTGGGAGGCCTTGCATCCAAGGGCGTTGAGGGGCCTCTTGACTCCCTACCCAGCAGAAATGAAGAATGAGACCGGTGGGCTCTTTTGGTTCAGCATGGCTGATTTCCCAACCACCATGGAAGGTGTGGGGAAGTGGGTTTTCTCTTAAATACCCGGGGCTGCATTGGACCCCTGTACCAGCGCGTTGAGGCGCTAAATCACATTTGGAAAAATGAGGCAGGTGGTTTCCCACCATACGGAGAAAGAAGCCTGGAAGGAAGGGGAGGCATTGGGACAGTGAGGGGATCCTGAGGCGGGAGGACTGATACTGCAAGATATCGAGCTATATACGTCGAGGCTCCTCTTCGGCCTGGTAGCCCAGAGTCGAGCCGCCTGCGCCACTGTCCCGGCACGAATCGCCTAGAAAGTGATGTGTCCTTCAGGCACGGCGAACGCTTCGGAAAAAGTGGGCAGGGACGGGTTCGAAGGGAGGTTTCCTGTGAGCACGGGTATCCAGGGAAGTATCCCCATTTGATTTCCAACCCGACAGATCTGAGGAGGATTCCAATTCGGGTTGGTCGCCTGGTCCTGAGGCCGAGCCTGTTTGGAGATGGAGGCCTGGGGGATACTCCACTTCCCGAGGAATGGGAAGGCTGAGCTTCCGGAGGACCAAACGGCTCTCAGGGGGTTTTACAAGGCGGGTTTTGGACACCCCTCTCAACCCCCCAGGGAGTTCTCTAGGCATTGAACCAGCTGAGATGGGTTGTGGAGTGCCTGCTGGATTCCACACGCAGAGACACAAACGGGGTTACCCTACTGGGAGACCTAGGGGGTGGCCTTATGGAAAATGTCATCTGACCGTTGCTTACAACTCAGGCAGAGCCTTGGAGGACGTTTCATTAAAAAGCTGAGCAGAGCTCCGGATCATGGTTGGTCACGAGCCACCACAGACCCAGATTATGCAGTGTCCATAAGCGACATGTTTCTTGGAGCAAACTGTTGCATTTTTTGAAACACAGTGGCCCCATTGGGGCAAAAAAGGGACCCCCGGCAAGGTCGAAGCGCAACACAGCCAGTGGTGTTGGGAAAAACAAAAGGGCCACAAAGCCCTCCAAAAGGCCGAAAAAAATGCTACCACAAAAACATCCACGAAGAAAAAGAAGCCAGGGGAAGGTGGCGTAGAGGACTGTTGCAATTGGAAAAAAATCCACAGTGCCAGAGGCCGAAAAAAGAAATAGTTTTTTCCAAGGGACGAGGGGAACGTGCCATCTGAAGGGCTCCAAGGAAAAAGGGAGGGACTGAGGAAGTTGGCACATACTTGGACCGGGAAGACGGGACCACGTAATACATGGCACCGCACAAATACCAAAGGTTTTCTTTGAAAAAGCTGGGGAATTGCTCCACAAGTGCTTCGTCAGTGGCCAAAGTCACCAGTGAGGACTGATTTCCTGCTTGTTCCTGGAGAAGTCAGAGGTCCATCGTGCTTGGACATTCATATTGTAATCGAGCACAGTTGGGGCGACCACCCCCAATATGCGACTGTGGAGCGCCATGTGTTCTTAATAGCCATCGCATTTCTCGAGCTGTAATTCGATTTGCTCTTGCACCCACTTTGCCAGTTCTACTGAGATGAGTACAGCGATTCTATGGAAGAAAAAGCTTGGGACTGTCAGTATCTAAGAGCATTCCAATGAACTCCAGTCCTTTGGGTCAGAGAGAGGTGAGACGTCCCAGACAAAGTTTATGACAAAGCCTAAGCCTGTTTGCCAGCCAAAGAGACGGGCTGATGGAAGGGAGAGTGTCCTTACCACTAGAGGGGGAGTCTCTCCTGATCAGCCAGCCGGTGAAGTAAGGAAAGACTAATACTCCCAAAGTACGTGGTTGAAGCGCAGCAACTTTAATGCCCATGGCAATGTTGTAACGTGTTCTCGTGGCTGGTTTAGAGGCAAGACCAAAGGGTAGCCCAACCTGGTAGGGATTAGTGGGTTCCCTGGAACAAGAAGCACAGATTACTGTCTGTGGTTGAGGGATGGATCAAGTAAAATAACGTGTATTTCGCCAACCACTAATCCAGAATGTAGGTTGTTCTATTAACTACCTCAAGTTGACACCCCTGGTGTTAATTAGTAAAATGTTCAATGTTTAGATTTAGGGCAATACTGGACGCTTTATATTTTCTGTTCATTGATCACTCTTCTACGGTAAAGCCACCAGTTACTCACCTGTAACAGGTGACTCTCCGGGAACAGCAGGAATTTAGTCTTACCAAATATGGGGTATCGTAGCGGTGACTGAAAGGAGCCTGCACGGGAAAGCTCCCCAGCGTCCAATTAGGAATCTTTTTGGGAGCCATCCCACAAAAACGCCTGCATGAGCCGTACAGTCTTTCCCAAAATGCCTCTGCTCCAGTTGAGTTTAAAGATGAGACAACAGAGCAGAGAGAGGGCAAAGGAAAGAGATATCGAGAGATAACAACTCCTAGGGGAGGTGGCTGGGTTGCTGAAGACTAAATTCGCTGATGTTACCGGAGCATACATATGTTATACGTGTGAGTAAACTATGTCGATCTCCCAGGCAACAAGCACGGAATGCCAGTCTTTCACATATGGGGACTTCCCTAGCGTTAGCTGCCGAGGGAGGAGACCTCCCCAGAAGTTGGGTGTCCCTGAGACAGGGCTCCACTTACCCCCATTGGATCTTTGGAATCCAAAACCCGGCCGCGGAGGGTAGGAGGGATTAGGTAATGGATAACAGGTGTTGGAGAAACAGTCCGGACCAAACAAGGCATCCCAGCGGGAGTCCTTGTCCAAGCAGTAATGGGATGTGAAGGTAGGAACCGAAGGCCCAATTGTGGCTGAGCGACAGAATGGAGTCGATAGACACACAGTGCAGATGAGCCATTGAAGCTGCCATGGCTTCTACACCATTGTGTGCAGTGAAATCGGCCCCTCCAGAGGAAGGTTACTAATCTGATAGGCAAAGGACATACACTGGTGCCAATCCAGTTGGACAGTGTTCTCCTTGGAGACTGGACCCAGTCCCAAATTATGAGTAGGATCCAAAAAGCAACAAAGAGTTTGAGACGACCTTATCTATGTTGCTGTGTTCTTTGCACAGTAAAAGGCTTAAAGCTCTTTTACAGTCCGCGAAGTCGGAAGATCCTTTCTGTGCATTGTGACTGCATTAGGTCTTGGAAATGCATACACAGGCAGGTAGGACCGCTTGGTGAAGATGAAAAAGGCGAGACCACCTTTGGCATAATGTGTTGGATGAGTCCTAAGGACTACCTTGTCATGATTAAAATCGTGTAATAAGGTGGAGCAGGCTCCCAGTGCTTGCAACTCACTGATGCGACGTAACTGATGATGATTGCAATGAGAAAGATAATTTTCCAAGAAAAGGGAATTTTCAACTTTCATATGACGTAGTAGCCTAAGGGTTTGAACCGGTGGCATCATGAGCTGACGCAAAGAACCAGCCCCGCCACCTCCTCCACGTTCCCATGCCAAAGGTGGCGGGCGGCCTAACTGGGAGGCTGTAGTTCAGCAAGGAAGGGTCCTCTCCAAATCAAGACCCTGTGACTATAAGTAGCGCCATGGAGAGGAAATTAGTTATCACGTTAGACGGCTTGAAAGAAGCTGCAATATGACTCAAATGGACTTCTTACTGAGTTAAGTCTATAGGTTCCTACCCCCGTCAGTGGATCAAATGAAGGAGCTTTTTATCCGCTAATGATGCCAGCGGTTATCGTCAAGGGGTTAAGACCAATTCTGTGTCAGGGCCCTTTATTCTGTGGTATATTGAATCTGATCCGGCTAAAAACTTCAATTCACAGTTATTAAAAAAGCCATTCCAAAGAGCCGTCTTTGTGGAAGGCTTTCCTGGTAAGCACAAAGGACATCCTTGAATTCGCCTGAGAGAGGAGCTTAAGATCATTGAAGGTACCTCTAGGCCTTCACGCAAACAAGCTCAGAGATGCAGAGACTTGGGATGACCAAACTTACGTCCCGTCCCCTCCCTTGTGAAAGGAAGAACTGGAGCAGATTCTAAACCCAGGTAGGTAGCCTGAGAGAGATGTAGAAGCAAGAGGGTACCATCACTTGCCGTGGCCAATGTGGAGCATAGTAGAATCATTTTTTATGCGCCCCTGTCTCTCTGGATAGCTTGAAAAGGGGTTTGGGTTTGGGGAAACTTATGGGGAATAGAGTTGGAAAGAAGGCCATAAAGGAAGGTCCTTGCCCCCCCCCAGTGAAGGAGGAAAGCATCCCTGGCCTGAGAGCCTGGAGCCGGAATTCTGGAACAGAAACACGACGGAAGTTTAGGATTCCAAGGACTTTGCACATAGAGGGTCTATGTCCGGGGTTCCTCCAAATTTGAAAAGATCTTTTGGCAACTGGTCACAGCATGTGGAGGATCCATTCGTGTGGAAGCAAGTAGAACTCGACTGATGCTGTCTGCCCAAGCGTTCCTGTATGCCTGGAAGGACTACACTGCCAGGAGATGAAGCTGATGCTCTCTGGGCGAGTGCCCATAGTCGCAGATAGCTTCGTATGCAAAGCCGCCGGAGAGCCTATTCCCCCCTGCTTGTTCCCACGTAGAAACATGGAATACTTGATTGTCCGATATGAATGAGGAATGTCCCTTGTAGGCTGAGCAGGGGCTGTGGAACACTCGCAAGGAGCAAGGCAGATTTGCTCTGAGGCTCTAAGGGACTGATATGTAGATGAGTCCTCCTGTTGGAGTCCAGAGTGCCTTGGGTGGAGAGATTCCTGCAGATGAGCTCCCCAACCCATCGGAGACCCAAGCATCTGTTGTGAGATTTGCCTGGGGTAAAGGTGGTTGAACAAGGAGGCCGCTAGCAAAAGGTTTGAGTGGACTGCCACCATTGGAGGGATCAAAATAAGGCGATTTGGGTTTGCTATTTTGTCTTGACAGGCATCCCCCGATGCCTGTGGTCCACTGAGTGGATAAAGCACACTGGGACGCCTCCTTATATGGAGGGCGAGCATAAGAAATACCATGCACGGTAGATGCCATGTGGCCTAAGGGAGTGGTCGCCATTCCTCGTGCAGTGAGACGCAGGCTTTCGCAATGATTGAGAAAGCTAATTGCAAACCATAAGAAAGGGCAACGGGCCTGGGGAAGAAATAGGCCCCTATGGCCTTCTGGTATCCAGCAGAACTGAGTTCCTATGCAGAACTCTAGCAGACTGAGTTGGGAGTTAGACTGATTTGGTGATGTTATATGATCCAGACCGGCAAGTTATTGAAGGATACGCATTTGTGCAGAGATAGAGAAGCTCCTGGCCTCTGACGTCTGAGTGGGGCTTGAATGAAGCCAGTCGTCTAAGTTAGGGGAAGCGGACGAATATCCCTTATGGTGAGTTGCGGAGAAAAGGCTGCGAAACCTCGATGGCATGGCAATTCAGCGTGAATACCATTGTGTCCGTAGCTGAAGGAGTCCGGCCAAACTGGAAGCACACTGTATTGGTTAGTGCTTTGCCTTGAAAAAAAAGGAACCGAAGCTGAAACCTTTCATTGCTGATGTGGGAAGCCGGATTTTGGGAACATGGGGGGGACGCCTGTAGGTCAGCTTGAGCTCTAGAGAGAAGAAACGGCTGAAAGTCATGACCCTGAAGGTATGAGCAGCAGGTAGTTGCCTACGAGAAATCCCTAATACTTGAATTTCTGTTATTGAAAAGCACGCGAATTTGTTCAATTCTCTGAGGTCTAAAATGGGTCTGTATCCCTCTCCCTCTGTTTTTGTTTTGGGATAATGGGAGAGAGAGGGGGACGTAAACGCCTTGAACCACTGTTGGTGGTTGTTGGTTTAACTTTTCTTCTATTGGCCCCCTTGGGACCACGACAGCACGTGACCCTCTTGATCTAACAGGTTGAGGATGAGAAGTCTGAGAAATTGAATCTGTCTTAACTTATACCGGTTTGTGGGAGGGGGCATGCACAGGAGCAAGTTGCCAGTATTGTGTACCGCTCCATTTTATTAATGGAGAAGGGGTCCAATGCTCTGCTGGTATCGGCTCTCCCACCTGGGGGCAAAATGACATAACCTCTCGCCTGGAATATTGGTGGAAGGCTCACCCCGGTCCATTTAGAGACCAGGAAGGCTAAGTTCTCTAGAGAAAAGGCAAAGGCCACTTGGAGGCTCTCAGACTTGCTTGAGACCTGGCTTGATGGCCCCCTTTCTAGCATCTTGGCCGTTTTCCTTGTTGTTTAGGTGGTTGACCGGACTTGTCCAGACATCTCGATGACCTGCACGAACGTCCCTGCTGGGAATAAGCGGGATAAAAACCTCTTCTTTTTTGAGAAGAAAGGCTTCTTGAAAGATTTTCTCTAGTCAGTATGCACGCTGTCGCCATTTGGAATAGCCTATCCAAAGTGGAGTTAGTCAGCATGCTAATTCCATGGGCTTTCCTTTTTTCTGTGACCAATTTTTGCCAAAGTAGATTCTTTGACCGTGCTCCTAGCGGGGATTATTGCCCCAGTTTGTCCTGTCACACTCAGAGCCTCAAATCATATCTCAGAGCCTGGAGCCAGGCAATTCTACGTTCCTGCACTTCTATAGAAAATCGACAGATTAGTTCTGTTTCTTATTGTACTCCACCAAACCAGTCTCAAAAGCTGCAACCGGTTGACAAACAGGACCCCCACTTATCTTCTGGGCAGGTTTGGACCAATGTGCATGAACAATCCTACTTCTATTTCCTTTCCAGGCACGAAGAGGGCCTATCACATACCCATCTTTCTAATATCCACCCAGTGAATCTTTAGAGGAACATTCCCCTATATAAAATCTAGGAACTGAACTCCTGGCAGTAAAGCAATGGAATGCCTGGAAAGCCCGCAGTATCAATATGGCCAATCCAATATAGTTCTAACAACTCACCGTCCATGGCAAGGGACTGTTAGAGGCATGCCGCGTTTGCACTCCGGATCGAGATTCCTGATAATGATGATTTCCACTGACCAACAGGATGTGGATGTCAGGAAGCTGGATGGTTTTTCTGGGAAGCCAGGAGAGACCAGGAGGGACTACGATAAATTAAAGGGTTATCAGGTACTGCTGAAGAGTGAGGAGAACCTCGGTGCCGAGGAGAGGTATCTCCCACCTATCTCAAACATGAAACATTGCATGAAACTGGTCCCATGCCAATGTTACCTGTATCAGCAGTTACAAATACCGTTCTTATGTAAAACGTCGAGACAGAAGTATATTCAAAAATGTTAACTGTTCCATTGTAAATCCGCCACAGCGATCTCTGGACAGGGCGCGGTATAGAAGAAATTAACAAAAGATAAATAAACCATGAGATCATGTAAAATCTCATGGATAGACAAGGGAGCGTGCCTCCTACGTGAGCTTTGGGATATGGTAACCAATCTCCATACTCGCGTAGACACTGGGCCCCTCTGTATCAGGACCCCACCCCCCGTCACCAGTAAGGGATACAACCCACGAGCCACTCCCCTGAGTGAAATCTTGAAAGGAGCAGATAGATCTTACTTCTCGGAGGCCACGACATCCTACTCATTTTAGGAGAGGACCAGGCTCCTCCGGAAGATAGTATCCCGGTACCTGCCAGAGCTATCCTAGAAAATCCGATTTGCCCGAGTCCTTCCAAGGATTCGAGAGCTAAATCATGTGTCCGGATGCTCTTGAAGAGCCCGAAAAAACCGCTACCGGTATATGCTGGCACCAGAAGGGTATCGCATTGACTGGGTGCCGCCCAAAGCCGATACCGCTGTCAATGCTACCGATAAACACCGGTACCGGCATCGGTGCCGGACCGGTTGATATCCAGTCTGAAACGGTTCTGAGGGCGTCGAGTTGGCCGCAAGGAGAGCCGCCAGCACTGAGTTCAATAGCCAGGCACCTCGAGTCTATCGACGCTGCCGATACATGGGTGTTGGTACGGAGGACTAGCGGGAACCCCCACCCAGAGCATGGCACCAGTAGGACCTCTGCCGAAGTCGAGGCTTCCGAGAACACATCCTGGCATCCCCCAATAATTGCTTTGGAAGCCGATAGACCTCAACCACGGGGGCCAATCTTTGCCAGTATGGATTACCCTCAAGGGCAACGCCAGCGGCCATCTTCCGATGCTTGTGCAAGGAGATGTATACCCCTTGAGGACCCGGCTGGACTTATTCTCTATGATTTTTTTCTGCGGAGGTAAGACGTTTAAATGTCCCTGGCAAGACGCAAATGCCCACGAAAGCTACGCATAAGAGGGAAAAAGGGCCCTGAGATTGGCAGCTCAGTTCTGTCGAACCCCTTTTGGACATCATGGCAACCACGCCTATGCACTCTGAGATGGAGTGGTTCAGAAATTTCCTAAACATTTAATGCACCACCGGTTGATTTTTTCCGGTGACGGAGATGGTCACTGCCATCACTTGGTGCATTTTTTAAAACCAGAGGCGGGGTTTCTCCATTGGTGGTTAGCGAAATTTTGGGCCTAAGGCCCCCCACTACACGGGCCGTGACACCTGGAAAGAATAAGTTTTGGAATAAAAGTACCCATCCTACATTTTGTTTTTTTTGCTACCCCAAAACGAAAGAACTAACTGGCGTGTACCAGTATCGCGTCGAGGAAGGCCCAGAAGAAACCACAAACAAAGAATAAGGAAAATAAATTTCTGCGGGAACAGGCACATGACATGCTGGCTCCACGGGAAAACGGAAGAACTGGAGGAGAGGCAGTTGGGAAAGGCGGGAAGGCAGAACGCAAGGCGCTGTGGGATGCTCCAAAAAAGCTTCCTAATTGGACGCTGGGGAGCGTGCCCGCACAGGCTCTCGTTGGTACCCATATGCCTGAAGACTAAATTCCTGGTTTGTTCCTGGAGACTAGTGTTGATTTCTGTTCCTCTGTAAACCCGTCTAATTTTGAACTAGTGCAGGCTAAAATCAAATAAATAAAATGAAAAAAATAAAAAAGAAATAATTTTGAATTTCTTCGGACCATGAATGTTGCTTAGGTCTCCGAGATCAAAGAGGGGCCTGAATTCTCCTGTTTTCTTTGGCAATGAACAATATTGGGAGAATAGAAACCTAACCCCTCTTGAGGAGGAGTCCCACACTCTTTCTATGGCCCCCTGGGAGAGGAGGGCACGTGGGTTCACTTCTTATTTTAAGAGCGTGCTTTGAAGGGGTTAGGTGGGATAATTTACCTGTGAAGCTGGTGGAGGGTACAGGTTCAAAGTGAAGCTGATAAAATCCTTGGACAAATCTGAAAGGGTCCACTGAATCATATGTTATGAAATGCTACTGGTGACGAATAACTGGACAGAGTATGCTGGCTATGTGGCGGGGATGGGAACCCTCCAGGGGACAGATTGTCAATGCTTCCCAGGAAGGAGTCAAAAAAATTGGTGCAGGTTATGCCTCGCACAGTTGGTTGAGGCTTAGGAGAATGGGCTTCTTGGCTGGCGAGGGCCCTGCATGTCTAAGAGCCACGCCGATGAACTCCAAGTCAATATCTTAATAAGGATATAGCAGAATTAGAAAAAGTACAGAGAAGGGCAAGGCACAATGATTAAAGGGGATGGAAGGATACTCCTATGAGGAGAGGCTAAAAATGGGTAGGGCTCGATCAACATGGAAAAGAGAGAGCTGGCGGGAGATATAGTGCTAGGTAATGCACCGGTAAACATAGGTGTTTCTCCGGGGACAAGAGGAATCAGTCATCACATATGGGTTACGGCGGCGCCGACAGAGCCCTCGTGAGGAGCACAATCCCCAGCTTTCAGAGTATAGCCGTTAGGAATTGCATCACGCATACGGTGTAGTCCCCTTTCCGCCCAAGAGTGCAATCTTGCTCAATCAAATGAAATAGTTCTAAAAAGACGGTTTTTTTCAAAAGAATAAAAAATAATAATAGAAGACTGCAAACTCCAAGGGGAGCGAGGGAGGGTCATGAGGACTGATTCCTGTCTGTTTTTCCCCAGAGAACACCATGTTGCAGGTGAGTAAATACGATTTCTCATCCAAGGGAACAAGCACCGTGAAGTCAGTCCTTCCATAATGGGACCTTGGATCCCCAAACTATAGAGCTACCGGAGAACACATATGCTGAAAAATAGTGTCTGTCCCTACGAGAGCCACAAGGCAGCCACAACAGGAGTCTAAGAGAAGAAGCACTCCGGTAGCCTTGACACAGAAGGGTCGGCAGGCATGGAGTTGCCTAAACCTCGAAAAGGGTACGAGTACCAGCCTGGCCCTTAACGCAATGTAGACTGTCGGGATTCCCTATCCCAGCGCAGTAATGGGTTGCAAATGTCTGACCAGTAAGAACCCCTTAGGTGGGGGCACGGCAGACCCGTTCTGCCAACTCCCCCCCGGCCACAAAGTACTGTGGAAATTGAGCCATCTTATGCCACACCTAACTGGAAGCTCGGCCCTGCCCTATATGCCATGCGGGGACCCAGCATACCTTTGGAACAACCAGCCATCCCCTGTCATCCTGTGGGTAATAGGATACAAAGAGCTGAGAAGCCCTTCTAGTTGCCCTTTCCCCACCCCCCTTTCTCTCCCGTGTGTGCTGAATATAGAAAGTCAACGCCCTATTACAGTCCAGGGTATGCTGTACTGTCTCTGCCTGACTGGCATGGGGCCTGGAAAGAAAGGTAGGCAGCACTACCTGCTGGTTGCGGTCCGATATTCGAGGAGACCACTTTCGGAAGGAAACGTTGGGGTGCGTGTGATAGAAGCACCTGGGTCCTATAGAACATAGTGTAAGGGGCTGTCAGACACAAGGGCCTGAAGCTCCACTCAACCACCGAGAGAAAGTGAGTGCCACCAAGAAAAACCACCTTCCAAGAAAGGTATGCGGAGATGGCAGGTATGTCCATCGGCTCAAAGGGCAGCCGAGCGAAGCTGCAATACAAACCACATTCAAAATCCCCCGTGGTCGCCATGAGGGCAACCCGGAGGCTTCAGAAGAAGCAGGCCTCTCAAGAAATGAGAGACCAAGGGATGGGAAGAGGAGGGGCTTCTCCTCCACCCCCGGGAAGTGGGTTGCCGAACGGGCAACTGAGGGTGCACTCTGATGGAGTTGGACTTGAGGCCCCAAAGTCCCGACGGCTGGGAGAAGGTAAATGCCCAAAAACACACCAACCCCCCTGGGCAGCGAATGCTTAATTGGAGTCAGTCACACCCTGCCCCTTACGACACCAAGTTACAAACCTACGTCCACTTCAAGGAATAGAATTCGTCTAGTGGAGCGGCCTCCTTGATTGGCCAAGCAAGAACCTCTGCAACATTCTTTGGAAGGAGGAGTGGAGCGAGCATAACCCTGTTTCAGCAGCAATGCCATTAGGTTGATGGGAGCCCGAGGTTGGGGTCCAGGAGATGTGCCCCTATCCTGGGAACGGCGGGCTGGGTGAGGACCGCCAGGGGAATGGGGCCTCCACCGCTAACTGAAGTACGAGAGGGGATACCAGGGCTTGGTAAGGCTACCAGGATGACCAATCGGGCGTTGTCCTTGGAGGCAGTCGTTGAATACGAGTGCTTGACCACCAGAGGGCAGCGACGGAATAAACGCATACAGGCGGCCCCACCCAGACCATGATACCAGACAGTGCCATCGGACGGCCACCCCTATCTTGGGCTTGCGGTTGCCTTTGAGCAGAAAGGGGCAACTGGTGATTGACCGGATTCGGAAATAATACCATCACGTGGTCTGTCCCCCAGGCCTGAACAAAAACGCTAATGGGGACTAATCCCCGGATCCAAGCTGCCTCTCCGCAGGGGTGGATATAAACCCCTCTGCTTAGGGTCTGTCGCGCTATCAGCAGTTGTCCTGAACGGGCAGGATAGACAGCCCACATCTATGCTAAATGCCATGCCGGGCTGCGAACGAGTGTACAAATCCAGGGTTCCCTGACATAGGACGGTGGGACCCCGGGCCATAAACCCCTGCTGTGTTGACAGTAGAACATGGCCCACATGGGATTAACTGTATGTGTAACCCAAGATAGGTTCATGGGCCACGGATCCGCCAGAAAAACCAAAGTGCCAGCCGGATGATACGGCAGCTCCAAGAAACCGTGATTTTGTTGTGCTCTCTCGGTTTGGGGACCAAAATCCCTGAGTACAGAACCCCTGGCAGTGGGCTCACCAGCCCAGGCAGGGAACGCATCTGTGGTCAGGATCCTCGTGTGTCAGAGGTGTGCTGGAAAGGCATCCCTGCAGCACAAGTGGACTGCTGAAGCCACAAGTCAGGGGACCGCAATTATGTTGCCTGGACACTGTGACCTTGTCTATAAGGCAACCTGTGGCCTGGGGACCACTGATCTATGAGGCACCCATTGAGCAGTTCACATGTTGTAGGCGGGCATCTTTGGTGTCACATGGGAATGTGGATGCCATGTGCCCAAGAAGGAGCAGAAACTGTCTAACTGACACTACGAGTCTGCAGCTCACTTGACGTGCCAGAGCCAGAAGTCTGTTTCCCTGCCGGCAGGCAGGGTAGACCCTTGAGCTGAAGGGTGTTGAGTCTGGCCCCCAATGAAACTCTAGTTGAGTGGGACATGGGCTGGACTTGGGGTAATTGATTACAAACCCCAGATCGCTAGAGCACCTGGATGGTGCGAGATGTGGCCTGATGGACCTCACTGGTTGAACGTGCCTCTTAGGATGAGCCAGTTGTCATAGGTAAGGAAAGACAAATACCCCTTGGAGTCTGAGAAAAGGCCGCCACCAGAGGCAGGCACTTTGTGAACACCATGGGGGCCGCGGCCAGGCCAAAGGGGAGCACCCTGTACCTGGTAATGATTGCCTACACCACAAAGTGTAGATACAGCCTGCGGTGCTGTGTGTATTAGGGATGTGTGTATACGTATCTTTTTAGGTGACAAAGGAGCATAGCCACTCTCCTGGCCAGAGGTAAGGCAGCAATATTCAAGGGAGAGCATCTTGAACTTCTCCTTCACCAGGAAACTTGTGTAAGTTTGCGCAGACTCTAGGATGGGCCTGAGGCCTCATTTACAAGAAAGTACCTGGAATAGAAGCCCTTGGCCTGCAGGGTGGTGGGGCACAGGTTCTAACACCTGATCCTCAAGAGGACCCGTCAAATCCTTCAGAAGGTGGTCCCGGTGGAAGGGGCACGCCGGACACACGGCCGGGGCCTCTCCCAGGAAGTAGGCGAGGGCGGCACCTGGGCCGGTAGGTGAAGGAGCACTAGCCCTTTTGGACTTACCTGCAAAGCCCAGGCTAGTGACGTGTGGTAATGGCCGTTACGTCATCTAGTGGTGGGCTCATACAGAGCAAGCCGGCCCTCCTGTGATCTCCATGTCTCGTCTCATGTGGGAAGAGGGGCACTGCTGTAGGAGTCAACAAGCCACTACCAGGATGGGCTGGAAGCGGTGCCTGGGGTTTGGGAGCTTTCTTGCTTACACGGGCCATGCCCCTGTCCCTTGGCCTGCTGCCCCTGCTTGGGGAGCCGGGGAGGCACTGTAAATGGCAGTAGAATACAGTAAGCAGCACCCTTCATGGGATAAACAGCTTTTACCCCGAAGCATTCTTGCGAGAAGGGGCAGAGGTCTTCTTGGAGAGCCAGTGTCCTCGTTAATGTACTCAGTCTCACGGTTACGCAGCCTTGTTGGTCATGGCGTTCTGCCAAAGAGGTTCTCTCCTTGGCATGGGACATCGACCAACTTGTCCGGAAACCCATTGCTCGAGGTCAGACTGCAGTCACCAAGCCTGGTGGCATGACAACACACTGCCCGCGACAGCTAACTAGGCCGTCGCCGACTCGAACTAATCATAGTCCTGCTCGAGACATGACCTTTTTATTGAAACACATCACGGATTCAGCAGTGGACCAGGCTCCTGAAGCGTCTTGCAAAGGCCCATTGGAAAAACACCAGCTGAGAACTCCCGGCGAGCTCCTTCGCCAGCCTCTCCCCCGGTACATGTCACACCTGTACAGCTGGAAGGCCTGGATCCAACACTTCAGCATTGATCCCTGGAAGCACTTTACTGCCGAGGATTCAAGTTGCAGGCCTCACCTGCAAGGAGGGGTCCGTCACAGAGTGCTGTCTTACTCTTCAGCCTGGCTGCATATGGCCGATTCCAAGTAACCATGGAGTTGTACGCCCCAGCCTGAGACTTCTGAACCCAGGGTTTTGGCGGACTCTATACATCGAGTAGAGCCGCTTGCTGATGACCGGCAGCGATCCCAGAGTCTCCCACATGTGGAGCATTCGTCTTTCCCAGGATTGGAGGCATGGGTACAGTAAGGGCTTCCCGAGGGGGCGCCTCATACCTGCAGGATCTCGAGTTAGATGGCTTGAGGACTCCTATTGGCGGACTCCATAGGGAATGCCAAAGCCTTGGAAATATCACTCACAAAAGGTCAAGAACCTCGGGTCCTCAGGAGGGGACCTTCTCCGAGATTCGGACTTCGGTGGAATTGGGTGGAATGTACTTGTGCTGACAGCCGTGTTCCGGACTCATCTTCCTCCATTTCTCACTCGCGATGGCTCCAATGGAGGAAATCGACTGGGATCCGGCATCAGGGACCTGGCACAGACTGCCCCCCACGACGTCGAGGAGGCTCGCGCTCACGGACATTCGAAATTGCAACCCGTGGTGACGACCTCAGTCCCGAAGAGGGGAGAAACGTGGTGACCCGCGGCCGAGGCACTCGTACCTCACTCCACGCCACGAAAGGACTTGAGGATTGGCTCGGCCGCGGGGCGATCGACATCAACGTCGACAGCCCCCCGTGCGTCGGGGCAGAAGAATAAGATCAGAATGCGCAATCAGCGACTGAGCTGATGCTCCACGAAGGCAGTAAAAACTGCGCTCCAACGGCACCATTTCTGGAACTCGTCCAGAAGGCTCTCCGCGAGCCACCGGGTCCCGGATCCGCCCTTCCACATGGACAGATGCCGGTTTCACCGGAGGGGAGCAGCCGACTTTGAGGACACAAAGTTGTTAACTGCCTCCCCCGCGCCCCGTGTGTGGTGATCCGCGTTATTCCGGACGACAGCCCCCCACCCCCGCGGGAACCCTTGGACAGGCGGCGTTTCAGTCCATCTCAAATGAACCCGCTGGACCGGGCAATGGCGGGCTCTGCGAATGGGGACGACCCACCCGATCCTCGCACTTTTTACCCCCGGACGGGAAACTCGCATGATAAACTCAGTGCCATCTAGAGACATGTCCGCCCCCCGAGAAGGAGCGGCCCCAGACTTTAGGTCCGGTTAGTGGAGGCACAGCCTCACGGTCATCAAAATCTATATCTATGCTTGTGCTGAAGCTGGCTAGTTGCAGGCACTTTAGAGGCCTCTGTTTAAGTTTGTTTCAAGATGTGGCCCGCACACCCGCGGTGGGGTACAGTAGGTGTCGCGTGTTATCAAAATGGGCAGCGGAGCACTACAATCAAGCTTACTCCAGTGATGGACATAAGGTGTTTATCCACACTCGATTACAGCATTTTTTGAACCCACACTGGAGCAGTCGTCCCTAGGGGAGACAAAGAGATGGACGCCGTGCGAGGGCGAAGACCCAGGTAGCCAGTGAATAAAAGATAAATAGCGGCGCAACGGCCAGTCACGAAGGACAAAACACATGCAAAAATAAAGCTGGCCCCGATACCGGTGTATCGCGCTGCCGGGGGCACGAGGAATGACGGTGCTTTTGTTCCGACCCGTGGAAGAAAAGTAGAAAAACTAACTTTTATAACTTGCTTCAACCACGGGATCCTGCGGACAACATCCGAAGGGCACTGCATCCCGTAAAAAAGGAGCCTGACGCAAGATGTCAGCCTGCTGGCGAAGTACGCGGACGACACCTGCGTGCTGGAATTCGCAAAGGCTTTCTATGAAATTGTTGGAGATTTGTTCGTGCCGCCTCCAACGGCGCCACGCAGTTATCAGGCGCCGACGACACCCGTCATGCGAGCAGACACGACCTGTACCTTTTGCCTTTTTCCCTAAGAGAAGATAGTACGGGCTATAAACTAACGAAACCGAGCGGAACGTGATAATGCACAGCTAAATGTTTAAGTCCTGCTTCAAATGTATCAAAGATTGATGGGCCATGGTTTCAATCTTGTGAAGCTACAGTGCACAACAAAATAAGCCACCAGTAATACAGTCCACGCAAAATATTTTTTTCCCCTCAATGTGTAAATCTCACTCGGGCAAGTCTAGTTACTGGAGGTATTTGTAGTACTAAAGCTGTAGTAGTGTAGTTGGGTGTTGATTTTTATACAAAAAAGTGTTTAGGTACAAGTTACTGAAATGTAAAAGGCGGTCAATACAATGCCATGATTTAAAACCCGGTGACCCGGGACATCTCACCCCCCCGCTGGGTTAACCATATCAAGCATTAGTGGTACCTGTGTGTCTTCTGGGGAAAACTGCTAGGTATCTTGTGACTAAGATTGGCCACTGTTTGGGTTCTATACCCAAGGATTATCTGGAAGCTGATGGGACATTGATTCTGACCCAGTTTCACATTGCCCATGTCCTTTGCTATTTTTCTACCCCTGCTGAGGATGTCTCGAGGCTGATAGACGCGACCCTTCACGTAGAGGTGTTTGTATAGGCAATGATAGTATTCTTCTTGTCGCGGTGATGGCGATACTACTGATGTTCTTGGCAAGCACTTCCTCACAAGCGACGTGGGTATGGGGTCGAGACGGTTTTCCCTGGAAACAAAAGTCCTTTGAGGGTTGAAGATTGTCTCTTTTCAATCTCCTCTGCGCTTTCTCAATACCGCACCCTCCTGCCGAACCAACCTTTTCTTCGGCATGGGAGCAGTGTCCCCATGATGCCCCCTGTAATCCAAGGCTCAACTCTATGAGTCCCAGTTTGCAGACTGCGTATTGCTCTGCTTGCTTGATTCAAAGGCACAATTATTGGACGGCATTGGTAAGCCCCCCAAACAAGTTAGAAGTACGTTGTCGTTACGAATGATCGCCTGGTATGCCCTCTCTATATATTCCTTGTCAGGAAGACATGGTACGCGCCCACTGTTTTCATGCATATCTTGAGACAACTTGTCCCCCTTCAGCACAAAACACTTTCCCACCTGTTTGATATAGCTATGTTAAGAGTTTACTTTCTGGAGGCCAACCCCTGACCATGAGGTGGAAGCATCGACAAGAGAAGGCATCGCGTGTCCTTGGTTCCGATTGCATCACACTTCAGCTGTGTGGGTCTGGGCTCCCCCCTGAAATGGCTAAGTTGTTTGTTAGATGGTGCAAACTGTCGCCATTCCACACCATAGAGTGGTGGAGAAACGGAAGGTTTTCTGGAACGCCTGGCCACTCTGATACATCCGCGTAAATGAGTATCGAAGCCTTTTGATGAGAAAGCAGCAACCATGAGTTGGGCCTCCCACATTGCGGTGCATAAGATCCTATAGGATCTATGGCATTGGTAAAGAGTAGTTACTCACCTGTAACAGGTGTTCTCCAGGAGCAGCAGGAATCAGTCCTCACTTATGGGTGACATCGACGTCGATGGAGCCCCCATGCGGAGCATTTCCCCAGCTTTCTAAGAAAGCCTTTGGGAATACTGCACGCATGCGTGGTCCCCTTCTCGCCTAAAGGTGCCATCTTGCTCAGTCCAATGACATAGCTAAAAAACAGCACACAAAAATGTAAAAATGAACTATGTACAACTGCAACTCCCAGGGGAGGAGGGAGGGTTGTGAGAACTGATTCCTGCTGCTCCTGGAGAACACCTGTTACAGGTAAGTAACTACTCTTTCTCCAGGACCAAGCAGGAAGTCAGTCCTCACTTACGGGACTCCCCAGCTTCAGGCTACCGGTGACCCAGAGCTGAAAAAATGAGCTCCCTCTAGCCGCAGCATCAGAGAAAGGATTTCACTGAAAACATACCCCCACCGGTAGCCCAACACCAGGGAGCTGAGGGTAGGAGTTGCCTAAACCTCAAAGAGATTCCGGAGCACTGCCTGACCAAAAGCACTGTCCCTATGGGACTCCCTCTCCAGGCAGTAATGGGCCGCAAAAGTCTGGCTTGAGGACCAAGTTGCAGCCCTGCAGATGTCTGCCAACGGAACAGAGCGGAGATGAGCTACGGAGGCAGTCATTGCCCTGACACGGTGGGCCATGACCCGACCCTGCAAGGGAAGGTCAGCTGCCCTGTAAGCCCAGGTGATACAGTCAGCCACCCAGATGGACAAGGTACGCTTGGAGACAGGTAACCCCAAGTTATTAGGGTCAAAAGATACGAAGAGCTGAGTAGCCCTCCTATGCCCCTGCGTACGTTCAATGTAGAAGGATAAGACCCTCCTACAGTCCAGGGTATGCAGGACTATATCAGCCCGGCTGGCATGGGGCCTAGGGAAGAACGTTGGAAGAACCACCTCCTGGTTGAGATGGAAAGAGGAGACAACCTTTGGGAGGAACTTAGGATGAGTCCTAAGGACTACCCTGTTTCTACAGAAGCAAGTGTAAGGCCTGTCACAAACCAGGGCTTGAAGCTCACTCACTCGCCTGGCCGAGTTTAGAGCCACAAGGAATAGAGACTTCCAAGAAAGGAAGCGGAGAGGACAGGTAGCCATCGGCTCAAAAGGTGGGTGAGTCAGTTGCTGCAAGACCACATTCAACTCCCACTCAGGGGCCGGTGGACGGAGAGGAGGCTTGAGCAAGAGCAAGCCTCTGAGAAACCTGGACACCAAGGGGTGACCGACAGAGAGTGTCCTTCCACCAGTGAGTGGTGAGCTGCTAGAGCAGAGAGGTGGACCCGAACCGAATTGGACTTAAGGCCTTGATTGGACAAGTGCAGTAGATACTGAAGCATTACTGGTACAGTGCAGGTGAAAGGATCCTCCTTGCGCTGCTGACACCACATGGAGAACCTTCTTCACTTCAGGGCATAGGTTTTCCTGGTGGATTGCTTTCTAGAGGCCAAGACCACCTCTTCCACTTCCCAGGGTAGGCCCCAGGGAGCCAATACTACCCTTGCAGCCTCCAGGCCATCAAATTGAGAGATTTGAGATTGGGGTGCAGAAGGGAACCCTGATCCTGAGAGAGAAGATCAGGTTGCCACCCCAGAGGTAGTGGTGTTTCCATGGCTAGCTGAAGCAGAAGTGAAAACCAGGGCTGCCTCGGACACCTGGGAGCTATCAGAAGTACCGAGGCCTTGTCCCTTAGGATCTTGAACAAGGTTCGGGCCACCAGAAGAGTGGGAGGAAACGCATACAGGAGGCCCTGGGACCAAGAAATCAGGAAGGCATCTGCTGCTAACCTCAGGGGTTGCGGTTGCCTGGAACAGAACCTGGGCAGCTGCCAGTTCAGGGGACTGGCAAAGAGATCTATGGATGGAAGTACCCATCTCAGGAAAATTTTCTGAACCACCAAGGGGTGTAGTTGCCACTCGTGGGGTAGCAGAATCCTGCTCAACCTGTCTGCCTGGAAGTTTTCCTGGCCAGGGAGATAAACAGCCTTGAAAAACATGTTGTGTTTGAGAGCAAAAGAGCAAAGGGCCTGTGCCTCTCGACACAGGAGCCTGGACCCCGTGCCTCCCTGTTTGTTCACATAGAACATGGCCACTTGATTGTCCGTCTGTACCTGAACAGACTGGTGAGCCAAGGCGTGAGAGAAGGTTTTGAGAGCTAAGCGAATAGCCCGGAGTTCCAGAAGGTTGATTTGCTGTGTGGCCTCCCATGGAGACCACAGGCCCTGGGTGCACCTGTCCAAGCAATGTGCACCCCAGCCCTGCAAGGAGGCATCGGTCATCAACACCACTGTGGAAACAGGCACCTGAAAAGGCACCCCCTGTAATAAGTTGGGGGGGTGTAGCCACCACTATAGGGAGTCCAGGGATGGTTTGGACACCCGCACTTTGTCTGTGAGGCTTCCTGTGGCTTGTTTCCACCGTGTTCGGAGACACCATTGTGCAGGCCTCATGTGGAGGCGTGCATTGGGGGTCACATGCACTGTCGATGCCATGTAGCCCAGAAGCTTTAGACAGAGTCTGGCGGAGACCTGTGGCCTGCTCAGAAACTGGTTTGCCAAGTCTATGAGTCTTTGAGCACTGTCTCTTGGCAAGTAAGCCTTTGCTTGCAGGGAGTCCAACCTTGCCCCTATGAACTCGAGGTTCTGGGAGGGGAGCAAAGTGGACTTTGCGAAGTTTATGACAAAACCTAGGTGTTGAAGGAGGGAGACAGTTCTGAGGGTGGCTTGCTGGGACTTCTGGGAAGTCTGACCCCTGATCAGCCAGTCGTCCACGTAGAGGAAGACAAAATCACCCTGATTCCTTAAGTAGGCCGCCACCACCGCCAGGCACTTTGTAAAGACCCTTGGGGCGGAGGTTAGGCCAAAGGGCAGTACTCTGTACTGGTAATGGTTTCCTCCCACAATGAACCTGAGGCACTTTCTGTGGTCTGGATGAATGAGGATGTGAGTGTACGCATCCTTTAGATCTAAGGAGCATAGCCAATCTCCCTGATGGATGTAGGGCAGAAGTGTTCCAAGAGTAAAACCTTTCTTTCTCCAAGAACTTGTTGAGATTCCTGAGGTCGAGAATAGGCCTGAGGCCCCCGGTTCTCTTTGGTACGAGGAAGTACCTGGAGTAGAACCCGTGATCTTTCAGGTGGGGAGGCACCGGCTCCACCGCCTGGTCTAGAAGCAGACCTTGAAGTTCTTGAAGGAGGAGGTCTGTGTGCAGAGGATGTCGTGGAGGCTCTCCTGGGAAGTAGGTAGGAGGCAACTGCTGGAAATGGAGCATATAGCCCTTGTGGACTATACTCAATACCCAAGCATCTCCTGTAATGGGTGACCACCTTTGAGCAAACAGGACTAGACGACCTCCTGTGCAGAGATTGGACAGCAGAGGTGGAAAGGCTATGCTGTGGGAGTCAACCCCCCCCCCCCCCCTGCTGAGTGGGAGCAGGAGCCGGAGGCTTGGGGGTCTTGTGCCTACGGGGCCCATGTCCTGCCCCTTGGCCTGCTGGGGAGCTGGGGAGGCCTGGTACTGAGGGAAAGGTTTGTAGGCTGCTGCCTTCCTCGGGTAAAAGGACTTCTTACCCGAGCCCTTCTTCCTCTGAGAAGGGGCAGAGGTTTTTCTGGACAGCCTTGTCCTAGTCAGGTGCTCGGTTTCGAGCTCAGCCGCCTTCTCGGCCATGGGCTTGCCAAAAAGGTTTTCACCTCGGCAAGGGACATCGACCAACTTGTCCTGCACCCAGGGCTCGAGGTCTGATGACTGCAACCATGCCTGGCGTCGGGCCCTGATGCCGGCTGCCGCTACACGGGCCGAAGCCTCAAAGCCATCGTAGGCCACTCAGGACATGAACTTTGAGCATTCCCGGATTCCCGAGGACAAGGTCTTGAACCTCTGCAAAGGTTCCCCGGAGAGGCCAGCAGAGAACCCAGCAAGTTCCTTCGCCAGGTCTCGTAGGTACATGCCCATGTACAGCTGGTAAGACTGGACACGGCAAGCAAGCATCGAGCCCTGGAAGCACTTTCTGCCGAAAGCATCCAGGTTCTGGGCCCCCCTGCCGGGAGGCACCGCAAGTGCATCTTCTGGCTTTTCAGACGATGCACGGCCGATTCCACCACCATGGAATGGTGCGGCAGCTGCGCCTTCTGGAAACCAGGGCTCTTACGGAGTCGATAGATGGAATCGACCCACTTGCTCAAAACCGGCGCCGAGGCCGGTACCTCCCACATCCGGAAGAGGAGCCGTTCCAGCATTGGAGGAACAGGCACAGTAAAGGACTCCTTCGGAGGAGAGTCATACTGGAGGGCCTCGAGCTCTTCGGCTCGAGGCTCCTCCTCGGGGTCCGCGGGAATCGCCAAAGCCTTGGCCATGTCCCTGACGAACTCCGAGAACCTGGTGTCCTCCGGAGGGGACCTACTCCGGGGCTCGGACTGCGGTGTGTCCAAAGGGACGCACCGAGTCCGATAAGTATCGGGGGACTCCTCGTCCTCCGTCTCCCACGCGGACTCATCCAAAAAGGAGACTGGGGGCTCCGAGCGCGCGGGCCTCGGTGGCACCCGCTCCGACGCCGAAGGCACCGGTGTCGACGCCCTTGGTTCCGAGCGGGAGGTCAAGGGTGACGTGACCGAGGACGACTTCGAACCTTCATGGTCTCGAGTATCGGCTCAGTCTCCGGGGTCGACTTAGACATCGATGTCCCGGTGGTCGGGGCAGATGCACCAGCGAGGCTGGCCATCAGTACCCGCTGCTGATCCATGAAGGCAGACAATCTGCACTCCAAGGCTGTCAGTCTGAGTCCAAGCTCAGGAGACTCAGCCGCCACCGACTCGGGCCCGGCGCCGTCGGCTCTCTAGGAGGAGAGTCCTCAAGGACAACAGGACTTACGTGTCCGGCAGGCTCTGGCTCCAAACAAGGTATCTTGGACGGTTTCTCCTGCTCTAAGGGCCCGGGACGGCGGTCGGGGGTCCGAAACCTGGCCCTTGAGGAACCAGGGACCTCCTCCGACGCTGCCCTCATGAGCCGTTTCTTCCTCTTACATTCCCGATCGGGGGACCCCTGTCCGAGGAACCCCGGCAATGCTCGGGGTCAGACTCCCGAGACATCAAGGCCTCGGACAAGGTCCGGGCCCGGCTGGAGGCAGAGTCAGAAAAAATCCGTTCTTTCTGATGCTAGTGGCTTTGTAGTGCCTTGGTGGACATTTTGCCACACGGGACACAGACCTTAGGATCATGATCCAGTCCGAGGCAACGAAGGCAGCAGTCGTGTGTGTCGGTGAGAGACATCTGTTTCTTGCACCGGTCACACTTTTTGAAACCACTGGAAGCCATCGGGGAAAAAAGGACCCCTGCGAGGTCAAAGGACCGACTTTCCAGGGAAAAAGACAAAAAGGGCGCGAACGCCAGCCACGAAGGGCAAAAAACGAAAAACAGAAGACGGGCTCGATACCGGTGTACCGAACCCAGCGGGAAGGGGAACCGGCGTCTAACCGGAGAAAAAGCACAAAGAAATCGCAAGAAAAAAGTCAACTTTTCCGGGTGACACGGACAGACGTCCGGTGGGTTCCACGGAAGAAGAAAGACTGAGCAAGATGGCACCTTTAGGAGGGAAGGGGACCGTGCATGCATGCAGCATTCCCAAAGGCTTTCTTAGAAAGCTGGGGAAATGCTCTGCACGGGGCTCCATCAACGTCGATGTCACCCATAAGTGAGGACTGACTTCCTGCTTGGTCCTGGAGAAGTTCACCTTCCAGGATAGGAGCCGAAGCGAGCAGGCCGCCATCGGCTCAAACGGTGGGCACATAAGCTGTATGAGCACTAATCAGGTCTCACTCCACTGGGGGAGGCCGGACGGGAGGTCTAAAAAGTAAGAGACCCCGCATAAAGTGGGAGACCTGGGGCTACTCGGAGAGCTGTTTACCCTCGATGGGGAGGAGATTCGCCGAGATGGCACTCAGGTGCACCCTGACAAGAGTTCAGACTTCAGCCCTTCCTTCGAGAGGTGAAGGAAGCACTGGAGGACCCATCGGGTATTACAAGAAAATTGGTCGAGCCCGAAGCACCAGATCGAGAAGCGCAGCCACTTGAGGGTATACGCTCGTCTCGTCGAGTCTTTCTTCGATGCGAGGACCACCTCCTCAACCTCCTCCAGAAGATCCAGCGGGGCTAGGGATACCCGTTCAGCCACCAGACAGTGAGGGACGAGGCAAAGTTCGGGTGGAGCTCCTGACCCTCCTTCTGCGTTAGCAGGTCCGGGGCACAGCCTAGGGGAAATGGGGGTTAGGACGAGAGCCGCAGCAGGAACAGGAACCATGGATGTCGAGGCCACGAAAGAGCACTGACGCCTGATCCAGCTGAACCTTGTGGAGGGTCCTCATGATGAGAGGAGTGGGAGGGAACGCGTAAAGACCGTAGGTCCAACTCAAGAGGAAAGCATCTGAGTGCGGGATTGGCCCGCAGAAGCAGAGAAGCTGCGCATTCATCGGTGCTGGCGAACAGGTCTGTGGTTGGGGTGCCCCACTGATGGAACAAGAGGCCGGCCACCTCCGGGTCCAGCCACCACTCATGAGGGCGGAGGATCCTGCTGAGCCTGTCTGCGAGGACGTTCTCGTGGCCCGGGAGGTAGACTGACCATAGGGTCATCCCCCGATGGAAAGCAAAAAGAGCAGAGGAGGACCACATCCCGGCAGAGGAGGTGGGAGCCTGTGCCCCCCCTCCTTGCTGATGTAAAACACTGCTACTCGTTTGTTGGTCTGTATGAGTATCAACTTCCCCTTCAGATGTTCCTCGAAGGCCATCAGGACCCATCGGACCGCCCGAAGCTCGAGCAAGTTTATCTGCTGATGGGACTCTTCAGGTGACCATTGCCCCTGAGTACACAGTGCACCGCAGTGGGCTCCCCACTCCAGCAGGGAAGTGTTCGTTGTCAGGACGAGCTCATGCTGTGGGGTTTGGAAGGGCAGCCCCTGGAGGAAGTTGCGGAGGTCCTGCCATCAGTCCAGAGACCTGTGAAAGCTGCGGGAGATCCGAATGAGGTCTCTCAGGTGGCCTGAGGCCGGGCTCCACTAAGCACTGAGGCACCACTGGGCCGTCGGCATGTGCATGCGGGCGTGGAGGGTGACATGGACGGTGGAGGCCATGTGCCCAAGAGGCGCAGCATAGTATGCACCTTGACCCAGCGCTGCTCTGCACCTGAGCCGCTAGGGCTCGAAGTTGGGACACCTGGTCCGCTGGCAGGAAGGTGGTCGCTCGCTGGGTGTCGAGGTGTGCGCCAATGAACTCCAAGTCCTGCACTGGTTCGAGGGATTTGGGGTAGTTGACCAGGAACCCCAGGCATTCGAGGAGGAGAATCGTGCGGGATGCCACCAATTGAGCCTCTCTGGCCGAGAACCCCATGACGAGCCAGTCGTCAAGATAAGGGAAGACTGGGATGCCCTGCTGCCTGAGTTAGGCGGCGGCCGCGGATAGGCACTTTGTGAAGACCAGCGGGGCAGATCCGAGTCCGAAAGGGAGCACCCAGTACTGGTAATGTTCCCCTTGCACCCTGAAGCGCAGATATTGTCTGTGCTGGGGGTGAATCAAGATGTGGGTGTAAGCATCACTGACATCCAAGGAGCATAGTCAATCGCCCTGCCAGAGGAAGGGCAGAAGGATGCCAAGCAATAGCATTTTGAACTTCTCCCACACCAAAAACGTGTAACTTTCTGAGGTCTAGGATAGGCCGTAGACCTCCCATCTTTTTTGGGATGAGAAAGTACTGGGAATAGAAGCCCCGACCTCAGAGGTGCATATGTACCCTCCCTACCGCTCGCTGGTCGAGTAGGTTGTCCAGCTCCCGCTGCAGGTATGTCTTGGTGCGTGGGGAGTCGAGAAGGCTCCGCTGGGGAGAAGGGAAGGGGAAGCCTGTCCAGGTGGAGGCAGTACCCATCTCGGATCACTCGGAGGATCCAGGTGTCCAACGTGACAAACGCTCATTGAGGGGCGAAAAGGGACAGGCGTCCCCCTACCAGCTGCAAAGTTGCTGGAGAACGACAGGCTACGCTGCTGGAGTCAAAAAACCGCATCAAAAACCCTGAGAGGGTTGAGGTAGCGCCGGAGTTTGTGCCTTGGGCCCTTTTGGCTTACAGTGAGCATGGGGGGCTTTCCCCTGTATTGCTGTGGCCAGCACGGGAGTGGATGGGTAGTGTGGGTAACCCCAGTAGGGTAGGCCTTTCCTCAGGAAGAACGGCTTCTTAGTCTGTTTCTTCCGAGAAAAGGAGGAGGTTTTGCGTGAGAAATGGGTTTGGATTACAAACTCTGTCCCTATCATGGCAGTCTTGTCCTCCACGGGCTTACTGAAAAGTTGTTTGCCGAGGCAGGGGACGTCCAGGAGCTTTTCCTGTACCCACTGCTCCAAGTCCGAGGACTGGAGCCATGCCTGGCATTGGGCCCCGATGCCAGCAGCTGCCACACGGGCCGAGGATTCAAATCCATCCGTATGCGGCACGGGAGATGTACTTCGAGCACTCCGCGACTGACCTCAGGAGGGTCTGGAACCTCAGGAGAGGTTTGCCCGCGAGGCCCACAGAGAAACGCCCGAGTTCCTTGGCGAGGTCACGTAGTTACATGCCCATGTACAGTTTTGTAAGCTTCAATACGGCATGTGATCATGGACCCTTGGTAGGACTTGCATCCCAGGGCGTCGAGGGCTCTCGACTCCCTAACCGGCAGAACCAAGAATGAGACTTTGGGTTCTTTTGCTTGCACAATGCTGATTCCACCACCATGGAGGTGTGAGGAAGCTGGGTTTTCCTAAACCCAGGACTGCGTTGGACCATGTACATCACGTCAAGGCGCTTACACACAATGGGAACAGAGGCAGGTGTTCCCCACATGCGGAGAAGAAGCCTGGACAAAATAGGAGGAACTGGGAAAGTGAGACACTCCCGAGGCAGAGACTCGTACTGCAAAATATCGAGCTCTTCAGCTCAAGGCTCTTCTTAGGCAATGGCAGCCAGGTTGAGGGCCAGCACCATCTCCCACACGAACACTAGAAAGGATGTGTCTTCGGGCAGAGAACGCCTCTGAAAAGCGGGCGTGGACGGGTCTGAAGGGAGTCTGTGTGTGCTGTTCTCCAGGGAAGTAACCCCATCTGACTCGCAATCCGAGAGATCCAAGGAGGAATTTGATTCGGGTTGGTCGCTCCGTCTGGAGGCCGAGGCCCGTTTGGAGCCAGAGGCCCTGGAGGATCTCACCCCCGAGGTACAGGAAGGCAAACGAGACTGACGCCGGGGACCCTCACAAGGCCCATGGCTCTCAGGGGATTCCAAGGAGGGTTTTGACGCCGCTCTTGAGGGAGTCTCGGTCTCTATGTGCGAATCAGCAGAGCTGGGTGCGAGTGCCTGCTGGGCAGCCAAGAAAGCAGAAACGCTGCACTCTAGTGCAAGCATACGGGGTTCCCACATGGACACAGGGCCCTGCGATGGGGTCACCGGGTCGGGCATCAAGGAAGAGAGGGGGTCTTCACCTGGACGACCTCAGGAGACCGTGTGCCATTGCCAGAAGCCCCTGTATCTGTACGAGGCTGCTCCTTGTCCGACTCTCGGGAATGCTGCGAGGGGGCTGAGCGATCAAGCGCGGGAGCACTCGCGCTTGTCTGGAGCCCCTGACAGCAACTGCAAGGCCTTCTAATTCTTATGTCGTTCTCCTTCAGGGGACCCCTGGTCGGAGTGCCGCCTTGAGCAAGGAGCCGTATATCCCACCCGCGGAGAGATGACCGGGGGCGCCACTGGGAATTCCGGGACGGCCTTACGGAAAATGTAGTTGGACTTGTACTTACGACTCAGCAGGGTCTTGGAGGACATTTTCTTACAAAGCGAGCAGAGCTCTGGATCATGCTCGGCCCCGAGACACCGCAGACAGCAGTCATGGGTGTGCGTAAGCGACATGTTCTTGAAGCACCTGTCGTATTTTTTGAAACCAGTGGCCATCGGGGCAAAAAGGAAAAAAAAAAAAGCAGCTAGAAAAACGTCCCCTTGAACGAAGAAAAGAGAAGGGGTAGGACGGGTAGAGGACCGGTGCAACAGGAAAAAAAATCACAGGCCAGAGGCCGAAAAAAGAAACACTTTAACTGAGGGACGAGGACATGTGTCCGAAGGGCTCTGCGGAAAAAGGGAGATGAAGCAAGATGGCACACTTGGGCGGGAAGAGGACCACACGTGTGGCAGCAATCCTAAAGGCTTTCTTTGAAAGCTGGGGAATTGCTCCGTGTGGGCTTCGTTGGTGCCGACGTCACCCATAAATGAGGGCTGACTTCCTGCTTGTTCCTGGAGAAAGCGTAGTTACTCACCTGTAACAGGTGATCTCCAGGAACAGCAGGAATTTAGTTTTCACATATGGGTATTGTTGGTACCAACGGAGCCTGCGCAGGAACGCTCCCCAGCATCCAATAGGAACGCTTTTGGGAGCATCCCTCAGCACATGCGCGCTGCCTTCCTGCCTTTCCAACTGTCCCTCTTCAGTTAAGTTTGTAGCTGAGTGAAAGGATAGAGGGAGAGGGGAAAGACAGAGATAGAGAGACAACTCCTAGGGGAGGTGGGTGGGTTGTGAAGACTAAATTCCTGCTGTTCCCGGAGATCACCTGTTACAGGTGAGTAACTACGCTAACTCCAGGAAGAAGCAGGAATGTAGTCTTCACATATGGGGGACTCCCTAGCTGAAGATGCCAGGAAGATAGCCCCAGGAAGGTGCCACCCTAGAAGGTGGGAATCCTTCCTCCCATGGATCTCTGGCATTCCACCAGGGTTGGTAGGTAGGAGTTGAATTAGGTCTGAAAGAGATTTTGAAGAACAGCTTGGCCAAAGGCGGCATACCGACGGGAGGCTTTATCCAGGCAGTAGTGGGCTGTGAAGGTGTGTACCGAAGCCCAGGTGGCTGCTCGACAAATTATATCGATAGACACAGAGTGGAGATTAGCCATAGAAGCTGCCATGGCTCTCACGATATGAGCTGTGACATGGTCCTGAAGAGGAAGACCCTTACTCTCATAAGCAAAAGATATGCATTGGGCAATCCATTTAGACAAAGTTCTTTTGGAGACTGGAAGTCCCAAATGACTAGGGTCAAAAGCTATACAAAGTTGAAGACTTTCTATGTTGCTGTGTTCTTTGTATGTAAAAGGCTAGGGCCCCTTTACAATCCAAAGTATGAAAGTTTCTTTCTGCATTAGAGGCGTGAGGCCTCGGAAAAAATACAGTAAGATAAATTGATTGATTTAAATGAAAAGGCGAAACCACCTTTGGCATAAAGTGTGGATGAGTTCTAAGAACAACCTTATAATGATGAAACCTACTATAAGGAGGATCAGCCACTAAAGCTTGCAATTCACTAATGCGACGTGCAGAGGTGATTGCAATTAGGAAGATGACCTTCCAGGTCAAAAACGTAAGGGCTGTAGTGGACAAAGGTTCAAAAGGCGGCTTCATGAGCTGCCCGAGAACTAGATTTAGATCCCATGCCACCGGTGGTGGCTTGATGGGAGGTTTGGTTAATAGAAGGCCTCTCATAAATCTTGATATGAGTGGATGAGAGGAAATTGGTTGTCAATTCAGAGGCTTATAAAAAGCTGCAATTGCACTAAGATGGACTCTTACCGAATTGGTCTTTAGACCAGAATTCGATAAGTGAAGGAGATACTCTAGTATCGATTCTAAGGGTATGACAAGGGGGTTTAATCCCTTCTTGGAGCACCATATAGTAAAACATTTCCACTTGAAGGCATAATATCTTCTTGTGGAAAGTTTCCTAGAAGCCTGAAGGATATCTTTTACCTATTCAGACAGGTTGAGATCCTGGAGGTCTAAGCTTTCAGCAACCAGGCCATGAGGTGCAGGGACTGGGGATTCGGGTGCCATAGCGTCCTGTTCTCCTGGGAAAGGAGATCTGGAGCATGCCCTAACTCCAGAGGTGCTGCTTGAGAGAGATGTAGAAGCAGGGGATACCACGTTTGGCGTGGCCATCGTGGTGCTATGAGGATCATGCGACCCCTGTCTCTCTGAAGCTTGAAGAGCATTTTGGGGATGAGGGGAATGGGTGGGAAGGCATAAAGGAAGTCCTGACCACAGTGAAGGAGGAAGGCATCCCTTGCCTGACAATTGTGAGCCGTAATCCTGGAACAGAACCGGAGAAGTTTGGCATTCAATGGACTTGCAAAGAGGTCTATATCTGGACTGCCCCAGAGATGAAATATCTTTGCCACCTGGTCCAGGTGCAGGGACCACTCGTGAGGCAGCAGTACTCGACTGAGTTTGTCTGCCCAAAGGTTTTGAATGCCTGGAAGATATACCACTAGAAAGTGAATTTGATACTCTCTGGCGAGGGCCCACAGTCGCAAAGCTTTGTTACATAACGACAGAGAGCCTGTTCGGCCCTGCTTGTTCACACAGAACATGGCTACTTGATTGTCCGTCTGGACTAGGACTGTCTTTTAGCTGAGCTGGGCATGAAATACTCGAAGAGCTAAATAGATTGCTCTTAATTCCAGGAGGTTTATGTGCAAACCGGCCTCCTGTGGAGTCCAGGTTCCCTGGGTAGAGAGATGATTCAGGTGTTCTCCCCAACCCACCCTGTGATGCATCTGTTAGGGTAGCCTGAAAAGAAGGTTGATGAAAAGGAGACCCCACTGTCAGGTTTTCTAGTGACTGCCACCATTGGAGGGACAAAATTAGTCGTTGAGTTTATTATTTTGTCCAACAAATGACCCGTGGCCTGTGTCCACTGTGTGGATAGGGTCCACTGAGCTGCTCTCATGTGGAGGCGAGCATATGGGACTACATGAACTGTGGATGACATATGTCCCAGTAACTGTAGTAGCTCTCGAGCAGTGAGGGAGGATTTGCCTGCTGCTTGAGAAGCTAGTTGCATTATGCGAAGACACCGGGCCTGTGGAAGGAAAGCCTTTGCCTGTCAGGTATCTAGACAGGCTCCTATGAATTCCAGGCATTCAGAAGGAACAAGTTGGGATTTTGGGAAGTTTATTACCAATCCCAAGTATTGGGGAATTCACATTGTACGAGACAGTGCAGTGCTTGCCTCTGCAACTGTAGGGGTTCGAATGAGCCAGTCGTCTAAGTAAGGGAAGACAAATATCCCCAGGGTTCATAGAAATGCGGCTACTACTACCATGCATTTCGTGAATATCCTTGGTGCTGAAGCCAGACAAATAGGAAGAACCCTGTACTGGAAATGTCTTCCCCTGAAAAGGAATCGTAAGAATTTCCTGCGACCTGGATGGATGAGAATGTGAGTGTACGCATCCTTTAAGTCTAGAGAGCAAAGCCAATCCTGGCTTTGAAGGTATGCCAGAAGAGTTCCTAGAGAAATAATTTTTAACTTCTCTCGAAACAGGTATTTGTTCAATTCTCTGAGGTCCAAAATGGGTCTGTGTCCCCCTGTTTTCTTTGGAATAAGAAAATAGGGGGAGTAGAACCCTGCACCCCGTTGAAGAATGGGCACTTCCTCTATTGCCTCTTGGGCAAGAAGTGTCAAGACCTCGTGATCTAACAGATTGTCTGCGGAGGTTTGAAAATTGAATTGCTTTAGAATTATAGGAGGGGGCATGCTGTGAAAATGAAGCTTGTACCCTTCTCCTACAATGGGCAAAGTCCAATCTTCTGCTGTTACCTGATGCCATCTGTTGGCAAAGTGGCATAACCTGCCTGGGATATTGGGGGGTTGGGGATCCCTCAGAGGCAGGAAAGCAAAGCTCTCTAGAAAGGAGTCAAAGCCCTTGAAGGGGCTGAACCTGGAGAGCTGGCTGGGCTCTCGGGAGTTTTGGCTTCTTTTGCTGTCTAGTTTGCCCCTTTTTGGCAACCTGACCCTGCGTCTGACTCTGCTTGGTATAGGAAGGATAAAATTTCCTTTTTGCTGAAAGAGGGGTTTTTTTTAATAAGTCTTCTTTTTGGCTGGAGTGGCTGAAGATTTTGACAATCTATCTAGAGTAGTATTGTCAGCATCTAACTCATTAGTCTTTTTCTGCCAGTTGTTGCTGAAGAGATTCTCCCCCGTGCAAGGAATGTTGCCTAATCTGTCCTGTACCCAAGTCTCCAAGTCTGATGCCTGCACCAATGGCAATAGCAGAGGTTCTGCTAATGCATTCGAAGCAGTCAAAGGCTGCACGATTTAAAATTTGGAGACATCTTGAGCATGCTTAACTAGAGCAAGAAAATCTTGTCTCTTGTCATCTGGGAGAAATGGGCTCATAAGTTCCAAGTCTCCTGTGACTTCCTTAAGGAACATTCCCATATACAAGATATAGGAACTGATCTTAGCAGAAAGCATGGAAGCCTGGAAGGATCAACGTCCAAAGGCGTCAAGAGTCCTACACTCACATCATGGAGAATTAGATGCATGCCTCTGGAGGTGACATTCTGCGTTGGGGAGAAGAGGGATCTTCTGGGAGGAAGCCTCTAGTACCAGCAGAATTGTCAGAGTCTTCGGAATTGGAGGATTCAAAGTATTCCTGACCCCGATGCTCTTGCAAAGCCCAGTCCCGGTATCGATCGAAGTCGGTACCGAGTTGATCCGATACCGATCGGTCGATTCCAGCCAGAGATGGCATGGAAAGAATTCCCACCGGGGCCAGTACCGTCGGTACCGGTACCGGTGTCTGTACCAGCATCGGAGTCGATGTCGGTACCGCAGCTCAGAGAAGAGCTGCGATGCTGCGTTCGATAGCGAGGAACCTCTGGTCTATCGACGCTGCCAATGCCTGGGTGTCGGTACCGGTAAAAACGGCCGGAACCCCTGAGCATGGCACAGGTAGTTCTTGCGAGGTTGAGGCCTCGAGAACATCCTGAAGCCCCATCGATGCTTTGGAAGCCGAAGCCTCCTGCCGGGGCTGTTTTGCCGGTGTGGTTCCCTCAAGGGCAATGCCAATGGCCTCTCAATGCTTAGCAGTAGAGCTACCCTTTGAGGACCAGCTTTTATGTTTAGTTACCTGAGATCCATGGGAGGAAGAAGAGGCCCTTGACGATGTCGATGCAATGGATCTGGCATCTGAAGAAAAGAGGGTACCGAGCTTTGCAGCCCAGTTCTGCCTTCCTCTTTTAGTCATCCCCATGCAGGAGAGACATTCAGTTGGAGAATGTTCAGGTCCTAAACATTTCAGACACCAATCATTGTGTCAGTGACGGAAATGGTACCGCCACACTTAGTACATTCTTTAAAACCACTAGTTGGCTTTTCCATGATTTAGGAATATGGGGCCTAGTGCCCAAAATGGCGCCTAGCACCAAGAGAAAAGTTTCTGAAAAGAAACAGTCTAAGCCTAAGTTTTGTTGGGGGGGTTTTGTATGAAAAGAAAAGAAAAGAACCGGCGGTACCAGTAGGCGTCGTGCGGTAGGCAAGCATGACCACAAGAAAACAAATTTAAAGATGGAATTTTCTGCGGTGACAGGGAATAGATCTTGTCGGCTCCGTGGAAAACAAAGAACTGAAGAGGGACAGTTGGAAAGGCGGGAAGGCAGCGCGCATGTGCTGAGGGATGCTCCCAAAAGCGTTCCTATTGGACGCTGGGGAGCGTTCCCGCGCAGGCTCAGTCGGTACCGACGATACCCATATGTGAGGACTACATTCCTGCTTGTTCCTGGAGATTCTTCGCCTCTTGAAGGTGTAGGAGCGCCTTGTGGAAGGTTTCCTAGAAGACAAAAGGATAGCTTTCACCTGTTGAGAGAGGCTGATGCCCTGGAATTCTATGCCTTCAGCAGCTATGCTGTGAGGTGTAGGGACTGCGGATTGGGATGTAGCAGTGTCCCGTTCTCCTGTAAGAGGAGATCTGGAGCAGACCCCAAATTTACTGGTTGAACTTGAGAAAGACGTAGAAGCAGGGAATTCCACAGTTGTCGTGGCCAACACAGGGCTATAAGAATCATGTAGCCCTTGTCTCTCTGGAGTTTGAAAAGAGTTTTGGGGATGAGGGGAATGGGAGGGAAGGCGTTTAAGAAGCCTTGACCCCAGTGAAAGTGAAAGGCATCTACCACTTGGTTGTTCTGAGCAGGCATTCTGGAGAAGAAGCGGGGAAGTTTGGCATTCTGAGGACTTGCAAACAAGTCTATGTCTGGGGTTCCCCAGATCTGAAAAATGTGAGCAACCTTGTCCGCATGGAGAGACCACTCGTGGGGTAATAGTACCCAACTGAGCTTGTCCACCAAGAGATTCTGTTTGCCTGGGAGATATACCACAAGTAGGTGAATCTGATGTTGTACGACGAAGTACCACAGGTGTAGGGCTTTGTTGCAAAGTTTCAAAGAGCCTGATCCGCCCTGCTTGTTCAAGTAGAACATGGCTACCTGATTGTCCGTCTGGACTAGAACTGTGTGGAAGCGAAAGTGGTCGTGGAATACCTTGAGGGCATTGTGGATGGCTCCAATTCCAGTAGATTTATGTGGAGTTGTGACTCTTGATGAAACCAAAGACCTTGAGTGGAGAGGTTGTCCAGATGAGCCCCCCAGCCAAATTTGTATGCATCTGTCGTCAGGATACATGTAGAGGCTTCTGAAAAGGTGATCCTATGAGAAGGTGTTCTGGCGATTGCCACCACTGGAGAGATGAGATGCGTAGAAAATATTATCCTGTCTCCCAAACGACCAGATACTTGAGACCACTTGGAAGCCAGGGTCCATTGAGCTGCACGCATATGTAGACGAGAGTATGGAACCACATGTACAGTCGATGCCATATGGCCCAGGAGTTGCAGCATTTCGAACAGTGAGAAAGGTCTTGAGGCCTGCCTGGGATGCAAGCTGAATGAGTCAAGCACAGCGGGCTTGGGGCAGAAAAGCCCTTGACTGTTGAGTGTCTAGGAGGGCTCCTATAAACTCCAGTTTGAGAGGGAATGAGCTGGAATTTGGAAGATTTATTACAAATCCCAAGTGTTGCAGCACTTGCATGGTGCGCGAGATAGAAAGATTGGCCTCTAGAGATGTACTTGCTTGAATGAGCCAGTTGTCTAAGTAGGGAAAGACAAAAATCCCTAGAGTCCTTTGGAATGCAGTTACAACTGCCATGCACTTTGTAAAGACTCTTGGGGCAGAGGTGAGACCAAAAGGCAGGACTCTCTACTGATAATGTTTCCCCTGGAACAGAAAACACAGGAACCTTCTTTGTTCTGCATGGATAAGAATGTGAGTATATGCGTCCTTTAGATCTAGAGAACCGAGCCAATCCTGACTCTGGAGATAGGGGAGAAGAGTACCTGGGGAGAAGAGTACATAGGGAGATCTTGAATTTCTCCTGGAGTAGATACTTGTTCAGTTTTCTGAGGTTCAGGATGGGCCTGTATCCCCCTGTCTTCTTTGGAATGAGGAAGTAAGGAGAATCAAAGCCCAGACCTTGCTGGGAGAGTGGCACTTCCTATATTGCACCTTGTGAGAGAAGGAATGTAACCTCCTGCAATAACAACGTGGTGAGTGGGTTGAGAACTGAACTCTCTTGGAGGTGACTGGGGGGGGGGGGGGGTAGACTTCGGAAGTAAAGTTTGTACCCCTCCCTTACTATGGAGAGAGTCTAGTGTTCTGATGTTACGAGATGCCACCTGTGAGCAAAGTGACTTGGTCTGCCGGAAATGCGGATGGGATCTGGAATCTTCAGAGGCAGGATGGCTATGCTCTCCAGAAAGGAGTCAAAGACCCTGAGGAGGTTGGGTCTGCTGGGTTGGCTGAAACCTGGGAGTCTGAGCCTTTCTTTGCTGTTTTGGTTGTTACTGTCCTTTTTGGGGAGCGTGGACAGGACAATGCACCGCAGGGGTGTAAGAAGGGTAATACTTATTTTTTTTATTGAAAAAGGGTTTCTTTGATGCCTTTTTTTTTAGCTGGGCTAGCAGTAGATCTAGAGAGTCTATTAAGAGTAGTGTTCTCGGATTCTAACTGAGAAGTCTTATCCTGCCAGTCCTTGCCAAAAAGGTTTTCACCTGTGCAAGGTATATTACACAGTTTATCTTGAACCCACTGTTCAAGATCAGAGGCTTGAAACCAAGCAATCCTGAGTGCACCAATGCATATAGCTGAAGTTCTGCTGATGCATTCAAAACAGTTGAAAGTTGCCCTGTTAAATTTGGAAACATTTTGGGCATGCTTCATAAGGGTGAGATAATCAGCTCTCTTGTCGTCAGGGAGAAGAGGAGCCATCAACTCCAAATCCCTAGCCACCTCCCTAAGGGACATACCCATGTAGAGTATGTAGGAACTGATTCTGGCCGATAACATGGAGGCCTGAAAACATCGACAACCAAAAGCATCGAGGGTTCTCAATTCCCTGCCCGGAGGTTCAAGGAATGTTTTAGCACTTTTAATTTGACGTATTGTCGATTCTACCACCATGGAATGGTGTGATAATTGCGTCTTCAGGAAGCCGTGGCACTCCAGTACCCAGTACATTCTATCGAGCCCTCAAGTAAATGGAGAGATGGTTAAGGGTGTCTCCCACATTCGAAGCATAAGGTCGTGAAGTATTCGATGAATAGGGAGAGTAGCAGCTTCCTTTGAGGCTGCAGGGTATTGAAGAATTTAGAGCTCCTCAGCCCTAGGTTCCTTTTCCGAAGTCACCGTAATGGAGAAGCCCCGAGCAACATCACTGATAAAATCTTAGAAAGACATGTTCTCCGGAGGGGACATGCGACGTTGTGGGGACGGAGATGGATCCTCCGGGAGAATTCTCGTTTCCCCTGTACCAGCTGATTCGTCATCTGATGAATCGGAGTCAGAAGACGAAGTATCGACGGGCAGGTTGCTCGCGCTCTGCCCATACTCGATACGCTTGAAACCGGTATCTGAAAGTTTCGGTGCTGGAACCTCAGTACTGGAGATGGACTCGAGAGCCAGCATGGTAAGCAGCAAAAATGTCGATGCAGATACCTTTGGTACCGTCGTCGGTACCGATGGCTGAGGAATCGACTGTAGAGGCTTTACCGGTATGGAAACCTATAGCAAGGCCGCTAAGCTCCGCTCAATAGCTAGGATACGTTGATCCATGGAGCTTGCCGATGCCTGAGTATCGGTACTGGAGTTGTGGGCCACGATCCCTGAGCATGGCACCAAGAACTCTCCGGCCTCGGGAGCATCTTGGGACCCCACTAAGCTTTGGAGGCAATGACCTCCCGCCGGGGTTGTTTGGCCGGAGTGTTCCCCTCCAGGGCAATGCCTAGGGCATCTTGATGCTTAGAAGGAGATCTACCCTTGGAGGGCCAGCTAGTCTTTGACGAAGACCTGGGTTTTGATACCTGATATCCCTGGGAGGAAGATAATGCTCTCAATGACGTCAATGCTACTGACATTGCATCAGTGGCAAAGAGAGTTTCACAGCTCTGTTTTGCAGGCCTCTCTGTCATCTTCCTACAGAGAGGACATTCACACGGTATCTCGTCCCAAACATTTTAGACACCAGTCATGGGTGTCCATGGCTGAAATTGTACTGCCACATTTGGAACACTTCTTAAAACCACTAGCTGGTTTATCCATTTTGAAAAAAAAAAAAAGGCCTAAGCCTAAGATGGCATCTATGTGCCCTGAGGGAAGAGATTCTCCCCTCAAAAGTTTTTTTTTAATTTTTTTATTTTTTGAAGAAAGAAAGAGTAAGCACCGACAGGGTCGGTACCAGCATCGACGGGAAGGCAGACGTGACCACAAAAAAATAAGAAAATCAAATTTTCTGCGGTGACAGGAATTGCTTCTTGCTGGCTCCGCAGAAAATAAACTGGAGGAGAGAGAGCTGGAAAGGCGGGAAGGCAGCTATGCAGGCACAGTGGGATGCTCCCAAAGCCTTTCCTATTGAATGATGGGGAGCGTTCCTGCACAGGCTCCGTCCGTACCGACGTCACCCATATGTGAAGACTACATTCCTGCTTGTTCCTGGACATAGTCTTTTTTGCAGCTGCTTTCTTCTTAGCTGGGTTGGCAATGGCTCTAGAAAGCCTGCTTAGGGTAGTATTCTCAGACTCCAACTGAGACGCCTTGTTTTGCCGGTTTTTGGCAAAAGGATTTTCACCTGTGCAAGGAATATTGCCCAGTTTATCTTGACCCATTGTCCAAGATTTGATACTTGAAGCCAAGCAATCCTGCGTACTCCAATGCGGATTGAGGTGGCCCTACTGGTACACTCAAAGCAGTCAAAAGTTGCCCTATTGACAAACGTTGACGCATTCTGAGCATGTTTGACCAATATAAGGCAACCAGCTTTCTTATCAGGAAGAAGAGGAGCCATAGATTAAAAAATCTCTAGTAACCTCCCTAAGGAACATGCCTATATAGAATATGTATGAACTTATCCTGGCTGAAAGCATGGAGGCCTGAAAACAGATGCCCGAAAGCATAGAGAATCCTCGCCTCTCTACCAAGAGGGTTCGAAGAATGAGTCAACTTAATTCGACACATTGTCGATTCCACCAAAATTGAGTGATGAAACTGAGTCTTTTGGAATCCAGGAGACTCCGGTACATGACACATGGTATTGAGTTGTCAAGTATGGGGAGAGGTGGTAAGGGGCATCTCCACATCTGGAGTATGAGGTCCTGGAGGATACAGTGAACCGGAAGGGTGGCAGCCTCTTTAGGAACAGTAGGGTATTGGAGGATTTCTAATTCGTCAGCCATAGGTTTTTTTTTCAGATGTTAGTATAATGGACAGGCCCCTGGCCAGCTCCCGAATAAACTCTTGAAAAGACATGTCCTCGGGAGGCGGCATTCCGGAGAGGGAGAAGGATCCTCCGGTATACTTTGCATCGCTCGAGTGTCGATTGATTCCTCATCAGAAGATTCAAAGTATCGACAAAAGCGATGCCCATGCTCCACTAAGCCCGGTACCGATCAAAATCGGTATCGGATCGGGGAGGTTGCCTGGAAGAGCCACTGGTACCAGAGATGGAACTCAAGGGCAGGCAGTGGTGGTAGCAGTTCAATGGGTACAAACCCCGATGCAGACTGCATCGGTACCGTGGACTGTGCCGGTGGTACCGTCAGTAAGGGTTTGATTGTAACAGAGGCCGCTAGTAGGGCCACCAAGCTGCGCTCGATGGCAAGGATACGTTGAACCATGCAGCCCGCCAATGCTTGGGTATCGGTACTGGACATGTGGGCTACCATCACAGAGCATGGCACCAGGAGCTCTTCGTAGGTTGAGGCCTCGGGAGCATCCTGCGACCCCTTGATGGCTTTGGAGGAAGTGTCCCTCCTGCCAGGGTAGTTTAGCTGGCTGATCCACCTCTGGGGCAACACACAAGGCATCTCAATTCTTAGAATGAGATCTACCCTTGGGGGATTAGTGCATCTTCAAAGATTTATGTTCTGATACCTGAGATCTATGAGAAAAAGACTATGCCCTCAATGACGTTGATGCTAAAGAGACTGCGTCTGAGGCAAAGAGTATGCCTAACTTTGCAGCACCATTCTGCAGGCCTCTCTTTGTCATCTTCCTACATAAAGGACATTCAGAAGGCTGGTAGTTGGGCCCAAGGCATTTGAGACACCAGTTGTGGGTGTCAGTAGCCGAGATGGTACCGCCACACTTAGAACATTTCTTAAAACCACTAGCTGATTTTTCCATTATACCAAAGCAAATCTTAGGCTTAAGGCCCAAAATGGCGTTGATGCGCTAAAGAAAGTTCTTATTTGCTTTTTAGAAAAAAAGAAAAAGAGGAGAATAGAAAAGAACCGACAGTCCCGGCGTCGATGGGAAGGCAGATGTGACCACAAAAAACTAAAGAAATAAAATAGACATTTTCTGCGGTGACAGAATTCACTTCCTGCTAGCTCCGCGGAAAACTAAGAACTGAGGAGGGAGAGCTGGGAAGGCAGTAACGCAGGCACAGCGGGATGCTCCCAAATATTTCCTACTGGACGCTGGGGAGCGCTCCTGTGCAGGCTCTGTCAGTACCGACATCACCCATATGTGAAGGACTACATTCCTGCTTGTTCCTGGAGATATATAATTTCTGGCATGGGTAACTTCCCTACGTCATCTTCAGTAAAGACCAAAGCAAAGAATTCATTTAGTCTCTCTGCTATGGCCTTGTCCTCCCTTAATGTTCCCTCCTTTCACCTCTTCATCATCTAATGGTCCAATTGACTCTCACAGATATTTTTTGGTATGAATGTACTTAGAAAGGTTTTTTATTATGAGCTTTTCCTTCCATGGCAAGTTCATTTTCAAATTCTCTCTTTGCCTGTCTTTTCAATGTCTTGCATCTAAAATTGCCAGTTTATATACGTAGTTTCCTGTTTTCTTCATTTCGCTCCTTTTTCCATTTTCTGAAAGATGCTTTTTGGCTTAAACAGCCTCTCTGATCTTACCTTTAAACTATGCAGGCAATCATTTGGCCTTCCTTTCACCTTTCTTAAAGGGTGTAATATCTGGTCTGGGCTTCCAAGATAGTATTTTTAAACAATGCCCAGGATTGATGTAAACTTAACCTTTGCAGTTACTCCTTTTAGATTTTTCTTAACCATTTTCCTCAGTTTATCACAGTCTCCCTTGTGAATGTTAAATGCTAGCGCCATGGATTTCTTTGCTGTTCTTCCTTCATTTATTAAATCAAATGTGAAAGAGTAGTTACTCACCTGTAACAGATGTTCTCCAGGAGCAGCAGGAATCAGTCCTCACAGACGGGTGTCGTCGGCATCGACGGAGCCCCCGTGCGGAGCATTTCCCCAGCTTTCATAGAAAGCCTTTGGGAATGCAGCGCGCATGCGCGGTCCCCTTCCCGCCCAAGGGTGCCATCTTGCTCAGTCTGATGACATAGCTAAAAGACAACAAAAATAGCAAAAATAAATCATATGACTGCAACTCCAAGGGGAGGAGGGAGGGTTGTGAGGACTGATTCCTGCTGCTCCTGGAGAAAGCGTAGTTACTCACCTGTAACAGGTGTTCTCCAGGAGCAGCAGGAATCAGTCCTCACTTATGGGTGACGTCGGCGCCGACGGAGCCCTCGCGGAGCAATTTTCCCCAGCTTTCAAAGAAAGCCTTTGGGAATTGCAGCGCGCATGCGCGGTCCCCTTCCCGCCCAAGGGTGCCATCTTAGCCAGTCAGAAGACATAGCTAAAAGACAGCATAAAAATTTGCAAAAAAACTAAAGCAGATGATTGCAACTCCAAGGGGAGGAGGGAGGGTTGTGAGGACTGATTCCTGCTGCTCCTGGAGAACACCTGTTACAGGTGAGTAACTACGCTTTCTCCAGGACCAAGCAGGAAGTCAGTCCTCACATATGGGACTCCCAAGCTTAAGGCTACCGGAGACCCTAAGCACAAAAATGAGCTCCCTCTAGCTCAGCAGTACAGAAGGAAGGAATCTTCACTGAATTATTACCCACCGGTAGCCCCCATCCGGGATGGAGGGTAGGAGTTGCTCAAACCTCGAAGAGATTTCGGAGGACTGCCTGTCCGAAAGCACTGTCCCTGCGGGACTCCCTCTCGAGGCAGTAATGGACCGCAAAAGTCTGGCTCGAAGACCAAGTAGCGGCCCGGCAGATGTCTGCCAACGGAACAGAGCGGAGGTAAGCCACTGACGTAGCCTTCGCCCGAACACAATGAGCCGTGACCCGACTTTCTAACGAGAGTCCGGCTGCCCCATAAGCCCAAGCGATACAGTCAGCAACCCAGATGGACAGAGTACGCTTGGAGACCGGGAGCCCCAATTTATTGGGGTCAAAAGACACAAAAAGCTGAGCAGCTTTACGGTGCTCCCGCGTACGGTCAAGGTAGAAGTTCAATGCCCTTCTACAGTCCAGGGTATGCAGGACCATTTCAGCTCGGCTGGAGTGTGGCCTGGGAAAGAAGGTCGGAAGTACCACCTCCTGATTGATGTGAAAAGGGGAGACCACTTTGGGAAGAAATTTAGGGTGAGTCCATAGGACTACCCTATTTTTGTAGAACCGAGTGTAAGGGGGATCAGACACGAGGGCCTGCAATTCACTTACGCGTCTAGCGGAAGTGAGGGCTATCAGGAATAAGGTTTTCCAAGAAAGAAAACGGAGAGAACAGGTAGCCATAGGTTCAAAAGGCGGACAGGTGATCCGCTGCAAAACCACAATCAGATCCCAGTCAGGTGCTGGCGGGCGCAGAGGTGGTTTAAGTAGAAGGAGACCTCGGAGAAACCTTGCCACGAGAGGGTCGCTGGAAAGAGGTCTGCCGTCCACCGGCACATGATGTGCTGAAAGAGCACTGAGGTGAACTTTGACGGAGTTGGACTTAAGTCCCAGATTAGAGAGGTAGAGCAAGTACTGCGAGATCACCGACACCGAGCAGGAGAAGGGATTCTGAGACTGCTGGGCACACCAAGCGGAAAAGCGATGCCATTTAAGGGCGTAGCATTTGCGGGTAGAAGGTCGCCGGGAAGCTAGGACGACCTCTTCTACCTCTGCCGGCAGTAGAAGGGGAGCAAGGACTACCCTTTCAGCAGCCAGGCCATCAGATGTAGAGATCTGAGGTTGGGGTGTAGTAGTGACCCCTGATCCTGTGTTAGGAGATCTGGTTGAAACCCCAGAGGGAACGGATCCTCCACCGCTAGTTGCAGCAGGAGTGGAAACCACGGCTGTCTGGGCCACCGAGGAGCTATCAGGATCATGGAAGCTTTGTCTCGGAGAACCTTGAAAAGAGTTCGAGAGACTAGCGGTATGGGAGGAAAGGCATAGAGAAGGCTTTCCGACCATGAGAGCAGAAAAGCATCCACCGCTACTCGAAGGAGATGCGGCTGCCGAGAGCAGAAGCGAGGAAGTTGCCGGTTGAGCGGACAGGCAAAGAGATCCATCGTGGGGAGGCCCCACTTCAGAAAATGTTTCTGAACTACCAAGGGATCCAGTCGCCACTCGTGCGGCTGGAGGATTCTGCTGAGTTTGTCCGCCAGGCAATTTTCTTGGCCTGGGAGATAAACTGCCTTGAGAAGAATGCCGTGGCGGACGGCCCAAGAGCAGAGCCTCTGTGCTTCTCGACAGAGAAGGAAGGAGCCCGTGCCCCCCTGTTTGTTCACGTAGAACATGGCAATTTGATTGTCCGTCTGGACAAGGACGGACCGGTGAGAAGTCAGGTGGGAGAAAGCCTTGAGAGCCAGACGGATCGCTCTGAGCTCCAGGAAGTTGATCTGCTGCGCAGACTCCCACGTGGTCCAGAGACCTTGAGTACATGCCCCTTGGCAATGCGCTCCCCAGCCTAGGAGAGAAGCATCGGTCATCAGCACTTGAGCCGGCGGAGGAGACTGAAAAGGCATTCCGAGTACCAGGTTCGGCCGATGAAGCCACCACTGTAGAGAAGAGGCCAGCGGGCCGGAGATCCGCACTAAGTCGGCTAGGCCGCCCGTGGCCTGTTGCCACTCCTTGCGAAGGCACCACTGAGCAGGCCGCATATTCAGGCGGGCATTGGGGGTCACGTGGACGGTGGAAGCCATATGGCCGAGTAGTCTCAGGAAGCGCCTGGCCGAGACCAGGGACTGGCTGCGAAAATGGCCGGCTAGGTCCATGAGCCGTTGAGCCCTGTCGAGAGGCAGGAAAGCTCGCGCCTGAAGAGTGTGCAATCTTGCGCCGATGAACTCGAGATCTTGCGAGGGGAGCAAAGTGGACTTTGCGAAGTTTATGACAAAGCCCAAGTACTGGAGAAGAGTCACAGTGCGGTGTGTGGCTTTTGTGACTTCTGGAGGACGATGCTCTGATGAGCCAATTGTTTAGGTACGGAAAGACATAGAGGCCGTGAAGCCGGAGATAAGCCGCCACCACCGCGAGACATTTTGTGAAGACTCGTGGTGCGGAGGATAGGCCAAAGGGCAGTACTCTGTACTGGTAATGATTTCCTGCCACCACAAACCTTAGGTATTGGCGGTGGCTTGGGTGGATGAGGATGTGCGTGTAGGCATCCTTTAGATCCAAGGAGCATAGCCAATCTCCCTGCTGGAGTTAGGGCAGAAGGATTCCAAGGGTAAGCATCTTGAACTTCTCCCTCACGAGGAACTTGTTGAGGTTGCGCAAGTCCAGGATGGGTCTGAGGCCTCCCGTTCTTTTTGGTATTAGGAAATACCTGGAATAGAAGCCTTGACCCCTCAGGTGGTGGGGCACCGGTTCCACAGCCTGTTCCTGAAGAAGACTTGCTAACTCCTGAAGGAGTAAGTCCCTGTGCAGAGGGAGTCGTGGAGGCTCTCCCGGGAAATAGGAGGGAGGGACCTGGTGGAAGTGGAGAAGATAGCCTTCTCTCACAACATGAAGCACCCAGGCATCTGAAGTGATGTTGGACCACCTGTGGGCAAAGTGGACCAGCCGGCCTCCTGTGCTGGGAGGGACCAGCTGAGGGGGAGAGGCTATGCCGATGAAGTCAAAAACCCCCACCCTGCTGAGCAGGGGCCGGTGGTGCAGGCTTGGAGGCTTGCAGCCTACGGGACCCGTTACCCCGTCCCTTGGCCTGCTGACCCTGTTGGGGAGCTGCGGAGGCTTGATATTGAGGGTAGTGTTTATAGGCAGCCGCCTTTCTCGGGTAAAAGGACTTCTTTCCCGAGCCCTTCTTCTTCTGGGAAGGGGCAGAGGTCTTCCTAGAGAGCCTAGTTCTGGTGAGAGTCTCCGTCTCGATTTGTGCAGCCTTCTCAGCCATGGGCTTGCCAAAGAGGTTCTCACCTCTGCAAGGGACATCGACCAACTTGTCCTGCACCCAGGGTTCAAGGTCAGACGACTGAAGCCAAGCCTGTCGGCGGGCACCGATGCCGGCTGCGGCCACTCGAGCCGATGCTTCAAAGCCATCATAGGCTGCTCGAGAAATGAATTTGGAGCATTCCCGAATACCAGTGGACAAGGCTAGGAACCTCCGCAAAGGTTCCTCGGACAGCCCAGCAGAGAATCCGGCTATCTCTTTAGCCAGGTCTCTAAGGTACATGCCCATGTAGAGCTGGTAGGTCTGGACCCGACAAGCAAGCATAGAGCCCTGGAAACACTTTTTACCGAGGCCATCCAGGTTACGGGCCTCCCTGCCAGGAGGCACCGAGGAGTGCATCTTCTGGCTCTTAAGCCTATGCATGGCCGATTCCACTACCATGGAATGGTGCGGTAGCTGTGCTTTTTGGAAGCCAGGGCTCTTGCGGACTCGATAGATGGAATCGACCCGCTTGCTTAATACCGGCGACGACGCCGGACTCTCCCACATGCGGAAGAGTAGTCGTTCCAGCATAGGAGGAACCGGTACAGTAAAGTGCTCCCTGGCGGGAGAGTCGTACTTAAGGGCGTCGAGCTCTTCGGCTCGAGGCTCCTCCTCGGGATCCGCAGGGAAGGCCAAAGCCTTGGCCATATCCGTGACGAAGTCCGAGAACCGGGCATCCTCCGGGGGGGATTGTTGCCGAGGTTCGGACTCAGGGGAGTCCGAGGGGACACACCGAGTCCGAAAAGAATCAGGTGACTCTTCCACTTCAGACTCCCAGGCCGACTCCGAGGAGGAATCGGTGGGGTCAGTTCGGGCGGGCGGAGGCGTCGGCCGCCCCGACGCCGAGGGAGTCGGCGTCGACGACCTCGGTCCCGAACGGGAGGCCGAGGGTGACCTCGACCGAGGATCGATTCGAGCCCGCATGGACTCAAGGATCGGCTCGGTCTCCGGGGTCGACTTAGACGTCGACGTCCCGGCGGTTGGGGCAGAGGCGCCAGCGAGGCTAGCGATCAGTGCCCGCTGCTGGTCCATGAAGGCAGATAGTCTGCTCTCCAAGGCCGTCAACCTGAGTCCGACCTCAGGTGACCCAGCAGCGCCCGACGTCGGACCCCTCGGAGGCGAGTCCAGGAGGACTACAGGACTTACCCGAGCAGGCATCTCCGATTCCAAACGAGGTCGCTTCGGGAGACGTTCCTTTTCCAAAGACCCGGGACGGCTATCGGGGCTATGCGACCAGGCCCTCTCGGAACCAGGAGCGTCCACCGACGCCGCCCTCGCGGGTTTCGCCTTCCGATGATGATCCCCGGAAGGAGAACCTCTGTCGGAGGAACTCCGGCGATGCTCAGAGCTGGAGCCTCTGGACGCCGAGGCCTCCGACGAGGTCCGGGTACGGGTGGGATCTGCGAAGATTCTTTCCCGCTGATGCCGCCGACTCCGTAACGCTTTGGAGGACATTTTGCTGCAGGCCCCACAGATCAGTTCCTCATGATCTGGGCCAAGGCAGCGGAGGCAATTATCGTGTGTGTCAGTGAGTGACATATTTCTGTCACACTGAACACACCTTTTGAAACCACTGGCAGCCATCGGGGGAAAAAGGGCCCCTGCAAGGTCAAAGGACCGGGCTGCCAGCGAAAAACCGAAAAACGAAATTGATAGAAAAATCAGAAAAACCGAAAAATAAGAGAAGGACTCGCAACGGCGTCGCGAGTCCGGGAAGGAAAGAGACCGGCGTCGAACCGAAGAAAAAAAGAGAAATAAATCACGAAAAATCAACTTTTTCTGCAGGGACAAGAAGACCACGTCTGTAGGGCTCCGCGGAAAAAAGAAGACTGGCTAAGATGGCACCCTTGGGCGGGAAGGGGACCGCGCATGCGCGCTGCAATTCCCAAAGGCTTTCTTTGAAAGCTGGGGAAAATTGCTCCGCGAGGGCTCCGTCGGCGCCGACGTCACCCATATGTGAGGACTGACTTCCTGCTTGGTCCTGGAGAACACCCGTTACAGGTAACTACTCTTTCTCCAGGACCAAGCAGGAAGTAAGTCCTCACATATGGGACTCCCTAGCTTAGGGCTACCAGAGGCCCCAAACTGAAAAATGAGCTCCCTCTAGAGCCTCAGCACGCAAGAACAGAATCTTCTCAACGCCCACGACAGGCAGCCCAACACCAGGGCCAGAGGGTCGGAGTTGCCTAGACCTCAAAGAGATTATGGAGTACCACTTGCCCGAAAGCACAGTCAATGCGGGACTCCCTCTCAAGGCAGTAGTGGGCCGCAAAAGTCTGGCTTGAAGACCAAGTAGCAGCCCGGCAGATGACCGCCAACGGAACAGAAAGGAGATGAGCCACTGACGCAGCCTTTGCACTGACACAGTGAGCCGTAACTTGACCCTGCAATGAGAGGCCGGCTGCCCTGTAAGCCCAGGAGATGCAGTCAGCTACCCATTTGGACAAAGTACGCTTGGAGACAGCCAACCCCAACTTATTGGGGTCATAAGAAACGAAGAGCTGAACTGCCCTCCAGTGCTCCCGCGTACGGTCAAGGTAGAAGGACAACGCCCTCCTACAGTCCAGGGTATGCAGGACCATCTCAGCCCGGCTAGCATGAGGCCTGGGAAAGAAAGTCGGAAGAACCATCTCCTGATTGAGGAGAAAGGAGGAGACAACCTTTGGAAGGAACTTAGGGTGAGTCCATAAGACTACCCTGTTCTTATAGAACCTAGTATAAGGTGCTTCTGAAACTAGGGCCTGAAGCTCACTTACTCGCCTAGCTGAGGTAAGGGCTACCAGAAATAGCGTTTTCGAAGACAGAAAACGCATAGGGCAAGTAGCCATAGGTTCAAATGGTGGGCAAGTAAGCCGTTGCAAGACCACATTTAAATCCCATTCAGGGGCAGGTGGACGCACTGGAGGCTTAAGCAAAAGCAGGTCTCTGAGGAATCTGGCCACCAAAGGATGGCTTGAGAGAGACTGACCCTCCACTGCGGAGTGGTGTGCTGAAAGAGCACTAAGATGAACTCTTAACAGAATTGGACTTAAGGCCTAGGTTGGACAGGTGAAGCAAATACTGCAGCACCACTGGTACAAGGCATGAGAAGGGACTCTCATTGTGTTGAGTACACCAAGCAGAAAATCTACGCCACTTAAGGGCATAAGACTTTCTGGTGGACTGCCTCCTAGAGGCCAAGACTACGTCCTCCACTTCCCTAGGCAGTAGTAAAGGCGCTAGGACTACCCTTTCAGCAGCCAGGCCATCAAATTGAGGGACTGTAGATTGGGGTGCAAGAGATCCCTGCTCCTGAGACAGGAGATCGGGCTGCATCCCCAGAAGAAAAGGAATGTCCACCGCTAGTTGCAACAGTAGTGGGAACCAGGGTTGTCTGGGCCACCGAGGGGGCCACCAGAATCACGGAGGCCTTGTCCTGGATCACTTTGAACAGTGTCTTGGACACTAGAGGCGTGGGAGGAAACGCATATAGGAGGCCTGTCGACCATGGAATGAGAAACGCATCCGCTGCTACTCTGAGAGGATGCGGTTGTCTGGAGCAGAAACTGGGAAGTTGACGGTTCAGAGGACTGGCAAAGAGATCTATGGTTGGAAGACCCCATCTCAGGAAGATCTGTTGAACCACTAAAGGGTTCAACTGCCATTCGTGTGGCTGCAAAATCCTGCTCAATCTGTCTGCCAGGTAATTCTCCTGACCTGGGAGGTAGACTGCTTTGAGAAGAATGCCATGATTGACTGCCCAGGAGCACAGATTCTGCGCTTCCTGACATAGAAGGCGGGACCCTGTGCCCACTTGTTTGTTCACATAGAACATAGCCACTTGATTGTCCGTCTGAACTAAGACGGACTAGTGAGAGAGGAGATATGAGAAAGTTCTCAGGGCTAAGCGGATAGCTCTCAGTTCTAACAGATTGATCTGCTGTGCGGCCTCCCAAGGAGTCCACAGGCCTTGAGTACATGCCCCTTGGCAATCTGCACCCTAACCTTGAAGAGAAGCATCGGTTGTCAGCACCTGAGAGTGCGGAGGTGCCTGAAAAGGCACCCCTTGCACGAGATTCGGAAGATGAAGCCACCATTGCAGAGAAGACTTTAAGTAGGCTGGACACCCTCACCTTGTCCGTGAGGCTTCCTGTGGCCTGGTGCCACTGAGTCCTGAGGCCCCACTGAGCTGGCTTCATGTGTAGACGGGCATTTGGAGTCACATGAACCGTGGATGCCATGTGGCCTAAAAGCCTCAGAAACTGTCTGGCAGAGACTAGAGAATTGCTGTGGAATAGCCTGGCTAGAGCCATCAATCTATGGGCCCTGTCCACTGGTAGAAAGGCCTTTGCCTGAAATGTATCTAGTCGAGCTCCTATGAACTCCATGTTCTGGGAGAGATGCAAACTGGACTTTGCGAAGTTTATGACAAATCCCAGGTGCTGAAGCAGAGCGACAGTGCGAAGGGTGGCTTGATTGGCCTCTTGTGGGGACTGACTCCTGATGAGCCAATCGTCCAGATATGGAAAGACAAAGAGGCCCTAAACCCTGAGGTAGGCCGCTACCACCACCAGGCACTTGGTGAACACCTTGGGGGCGGAAGTAAGGCCAAAAGGCAGTACTCTGTATTGATAATGGTTTCTTCCCACTACAAATCTGAGATATTGTCTGTGGTCTGGATGAATAAGGATGTGAGTATAAGCACCCTTTAGATCTAAGGAGCATAGCCAATCTCCCTGCTGGAGGTACGGCAGCAGGATTCCAAGGGTAAGCATCTTGAACTTTTCCCACTCCAGGAACTTGTTCAGGTTTCGCAAGTTTAAGATGGGTCTGAGGCCTCCAGTTCTCTTTGGTACTAGGAAGTACCTGGAATAGAAGCCGTGACCTTCAGGTGATGGGGCACCGGTTCCACTGCCTGTTCCTTTAGAAGACCTGCCAACTCCTGCAGGAATAAGTCCCTGTGCAGAGGGAGTCTGGGAGACTCCCCTGGAAAATAGGAGGGGGGTACCTGGTGGAAGTGGAGGAGACAGCCCTTCTGGACTATACTTAGAACCCAGGTATCCCTTGTGAGGGCTGACCACCTGTGGGCGAACAGGGCCAGCCTGCCTCCAGTGCTGATGGGAGCCAGCTAAGGAGAGGCTATGCCAATGCAGTCAAAATCCCCCTCCCTGCTGAGCAGGAGCCGGAGTAGAAGGCTTGGGGGTTTTCTGCCTACGGGGCCAATGACCCTGCTCCTTGGACTGCTGATCTTGTTGGGGAGCTACAGAGGCCTGATAATGAGGGTACTGTTTATAAGCAGATGACTTCCTCGGGTAAAAGGTCTTTTCCCCCTAGCCCTTCTTCTTCTGAGAAGGGGCAGAGGTTTTTCTGGACAGCCTTGTCCGGGTAAGAGTCTCGGTCTTGAGTTCTGCAGCCTTGTCAGCCATGGGCTTGCCAAAGAGGTTTTCACCTCGGCAGGGGACATCAACCAACTTGTCCTGTACCCATGGCTCGAGGTCCGATGACTGTAGCCAAGCCTGACAGCGTGCACCGATGCCGGCCGCGGCTACTCGGGCTGAAGCCTCGAAGCAATCATAGGTTGCTCGAGATATAAACTTCGAGCACTCACTAATACCCGAGGACAGAGCATTGAACCTCTGCAAAGGTTCCTCGGAGAGACCAGCAGAGAACCCGGCAATCTCCTTTGCCAGGTCTCGAAGGTACATGCCCATGTCCAGCTGGTAGGTCTGAACACGGCAAGCAAGCAAGCATAGAGCCCTGGAAGCACTTCTTACCGAGGGCATCCAGGTTCTGGGCCTCCCGGCCGGGAGGCACCGAGGAGTGCATCTTCTGACTCTTCAGACGATGCATGGCCGATTCCACAACCATTGAGTGGTGCGGTAATTGTGCCTTTTGGAACCCGGGGCTCTTGCGGACTCGATAGATGGAATCGACCCGCTTGCTCAAAACCGGCATCGAGGCCGGCACCTCCCACATGCGGAAGAGCAACCGTTCCAGCATCAGAGGAACCGGAACAGTAAAGGCCTCCTTCGGAGGATTGTCATACTGTAGGGCCTCGAGCTCCTCAGCTTGAGGCTCCTCCTCTGCATCCGCGGGGAATGCCAAAGCCTTGGCCATGTCCCACATGAAATCCGAGAACTGGGTATCCTTCGGGGGGAGGGGGGGGGACCTTCTCCGGGGCTCGGACTCGGGCGAATCCGAAGGAACGCAGCGAGTCCGAAAGGTGTTGGGCGACTCCTCATCCTCTGTCTCCCAGCCGGACTCCTCAGAGGAGGAATCGAGCGGCTCCGGTCAGGCAGGCATCGATGCCATCTGCCCCGATGCCGAGAGTACCGGCATAGACGACCTCGGTCCCGAACGGGAGGCCGACGGGGACCTTGGCTGAGGATTGGCTCGAGCTCGAATGGACTCGAGGATCAGCTCGGCCTCCGGGGTCAACTTGGATGTCGATGTCCCGTGGTCGGGGCAGATGCACCGGTAAGACCGGCGATCAGTGCCCACTGCTGTTCCATGAAGGCAGCCAAGCTGCTCTCCAAGGCCGTCAACCTGAGTCCGAGCTCATGAGACTCAGCAGCCCCCGACTCGAGCCCCGGCGGCGCCAGGCCCAACGTCGGCTCCCCTGGAGGTGAGTCCACGAGGACTACAGTACTCACGTGACCCGGGGACTCCATCTCCACACGAGGTTGCTTTGCAGGCCTCTCCGACTCCAAAGACCCGGGACGGCGCTCGGGGCTATGCGACTTGGCCCTCGAGGAGCCAAGTGCGTCCACCGATGCCGCCCTCGCAGGTTTTTTCTTCTTATGATGCTCCCGCGAGGGAGACCCCCTTTCAGAGGAGTCCGGGCCCAACCGGACGCGAAGTCAGAGAAGATTCTTTCCTTTTGGTGCTGCCGACTCCGTAACGCTTTAGAGGACATTTTCCCAGACGGACCACAGATCTTCGGTTCATGATCCGGTCCGAGGCACCGGAGGCAGCAGTCATGTGTGTCAGTGAGAGACATAAGTTTCTTGCACCGATCACACTTTTTAAACCCGCTGGCAGCCATCGGGGGAAAAAGGGCCCCTGCAAGGTCAAAAGACAGGGCTGCCAGTGAAAAAAGAAAAAATGGCGCGAACGCTAGTCACTAAGGACAAAAACCGAAAGCGAGATCCGGGCTCGATACTGACGTATCAGGCCCAGGCGGGAAAGGGGAACTGGTGTCGAACCGAAGAAAACAGGTTAACGCAGAGAAAAATCAACTTCTTCCTCGGGTGAAACGAATATACATCCGTCGGGCTCCGCGGAAAAATGAAGACTGAGCAAGATGGCACCCTTTGGCGGGAAGGGAACCGCGCATGCGCGCTGCATTCCCAAAGGCTTTCTATGAAAGCTGGGGAAATGCTCTGCACGGGGGCTCCATCGGCACCGACGTCACCCGTATGCGAGGACTGACTTCCTGCTTGGTCCTGGAGAACATGTTATTATCACTATTGCCAAGTGGCCCTCCAACATCGTATCTCTTGCATTAGATCCTGTGTTCCACTAAGGACTAGAACTAAAATAGCTTCCTTTTGTGTCATTTCCTGAATTAGCTGCTCCATGAAGCAGACATTTATTACACCTAGAAACTTTACCTCCTAGCATGTGCTGATGTGACACTGATCCAGGATAATTGAAATCACCCATTATCAGAGTGTTATAACTTTTGTTAGCGTCTCTATTTTCTGCTAGCATTTCATCATCACTCTGTTCAATTTGGCCAGGCAGACAGTAGTAACACCTCCCCTCTCCCCCCCCCCCCCCCCACTGCCATTCCCTTCCACTTTTTACATGGAATTTCTATCCACAGAGATTCTACAGTGAATTTTCTTTATTGCAAAATTGTATCCTATGACTCAATGCCCCCTTTATCATATAACACAACCCCTGTTCTAATTTGTTCTGCTCTATCATTACGATATTATTTGTACCCAGGTATCAGTGTCCCATTGGTTGTTCTCCTTCCACCAGGTCTCTGGTATCTAACCTTTCATTCAGTACTATACATTCTAACTCTACCATCTTGTTTTTTAGATTCCTAGCATTTGCATACAAATATTTCATAGTTTGTATTTTGCTCATATTAACAATCTGATTATAAGTTGACAGAGGTAATTTGTAATCCTTCAATTCTGTCTGCTCTTTATTTGAAGGAATCTTGGTTAATTTTACCTTTTTTTGGAACATTTTGCTAGTATCTTTAAAAGATGAATCATTCTGAACTATGTACTCTTGGGGAACTGTCTGTTTTCCCCCATTTTCTAATTTAAAACTGCTCTATCTCCTTTTTAAAGATTAATGCCAGCAGCCAGGTTCCACCCTGCTTAAGGTGGAACCCATCCTTTCAGTTACAACATGTTCAGGTTCCACTAAGGTAACTACCAAAGAATGTCTTCCTATTGTTTAACATTAGCTTCAGAAAGGGTCATCCTCAATTTCTGTATTCTGCAAAACATACCACTTTTATAAGTAATAATGATCATAAGAGGAAAGCACAGTTACTTACCTGTAACAGGTGATCTCTGGGAACAGCAGGAATTAGTCCTCACATATGGGTACGTCGGAACCGACGGAGCCTGCGCGGGAAAGCTTCCCAGAAAAGAAGCTTTTGGGGCCTCCCACAGCGCATGCGCGCTGCCTTCCCGCCTTCCTGACCAACTCTCTTCAGTTTGAGTTTAAAGCTGAGACAATAGAGAGAGGAAAGGAAAGAGAGAGAGAGAGATACAACTCCTAGGGGAGGTGGGAGGGTTGTGAGGACTAATTCCTGCTGTTCCCAGAGATCACCTGTTACAGGTAAGTAACTGTGCTATCTCCAGGAACAAGCAGGAATGAGTCCTCACATATGGGGACTCCCTAGCTAAGATGCCGGGGAGATCCCCCTGCAAGAATTCCTCATCTTCCCATGGATCTCAGGCATCCACTCAGGGAAGGTGGGCAGGAGTTGTTTAAGAATGGAACAGGTGTCTGAGGACAGCCTGACCAAACAAGGCATCCCGGCGGGAGTCCTTGTCCAAGCAGTAATGGGCTGTGAAGGTATGAACCGAGGCCCAAGTGGCTGCTCGACAGATCTGACCGATGGATACAGAATGAAGATGAGCCATAGATGTGGCCATGGCTCTCACATTGTGAGCTGTGACATGGCCTTCAAGAGAAAGGTTCTTACTCTGGTAAGTAAAAGAAATACACTGAGCAATCCAATTGGACAGTGTTCTTTTTAGACTGGAAGTCCTAAATGAGAAGGATCAAAAGCAAAAAAAAGTTGAGAAGACTTTCTATGTTGCTGTGTCCTGTGGATGTAAAAGGCAAGAGCTCTTTTACAATCTAACGTATGTAGGTTCCTCTCTGCACTAGATGCATGAGGAGCTGGAAAAAAGACAGGTAGATATACCTCTTGATTAAGATGAAAAGGTGAGACCACTTTAGGCATAAAGTGGGGATTTGTCCTAAGGACTACCTTATCATGATGGAACCTTGTATAAGGTGGATTAGCCACTAAAGCCTGCAGTTCACTGATGCGGCGAGCAGAAGTGATTGCAATAAGGAAAATGACTTTCCAGGAAAGGAATTTTAAGGAGGTAGTGGCTAAGGGATCAAAGGGCGGCTTCATAAGCTGACCAAGAACTACGTTTAAGTCCCATGCCACTGGAGGAGGCCGAATGGGAGGTTTAGTTAAAGTTAGACCTCTCATGAATCTTGCAATAAGAGGATGAGAGGAAACAGATTGTCCATTGATAGGCTGAAGAGATGCTGCAATAGCACTCAAATGGACTCTTACAGAATTGGTTTTAAGTCCTGCATTGGAAAGATGCAGGAGATATTCAAGTAAAGAAGTTAAAGGTAGTGCTAGAGGGTTAAGACCTTTGTTAGCACACCAAATTGAAAATCTTTTCCATTTAAAAGCATAAGAACGCCTGGTGGAAGGTTTCCTTGATGCATGGAGGATATCCTTCACCTGTTGAGAAAGATTCAAGTCTTGAAGGTCTAGGCCTCCAGTAACCAAGCTCTGAGGTGAAGGGACTTGGGGTTTGGGTGCCACAAAGTCCCCTCCTCTTGAGACAGGTGGTCTGGAGCAGCTCCCAGATCCAGGGAGGGTGTCTGGGAGAGATGCAGAAGTAGAGGGTACCACACTTGGCGTGGCCAGCGTGGAGCTATGAGGATCATGGATCCTTGATCCCTTTGAAGTTTGAATAGAGTCTTGGGAATCAAGGGAATGGGTGGAAAGGCATATAGGAAGGCCTGACCCCAAAGAAGGAGGAAGGCAACCTTGGCCTGAGCTCCCTGACACGGAATCCTGGAACAGAACCGGGGAAGTTTGGCATTGTACGGACTTACAAAGAGGTCTATGTCCGGGGTCCCCCATTCTTGAAAGATTCTGAGTACCTGATCCATGTGCAGGGACCATTCGTGTGGCAGCAAGACTCGACTGAGTCTGTCTGCCCAAGAGATTTGGATTCCTGGGAGGTACACTGCCAGGAGATGGATCCCATGCTCTCTGGCGAAGGCCCAGAGTTTTAGAGCTTCGTTGCAAAGCGACAGAGAGCCAGTCCCTCCTTGTTTGTTTCCGTAGAACATGGCTACTTGATTGTCGGTATGAACAAGGACTGTCATGTTGATAAGGAGGGTATGAAAGACCTTGAGAGCAAGGAGAATTGCTCGCAGCTCCAAAAGGTTGATATGAAGGTTGGTTTCCTGTGGAGACCAAAGGCCCTGAGTGGAGAGGTCTTGGAGATGAGCTCCCCAGCCTGTTTGGGAGGCATCTGTAGTGAGAGTTGCTTGGGGTAACAGAGGTTGGAAGGGGGCCCCCAACAACAGATTTTGAGTGGATACCCACCATTGGAGAGACCAAAAAAGACGTTTTGAGGTTGCTATTTGGTCTGAGAGAGTTCCTGATGCTTGGGTCCACTGTGTGGACAATGTCCATTGAGCTGCTCTCATATGTAGGCGAGCATAAGGCACTACATGAACTGTGGATGCCATGTGACCTAGCAGTTGTAGCATCTCTCTGGCAGTCAAGTGGCTTCTGGACTGAATTTGAGAGGCCAAGTGCACTAGACGGTTGCAACGGGCCTGAGGAAGATAGGCCCTTGCAGTGGTAGTATCTAGCCAAGCCCCGATGAACTCTAGGGATTGAGTAGGGGTGAGTTGAGACTTTGGCAGATTGATGACAAGTCCCAGATACTGCAGTATACGTCTGGTGTGGTCCAGGGAAGTCTGAGTCTCGGACTGAGATGGAGCTCGGATGAGCCAGTCGTCAAGGTACGAGAAGACAAAGATCCCCAGAGTGCGTAGAAATGCAGCTACTATTGCCATGCATTTGGTAAATACCCTTGGAGCAGAGGCTAGACCGAAGGGGAGTACTCTGTATTGGAAATGTTTTCCCTGGAACATGAACCGTAGGAATTTTCTGTGGGATGGATGGATGAGTATATGTGTGTACGCATCCTTGAGATCTAGAGAACAAAGCCAGTCCTGACTCTGTAGGTATGGAAGGAGAGTACCTAGAGAAAGCATTTTGAATTTCTCTTTGTAGAGGAATTTGTTCAATTCTCTGAGATCCAGAATGGGTCTGTATCCCCCTGTTTTCTTGGGAATCAGAAAATAGGGGGAGTAGAAACCTGACCCTTGTTGAGGAAGAGGAACCTCTTCTATTGCCCTTTGGGCGATAAGAGTGGTCACCTCTTGTCCCAACAGGTATAGGAGAGATGGGGGAGAATTGAATTGTCTCACCATGGTATGGGGAGGAAGGCTGGAGAAGTGTAGTTTGTAGCCCTCTCTGAAGATAGAGAGGGTCCACAGTTCTGATGTGATTTGTTCCCATCTGGGAGTAAAATGAGCCAACCTTCCTGGAATGGTGAGAGGTTCTGGCTGTTGCAGAGCCAGAAAGGGTAAGTTCTCTAGAACCAAGTCAAAAACCCTGAGGAGGTTGGGACTGCTGGATTGTAGCAGCCCCTGTGGCCTTTGTTCTGGCCTGCTTAGTTTGCTGGCGCTTAGGAGCAAAGCGAACTTGGGAAGATTGCTGGCCAGTATTTGTGGAAAATCTGGTCTTTTTATAGAAAGGCTTCTTAAAAGGTTTTTTCTTGGCAGGGGTAGAGGTAGACTTAGAAAGTCTATCTAAAGCAGCATTCTCTGCATCCATTTGAGTGGCTTTGATTTGCCACTCTTTGCCGAAGAGATTTTCACCTGTACAGGGCAGATTGCCCAAGCCTTCTTGTACCCAGGGTTCCAAATCAGAGGCCTGGAGCCAAGCCAGTCTGCGAGCAGCTATGGCTATGCCAGAGGCTCTGCTTGCCCGCTCAAAAGAGTCAAAGGCTGCTCTGTTGGAGAACTTGGAAACATCTTGAGTGTGCTTTAGCAAAAGAAGGAATTCCTCCTGTTTATCCTCTGGGATAAAGGGGAGAAATTGACGTATCTTTAATGCAATCTCTTTCAAAAACATGCCCATATAAAGGCTGTATGAATTGATTCGGGCAATAAGCATGCTAGCTTGGAAGATTTTTCTCCCAAAAGCATCCACATTCACTTCCTGGAGGAGTAGAAGAGTGTCTTTTGGTACTCTTTATCTTTTTCATAGCAGACTTCACCACAATAGAGTGGTGAGGAAGCTGAGTTTTTTGAAAACCAGGAGAAGGAGGAACCCGATACATGGTGTCCAAACGTCGAGAATGTGGAGATAGGGTAAGAGGAGCCTCCCACAAATCCATCATGTGTTCTTGAAGAATTTCATGTATGGGTAAGGTGGCTGCCTCTTTAGGAACCTTAGAGTATCCTAAAATATCTAATTTCTTTGCTCTAGGTTCCTTTTCTGAGGATACAGATATGGAGAGTCCTTTAGCTACTTCAATAATGAAGTCTTGAAAGGACAAATCCTCTGGAGGAGACATTCTCCTTTTTGGAGAAGAGGGCTCCTCAGGAAGAGTGAAAGAGACGTCAGCAGAATCATCTGAGGTATCAGACTCTTCAGAGGATTCAAAGTATCGTCTATTTGCTTCCAGAGATCGATACGCGTACCGATCGGTACCGACATCGGGCGTACCGGGTATCGGAGCGGTATCGAAGAAAGCTCCGGAACCGGAGACCGGAACCGGCATGCTACTGGAAGTAGATGCTCTGGGTACCGGTAGCGGTTGCGGTACCGGAATCGGAACCGATTGTCGCGGTACCGATGGCGGTGCAGCATTAATGAAAGTCAGTAAGGCCTGCTGCATGGATTGTACCGTAGTACCCATAGCCGCCACAACTGCCTGGAAGTCGGTACCGGTGTTAGCCGGTACCCCAGAGCAGTCTAACAGGAGATCGGTCGAGGCCGTGCCATCGATGTCTACCTGTAACCCCATAGGAGGAGCTTTGGAAGCCGGAGCTTCCCGCCGGAGTTTTTTGGCTGGGGCAGGGTCCTCAGGTTCAATTGCAAGGGCCTCTCACTGCTTAGAGGGAGATTTGCCTTTTGAGGACTTGCCCGAAGAATGTTTGGTTACCTGAGATCCATCAGGAGAAGAAGACCTGGAGGATGTTGATGCTGGAGTATCGGTAGAAAACAGCATATGAAATTTATTTGCTCTGTTCTGTAAGCCCCTTTTGGACATCAGAGAGCAGGATGGACAATCCGGAATGGAATGGTCAGGCCCCAAACATTTAAGACACCACTCATGAGTGTCTGTAATTGAAATAGTACCGGTACACTTGGTGCATTTTTTAAAACCAGAAGCTGGTTTTTCCATGGGGAGACCTGAGAAGGCCTAGAGGCCTCACAGAAAAAATACACCGAGTGTAGGAAAAAGTAATATAGATATAGATATATATATATTTTTTTTAAATAAAGGAAAAAAGGACCGGCGGTACCGGTCCGGAATCGGGGAAGGCAGACACGCGGTCAAAGAAACAAATTAAAATAACAATTTCTTCAGCGGTGACAGGAACACGACCTGCTGGCTCCGCGGAAAAAGAAGAACTGAAGAGAGTTGATCAGGAAGGTGGGAAGGCAGCGTGCATGCGCTGTGGGAGGCCCCAAAAGCTTCCTTTCTGGGAAGCTGGGGAGCTTTCCCGCGCAGGCTCCGTCGGTTCCGACGTACCCATATGTGAGGACTCATTCCTGCTTGTTCCTGGAGATAATCACTTCCTGACAATTAATAATCTTTGTGAATTCAAACAACGAAATCTTAGAAACTGTCTTGATTAGAATCTCATTAGTTAAGTGGACAGCAGTACCTATTGCGACTATAGCTATAAAACCCAAATTTTATATAGTTCTGCAGGGTAATTATAGAGATGTATGCACACGTACCGTGAGAGCGCCATTTTGAGTGCTCGATGTGCTTGTGCTCTGCTCGCCATGTGTCTGTGTGGTTCCATAGAGTGACAGGCTGTGTTCACTAGTCTGACCCGCATAATCTTGAGTCTGCTGCACACCATATTCTGTGGAGATGCCATTCTGTGGAGGCGGTGGAAAAGGAATGGCGGCAAAGGGTGGAACCATTGCATCAGGAGTGGCCGTCGGCTCCTGATTACCCTGGAAGCAGAGAACAAAGTGACTGGTCAGACCTCATCTTATATAAAGCTTTCCAATACATTGTTTAATGCAGGCTTGAGACCAGAAAGGAGTTCATCAATTGTCAACAAGAGTCTCTGGGTTTCATTTCCAAATCAGGTGCCAGTTCTTCAGACTGGCAGGATAAAGAATGCAGTTGAAAATGTTACAACACCTGTGAATATACAAATACAAATAAGGAGAAACCGTAAAGCTACAGGGCATAAAATGAAGCTGCAAGGAGACAAACTTAAAAGCAACGTCAGGAAATCCTTTTTCACTGAAAGGGTGGGGATACTTGGAATGCCCTCCTGAGGAAGATGTTAGGGGCAAAAACAGTGACGGAATTCAAAATGGCATGGGAGAGAGACAGTGGATCCCTTTATAGCAAGGGGATACATTCAAAGCAAACAAATATCTTTTATATTTCAACAGAGGGGGTGATCTGTAAGGAGCAGTGGGTACAACCACTCTAATAATCTTATTAGACAGATTAGATGGAACATATTGGTCTTTATCTGCCATCATATACTATGTTACTATGCTAGGAAGAGGAAGAAAAGGAGGAGTTTTTCAAAGTTAGCCAGAACAGTTGATTACTAGTTGCTCAGAAATGAATTAATGGTAAGGTATAATCATCTCAGGACAGCTTTTGCTTTATTGTGATTCCAGTTTCAACAACAACAAACATTATACAGGCTTTGATAAATTTTCTTGGGATCTAACAGCCAGTTTAAAAATCTAAGAGCCAGCCGCTGGACAACAAGACCTAGATCACAGTGCCCTCTCCCCTCCAAAAGGTGCACTGAAGGCTTGTTTTTTTAGGGCCTGATTTACTGTTTTCCCCCAAGGGAAAATAAGTTTTCATGAAACAGGCCCTTAATGTACTGCTGCACAGTGCGAACAGAAGACAGTGACCCTTCTCCTCCTACCCCAACCACCACCCCCAGTGAGCACACTATCAGCAACGTATTGGTGATCCTTTATAGCTGCACCTGAGGCAACTTCTTTTTTGCTTTATGCATCATCATGGCCTAGTAATACATGAAGCAAAATAAGTCTCTCTCATAGCTCCATCATCCTGCCTTCACCCAGTCTCAAAATCTCTCTCCCTCCGAGACTCCCTTGGCCTTCACCACTCCTCTCTCTCACACTAGTCCTCTGTTTAGAGCTGCGGTGAAAATGCCATTCTGCTAACTTCCCCACAGCAATCTGCTCTCTGTAAGCAGTGAGAGCTACACATTGAGGGAAATTCAGACTCACAAGACTTGTAAGCACAAGATTAGCCTTAAGTTCCTCTACTTTGCGGCTCAAACAATGAAGGCGTTAGACTGGTGTTTTCACTGCAGCAGCGGTGCACACCAAAACCTTCAGGGGCTTGAAATCCTGGGGGCCAGGGTGCAATTTCTAAGCACCATGGTTACCGGCCACCCAGGATTTGTCGACCCCTGCAGAAGAAAATCAAGATACTTACCAGTAGTGGATGTTTTCTATGGACAGCAGGATAGAAATTCATAAAAATGTATGACATCATTTGATACAGCCCAACACAGGAACGTTTCCACTAACTTTACAACTCTAAAGAACTTGAGACTTCAACTGCACATGTGCAGCCCTTCCTACTCTGTGACATTGTCAGGGATGTCCCTCAGTAATCTATGTAGCTTAAAGGTGAATACAATTCCAAGGGAAAGAAGGTGGGTTATGTGAGAACTTCTACCCTGCTGTCCATTGAAGATACCCTTTACAAGTAACTAACAATTTACGCTGAGGACAAACACAGCAAATCCTTATACGTGGGACTCCCTAACTATAGACAGCCTAAAACAAAAAGGGGAAAGAGGAAAAATTAGACTATCAACAAGATAAAGCACAGTTACTTACCTGTAACAGGTGATCTCTGGGAACAGCAGGAATAAGTCTTCACATATGGGTACATCGGTACCGACGGAGCCTGCGCGGGAACGCTCCCCAGCGTCCAATCAGAAAGCTTTTGGGAGCATCCCTCAGCGCCTGCGTGCTGCCTTCCCGCCTTTCCAACTGTCTCTCCTCAGTTGAATTTTATAGCTGAGACAAAGAGAGAGAAAGAAGAAAGGAAGATAGATAGAGAGATACAACTCCTAGGGGAGGTGGGTGGGTTGTGAAGACTTATTCCTGCTGTTCCCAGAGATCACCTGTTACAGGTAAGTAACTGTGCTATCTCCAGGAACAAGCAGGAATGAGTCTTCACATATGGGGACTCCCAAGCTAAGATGCCTGGAGCCCTAGCATGGTGGGGATTGGAACATGCTACACCTCATATGGCCAGGCATCCTGAGGATGGAGGGTAGGAGTTGAAAAGAGAGGAGCTGTAGAAAAACAGCTAACCTAAAATAGGACTACAGGTAAGGAGTCCTTGTATGTATGATAATTATCATGAAAAATATTGAAATGAACAATTACAATATGGACCTCACCTACTGGATTGCAGGAAGTAGAGAGGCTGATGGAGTCTACTGGGGATCCAGTAGAGGAATCTTCAAGGTGACCTCACTGAAGTGAAGGTCCAAATCTGGAAGTGACAGGTGACCCAGGTGTCAATTGGGGTAGTACAAAAACGATAGGTCTTTAGTGGAAAGCTTTATGGAAAAAGCTGGGAACTCTTTTGGCTACAGAGTTACTCACAGTTAGGAGCAAAAGAGGAAGACTGACTGATTTGGACAAACTAGCCCAGTCCTGGAGGGAAGAAGGGGTATGGGAAAAAAGCCCGTATTCCCAAGGAGGACAGATGTCTGAAGGGTTGAAACCTCAGATCTACTGAAGATCCACCCTGTCTTTCCTAACTGATGAGAGATAGGAAAGATATTGGAGCATGGAGCTTCAGGGATACCTAAACCTAGGGTTAAGGTAGGAGCTGTCAGTACCACAGTAGTGGTTGTGTGCATAATACCCCAGACATACTGTGGGACAGTATGAACATATGCAAGCCCACTGTCTGGAACCTATAGGAAGGTAAAACCTTTATAAGCATAGACAGTTAGAGAGATAAGTATGTAAATACATATCTACCTATAAGGAGGCATCTCGACAGATACACATATATATAGAGATATATAAATATATATATATATATAGGTATATATATATGTCTATAGTGAGATCTGGAGGGGCATAACATATGCACACGCAGCTTACAGACATATGTATCTATAGAGAAGTATATAGAGATATATACATACATGAATATATATGTCTAAAGATAAATGTCTGCAATTAAGCAGATAGAGATATGCTCATAAGAACATTCACATGGGAGATGTGAAGAGGAAAGATTCATCTAATAACAAGAAGGTGGAACCTACTTGAGAAGATATATAGAGAATCTATTCCCCCTGGCTAAGATGGTGCAGGAATGCCATCCAGTGAAATAACCAGGATGGTTGCATGAAAAAACAGAAGATAATATCAGTCTGTAAACAGCAAGTCCTGAGTCCTGTAGAACTCTCGCATGGTAAATGGACAGAAAACGCATAGGATGAGATATACCAGGTTGACCCACTGGAGGGACACAAAGGGGTATCATGCGTTATTAGTTAAATATGTGCTGTCCATGAAGGAGTAGGATACCATGAGGACAAGCTGCAAGGAAAAAAGAGCATATTCCTTGTAGGAATTGGAGAACTCTTTAGACGTTCACGTAGAAAAAGCTTATGTCCTGTATTATAAAAGGAGATAGTAGGGTGTGGAGAACCCTCACAGTCATGGAAAATGACTGAGGAAGCCTTTTCCAACCATATAGGATAGTCATTAGAGACAAAACCCCATGCTCTCTAGCAAGGGCCCATAGTAGAAAGCTTCTCTGTAAGATTGCAGAGAGCATTATGCAGGAGAATTGGGAAATAAACTGGCTGTTGGAAAAAACCAGCTGCACGTCAACTATGCTGCCAAATCCAAAGGAATTGGAGATGGCAAGAAAAGAAGATAGTGTGATAAGGCTGAAGTGATTAGGATTATCCAAGATAGATGAAAGCACTATCTTGGAATCACTACTAAGGCCAGACAGAAAGTAGTGGAAGACAAGACTGGAAACTTGTGGAAAAGTACCAGCAGTCCAATCACTGGAACTCCTGCATGGGCAGCTGCTGAATAAGACAGCAGAGAGAATCCTTCTGTGTAAAACAGAGAGAACAGACAGAATAAGAGGAGAAATTCCTGTCTGATGAGCTGCCCAGACAAAAGGGAGTTTATTCAAGAGAAAAAACTCCACACTGGAATGAAAGAAATGACTAGAAAGGCTAAAGAAGCCCTGCAGTGGTATGGTACCACTCTTTCAGGGGAAACCCTGGATAAGAGGGTAGAGAAACAGGAGCTGAAGGGTGACTTACCATATGGTAAGTCTGTGGAAGGAAAAAATTCATGTTGGAACAGAAAACTATCATAGGATAGCTGTTAAACCTCTCTTCTTGGTAGGAAGAAGAGGAGAAACCTGTGACCCATAGACATGAATATCCTGACAGCTCAGCATACCTAGGAGCAAATGGATGTCCTGGGAAAAGGAATCCATGTGTAGAGTTTTGAATGAAAAAACAGTGAAAAAACTTCTACTGAGAAGAAGTCAACTGTAGGTTGTAAACTTCAGGACCCTATGGTTGCTGGGTTTGTTCAGCCTTGCTAGAGTTTGGATTCTTCAGACCAGGGCGAGGTTTCCCCTGCTTGGGAACATTTGTATGATGGGCAGGAGAAGAGTGAAACCTTCTTCTCCTAGGGAAAGAAGGTTTGGTAGGGCATTTCTTACCTACTGGGGAAGGAGAAGGCTTAGAATAGACTCCAGAAACAGGGAAGTCAGTGGACCACTGAGCAACCTGATGTAAAGACTCCTTATTAAAGAGATTTTCCCCAGTGCAAGGAGTATTACCCAGTCTTTGTTGTGCCCATCTGCTTAAGTCTGAAGCTTGGAGCCAGGCTCTATGTCGTGCCCCTATGGCTATAGCAGAAGTTCTGCTAACAGACTCAAAGGAGTCTAGGGAAGCACGAGTAAGAAACCAAGAGATACTTTGAATATGACTAAGTAGTAAGGAATAGTCTGCAGTCTTGGGCTCTGAAAGAAAAGGAGTCAAAAGATATAAGTTTTGTGACCTTCTGAAGGGATAGACTCATATAAAAAATATATGAGAGAATCCTTGTTGACAGCATAGATGTCTGGAAGGTTTGACGTCCAAAGGCATCTAGTGTCCTAGACTCACGACCTGGTGGGTAAGAAGAGGGCTTCTTCTTACTTTTCACCTTCCTCATTGCTGATTCCACCACAATGGAATGATGGGGAAGTTGAGTCTTTTGAAACCCTGGAGAGGGGGGCACCTGATACAGAAGATCAGTTGCTCTAGAAGGTGAGGGAACCCTTAAAGGTACTTCCCAAATTCTTAGAAGAAGATCCTGCAAGGAATGATGTAAAGGAAGCATTATATTTTCCTTTTCTCCAGTAGAAAGAGAACCCTGTGTAGGATCATAGCCAGGGATAGGAATAGCAAGAGATGTTGCCATATTCAGGAGAAAATTCTGAAAAGAAGGATCTCCAAAGGGAACCGTCCCTGGGCAGGCTAGACCTGAAGAACTAGCCTGGGCACCGGAGGATCTACTTGAGAATACAGGAATATAAGATCCTGCACGGTGCAAGAAAGGATCCTTAAGGGATGGATGCTGGTACTGGAGGTCATGACCTGAGACAGTCAGTACTGCATCGTCCATGCCAGGTATCGACTCCAAACTCGGTATAGAAAGGAGCAATCCTGGGGAAAGAAGCTGGCCCCGATGTTACTGCGGGTACCGGTACCGATACCGATACCGGTAGTTGTGTCAGAATCGAAGGCGACACTGCCATCGAAGCAGTCATCGGTGGCTGCTCAATCGGTACCGAGGTAACCGAAAGCCTTTGGTAATCACCCTCGGTACCGAGCATCCGGAACCGGTAAGCGTCGGTACCGAGACGTGTCGGTACCCAGTCTTCCAGACTAGAGATCGATTCCAGACTCGGCATCGAAGGAAGCGAGTCTATCGATGCATCTCTAGAGAGTACCGACATCGGTGGTAGTATCGGCGTTGATGCCGATACTGGAAAGTCAATCTGGGGCGTATCAACCGGTCCCGAAGGTACTGAGAAAGCCAGATGACGATCCCTGGTGAGGAGTGAATCGCTCAACACCAGTGCCGATGCCGGGGTATCGGTACCGCTCAAAGCGGATGCCACCACCGAGCATGGCTCAGGTATGTTCTGTGAGGGGTGAGCCCCAGGAACAACCTGAAACCCCTGATAGGCTTTGGAGGCCGAAGACTCCCACCGGGGTTTTGAAGCCAATGGACTCGAGGGCAAGGCTGGAGCCGTCATCATGCTGTGCATGAGACGTACCACTCAAGAGTTGACTAGTCTTAACAGACTGCTTGTGGGTTACCTGATCTTGTGGAGAAGAAATAGTCGGTGCCCTGACACTGGAAGGGAACTCGGTATCGAGGGAAACTCGAAATGGAAAATCTCTTCTCACAATATTGTAGCCTAATGGCTCCGGAGGAAAATGGTCAGGACCCAAACAGGTTAGACACCAGTTCTTGGAGTCTAAAAACAAAACTGTACCGCCACAGCTTAGACACTTCTTAGGAAAAGAAGGCGGCGGCTCCATGATGGAGAGGCCTAGAAGGCCCAAAAAGTTTAAGACAGAAACTGAGGGAAAAAAATTCCCTGAATTTAAGAAAAAGAAAAAACACTGGCGGTACCGGTGGAGTCGGGGAGACAGCCGCGACCACAAGAAAACAAAGAATTAAAGAAAAAATTGTCTGCGGTGACAGGAGGACGTCCTGCCGGCTCCGCGAAAAAACGAAAACTAAGGAGAGACAGTTGGAAAGGCGGGAAGGCAGCACGCAGGCGCTGAGGGATGCTCCCAAAAGCTTTCTGATTGGATGCTGGGGAGCGTTCCCGCGCAGGCTCCGTCGGTACCGACGTACCCATATGTGAAGACTCATTCCTGCTTGTTCCTGGAGATCAAATGTTATTTTGTTAGCAACAAGCCTTTTCAATTTTTGTTCTATTAAAAAGTTTTTGGGAGGCAATCAGAAAAATGGGCCCAGGGGAAGGGGATGCAGTTGAATTCTAAACCTCGAAGAAATTCCATAGGACAGATGGACCACACCTGCTGTCTAGTCAGGAATCATTTACCAAACAGTGAGACATGACTGTATGGACTAAAGTTCATATTGCAGCCTTGTAATTCTCCTTCATAAGGGACAATCCTAACTGGGTTAAAGGCCCTGCTGTGGCACAGATACAATGACCCTTCACATGACCCTCTGGACTCAAGTCTGCTTGGACATACAACCCACTAGCCAGTTAGACAACATGCATTTGTTAACAGCAATCCCAAGTTTGTCGTCTTCAAAATAAACATACAAAGCTGGGTGGACTTTCTAAGGACTCCAAATATAAGGCCAAGTTTCTTTTGGAAATCAAAGTGTGCAAAGCACATTCATGAGGACTGAGGAAAAACATTAGCAGGACAACTGAATGAGTTAAGATGAATATCCAAAACAACCTTGGGTAGGAACTTAAGATGTGTGCACAGAAAGCGTAGTTACTCACCTTTAACAGGTGATCTCCGGGAAAAGCAGGAATTAAGTCTTCACATATGGGTATCGGCGGTACCGACGGAGCCTGCATGGGAACGCTCCCCAGCGTCCAATAGGAAAGCTTTTGGGAGCATCCCACAGCACCTGTGTGCTGCCTTCCTGCCTTTCCAACTCTCCCTCTTCAGTTGAGTTTATAGCTGAGAGAGAGAGAGAGAGAGAGAGAGAGAGAGAGAGAGAGAGAGAGAGAGAGAGAGAGAGAGAGAGAGAACTTCTCGGGGAGGTGGGTGGGTTATGAAGACTTAATTCCTGCTGTTCCCGGAGATCACCTGTTACAGGTGAGTAACCTACGCTACCTCCAAGAACAAGCAGGAATGTAGTCTTCACATATGGGGACTCCCCAGCTGAAAGATGCCAGGGAGATGACCCCAGAAAGCTGTAAACTCAAGGTGAGATGGGTCATGCTTCCTCAAATGGATCTCTGGTATCCAACCCGGGACGGTGGGTAGGAGTTGTACTAAGTCTGATAGAGATGCTGGAGAACAGCCTGACCAAACGAGGCATCTCTACGGGAGTCCTTGTCTAAACAGTAATAGGCTGTGAAGGTGTGTACCGAAGCCCAAGTGGCTGCTCTACAGATGTCGTCAATGGACACAGAACGAAGATTAGCCATAGAGGCTGCCATGGCTCTCACATTGTGAGCTGTGACATAGCCTTCAAGAGAAAGTCACTTACTCTCGTATGCAAAAGATATGCAATTTTCAATCCACCTAGAGAGCGTTCTTTTGGAAACGAAGTCCCAAATGACTAGAATCAAAAGCAACAAAAAGCTGAGAAGATTTTCTGTGTTGCTTAGTTCTTTGAAGGTAAAAAGCAAGGTCTCTTTTACAGTCTAAAGTATGAAGGTTCCTTTCTGCATTAGAGGCATGAAGCGCCTAGGGAAGAATACAGGAAGGTAAACCGCTTGGTTTAAATGAAAAGGCGAAACCACTTTTGGCATAAAGTGGGGATGAGTCCTAAGAACTACCTTATCATGGTGGAATCTTGTATAAGGAGGATCTGCCACTAAAGCCTGTAACTCACTGATGCGTCTAGCAGAAGTGAGAGCAACTAGGAAGATGACCTTCCAGGAAAGAAACTTTAGAGCTGTAGTGACTAAAGGCGCAAAGGGCAGTTTCATGAGCTGCCCGAGAACAAGATTTAGATCCCATGCCACCGGCGGTGGTTTAATGGGAGGTTTCATTAAGAGAAGACCTCTCATAAATCTTGCTACGAATGGATGAGAGGAAATACGTTGACCATCCAGAGGCTTGCAAGAAGCTGCAATGGCACTAAGATGGATGCTTACTGAATTGATTTTAAGACCAGAATTTGATAAATGTTGGAGATACTCCAGTAGCGATTCCAGAGGTATCAAAAGGGGGTGAAGTACCCTTTGAGAACACCATACAGAGAACCTCTTCCACTTGAAGGCGTATGATCATCTTGTGGAGGGTTTTCTGGAGGCCACCAGGATATCCCTTACCTGCTGAGAAAGGTTGATATCTGGAAGCTCTAGGCCCTCAGCAACCAATCCCTGAGATGCAGGGGACTGGGGATTGGGATGCAATAGCGTCCCATTCTTCTGGAACAGAAGATCTGGAGCATGTCCCAACTCCAGTGGCGTGGCTTGAGAGAGACGTAGAAGCAGAGGATACCACATTTGCTGTAGCCAACGTGGAGAGTATCATACGCCCTCCATCTCTCTGAAGCTTGAACAGTGTTTTGGGAAGGAGGGGAATGGGTGGGAAGGCATATAAGAGGTCTCATCCCCAGTGAAAGAGGAAAGCATCTCTTGCCTGACAGTTTTGAGCCAGAATTCTGGAACAGAATATGGGACGTTTGGCATTCTGTGGACTTGGAAAGAGGTCTATATCTGGGGTCCTGCAGATTCGAAACACTCGAGCAATATGGTCTGAGTGAAGAGACTATTCATGTGGCAGCAGTATTCGACTGAGTTTGTCTGCTCAAAGATTTTCCACCAGGAGGTGGATTTGATGCTCTCTGGCGAGGGCCCACAGTCGCAAAGATTCATCGCATGACAGAGAGCCAGTTCCGCCCTGCTTGTTCACGTAGAACATGGCTACTTGATTGTCGATCTGAACCCGAACTGTCTTGTAGCTGAGCAGGGCATGGAATACTCGGAGAACATGGACAATGGCTCTGAGTTATAGGTGGTTTAGGTGAAGACAAGCCTCCTATGTGGTCCAAAGACCCTGAATGGAGAGATCTTGCAAGTGAGCTCCCCAACCCAACTTGGACGCATCCGTTGTTAGGGTGGCCTGGAATAGAGGCTGTTGGAAAGGAGAGCCTACTAGAAAGTTTTCCAGCGATTGCCACCATTGAAGGGACGAAATGAGAAGTGAGGAGTTTCTGATTTTGTCTGATAGGCGACCCGAGGCCTGTGTCCACTGCAAGGAGAGGGTCCACTGGGCTGCTCGCATGTGAAGGTGAGCAAAGGGAACCATATGTACCTGCCATATGTCCCAGAAGCTGAAGCACTTCGCAAGCAGTCAGGAAAACCTTCATAGCTGCTTGGGATGCCAGCTGCACTATACGAAGACAGCGGGGCTGTGGTAGGAAAGCCCTTGACTGTCTGGTATCCAGTCGAGCCCCTATGAACTCCAGGGACTGAGAAGGGGTGAGCTGAGATTTTCAGAGGTTTATGACCAGTCCCAAGTAGCGAAGAATTTGCATCGTGCAAGAAAGAGCGAAGCTAGCTTGTGGAGCTGTGGATGCGCGAATGAGCCAGTCGTCTAAGTAAGAAACACAGAAACATGACGACAGAAAAAGACCACATGGCCTATCTAGTCTGTCCTTCCATATCAACAACTACAACAGTCCCCTTTTTATCTTTAGAGATCCTCTGTGTTTGTCGCATGCTTTTTTAAAATTCAGTTACTGTCCTCATCTCTATCACTGCCACTGGGAGACTATTCCACGGATCCACCACTCTTTCCGTAAAGAAATATTTCCACATATCACTCCTGAATCTCTCTCTCTTCACCCTCATCCCATGTCCCCTTGTAGCAGAACTTGCTTTTAATTGAAAGAGGCTCTCTCCCTGAACATTTATGCCACGGAGGTATTCAAACATCTCAATCATATCACCTCTATCCCGCCTTTCCTCTAAGGTGTACATATTAAGATCCCTAAGTCTGTCCTCATATGCTTTATAATGAAGACCACTAATCATCTCAGTAGCCACCCTCTGCACCGACTCCATCCTATTCACATCCTTTTGAAGGTGCGGTCTCCAGAATTGCACACCATACTCCAAATGAGGTCACACCAAAGACTTATACAGAGGCACTATCACCTCCTTTTTTCTGCTAGCCATTTCTCGCCGTATGCACCCAAGCATCCTTCTAGCTTTTACCGTCGCCTTTTCTACCTGTTTAGCTACTTTAAGATCATCAAATACAACCACGCCTAGGTCCCGCTCTTCTTTAGTGGACAAAGGTACTTCACCCCCTATACTATATTGCTCCCTTGGATTGCTGCAGTCCAAATGCTTGACCTTACATTTTTTAACATTAAATCCCAGCTGCCAAATTCTAGATCATTCTTTAAGCTTAGCTAGATCCCTCCTCATGTTATCTACACCTTCCTGGGTGTCTACTCTATGGCAGATTTTGGTATCATCCGCAAAGAGGCAAACCTTACCCGACAGCCCTTCCGCTATATCACTAACAAAGATATTAAAAAGAATCGGACCAAGGACAGATCCCTGGAGCACACCACTGGTAACATCCCTCTCCTCAGAGTGAGCTCCATTTACCTGTACTCTTTGTCGCCTCCCACCCAAACAATTACTAACCCAAGCAGTAACTTTAGGGTCCATCCCTAGGGTGCTCAGTTTGTTTATAAGTCGCCTGTAAGGAACAGTGTCAAAGGCTTTTCTGAAATCCAAATACACATCTAGGGCTCATCCTCGGTCCAACTCCCTGGTCACCGTGTCAAAGAAATCAATCAGATTTGTCTGATAAGACCTGCCTCTGGTGAATTCATGCTGTCTCGGATCCTGTAATCCACTGGACTCCAGAAACCTCACTATTTTCTCTTTCAGCAGCGTTTCCAATAATTTACTCACCACCGAAGTTAAACTAACCGGCCTGAAGTTTTCAACCACATCCTTATTTCCACTTTGGTGTAAAGGCACCACATGAGCCTCTCTCCAGTCCTTTGGCACCACTCCCGGCTCCAACGAGGCATGGAAAAGGTCAGTCAGTGGAGCTGCTAGAACGTCACCAAGTTCCCTCAGTATTCTAGAGTGTATCCCATCCGGTCCCATCACTTTGTCTACTTTAAGTTGAGCTAGTTTCTCATGAACACAGTCTTCTAAAAATTGTTCAAGATGTCCCTCACTTCTGTTCCCGTTTGTGGGTGTTTTCTGAGATCCTACTCCTGGTTCTTCATTTGTGAACACAGAACAGAAATATTTGTTAAGCAATTCCGCTTTATCCTCATCAGCTTCTACATATTCTTCTCCTTCACCCTTGAGTCTGACAATACCACTTCTGCCCTTCTTCTCACTAAACACTGGTCAACATTGAAATCGTTACTGACTTTAAAAGGCCCTAATCTGTAGTATCTTGGTGAGCTAAACACGAATATAACATTTTATTGGCTCTCGTTTTGAAGATATTGCATGTAGTTCATTTTTGCCGTTTCACCGTGTAAATTTATCCAATAGGACATCAACAACATCCCAAATAAGCCTTGAATGATGTAATATTGCATCACATTGCATAATACCAGCATGCACACATCATCCAGAGTTGATTGCATCATTTTCTGATGCAATGCAATACTACTGCCAGACGGCTGCTGAAGCCATCTGACATCAGCAGTGTACTATACACAGTCGCAAAGGAAAGTAATCTGGTATTCTGTGCCGATATTGAAAGCCTCATGAATGCCTTAAAAATCACTCATGACCCACAAGACTGGAGGCTATTTATAGACTCTTCGAAACAGAGTCTGAAGGCTGTGCTTTTGAACAATGGAAACCGTCTTCCATCTATTCCAGTAGCGCATGCCGTCCACATGAAAGAGACATATGATAACTTAAAGCATCTACTGACTTCCATTAACTATAACAAGTACAGCTGGCACCTCTGTGGTGACTTGAAGGTAGTTGCCCTTTTAATGGGACTGCAGCAGGGATATATAAAATACATGTGTTTCTTATGTGAGTGGAATAGCCGAGCAAGGGACTGGCACTACTTGCGGAAGGAATGGAATCGCAGACAAAAAGTAACAGCTGGAGAGAAAAATATCCAGCACCCAGCTCTGGTTGAGGCTCACAAAATCCTGCTACCACCCCTTCACATCAAACTAGGTTTGATGAAAAACTTCATGAAAGCCATAGACTGCACTTCGCCAGCTTTCTGATACCTGCATGAAAAATTCCCTCGACTCAGCGAAGCAAAGATTAAAGAGGGCGTTTTTGTGGGTCCTCAGATTCGAGAGCTCTTCAAAGATGACCGGTTCAACAACTTGCTGCAGGGTGATGCGAAACAAGCATAGAATGCTTTTCGCCTAGTGTCAACAAACTTTCTCGGGAATGTTAGGGCAGAAAACTACAAGGAACTAGTAGAAGACATGCTGATGCAGTATCAAACTTGGCTGCAATATGTCTTTAAAGATCCATTTCCTTGATTCCCATCTCGATTTCTTTCCTGACAACTGTGGTATGGTTGGTGATGAACAGGGCGAACATTTTCACCAGGATATCGCAACGATGGAACAAAGATACCAGGGAAAATGGTCCACTACAATGCTGGCTGACTACTGCTAGACACTCCCCAGAGAAGCTCCCGAACAGCTGTACAAGAGACAGGCGAAAAATTCTAAGTAGTCGTCTATGGCTTGGTTTTTTACAGATATTAACCAAAGGCCTATTATATTTACTATTGATATGCATTTCGTGATGTAAACATTGAATTCTTGTAGATTACAAAAAACCTAGAGCCAACTTTGCAATTTCACTGTCATATTCGAGTTCAGCATATAAAAATTGATAAGAAATGACTATTTTTATTTCAGTAACATGACACTTGTAAAAATTTGTTGTCCAGTGTAACATATCTGAAAAATGTCTTATCCCCCTTTTTATTGCATTGACTATCTCCTCCTCTTTTTGAATGTTTGCTTTCCTTACTTTGCTAGCTTCTTTAAGTTTTTCCAAATATAGATGCCTGTCTTCCTCTCTCTGATCTCTTGTATTTCATGAAGGCCTCCCTCTTTTTCTTCACTTTTTCAGCTACTTCTTTCGAAAACCATAGTAGTCTCCTTTTATTTACCATTTTAACAAAAAGGTTGGTTGCCCTTAAAATATCCCCTTTCAGTTTTGTCCACTGTTTTTCTACATCCCCCAGCTGTTCCCATCCCACTAACGACTCCCTGGGGTATTGGCCCATCTTGGCAAAGTTAGTCTTCCTAACGTCTAAGACCCTCACCTTTGAATGGATTCTAACAGCCCTAGTCCTAATACTGAACCACACCATCTGGTGATCATTGGATGCAAAATGATCTCCCACTACAACATCAAACACTTTCACCATTGGTAAGCACCAAGTCCAGTATGGCCCCTTCACGTCTGGGGTCTGTTACCAATTGCCTGAATAGTTCTCCCTGTAGAGAATCCAGGATCTCTTTACTTCTAGATGATACTGCAGCAGGAATGTGCCAATCAACATCTGGTATATTGAAATCCCCTATCAGTAGGCACTTCCCCTTTCCTAGCAATGCTGAGTATGTCTTCAATTAACTCTCTGTCCACCTCTTCTTCTTGTGAGGGAGGTCTGTATATCACACCAATTCAAATAGATTTCTCTTTCCCTCTTTCTAGGGAAGACGAATATTCCTAGAGTTCTCAGAAATGCACTACCACTACCATGCATTTTGTGAAGACTCTTGGGGCAGAAGCCAAACCAAAAGGAAGAACCTTGTATTGGAAGTGTCTTTCCAGGAAAAGGAATCAGAGGAATTTTCTGTGATCTGAATGGATGAGAATATGCGTATACGCATCCTTTAGATCTAGAGAACATAGCCAATCCTGACTGTGAAGGTATGGCAGTAGTGTTCCAAGGGAGATCATCTTGAATTTTTCTCGGAACAGATATTTGTTCAATTCTCTGAGGTCCAGTATGGGCCTGTGTCCTCCTGCTTTCTTTGGAATGAGAAAATTCCAAATTCCAGCGGCAGGAGGGGCCAACTGCTGCACACAGCCCAGTCGGGGCTGTGCAACGGGATTTAAATCTTCGCGCCATCGGACGCGCCCGCGCCTGGCGGGCCCGCGCCTGAGGGCCTCGCCAGAGGGCCCTTTGGCGTGGCCCTTAGGCGGAGGCCAGTGACGGAGGCCATTCTCCAACCACCTGACCCGAAGACCAGCAAGGAACAAACCCAGAACACCAAACCGCGAAATCGCAAGTAAAGTCAATGCACTCTAAGCATAGTACCTACCCTACACTGTAGCTATCTTAGAATCAGAGGACTGGACAACCCAAACAGAAGTACCATTTACTGTAATCTCCAAGAAAATATTGCTCATACATATATCCTGATACTGCCAGATTAACGTATCATCTATACTTGTCCTATGATGTATGTAGCATATCTATATAACCTACTAGACCTAGTTAGCTCAAATAATTGATACTTGTGTAACCTGCTACTAGTCTTATTCTTACAGATTTTATCAGTTTAACCTCCTATTTACAATTACCTCTAAGGTAGGTTGTTTAATCTATGTAACCAGCCAGTCCCAGTTAACTCTGGCTCAATATACCTGTGTAATTTGCAGTTATCTAATATTACCAGCCTTTATCTGCCATCAGCAACCACGGTAACCATCACTAACAGACTGTATACACACAACTTAAAATCCTGAAGAATCTTCAAAATGTAATATGTAAGCTCCAGTAATTCCCGATAGATCGAGAGCCCACCACAAACCGCAGCCCTCCTACAACTGAACCAAAGATAGAGCAAACTATCACAACCAGGCAACATACCTACCCACCACCACCAACCAACCTGCCAGCCCATATCCACACCGCAACAAAGCACACAAAATGGCCCTACCCTGCATCATCTCGATTGCCCTCTATCTCCTTGCTACAGGCTTAAGCAATGTCACTGGCCTATACACTAACAACAACCACATACCAACTATCCACAGTTATAGAAAGAGGTGGCCAGATACCCCATTCTATGAATCACAGGAAACCTCCCAAATTCACCACCACCACCTCCTGCGGGTATCATTACAGCACAACAAGAAGAAGAAACAACAAAAAGAAAACCCCCTCCCTCGAATCATGAAATGTGCCCTTGTAAATGCAAGATCTGTACGTAAAAAATGGCCAGTCATCTCAGATATGATATCACTACATAACCTTGACCTACTACTGATCACCGAGACATGGCTTTCCTGTGATGACAACGTGATACTCAACCAGCTCCTGCCTGCTAACTTCTCTATCCATACATGTCATAGAGCAGCCAAAAGAGGAGGCGGCGTCCTCGCCATCACCAGATCTGATCTTCAATTCAACATAAAAGATGCAACCAGCTCGCCACTCCTAGACACAATCTCGATAGAGAACAAGTGTTCCTCCATCAATCTACTCTACAGAGCGCCATCATCTGATGCAGATGCACTAACAACAATAATAGATGCAGCCGCAAACTCCCAGAGCCCACATACAACAAGCTGGGTACTAGGAGACTTCAACCTCCCCTCCCTGCAAGACTCTCACTCAAAGGCGTTCCTCGAAGCCATGAAAGATCTAGGATATAGCCAATTAATCAAGGAACCTACCCATATAAAAGGAGGCATGCTAGATCTAATATTCACAACAGACCCAACCATCAGAGAAACAACCATCCCTGATATATCAATCACCGCTGTCCCATGGTCAGATCACTCATTAATCCTATTCCAAATTCCTCAGCCAAGCCATGTCCAAAAAGATGAAAGCACAGCAATCGGTCAGTCCAACAATCCGCCGAGAAGATTCCAACCATTCAACAAAGATCTAATCCTGAAATCAGCAATCCCACTAATGAACTCACCAGCACACAACCCTGATGAACTAGTCTCCAACTGGAACGAAATACTCAGTTCAATAGCTGTTCGCCCAACAAACAACAAACCTCAAGCGAAACGACACACAGCAGCATGGTACTCTACTGAGTTGAAAGCCTCACTCGCGACACTAAGAAAACTTGAGAGATGCTGGCGCCGCTCACGCTCAGAAGCGGACCAAAAGGCATACAATTTACAACTCACAGCGCACCGTACCGCAGTGACTGAAACCATGAGACGTTACCACGCCGACACTTTAAAGAGATCCCTCAACAAACCTCATGATCTGTTTGCCCTCGTTAAGCAACTTACAACAGAACCTGCATCAGAACAAACTAATGGAATCCATCCTCAAACATATGCGGATTATCTACAAACAAAACTTTGTCAGATAAACAACAACCCAGCGTCCAGCATCATCCTTCAGCCCTACAATCAAACACCACTCACTACCTTCACAACTCCATCCAAACGATGCATCGAAGACACCATAGCAGCCATCAATACGTCCACAGCGCAATCTGATCCATGCCCAGCTTTCTGGGTCAAGGAACTCCGGACTGACCTCAGTCCCATCATATCCAGACTTATTCAACAATCGTTCACAACAGGTGATATCCCACGCACCCTCAAACAAACTTCAATAAGACCTCTACTAAAAAACAACAAACTCGACCAACAGAAACCAGAATCCTACAGACCCATAGCAAGCATACCAATGCTTGCAAAAATAATGGAAAAGATAGTTCAGAGACAAATACAAGATCACATTGATTCCAACGCACCACTGGATCCATGCCAGCATGGATTTAGAGAATCTCACGGGGTTGAGACCCTTCTTACCACACTCTTCAGCAGCATAATATCAGGCATCGACAATACCCGCCAAGGCTTTGTCCTTGTCTTCCTTGACATCGCGGCAGCGTTTGATTCCGTTAGCCATGAGCGCCTCCTAGAACGCCTCAAAGAAAAAGGAATCTCCGGTAAAGCACTCGAGTGGTGCAGGTCCTACCTCTCGGACAGATGGCAGCAGGTAAGATCCAGAAACACATCATCAGAACCATTCCACCAAAGCCAAGGTGTCCCACAAGGATCCTCCCTCTCCGCCTTACTATTCAATATATACATGCAACCTCTCTGCAACCTGATCCGGTCTTTCAACATTAACTGCATGATATACGCAGATGATGTGCTATTATACACACCTTTTGCAACAGAAAACCCAGACCTCGAACCAATAACATGTTGCATAAACGAAATATCCAATTGGCTACAATCCCAAAACCTCCGGATTCAACACAAGAAGACGGAGGTGATGTTCATTACAAGGAACCGTAACTTCACTGCCCCGACAGTACTGAAAGTGAAGGAAGCAGACCTCCAGACCAAATCAGCGATCAGATACCTCGGCATCACACTAGACCAGAACCTAAATATGCAGGCTCATATAAGTAACACTGTAAGGGCAGTATATCATAAAATTAGATCCCTTAGATCTCTGCTGGAGCCAGATGATTTCAGGACTATCTATCAGGCACTAATTATCCCGCATTTCGATTATGCAAATGCAATACTTCAAGGTCTCCCCCAAACCACCCTAAACCCACTGCAAATGGCAATGAACACCGCAGCAAGAGTACTGCACGGAGCATCCAGGAAAGACCATGTCACACCTATAATGAAACAACTCCATTGGCTCCCGATTCAAGGTAGAATTACATTCAAGACCTTGCTGCTCACCTTCAAAGCCACCAAAGGTCTCTCGTCAACTTCACTAACTGAGCTAATCCAGATGACACCCCACAACAGAGACAGAAGGTCAGTAGCTCAAAACACCTTGATAGTCCCAAGATCTATAACTCAATGCACCAAGTCAACATCCAGCAGGACTTTCAAACTTTATGCACCAGTGATCTGGAATAACCTCCCTCACAACATCAGATCAATCCCGGACATATTCCAATTCAGGAAGGCCGTGAAACACTACCTCTTCCTCATACATTACCCTGAAACCAATAGAAACTCAGCACCATTTGCCGAAACCACCCAAATCACCACTGTCTAAAACCATACAAACACATGATCAGCCTACAAATTGTATATATTGTATATATTGTGGTTGTACATAGTTACCCTGTTAGCCAAGTTGAATATCCTGTTCATATGTAAACACAAAGTACTATTGGAAATGTGTATGTTCACTGTTTATTGTAAACCGCGCTGATGCTGAATAGCGCGGTATAAAAGAGACTTTAAATAAATAAAATAAATAAATAAATAAAAATTGGGGGGGGGGGGTTTGAACCCTGTACCCTGTTGGGGTATGGGCACTTCTTCGATTGTTCCTTGAGCAAGAAGTGATGCGACCTCTTGACCCAAGAGATCGATGGCAGGGACTTGGGAATTGAACTGTTTTATGATTGTAGGGGGGGGGGGGCATGCTTTGAAAATGGAATCTGTACCCATCCCATACAATGGACAGAGTCCAATTCTCTGTTATTTGTTGCCATCTTTTTGCAAAATGGCATAACCTGCCAGGGATGGTGGAGGGTTCTTGACCTTGCAGGGGCAGAAAGACTAAGTTCTCTAGGAAGGAGTCAAAGCACCTGAGGAGGCTGAGCCTGCTGAGCTGGCTGAGATCTTGAGACTTGTGGCTTCCTCTGCTGTCTGTTCTGCTGTTGCCCCTTTTGATGAACATGAACTGGACAGTACCCTGATGGGTGTAAGATGGGTAAAACCTCTTTTTCTTGTTGAAAAAAGGTTTTCTTGGTTGACCTTTTCTTTGCTGGGTTGGCTGTAGACTTTGATAGTCTATTCAGAGTGGTATTATCAGATTCTGATTAGCCTTGTCTTGCCAATCCTTGCCAAAGTGATTCGCTCCTGTGCAAGGAATGTTTCCCAGTTTATCTTGTACCCATATTTCCAAGTCTGATGCCTGAAGCCAGGCAATACGATGTGCACCGATGGAGATAGCAGTTCTGCTGATACATTCAAAACAATCAAAGGTTGCACCGTTTACAAACTTGGATACATCCTGGGCAAGCTTGACCAGAGTAAGGAATTCCCCTCTTTTGTCCTCAGGAAGAAGAGGGCTCATGAGCTCCAAGTCTCCTGCAACCTCCTTGACGAACACTCCCATATAGAGAGACTGTAAGAGCTGATCCTGGCTGACAATAGAGGATTGGAAGCATCGACGCCCAAAGGCATCGAGTGTTCTTGATTCACGGTTTGGAGGATTGGAAGAATGCGTTTTAGCACTCTTAATCCTATGCATCGCCGATTCCACTACCATTGAATGGTGTGGTAACTGAGTCTTTTGAAAACCAGGACAGCTTGGAACGCAATACATGGTATCGAGTCGTCAAGAGTGTGGAGACACTGTTAAGGGAGTTTCCCACATTCTTAGCATAAGGTCATGCAAGATCCTATGAATGGGCAGAGTAGCTGCCTCTTTAGGAGCCTTAGGGTATTGAAGAATTTCTAATTCTTCTGCTCTGGGTTCCTTTTCAGGAGTCACCGTGATTTTAAGTCCTCGAGCTAAATCACGTATGAAATCCTGGAAGGACATGTCTTCTGGAGGAAACATGATACGTTGAGGATGAGATGGATCCTCCGGAAGGATTGCTCTAGTACCAACAGAGCCATCAGTCATCGGAATCAGACGATTCAAAGTATCTGTGTGCCGGAAGGTCCTGCAAAGCACGGTACCGGTATTGTTCGAAGTCGGTATTGAGTCTTGGTACCGATCTTTCGATACCAGAGATAGACTCAAGGCTCGGCATCAGGGGAAGCATACCAGCTGAGGCATGTGCAGTCGGTACCAGCACCGATGTTGGTACCGATACCTGTGGAACCGTCTGTAGCGGTCTTAGCGGTACCAAAGCTGCTAAGAGAGCCACTAGACGGCGTTCGATAGTGAGGATTCTCTGATCCATCGCTCCTGCCAATGTTTGGGTGTCGGTACCAGTGGAAGCGGCCAAGACCCCAGAACATGGCACCAGTAGCTACGCAGAGGTGGAAGCCTCTGGAACATTCTGGAGCCCCGTTAATGCTTTGGAAGCTGAAGCCTCCCACCGGGGCTGTTTTGCTGGTGAACTTTCCTCGAGGGCAACGCCAGTGGCATCTCGATACTTGGAAGGAAATCTACCCTTTGAGGATCGGTCAGTTTTAGAAGACTTAGGTTTAGTTACCCGAGATCCATGGGAGGAAGATGAAGCTCTGGAAGACATCGATGCAACGGACATTGTATCTGCTGCAAAAAGGGTACCGAGTTTTGCAGCTCTGCTCTGCAGGCCCCTCTTGGTCATCTTCCTGCAGGAAAGACACTCCGATGGAGAATGATCAGGACCTAAACATTTAAGACACCAGTCATGGGTGTCGGTGATGGATATTGTACCGCCACAGTTAGTTTGAAGAAAAATGGGCCTAGTGCCAAAAATGGTGCCTAGCACCGAGAGGAGAAAGGCCCCTGAAGAAAAAAATCCTTCAGAAGGATAGTTTTGGGGTTTTTTTGAAAAATAAAGAGAGAACAGGCTGTACCGGTAGGTGTCGAATGAGGGCAGACGCGACCACAAAAAAACAAAAAGGTAAGAATAGATTTTCTGCGGTGACAGAGTATGCATCCTGTCGGCTCCGTGGAAAACGAAGAACTGAAGAGGGAGAAATGGAAAGGCGGGAAGTCAGCACACAGGCGCTGTGGGATGCTCCCAAAAGCTTTCCTATTGAATGCTGGGGAGCGTTCCCACGCAGGCTCCGTCAGTATCGACGATACCCATATGTGAAGACTACATCCTGTTTGTTCCTAGAGATCCACTCTACTGCTGAAAAATTTTATGTAAGTTAGATCAATCACTAAGGTCTGAAGTCCACTGAATCTGCAAATGCCATCAAAGTGACTGCCACAAAGAACAGGACCTTCAAATGTATTTTAGCTCATAGGAGTCTAGAAGTGCAAAAGGAGCTTTCATTAGCTGACAGCCCCCATATTGAGGTCCTGAGACACAGCAAGAGGCTTGATGGGAGCTTTGAATAAAAGCAGACCTTGCATAAAATGAATGAGGGAGGAGTGGTCTAGTGGTTGGGGCAAGGTACCTCAGGCCGGGGGATTCAAATCCCACTAGAGGACAGCAACCTTGGGCCAGAAGGACTGGGTTTCTAGTCCCACAGGTGCTCCTTGTGATCTTGGGCAAGCCACTTAAACTATTTTACAGGGAACATGAGCAATGGAGGGTTATCTCCAAGTTATAATGCCCTGTTCAATGTAAACCGCCTTGATATTATGAAAGCACAGTTACTTACCTGTAACAGGTGATCTCTGGGAACAGCAGGAATTAGTCTTCACATATGGGTACGTCGGTACCGACGGAGCCTGCACGGGAATGCTGCCCAGCTTCCAATCAGAAAGCTTTTGGCAGCATCCCTCGCGCCTGCGCAGTGACTTCCCGCCTTCTCCACAGCCTCTCTTCAGTTGAGTTTCAGAGCTGAGACAAAGGCAAGGAGAGAAAAGGAAGAAGATAAAAAAGATGCAACTCCTAGGAGAGGTGGGAGGGTTGTGAAGACAAATTCCTGCTGTTCCCAGAGATCACCTGTTACAGGTAAGTAACTGTGCTATCTCTAGGAACAAGCAGGAATGAGTCTTCACATATGGGGACTCCCTAGCTGGAGATGCCAGGGGGAGATCCCATAAAAATGCAAGTGCCCGGATCAGGGGTGCATTTTGTCTCCAGGAATCCCCGGCATCCAATGTGGGATGGAGGGTAGGAGTTGACAATAAAGGAGCTGTGAGGAAAGAAACAGCATAGCCAAGGACTAGGTGTTCTACAGACTACAGGAGTCCTTGGTAGATATGATGAGTAGCATTAAAACACATTTAATGTACACTTAAAATATGCAGCTTACCTACTGTATTGTAGGAAGTAGAAAGCATGATGGAGTCTACTGGATAAGCAGTGGCGGAATCTTCAAGGTGACCTCTCAGTAGTGAGGATGAAGGTCCAGACCTGGAGGTAGTAGATGATCCAGGTGTCAACTGGGTAGGATTAGACGTCAGGTCTTCAATGGAAAGCTTTATGGGAAAAGCTGAAAAGTCCTTTAGGCATAAGGTCATTAACATTGAGGACTAAAGGAAGAAGACTGACGGAGTTGGAGAACTAGCCCAGTCCTGGCGGGAAGAGGGGGACTGGAAAAACCCCTATTCCCACGGAAAACAGTTGTGTACTCAAAGAGAAAGATGTACACTGTTTTTCCTAGCTGGCGAGAGATAGGAAAAAAAAAATATTGAAGCTGGATGCTTCAAGGGCTTAAAGAAAAAATGGAAGATGTTAGCACCAAAGTGGTTATTGGTGCCTAACAGTTTCTGCATCGTAATATGGTATGGGCTGTAGGGCGACAGACTGTCTAAAACCTCTAGGAGGTAAAACATGTGTATAGACAGTAAGGGTGATAGTGTGTAAGACAGACCAACCCTTAAGAAGCCCCCCATCAAACACATATATAGAGAGGAATATATATATGTGGCTGGAATATATATATATACATATATATATATACATATGTCCAGATGTGTATATTAGGATATGGGTGGTGAAAAATAGCAAATATATATATATATGTATATATATATATAGATATAGATATATCTAAATATATGTACATGGGGGGGGCGGAGCCTGATGTCCAGCGGGTAGGACGCTTTGCGTTGAAGCTCCCGAGAGGCCTACTCAGAATCCTGACTTAATACCTATATAAATTTACTATTTCGCTCCGAGCTGACCGGGGCACCTCGGGGGGGATGGCGGCCCATAAACCAGTGCGCTTGGACTTCGGGTCTCCTTCTTCTTCTCACGGAAAACGCTCCAAAACAGAGGTGTCCTCCCCACAGAAGATGGTTCCATTTCGTGAAAACCCCGCAATGCACCTGGAGATTTTGGAGGAAATACGCGGCGTGAAGGAATTGGTGCAGTCCAATGGAGAAGCGCTTCGAGCCATGCGAGAAGACTTTGGAGTGCTCCAGGACCGACTTGAAGGTCTTTCATTACGGCAGGACAATATGGCGGGGGTCCTCGACTCGCACGAGGTGCGCTTGGGCAAACTGGACAAGGCTGAACGCCAGATACAGACTCTTCAAAAGGAGTTGGAAGATAGCAATAATCGAGCCCGTCGCAACAATGTGAGGCTCCTCGGAATGCCGGAGGGGGTGGAAGCAGGAGATATAAGAGAATTCTTGCTCAAAACTCTTCCCTCCTTGCTGAAGATCAATTTTCACAGAGAGCTGGAAATCGATCGAGCACACCGTGTTCCTGCCCGCATGGCGCTCAACCGCACGACCCCCCGGCCTATTATCTTTAGCTTGCTACGATATCAACAAGTGGAACAAATTTTACATGCTGCCCGAGCGAATCATCATTTGGAATTTGAAGGTCGTAAGGTCTCCTTCTTTCCTGATTTGGCAAAGCCTACCGTTGACCGTCGGAAGAAACTCCTTGCTCTTCGCCCTCGCCTCCAACAGCTACAGGCTCGCTTTGGCCTGTTGTATCCAGCGAAGCTCCGAGTGACTCTCCACAACCAGACCAGGACGTTCGAGGATCCTGATCTACTATCAACATTTTTGGACTCCAAAGAAGCAGAACAGATGCGCTAATCCCAACTCTTGGACTCTTATCTGCCGGCTCTGTCCGCCATTTTGAAGGGCCCGATGCGGCGGTCATAGCCAATGCACAGAAATAGCCTGGACTTTCTTTCTTTCTCTGTATGACTTTTGTTTTGGTCTCCTATCCCTTCATGATGTGTGCCTCGGTCGGATTCGGAGCACGCACAATCCTACAGGTTATGTGATGTTTCAATTTCGGCCTTCTCTGGGGTTTCTCCCCGCAGACACATGGTCGCCAGTAATTTTGGGGTTTTGCTTCTCCTCTACCGTACTGCGGTTTTCTTTGTTAATGTGGGGCGCTTCACTGTATTATATTAGCTTATTTTTCCTATATCATGTGTACAGCCAGATACAGTCAGTTTGAGGGACACAGTGAAATTATGTGTGCTATCATGCTCAGAATTTTTAACTTTTCTGAATGGCCTTATGTAAAATCTTATTATTCATCGTCAAAGGCATTACTGGTCCACTCAAAGGAAAGAAAATCCTTAGCTATCTTAGCCACGAGCATGTTGACTTGGTGTTTCTTCAGGAAACGCATTTCACTCTGCTGCAACACTGAAACTCAATGCTAGGCCTCACACGGTAGCTGCCTATTCTCCCACCGTTTTCAAATGGTACGGGATAGCCATTCTGGTTAAGAAGTCTTTGCACGCTACTGTACCTGATATTAGCGCTGACATGGAGAGTAGATGGGCCCGTGTACACCTTGAGGTTGGAGATAGTGAATTCACGTGTATTTGCACTATGCCCCGAAGGTGGACAACCCTGCTTACTACGCAAGTTTTGCGCAGTTGGCCTCGGCCTCCGCCAATGCTCCATTAATACTTGGTGGCGATTTTACTCAAGTGTTCCCTCAATCTTATCTTCTCAAACAAGGTGCTCGTTGGTTGGCAGATCCAGTACCGAGCAGACCTGTGTGGTTAGATATAGTAGCGGGCCTTTGCTAACCGATTCCTCTTACCTTTCTCCCTGGTATGACTCTCCCATTAGACTCCCACTATCCACCAATGCTTTTCGACACTTTAGGTGCCTTTAATACTCTTATGCACACTTTAGACTCCCGACTCTGGTCAGTGCAACTTTAGCATAGCATTCGGTGCACTAGAGTACTCCCGCTATCGGCATTCTCTGCATAAGGTTGTTTGGGGACTTCCGATCTCTCGGTAGTTCACCGGGTGTAGCATTCAATTTTACTAAGCCTTATGTAATGCTATCACTAGCGATACCTTTATAGCGCAGAAAGTATGGGAGAGAGAATTGTATGTGACTTTGACCCCGGAGCAATGGAGCCTTATCTGGAGTAGAGGGACACGGGTTCCCGACCCGCCTCACTCACTCAGACCCTCTTCTTTCTAGCCCACCGGTGTTTTTACACTCCTCACAGATTAGACAAATGGAACACTACTCAGGGTAATGGTTACTGGACACGTCCTGCGGCCATTGGTATATTGCTTCATGTTATGCATGAATATCCCGCACTACAGTATTACTGGCGTCGGGTCTGGGGTCGTATTTAGTCTATCTCGCACTCTCAGGAGTCCCTTTCTTGGCGGATAGTGGGACTTCGCCCAGTTGCGGGGATCCCCTCTCTCCCAAAGATGGCTTATCTCCTTCGAACTTTATGCTTGGCATTGCTACCTCCCTAATTAAGTAATACTGGGAAATTAGTTCCCTTCTGAGCCCCAATGAATGGTGGAATTATGCCTGTCTTTACAGTAAATATGAACAAATACCTCGTCTGTTCGCTTCCTCCGTTCAGACTCCTTCACATTGGTCTCAATGGATGATGCTCAATGAATATGTACATTTTGCTAAATGCTCTCATCTGACTGTTTAACTTTGTATATATCTTTGTCCCATGATCATGCTGTATTGTGGATACTTTTTTGATCGTTTGATATATAATCACTGTTAATTGGAAGCGCTCACATGCTGATATCAACGGGTAGAGAAGCAGCATCGGGGTGGGGGGTAATGGGTTTACTTTTCCTTATTGTACACTTGTTTTGTCTCTTTTGGTGTGTTTCGTTTGTTTGTTGCAAAATGAAAATAAAAGTTTAAAAAAAAAATAAATATATGTACATTTGTGGGGCATGGTTTTGCACCACCAGAGTAAGATAGGTATGTAGACATATATGGAGATGCTACATACCAAAGAACAGGTTGAAGATACCTGTCTACCACCCAGCCCCATAATTGTACATGGGGAATATAAAAGAAAAAGATTCTGCGTTCTACAAGAGGGTGAACCCACTTGGGATATGTATAGAGAATCTATTTTCGTGGATTGAGGGATGCAGGAAAACAATCCAACAGATAACCGTGATGTTCGCGTGAAAACAGATGATCATATGAATCTGTAAGGAACAAGGCGGGAGTTCCACAGAACACTGACATGGCAGATGTGCAGAAACGCAGAAGATGATACCAGAGGGACATACTGGAGGGACCCAGAGGTAGCATGCGTAAACATCAGCCTTGGATTTTCACGCAGAAGAACTGATATCTCGTGTTAACACCCCAGGCTAGAGGGTGTGGAGAACCCTCACAGGCATGGGAAGGGTTTATAAGCTTTTCCCTACTAATGAGAAGCTTCAGAGACAAGGTCAATGCTCTACAGCAAGGCCCTCATAGTAGAAAGCTTCTCTGAAGAGTGCAGAGAGCATTGTGCAGGAGAGATATGAGACAAACTGACTGAAGTCAGGTGTGTTGCCATATCCTAGGAGAGGAGATGGTTAGAATAATGCGAGAAAGCCTAAACGAGTAGGAGGATCCAAGATAGATGATGAATAGCTTGGAATCACTACTGAGGCTAGACAAAATTTTGAACAAGGGACTGGAACTTGGAAAAAGTACCAGTAATACAATTACTGTAACTCCTGCAGGCACGGCTGCTGTCGGAAAAAGCAGAGAGATTGTCTTGTGCCCAATAAAGAAAAACAGACAGGAAAAGAGAGGAGATATCCCTTCTCCTTGTCCGAGGAACGAGCTTGCTAGAGAAGCTTTTCAGTATGGTACCCCTCAGTCAGGGAAAAAACCCGGTTGAGAGGGTAGAGTAAGTAATTGGAGGGTGACGTACCCATAGGGTAAGTCAACTGAAGGAAAAAACGTTCAGTTGGGACAGAACTATCAGGGGATGGTTGCAACTGCTCTTCTAGATAGTAAGAAGAGGAGAAGTCTGTAGTCCCTGAACAAAAATTTTCCGATAGGTTAGTATACTGAAAAAGAAGAGCACAGTGAATAAACTTCTAATGGGTAGAAGTGAACTGTAGATTACAATTCCCAGCCCCTATGGTTGCTGGGAATGCCGAGACTGGCCAGAGCTGGAGGACTTCAGGCTAGGCTGAGGCGTCCCTTGTTTAGGTACAGCCCAATGATGGGCAGGAGATGAATGAAACTTTCTTTTCTTAGGGAAAGAAGGTTTGGTAGGACATTTCCTACCCCTTGAAGGAGGAGGTGGCTTAGAATGGTCTTTAGTGGAAGGAGAGTCAGTGGAGCATTGAGCAACCTGACGTAAAGCCTCCTTATTGAAGAGACCTTCTCCTGTACAAGGAGAATGAGCCAGTATAGTTTGTGCCCATCTGCTCAAGTCTGAAGCGTCAAGCCAGGCTCTGCGACGTGCTGCAATGGCAATAGCAGAGGATCTGCTAACGGACTCAAAAGAGTCTATAGAAGCACGAGAAAGGAACCAGGATATATTCCGGCTGTGATTGATGAGCAAGGAATAATCAGCAGCCTTGGGCTCTGATAAAAAAGGGGTCAAAAGAGATAATTTCTCTGTGACTTCCTGGAGTGTTAGACTCATGTGAAATATATATGAAAGAATTCTGGAGGCCAGCATAGAGTTTTGGAAGGCTTGACGACCAAAAGCATTGAGTGTTCTTGAAGAACGACCCGGCGGATAAGAAGAATGCTTCTTCTTGCTCTTAACTTTCCTCAGTGCCGATTCCACTACAAGGGAACGATGAGAAAGTTGAGGCTTTTGAAACCCTGGAGAGGGTGGCACCCGGTACCGAACCTCAATGTCTGTAGAAAGTAGAGGAAGTCGTAAGGGCGATTTCCAGACCCTCAGAAGGAGATCCTGCAGAGCAGGATGTAAAGGAAGCTTGATATTTTCCATTTGTGCCGCTGAGCCATGAGTAGGATCACAACCAGGAATAGAGATATTAAGAAAGGTTGCCATATCCCGGAGAAAAGCCTGAAAAGACTGATCTCCTATGGGAACCATTCCTGGTAAGGCTAAAGAAAGAGCTTGAGCACCAGAGGACGTAGAGGGTACTGCATTAATGCCAGGTATCGGTTCCAAACTAGGCATCGGTGCAAGGACAGGCATTGACATCGATACTGATACAGGATCAGTAGGTGACGTTGCCATCGGGGACTGCTGCAGTGGTACCGAGATCATGAGGGAGTTATGGCTAGGATCTTCGGAACTGCCCATCTGGAAACGACAGGAGTCGGTTCCGGGACGCGTTGGTACCCAGTCCTCGAGACTAGATATCGATTCAAGACTCAGCATCGAAGAAAGCGAGACTATCGATGTATGTCGCGAGGGTTCCGACGCCGGTGGCGGTATCGGCGATGCCGATACCACTAAGGCAGCCTGGGTTACATCGATCGGTACCGACGGTACCGAGGATACCCGATAACCCCCCCTTGCCAAGGGTAAGGCGGTCCACCTCGATGCCGATGCCAGGGTATCAGAACCGATCGATGCCGGTACCGTCCCGGAGCATGGCTGAGATTGAGAGACGTCAATGCGGTGCGTATCGATCGGTCCCGAAGGTACAGAGGATGCCCGATGACGATCCCTGGTGAAGAGTGGAACACTCGACACCGGTGCCGATGCCGGAGGCTCGGTACCGCTCGAAGCAGATACCACCCCCACGCATGGCTCAGGTATGTTCTGTGAGGGGTGAGCCCCAGGAACAACCTGAAACCCCTTTAACGCTTTGGAGCCCGAAGACTCCCACAGGGGTAATGCCAATGGATTCTTGAGGGTAAGACCGGATCCGTCACCATGCTGGGCATGGGACATACCACTCAAGCATTGACTAGTCTTAACAGACTGTGGGTTACCTGATCCTGTGAAGTAGAGAAACCGGGTACCCTCACTGCCGAGGAAAAAACGGTATCGAGGGAAACTCTAAAAACTGAAGGTTTCCTCACAAAATTATCCCCTGACAAGTCAGGGGAAAAAGGGTCAGGACCCACACAGTTGAGACACCAACTATTGGTGTCTAAAAAGAAACAGGTGTTTCTACATCAAATGTACTTCTTAGGAAAAGAAGGCTCCATAATGAAAAGGCCTAGTAGGCCCAAAAAGTTAAGGCAAAAAACTGAAGAAAATGTTTCTCAGAATTTAGTCAAAAATCCACCGGCAGTACCGGTGGGAGCGGGAAATACAGCCGCGACCACAAGAAAACAAAAAACTAAAGTAATTAAAGTAATTAAAAAGAAAGGTTTCTGCGGTGACAGGACGACGTCCTGCCGGCTCCGCGGAAAAAACGAAAACTGAAGAGAGGCTGTGGAGAAGGCGGGAAGTCACTGCGCAGGCGCGAGGGATGCTGCCAAAAGCTTTCTGATTGGAAGCTGGGCAGCATTCCCGTGCAGGCTCCGTCGGTACCGACGTACCCATATGTGAAGACTCATTCCTGCTTGTTCCTAGAGATAGGCGGTATATAAGAAATGTTAAATAAATAATAAATAACCAAAGGCTGTACAGAGAAAGGCTTTTCTTCTATATAGTGGTGGTATGCTCCAATTGCACTAAGGTGAACCATAAGAGTTGAATTTTATGCTCTATTCCAAAAGATACAGAAGCTATTCAAGTAGTTTTTGTGTGGGGAAGAAGAAAAGCGTAGCTACTCACCTTTAAGAGGTGATCTCTGGGAACAGCAGGAATTTAGTCTTCACATTTGGGTGACATCGGTACCGAATGAGCCCGCATGGGAACACTCCCCAGCGTCCAAGAGGAAAGCTCTTGGAAGCATCCCACTGCACCTGCGTAACTGCCTTCCCAGCTCTCCCTCCTCAGTTGAGTTTGTAGTTGAGATAAAAGGAGAGAAAGAAAAGACGACCTACAACTCCTAGGGGAAGAGGGTGGGTTGTAAAGACTAAATTCCTGCTGTTCCTGGAGATCACCTGTTACAGGTCAGTAACTACGCTATCTCCAGGAACAAGCAGGAATGTAGTCTTCACATATGGGACTCCCTAGCTAGAAGATGCCAGAGAGTTGACCTCAGAATTGGCTGTGGATTTTCACAGGTATGCCTAAAGAGATCATGTATCCCGCATGGATGTCTGGTATCAAAACCCGGGACGGAGGGTAGAGTTGATCTAAATCTGAAAGATACTGGAGAACAGCTTGGTCAAACATGGCATCCCGGCTGGAGTCCTTGTCCAGGCAATAGTGAGCAGCAAAAGTGTGAACCGAAGACCAAGTTGCTGCTTTGCAGATCTTGTCAATGTCTACCAACACTAGATTCTAAATTATTCCTAGACACCATAGCAGACATAGAGTACCATCAAATAATTAAAACTGCAACACATATCAAAGGAGGTACACTAGATTTGGTTCTTCTCCCCGAGATATTCTTCAAGCTAGTTAACCCAAATTCCATTGAATGCACAGAGACACCTTGGTCTGATCATTCTATCATCAAAATAAATCTCACATATCCCATCCCCAGCGTCAATAATTACATAAGAAGTTCCCCCACTACAAAATACAAAAAATTTAATGAAACAAACTTCCTTGACTCAACAATCCCCTACTTCTTATCAACAACTAATTTGGATGATGCTGTTAATAACTGGAATGATACTATTAATAATGCAGCTAAAAATAGTCAACCAAATAAAAAGACCATATACACCAAAACAAATAGTTCACCATGGTTCAATAGCACTCTAAAACAAATGAAAAAAGAATTAAGAAAACTTGAATCGAAATGGAGGAAATCCAAGTTGTCTGTACACAAGGAAATATACAATAACTATCTAACAAAATATAAGGAAACAATAGACAGCACAAAGAAAAATTATTACGCAGCAATCTTAACAAAATCATACAATAGACCTAGAGAGTTATTTTCCATAGTCAGAAAATTAACTAATAATGAGCAAAATTCTAGCAACGAAATCACTGACATCTCAGTTCAAACCCTAGCTAATCATTATCAAAACAAATCTAAGAAACCTGCCATGCCCTCAGAAAATATCAACTTCACCTATCAACCTGTAGATGAATGGTCAGAATTTTACCCCATATCAAAAGCGTCATTAAAAACAATCATCTCCAACCTAAATACCACAACTTCATACTTAGATCCATGCCCAGTATCATGGATAAAAAACACACTGCCAACTCTACTATCCTATATTCTACCAATAGTAAACCTCTCACTCACCCAAGGATACCTTCCATCCCCGCTCAAACATGCACAAATACGTCCAATTTTAAAGAACTCCAAACTAGATAAAACATCGCCAACATCATATAGGCCCATCTCTAGCATACCATTCTTGGCCAAAGTAATTGAAAAGGTAGTACAACTACAGACAAAGGAATTTATAGACTTATCTTACCCACTCGATGAACAACAATATGGTTTCCGGCCCTGCCATGGAGTAGAAACACTTCTAACAGTATTAATAGATACACTCCTAAAAGGAATTGACAATCACAAACAGGCGTTCATTCTCCTTTTCATTGACATATCAGCAGCGTTTGATAGCGTGCATCACTCAATTTTGCTCAACAACCTAAGGCAGATAGGCATAAACTCCACCGTACATAAATGGTTCACCTCATATTTACATAACAGAACACAAAATGTAAGAACAGGTACTCAAACATCCAACACATACAAACAAGAAATAGGGTTACCACAAGGTTCAGCACTTTCAGCCCTACTTTTCAATATCTATATAAAACCGGTCTGTAACATCTTTAAAAAATTTGGAGTACAATATCACCTTTATGCGGATGATATCATGATGTACATTCCTTTTACGATTCCTAACCTACCGATTCAACTTCTATCAGACTGCTACAATGAAATCACACACTGGCTAAAAACCCAAAACCTCCATATAAACCACGCTAAAACTGAAGTCTTAATTGTAACAAAAAAACATTCATTCACTCCTCCAACCCACATAACACTACAAAACCAAGAAATTAAAATAAAAAATGAAATAAGATATCTAGGTGTTATCTTAGATACACACCTTACTATGGAAACGCACATTAGAAATACATTAAAGAAAATCTACTTCAAACTTAAAATCCTCAAACAATTACGCCCCCTTGTATTTATACAAGATTTTATCAATATAATACAGGCTACCATAACTCCCCACTTCGATTTCGCCAACTTAATACTTATAGGCATTTCTAAACAAAACATCAAAAGGATCCAACTTGCGCAAAATGCAACAGCTAGAATTATATTAAAGATAAATTCACTCCAACACATTACACCGATACTAGCATCCCTTCACTGGTTACCAATACAAAGCAGGATAACATACAAAACAATAATAACTACATTCAAAGCCCTAAATGACATGGCCCCGAAGACACTCCGTAACCTAATAAGCAAAGAACCACCTAAGCCCACTCATAGAAAAGGACAATCAAACTTAAAATGCCGAAAGAATATATAAGAACTCACAAATTAACAAATAATAGAGCCTTTTCCCACATAGCTCCAACAGTCTGGAACTCATTACCAGAGGACTTACGATCACTAACAGAGATAACAGAATTCAGAAAAAAATTGAAAACATACTTATTCACTAAACACTATAATACCATGGAAAACCTTCCACTCAACTTAGATAAAGGCTAAACACGAACCTGCCCAAAATCAAGTTTAATACTCCCTACTACAAACAATACATACAAAACTTAAATGTATAATCACTCCACTCTTATGCATTGAAATTCTACCTGTATATAGTTACAACTGTCATAATCTGTATATAGTTACAACTGTCATAATCTGCCTATGTTATAGGGACAGTACTTTTGTTTTAACTGTTACACAATCTGTCTTAGTTGAATTATTGAATTATTCCGCTTAGTTTTTAAACCCGTTGTTGTGTAAGTTAAGATGTTCTATGTAAAAAGTTATCATTGTTCTATGTAAAACAAGCTCTGCATTGTTGACTGTTGTTGATTGTACACCGCAACTGATCGCTGGAAGATGCGGTATATAAATAAGTGTTAAATAAAATAAATAAATAAATAAATAGTTACAGAGCGTAGATTTGCCATCAAGAGAGCATTCACGTAAAGAATGGGTCTTCTTATGAACGTGCTACCTCTCGGTCAAACTACAAAATCATGTTCAATAACACAAATAGCATTGGCTCGAACATTATGGGCAGTGACGTGACCCTTGAGGGAGAGTCCTGCCTTCTCATAAGCAAAGGTGATGCAGTCAGCTATCCACTTGGAGAGAGTACGTTTAGAGACTGGCAAGCCAAGGTGACTCGAGTCAAAGGAAATGAAAACCTGGGAAGCTTTGCTGTGCTCTCGAGTTCTCTGGAGAGAAAAAGCTAAGGCACGTTTACAATCCAGAGTGTAGAGGGTTGCTTCTGCCCTAGACGAAAGTAGTCTAGGGAAAAACACAGGACGGTAGACCAAATGGTTCAAATGGAAGGGCAAGACCACCTTTGGCTTGAAGTGAGGATGAGTCCTAAAGACAACCTCATCATGGTGAAACCATGTTTAAGGAGGGTCAGCCGTAAAAGGCCTGGTGGTCAATAATGTGCCTTGCTGAAGTGAGGGCAATAAGGAAGACGACCTTCCATGTGACAAACTTAAGCGAAGTAGTGGCTAGAGGTTCAAAGGGCAGTTTGAGAAGGTGTCCTAGAACAACATTAAGGTCCCATGCCACTGGAGATGGCTTAATGGGAGGTTTGGTTAATAGAAGACCCCTCATGAAGTGTGCTGCGAGCGGCTGAGAAGAGATGGGCTGACCATCTAAGGGCATGTGAGAGGCCGCAATTGCACTTAGGTGTACTCTTACCAAATTGTTTTTGAGTCCAGAAGAAGATAGGTGGAAGAGATACTCAAGTAGTGCCTCCACCGGAGCTGAGAAAGGATTAAGATTCTTCTGAGAACACCAGAAGGAATACATATGCCACTAGAAAGCGTAGGACAGTCTGGTGGATGGCTTCCTAGAAGCTAAGAGGATGTCTTTAACCTCCTGGGGAAGGTTAATGTCTTGGAAGGCTATGCCTTCAGCAGCCATGCTGTGAGATGGAGACACTGAAGATTGGGATAGAGCAGCATCCCCTCCTCCTGAGAGAGGAGATCTGGAGCGGACCCCAGATCTATGGGTTGAGCCTGAGACAGATGCAGAAGGAGAGAGTACCACTGTTGACGTGGCCAGCGTGGGGCTATGAGTATCATGAAGCCCTTGTCTCTCTGGAGTTTGAAGAGAGTCTTGGGAATTAGGGGAATGGGAGGGAAGGCATATAGGAAGTCTTGAACCCAGTGGAGGTGAAAAGCATCCACTTGCTGGCTGTCCGGTGCAGGAGTCCTGGTGCAGAAGTGAGGGAACTTGGCATTCTAAGGACTTGCGAATAGGTCCATCTCTGGAGCACCCCAGATTTGAAAAATGTGTGAGACTGTCTACACGAAGAGACCACTCATGGGGAAGAAGGATTCAACTTAGTCTGTCCGCTAAGACATTGTGCTTGCCTGGGAGATACACCGCATGGAGGTGAATGCGATGATGTATGGCAAAGGAACAGAGATATACAGCCTTGCTGCAGAGGGTCCAAGAGCCTGTTCCACCCTGCTTGTTCTCATAAAACATGGCTACTTGATTGTCGGTTTGGACTAGGACTTTGCGGCAATGAAGATGATCCTGGAAGACTTTGACTGAGAATGAGACTGAGTTCCAGCAGATTTATGTGGAGTTGCAACTCCTGCTGAGACCAGAACCCTTGAATGGAGAGAGATTCCAGATGAGCTCCCCAGCCCAATTTGGATGCATCCGTCGTCAGGGACCATTGATATGCTGGCATCTGAAAAGGTGACCCTACAAGGAGATTTTCTGGAGATCGCTACCACTGGAGAGATGAGATCAGAAGGGTAGAGACTTATCTTGTCCCCCAGGCGATCTGATGCTTGAGATCACTGGGATGCTAGTGTCTATTGGGCTGTGCGCACGTGTAAGCGGGAATATGAAATAACATGCACAGTTAATGTCATATGACCCAGAAGCTGTCTCATTTCTTGAGCAATAAGAAAGTTCTTGAGGCATGCTTGAGATGCTGAGAGCTGGGGCAGAAATGCCCTTGATTGCTAAGTGTTTAGGAGGACCCCTATGAACTCTAGAGTTTGAGAGGGGATGAGTTGGGACTTTGGAAGATTTATGACAAATCCCAAGTGTTGTAACACCTGCATAGTGTGAGAGGGATAGAGTGGCTTCTTAAGAGGTGCTTGCCTTTATGAGCCAGTTGTCTGAGTAAGGGAAGACAATATCCCTAGAGTTCTTAAGAATGTGGCTACTACTGCCATGTATTTTGTGAAGACTCTTGGGGCAGAGGCAAGGCCAAAAGGCAGGACTCTGTACTGATAATGTTTTCCTTGGAACAAAGTGCAGGAACATTCTGTGCTCTGGATGAATAAGAATATGAGTGTACGCTTCCTTGAGATCTAGAGGACAGAGCCAATCCTGAATCTAGAGGTAGGGAAGAAGGATCCCTAGGGAGATCATTTTAAATTTCTCCCGTAAGAGGTGCTTGTTCAGTTCCCTGAGGTCCAGAAAGGCCCTGTATCCTCCTGTTTTCTTTTGGATGAGAAAGTATGGAGAATAAAAGTCCATTCCCTGCTGAGATGGTGGAATCTCTATTGTACCTTGCAGAAGGGAGGTGACCTCTTGTAGCAACAGAGCAGTAAGAGGGGGTTGAGAACGGAACTCTCTTGGTGAAGTCGGGGGGGGGGGGGTAGACTTCGTAGATGAAGTTTGTATCCTTCCTGTACTATGGACAATGTCCACTGCTCCGAGGTGATGAGATACCACCTGTGGGCATAGTGACAGTCTGCCAAGAATGTGCACAGGGTCGGGACTCTCCAGAGGCAGGACAGCTATGTTCTCTAGAAAGGAGTCAAAACCCAAAGCAGTCTGGGTCTGCTGAGATGACTTGGGAGTCTGAGTCTTCTTTTGCTGTTTTGGAGGCTGTTGTCCCTTCTGAGGAGCATGATGCCAACACTGAATAGCAGGGATATATAAGAAGGATAGTACTTCTTTTTATCGAAGAAAGCTTTCTTTGCTGCTTTCTTCTTAGTTGGGTTGGCAGTAGATCTAGATAGCCTATTGAAGGTAGTGTTCTCAGATTCCAACTGAGAGGCCTTGTCCTGCCAATCCTTGCCAAAAAGGTTCTCACCGCTGCAAGGGATATTACCCAGCTTATCCTGCACCCATTGTTCAAGATCCGATACTTGGAGCCAAGCAATCCTGCGTGCACAGATGCAGATGGATGAAGTCCTGCTGATGCATTCAAAGCAATCAAAAGTTGCTCTGCTAACAAACTTTGAAACATTCTGAACATGCTTCAGAAGGGTGAGATAATCTGCCCTCTTGTCATCAGGGAGAAGAGGAGCCATTAACTCCAAATCCTTAGCCACCTCTCTAAGGAACATACCCATATAGAGCATGTAGGAACTAATCCTGGCTGATAGCATGGAGGCCTGAAAACATCCTCGACCAAAAACGTTGAGGGCTCTCGATTCCCTACCTGGAGGGTTTGAGGAATGTGTTTTCGCACTCTTGATCTGACACATTGCTAATTCCACTACCATGGAATGGTGTGGCAATTGTCTCTTTTGGAAACTAGGACACTCCGGTACCTAGTACATGGTATCGAGCCGTCGGGTATGGAAGAAATGGTTAGAGGTGTCTCCCGCATACGAAGCATGAGATAGTGAAGTATCCGATGGATAGGGAGCATACCGCCTCTTTTGGAGCTGTGGGGAATTGAAGAATTTCCAATTCTTCGGCCCTAGGCTCTTTCTCTGATGTCACTGTAATGGACGGACCCCTAACATCATGAATAAAGCCTTGAAAAGATAAATTCTCTGGTGGAGACATGCAACGTTATGGGGATGGAGATGGGTCCTTCGGAATAGCTCACATGTCTCGGGTATCAACCGATTCATCATCCATTGAATCGGAATCCGAAGACTCGAAGTACCAACGGGCAGTGTGTTCCCGCTCCGTGCAAACTCAATACCGATCGAGACCGGTACCTGTACCTGTGCAGTCGGAACCTCAGTACCAGAAACAGAAATCGAGGGCCAGCAGTGTGGAAAACAGCAAAAAAAGTCTATGAAGACGGTATCGGTACTGAAGCTGGTACAGACATTTGCGGAATCGACTGTAAAGGTTTTACTGGAACCAAAGCTGCCAGTAAGGCCGCTAAGCTCCACTCGATGGCAAGGATACGTTGATCCATGGAGCTTGCCGATGCTTGGGTATCAGTACCGGAACTGCGGGCCACAATCCCTAAGCACGGCACCAGCAGCTCTCCAGAGGTGAAAGCCTCGGGAACATCCTGGGACCCCACTAAGGCTTTGGAGGTAAGACCCTCCCACCAGGGTTGTTTGGCTGGTGTGTCCCCCTCCAGGGCAATGCCAGAGGCATCTCGATGCTTAGAAGGACATCTACCCTTGGGGAGGCAGCCAGTCTTTGATGCAGACTTAGGTTTTGATACCTGAGATCCTTGCGAAGAAGATGAAGCTCTGGATGACATCAATGCTAAAGAGACGGCGTCGGAGGCAAAGAAGGTGCCCAGCTTTGCAGCTCGATTCTGTAGGCCTCTCTTCGACATCTTTCTACAGAGAGGACAGTCTGATTGCTTATGATCCGGTCCTAAGCATTTTAGACACCAGTCATGGGTGTCGGTGGCCGAGATGGTACTACCACACTTAGAACACTTCTTAGAACCACTAGATGTTTTTTACATTGTGTCTGTGACAAAGTGGAAGGCCTATGATGGCGTCGATGTGCCTGAAGAAAAGAGAAGTTATTTTCTTCACTGATTTTTTATTTTTTAAAGAAAGAAAAAACTGACTGAGGTTGCTAACAGCGTCAACGGGAAGGCAGACATGACCACAAAAACATGAAAACAGGAATTTTCTGCAGTGATGGGAATTGCTCCCCTTCGGCTCCGCGGAAAACGAAGAACTGTGGAGGGAAAGCTGGAAAAGTAGCTACGCAAGCGCAGTGGGATGCTCCCAAAAGCTTTCCTATTGGATACTGGGGAGTGTTCCCACGCCGGCCCCATTGGTACTGACATCACCCATATGTGAAGACTACATTCCTGGTTGGTTCTGGGAGATAAAATATAGGGACTTTCCATCACACCAACCAGCAAATCCCTTCCATTTGAAATCATATGACCTTCTAATAGAAGTTTTTCTAGAGGCCAGAAGGACCTCAGATATGCTATCAGACAGATTTAGTGAAGCTATAGTTACTTTCCCAATAACTATACTGGGCAAGCTAAGGACTTGACATTTGGATACAGTCCCCTATGCCTTCAGGACTAGAGTTTACATGATATGAGAGTATTGTTTAAATGAGTGGGTTCCACCAAGGATATTTTTTAATATTTGCTTTCAGGATTAGTTCCACAGAAACTGCTTGATTTTATATGTTTTACCTTTCAAACAAGGAATTAACAGTGTTTAATTTGGCAGATAGGCACTGTGGCTGTTCTGTCGAGTCATATATATTGGGCTCATTATGGGCAGTTATGTACAGTTGAATCAATATTTATAGTGAAATATATTAGCACTATTAACTTGTTGTGGTATTTAATATATAAATTATATATTTTTTATTTCTTATGGTTAAGTACTTAGTGAATGAGTAGCAGCAGAACAGTATTCAAAGCTGGGGACTTCTAACAGCATAATGGTTAGAGTAGTGGGCTAGAACCAGGGAAGCCAGGGTTCAGATCTTACTGCTGTGCCTTGTGATCTCAAGAAAGTCACTTAACCCTCCATTGCCTCAGGTATAAACTTAGATTATTTACACTTCAGTGACAGAAAAATACCTTCTGCACTCTAAGGGGCTTGTTTACAAAGCCGCGGTAGCGGTTTGCGATCGTAATCGGAGCCGCGGCCCCATTGATTTCAATGGGGCCGCGGCTGCGATCACGAACCACTACCGCGGCTTTGTAAACAAGCCCCTAAATGTAACTCGCTTTGAACGCCTGAGAAAAGGCATATTTGCTGAAACATGGCTATGTCGGGTCCTTGGTCATAAATAAAATTGTGCTCTCTTCCACCGTGTGTTGGTGTTGACTCGGGATTCTCTACTCCGTGACTATTGTATCCTTCTGCAGAGACAGCTTCCTTTATGTTGCTGATTTACTTTTGGATGTGCCAGGTACTTGTGACTTCGATTTGTCAACTCTTAGAAACAGGATATTGGGCTTGATATCTAACTCAGTATGGCAATTCTTATGTTCTAACTGCAGATGCTCCTTCTGCTTGACCGTCCGCCATTAAGACTCTTAGGGTTCTGATGCTGTCCATACTCTTTTGAAGCCACTGGGACTCTATTTTTGGGATAGTGAAAGAAAAATAGGTGATGTAAAATCAAATGGCTGTATGTTAAAAATTTCTTCCAATACTACCAAATGCACCAATATCAACGCAGGTCACAGGTGAACCCAAAAGCACAGCTGAAAATAATAAGACACCATTAAGAGGAAGAAAAAAAACAGAGGTGATCCAATGTGAAATTAAATTTAAAATTTTACAGCATGCCTGCTGAGAAAAAGCACAGACTAATACCCAGTGCTCTATGGAAATACTAGATTTGAGGTGGATCCATGTGAAAATGTTTATGTAAAGTCCCACACATTAAAGATGTTCAAGTCTAGAAAGCTCAAGGAGCTTTGTTTACAAGGTTGGCCCAGTCTCACTGATAAGTTCACACAATTTTAAGGACTGTATATCCTGCCTGTTGCTGGAGAAAGCATGGGAGAATTGAAGACTGCCTCAGCTGAAGTGTAGTGCAAACAATGATCATTTAGGGTGATAATATTGTAAAAAGGCAGAAAAACAGAACAGGAGGGCCTTATCCTCTGTATCTGTCATCCGTTTCTTTCTCACAGCCATGACCACTAGGCAAGCCACCTGTGAATCTCACCATGTTTTCAGGACAATCTGTATATAGAACAGTTGAAGTAGGGACCTTGGCAGTTTAGACAGTTTATGTAGTAAACTCTAGGGTTGTGCATGGGAAAACCCTTTCAGCTCTTTTGCCAGTTTAGTTAATTTTCAGTTATGAATAATTTGTCAACGTCATTTCATTCATTTTCATTGAAGTAATTGGAGGAAGCAATTTTCTTCCATAACCACTGGTGCTTAAAACTTGCTGGCAGAAATATGCAACAAAGGCACAGCACTATACGACATCAAGACCACATAGCACCAAAAGAGGGGCAAAGAGCAGTAAAAGTGGCATTAAGATTCCAAACCACCATCAGGACAGAGCAGTGCAAACAGCAAAATGGAAGAGGGACAAAGCAACAACAAAATTAGCAGTAATGCAGTGTGGGCTTGAAGGCCCCAAAATACACAAAGAGGAAGCCAGGTGGGAAAACCCTAAAATACCCAAGTGGGCCAACACTGCACCTAGATAAGCTGGAAGGCCCCACACACTGTCATAAAAATCACCCGAGCGGACTGTGCCTCTACTTTGAAAGTAAAACTATAATGCAGCCTAAAGGTTCATTTATCCTGTTGCCTTGTCACAAAGTAGCTATTATTGACCAAACACAGTATCTGGGACAATAGGATTGTAAGATGTGAAATCAATGAAGAAAGACAGTGGCATGAAGATGGGATGTTTCAAAAGAAGCAAGTCCTGCATAAAGTAAACAATTAAAGTCTGTAAAGAGATACGTTCACCTTCTACATGATGGTGGTAAGCACCAACTACACCAAGGTGTGCCCTGAGTTGGTTTTCAGACCAGACTTCAACAAATGTAGAAGGTATTCAAAGTCTGGCACAATTGAAAAAAGATATGTGGCCTCTCTCTCACATGGGGCAAACCTCTTCCATTTAAAATTGCACAATTTCCTAGAGTAACCAACTTTCTTCCAGAAAGACAATGGTTACACTAACTGGTAGGTTTAAGGAGAACACAGCTAACCTCTCTACATACAAGCTGTGAGGGCTAGGGACTTCGTGTTGGGACACATTAATGTTCCCCAATCCTGTGCAATTAGGCTGGCAAACTGCCTTTTTGAAATGGGCTCCCTGATGGAAATATATAGAAGCAGAGGAAACTATGGCTGCCTGGGCCAGTAGGGTGCTATGAGAATCATGGTCCCTCCCTTGTCCTTGCGTTTCTGGAGAGTTTTTGCTATGAGAGGTTTTGGAGAATATGCATATGGAAGGCCCAGCACCTAGTTGAGAAGGAAGTCATCTGAGGCTAGTTTGCTTTTTGTCTTTGTCCTGGAACAGAACTGAGGGGGCTTACCTGTTTTGTCGAGTGGCCATCAAATCTAATTAGGGAATGCCCACTCCTGAAGGTTCTCAAGGTCACCTCCCCTTCCATGGTCCATTCATATGGCTGGAGCACATGGCTTGTCCTCAGGGATTTTTGTCTTATGCAACCAGGTAAGTGACCTTGAGAGTGACCCCATGAGAGATGGCTCAGTTCCATATTCTGACTATTTCCCAAAACAAGAGGGATGAACAGGTTCCACGCTTTGCTTGTTGATGTAGTACATGGGTGCATGACTGTATTTGCATCATTACAATTGACCAACTGATATCTGAATGCCTTTAGAGCACTCAAAATTGCTCTCAATTCCAGGAAACTGATCTGATGGAGACTTTTCTTGGAGGACCAAAGACCCTGGGCATCTGGAACCCATCTACATAGGCTCCCCAGCCCAATTTGGATGCATCTGTCATGAGTATATTTTTGTAAGGATGAATTTGGAAGGGAATTCCCTTAGAATGAACTATCCACCAGGTCAGAGAATCCTGGAGTTGAATCATGACAATAACAACATTCTGGAGCTTGTGAGTGGTCTGCGTTCACTGTGTGCTCAAGGTCCACTGAACTTGTATCATTCTGAAACATGTCAAAAATGCTATATGCAAGTCAATGCCATGAGGCCTAACACCCTCATCATGTGTCTCGCTGATGTCTGCTGACTTTTGAATGTCTACTCCGATGATCAACCTGATGAGTCTTTCTGATGAAAGAAAGGCTTTCACCAGAGTCATGTCTAGCAGAACTCCTATGAATTATAATTGATAGGGTGAACTTAAATTGGATGGGGTGATTTAAGATGAACCCAAGCAATTCCAACACCTGGATGGCTAATCACATGGATTCGTGAGCTCCTTTACAAGATGTAGGGGAAACATGTATCTCCAGGCTGCACTGAAATGCTGTGATGGCTGCTAGACACTTGGCGAAAATGTGAAAAGTGGAAGAGAGACCAAAAGGCATTACGCAGTACTGGTAGTGGTGTTTCTCTATGACAAAGAGTAGTTACTCACCTGTAACAGGTGTTCTCCAGGAGCAGCAGGAATCAGTCCTCACATATGGGTGTCCTCGGCACCGATGAAGCCCCAGCGGAGCATTTCCCCAGCTTTCTATGAAAGCTTTTGGGAATGCAGGCATGCATGCGCGATTCCCTTCCCACCTAAAGGTGCCATCTTACCTCAGCCAAATGACATAGCTAAGAACAGCACACAAAAATGAAAAAATAAACTATGTACAACTGCAACTCCAAGGGGAGGAGGGAGGGTTGTGAGGACTGATTCCTGCTGCTCCTGGAGAACACCTGTTACAGGTGAGTAACTACTCTTTCTCCAGGACCAAGCAGGAAGTCAGTCCTCACATATGGGTGACTCCCCAGCTCTGGGCTACCGAGGAACCCAGGCTGAACAAGAGATCTCCCTCTAGTCCCAGCAGTAAAGAAAGGTTTTCCAAGGACACAACCTCCACCGGTAGCCCAACAGAGGGCAGGAGTTGCCTAAACCTCAAAGAGATTCTGGAGTACTGCTTGGCCAAAAGCACTGTCCCTACGGGACTCCCTCTACAGACAGTAATGGGCTGCAAAAGTCTGGCTTGACGTCCAAGTTGCAGCCCTGCAGATGTCTACCAAGGGCACAGAGCGGAGATGAGCCACTGAGGCAGCCATTGCCCTGACTTGGTGGGCCATAACCCGACCCTGCAAAGGAAGGTCAGCCGCCTTGTAAGCCCAGGTGATACAGTCAGCCACCCAGATGGACAAGGTACGCTTGGACACAGCCAACCCCAACTTATTGGGGTCAAAGGAGACGAAGAGCTGAGTAGCCCTTCTATGTCCCTGCGTACAGTCAAGGTAGAAGGATAAGGCCCTCCTACAGTCCAGGGTATGCAGAAATGCTTCAGCTCAACTTGCATGAGGCCTAGGGAAGAATGTTGGAAGAACCACCTCCTGATTGAGGTGGAAAGAGGAGACAACCATTGGAAGGAACTTTGGATGAGTCCTGAGGACTACCCTGTTCCTATAAATCCTGGTGTAAGGCCTATCACAGACCAGGGCCTGAAGCTCACTCACTCACCTAGCCGAGGTAAGGGCTATCAGGAAGAGTGTCTTCCAGGATAGGAAGCATAGTGGACAAGTAGCCATCGGCTCAAAAGGTGGGCGAGTCAGTTGCTGCAAGACCACATTCAACTCCCACTCAGGGGCAGGACGACGGAATGGAGGCTTGAGCAAAAGCAAGCCCCTGAGAAAGCGGGACACCAAGGGGTGAACCGACAGAGAATGTACTTCCACCATTGAGTGGTGAGCTGCTAGAGCTGAGAGGTGGACCCGAACAGGATTGGACTTAAGTCCTTGATTTGATAAGTGCAGTAAGTACTGAAGGACTACTGGCACAGTACAGGAGAAAGGATCCTCTGTACGTAGCTGACACCACACAGAAAACCTTTTCCATTTGAGAGCATAGGTTTTCCTAGTGGATTGTTTTCTAGAGGCTAGAACAACCTCCTGAACTTCCTGAGATAGGCCCCAGGGAGCCAAAACTACTCTTGCAGCCTCCAGGCCATCAAATTGAGAGCTTTGAGATTGGGGTGCAGAAGGGAACCCTGCTCTTGTGAGAGAAGATCGGGTTGCAATCCCAGAGGCAGTGGGGGATCCACCGCCAGTTGAAGCAGAAGTGGAAACCAAGGCTGTCTCGGCCACCTGGGAGCTACCAGCAGGACCGAGGCCTTGTCCTGAAGAATTTTGAAGAGAGTTCGGGCCACCAAGGGCGTGGGAAGAAATGCATATAGGAGGCCCTGAGACCATGAAATCAGAAAAGCATCTGCTGCTATTTTTATTTATTTATTTTATTTTATACACATTTATATACCGCATCTTCCAAAGTTCAGTTGCGGTTCACAGTGAACAATAATTAACAAAGCAAGTTTGTTTTACAGGGAACGTCATATTATAACAGAAGGTAGTCCCAAAACTAATAACACAATGCACCAAGGCAACAGTAGGCAGGGCCTACAATTTCTGCACACCAAGGTACTGGAACAGCCTCCCTCTCGGCATCCGATCAATCCAGGACTTATTTCAGTTCAGAAAGGCCTTAAAACTTCACCTCTTCCTCCAGTTTTACCCAGAAGCCAATGTGGACGCTGCACCATCCTCACAAGCCTCTCAGAACCCCCTTGACCGAAGTCAAAAGAGTTCCCAATTATGTCTTAAATTGTAAATAGTTACCTGTTATCCAAGTTGCATTACCTGTTCAACTGTAAACACAAAGTACCATCGGAAATGTGTATTTTATTGTTCATTGTAAACCGCACTGATGCTGAATAGCGCGGTATAAAAGAGACTCTAATAATAATAATATCATATTGTTGTTGTTGTTAAGTGCCGTCGAGTCGGAGTCGACTCATGGCGACCCTCTGGATAGCTATCCTAAATTGTGTTCGGTCTCCAGTCAGGCGGCTCATTGTTGACAGACTGGTACCCGTAGCTGCTGTTATTGTATCGATCCATCTCATTGCTGGCCTTCCTCTTTTGCGTTGACCTTCTATCTTGCCATCATATTATATTATATATAGAATATACAGTCTAAACAATGTGAGATAATACAGAACAGAATAAACTATATACAATTTTGTATATGTATATATATACACATGGAAGTGAAAGGACATAAACTGTGAGGTCATCATGAGTGTGTGTTATCTGTGTGGGTTAAAGGGTTTTTGCTTGATGCAGACAGAAACCTGTTTAACCTTTGTCTAAAGCAGGTGATGAGTTATCTATGTTATAGTGTTTGTTGAACAGATAAGTTTTCAATTTTTTACGGAGTTCCATGATCTCCGTTAGTGTTCGTAGCTCCTCTGGGAGGGAATTCCAGGTCGTTGGGGCTATGTGGGAAAAAGCTCTGTTATTGGTTGATTTATGGGCTCTTGTATAATCTTTCGGAATCTTTAATCTGTTCAATTGTTCTTTTCTGTGTGTGGGCTTAGATGGTTCTTTGTGTATTAAGTTACATAGCATAGTTGGGGCCATATCATATAAGGCCTTGAATGAAGTTATTATTGTTTTGTAGATTATTCTACTTTGAATTGGTAGCCAATGGAGGGAGGCTAGTATTGGTGATATGTGTTGGAGTGAGTTAATTTTCAATATGATTCTGGCCGCTGCGTTTTGCGCTAATTGCAATCGTTTGATGTTTTGTTTTGATATGCCTATTAGAATTAGATTGGCAAAGTCAAAATGTGGAGTTATGGTGGCCTGGATTATGTTGATAAAGTCTTGTGTAAATACTAGTGGACGAAGTTGTTTGAAGGTTTTGAGTTTGAAATAAATTTTCTTTATGGTATTGCTAATGTGTGTTTCCATCGTAAGGTGTGAGTCTAGTATAATGCCTAGATATCTTATTTCGTTTTTTAGTTTAATTTCTTGGTTTTGAAGTCTTATGTGTGATGGGGGGATATAGGATTTGTTCTTGGTCACGATTAGAACTTCAGTTTTAGTGTGGTTTATGTGGAGGTTTTGTGCTTTTAGACAAGTTGTAATTTCATTATAGCAGTCCGATAGGAGTTGTAGCGGTAGGTTGGGTATCGTGAATGGAATATACATCATAATATCATCTGCGTATAGATGATATTTTACTCCAAATTTTTTGAAAATGTTGCAGACTGGTTTTATGTAAATATTGAAAAGCAGGGCTGACAGTGCTGAACCTTGTGGTAATCCAATTTCTTGTTTATATGTGGTTGAGTTTTGATTCCCAATTCTTACATTTTGCGTTCTATTATTTAGGTAGGATGAGAACCATTTATGTACTGTGGAGTTTAAGCCTATTTGTCTCAAGTTATTGAGCATTATTGTGTGGTGTACGCTATCGAACGCAGCTGATATATCAATGAAAAGTAGAATGAAGGCCTGTTTATGATTGTCAATCCCTCTTAGGAGAGCATCTATTAAAAGTGTGAGGAGTGTTTCAACTCCATGGCGGGGCCAAAAGCCATACTGTTGCTCATCAAGAGGGTAAGATGAGTCTAGAAAGTCCTGTGTCTGTAATTGAACCACTTTTTCAATTATTTTAGCCAAGAATGGTATGCTTGAAATGGGTCTATATGATGCAGGCAAAGTTTTATCAAGTTTGCTGTTCTTGAGGATTGGCCGTATTTGTGCGTGTTTGAGTGATGGTGGGAGGTAGCCTTGGGTTAGTGAGAGGTTCACTATTGAGAGAATGTAGGGTAATAAAATTGGTAGTGTATTTTTTATCCATGTTACTGGACATGGATCTAGATATGAAGTTGTGGTGTTGAGACTGGTGATGATATTTTTTAGTGTCTCTAGTTATTGGATGAAACTCTGACCATTCATCTGATGGCTGGTGTGATAAGTTGACAATGTCTATAGACATTGACGGCATTTTTGCTTTGTTTTGATAATGGTGGGCTAAGGTTTGAACTGAGATGTCGGTAATTTCGCTGTCAGAAGTTTGAGGGTTGGTTAGGTTTCTGACAATGGTGAATAACTCTCTTGGCCTGTTATATGATTTTGATAGTATTTTAGCATAATATTCTTTTTTTGTGCTGTCCAAGGTTTCTTTATATTTGGTGAGGTGGTTATTGTATATTTCTTTGTGTATTGTCAATTTAGATTTGCGCCAGTTGTGTTCTAGTTTTCTAAGATTCCGTTTCATTTGTTTTAGTGTATTGTTGAACCATGGTTTGGTATTAGTCTCAGAGTAAGTGATCTTTTTGTATGTGTGATTAATTTTGGCTGCATTATTGATGGTTTCATGCCAGTTCTTGACAGTGTCATCTAAATTCGTTGCAGGTGATAAGACGTGGGGGATTAAGTCAATAAATTCTTCATTGTTGAACTTTTTAAATCTTGTAGTTGGGACATTTCTGGAGTGATTGTTAGTGCTAGTGAAGGGATATGTAAGATTTAATTTGATAATGTAGTGATCAGACCAGGGTATCTGTGTACATTCAACTGAATTTGGATTGATTAGTTTGAAGAGTGTATTAGGGAGAAGGACAAGATCGAGAGTTCCACCTTTGATGTGTGTAGATGTGTTTATTATCTGATGATATTCCATGTCTGATATAGTATCAAAGAATAGTTTAGAGTTCAATGTTGGCAGTGAGGGAAGGTTAAAGTCTCCTAGCATGATTATAGGAGGGTGTTCAGTGGAAGAGCTAAGGAGTTCAATAAAAGTGTCAAGACAATCTGGTTTTTGGTCTGGGGGTCTATATACTAAGCAGAATTTCATGAGACCAATTTTTATTAATAATGTATCTATGTTGTTGGAGATGTTTGATTGGATTGTTTTGGCACTTAGTACCTTTTTCGTCATCATTAATACACCTCCGCCTTTCCTATTGGTTCTATGTTTATAGAAAGTGTCATAGTCTTCATTATTAAGTTGATTTATGTAGACTGTATCGGTATCGGAGAGCCATGTTTCTGTGACACATAATATGTCTGGTTTTAAGTCAGATATTAAGTCATTAAATATGGGCAGCTTGTTTTTCATCGATCGTGCGTTGATTAGGATGCATGAGAGGGATGTTGAGTTATTGGTGCATGTTCCCTTGGTTGTTTGATGTGGGTTTGTTTGTTTTATTCGCACCTCTTCTATTCGCAGAGGATGCGGTTGTCGGGAGCAGAACTTTGACCTGTACTCAGAAGAATACTTATGATTATACCATGACACTACTAGTCCAGCACCAGTTCAGTGATCTTAGATGTTTTGCGATCGAGAGAGTGCTGACAGGAAGAGGAGGAAAGACTAGGGCTCAAACTTTAGTCATTCAAGAACAGAAATGGATTTTTCGTTAAGGCACTGTGGGACCTACAGGTCTGAATAACTGGATTGAATGGCGTGCATGTGTGTAGCTGCAGTAATGAACTTGGATAGAACGGCCAGCCCCCGTATGAGTGGATACTATCAGTCGATTGGTTGTCTGGAGGAAGTCAGGACTCTTTAAATCTTGGTTTGAACCGCTACCCGCATGCGCGGCGTTTTTTTGCACTTTGAAGATTAGGCTGGAAGGAAGCCCTGGTGAATACAAGTGTAAAGTTTATCCGCGAGTTCAACAGGTAGGAGAGTCAACTTTCTGGAACAGTAATATCTTGACCAAGTCTGCATTATGGTTATATCGGATAAACAGAGACATTGTGAATTTTGTATTGTAGAGAGTGCTGTTAAGAATTTATCTGCAAGCTAACAGATCATGCAGTGATTATTTAAATTCCCCCTGAAGAAGACTAACGAAACGCAAAGAGCGGTACCCAGTTGATGGCGTCGGGGACATAATCAGCGAATACCAGATAAGTTGCATTGAATGTTACATTTGGAGAGCAAGTAGAAACACGCACGAGCAAGCATGAAATTGCATTGACTTTAGTTGTGAAGCACAATCTTACATCAAGAGGTTGAAACATGATTGTTTGAAAAGCTCCAGAAGACTTTGATATATGGGAGAAAATTACAGTTGCTTTAGCACCTTAGAATAATTTGATATAATTGGATATAAGTTTAAGATGAAGTTTTAAAAAAAAGTAAAAAAAAGAAAAAAATCCAGTGATATGTTGAGGTCATTGATGCAATAAGGCATATTGCTTAAGGAGAATCTGAGCATTGCCATCATAAGTCTGAGACCTCACACCACTGGTGAATCTGTATAGTGATAATCATAAGGTGTTAGGACTAGTAGTGTCATGGTATAATCATAAGTATTCTTCTGAGTACAGGTAGAGGGCTCATTTTTCACTTTTAGTTAGTATAAACCCTCAAGTATTGGACCTAGCAAATAGGGGAGCAGAACTTTGGCAGTTGCTTGTTCAGTGGACTGGCAAAGAGATCCACCACAGGGAGACCCCATTTTAGGAAGACCTTCTGAACTACTGAAGGATGCAGCTGCCACTCGTGGGGCTGCAGAATCCTGCTCAATCTGTCGGCCAGGTGATTGTCCTGGCCTGGAAGGTAGACAGCCCTGAGGAGCATGTTGTGCTTTAGGGCAAAGGAACAAAGGTCTTGGGCTTCCCGACAAAGGAGCCTGGACCCAGTGCCGCCCTGTTTGTTCACATAAAACATGGCCACCTGGTTGTCTGTTTGAACCAGGACACAATGATGAGCCAGGGCAGGAATGAAAGCTTTGAGAGCTAGGCGAATAGCCCTGAGTTCCAGGAGATTGATCTGCTGTGCCGCCTCCCAAGGAGACCAGAGCCCCTGGGTGCCCTTGTCTAGACAATGAGCTCCCCAGCCCTGCAGGGAGGCGTCGGTGGTCAGTACCACCATGTGCCCAGGAATCTGAAAGGGCACACCCTTCAGTAAGTTGGGTGGATGTAGCCACCAGGTGAGGGAGTTCAGAAATTGTCTGGACACCCTTACTTTGTGTCTCTGAGGCTGCCTGTGGCCTGTGACCACTGAGTCCGAAGGCACCACTGTGCAGGCCTCATATGGAGCCTGGCATTGGGGGTCACATGTACTGTTGAAGCCATGTGGCCAAGAAGTCTTAGGCAGAGCCTGGCAGAGACCAGTGACCTGCTGAGAAATTGAGTTGCCAAGGAAATCAACCTGTGGGCCCTGTCTTCTGCAAGAAAGCCTTTGCCAGCAGAGAGTCCAGCCTTGCTCCTATGAACTCCAAGTTCTGGGAGGGGAGCAAAGTGGACTTTGCGAAGTTTATGACAAACTCCAATCTTTGAAGAAGAGCAATAGTTCTCAGGGTGGCCTGTCTGGCCTCCTGGCACGTCTGACCCCTGATGAGCCAGTCGTCTAGATAGGGGAAGACAAAGATGCCCTGATTTCTCAGGTAGGCCGCCACCACTGCTAGGCACTTTGTGAAGACTCTGGGGGCGGAGGTGAGGCCGAAAGGCAGCACTCTGTATTGATAATGGTTTCCTCCCACAATGAACCTTAGGTACTTTGTGGTCTGGATGAATGAGGATGTGAGTGTACGCATCCTTTAGATCCAAGGAGCATAGCCAATCTCCCTGCTGGAGGTAGGGCAGAAGTGTTCCAAGAGTAAGCATCTTGAACTTTTCTTTCTCCAGGAACTTGTTGAGGTTCCTGAGGTGCAGAACGGGTCGAAGGCCGCCGGTTCTTTTGGGTACCAGGAAATATCTGGAGTAGAAGCTGTGACCTTGTAAGGGGGGAAGACACAGGCTCCACCGCCCTGTCCACCAACAGACCCTGAAGCTCCTGACGGAGAAGGTCTGTGTGCAGGGGAGGCCTTGGAGGTTCCCCTGGAAAATATGTTGGAGGCAGTTGGTGAAAATGCAGGGCATAGCCCTGGTGGACTATGTCCAATACCCAACTGTCCCCGGTGATGAGGGGCCACTGGTGGGCAAAGAGGGCGAGGCGACCTCCTGTGCAGGGTTGGGAGAGCAGGGGAGGAGAGGCTACGCTCAAGGAGTCAAAACCCCCCACCCTACTGAGTGGTAGCAGGGGCCGGAGGCTTGGGGGTCCTCTGCCTACGGGGCCCATTACCCTGCCCCTTGGCTTGCTGACCCTGAGGGGCAGCCTGATATTGAGGGTACTGTTTGTAGGCAGTGCCCTTCCTCGGGTAAAAGGGCTTTTTACCCGAGCCCTTCTTTTTATGAGAAGGGGCAGAGGTCTTCCTAGACAGCCTTGTCCGTGTAAGGTGCTCTGTTTCGAGCTGAGCGGCCTTCTCGGTCATGGGCTTGCTAAAAAGGTTTTCACCTCAGCAAGGGACATCGACCAACTTGCCCTGAACCCATGGCTCGAGGTCCGATGACTGCAGCCATGCCTGGGGTCGAGCCGCGATGCCGGCTGCTGCAACTCGGGCCGAAGCCTCGAAGCCATCGTAGGCGGCGCAGAACATGAACTTCGAGCAGTCCCGAATCCCGGAGGACAAGGACTTAAATCTCTGCAAGGGTTCCCCGGAGAGACCAGCAGAGAACCCGGCCAACTCCTTGGCCAGGTCCCGCAAGTACATGCCCATGTACAGCTGGTACGACTGGACACGGCAAGCAAGCATCGAGCCCTGGAAGCACTTTCTACCGACGCCATCGAGGTTTCGGGCCTCCCTGCCCGGGGGCACCGCGGAGGGCATCTTCTGGCTCTTCAGACAATGCATGGCCAATTCCACAACCATAGAATGGTGTGGTAGCTGTGCCTTCTGAAACCCAGGGCTCTTTCTGAGTCGATAGATCGAGTCGACTCGCTTGCTGAGAACCAGCGCCGAGGCCGGTGCCTCCCACATTCGGAAGAGGAGCCGCTCCAGCATCGGAGGAACCAGGACAGTAAAGGCCTCCTTCGGAGGAGAGTAATACTGCAGCGCCTCGAGCTCTTCAGCTCGAGGCTCTTCCTCGGGATCCACCGGATTAGCCAAAGCAGTGGCCATATACCGGACGAACTCCGAGAACCAAGTATCCTCCAGAGGGGATCTACTCCAGGGCTCAGACTGCGGTGAGTCTGACAGGACGCACCGAGTCTTGAACGTATCGGGAGACTCCTCGTCCTCCGTCTCCCAGGCGGACTCGTCCGAGGAGGAATCGGGGTCCGACCCCACGGGGCCCTGGAGCACCCGCCCCGACGCCAGAGGCACCGGCGTCGACGCCCTTGGTCCCGAACGGGAGGTCGAGGGAGACCGCGACCGAGGACGACTTCGAGCATGATGGACTCGAGTATCGGCTCGGTCTCCGGGGTTGACTTCGAAGTCGATGTCCCGGTGGTCGGGGCAGATGCGCCAGACAGGCTGGCCATCAGTGCCCGCTGCTGCTCCATGAAGGCAGACAGTCTGCTCTACAAGGCTGTCATCCTAAGACTCAACTCGGGAGACGCAGCAGCCACCGACTCGGGACACGGCAGCACCGGGCCCGACGTCGGCTCCCTGGGAGGAGAGTCCTCGAGGACTACGGGGCTTACATGTCCAGCAGACTCCAGCTCCACGCGAGGAACTTTGGCAGGCTTCTCTTGTTCCACGGGCCCAGGGCGACGGTCGGGGGTCTTAGACCTGGCCCTCGAGGAGCCAGGGACCTCCTCCAACGACGCCCTCGCGAGCCGCTTCTTCCTCTTCCGTTCCCGGTCGGGGGACCCCCTGTCTGAGGAGCTTCGACGGCGCTCGGGATTGGAATCCCGAGATGTCGAGGCCTCAGACAAGGTCCGGGCACGGCCGGAGGCTGAGTCCGAGAAAAGCCTTTCCTTTTGCTGCTGTCGACTATGGAGTGCCTTGGAAGACATCTTCCCACATGGCCCGCACGATTTAGGGTCGTGGTCAGGGCCGAGGCACTGGAGGCAGCAGTCGTGTGTGTCGGTGAGAGACATTAATTTCTTACACCGATCACACTTCTCAAAGCCACTGGAAGCCAACGGGGGAAAAAAAAAAGAGTCCCCACGAGGTCAGAAGACCGGCCTTCCATGAGAAAATGGAAAAAAGGGCGCGAACGCCAGCCACGAAGGGCAAAAACCAAAAAAGAATCGGGCTCGATACCGGTGTACCGAACCCGGCGGGAGGGGAACCGGCGTCGAACCCAGAGAAAAAAATAGCGATAATCGCCGAAAAAAATCTACTTTTAACCGGGAGAACAGGACACACGTCCGGTGGGCTTCTCGGAAAAAAAAGAGACTGAGGTAAGATGGCACCTTTAGGCGGGAAGGGAACCTCGCATGCGTGCCTGCATTCCCAAAAGCTTTCATAGAAAGCTGGGGAAATGCTCCGCTGGGGCTTCATCGGCGCCGATGACACCCATATGTGAGGACTGACTTCCTGTTTGGTCCTGGAGAAATAGCAGATACTTCCTGTGACTGGGATGTATTTGTATGTGGGTACAGACATCCTTCAAGTCCAGAGAATACAGAAAAATCCTCTTTTTTGCACATAGGGAATGAAGGTGCCAAGGGAAACCAGTCTCATCTTTTCTCAAACCAGGAATTTGTTCAGATCCTTTAAGTCTAGAAAGGGACAGAATCCTCCCATCTTTTTCATGATTAGGAAAGATCTGGAGTAGAATCCCTGCCCTTCTTGTCCTGGCAGACCTGCCTTGATGGTACTTGCCTGGAGAAGGGCAGAGAGCTCCTGACTGAGCACCTCCTGGTGAAAAGAAAGATAAAAGCAGCTCTTGGAGGAAAATATGGTGGGAGTATGAATAGGTGTAATCAGTACCTGAATTAGACAGGCAATCTTCAAAACCCGTCAGAAGTGATTAGGGGTCAGTGATCTGCAAGCATGGGAGCCCTCTTCCAACTGATATAGTGTCCAGAATTAGTACCAGTCTCTCACTATATTCTTGAGGAACCAGTCAAAACCCTGTCCCTGATTTTGGTTGGGGAGCCAGCTGGAACTTCAAGACCTTCTGCTATAAGGGGCAAAAGAGAGGTCCCTGCTTAGTCTGGATTACATGGGAAGCAGGAGTAACAGGCCCTCCTCTGACCTCTACTTGCAAACCTCCTGAATGAAGAGGTGGCTGGGTTAGACTAGGCTGCTTGATGAAATACCAAACTTCCTGCACTTTATCTCAGAAGAGATTTTCTCCATGGCATAGTTAGTGGTTAGTATAATGCCCTCCTTGGCATGTATTCTTAAGACCATTTGTACAGCACACGCAGTCTTATGTGCACAATTCTTCTCATATGCTACAACTTTTGGGAAAATGTAATGGTCCCCAGAAGGGCATTATACTAGCCATCTAGCCATGTTGGATATTAAGTCACTTTATACTAACAAGATGCGGCTTTGGGTATTTTAAAGGACACACATCACTCGACCCAGACCAGTACAGACCCCCACATGCTTTTTAATTCAGTTGGCTATTCTAGCAATGACCCAGAATTTCTTTTGTTTCCAGGAATTCTATTAAAAGCAGATAAAGGGAGCTGCCATGGGATTCTCCATCTAATACCTAAACCACAAGGGAAACACAGACACACAATTTTTGTTGGAACCTCCACCATGAAGAATAAAATTCCTCTTGAGGTGTAATGTTCCTTTTTATCTTTTTTTTGAGACAGGGCCCCAGCCCTATATGATCTTGAGAGAGAAAACCCTCAACACCACCAACTAGAGAGATCCCCAAACCCTTAGGTCCTTTTGGCTGAAGCGCCGTTGGTTTCCAAACAGTGTATGCAATGCACCGTATAACACAACTTCAGTTCAGAATTGTATAAAACCCAAAAGGGTACTTAACTGAAGTCGATGAAACCCTGTGACGTTGCCCATCTAATCCTTTTCCACGACACAGCGTAATATAGTGCAATGCAATACAGATGACCTGATAGCTTCAGTCCTTAGTCACAGAATGGCAACATGATCGGGAACCGGCAGTCCCCGTTCTGTAACTCAAACGTTGATGTTTCAAGCCAGTGATGCTCATGGCCCTTCTTCAAACTCAGTTGCTCATCTCTTTCCCGGAAATCCGGCCTTTTAAGGTCCCAGGCTTTGATCACCTGAGTAGTTGGTATCAACACAAAGGCTTCTGGTAGCTGTAGTAAAACTGCCAACATTAAAGAAGACGCCACCATTCCAAAGATTGATTCAGTCCACCTGGTATCACGGAATGTAAATGAAAAATCCAATATTGTTCCCGGTAGCAAAGTAAGGAATCTCTATCTCCCCCTCATATCAGAGACGGGACATGATCCAGAATTCGCCACCGAAGGTCTGTAAACTGAGGATGAAAATCCTGACAGTGTGCTGCCATCGGAGCAGTCAATACTGCATTTGTGATACGGGATTTATGCTCCTGTAAGCGTTGTTTCATAGCCCGAGTGGTCTTGCCCACGTATATCTTAGAACAAGGACAAAGAGCGTAGTTACTCACCTGTAACAGGTGTTCTCCAGGAGCAGCAGGAATCAGTCCTCACATATGGGTGACGTCGGCGCCGACGGAGCCCTCGCGGAGCAATTTTCCCCAGCTTTCAAAGAAAGCCTTTGGGAATTGCAGCGCGCATGCGCGGTCTCCTTCCCGCCCAAGGGTGCCATCTTAGCCAGTCTGATGACATAGCTAAAAGACAGCATAAAAATTTGCAAAAAAACTTAAGCAGATGATTGCAACTCCAAGGGGAGGAGGGAGGGTTGTGAGGACTGATTCCTGCTGCTCCTGGAGAACACCTGTTACAGGTGAGTAACTACGCTTTCTCCAGGACCAAGCAGGAAGTCAGTCCTCACATATGGGACTCCCAAGCTTAAGGCTACCGGAGACCCTAAGCACAAAAATGAGCTCCCTCTAGCTCAGCGGTACAGAAGGAAGGAATCTTCACTGAATTATTACCCACCGGTAGCCCTTATCCGGGATGGAGGGTAGGAGTTGCTCAAACCTCGAAGAGATTTCGGAGAACTGCCTGTCCAAAAGCACTGTCCCTGCGGGACTCCCTCTCAAGGCAGTAATGGACCGCAAAAGTCTGGCTCGAAGACCAAGTAGCGGCCCGGCAGATATCTGCCAACGGAACAGAGCAGAGGTAAGCCACTGACGTAGCCTTCGCCCGAACACAGTGAGCCGTGACTCGACTTTCTAACGAGAGTCCGGCTGCCCCATAAGCCCAAGCGATACAGTCAGCAACCCAGATGGACAGAGTACGCTTGGAGACCGGGAGCCCCAATTTATTGGGGTCAAAAGACACAAAAAGCTGAGCAGCTTTACGGTGCTCCCGCGTACGGTCAAGGTAGAAGTTCAAGGCCCTTCTACAGTCCAGGGTATGCAGGACCATTTCAGCTCGGCTGGAGTGTGGCCTGGGAAAGAAGGTCGGAAGTACCACCTCCTGATTGATGTGAAAAGGGGAGACCACTTTTGGAAGAAATTTTGGGTGAGTCCGTAGGACTACCCTATTTTTGTAGAACCGAGTGTAAGGGGGATCAGACATGAGGGCCTGCAATTCACTTTCGCGTCTAGCGGAAGTGAGGGCTATCAGGAATAATGTTTTCCAAGAAAGAAAACGGAGAGAACAGGTAGCCATAGGTTCAAAAGGCGGACAGGTGATCCGCTGTAAAACCACATTCAGAACCCAGTCAGGCGCTGGCGGGCGCAGAGGTGGTTTAAGTAGAAGGAGACCTCGGAGAAACCTTGCCACGAGAGGGTCGCTGGAAAGAGGTCTGCCGTCCACCGGCACATGATGTGCTGAAAGAGCACTGAGGTGAACTTTGACGGAGTTGGACTTAAGTCCCAGATTAGAGAGGTAGAGCAAGTACTGCAAGATCACCGACACCGAGCAGGAGAAGGGATCCTGAGACTGCTGGGCACACCAAACGGAAAAACGACGCCATTTAAGGGCATAGCATTTGCGGGTAGAAGGTCGCCGAGAAGCTAGGACGACCTCTTCCACCTCTGCCGGCAGTAGAAGGGGAGCAAGGACTACCCTTTCAGCAGCCAGGCCATCAGATGTAGAGATCTGAGGTTGGGGTGTAGCAGGGACCCCTGATCCTGTGTTAGGAGATCCGGTTGAAACCCCAGAGGGAACGGATCCGCTACCGCTAATTGCAGCAGGAGTGGAAACCACGGTTGTCTGGGCCAGCGAGGAGCGATCAGGATCATGGAAGCTTTGTCTCGGAGAACCTTGAAAAGAGTTTGAGAGATTAACGGTATGGGAGGAAAGGCATACAGAAGGCTTTTCGACCATGAGAGTAGAAAAGCATCCGCCGCTACTCGAAGTGGATGCGGCTGACGAGAGCAGAAGCGAGGAAGTTGCCGGTTGAGAGGACTGGCAAAGAGATCCATCGTGGGGAAGCCCCACTTCAGAAAAAGTTTCTGAACTACGAAGGGATCCAGGCGCCACTCGTGTGGCTGGAGGATCCTGCTGAGTTTGTCCGCCAGGCAATTTTCTTGGCCTGGGAGATAAACTGCCTTGAGAAGAATGCCGTGGCTGACGGCCCAAGAGCAGAGCTTCTGTGCTTCTCGACAGAGAAGGAAGGAGCCCGTGCCTCCCTGTTTGTTCACGTAGAACATGGCAACTTGATTGTCTGTCTGGACAAGGACGGACTGGTGAGAAGTCAGATGGGAGAAAGCCTTGAGAGCCAGACGGATTGCTCTGAGCTCCAGGAAGTTGATCTGCTGAGCAGACTCCCACGTGGTCCAGAGACCTTGAGTACATGCCCCTTGGCAATGCGCTCCCCATCCTAGGAGAGAAGCATCGGTCGTCAGCACTTGAGCCGGCTGAGGGGACTGAAAAGGCATTCCGAGCAGCAGGTTCGGCCGATGAAGCCACCACTGTAGAGAAGAGGCCAGCGGGCCGGAGACGCTCACTAAGTCGACTAGGCCGCCCATGGCTTGTTGCCACTGCTTGCGAAGGCACCATTGAGCAGGCCGCATATTCAGGCGGGCATTGGGGGTGACGTGGACGGTGGAAGCCATATGGCCGAGTAGTCTCAGGAAGCGCCTGGCTGAGACCAGGAACTGGCTGCGAAAACGGCCGGCTAGGTCCACGAGCCGTTGAGCCCTGTCGAGAGGCAGGAAAGCTCATGCCTGAAGAGTGTGCAGTCTTGCGCCGATGAACTCGAGATCTTGCGAGGGGTGCAAAGTGGACTTTGCGAAGTTTATGACAAAGCCCAAGTACTGCAGAAGAGTCACAGTGCGGTGTGTGGCATTTGTGACTTCCGGAGAGGACGATGCTCTGATGAGCCAGTCGTCTAGGTACGGAAAGACATAGAGGCCGTGAAGCAGGAGATAAGCCGCCACCACCGCGAGACATTTTGTGAAGACTCGCGGTGCGGAGGATAGGCCAAAGGGCAGTACTCTGTACTGGTAATGATTTCCTGCCACCACAAACCTTAGGTATTGGCGGTGGCTTGGGTGGATGAGGATGTGCGTGTAGGCATCCTTTAGATCCAAGGAGCATAGCCAATCTCCCTGCTGGAGGTAGGGCAGAAGGATTCGAAGGGTAAGCATCTTGAACTTCTCCCTGACGAGGAACTTGTTGAGGTTGCACAAGTCCAGGATGGGTCGGAGGCCTCCCGTTCTTTTTGGTATTAGGAAATACCTGGAATAGAAGCCTTGACCCCTCAGGTGGTGGGGCACCGGTTCCACAGCCTGTTCCTGGAGAAGACTTGCTAACTCCTGAAGGAGTAAGTCCCTGTCCAGAGGGAGTCGTGGAGGTTCTCCTGGGAAATAGGAGGGAGGGACATGGTGGAAGTGGAGAAGATAGCCTTCTCTTACGACCTGAAGCACCCAGGCATCTGAAGTGATGTTGAACCACCTGTGGGCAAAGTGAACCAGCCGGCCTCCTGTGCTGGGAGGAACCAGCTGAGGGGGAGAGGCTATGCTGATGAAGTCAAAAACCCCCACCCTGCTGAGCAGGGGCCGGTGGTGCAGGCTTGGGGCCTTGCTGCCTACGGGACCCGTTACCCCGTCCCTTGGCCTGCTGACCCTGTTGGGGAGCTGTGGAGGCCTGATATTGAGGGTAGTGTTTATAGGCAGCCGCCTTTCTCGGGTAAAAGGACTTCTTTCCCGAGCCCTTCTTCTTCTGGGAAGGGGCGGAGGTCTTCCTAGAAAGCCTAGTTCTGGTGAGAGTCTCCGTCTCGATCTGTGCAGCCTTTTCAGCCATGGGCTTGCCAAAGAGGTTCTCACCTCGGCAGGGGACATCGACCAACTTGTCCTGCACCCAGGGTTCAAGGTCAGACGATTGAAGCCAAGCCTGTCGGCGGGCACCGATGCCGGCTGCGGCCACCCGTGCCGATGCTTCAAAGCCATCATAGGCTGCTCGAGACATGAATTTGGAGCATTCCCGAATACCAGTTGTCAAGGCTAGGAACCTCCGCAAAGGTTCCTCGGACAGCCCAGCGGAGAATCCGGCTATCTCTTTAGCCAGGTCTCTGAGATACATGCCCATGTAGAGCTGGTAGGTCTGGACCCGACAAGCAAGCATAGAGCCCTGGAAACACTTCTTACCGAGGCCATCCAGGTTGCGGGCCTCCCTGCCAGGAGGCACTGAGGAGTGCATCTTCTGGCTCTTAAGCCTATGCATGGCCGATTCCACCACCATGGAATGGTGCGGTAGCTGTGCTTTTTGGAAGCCAGGACTCTTGCGGACTCGATAGATGGAATCGACCCGCTTGCTTAACACCGGCGACGATGCCGGACTCTCCCACATGCGGAAGAGTAGTCGTTCCAGCATGGGAGGAACCGGTACAGTAAAGTGCTCCCTGGCGGGAGAGTCGTACTGAAGGGCATCGAGTTCTTCGGCTCGAGGCTCCTCCTCGGGATCCGCAGGGAAGGCCAAAGCCTTGGCCATATCCCTGACGAAGTCCGAGAACCGGGCATCCTCCGGAGGGGACTGTTTCTGAGGTTCGGACTCAGGTGAGTCCGAGGGGACACACCGAGTCCGGAACGAATCAGGTGACTCTTCCTCTTCAGACTCCCAGGCCGACTCCGAGGAGGAATCGGTGGGGTCGGTTCGGGCGGGCGGAGGCGTCGGCCGCCCCGACGCCGAGGGAGTCGGCGTCGACGATCTCGGTCCCGAACGGGAGGCCGAGGGTGACCTCGACCGAGGATCGACTCGAGCCCTCATGGACTCGAGGATCGGCTCGGTCTCCGGGGTCGACTTAGACGTCGACGTCCCGGCGGTCGGGGCAGAGGCGCCAGCGAGGCTAGCGATCAGTGCCCGCTGCTGGTCCATGAAGGCAGATAGTCTGCTCTCCAAGGCCGTCAACCTGAGTCCGACCTCAGGTGACCCAGCAGCCCCCGACTCGGGCCCCGACGGCGTCGGGCCCGACGTCGGACCCCTCGGAGGCGAGTCCAGGAGGACAACAGGACTTACCCGAGCAGGCAACTCCGACTCCAGACGAGGTCGCTTCGGGAGATGTTCCTTCTCCAAAGACCCGGGACGGCTATCGGGGCTATGCGACCTGGCCCTCGCGGAACCAGGAGCGTCCACCGACGCCGCCCTCGCGGGTTTCACCTTCCGATGATGGTCCCCGGAGGGAGAACCCCTGTCGGAGGAACTCCGGTGACCGTCAGAGCTGGAACCTCTTGACGCCGAGGCCTCCGACGAGGTCCGGGTACGGGTGGGATCAGCGAAGATTCGTTCCCGCTGATGCCGCCGACTCCATAACGCTTTGGAGGACATTTTGCTGCAGGCCCCACAGATCAGTTCCTCGTGATCCGGGCCAAGGCAGCGGAGGCAATTATCATGTGTGTCAGTGAGTGACATATTTCTGTCACACTGAACACACCGCTTGAAACCACTGGCAGCCATCGGGGGAAAAAGGGCCCCTGCAAGGTCAAAGGACCGGGCTGCCAGCGAAAAACCGAAAACGAAACTGACAGAAAATCAGAAAAACCGAAAAATAACAGAAGGACTCGCAACGGCGTCGCGAGTCCGGGCAGGAAAAAGACCGGCGTCGAACCGAAGAAAAAATAGAAATAAATCACGAAAATCAACTTTTTCAGCAGGGACACGACGGGTACGTCTGTAGGGCTCCGCGGAAAAAAGAAGACTGGCTAAGATGGCACCCTTGGGTGGGAAGGAGACCGCGCATGCGCGCTGCAATTCCCAAAGGCTTTCTTTGAAAGCTGGGGAAAATTGCTCCGCGAGGGCTCCGTCGGCGCCGACGTCACCCATATGTGAGGACTGACTTCCTGCTTGGTCCTGGAGAACAGGAGATACACCACAAAGGAGGACAAACAAGTGGTGTGATATTTACTGTAAACCAGACGTCGAGTAGTCGGATGTTCCCATACCGGGTCTTCTAAAGTAAAATCACAAAATTCACAGGTGGTACAAGGAAAATGTCCCGGAACCATACTTTGATGTAACAGTCCTGAATTGTGAATTGTCCTATCAGCGATGTTTCTCCCTCATTGGAAAGCAATCATCAATGGCTTATTAAAAACATTATGTAAGGATAAAATATGCCAATGAGATTTTAAAATCTTCAAAACCGTAGTAGCATGTGGCATATAAGGTAAAATACCTACATAAGAGGAAACATCAGAGCGATGCTCCAAACCATCCTGTTGATCATGATGCCACCAATCACTGTAATTAAAACGTGCACGATGATATGCCCCAAAAACTATAGAACGTGGGTACCCTCTTTGTAATAAACGGTTTTTCAGATCTCTAGCCTGTGATTTAAACTCTTCCATGGTTGAACAGAGACAACGTAGTCAAATAAATTGCCCCACAGGAAGACCCCACCGTAAAGGTCTGGGGTGATAGCTGATATAATGCAGTAAAGTATTTCGTTGTACCGGTTTCCTATATAATGTGGTGTGGACTTCAGAGCCAACTTTAAATCAAGAAATATAATGGTATCACGATGGAATGTCGGTGTAAACTTTAAACTTTATAGTTCAAATATTGATTGATATTGTTGTTGTTCCTGTTATATTATATTATATTATAATGTAATATTGTTCAAATTGTTCATAAAGTCCTATGTTCATAAAGTTCTATGTAATGTTTAACTGTATAACATTTGTTGTAATGTAAACCGCTGCTGATCCTTGGAAACAGCGGTATATAAAAACTGTTCAAATAAATAAATAAAATAAATAAATCAGGGGATAATGTATTTATCCATTGACAAAATTCAATTAACGTCTGTTCCATGTCCAGCCAAAAGAAAAAAATATCATCCAGAAATCTGGACCACATACAGATGTTCCTAAACCATGCGGAGGGATAGATGTAAACATTCTCAAATTCTGCCATGTAAAACGTCGCAATGGAGGGAGCCACGGTGGCACCCATGGCAATCCCATGGACCTGATGATAAAATTTATCCTTAAAACAAAAAAAGTTCCTCGTTAGTACTAACCGTAACAATGATAGAACAAACTCCTGAGGTACTCTTGCTGGCGGAGTAAAATGAACTTGAGCTGCCAACAATGCTGCTTGAGTTTGAAGAAGGGAGGAGTAGCCTAGTGGTTGGGGCAAGGTACTTCAGGCCGGAAGGTCGGGGGTTCAAATCCCACTAGAGGACAGCAACCTTGGGCCGGAAGGACTGGGGTTTCTAGTCCCACAGATGCTCCTTGTGGTCTTGGGCAAGCCACTTAACCCTCCATTGCCCATGTTCCCTGTAAGTATTAGTGTATGTGTCTCATATCCCTGCATGTTAAATGTATCCCCCAATTGTGTTGTGACCGCTTTGATTGAAGGATAAGGCGGTATACAAAACTGTGTAAATAAAAAAAATAAAAAAAAATAAAAAAAAAAATAAATGAGCATCACTGGCTTGTAACATCAACGTTTGAGTTACAGAACGGGGACTGCTGGTTCCCGATCGTGTTGCCATTCTGTGACTAAGGAATGAAGCTAATCAGGTCATCTGTATTGCATTGCACTATATTACGCTGTGTCGTGGAAAAGGATTAGATGGACAACGTCACAGGGTTTCATCGGCTTCAGTTAAGTACCCTTTTGGGTTTTATACAATTCTGAACTGAAGTTGTGTTATACGGTGCATTGCATACACTGTTTGGAAACCAACGGCGCTTCAGCCAAAAGGACCTAAGGGTTTGGGGATCTCTAGTTGGTGGTGTTGAGGGTTTTCTCTCTCAACATCATATAGGGCTGGGGCCCTGTCAAAAAAAAGATAAAAAGGAAAATTACACCTCGAGAGGAATTTTATTCTTCATGGTGGAGGTTCAGACAAAAATTGTGTGGGTCTGTGTTTCCCTTGTGGTTTAGATATTGATGTGGGAGATATACGGGGTTATATTATATTTAATGGGATCCTCCATGGCATCAGACGTTGCCAACCTGTCCGTGTCACATTTTGAGAAAATATTTTAGACCACATACCCCTTTCAGAGCCATGTACATATGTGGAAGCAATGCATCAATTTTTTTTTTAATCTGGAAGGTACACAGGATGATCTCTTAAGTTTTTTTATTTGGCTCTTGATGCCAACTTGCAATTTGAATATGAATATAGTTTTCAACAGATTGCATATTTAGATATATTGATCAAGAAAACGAAAGTTTGTTACCATACTTTACAGAAAACAGACCAACAGAAACTCGTTTTTACATTTTTGCAGTTTTCATAATTGTGCCTTAAACAAAAATCTACCAGTGAGTCAGTTTTTGAGAATTAGAAGACTCTGTACCACTGATGAGGTATATGAATTTCATGCACACGATATGAAGAAACGTTTTAGAGATCGTGGATACCCCTCTGGATGCATTCAGAAGGCTTTCACCACAGCCAGGTCGTTTAATAGAACTTCTTTACTTCAGGGTCACTATCAACAGAATGACGATCACATTGTTTACGCCCTGACTTTTTCCGACATAGCCAAAGACATTGTACGAATTATGAAGGAGTCGTCCCCTCTTTAAAAGATAAACAACTTACGGTGCATACAAAAGAACCAGAATCTTACTGATGTATTGGTGCCCTCAGCTTTTAGAAGACCACATATTGTCCCCGCGCACAGGGCCATTTCAAATGTGGACACTACACAGTCTGCGAGAACTCATTGATTACTAAAGAAGTTTTTATCCATCCTGTTACTGCTCGCAAAGGTTTTTCAGATGATTTCTCAAATTGTAACACACAGCAGGTGATTTATTTGATCCTATGTCCGTGCAATCTTTGTTACATTGTCAAAACCAAAAAATGTATAAAGACCAGGATTGGTGAACACAAGAGCTGTTTAACACTAGAAGCCCCAAAAGGAATTTTACCTAGAAACCCCAAAGTGCGTCAATTGACACATTATCACGACAACTGCATTTAGCATGAAATGCAGATGTGAATTAGTGTGGTTACTTATTTGTTAAATACGTGCAGTATGTGATGTCATTACATGTCGTCATTGTGTGTTTATTGTTTGTAATGTCGGAGTAAAACTGTAAACAGTGATTGAGATGTGCCACCTAGTGGGAACATGAATTTATACCTAGAAGCCCCAAAGTACGTCAATTGACACATTCAAGACAATTGAGTGCGTCAATTGACGTACTTTGGGGCTTCTAGGTATAAATTCATTTTCCCGCTAGGTGGTGCATCAGTCAATTTTCGATGCACATATTTGAACATCTTGACCTTGCTAACAAAGTCATGGAACATGACTGACATGGTTCTAGCAGTGGCGCTGGTATACAACTTCGAAGATGGATTTGCGTCAATTGATGCACTTTGGGGCTTCTAGTGTTAAGAAGGAAGGTTATGGACAAATCTCTAGTAGAACACTGGATAAAGAACCATAAAGTCTCCGACCTGAGCTTTATAGTGCTGAAGGTGTTTCGTACACATTGGCGATGGGGTGAAATGGACAGACTGCTCCTTCAGATGGAACAAAGATTTAAATATGATTTGCAGACACCCCCCATGGTCTGAACCAGGATTATGACCTTTCTGTTTTTCTTTGAGGGTTCCCTCTTAAGATTTTCAAATGGGGTTCTACTTGGATTTCCGCTTATATACCACCCCATTGGGTAAGTATTGGTCATTGTGATTCTGCACGTTCATTAATATAGCATGTTTATTACACTGGATGGTTTATATGATCTTTATAACATGTAAGATGAGACCCATTATTAACATTACAGGTACACGTCTGTTTTTACCACTGGATCTTTTTTTAGGTTGTTTTTATTTTAAGCATATGGATGGGAATTTTATTTCATCTTATTTATCTATTTATTTGGTCGGGTCATCCTTTAATATTATTTATTCATGACCTCTGTGCTGTCGCGCATTATAGATTTTCATGGATATCGTTCGTGATCTTATAGCTCATGCCAACTCACTATTTAATTATTTCTTGGTTTATCTCTTGTTGGGAGGCATTTCATGGTGCTGGTGTAAATGCCTGTTCCACAGGCTGTTTATATCCACTTATTTGGCTTTTATGTTTTTAGTCCATTGTTTTATTATTAGATTTTTGCCCCCTTGCTGTTTTGAAGTTTTTTAGTAGGTTACCCTATGATCGATCTCTCTCTTTTTATTTTTAACCCCCATCCATGCCTTTTATTGGTTTTATGTTTTACACTTGAGATAAAGTGTTTTAATTATCGCTATAAATAGAATGCTGCACTTTTTTCCTGGATGGCTGCACGTACATAACTTTGGAATGACACTATGTTGATTACGTTGGGTTGCCCTGGGTCTTCAAGCTGGATGTCACATTCTGTGCAACAAATAATGCAGGTTTTCAATTTGCCCCTTTTATTTCTATTTGGCTCCTTTACTCGGTGGTGTTTTGGGACGATTAATTCATTTATTCCCCTTTTCGACGCAGTCACGATCTTTCTAATGGTTTGCTTAACATTATCTTGGAGAGTACTGGTGTTTTTATTGGATCGGGAAGCACTATAGTATACCTATATACCCTTATACAGGATTTTGGGTGCCTTAACTAAAGGCAACATACTTAGTAGTTGTGGTGATCCTAGGGGCAGCTCCTGACTTAGTCATGACTGGCACTCCCATCTCAATTTTACACCAGAATATACAATATTAACCCCTTACAGTAAAAAATATTTTTAAATTGCTATGAAGTGCAGCTGGTCACTGATCACACCATTGTGCCTTTTCTGTCACTATTTTTTAATGTTCCGAATTTAAATAAGAAAAACAAAAATTCTCCTGGTTAGGTTTAAAGTGCCCTTTGATCTCCTACTGTGGCTCGAATTGCGCCTCAGCATTTAAAAGGTTTGCAGGTCGAGCATGGAACCCCTTGATCTGAACTACAGTGTGCATGCACGCGAACCTTGTCAGACAGGGCTCTCTCTTTAATACTTTTGTGTTTAAACTCATGACTACTCCCATTTTATGCATGTAATGCCCCATATCATTTTGTGATTTTCATTCAGTTCAAGGAAACTGTGCCGACTGTTCTAAGTTGGTTGGCTGTATATTTTGTTTTATAGGTGTTCTCACAAAGCGTAGTTACTCACCTGTAAGAGGTGATCTCTGGGAACAGCAGGAATTTAGTCTTCACATATGGATGACATCTGTACTGACGGAGCCCATGCGGGAACGCTCCCCAGCGTCTAATAGGAAAGTTTTGGGAGCATCCCACTACACCTGCATCGCTGCCTTCCTGCCCGTGCAATTCTCCCTCCTCAGTTGAGTTTGTAGTTCAGATAAAAGGAGAGAAAAAAGAAACGAGAAACCCTACAACTCCTAGAGGAGGAGGGTGGGTTGTGAAGACTAAATCCCTGCTGTTTCCGGAGATCACCTGTTACAGGTGAGTAACTACACTATCTCCAGGAACAAGCAAGAATGTCGCCTTCACATATGGGACTCCCTAGTTCACAGATGCCAGAGAAGTGACCTCAGAATCGGCAGATTTGCCTCAGAGTAGGCATCAAGAGGTCATGGATCCTCCATGGATGTCTGGTATCATTAAATTCTGGGAAGGAGGGTAGGAGTTGTCCTAAGTCTGAAAGAGGTGCTGGAGTACAGCCTGACCAAACATGGCACCCCGGTGGTAGTCCTTGTCAAGATAGTAATGAGCAGCAAAGGTATGTACTGAAGACCAGGTAGCTGCTTTGCAGATTTCGTCAATGGCCACAGACCATAGGTTTGCCATTGAGGCAGCCATGGCACGAACATTATGGGCAGTGATATGCCCTTTAAGGGATAATCCTGCCTTAGCATAAGCAAATGAGATACAATCTGCTATCCAATCGGACAAAGTATGTTTAGAAACTGGGAGACGAGACCCAAGTGACTAGGGTCAAAGGAAATGAATAAATACAAAGCTCTGTGGTGCTTTCTAGTCCTTTTAAGATGAAATGCTAAAGCACGCTTGTAGTCAAAGGTGCGCAAGGTTGCTTCTGTCCTAAAGGAATGTGGTCTAGAGAAAAAGACAGGAAGATAAACAGATTGATTGAGATGGAAAAGGACACCACCTTTGGCATGAAATGGGGGCAAGTCCTAAGGACAATCTTATCATGGTGAAACCGGGTATAAGGTGGATTTGCCACCAAAGCCTGAAGCTCACTAATGCATCTAGCCAAAGTGAGGGCAATTAGGAAGATAACCTTCCAAGAAAGAAACTTTAGCGGGGTTGTGACTAAAGGTTCAAAAGGTGGCTTGAGGAGCTGCCCTAAGATGACATTAAGATCCCATGCCACCGGTGGTGGCCTGATGGGAGGTTTGGTCAATAAGAGCCCTCTCATGAAACGCGCTACAAGCAGTTGAGAGGAGATAGGCTGGCCATCCAAGGGATGGTGAGACGCAGCAATTGCACTGAAGTGAACCCTCACAAAGTTTGTCTTGAGACTAGATAAGGAAAGATGTAGGTGATACTGAAGGAGAGCCTCCACAGGAGCTGAGAAGGGATTAAGCTCCTTCTGGGAACACCAGGTGGAGAACCTACACCACTTGAACGCATAAGAACATTTGGTGGACAGTTTCCTGAAGGTTAGCAGGATTTCTTTTACTTCCTGATTCAGGTTAAGATTTTGTAAGACTGTGCTTTCAGCAGCCAAGCCATGAGATGGAGAGTGACTGTGGACTGGGATGGAGTAGCATCCCCTCCTCCTGGGAGAGGAGATTAGGAGCTTACCCGAGACTCAGGGGGCGAGTCTGGGACAGATGCAGGAGGAGAGGAAACCACGGCTGATCCTCATAGCCCCGTGCTGGCCACGTCATTTTGCCCCTGTCTGCTTGAAGCACATTTTGGGAATTAGGGGTATGGGAGGAAAGGCATACAGGAAATTCTGACCCCAGTGAAGGTGGAAAGCATCCACCTTTTGGAAGCTGGACATCAGGGTTCTGGTGCAGAAATTAGGACATTTTGCATTTTGTAGAGTGGCAAAAAGGTCCATCTCCGGAGTTCCCCAGGTCTGAAAAATGAAGGAGATTGTCTCTGGGTGGAGGGAACATTCGGGTGGAAGAAGGATCTAACTCGATCCGTCTGCTAGGACATTTTGCTGTCCCGGCAGATATACCATTTGGAGATGTATCCGATGAACAATGGCAAAAGACCAAAGCTGGAGTGTGTCCTGGCAGAGGGGCCAAGAGCCTGTTCCTCCCTGCTTGTTCACAACAAACATTGCTAACTGATTGTCTGTCTGGACGAGAACTCTGTGGCCCTGTAGTAATTGTTGAAACGCTTTGAGGGCATTGCAGATAGCACAAAGCTCCAGTAGATTTATCTGGAGCTGCAACTCCTGCTCCATCCAGTGGCCCTGAGTGGAGAGAGGGCCTAAGTGGGCTCCCCAACTGAGTTTGGAGGCATCCGTTGTCAGGATGCATTGATGTGGAGGCATCTGAAAGGGTAACCATAAGAGGAGATTTGCTGGGGTATACCACCATAGAAGGGACTTGGTGAGCAGGTCTGTGACTTGGAGCTGGTCCTGGAGAGCTCTGGAGACCTGCTTCCACTGTGATGCAAGAGTCCATTGAGCTGTTTGCATGTTCAACTGGGCATATGGAACATATACTGTAGAGACCATATGGCCTACAAGTTGTAGCATCTCTCTGGCCGAGAGATGGTATCTGAGCCGCACTTGAGATGTGAGTTGCGCTAGTCGAGTACAATGGTCTTGGGGTAGAAATGCCCTTGACCGTCGAGTGTCTAGAAGAGCTTCTATGAATTCTACTGTTCGAGTGGGAACTAGATCGGATTTTGGAAGATTTATCACAAATCCCAGATCTTGAAGTACCTGCATTTTATGAAGGAGGGATAGATGAACCTCCTGTGAGGTGGCTTCTCTTATCAGCCAGTCGTTTAAGTAAGGGAAGACAAATATCCCGAGAGTCCTTAGATATGTGGCTACGACTGCCTGCATTTTGTGAAGACTCTTGGGGCAGAGGTGAGTCTGAAGGGAAGGACTCTGTATTGATTGCGATTTCCCTGGAAGATGAAGTGTAGATACTTCCTGTGTTCTGGATGAATGATATGAGTATACGCTTCTTTTAGATCTAGAGAACAGAGCCAGTCCTGACTCTGAAAATAAAGCAAAAGGGTTCCTAGTGAAACCATCTTGAATTTCTCCTGGACTAGAAACTTGTTTAGGTTTCTGAGGTCTAAGATGGGTTTGTACCCTCCGTTTTTCTTTGGTATAAGAAAGTAGGGAGAATAGAACCGATGTTGGAACCTCTTCTATGGCACCCCCTGTGACAAAAGAGGTGACCTCTTGCTGCAAGAGAGCAGTGAGTGGAGGTTGAGAATGATATTCCCCACTAGGGTGGAGGGGGGTATGCTTTGTAAATGAAGCCTGCACCCCTCTTGCTCTATGGTTAGTGTCCACTGCTCTGAGGTGATGAGATGCCACCTGTGGGCATAATGGCAAAGTCTTCCTGCTATCTGCTATGTGGAGGGGGTGGGGGTTCTCCAGGGGCAGCATGGCTATGTTCTCTAGGAAGAAGTCAAAAACCAGGCACAGATTGGGTCTGTGTAGCTGTTTGAGATTTAGGATCCTGTGGCTTCTTCTGTTGCTTGAGAGGCTGCTGCCTCTTCTGGATACCCTGATGTTGGAATCGAGAAACGGGGGGGGGGGGGGGGGTAAGAAGGGTACAATTTCTTCTTCTTACTATAGAAAGCTCTCTTTGCAGCTGCTTTTTTCTTGGCAGGGTTGGTAGTAGTTTTGGAAAGCCTATTGAGGGTGGTATTCTCAGATTCTAACTGAGAAGCCTTATCTTGCCAATCTTTCCCAAATAGGTTCTCACCTGTACATGGATGATTATCCAGCTTGTCTTGAACCCATTGTTCAAGGACTAATGCTTGAAGCCATGCAATCCTACGTGCACCTATGCAGCTGGATGTTGTTCTGCTAGTGCACTTAAAACAGTCAAAGGTTGCCCCTACTGACAAACTTCAAAACATTCTGGGCATGTTTGACTAATGTAAGATAGACTGCTCTCTTGTCATCTGGGAGAAGAGGAGCCATTGATTCCAGATCCCTAGTTAACTCCTTAAGGACATACCCATGTAGAGTATGTATTAACTTAGGCGGGCTGAAAGCATGGCCGCCCAAAGGTTTCAATGGTTCTCAATTCCCTACCTGGGGGATTGGAAGAGTGCATTTTAGGACTCTTAATTCGACGCATAACCGATTCCACTATCATTGAGTGGTGTGGAAGCTGTGTGTTCTGGAAACCCGGGCTTTCCTGTACCCGATACATGGTATCGAGTTGCCAAATATGAGGAGAAATGGTGAGGGGCATTTCCCAGATCCGGAGCATAGGGTCCTGGAGTATACGGTGAATAGGCAGTGTAGTCATCTTCTTAGGAGCTGTAGGATTTTGGAGGATCTCCAATTCCTCTGCTCTGGGGTCTTTTTCAGATGCAGGTGTAATGGAAAGGCCCCTCGCCATATCCTTGATAAACTCTTGAAAAGACATCTTCGGGAGGGGACATGCGCCGTTGCAGCCACCGTGAGAATTCCTCCGGAAGACTTTGCATTTCTCGGGTACCATCATCTGAAGAATAGGAATCGGTAGAGTCAAAGTATCGGCGTGAGCGATGCTCCTGCAAATTCTGGTACCAATCAAGATTCCTATCAGCCTGAGAGACTTGTCTTACTGGTACCTCTGAACCAGGAATGGACTCGAGGGCCAGCATGGGAAGGAGTGTGTTGAGCGGTATGAAACCTGATGCAGATTATATCGGCACTGTCGACGATACCGGTGCCGGCAGTACCGCCGGTAACGTCCTAACCGGTACCAGTGCCAGAAACAGAGCTGCTAGACTCCACTTAATGGCCAGGATAAACTGATCTATAGAGCCTGCCAATGCCTGGATATCTGTACCGGAAGCATGGGCTGCCATCCCAGAGCATGGGACCAGGAGCTCTCATGAGGTGGAGGCCTCGGGAGCATCTTGGACCCTCCTGCCGGAGTTGTTTGGCTGGTTGATCCAGCTCCAAGGCAACGCTCGAGGCATCTCTATGCTTTGACAGAGATCTACCCTTGGGGGGATGGCCTGTCTTCGAAGAAGACTTGTATTTCGATATCTGAGATCCATGAGAGGAAGACAATGCCCTCGACGACGATGAAATGTGTGAATCCGCATCTGAGGCAAAGAGGGAGCAGAGTTTTGCAGCCCGATTCTGTAGGCCTCTCTTTGTCATCTTTTTGCAAGGGGGACATTTGGATTGCTGGTGATCTGGGCCAAGGCATTGAAGACACCACTCATGGGTATCAGTAGCATAGATATCGCTATCGCACTTAGAACATTTTTTAAAACTACTGGCTAGTTTTTCCATCGTGTCAGAAGACTGGATGGAAGGCCTAAGGCCTAAAATGGCATCGATGCGCCTAAAGAAATTTAAGGGGGTTTTTTTGTTTTTGTTTTTTTTGGGGGGAGGAGGTTACAGAAAGAAAGAAACAGAATCAAAGATATCTGTTCCAGCGTTGACAGGAAGGCCAACGCAACCACAAAAAATAACAAAAGAAAAAGAATGAAGAAATTTTCTGCAGTGACAGGATTTGTTTCTTGCTGGCTCCACAGAAAATGAAGAACTGAGGAAGGAGAATGGCAAGGGTGGGAAGGCAGCGACGCAGGCACAGTGGGATGCTCCCAAAAGTTTTCCTATTGGAAGCTGGGGAGCATTCCCACGCGGACTCCACGGTACCAACGTCACCCATATGTGAAGACTACATTCCTGCTTGTTCTTGAAGATCACAGGTATTTACCGCCATATATTATCTTCTTCTCCTGGATGCACTTTACTTGTTATCTTTTGGTGAGCATTTTCATAATGAGGCTGGCTATTTGCTTTATTATAGCACTTTTCTCCCTGTCTTATGTCCTCCTCATCCCTCTCTAAAAGCATTGCAGCTTTTTAACCACTCAATAGTACTCTTTGTATTCTCACTGGTATTCCTATGCATTTTCATTGATTTTGGATCATTTCCTTTCTATGTCATATGATGCATGTCCATCAGCTTTTTAAGTTTTAATATTCAATCTAAGGTTTTTTTACATATAAATTTTATTAGTTTTTATTAATTTTATTAAGTTTCATATATTGGTTGATAAATATATATCATTTTTATGTATTAATATGTCTATGTACTTTATGCTTTCTTGTTTTTAATGTTTTTTGAGGCTTGATTCCCCCCCTGAGGAAGGCCTAGAAGGTCGAAATGCGTTGGGGTTACAATAAAGTCCTGCTGACCACCAGTGTGTACCAGCTCCTTTGTTTTTCTGCTTACTGTACTAAGGGTACCTGTTGCTCTATTTTTGTCTCTTTTTGACTCTCCTGTAGACAGACGATGAGTCTCTAGACTTGGCTTGATGTCCCACTGACCTTGATGCCAAAGATGCTGCAGTCATATGCCATGCAAAGAAGACTTCCACCATTTTTCAAGGCTCTTTAGAAGGCAGTCCTCTTAAGAGTTGCCATTAGCATATATATAGGAGCTACAGACGATTTGGTCACCATTGATGCAATCTGACAGGGAGTATCGGTAGGCTGGTCCTGGCCCTTTGGAGACCATTGCGACCCCTCTAGAGCCAAGGAGGATGAGTATTCCACACATCGGGGTTGCTTTAAAGATACTAGCACCTCTGTTAACTCAATGCTCTTGGCATTATGCTCCAAACGTCTACACCGCTGCACCTAGACCTCTCCTTGATGCCAATGAAGCAGAGAATGAATCCTTCCCTCTGCTTTGGCAGGAATCTGTGAATGACCGTTCCCAGACCACCCTTCTGATGCTAGACTGTGAGCTGGATGACCCCTCGATGTCAATGCATAACCAGCATCTAATGCAGCTCCCTGGGCTACGGGGACCAATGTTGATGGGCTGATCTTATTGGCACCAAAAATCCTCCTATGCCCACTCGTTTTGATACTTGAATTCCCTCTTTGTCCTGTGACAAAGAGAAGGTTCATGGTAGGGCCCCAGGCAATGAATGTGCCATCTGCAAAAGTTGTAGTAGATAATAGTCCAGCCGTACTGCATGCAATTTTTAAACCAGCTGGCAAGCTATAGCGATGTATTGGGAAATCAAACAACTATTTTGAAGAAAAATAAATCCTGTTGGTAAAAACAAGAAAACTTATAAAAGGCCAAAAACCCTAACTAAAGAACCTAAAGAAGAGCGAGAACTCACAATGCAGTGGCAGAAAGCTGTGATAAAACAGAGCAAAAACATTAAGTTTAGCAAAGAGAAAACAAGTGGTCTCTGGAACAACAGGTAGGCATGCTTGACAAGCTTCACAGAAACAAAAGACTAAGTTAACCACATGCTGAGGCAGCAGTCAGGACCAGTTCCAAAAGCTTTTAAAAGAAGCTGGAAACTGGCTTCTCTGCAAGCCTCTGTCTGTGATGTCATTCATATGCAAAGACATTATCTTGCTTGTCCATGAAGAAAATTGGTTTTCTTCCTCTGGCCTACCTGCCAGTCTCCCATCTTTCTCTTTATTCCTGTTAAGATATGAGCTCAAGTATGGTTATCATCCATCACCTGGGTGAATGGCACAGCCCACTTCCTCCTAATACACCACCCCACTATGCCTATAACCTGTTCCTGTCTCCAGTGTGCCATCAGGGAGAGGTAAGTATGTATAACGTTCTGACTAGTCCAGATATCACTGGTGAAATGCACACATCTACCTTGTGTAGCTCTATCTGCAGCTGGGCATGACAGTGACAATACAGGCTACTGAACCACCAGCCTATTAAATGTCCTGGAGGACACATGGGAACTTGGGGCTAAGAGATGCAGTAATCTCTTGGACTCCAACATCATCAACCACTTGTAATAGCAATCATTTCTCCAATGTACTGCACTCACCATCTTCAATGCTGCTTGCCATTTGTCCCAAGACAGTGACGCCATCTTTTCCATGGTAGTCTGCTTACACAGGCATCAGGCCTGCTCTGACACCTCAATGAGGGAAGACAGAGGGGATATAAGAAAATGTCTGTGTGTGTGCGGGCGATGCAATGGTGGTGTGCCTGTCTGTGTGGGGGATGCGGTGGTGGGTACCTTTGTGTAAGTGAAGTGCAGGTTTGCGGCACATGCATGTATGTGTGCTGCAGAGCTAAGGAGTCTATGTATGATGTGTGCAGAGGTGTGGGAGGGAGGGGGGGATGTGTGCAGAGGTGTGGGAGGGAGGGGGGGATGTGTGCAGAGGTGTGGGAGGGAGGGGGGGATGTGTGCAGAGGTGAGGTGCCTGTGTGTGTTTACAATACTTTTTCTAAAGGACCCCATACAGGTCAATACAGGAACCGCCATAGATTAATCTACATTTACCCCTTATCGATAACCTGCCCAAAAGATTCAATAAGCAATCCTACAGCATTAAAATGCATCCTCATAAATGCCAGATCTATAAGAAATAAAATCCCAGTGATCATAGATTTGGCCAAAGATGAAAAGCCGGACATTCTCTGCATCACTGAGTACTGGCTATCACCCACAGATAAAGAGTAGTTACAGGTGTAACAGGTGTTCTCCAGGAGCAGCAGGAATCAGTCCTCACATATGGGTGTCATCGACGCCGATGAAGACCCAGCGGAGCATTTCCCCAGCTTTCCATGAAAGCCTTTGGGAATGCTGGCACACATGCGCAGTTCCCTTCCGGCCTAAAGGTGCCATCTTACCTCAGTCAAAGGACATAGCTAAGAACAGCACACAAAAATGTAAAAATTAAACTATGTACAACTGCAACTCCAAGGGGAGGAGGGAGGGTAGTGAGGACTGATTCCTGCTGCTCCTGGAGAACACCTGTTACAGGTAACTACTCTTTCTCCAGGACCAAGCAGGAAGTCAGTCCTCACTTATGGGTGACTCCCCAGCTCTGGGCTACCAGGAACCCAGGCTAAACAAGAGAACTCCCTCTAGTCTCAGCAACACAGTAAAGGCTTTGCAAGGACACACCCTCCACAGGTAGCCCAACCAGAGGGCAGGAGTTGCCTAGACCTCAAAGAGATTCCGGAGTACTGCTTGGCCAAAAGCACTGTCCTTACGGGACTCCCTCTCCAGACAGTAGTGGGCCGCAAATGTCTGGCTTGAAGACCAAGTAGCAGACCTGCAGATGGGACAGAGCGGAGGTGAGCCACTGATGCAGCCATTGCCCTCACACGGTGGGCCGCGTGACCCTACCCTGCAAAGGAAGGTCAGCCGCCTTGTAAGCCCAGGTGATACAGTCAGCCACCCAGATGGACACGGTACGCTTGGACACAGGCCTCCCCAAGTTATTGGGGTCAAAAGAAAGGAAGAGCTGAGAAGCCTTCCTGTGACCTTGCGTACGTTCAAGGTAGAAGGATAAGGCCCTCCTACAGTCCAAGGTATGGAGAACCGTTTCAGCCTGACTAGCATGAGGCCTAGGGAAGAAAGTAGGAAGAATCACCTCCTGGTTGAGGTGGAAGGAGGAGACAACCTTAGGAAGGAACTTAGGGTGAGTCCTGAGGACCACCCTGTTTTTATAGAACCTGGTGTAAGGTCTATCACAGACCAAAGCCTGAAGCTCACTCACTCTCCTAGCCGAAGTAAGGGCTATCAGAAAGAGAGTCTTCCAGAAAAGGAAGCGTAGAGGTCAAGTAGCCATAGGCTCAAAAGGTGGGCGAGTCAGCTGCTGCAAGACCACATTCAGCTCCCACTCAGGAGCAGGAGGACGTATGGGAGGTTTGAGCAGGAGCAAGCCTCTGAGAAACCTAGACACCAAAGGGTGCACAGACAAGGAATGGCCCTCAACTAGGGAGTGGTGAGCTGCCAAAGCAGAGAGGTGGACCGGAACAGAGTTGGATTTGAAACCCTGATTGGACAAGTGCAGCAGGTACTGAAGCACTACTGACAGTACAGGAGAAAGGATCCTCAGCACGTAGCTGACACCACACAGAGAACCTTTTCCACTTGAGAGCATAGGTCTTCCTAGTGGATTGTTTTCTGGAGGCTAGGACAACTTCCTCAACCTCAGGAGGCAGGCCCCAGGGAGCCAACACTACCCTTGCAGCCTCCATGCCATCAGATTGAGAGCTTTGAGAATGGGATGCAGCAAGGAGCCCTGATCCTGAGAGAGAAGGTCGGGTTGCAATTCCAGAGGCAGAGGCAGATCCACTGCCAGTTGAAGCAGGAGGGGGAACCAAGGCTGCCTTGGCCACCTGGGAGCTACCAGGAGGACAGAGGCCCTGTCTCGGAGAATCTTGAACAGTGTTCGGGCCACCAGAGGGGTGGGAGGAAACGCATAGAGTAGGCCCCGAGTCCAGGGAATCAGAAAAGCATCTGCTGCTACTCTGAGGATGCGGTTGCCTGGAGCAGAACCTAGGCAGTTGGTTGTTCAGTGGACTGGCAAACAGGTCTATGGAGGGAAGCCCCCATCTCAAGAAAATCTTTTGAACCACTAAAGGATGTAGCTGCCACTCGTGCGGCTGCAGAATCCTGCTCAATCTGTCGGCCAGGGAATTCTCCTGGCCTGGAAGAAAGACTGCTTTGAGGAGCATGTTGTGTTTCAGGGCAAAGGAACAGAGGTCCTGGGCCTCCTGGCAAAGGGGCTGGGAACCAGTTCCGCCCTGTTTGTTTACATAGAACATGGCTACCTGGTTGTCTGTCTGGATCAAGATAGACTGTTGTGCCAGGGAAGCAGAAAAGGCCTTGAGGGCTCCTGGAGGAGAAGGGCTGTATGCAGGGGAGGCCGGAAAGGTTCCCCTGGGAAGTGTGGCGGAGGGAGTTGGTGAAAGTGCAGGGCATAGCCTCGACGGACGATGTCCAGCACCCAACTGTCCTGGGTTATCAAGGGCCACTGGTGGGTGAACAAGGCTAGGCGGCCTCCCGTGCAGGGCTGGGTCTGCAAGGGAGCTATGGCTATACTCAAGGAGTCAAAACCCCCCACCCTGCTGAGTGGAAGCAGGGGCTGTAGGCTTGGGGGTCCTCTGCCTACGGGGCCCATTACCCTGGCCCTTGGCTTGCTGACCCTGGGGGGACAGGTTGGACAGCCGGATATTGTGGGTACTGTTTGTAGGCAGTGCCCTTCCTCGGGTAAAAGGACTTTTTACCCAAGCCCTTCTTCTTATGAGAAGGGGCAGAGATCTTCCTCGACAGCCTAGTCCTCGTGAGGTGCTCTGTCTCGAGCTGAGCGGCCTTCTCGGCCACAGGCTTGCCAAAAAGGTTTTCACCTCGGTAAGGAACATCAACCAACTTGTCCTGAACCCATGGCTCGAGGTCCGATGACTGCAGCCATGCCTGGCGTCGAGCCACGATGCCGGCTGCCGATACTCGGGCCGAAGCCTGGAAGCCATCGTAGGCGGCGCGGGACATGAACTTAGAGCATTCCCGGATCCTCGAAGACAAGGACTTAAAACTCTGCAAGGGCTCCCCGGAGAGACCAGCAGAGAAACCGGCCAACTCCTTGGCCAGGTCTCGCAAATACATGCCCATGTACAGCTGGTAAGTCTGGACACGGCAAGCAAGCATAGAGCCCTGAAAGCACTTTCTACCGACGCCATCAAGGATTCGGGCTTCCCTACCAGGAGGCACCGCGGAGTGCATCTTCTGACTCTTCAGACGATGCATGGCCGATTCCACAACCATGGAATGGTGAGGCAGCTGTGCTTTCTGGAAGCCAGGACTCTTCCGGAGCCGATAGATGAATCGACTTGCTTGCTCAAAACCGGCGCCAAGGCCAGTGCCTCCCACATCCGGAAGAGGAGCCGTTCCAGCATCGGAGGAACCGGGACAGTAAAGGCCTCTTTCGGAGGAGAGTCATACTGCAGAGCATCGAGCTCCTCGGCTCGAGGCTCTTCCTCGGGGTCAGCCGGGATAGCCAGGGCAGCAGCCATATCCTGGATAAACTCAGAGAACCTAGTATCCTCCGGAGGGGATCTACTCCGGGGCTCTGACTCTGGTGAGTCCGAAGGGACACACCGAGTCTTGAAGGTGTCAGGAGACTCCTCGTCTTCGGTCTCCCAAGCAGACTCGTCCGATGTCGAGTCGAGGTCCGACGCCGGAGGCACCGGCGTCGAGACCCTCGGTCCCGAACGGGAGGCCGAGGGAGACCTCGACCGAGGACGACTTCGAGCCGCAAGGGACTCGAGTATCGGCTCGGTCTCCGGGGTCAACTTCGAAGTCGATGTCCCGGTGGTCGGGGCAGATGCGCCAGACAGGCTGGCCATCAGCACCCGCTGCTGAACCATGAAGGCAGACATACTGCTCTCCAAGGCCGTCAACCTGAGACTCAGCTCGGGTGATGCAACAGCCCCCAACTTGGGCCCCGGCAGCGCCGGGCCCGACGTCAGGTATTCGGGGAGGCGAGTCCACGAGGACAACAGGACTTACATGTCCAGCAGACTCCGGCTCCATGCGAGGAACTTTAGTTGGCTTCTCCTGGTCCACGGGCCCGCGACGACGGTCGGGGTTCTGAGACCTGGCCCTAGAGGGCTCAGGGACCTCCTCCAACGCCGCCCTCGCGAGCCGCTTCTTCCTCTTACGTTCCCGGTCGGGGGACCCACTGTCCGAGGAGCTCCGACGCCTCTCGGGATCAGAATCCCGAGATGTCAAGGCCTCAGACGAGGTCCGGGCTCGGGCAGAGGCCGAGTCCGAGAAAAGCCTTTCACTTTGTTGCTGACAACTTCGGAGGGCCTTGGAAGACATTTTTCCACATGGCCCGCACGTTTTAGAATCGTGGTCCGGGCCAAGGCACCGAAGGCAACAGTCATGTGTGTCGGTGAGAGACATTATTTTCTTACACCGATCACACTTTTTGAAACCGCTGGAAGCCATCGGGGAGAAAAGGGTCCCCGCAAGGTCAAAGGACCGGCCTTCCAGGGAAAAAGAAAAAGATTTGGCGCGAGCACCTAGCCACTAAGGGCAAAAACCGAAAAAGGAAAAAAGGGATTCAATACCGGTGTACCGAACCCGGCGGGAGGGGAACCGACGTCGAATCCGAGGAAAAAAGCGAAATAACGCCAAGAAAAAACTTCTCTTTTCCAGGAAAAAAAGGATACATGTCCGATGGGCTTCACAGAAAAAAAAGAGACTGAGGTAAGATGGCACCTTTAGGCGGGAAGGGAACCGCGCATGCGTGCCAGCATTCCCAAAGGCTTTCATGGAAAGCTGGGGAAATGCTCCGCTGGGGCTTCATCGGCGTCGATGATACCCATAAGTGAGGACTGACTTCCTGCTTGGTCCTGGAGAATCTATTATTGAACCAATTAAACATAAATGGTTACAACCTCCACAATTGCCCCAGAGACACTAAGAGAAGAGACAGCGTCCTCATCTTAAGTAAAGTAGAATTTAGATTTACCTCCACCCCCCCTCAACAATCTAGATGGGATGGAAATGCTGAAAATTGAAGACAAATGCATGGTGCTTTACCTCATCTATAGACCCTCCTCACCTAATCATGACAACCAAAGTCCTATCCTAGAATCAGCCTGCTCTTCCTCCCTAAGGAAACCCCACATCATATTAGGAGACCTTAACCTACCCTACACAACCCATGCCACTGCTTTCCTTGACTCAATGGCTGACAAGGGCTTTCAGATCATCATAACATCACCCACACATACAAAGGGAAATTCTCTCGATCTTGTATTCTTCCCCATCTCAACTACAAAACACCTGCTTTATGTCCCCCCCCCCCAACATACTACAAGTCCCTTGGTCCGACCACTACCTGATATCATTTAACATCCCAATACACCCCCCCCCACCATGCATTCACCAGTAGCTACACCCCAACACCGACATTTCAATTACTTCAACAAAGACACCGTCTTAGAAAATGTATTACCTCAGATTGTAAAGCATCCTTCAGACATCAACACGTCATTGAGTAGCTGAAATACCAAGATACTAAAAGCTGCAACTCTCGCAACGGCTCATCCAAGACCAATCAGACAGTCAGAAAAAATGTTACTCGTATGAACTAGAAGTACTAAAAAAGGAGCTAAGTAATGTCAAACATAGAGAGCCACAAAAACTACAGAAGATAGACAACGCTATTTTACCTCTCAACACATACAAGGATGCAATTAAAGCAAAAAAAAAAAAAAAAAAAAAAGACTACCATACTAAGATCCTAAATCAAGCTATCAACCGCCCAAGAGAACTTTTTGAAATTATCAAATTGTTAACCAAAACCACCCTAAACAAATCTGATAAAATCTCTATCAACCCCAAATGTTAGCAAACCTCTATTCAGTCAAACTAAAAAGAATTCCACCCTCACTTCCCTTCCTCTCCAAGTCTCCTATAAACTCCAGCACATGGCACACATTCCACCTTATAGACCAAAAACATTTGCTGAACATTATAACCAAGATCAATACTACAACCTCCCCTCTAGACCCCTGACCCGTTGCCTGATTTAAGACAACAAAAACTGAATTACCACCGCACCTCCTTCATATAATAAACCAATCCCTCCTCCAAGGAATTATGCCAAAAGACCTTAAACTCTCAACCATTAGGCCCATACTAAAGAACAAAATCCTCAACAAGGACGACCCAAGCTCTTATAGGCCCATAGCCAGTATGCCTTTTGAATCAAAAGTTATTGAAAAGGTTATCCAATTGCAACTTCAAGATTTCATTGATATAAACGCTCCCCTTGACGTCCATCAATATGGATGCCGCCCATATCACTGTGTTGAAACTTTATTAATAGTCCTATTTGATTTATTTTATTTAAACAGTTTTGTATACCACCTTATCCGTCAATCAAAGTGGTCACAGCACAATTGGGGGATACATTTAACACAAAGGGATATGAGACACATATGCTAATACTTACAGGGAACATGGGCAATGGAGTGTTAAGTGGCTTGCCCAAGACCACAAGGAGTACCTTTGGAACTAGAAACCCCAGCCCTTCCAGCCCAAGGTTGCTGTCCTCTAGTGGGATTTGAACCCCCGACCTTCCGGCCTGAAGTACCTTGCCCCAATCACTAGGTCACTCCTCCATATTTGATGCCCTCATCCATGGACTGGATGATGTAAAGCAGGCCTTCATTCTAGTCTTCATAGACATTGCTTCTGCTTTTGACGTTAGTCATATTATTCTACTCTCCAGATTTGCCCAAATTGGAAAAGGCAGAACAATTCTTCAATGGTTTAACTCCTACATCTCTGACCAGATGCTGCAAGTACAAGTAGGTCAAGAAACATCTGCTGCCTTCCCAAAGGAAAAAGGTATACCCCAAGGCTCTGTCCTCTCTACCCTATTTTTCAACCTCTACCTTCAACCTAGCATTAACATCTTCAAAAAATTCAACATTGGATATTTCATATATGCAGACGACATGTTATACCTTCCCACTGATATATCGAACCCCACCTACCACAATCTGGCAGATTGCATCAAAGAAGCAGAATCCTGGCTAAATGCCAACAACCTCAGTATTAATTTCAAGAAAACAGAAGTATTAAACACTTCTAGAAATCGTAACTTCATCCCTCCCAAAACACTCTCCACACACACTGTACTTCCAGTAGGACAGGTCGTCAAATACCTGGGAATAATACTTGACATCTCTCGACATGCTCTCTCAAATCAAGCACACAACCAGAACTATTTCAAACTCAAAATCATTCAACATCTTAGACCCCTCCTTGACACCCAAGACGTCAGATCCATAGTACAGGCCCTTATAACTCCTCACTTCGACTACTGTAACAGTTTGTTGCAGGGTACCACCAAAAAGAATCTGAACATCCACCAGAGGACACAGAATGTCAAAGCACGAATCAACTGTAAGGCCCAACTAAAAGATCATATTACACCAATTTTATACAATCTCCAATGGCTTCCAATCGCTAGCCAAATAAAATGTAAAACCCTAATGACCACATTCAAGATGATTAACAATATCGCCCCATCCTTCCTCACAACTCTATTATACATCCCAACAGAAACTAGATCCAGAAAAGTAAACACCCAGCACACCTTACAATTCCTCCCTCTATTTGAAAGACCAAACAGAACACAAGTGCCACAGCATTCACTTACACTGCCCCCAGTCTATGGAATTCCCTCCCCGACTCAATTTGTTCACTAAAGGACCTACAAGTATTTAGAAAAGAGATCAAAACGCTCCTTTTCAAAGAATACTAAGGTAGCACTAGAGACAACACCAGATCACCCCCAATACTCTATGTCCCCCCACACACATAAGTAGTCCCTTCAGAACTCCCCTTATTCCCGAGTTCACAAAACTACTTTACTTTCTTGCCCTACACAATCATGTATATAGTTGATGTGGAAATAGTTCCTGTTTGATTTGCTTTGTTTACCTTGGACTCTGCTAAATGTAACATGTTGGTTCATTATTTGTAAACTGCTCCTGATCTCTGAAAGGGGCGGTATAAAAATGTATGACAAATAAAATAAATAAATAATGTGGAGCTGGGGAGCGGGTCTGTCATGTGGAGGTGGGATGCCTGCGTGCGGGTCTGTAGTGAGGGGGTGGAGCGCTTATTTATCTGTCTGTCTGTTCTGGAGACAAGGGTGCCCTTTTGTGCCCATACATTAATTTCTTTAACCTCCAATACCTTGCACTCTTCTTCCCCCCCCCACCTGCTCGCCCTCAATTCCTATCTTCCTTCCCTTTTTTTTAAGCTAAGTTTTTACTGCCTCAATCCCAAATCCCAATTTTTGTTTCTTTTTTGCAGGTCCAGATCGTCTGCTCTCTTCTGTCCACTGGGGATGGGAACCCTGCCGGGCAGCCCTGCAAACAGACAAGCATTTCCCCCCCTGTTCTGCCCACAGGGATCCAATCTCCTGCAGGCAGACAGAAGGAGCCTTTGCAGCATCATGACTACTTCTGCCCGCAGGGAATGGGATCGTGATGAGCAGCTTCTTGCCTGTAAGCAGCAATCACAGCACTTCCCCTGTGTTCTGCCCGCAGGGATCCAATCTCCTGTGGAAAGACAGAAAGAGTCTTTTCCGCGATCGCGGCCATACCCTTTCTCTTCTGCCCGTGGAGGATGGGATCCCTGCGGGCAGACAACTTGCTTCCAAGGCTGCAATCCCAGGCGCCAGGTGCAAATTTCTGGTTGCCATGGTGTCCTGGGGTTTGTTGAGCCCTACAATAAAAAGATATTGATCTAAGGAAAAAAGAATATCAAACAATACGCTCAACTTTATTAAGCAGGGACTGTCTCACTTGTGTTTGTACAGAGCTGCATAACCCAGGAGACTAGAGGGCAGCTAGCCTGACCGGTGCAAGCCCGTGTAAATTTCAGTGTGTACAGTACATTTATTAATGTAAATAATTTGTGGAAAGTTACCCCAGTTATATCCAAGTTTGAGTTCCTGTTTATTGTAAATACAATGCAGACCCGAATGCATTGTATAAGGTTTTGTTAAATGTACACCGCACTGATATGAATAGCGCAGTATAGACATTAAATAAAGCACAGTTATTTACCTGTAACAGGTGATCTCTGGGAACAGCAGGAATAAGTCTTCATCCATCACCATAGCCGATGCCGGGGTGTCGGTACTGCTCGAAGCGGCCACAACCACCGAGCATGGCCCAGGTATGTCCATGGAGGTAAGAACCTCGGGAACAACCTGAAGCCCCGTTAATGCTTTGGAGCCCGAAGACTCCCGCCGGGGCTTTATTGCCAAAATGTCCTCGAGGGCAAGGCCAGAGGCATCTCGATACTTAGGAGATCTACCACTCGAGGATTGGCTAGTCTTAACAGACTTTTGTTTGGTTACCTGATCCTGTGAAAAAGAAGATATTCTGGCTGGTGACATCGAGTCCGATATGAACCGGGTATCGAGTTGTGCTTGATCCGGAAGACCTCTTCTGTTTGAGCTCCAGCAGGAAAGACACTCCAGTGGGCAATGGTCAGCACCTAAACATTTTAGACACCAAGAATGAGTGTCTAAAAATATATTTGTACTGCCACACTTTGGGCATTTCTTAAGGATAGTGGCTGGCTTTTCCATAATGGAAAGGGCAGAGGCCTAGTGGCCTAGAAACCGTCAGGAACTAAACAGGAAAAAATTCCTTAGAAAAAAGAAGAAATTTTTAGTAAAAATAAAGAAAAACACCGGCGGTACCGGTGGCGTCGAGGGAAGGCAGACGCGACCACAAAAAACAAGAATAAAAAAGAAGAATTTTCTGCAGTGACAGGAATACGTCCTGCCGGCTCCGCGGAAAACGGAAAACTGATGAGAGGGAAGTGAATGGGCGGGAAGGCAGCGTGCATGCGTGTGGGATTGCTCCCAAAGGCTTTCTTTTTGGATACTGGGGAGCATTCCCGCGCAGGCTCCGTCGGTACCGACGTACTCATATGTGAAGACTCATTCCTGCTTGTTCCTGGAGATAATCATTAACATGAAAATACTGTTAAAAAAACTACAAATCAGATTCATATTATTCTGTTTATTGAGGAGAGTTTTCAAATAGCACATTTGAAAAGTGTCCACTCTGTGGGAATAAAATCCATGCATCGTGGAATATAAAATGCCGTAAAAATAAAAATCATTTATCCTAGCTTTGATGGGGGCAATTAATAGCTAAGCTAATGTAGCTATGTCTTTTCTCTATAAACCTGTGATGCTATCTGGAGATAATTTAGTTGGCTATGGAGGAGAGGGGGGATAGAGGCTTAGGGGAAGCTGATTGGCTGATGATGCTAACAGAGGAAGATTTATCTGGCTACATGAGGAGGGTGGAGGCTTGGGGGATGGTTGACATAAGCAGAGGAGGATGTAACTGGCTACATGAAAGAAATGGAAGCTTAGGAGTAGTTGGCTTACTGGGTTGTGAAGCTAGTTGGAAAGAATGTAGCTGGCTACATTTGTAGTGTGTGTAGGGGGGCTGGTTGGATAGAGAAGGGAGAGAGAGAGAGAGAGATTGGGCAGGTAGGGGAGCTGCAGATTGTTTTATTTATTTAGACAGTTTTGTATACCACCTTATCCTTCAATCAAAGTGGTCACAACACAATTGGGGGATACATTTAACACGAGGGGATATGAGACACATACACTAATACTTACAGGGAACATGGGCAATGGAGGGTTAAGTGGCTTGCCCAAGACCACAAGGAGCACCGGTGGGACTAGATTGTGTATTCCTGCCAAGGACCTGCAACAGTGCATTAAAGCTCAGATTTATTAAGCTTTACAGTATTTTCCCCAAGACACAGAATGAGTAAAGAGCCTTAGTAAATCAGGCCTTTTAGAAGAAGCAGCAGAGCTCTGAGATCTCTTCCACGCTTTTCCCACTTTCAACTTCAGTGGGGCCATTGTGAGGGGCATGAAAGGTCAAGCTATTGCTTCTGAAGTTTTTAAAATGGTTCCTAAATCTAAAGGAACTTTGTCAAGGCCTGGACTAGCAGCAGATGACAGTCTGAGCCACCAGCACACTTTTCTTAGCCCTCGGCCTCTTTGCCTGATCCTGCAATGCCTCTCCTGGCATCCCAACAATGGTTGCTTGTGTCTTATAGAGTTGAATTCAAAATACAGATTTTGACCCATAAAGCAATACATACTGATATTCCAAATTATCTGACCATATAGCACAGTTACTTACCTGTAACAGGTGATCTCTGGGAACAGCAGGAATTAGTCCTCACATATGGGTACATTGGTACCGACGGAGCCCGTGCAGGAAAGCTCCCCAGCAGGAAAGCTTTTGGGGCCTCCCACTGCGCATGCGCGCTGCCTTCCCGCCTTCCTGACCAACTCTCCTCAGTTCGAGTTTAAAGCTGAGACAATAGAGAGAGGAAAGGAAAGAGAGAGAGATACAACTCCTAGGGGAGGTGGGTGGGTTGTGAGGACTAATTCCTGCTGTTCCCAGAGATCACCTGTTACAGGTAAGTAACTGTGCTATCTCCAGGAACAAGCAGGAATAAGTCCTCACATATGGGGACTCCCTAGCTAAGATGCCCGGGAGATCCCCCTCAAGGGTATGAGACCCTGAAAGGTTCCTCATCTTCCTATGGATCTCAGGCATCCATTCAGGGAAGGTGGGCTGGAGTTGTTCAAGAATGGAACAGGAGTCTGAGGACAGCTTGACCAAACAAGGCATCCCGGCGGGAGTCCTTGTCCAAACAGTAATGGGCTGTGAAGGTATGAACCGAGGCCCAGGTGGCTGCTCGACAGATCTGGTCAATGGACACAGAGTTTAGATGAGCCATAGAAGTGGCCATGGCCCTCACATTGTGAGCGGTGACATGGCCCTCCAGAGAAAGGTTCTTACTCTGGTAAGCAAAAGAGACACACTGAGCAATCCAATTGGAGAGTGTTCTTTTAGAGACTGGAAGTCCTAAATGAGAAGGATCAAAAGCAACAAAAAGCTGAGAAGACTTTCGATGTTGCTGTGTCCTGTGGAGGTAAAAGGCAAGAGCTCTTTTACAATCTAGAGTATGAAGGTTCCTCTCTGCAGTGGATGCATGAGGAGCTGGAAAAAAGACAGGTAAATATACCTCTTGATTAAGATGAAAAGGGGAGACCACTTTAGGCATAAAGTGGGGATTGGTCCTAAGGACCACCTTATCATGATGGAACCTTGTATAAGGTGGATTAGCCACTAGAGCTTGCAGTTCACTGATACGGCGAGCTGAGGTGACTGCAATAAGAAAAATAACCTTCCAGGAAAGAAATTTCAAGGAGGTAGTGGCTAAGAGTTCAAAGGGTGGCTTCATAAGCTGACCAAGAACCAAGTTTAAGTCCCATGCCACCGGAGGAGGTCGAATGGGAGGTTTAGTTAAGGTTAGGCCTCTCACGAATCTTGCAATAAGAGGATGAGAGGAAACAGATTGTCCATTGATGGGCTTAAGGGATGCTGCAATAGCACTCAAATGGACTCTTACTTAATTCGTTTTGAGTCCTGCATTGGAGAGATGCAGGAGATATTCCAAGAGAGAATTCAAGGGGAGTGCTAGAGGGTCATGACCCTTTTGAGCACACCAAATGGAAAATCTTTTCCATTTAAAAGCGTAAGAACGCCTAGTGGAAGGTTTCCTAGAGGCATGGAGGATATCCTTCACTTACTGAGAAAGATTGAAGTGTTGAAGGTCTAGGCCTTCAGTAACCAAGCTCTGAGGTGAAGGGACTTGGGGTTTGGGTGCCACAAAGTCCCCTCCTCCTGAGACAGAAGGTCTGGAGCCGCTCCCAAGTCCAGGGAGGGGGCTTGGGAGAGATGCAGAAGTAGAGGGTACCACACTTGGCGTGGCCAGCGTGGAGCTATGAGGATCATGGACCCTTGATCCCTTTGAAGTTTGAACAGAGTCTTGGGAATCAAAGGAATGGGTGGAAAGGCATACAGGAAGCCCTGACCCCAATGGAGGAGGAAGGCATCCTTGGCCTGAACTCCCTGACACGGAATTCTGGAACAGAACCGGGGAAGTTTGGCATTCCACGGACTTGCAAAGAGGTCTATGTCCGGGGTTCCCCATTTCTGGAAGATTCTGAGTACCTGATCCATGTGCAGGGACCATTCGTGTGGAAGCAGAACTCGACTGAGTCTGTCTGCCCAAGAGTTTTGGATTCCTGGAAGATATACTGCCAGGAGATGGATTTGATGCTCTCTGGCGAAGGCCCATAATCTTAGAGCTTCGTTGCAAAGCGACAGAGAGCCAGTCCCTCCTTGTTTGTTTATGTAAAACATGGCTACTTGATTGTCCGTATGAATAAGGACTGTCATGTTGCTGAGGAGGGTATGAAAAACTCTGAGAGCTAGAAAGATTGCTCGAAGTTCCAAGTGGTTGATATGAAAGGTGGTCTCCTGTGGAGACCAAGTGCCCTGAGTGGAGAGATCTTGAAGATGAGCTCCCCAACCTGTTTGGGAGGCATCTGTTGTGAGGGTTGCTTGGGGCAACAATGGTTGAAAGGGAGCCCCCAACAACAGATTTTGAGTGGACATCCACCATTGGAGAGACCAAAAGAGACGTTTGGAGTTTGCTATTTGGTCTGAGAGAGCTCCTGATGCTTGAGTCCACTGGGTGGACAAAGTCCATTGAGCTGCTCTCATATGTAGGCGAGCATAAGACACCACATGTACTGTGGAGGCCATGTGGCCTAATAGTTGTAGCATCTCCCTGGCAGTCAAGTGGCTTCTGGACTGGGTCTGGGAGGCCAAGTGCACTAGACGTTGGCAACGGGCCTGAGGAAGATAGGCCCTTGCAGTGGTGGTATCCAACCAGGCCCCTATGAATTCCAGGGACTGAGTAGGGGTGAGTTGAGACTTTGGCAGATTGATCACAAGTCCCAGATACTACAGAATGCGTCTGGTGCGATCCAGGGAAGTCTGAGCCTCGGACTGAGATGGAGCTCGGATGAGCCAGTCGTCCAGGTATGGGAAGACAAAAATTCCCAGGGCGCGTAGAAATGCAGCTACTATTGCCATGCATTTGGTAAATACTCTTGGAGCAGAGGCTAGACCGAAGGGAAGTACTCTGTATTGGAAATGTTTCCCCTGGAACAGAAACCGTAGAAACTTTCTGTGGGATGGATGGATGAGTATATGTGTGTACGCATCCTTGAGATCTAGAGAACAAAGCCAATCCTGACTCTGTAGGTGTGGAAGGAGAGTACCTAGAGAAAGCATCTTGAATTTCTCCTTGCATAGGAATTTGTTCAATTCTCTGAGATCTAGAATGGGTCTGTACCCCCCTGTTTTCTTGGGAATGAGAAAATAAGGGGAGTAAAACCCTGACCCCTGTTGAAGAAGAGAAACCTCTTCTATTGCCCTTTGGGCGAGAAGAGTGGTCACCTCCTGATCCAACAGGTCCAGGAGAGATGGGGGAGAATTGAAACATCTCACCATGGTATGGGGAGGAAGGCTGGAGAAATGTAGTTTGTAGCCCTCTCTGATGATAGAGAGGGTCCACTGTTCTGAAGTGATTTGCTCCCATCTGGGAGCAAAATGAGTTAACCTTTCTGGCTCTAAAACATCCAGAGCCTCTCACCATTCCAGGAAGGTTAAGTTCTCTAGTATTAAGTCAAAAACCCTGAGGGTGTTGGGACTGCTGGGCTGTAGCAGCCCCTGCAGGTTTTGCCCTGGCCTGTTTAGGCTGCTGACGCTTAGGAGCAAAGCGAGCTGCAGAAGATTGTTGGCCAGTATTTGTAGCAAATCTGGCCTTCTTGTAGAAAGGCTTTTTGAAAGATTTTTTCTTGACAGGGGTAGAGGTAGACTTAGAAAGTCTATCTAAAGCAGCATTTTCTGCATCCATTTGAGTGGCTTTGATTTGCCACTCTTTACCAAACAGATTCTCACCTGTACAGGGCAGATTTCCCAACCCATCCTGGACCCAGGGTTCTAGGTCAGAGGCCTGGAGCCAAGCAATTCTGCGAGCCGCTATGGCATTAACTGAGGCTCTGCTAGCACCCTCAAAGGAATCAAAGGCTGCTCTATTGGAGAACTTTGAAATATCTTGGGTATGCTTTAGCAAAAAAAGGAACTCCTCCTTTCTATCCTCTGGGATAAAGGGGAGAAAATGGCGTATTTTCAATGCAATCTCCTTCAGAAACATGCCCATATAGAGGCTGTATGAATTGATTCTGGCAATAAGCATACTTACTTGGAAGATTTTTCTACCAAAAGCATTCAAAGTCCTACGTTCTCTTCCTGGAGGAGTAGAAGTGTGTCTTTTGGTACTCTTTATCCTTTTCATAGCTGACTGCACCACAATAGAGTGGTGAGGGAGCTGAGTTTTTTGAAAACCAGGAGAAGGAGGGACACGATACATGGTGTCCAAACGACGAGAATTTGGAGATAGAGTGAGAGGAGTCTCCCATAAGTCCATCATGTGTTCTTGAAGAATTTCATAAATGGGCAAGGTGACTGCCTCTTTGGGAACCTTAGAGTATCCTAAAATATCTAATTTTTTTGCTCTAGGTTCTTTTTCAGAGGTTACTGAAATAGAGAGACCTTTAGCTACTTCAATGATTAAGACTTGAAAGGACAAATCCTCTGGAGGAGACATTCTCCTCTTTGGAGAAGAGGGCTCTTCAGGTAGAGTAAGGGATACTTCAGCAGAGTCATCTGATGAATCAGAATCATCAGAAGACTCGAAGTATCGTCTGTTTGCTTCCAGGGATCGATAAGCGTATCGACTGGTATCGACATCGGGGGTACCCGGAACCGGATCGGTATCGGGAAAAACCCCGGAACCGGGAACCGGTATCGGTATCCTGGTCGATGTGGATGCCCTGGGTACCGGTAGTGGTACCGGAACCGGAGTCGGTACCGCTGGCTGCGGTACCGAGGGCTGTGAGCGGTACCGAGGGCATCACAGCTCTAATAAAAGCCATAATGGCCTGCTGCATGGATTGAACTGTATGATTCATAGACGCCACGACTGTCTGGATGTCGGTACCGGAAGATTGAGCCGGTACCCCAGAGCAGTCTAACAGGTGATCGGTCGAGGCCGTGCCATCGATGTCAACCTGTAACCCCATAGGAGCAGCTTTGGAAGCCGGAGCTTCCCGCCGGGGTTGTTTGGCTGGGGCAGGGTCCTCAGGGTCAAGCCCAGGGGTATCTCGATACTTAGAGGGAGATTTGCTGCCCGGTTTTGTAAGCCACGTTTAGACATCAAAGAACAGGATGGGCAATCCGGAATGGAGTGGTCAGGCCCCAAACATTTAAGACACCATTCATGGGTGTCTGTGACTGATATAGTACCTCTACACTTGGTGCATTTTTTAAAACCAGAGGCTGGTTTCTCCATGAGGGAGAATTCTGTGAAGGCCTAGAGGCCTCACAGGACAAACACACCAAGTGGGGAAAAATAAGATTTTTTTTTTTTTAAAGAAATAAAGAAAAAAGACCGGCGGTACCGGTCCGGAATCGGGGAAGGCAGACACGCGGCCAAAGAAACAAATTAAAATAACTTCTTCAGCGGTGACAGGAACACGACCTGCTGGCTCCGCGGAAAAAGAAGAACTGAGGAGAGTTGGTCAGGAAGGCGGGAAGGCAGCGCGCATGCGCAGTGGGAGGCCCCAAAAGCTTTCCTTCTGGGAAGCTGGGGAGCTTTCCCGCACGGGCTCCGTTGGTACCGACGTACCCATATGTGAGGACTTATTCCTGCTTGTTCCTGGAGATAGGACATAACTGAGACAGGACATACTTAAAAGGAGGGGGGGTGGTCAGAGAGGATGCCATTCAATACAGGAAACGTGGATGGGAAACACATAGGAGTGAAGATTTTAGGCTGGAGCGGGCACTAGGCCAATCATTCAGCAGAGGTCATGAAAAACTGTTCAAACAGGAACGTTTTGAGGGCAGATTTGAAGACCTTACATGTAGAAGTGACGCAGAAATGAGAGGGGAGATTGTTCCAAACTGAGGGGGGCACAAAGAAGAAATGTCATATGTCTTGTGACGTCAAAATGTGATTTGGAGGGGAGGTGGTTTGAAGAGACTTATGTGCTGAGAGAAGCTAGTGGGCAGGAGTGCTGAGAGACATAAGGGAAGACTGGAGGGGGCCATCCTTGCAAATTGCTCATGCAGCAGCCAAGCAGCAAAGGAGTAGTAATGAAAACCATTTACAGCAAGGACAGTCACTGGTGAAAAGGTGGTTGTGACATAAGAAGCTTGATGGTGGAAGGTCACTAGGAGAAAAGAGAAAGAGAAACTGTGGACATTTCAAAGGAATAACCGAATAGCAGGAAGAGAGTAGAGAAAGCACAGTTACTTACCTGTAACAGGTGATCTCTGGGAACAACAGGAATAAGTCTTCACATATGGGTACGTCGGTACTGATGGAGCCTGCACGGGAATGCTCCCCAGCATCCAAAAAGAAAGCTTTTGTTTGCATCCCACGCGCATGCGTGCTGCCTTGCCGCCCATTCACTTCCCTCTCATCAGTTGGGTTTGTAGCTGAGACCAAAGGAGGGAAGTAGACAAATTAGAGAGAAAGAAAGAGAAAGAGAAAAAGAAAGAGAGACAACTCCTAGGGGAGGTGGGTGGGTTGTGAAGACTTATTCCTGCTGTTCCCAGAGATCACCTGTTACAGGTAAGTAACTGTGCTATCTCCAGGAACAAGCAGGAATGAGTCTTCACATATGGAGACTCGCAAGCTAAGATGCCTGGAGGAGGTCCCAGCATGTTGCCATCTAGTTGATGGGCCATGCTATTTCCAGAACCTGAGGCATCCAAGGGATGGAGGGTAGGAGTTGAACTAAAAAGGGGTGCGCTGTGGAACAGCTGGACTAAACAAGGCGTCTGGAGAGGAGTCCTTGTGTAGATCAGAAAAGTTAGTGAAAATTGGATTCCAATTCTCTAATGTGGACCTCAGACAGAAATATTGCGAAAGTATTTGTTGAGACTAATGGTCTGGTGCAAGAAACCAGCACATTATCCTCAAAGAAAGCACAGTTACTTACCTGTAACAGGTGATCTCTGGGAACAACAGGAATAAGTCTTCACATATGGATACGTAGGTACCGACGGAGCCTGCGTGGGAACGCTCCGCAGAGTCCAAAAAGAGTAGTTACTCACCTGTAACAGGTGTTCTCCAGGAGCAGCAGGAATCAGTCCTCACATATGGGTGTCAATTGGCGCCGATGAAGCCCCAGCGGAGCATTTCCACAGCTTTTCATGAAAGCCTTTGGGAATGCTGGCACGCATGTGCGGTTCCCTTCCTGCCTAAAGGTGCCATCTTACCTCAGTCAAATGACATAGCTAAGAACAGCACACAAAAAACTGTAACAAACTATGTACAACTGCAACTCCAAGGGGAGGAGGGAGGGTTGTGAGGACCAATTCCTGCTGCTCCTGGAGAACACCTGTTACAGGTGAGTAAAGCACAGTTACTTACCTGTAACAGGTGATCTCTGGGAACAGCAGGAATTAGTCCTCACATATGGGTACGTCGGAACCGACGGAGCCTGCGCGGGAAAGCTCCCCAGCTTCCTAGAATGGAAGCTTTTGGGACCTCCCACTGCACATGCGCGCTGCCTTCCCGCCTTCCTGAACAGCTCTCCTCAGTTTCGAGTTTATAGCTGAGACAATAGAGAGAGGACAGGAAGACAGATAGATAGAAGATACAACTCCTAGGGGAGGTGGGTGGGTTGTGAGGACTAATTCTTGCTGTTCCCAGAGATCACCTGTTACAGGTAAGTAACTGTGCTATCTCCAGGAACAAGCAGGAATAAGTCCTCACATATGGGGACTCCCTAGCTGAGATGCCTGGGATATCCCCCTCCAAGGGTTCGCCATCTTCGTATGGATCTCAGGCATCCATCCTGGGAAGGTGGGCAGGAGTTGTCTAAGAATGGAACAGGTGTTTGAGGACAGCCTGGCCAAACAAGGCATCCCGGCGGGAGTCCTTGTCCAAACAGTAATGGGCTGTAAAGGTATGAACCGAGGCCCAGGTAGCGGCTCGACAGATCTGATCAATAGAAACAGAGTGCAGATGAGCCATAGAAGTTGCCATGGCTCTCACATTGTGAGCTGTGACATGGCCTTCCAGAGAAATGTTTTTACTCTGGTAAGCAAAGGAAATACACTGAGCAATCCAATTGGAAAGTGTACGCTTGGAGACTGGAAGTCCCAAATGTGAAGGATCAAAAGCCACGAAAAGTTGAGAAGACTTTCGATGTGGCTGAGTCCTATTAAGGTAAAAGGCTAGAGCTCTTTTACAATCCAGAGTATGAAGGTTCCTCTCTGCACTGGATGCATGAGGAGCCGGAAAAAAGACAGGTAGATATACCTCTTGATTAAGATGAAAAGGCGAGACCACTTTGGGCATAAAGTGGGGATTCGTCCTAAGGACCACCTTGTCATGATGAAATCTTGTATAAGGTGGATTAGCCACTAGAGCCTGCAGTTCGCTGATGCGGCGAGCGGAAGTGACTGCAATTAGGAATAGTACCTTCCAGGAAAGAAATTTCAAGGAGGTAGAAAATAACGGCTCAGAAGGTGGCTTCATAAGCTGACCAAGCACTAGATTCAAATCCCATGCGACTGGGGGGGGTCTGATGGGAGGTTTAGTGAGAGTCAGGCCTCTCATGAATCTTGCAACAAGAGGATGAGAGGAGATAGGTTGTCCATTTATAGGTTTCAGGGATGCTGAAATAGCACTTAAATGGACTCTTACAGAATTCGTCTTAAGGCCTGCATTGGAAAGATGCAGGAGATAGTCTAAGAGGGAATTCAAAGGAAGTGCCAGAGGGTCAAGGCCCTGCTGAGCACACCAAATGGAAAAACATTTCCATTTGAAAGCATAAGACCGCCTCGTGGAAGGTTTCCTAGAGGCATGAAGGATATCTTTCACAGGTTGAGAAAGATTAAAGTCTTGAAGACTTAAGCCTTCAGTAACCAAGCTCGGAGATGTAGGGATTTGGGGTTTGGGTGCCACAAAGTCCCCTCCTCCTGAGACAGAAGGTCTGGTGCAGCTCCTAAGTCCAGGGAGGATCCCTGGGAGAGCTGTAGAAGCAGAGGGAACCACACTTGGCGTGGCCAGCGTGGAGCTATTAGGATCATAGAGCCGTGATCTCTCTGGAGTTTGAATAGAGTCTTGGGAATCAGCGGAATGGGTGGAAAGGCATATAGGAACGCCTGACCCCAATGGAGGAGAAAGGCGTCCGTGGCCTGAGCTTCCTGACACGGAGTTCTGGAACAGAACCGGGGAAGTTTGGCATTCCACGGACTTGCAAAGAGGTCTATGTCCGGGGTCCCCCATTCCTGAAAGATTCTGCTTATCTGGTCCACGTGTAGGGACCACTCGTGTGGCAGCAGAACTCGACTGAGCCTGTCTGCTCGAGAGTTTTGAACTCCAGGAAGATACACTGCTAGCAGATGAATTTGGTGCTCTCTGGCGAAGGCCCATAATCTGAGAGCTTCGTTGCAAAGCGACAGAGAGCCCGTCCCTCCTTGTTTGTTTATGTAAAACATGGCCACCTGATTGTCTGTCTGAACCAGGACAGTCAGGTTGGCAAGGAGGGTATAGAAGACCTTGAGGGCAAGGTAAATTGCTCGCAGTTCCAGGAGGTTGATATGAAGGGTGGCCTCCTGTGGAGACCAAGTGCCCTGAGTGGAGAGAGTTAGCAGATGGGCTCCCCACCCCAATTGGGAGGCATCTGTTGTGAGGGTTGCTGGGGTAGCAAGGGCTGAAAGGGAGCCCCCAACAACAGATTCTTGGTGGATATCCACCAATGGAGGGACCAAGACAGACGGTTTGAGGTTTGTATTTGGTCTGAGAGTGCTCCGGACGCCTGAGTCCACTGGGTGGCCAGGGTCCATTGAGCTGCTCTCATATGAAGACGAGCATAGGGCACCACATGTACTGTGGAGGCCATATGGCCCAGGAGGCGTAGCATTTCCATGGCTGTCAAGTGAGTACTGGACTGGGCTTGGGAGGCCAAGCTCAGCAGACGCTGACCCCGAACCAGTGGAAGGTAGGCTCTTGCAGTGGTGGTGTCCAACTGGGCCCCTATGAATTCTAGAGACTGAGTAGGGCTGAGTTGAGACTTGGGAAGGTTTACCACCAGTCCCAGATACTGCAGAAGGCTCCTTGTGCGGTCCAGGGAAATCTGGGCCTGCGACTGAGTTGGAGCTCGAATGAGCCAGTCGTCCAGATATGGGAATACGAAAATCCCCATGCTTCTGAGAAATGCAGCTACGACTGCCATGCATTTGGTAAAGACTCTTGGGGCAGAGGCGAGACCGAAGGGAAGTACTCTGTATTGGTAATGACTTCCCCTGAACAGAAAGCGAAGATATTTTCTGTGGGATGAGTAGATGTGTATACGCATCCTGCAGGTCTAGAGAACAAAGCCAGTCCTGACTCTGAAGGTATGGAAGGAGAATGCCCAAAGAGAGCATTTTGAATTTCTCCTTGTACAGAAATTTGTTCAATTCTCTCAGATCTAGGATTGGTCTGAATCCCCCTGTCTTCTTTGGAATGAGAAAATAGGGGGAGTAGAAACCTGACCCTTGTTGATGAAGAGGAACCTCTTCTATGGCCCCTTGGGCAAGCAGAGAAGAGATCTCCCGATCCAACAGGGCTAGGAGAGGAGATGGAGAATTGAAGGGTCTCACCATGTGATGAGGAGGAAGGTTGGAGAAATGAAGTTTGTAACCCTCTCGGATGATAGAGAGGGTCCATTGCTCTGTTGTGATTTGTTCCCATCTTGGAGCAAAGTGAGCTAACCTTCCAGGTATGGTGAGAGGTTCTGGTTGGTCCAGAACCAGGAATGGCAAGTTCTCTAGGGGCAAGTCAAAACCCCTGAGGGGGTGGAGCCTGTTGAGCTGCAGTAGCTGCTGCAGGCTTTGCTCTTGCTTGTTTCGTTTGCTGACGTTTAGCCGCAAAACGAGGTTGAGAAGATTGTTGGCCAGTATTGGAAGCATATCTGGCCTTCTTATAATAAGGCCTCTTGAAAGACTTCTTCTTAGTGGGAGTAGAAGTGGACTTAGAAAGTCTCTCTAAGGTGGCATTTTCAGCGTCCATTTGAGTGGCTTTAACTTGCCACTCTGCACCGAATAAGTTCTCACCTGTACAGGGCAGATTCCGTAAGCCATCTAGAACCCAGGGTTCCAGATCAGAAGCCTGGAGCCAAGCCAGACGTCTGGCTGCAATAGCAATGCCAGAAGCTCTGCTGGCTCCCTCGAAGGAATCAAAGGCAGCTCTGTTGGAGAACTTAGAAACATCTAAAAGTTGTTTCACTACAGAAAGGAAGTCCTCCTGTTTATCCTCAGGGATAAAGGGGGCAAAATGCCGCACTTTCTTGGCAAGTTCCCCTAGGAACATGCCCATATAGAGGCTGTAGGAATTAATCCTGGCTATAAGCATACTAGCCTGGAAGATTTTCCTACCAAAAGAGTCCAGTGTCTTACATTCCCTTCCTGGAGGTGTAGAAGAGTGCCTTTTAGTACTCTTGATCTTTTTCATTGCAGACTTTACCACAATGGAGTGGTGAGGCAATTGAGTTTTCTGAAAACCAGGAGAAGGAGGGACCCGATACATGGTGTCCAACCTACGGGAATAAGGAGACAGAGTTAAAGGGTTCTCCCAGAAATCCATCAATTGTTCCTGAAGGATTTCATGGATAGGCAGGGTAACTGCTTCTTTAGGAGACTTAGAGTATCCTAAAATATCCAACCTTTTTGACCTTGGTTCCCTTTCAGAGGAGGTAGTGATAGAAAGGCCTTTAGCCATTTCTAAAATAAAGTCCTGAAAGGACAAATCCTCTGGAGGAGACATTCTCCTTTTTGGAGAAGAAGGTTCCTCAGGAAGGTCAAGGGAGAGCTCTGCAGACTCATCAGAGGAGCCAAAATCCTCAGAGGAATCGGTGTATTCTCGAGTTTCCTCTAACGCACGATACGCATACCGATCGGTATCGACATCGGGCGTACCGGGTATGGAAGCGGTATGGAGCGAAAGCCCATACGGTACCGATTTGCGTTTAGAAGAGGAAGGCCTGGGTTCCGGCATGGCGGACGATACCGGAACCGGGCCCGGAACCGCTGGAAGCGGTACCGATGGCGTTGCAGCTTTAATGAAAGCCATGACGGCCTGCTGCATGGATTGGACAGTATTGCCCATAGACGCCACGGCTGCCTGGATGTCGGTACCGGTATGGGCCGGTACCCCAGAGCAGTCCAACAGGTGATCTGTCGAGGCCGTGCCATCGATGTCAACCTGTAGCCCCTGAATTGGCGTTTTGGAAGGCAGAGCTTCCCGCCGGGGCTGTTTGGCTGGGGCAGGGTCCTCAAAACTAAGAGCCTCTCGATGCTTTGAAGGAGATTTGCTCTTTGAGGACTTGCCCACAGAAGGTTTGGTTACCTGAGATCCATCCGGAGATGATGACCTGGATGACTGTGATGTTGGATTCTCTGAAGCAAACAGCACATGGAATTTGTTGGCCCGGTTCTGCAGCCCACGTTTAGACATTTGGGAGCAGGAAGGGCAGTCCGGAATGGAGTGGTCAGGCCCCAAACATTTAAGACACCATTCATGGGTGTCTGTGACTGATATTACAGCAGTACACTTGGTACACTTCTTAAATCCAGGGGCTGGCTTCTCCATGTGGAGAATTCAAGTAGGCCTGAAGGCCTAACTGAAGTGACCAAGTGCTGAAAAATAATAAAAGAAAAGAAAATAATTTTTCAAGAAAGAAAAAGGAAGACCGGCGATACCGGTATCGGTATGGGAAGGCAGGTACGCGGTCTAAAGAAACAAAACAAAAAACTACAATTTCTTCAGCGGTGACAGGATACACGACCTGCTGGCTCCGCGGAAAAAGAGAAACTGAGGAGAGCTGTTCAGGAAGGCGGGAAGGCAGCGCGCATGTGCAGTGGGAGGTCCCAAAAGCTTCCATTCTAGGAAGCTGGGGAGCTTTCCCGCGCAGGCTCCGTCGGTTCCGACGTACCCATATGTGAGGACTTATTCCTGCTTGTTCCTGGAGATCTACTCTTTCTCCAGGACCAAGCAGGAAGTCAGTCCTCACATATAGGTGACTCCCTAGCTCTGGGCTACCAGGAACCCAGGCTGAACAAGAGAACTCCCTCTAGTCCCAGCATCAAAGAAAGGCTTTTCAAGGACACAGCCTACACCGGTAGCCCAACAGAAGGCAGGAGGGCAGGAGCTACCTAAACCTCAAAGAGATTCCGGAGAACTGCTTGGCCAAAAGCACCGTCCCTACGGGACTCCCTCTCCAGACAGTAATGGGCCGCAAATGTCTGGCTTGAAGACCAAGTTGCAGCCCTGCAGATGTCTACCAAGGGCATAGAGCGGAGATGAGCCACTGAGGCAGCCATTGCCCTGACACGATGGGCCGTGACCCTACCCTGCAAAGGAAGGTCAGCCGCCTTGTAAGCCCAGGTGATACAGTCAGCCACCCATATGGACAAGGTACGCTTGGACACAGCCAACCCCAACTTATTAGGGTCAAAGGAGACGAAGAGCTGAGTAGCCCTTCGATGTCCCTGCGTACGGTCAATGTAGAAGGATAAGGCCCTCCTACAGTCCAGGGTATGCAGGACTGCTTCAGCCTGGCTTGCATGAGGCCTAGGGAAGAATGTTGGAAGAACCACCTCCTGGTTGAGGTGGAAGGAGGAGACAACCTTAGGGAGGAACTTTGGATGAGTCCTAAGGACTACCCTGTTCCTATAAATCCTGGTGTAAGGCCTATCACAGACCAGGGCCTGAAGCTCACTCACTCGCCTAGCTAAGGTGAGGGCTATCAGGAAGAGAGTTTTCCAGGAAAGGAAGCGTAGAGGGCAAGTAGCCATCGGCTCAAAGGGTGGGCGAGTCAGTTGCTGCAAGATCACATTCAGCTCCCACTCAGGAGGAGGAGGACGGATGGGGGGCTTGAGCAAAAGCAAGCCCCTGAGAAAGCGAGACACCAAGGGGTGACCTGACAGAGAATGTCCCTCCACCAGTGAGTGGTGAGCTGCTAGAGCTGAGAGGTGGATTCGAACAGAATTGGACTTAAATCCCTGATTGGACAAGTGCAGTAAGTACTGAAGTACTACTGGCACAATACAGGAGAAAGGATCCTCTGTACGTAGCTGACACCACACAGAAAACCTCTTCCATTTGAGGGCATAGGTTTTCCTAGTGGACTGTTTCCTAGAGGCTAGGACAACCTCCTCAACTTCCTGAGGTAGGCCCCAGGGAGCCAAAACTACCCTTGCAGCCTCCATGTCATCAAATTGAGAGCTTTGAGATTGGGGTGCAGAAGGGAACCCTGCTCCTGTGAGAGAAGGTCGGGTTGTAACCCCAGAGGTAGTGGGGAATCCACTTCCAGTTGAAGCAGAAGTGGAAAACAAGGCTGCCTCGGCCACCTGGGAGCTACCAGCAGGACCGAGGCCTTGTCCTGAAGAATCTTGAAAAGAGTTCGGGCCACCAAGGGCGTGGGAGGAAACACATACAGAAGGCCCTGAGACCAGGATATCAGAAAAGCATCGGGTGCTATCCTCAAAGGATGCGGTTGCCTGGAGCAGAACTTGGGCAGTTGCTTGCTCAGTGGACCGGCAAAGAGATCTAACCAAGGGAGACCCCACTTCAGGAAGATCTGTTGAACGACCAAGGGATGCAGCTGCCACTCGTGGGCCTTCTCAGTCACGGGTTTGCCAAAAAGGTTCTCACCTCGGCAGGGGACATCGACCAACTTGTCCTGAACCCATGGCTCGAGGTCCGATGACTGCAGCCACGCCTGGCGTCGAGCCGCGATGCCGGTAGCCGCTACTCGGGCCGAAGCCTCGAAGCCATCGTAGGCGGCGCGGAAAATGAACTTTGAGCATTCCCGTATCCCCGAGGACAAGGTCTTAAATCTCTGCAAGGGTTCCCCGGAGAGACCAGCAGAGAAACCGGCCAACTCCTTGGCCAGGTCTCGCAAGTACATGCCCATGTACAGCTGGTAAGACTGGACACGGCAAGCAAGCATAGACCCCTGGAAGCACTTCCTACAGACGCCATCGAGGTTGAGGGCCTCCCTGCCGGGGGGGCACCGCGGAGTGCATCTTCTGGCTCTTCAGACGGTGCATGGCCGATTCCACAACCATGGAATGGTGTGGTAGTTGTGCTTTCTGGAAACCAGGGCTTTTGCGGAGTCGATAGATGGAATCGACTCGCTTGCTCAGAACCGGCGCCGAGGCCAGTGCCTCCCACATCCGGAAGAGGAGCCGTTCCAGCATCGGAGGAACCGGGACAGTAAAGGCCTCCTTCAGAGGAGAGTCGTACTGTAGAGCATCGAGCTCCTCGGCTCGAGGCTCTTCCTCGGGATCGGCAGGGATAGCCAAGGCAGCGGCCATATCCTGGACGAACTCCGAGAACCTAGTGTCCTCCAGAGGGGATCTACTCCGGGGCTCAGACTGCGGTGAGTCCGACGGGACGCACCGAGTCTTAAAAGTATCGGGAGACTCCTCGTCCTCCGTCTCCCAGGCGGACTCATGTGAGAAGGAGTCAGGGTCCGACCCCGCGGAGCCCCGAGACACCGGCACCGGCGTCGACACCCTCGGTCCCGAACGGGAGGTCGAGGGAGACCTCGACTGAGGACGACTTCGAGCCACGAGGGTCTCGAGTATCGGCTCGGTCTCCGGGGTTGACTTCGAAGTCAACGTACCGGTGGTCGGGGCAGATGCACCAGACACAGGCTGGCCATCAGTGCCCGCTGCTGCTCCATGAAGGCAGACAATCTGCACTCCAAGGCTGTCATCCTGAGACTCAGCTCGGGAGACGCAGCAGCCACCGACTCGGGCCCCGGCGGCGCCGGGCCCGATGTCGGCTCTCTGGGAGGAGAGTCCACGAGGACTATGGGGCTTACGTGTCCAGCAGACTCCGGCTCCACGCGAGGATCTTTTGCAGGCTTTTCTTGGTCCACGGGCCTGGGACGGCGGTCAGGGGTCTTAGACCTGGCCCTCGAGGGACCAGGGACCTCCTCCGACGCCGCCCTCACGAGCCACTTCTTCCTCTTGCGTTCCCGGTTGGGGGACCCCCTGTCCGAGGAGCTTCGACGGCGCTCGGGATTGGAATCCCGAGATGTCGAGGCCTCAGACGAGGTCCGGACCCGGCCAGAGGCAGAGTCCGAGAAAAACCTTTCCTTCTGATGCTGTCGACTCTTTAGTGCCTTGGAAGACATCTTCCCACATGGCACACACGACCTGGGGTCGTGGTCAGGGCCGAGGCACCAAAAGCAGCAGTCGTGTGTGTCGGTGAGAGACATAGGTTTCTTACACCGATCACACTTTTTGAAACCACTGGAAGCCATCGGGGAAAAAAAGAGCCCCAGCGAGGTCAAAAGACCAGCCTTCCAGGGAAAAAATGAAAAAAAGGCACGAACGCCAGCCACGAAGGGCAAAAACCAAAAAAGAAATAAACGGGCTCGATACCGGTGTACCGATCCCGGCGGAAGGGGATCCGGTGTCAAACCGGAGAAAAATAGCAAAAAATCGCCTAAGAAAAAATCACTTTTATCTGGGAGAACAGGACAGACGTCCGATGGGCTTCTCGGAAAAAAAGAGACTGAGGTAAGATGGCACCTTTAGGCAGGAAGGGAACCGCGCATGCGTGCCAGCATTCCCAAAGGCTTTCATGGAAAGCTGGGGAAATGCTCCGCTGGGGCTTCATTGGCGCCGATGACACCCATATGTGAGAACTGACTTCCTGCTTGGTCCTGGAGAAAAGAACGCTTTTGGGAGCATCCCACACGCATGCGCACTGCCTTCCCGCCATTCTACTTCCCTCACAACAGTTGAGTTTGTAGCTGAGATCGAAGGAGGGAAGTAGACAAATTAGAAGAGAGAAAGAAAGAGAGAACAACTCCTAGGGGAGGTGGGTGGGTTGTGAAGAATTATTCCTGCTGTTCCCAGAGATCACCTGTTACAGGTAAGTAACTGTGCTATCTCCAGGAATAAGCAGGAATGAGTCTTCACATATGGGGACTCCCAAGCTAAAGATGTCTGGAGAGGCCCAGCATGTTGCAAATCTAATGGAGGAGCCATGCTTCCTCCCGAAGATCTCCGGCATCCAAAGGGATGGAGGGTAGGAGTTGAACTAACAGTGTAAAAGGGGGTGCTGTGGAACAGCTGGATTAAACAAGGTATCCGAAAAGGTGTCCTTGTGTAGGAATAACTTAGTAAGGGATAGGAGTCCCAATTCTTGAAAAAGGATTTTATCCAAAGATTGCAAAGCTACACATATGGGGAGGTTAATATGGGTCTGTTGTAAGAACCATCACATTGTCCTCATATGGAGTTCCCTTACTGTGAAGAGTAAAGGAAATACAATTTGCAATACAGATGGAGAAAAGAAATATTAATGTCTAGAACTAACCCCAGGGGAACTGGGGAGTTCTATAAGAAGTTGGGACCTTGGAGAGAAGCTAAGCTTCCGAATAGACCAAGTCTGAAAAAATTCTGACCCTAGAGAGGGATGGTGTCTAGGGAAAGAAAGAAAAGACAAAACTGACTGGTCTGGATCAAAAAGTTACAAGACCTTTACAGAAAGAAAGGATGGGTTTCTTGCACCCCGTTAACCAGACGAAAAATTGTACTGGGCAGTTTCTGAAGATCAGTGACGTGTGTCGCATAAGTGATGGCACTTAGGCTAACAACTGCACATAGAGAGCTTCAGATATAAGGTAACCTGATTCAAGCAGAAAAAAAGGTTAGGTTAAAAGAAGGAGTTTCCTAATTTTACCAGATAAATTGGATGTCCATTTAAGAATACCAAAGTATGCTGAAAGCATTGATATGGACAGTAACAATATTTCAAGGTCAGATTGTATAAAGTAATCCGACTAACAACCAGAAGGGTCACAGCCCTCTTGAGGAAAGTCAGTGAATTCATATTAATGAATTAGTGTAAGAATTATGTGCAAGGTTACATGGAAACCAGCAGGATGCTTCTTACCTGTGACAAAAAATCTAAGTCTTAAAAAGACTAGTGCTCAGATGACCAAGTCTTGAGACGTACATGAAGGAGTACAAAGGAGATCCTAGGATAAAGGATCTGGGTCCTTCTATAACTTCAGAAAATATTGGAAGAAAGGAACGCAACATAAGGAAATACCATGCTTGCCTCCTTTTGAGGGCAGTATGAGTATTATGCGTTCTTTGCTTATTATTGACTTCAATGAGGTACTGGAAAGTAGAGAAAAATTGCAATAGATAAAGATCAACTGCAATGATTAGGAATGCATCCCTGTTGTAGAAGTTCTTTTGAAGACATAGAACAACCCCCAGTGAGTGGTGCCATTCCTTAACTTTCGAAGTCATCTAGGCCCTGGTTCCTTTTCCTTAAAAGAATTTTAAGGAAGATAACAAAAAATAGGAACCAACAGGCATGGGCACATGAGTGGGCAGAGGCCACCTGTTACAGGTTCTTTAACCGCCTGGAAGTTACCTGCCAGGAGCAGACTCTGATGCTCTCTGACAAAGGCCCATAGTTGCAAAGCTTCCTTGCATAGTTGCAGAGAGCATGTTGTAGGTTGCTTATGAGAGCCCTGGCTGTTAGATAGCCAGTGTGCAACCTAATCTTAGATTTAGTGGCAGTTACAGAAACATGGTTCACAGAAAACCATGACTGGGATGTAACTATACCTGGCTATACTTTATTCAGAAAGGACAGGGTAGGAAGAAGGGGAGGAGGAGTAGCACAATATGTAAAAACTACTATTAAAGCTTTGGAATTACAGAGCTTAAAAGGGAGAGAGGAGGCATTGTGGGTTAAACTAGAAAGAGGGAAAGAGAAATCTATTTGCATTGGTGTGATATACAGACCTCCCTCACAAGAGGAAGAGGTGGACAGAGAGTTAATTGAAGACATACGCAGCATTGCTAGGAAAGGGGAAGTGCTACTGCTAGGAGATTTCAATATCCCCGGAGAGGCCAGCAGAGAACCCGGCAATTTCCTTTGCCAGATCTCTTAAGTACATGCCCATGTACAGCTGGTAGGACTGGACACGGCAAGCAAGCATCGAGTCCTGGAAGCACTTTCTGCCGAGCGCATCCAGGTTCCGGGCCTTCCTGCCAGGAGGCATCGCGGCGTGCATCTTCTAGCTCTTCAGACGATGCATGGCCGATTCTACCACCATGGAATGGTGCAGCAGCTGCGCCTTCTGGAAGCCAGGGCTCTTACGGAGTCGATAGATGGAATCGACCCGCTTGCTCAAAACTGGCACCGAGGACGGTGCCTCCCACATCCGGAAGAGGAGCCGTTCCAACACCGGAGGAACCGGCACAGTAAAGGCCTCCTTCGGAGGAGAGTCATATTGGAGGGCCTCGAGCTCTTCGGCTCGAGGCTCCTCCTCCTTGGGTTCCGTGGGAATCGCCAAAGCCTTGGCCATATCCTGGATGAACTCCGAGAACCTGGTGTCCTCCGGGGGGGGGGACCTACTGCGGGGCTCGGACTGCGGTGAGTCCGAAGGGACGCACCGAGTCCGAAAGGTGTCGGGGGACTCCTCGTCCTCTGTCTCCCACGTGGACTCAGCCGAAGAGGAGTCGGGGGGCTCCGTACGCGTGGGCCTCGGTGGCACCGGCGTCGACGCCCTCGGTCCCGAGTGGGAGGTCGAGGGTGACCGTGACCGAGGAGGACTTCGAGCCTTCATGGTCTCGAGTATCGGCTCGGTCTCCGGGGTCGTCTTAGACGTCGATGTCCCGGTGGTTGGGGCAGATGCACCAGGGAGGCTAGCCATCATTACCCGCTGCTGATACATGAAGGCAGACAATCTGCACTCCAAGGCTGTCAGCCTGAGTCCAAGCTCAGGAGACTCAGCAGCTACCGACTCGGGCCCCGGCGGCGCCGGGCCTGACGTCGGCTCCCTAGGAGGAGAGTCCTCGAGGACAACAGGACTTATGTGCCTGGCGGACTCCGACTCCATGTGAGGCATCTTGGACGGCTTCTCCTGCTCCAAGGGCCCAGGGCAGTGGTCGGGGGTCCGAGACCTGGCCCCTAAGGAACCAGGGACCTCCTCCGCCACTGCCCTCACGAGCCTTTTCTTCCTCTTACGCTCCCGATCGGGGCACCCCCTGTCCGAGGAACCCCGGCAGTGTTCGGGGTCAGACTCCCGAGATGTCAAAGCCTCAGACGAGGTCCGGGCCCGGCCGGAGGCAGAGTCAGAAAAAATCCGTTCTTTCTGATGCTGGCAGCTTCGAAGTGCCTTGGTGGACATTTTGCCACATGGGACACAGACCTTAGGATCATGATCCGGTCTCAGGTATCGAAGGCAGCAGTCGTGTGTGTCGGTGAGAGACATCAATTTCTTACACCGATCACACTTTTTGAAACCACTGGAAGCCATCGGGGAAAAAAGAACCCCCGTGAGGTCGAAGGACCGACCTTCCAGGGAAAAGAAAAAAAGGGAGCGAACACCAGCCACGAAGGGCAAAAACCGAAAAATAGAAGACGGGCTCGATACCGGTGTACCGAACCCGGCGGGAAGGGGAATCGGCGTCGAAGGACGAAGAAATCGCAAGAAAAAAGGTCAACTTTTCTGGGTGACACGGACAGACGTCCGTTGAGCTCCACAGAAAAAGATGGCACCTTTAGGCGGGAAGGGGACCGCGCATGCGTGCAGTATATATTTCTCCACCCATATTCTAATATACACATCTGGATATATATATATGTATGTATATAGATAGATATATCTGTTGAGGGGCTTCTTAAAATACAGATACATTAAAATATAGATACATTTGTGGGGCATGGTTTTGCACCACCAGAGTAATGATATAGGTATGTAGACATATATGGAGATGCTACATACAAGACAACAGGTTGAAGATACATGTCTACCACCCAGCCCCATAATTGTACATGGGGAATATAAAAGAAAAAGATTCTGCGCTCTACAAGAGGGTGAACCCACTTGGGATATGTATAGAGAATCTATTTCCGTGGATTGAGGGATGCAGGAAGGAAATCCAACAAGATAACTGATGTTCGCGTGAAAACAGATGATCATATGAATCTGTAAGGAACAAGGCGGGAGTTCCACAGAACACTGACATGGCAGATGTGCGGAAACGCAGAAGAAGATACCAGAGGGACCTACTGGAGGGACCCAGAGGTAGCATGCGTAAACATCAGCCTTGGATTTTCACGCAGAACTGATATCTCGTGTTAACACCCCAGGCTAGAGGGTGTGGAGAACCCTCACAGGCATGGGAAGGGTTTATAAGCTTTTCCCTACTAATAGAGAAACTTCAGAGACAAGGTCAATGCTCTATAGCAAGGCCCTCATAGTAGAAAGCTTCTCTGAAGACTGTAGAGAGCATTGTGCAGGAGAGATATGAAACAAACTGACTGAAGTCAGGTGTGTTGCCATATCCTAGGAGAGGAGATGGTTAGAATAATGTGAGAAAGCCTAAACGAGTAGGAGGATCCAAGATAGATGAAGAATAGCTTGGAATCACTACTGAGGCTAGAGAAAATTTTGAACAAGGGACTGGAACTTGGAAAAATTACCAGTAATACTATTACTGTAACTCCTGCAGGCACAGCTGCTGACGGAAACAGCAGAGAGATTGTCCTGTGCCCAATAAAGAAAAACAGACAGGAAAAGAGAGGAGATATCCCTTCTCCTTGTCTGAGGAACGAGCTTGCTAGAGAAGCTTTTCAGTATGGTACTCCTCAGTCAGGGAAAAAACCCGGTTGAGAGAGTAGTAATTTGAGGGTGACGTACCCATAGGGTAAGTCAACTGAAGGAAAAAATGTTCAGTTGGGACAGAACTATCAGGGGATAGTTGCAACTGCTCTTCTGGAGAGTCTGTAGTTCTCTGAACAAAAAATTTTCGACAGGTTAGTACACTGAAAAAGAAAAGCACAGTGAATAAACTTCTAATGGGTAGAAGTGAACTGTAGGTTACAATTCCCGGCCCTTATGGTTGCTAGGAATGCTGAGACTGGCCAGAGCTGGAGGATTTCAGACCAGGCTGAGACGTCCCTTGTTTAGGTACAGCCGAAAGATGGGCAGGAGATGAATGAAACTTTCTTTTCTTAGGGAAAGAAGGTTTGGTAGGACATTTCCTACCCCTTGAAGAAGGAGGTGGCTTAGAATGGTCTTTAGTGGAAGGAGAGTCAGTGGAGCATTGAGCAACCTGACGTAAAGCCTCCTTATTGAAGAGACCTCCTCCTGTACAAGGAGAATGAGCCAGTATAGTTTGTGCCCATCTGCTCAAGTCTGAAGCTTCAAGCCAGGCTCTGCGACGTGCTGCAAAAGTAATAGCAGAGGATCTGCTAACGGACTCAAAAGAGTCTATAGAAGCACGAGACAGGAACCAGGATATATTCCGGCTGTGATTGATGAGCAAGGAATAATCAGTAGCCTTGGGCTCTGGTAAAAAAGGGGTCAAAAGAGACAATTTCTCTGTGACTTCCTGGAGTGTTAGACTCATGTGAAAAATATATGAAAGAATTCTGGAGGCCAGCATAGAGGTTTGGAAGGCCTGACGACCAAAAGCATCGAGTGTTCTTGAAGAACGACCTGGCGGATAAGAAGACTGCTTCTTCTTGCTCTTAACTTTCCTCAGTGCTGATTCCACTACAAGGGAACGATGAGAAAGTTGAGGCTTTTGAAACCCTGGAGAGGGTGGCACCCGGTACCGAACCTCAATGGCTGTAGAAACTGGAGGAAGTCGTAAGAGCGATTTCCAGAGCCTCAGAAGGAGATCCTGCAGAGCAGGATGTAAAGGAAGCATCATATTTTCCATTTGTGCCGGTGAGCCATGAGTAGCATCACAACCAGGGATAGAGATATTAAGAAAGGTTGCCATATCCAGGAGAAAAGCCTGAAAAGACTGATCTCCTATGGGAACTATCCCTGGTAAGGCTAAAGAAAGAGACCTAGTAGATGGACAGGGATACTGGCATGTTAATTTAGAGGCAGTGGGTACTGCATCAATGCCAGGTATCGGTTCCAAACTAGGCATCGGTGCAAGAACAGGCATAGACATCGATACTGATAGAGGATTAGCAGTTGAAGTTGCCATCGGGGACTGCTGCAGTGGTACCGAGATCATGAGAGAGTTATGGCTAGGATCTTCGGAACTGCCGATCTGGAAACGACAGGAGTCGGTTCCGGGACGCGTCGGTACCCAGTCCTCGAGACTAGATATCGATTCAAGACTCGGCATCGAAGAAAGCGAGACTATGGATGCATGTCGCGAGGGTTCCGACGCCGGTGGCGGCATCGGCAATGCCGATACCACTAAGGCAGCCTGGGTTACATCGATCGGTACCGAGGATACCCGATAACCCCCCCCTTGCCAAGGGTAAGGCGGTCCACCTCGATGCCGATGCCAGGGTATCGGAACCGATCGATGCCGGTACCGTCCCGGAGCATGGCTGAGATTGAGAGACGTCAATGCGGTGCGTATCGATCGGTCCCGAAGGTACCGAGGATGCCCGATGACGATCCCTGGTGAAGAGTGGAACACTCGACACCGGTGCCGATGCCGGAGGCTCGGTACCGCTCGAAGCGGATACCACCCCCGCGCATGGCTCAGGTATGTTCTGTGAGGGGTGAGCCCCAGAAACAACCTGAAACCCCTTTAACGCTTTGGAGCCCGAAGACTCCCGCAGGGGTAATGCCAATGGATTCTTAAGACCGGAGCCGTCACCATGCTGGGCATGGGACATACCACTCAAGCATTGACTAGTCTTAACAGACTGTTTGTGGGTTACCTGATTCTGTGAAGTAGAGAAACCGGGTACCCTCACTGCCGAGGAAAAAACGGTATCGAGGGAAACTCTAAAGAGTGAAGGTTTCCTTACAAAATTATCCCCTGACAAGTCAGGGGAAAAAGGGTCAGGACCCACACAGTTGAGACACCAACTATTGGTGTCTAAAAAGAAACAGGTGTTTCTACATCGAATGCACTTCTTAGGAAAAGAAGGCTCCATAATGAAGAGGCCTGGTAGGCCCAACAAGTTAAGGCAAAAAACTGAAGAAAAAGTTTCTCAGAATTTAGTCAAAAATCCACCGGCGATACCGGTGGCAGCGGGAAATACAGCCGCGACCACAAGAAAACAAAAAACTAAAGTAATTAAAGAAATTAACAAGAAAAGTTTCTGCGGTGACAGGACGACGTCCTGCCGGCTCCGCGGAAAAACGAAAACTGAAGAGAGGCTCTGGAGAAGGCGGGAAGTCAGCACGCAGGCGCGAGGGATGCTGCCAAAAGCTTTCTGATTGGAAGCTGGGCAGCGTTCCCGTGCAGGCTCCGTCGGTACCGACATACCCATATGTGAAGACTCATTCCTGCTTGTTCCTGGAGATAGTTTGTTAGGAGATTTTTTACTAGCTGGGGCAGAGGAAAGTTTTGACAATCCTCTGAAAGCAATAATATCAGTGTTTAACTGATTAGCTTGAAATAAAGCATCCTTGTTAAAGAGATTTTCACCAGTACAAGGAATATTTCCTAGCTTTTCTTATACCCATTTGTCCAAGTCTGAAGCTTGGAGCCAGGCCATGCGTCGTGCTCCTATGGCTATAGCAGAAGTTCTGCTAATAGACTCAAAACAGTCCAGGGAAGCACGATTAAGGAATTTAGAGACATTTTGAGCATGACTGACTAATATGAAAAAGTCTGCTCTTTTATGTTCTTGAAGAAAAGGGTTCAAAAGCTTTAAGTTCTTTGTGACCTCCTTAAAGAGATAATCCCATATAGAAAATATATGAGATAATTCTTGCTGAAAGCATGGATGCCTGGAAGCATTGACGTCCAAAGGCATCTAAAGTTCTAGACTCACGACCTGGCGGATAAGAAGAATGCTTTTTTGCACTCTTAATACGCCTCATTGCTGATTCTACAACAATAGAATGATGAGGAAGTTGAGTCTTTTGGAAACCTGGAGAAGGTGGCACCTTGTACATGGAGTCAAGTGTCTTAGAATGTGCTGATACCATTAAAGGAGTTTTCCACATCCTTAAAAGTAGATCTTGTAAGATTTGATGCAAAGGAAGCATGATAACCTCCTTTGAAATCCAGGGGGATTGCAGGGTCTCTGAATCCCCTGGCAACGATTCTTTACCAGGTATAGAAATGGCAAGTAACTTTGCCATATCAAGCAGAAAAGCTTGAAAAGAAATCTCCCCTGAGGAGGACCATCTAAAATGAGGGGTAAAGGCTAGACTTGTTGAAGATTTAGCCTTGGTACCGATAGATTCATCCCAGTCCTCGGGATCGGAAGACCTGAAAGGATGAAGCACCGGATTTTCCTTAAAGCGATGTCTTCGATACCGCCCGAGGTCGGTACCGAGACGAGTCGGTACCGAATCATCCATGCTAGAGATCAATTCCAGGCTCGGCACCGAAGGAAGTGAGTCTGTCGAAGTAAGCATGTACATTACCGACACCGATGTCGATACCGGTACCGAAGCCGATACCGATACTGGAGGAACGGTCTGCAGCAACTCTAGCGGTACCGAAGTAGCCGAGAGCGCTAGACTGCGATCCTCGGTGAGGAGTGTTTCATCCATCACCATAGCCGATGCCAGGTTGTTGGTACCGCTCGAAGCGGCCACAACCACCGAGCATGGCCCAGGTATGTTCATCAAGGTAAGAACCCCGGGAACAACCTGAAGCCCCGTTAATGCTTTGGAGCCCGAAGACTCCCACCGGGGCTTTATTGCCAAAATGTCCTCGAGGGCAAGGCCAGAGCCATCTCGATACTGGGAAGGAGATCTACCACTCGAGCACTGGCTAGTCTTTACAGACTTTTGTTTGGTTACCTGGTCCTGTGGAGATATTGTAGCTGGTAACATCGAGTGCGATGTGATCCGGGTATCGAGTTGTGCTCGATTCTGAAGATTTCTTCTATTTGAGCTCCAGCAGGAAAGACACTCCAGTGGGCGATGGTCAGGACCCAAACATTTTAGACACCAAGTATGGGTGTCAGAAAAAATATCTGTACCGCCACACTTTGAGCATTTCTTAAGAGTAGTGTCTGGCTTTTCCATAATGGAAAGATGGAGGCTTAGTGGCCTAGAACCGTCAGACACTAAACAGGAAAAATTTCTGAGGAAAAGAGAAATTCTTTAGAAAAAAGAAAGAAAAGCACCGGCGGTACCGATGGCGTCGAGAGAAGGCAGACGCGACCACAAAAAAGTAAGAATAAAAAGAAGAATTTTCTGCGGTGACAGGAATACGTCCTGCCGGCTCCGCGGAAAACAGAAAACTGATGAGAGGGAAGTGAATGGGCGGGAAGGCAGCGCGCATGCACGTGGGATGCTCCCAAAAGCTTTCTTTTTTGGATGCTGGGGAGCGTTCCCGCGCAGGCTCCGTCGGTACCGACGTACCCATATGTGAAGACTCATTCCAGCTTGTTCCTGGAGATAGATGTGTCCAGAAGGAAAAGCAGAAAATGAGAACAGGGCTAAAATGAAAAACTACAATGAAGTGTAAAAAATTGAAAAAACAAACGGTAAAATAAAAAGAAGAAATCAGAATTGTTACAAGTAAAAATGAAAGAACACACAAAATTCAAAGTTCATAAAACAATTTTAAGAGTACAAGTTTTTATTTATTTATTTATTTATTTTTGTTTAAGTGCAGTCAAGTCAATGCTGACTCCTAGCAACCCAGCAGCAGCAGCACCTTGGATTTTTTGACAAGGTATGACTGAAGTAGATTGCCAGGCCTTTTCTTCCGAGGCAATAGAGAGTAAAGTGACTTGCTCAAGGTCAGAAGGAGTATTACAGCAGGAATCAAACCCTTATCTTTTGGGTACTAGGCTGACACTAGGCTACTCCACCACAGTACAGCCACATAAAAACATTTTGCAATATACCCACAGAATTTCAAAACAAGGCTGCAAAATATTCTAACTCTTGCTATAGAATCTACTCATAAGCCACTGAACAAAACATTGGCACAATTATCATAAAAAAAGCATAGGACTTATTCTGATTTAATTTTCTTTTAATTCACCTACTCCGATTCAAAGTAGTTTAGTTTTCCCATATCATTTTCCACCATATACTTCAACAGCCTTCCTCACCTACTACTGACACTCAAAGCCACCAATTCACTGTTAAGAGTCTTCAAGCAAAATGACAGCAAAGCAAAGCATAAAAAGCATAGACACATATATCAAGTGCAATAAGGTTAAAACTGATAGCCAAGCAAAGCAAGTGATACAATTGTATCTAGGCACTACATCACAAATGAATTATTCATCCTAACAGGAAAGGGGCACATTATTATAAACATATTTCCTCCCCCCATCACATACATTCTTGCTCAATGCTATTTCAGAAGTGGAGCAGGATATGTCATTCTTGGGCCTGCTGCTACAACAAGCATTCTATTAGTCAAGGAGCCCAACTTTCAGCATAGCCTTCTGTTTTGAGTGCAAGGAAAATAGAAAATGATGGTATATCCAGTCTGCCCATCTCAGTCTATACTGTTTACTTGAATTCTCAATTATTTCCTCCTCCTATCCACAATGCAGCACCACTAAAATCGTACATGGACTGCACTGCAAAGCCTCACAGAGACTGAGGGAACTAAAGACGTAGTGCCTTGTAGCAAAAAAAAATTATATACACACACACAAATGCAGGAGATAATGCTGAAATATCTAGGAAGGTAGCTTTTCCCAATAGAATGGAAGGTTCAAGAACAAGAGGGCCATATGAAGGGTGAGAAATGCAAAATGTGAGAAAATACTTTTTCATGGAGAGGGCGGGGAACAGTTGTAATAAGCTTCCTGCAGAGGTTATAAGCTGCAAAACACTGGCAGAGTTCAAGTGGACATAGGAAAGACACAGGATCCTTGCAGGCAGTGCAAGGGGGATGAAAACAAAACCAATAAGATATGTGGCAAAACATCAGATGGGTACAAACAGGGAGACTAAATGGACCAAAGAGTCTTTCTGCCAACACTTATTTATGTTTCCATATTGAACTTATTTGAACTTAAGATAGTTTGTAAATCTATATTAGCATAATTAGTAATAATTACACCTTTTAATGGCTAGATGGCATATGTATTATTTTACTCCCCTTGAATTAGTATCTATTGTAATGCTGCATCCTTTCACACCAGTACATCTGCAAGGCAGTTTACTTGCATGGATGTTAATTTTTAGCTGAGGACAGAGATTCTGTCTGTTAAATCAGCTGATTTTTTTTTAAAGCAGCCCATGCAGAAATCAATTACTTAAAGATGTGTTGCTATTCCCATCCATTCTCCTCTAACTGCAGTGATTGACTTCACTTTTTATTGTGTGGGGTGTTTATTTCACTGAAACCCACTTCCCTGCAACAGAATGAGCAAAGCAGAGGCAATAGCAGATAAAGTTTCCCTACCATGTCTCTGCCAATGTACCTTACCTCGGCTCCGAAGCAAAAAAGGGCAAAAGAGTATTCAAAACTATGCCTTGGAGTAGCCTGCGGCTAGAGCAACAGCCTAGCATCCAGGAGATCTGGATTTGATTCCCACTGGCACACTTTGTGACCTTGGGCAAGTCACTTTACCCTCCATTGCCGCGGGAAAAAACGCCTGGCAAGCTACTTCCAGTCATGCCGTGCTAAGAAAACCTAGGGGCAACTGGGTTGCCAGTAGTCAGCATGGACTTGATAGCACTTTAAAAAATAAAAAGCCTTTATAATCCCTGGCCACTCTGTATCAAAACTGGGAGGTTTTGATGGCAATTTTTGTGATTTGGACATTTCAAATGACTGAAAGACCCTTCCCTACTACAGTGCCTTGTAGAAGTCTTCACACCCTAATACATTTTTCACATTCTGCTATCTAAAAAGCATAGCTACTCACCTGTAACAGGTGTTCTCCGGGTACAGCAGGAATCAGTCCTCACATATGGATGACGTCCGTCGGCGCCGGAGCCCTCTTGCAGAGAAAGCCTTTGGGAGTGGCAATCACGCATGCGCGGTCCCCTTCCCGCCCAAGGGTGCCATCTTGCTCTGTCAAATGACATAGATAAGAGACAGCAAAAAGAACAAAAATAATAATAGGACTGCAACTCCAAGGGGAGGAGGGAGGGTCGTGAGGACTGATTCCTGCTGTCCCCGGAGAACACCTATTACAGGTGAGTAACTACATTTTCTCCGGGAACAAGCCGGAAGTCAGTCCTCACATATGGGACTCTCCAGTTATAGGCTACCGAGAACCGACAGCTGAAAAATAGGCTCCTTCTACGAGAGCTGCAAGCAGCCACAACAGGAATCTAACTAAGAGAATAGCACTCCGGTAGCCTGACACAGAAGGGTCGGAGGGCAGGAGTTGCCTAGACCTTGAAAAGGTTACGGAATACAGCCTGGCCGAAAGCACTCCCTATCCAGGCAGTAATGGGTTGCGAAAGTCTGGCCCGAAGACCAGGTGGTGGCCCAGCAAACGTCTGCCAGTGGAACAGAGCGGAAATGAGCCACTGATGCCGCCATGGCCCTAAACCGATGAGCTGTGACACGACCCTCCAAAGGAAGCTCAGCTGCCCTGTATGCCCAGGCAATACAGTCTGCTACCCAGGTGGACAGCATACGATTGGAAACAGCCATCCCCAGCTTACTGGGGTCATAGGAAACAAAGAGCTGAGGAGCCTTTCTATGCGCTTGCGTACGCCGGATATAGAAAGCCAACGCCCTCTTATAGTCCAGGGTATGCAGCACTGCCTCTGCCAGACTGGCATGCGGTCTGGGGAAAAAAGGTAGGAAGCATCACCTCCCGGTTGAGGTGGATTGAGGAGACCACTATCAGAAGGAACTTGGGGTGCGTGCGAAGCACCACCCGGTCCTTATAGAACCTAGTGTAAGGCCTGTGACACAAGGGCATGAAGCTCACTCACCCGCTGAGCCGACGTGAGTGCCACCAACAAAACCACCTTCCAAGAGAGGTAGTGGAGATGGCAGGTCACCATCGGCTCAAAGGGTGGCCGAGTAAGCAGCCCCAAAACCACATTCAGATCCCACTCGGTCGCCTGATGGCAGACCGGAAGCTTCAAAAGAAGCAGGCCTCTCAAAAATCGAGAAACCAAGGGGGGTGGGCTGAGGGAGGCTTCTCCTCCACCAAGAAGTGGTCCGCTGCGAGGTCGCAGAGATGCACTCTGATGGAGCTGGACTTGAGGCCCAAATCGGAGAGGTGGAAAAGGTACTGTAAAACCACTCCAACCTGGCAGGAGAAAGGATCCACACCCTGCCCCTCGCACCAAGTCACAAACCTACGCCACTTCAAAGCATAGGCCCGTCTAGTCGACAGCCTCCTTGAGGCCAGCAAGAACTCTTCAACATCCTTTGGAAGGAGGAGCAGAGCGAGCATCACCCTTTCAGCAGCCATGCTATCAGGTTGAGGGACAGGAGGCTTGGGGAGGACCACAGGGGCCTCCAACGCTACCTGAAGTAGAAGTGGAAACCAGGGTTGCCTCGGCCATCGTGGGGCTACCAGGATGACCGAGGTTTTGTCCTGGAGGATCTTGAATAGTCTTGGACAACAGAGGAGTCGGAGGAAACGCATACAGGAGGCCCAAGGACCATATCATCAGAAAGGCATTGGCTGCCACCCTGTGTGGGTGTGGCTGCCTGGAGCAAAACCGGGGCAACTGGTGATTGATCAGACTCGCAAACAAATCCATCACTGGCCATCCCCAGGTCTGGAAAAGCCAATTCGCTACCCACAGTCCAATTGCCACTCATGAGGCTGGAGAAAGCGTAGTTACTCACCTGTAACAGGTGTTCTCCAGGAGCAGCAGGAATCAGTCCTCACATATGGGTGACGTCGGCGTCGACGGAGCCCTCTTGCGGAACATTTCCCCAGCTTTCAAAGAAAGCCTTTGGGAATGCAGCACGCATGCGCAGTCCCCTTCCCGCCCAAGGGTGCCATCTTGCTCAATCTGATGACATAGCTAAAAGACAGCAAAAAAATAAAAATGAAATATATATAACTGCAACTCCGAGGGGAGGAGGGAGGGTGGTGAGGACTGATTCCTGCTGCTCCTGGAGAACACCTGTTATAGGTGAGTAACTACGCTTTCTCCAGGACCAAGCAGGAAGTCAGTCCTCACATATGGGACTCCCCAACTCTAGGCTACCGAGAACCCCAAAGCTGAAAAATAAGCTCCTTCTAGAGCCTCAGCATGCGTGATAAGAATCTTCTCTGAGAACGCCCACGAACGGTAGCCCAACACAAGGGCCAGAGGGTAGGCGTTGCCTAAACCTCAAAGAGATTACGGAGAACCGCCTTTTCGAAAGCACTGTCCCTGCGGGACTCCCTCTCGAGGCAGTAATGGGCCGCAAAAGTCTGGCTTGAAGACCAAGTAGCGGCCCAGTAGATGTCTACCAACGGAACAGAGCGGAGATGAGCTACTGACACAGCCTTCGCCCTGACACGGTGGGCCGTGACTCGACCCTGCAAGGAGAGGCCGGCTGCCCTGTACGCCCAGGCGATACAGTCTGCTACCCAAATGGACAGGTAACCCCAGCTTATTAGGGCCAAAAGATATGAAGAGCTGAACAGCCCTTCGATGCCCCTGCGTACGGTCAATGTAGAAAGACGCCGCCTCCTACAGTCCAGGGTATGCAAGACTATTTCAGCCCGGCTGGCATGCGGCCTGGGAAAGAAGGTCGGAAGAACCACCTCCTGATTGATGTGGAAAGAGGAGACAACCTTTGTAAGGAACTTAGGATGAGTCCGTAAGACCACCCTGTTCCTATAGAACCGTGTGTACGGTCTATCAGAAACCAGGGCCTGTAGTTCACTCACACGTCTGGCCGAGATAAGAGCCACCAAGAACAACGCCTTCCAGGAAAGGAAGCGTAAAGGTTAAATTAGACTTACCTGCTAATTGTAGTTCCTGGAGTAGATCCAGTCTAGTCCCGAATCATAGAGTTGTGTACCTCCTCCTGCAGATAGGAGACTGAGCATGTCACTCTTTTAGTGACCCTAGTATAAGTAGTCCCGGGTCCGCCCCCTTAAACCAGTATGCTATTGTCAAAGCCGACTCACCAGAGCAAAAAAACATTAACATCTTTAACCAACAAAGGAACCTTAACTCCTTAACGATATAGTATTCCAAATATATTATAGTAAAGCCTTGCTGGAACAGAAGGAGCCGCCCGTTCTCCGAAGCCCCCCCCCCCCTCTAGAGAAGCTGGACACTCACCAGAGAAGCGGGCGACCCCCCCCCCATACGGACTCTGTAAACTGCTATGCCAAGTCTGTATCACAACTGTCTGCACCTCTTACCATGTGCTTAGGCTATCCCCTGGCAGCAGTCCATTGGGCGGGCAGCGGGACTAGCATGGATCTACTCCAGGAACTACAATTAGCAGGTAAGTCTAATTTAACCTTCCTGATCGTAGCTCCAGTCTAGTCCCGAATCATAGAGATGTAGCAGAGCAGTGAATGTACTCAACGGGAGGGACCTGCCAGACCAGCCTGAAGCACTGCCGATCCAAACCGCGCATCCCTCTCCGCATGCACATCAATACGATAATGCTTGACAAAGGAATGCAACGACGACCAGGTAGCCGCCCTGCAAATCTCCGCCACAGGAACCAAGCCACACTCTGCCCAGGAAGCTGCCTGGGATCTCGGGGAATGTGCACGCAGTCCCTGCGGTACCGGCCTGCCCTTCAGCAGATAAGCCGACGCAATGGCCTCCTTAATTTATCTAGCAATCGAAGCCTTCGACGCCGGCTCTCCTTGACGCGAGCGCCCAAACAGGACAAACAATCTATCGGACTTGCGCAATGACTCCGTCCGCTGCAAATACACTTTGAGGACCCTGCCTACGTCTAATTTATGCAAGCTAACTTCCGTTCCCCTGTCCGCTAACCTGGAAAAGACCGGCAAAGCCACTACCCGATTCACATGGAAGGCGGAGACAACCTTAGGTAGAAAGGACGGAACCGTCCGCAGCACCACTTTCTCTTTAGAAAAGGTCAAGAACGGCTCTCTACACGACAGATCCTGCAACTCCGATATCCTCCTCGCTGAAGTAATAGCCACCAAAAACACTGCCTTTAGCGTGAGATCCTTCAAGGTAGCCCTCGCCAACGGCTCACAAGGCTCCCTTCACCAGCGCTTCCAAAACTACATTGAGATCCCAACCTGGCACTGCTCGTCTGCATGGAGGCCTCAACAAGGAAGCTGCCTTCAAAAATCTCTTCACATCTCGATGAACACCTAGCGGCTTCCCTTGCACGTTTCCCCGGTAACAGGAAAGCGCCGCCAACTGTACCCGGAGGGAAGATGCTGCTAAGCCCTTTTCCAACCCATCCTGCAAAAAGGACAAAACGTTCGCTACTGTGGCCCTCAATGCTCGCAACTGCCGTTCCTCACACCAGGCTTCAAACAACCTCCACATTCTGACATACGTCAAAGACGTGGACCTACGCCTTGATCTCAATAAGGTAGCAATCACCGCTGACGAGTAACCTCTAGCCATTAGCCTCGCCCTTTCAATAGCCAGGCCGTAAGCGAAAATCGATGTACCCGAGTCATGTTTAGCGGTCCCTGTACCAGAAGATCCAGTCTGTCCGGGAGCTTCCAAGGCGGTTCCGCCAGTAGACGCATTAGGTCGGCATACCACGATCTTCTCGGACAGTCCGGCGCTACCAGCAGAACCAGTCCCCTGTGACGCTCTATGCGCTGAAGAACCCTGCCGATGAGCACCCACGGCGGAAACACGTACAGCAGACTGCTCTCCGGCCAGCTCTGAATCAGAGCATCTAGTCCCTCTGACATCAGTTCTCTTCTTCTGCTGAAAAACCTGCCGACTCGAACGTCGCCATGAGATCCATCACCGGCCGACCCCAACACCGCACCAGCGTATCGAAAACGTCCTGGTTCAAGCACCATTCTCCCGGATCCACTCGCACGCGGCTCAGGAAGTCCGCCGTCACATTGTCCACTCCTGCCACATGTGCCGCCAACGCCTCCAGATGCTGCTCGGCCCATTCCAGCAATCCGTCCGCTTCCACTTCCAACCGCATACTGCCGGTTCCTCCCTGCCGGTTTATGTAAGCCACCACCGTGGCACTGTCGGAGAACACTCTGACCGCCTTCCCCTGCAGCAGCCCTTGCAATGCCCGAAGCGCCAAAAACACTGCTCTCAATTCCAACCTGTTGATGGACCATCCCCTCTCTAGATCGGACCACTGCCCTTGAGCAAAATGTCCCTCGAAGTGCACCCCCCAACCGAACAGACTCGCATCTGTCGTCAAGGGCTTCCACTCTGGCGTCTCCAAAGACATGCCCTTCTCCAGACCCCCCGGCTGCAACCACCACTGCAGCGACCTGCGAGCCTCCCTGGGACACACCAACATCTTGGACAATGGATCTGACTGATGAGACCACCTCCGGAGCAATGCTCTCTGCAGAGATAGCATATGAGCTCTGGCCCACGGCACTACCACTATCGTGGCCGCCATCGTCCCCAGCAGCTGCAAGTACCGCCAGGCCGACGGCACTCGGAGCCCTTGGAACTCCCGAATCAAACTTCTCAATTTCTGAACCCGCTGCATCGGTAGGAACACTCTTCCCTTGCACGTGTCGAAATGGGACCCCAAATACTCCAACTCCTGGACAGGCGTCAACTTGCTCTTTGCCACATTGACTACCCAACCCAGGCTCTGCAAGAAGTCCACCACTCGAGCCGTCGCCTGCTGACTCACCTCTCACGACTTCGCCCGAATCAACCAGTCGTCCAGATACGGGTGCACCAACACTCCCTCCTCCCTTCGCAACGCCGCCGCTACCACCACCATAATCTTGGTGAATGTTCTCGGCGCCGTCGCGAGGCCAAAAGGCATCGCCTGGAATTGAAAATGCCCCATAGGGACTGCAAAGCGAAGGAATCGTTGGTGCTCCCTTCTGATCGGAATGTGCAGATAAGCCTCTAACAAGTCCAACGACGTTAGATATTCTCCCTGCCGCACTGCTCCGATAACCGACCGCAAGGTCTCCATGCGGAAATGCGACACCCGGAGACACCGGTTCACCCTCTTTAGATCCAGAATAGGAAGCATGGTACCGACTGCTGCCTTGTTCTTCCGGCGGTACCGGTACCACCGCGTCCAGTTCTATCAACCTTTCCAAAGTCTGGCGAACCACCTCGTGCTTGGACTTCGTTCTGCATGGGGACCGCACAAACGCATCTCTCACCGGATGTTGGAACTCGAGAGCATAGCCCCTCTGCACGATCTCCAACACCCACTGATCCGAAGTAATTTGGGCCCAGGCAGGAAGGAAACATCGTAACCGCCCTCCTATTGGTACTGTCACCACCTGGGCCCCCCTCACTTCATTGCGGCTTTTTGGTGTCCGGGGACGCGGAAGCAGCAAAGCCTCTGCCTGCCCCTCTGAACCCCCGAAAACCTTGCACCCGATATGAAAAACTTCCCCTTTGCGCCGGGGCAAACCTGGAGGGTCGAAAACGCCTGAACTCTCTCCGCTGACTCCTGGACGGACCCCCTGTCCGACTGCTTCAGCTTGTCCTCCGGCAACCGACCTTCTTTCGACTCCCCCAAATCCTTGACCAACTTCTCCAACTCCTCCCCAAACAGGAGCTTACCCCTGAACGGGAGCTTGGCTAGCCGTGTCTTGGAGGCCCCATCTGCAGCCCAATTCCGCGGTCACAGGTACCTCCTTGCCGCCACTACTGAAGCCATACTCTTAGCTAGCCCTCTAATCAAATCATACTGACTATTCGCCAGGTACGCCGTCCCTGACTCAATGTGTGCAGCCTCCTCCGAAACGTCGTCCGACTGAGCCCCCTTCCATTTCTGGGACCACCGCAGACACGCACGTGCCACCCAGGCCCCACAAATCGAGGCCTGCAAGGACAAGGCATTCACCTCAAACACCTGTTTCAACAAAGAATCTAATCTCCTATCCTGTACATCCATAAGCGCTGCACTCCCTTCTACCGGAATAGTAGTCTTCTTAGTCACCGCAGATACCGCTGCGTCCACCTTCGGCGGCTTAAATATATCTTTATCCGGTTCCACCAGAGGATAAAGCCTAGCCATAACCCTAGCCCCTCTGACACCGGCTTCTGGAGCATCCCATTCCTCCTGAATCATCTCCTTAAAAATCGTATGAATGGGGAAGGATCTCTGGGACTTCCTGACGGCCTGCAAAAGAAGATCTTCCAGCACCATCTCCTCTGCAGAATCCGAGACCGGGACATTTAAAGTCTTTAACGTCTCGGCAATCAAGGCCGACAGCTCCTCTCTACGGAACACTCGTACAATTCTAGCCTGTTCCTTTGGCTCCGTAAGCTCACCTTCCTCCAAATCCTGTTCTCCATCCGAATACTCTCAGAGCGCTGACTCTCCCCAATCCTGCTCTTCACGCTCTAATCGCAGTTTTGGTCTTTTACCCCCATTTCCGGTTTCATCTTCCAAACTATCCCCCGGCCTCTTACGCCCTCGAGGCTCAACTGCCGAGGTCCCCGGTACCACAGCACTAGACCCTCCAACCGCCTGCTGCAAGAGAGATAAAAACTGAGGCGAAAAAAATCGCCCCCAGACCTCCCTGTAAAGGTACCTGGGGTAGGGGCCCCTCCAACGCCGAGGAAGGCCCCGGCGTGGGGTCCTGCCTTGGTTCCGGGGATGGAGAAACATCCTTCGGCACCCCTCTCCAGGGGCCTCAGACCCCTCTAGCTCCCTATCCGCCATGGATGTTTCAAAACTGCAGCCTCTGCACAAACCAGCCTCAGAGACTGAACTCTTCCGTGCCCCACCACAAGAGGCACCTAGGCTTACCCAGCATGAAGCACACTGTTCAGTCCCGGGACCAACAAGGGGCCAGAGACCAACTGAACCACCACGTTCTACTTTATCAGCCTCTTTCCTTTTCCCCTCCCCCCCCCCCCGTCGGGCCTTCCCCCGACCCCAAACAAAAAAACCAAACCAACTAGGGTCCCCTGATGCGCTTCCCGCTCGATTCGCGGCTCCCGCACTTTGCCACGCGGTCCAGGCATGTTCCTCAGAGCCCGCATGAGCTGAGCTGCCTGCACAAGGCCCCGCTCAAAAAACTGCCGCTGAAACTGCTGGCACCACCCTAGTACCCTGACGCAGTCTCTCTTACTAGTGCCATCTTCTTTCTGAAGCCCGTCGCTTTTCTCCCGCTGCCAGAATCACTGCATCCTGACCGCGGCCGGGGCTTGCGCACGCGGCACCGTCCTCAATGCCTTCTTTCCCGCCTTGGGGGAAAGAAAGAAAGGAGGGCCCCTGCTCAATCCCCCGCACACTCTCATGGAAGTTCTGCACCCCAGAGAGAGGGGGGAGAAGGGGGGGAAGCTCACAAGCAATGTTCCAGCAAAATTAGAAATGCCCCAATGAAAACGCCAATTTAAAGGGGCAGAACCTCTTTCTTTATGTATCCAACTATCTTTTTTTTTTTTCTTCAAAACTAATACTAAAATCCTTATTCTTTGCTCTAGTGAGTCCCGAACCACTGGGATCAGAACCTCCTTCCGCTGCACGAAGACTGAGCAAAACTGGTTTAAGGGGGCGGACCCGGGACTACTTATACTAGGGTCACTAAAAGAGTGACATGCTCAGTCTCCTAGCTGCGGGAGGAGGTACACAACTCTATGATTCGGGACTAGACTGGAGCTACGATCAGGAATGACAGGTAGCCATCGGCTCAAACGGTGGGCGAGTAAGTTGTTGCAAGACCACATTCAAATCCCACTCAGGGGCTGAAGGACGAATCGGGAGGCTTGAGCAAAAGCAGGACTCTGAGGAAGCGGGCCACTAAGGGATGGGCTGACAGGGACTGGCACTCCACCGGCGAGTGGTGTGTGGAGAGAGCACTGAGGTGGACCCGAACAGAGTTGGATTTAAGGCCTAGGTCCGACAGGTGAAGCAGATACTGCAGCACCACTGGTACCAGGCACGAAAACGGATCCTCTTGGCGCTGAGCACACCAGGTGGAGAACCTACGCCACTTGAGGGCATAAGATTTCCTGGTGGATTGTCTTAGAGGCCAAAACCACCTCCTCTACTTCCCTAGGTAGAAGTAAGGGGGCAAGAACTACCCTTTCAGCAGCCAGGCCATCAAATGGAGGGACTGGAGGTTGGGGTGCAGTAGAGATCCGTGATCCTGAGATAGGAGATCTGGCTGCATTCCGAGAGGAAGTGGAGTGTCCACCGCCAATTGCAGAAGGAGTGGAAACCACAGTTGCCTCGGCTATCTGGGGGCTACCAGGATCAACGAGGCTCTGTCCCAAAGAACCTTGAAAAAGGTTCGGACTACTAGAGGCGTTGGAGGAAACGCGTATAGCAGGCCCGCAGACCAAGAGATTAGGAAGGCATCCGCTGCTATCCGCAGAGGATGCGGTTGTCTGGAACAGAACCTGGGCAGCTGACGGCTCAGTGGACTGGAAAAAGAGATCGATGGTTGGAAGACCCCATATTAGGAAGATCTGCTGGACCACTAGGGGATTCAAATAACATTCGTGAGACTGCAGAATCATGCTCAACCTGTCTGCCAGGCAATTTTCTTGGCCAGGTAGATAAACTGCCTGGAGAAACATGCCGTGCTTGACTGCAAAGGCGCACAGGGCCTGTGCTTCCTGACCCAGAAGCATGGACCCTGTGCCCCCTTGTTTGTTCACATAGAACATTGCTACTTGGTTGTCTGAATCAAGACAGACTGGTGAGAGAGGACATGAGAGAAAGTTTGTAGAGCTAACCGAATAGCTTGCAACTCCAACAGATTGATCTGCTGTGTGGCCTCCCAAGGGGACCAGAGGCCCTGAGTACATGTCCCCTGGCAATGTGCACCCCAGCCTTGAAGAGAAGCATCAGGCGTCAGCACCTGTGTGTGTGGTGGTGCCTGGAAAGGCACCCCTTTGATGAGGTTTGGGAGATGCAGACACCACTGCAGGGAGGCCGCCAGTAGTTTGGACGCTCTTACTCTGTCTCTTAAGTCTCCTATGGCCTGTATCCATTGAGCTCTAAGGCACCATTGAGCAGGCCGCATATGCAGACGAACATTTGGAGTTACATGGACCGTGGATGCCATATGGCCCAAAAGCCTCAGGAAATTTCTGGCAGAGAGCAGAGATCCACTGCGAAACTGCTGGGCCAGAGCCATCAGTCTGTGAGCCTTTTTCCCAGGCAAATAAGCCATTGCTTGTAAGGAATCCAACCTGGCCCCTATGAACTCTATGTCCTGTGAGGTGAGCAAAGTGGACTTTGCGAAGTTTATGACGAAGTCCAGGTGCTGGAGAAGAGAGACAGTGTGAAGAATGGCTTGTCTGGCCTCCTGTGGAGATTGACCCCTGATGAGCCAGTCGTCCAGGTATGGAAAGACAAAGATGCCCTGGTTTCTGAGATAAGCCGCCACCACCATCAGGCATTTGGTGAAAACCCTGGGGGCGGAGGTCAGGCCAAATGGAAGTACTCTGTATTGAAAATGATTTTCTCCCACTACAAACCTAAGATATTGTCTGTGGTCTGGATGAATGAGGATGTGAGTATAAGCATCCTTTAGGTCTAAGGAGCATAGCCAATCTCCCTGCTGGAGGTAGGGCAGAAGTATTCCAAGGGTAAGCATCTTGAACATTTCCCTCTCCAGGAACTTGTTGAGATTTCGCAAGTCTAAGATGGGCCTGAGGCCTCCTATCCTTTTTGGTACTAGAAAGTACCTGGAATAGAAGCCTCGCCCTATCAGGTGGTGAGGCACCGGTTCCACCGCCTGTTCCTGCAGAACACTTGCCAACTCCTGAAGGAGGTGGTTCCTGTGCAGAGGGAGTCTTGGAGGTTCCCCTGGAAAATAGGAGGGGGGTAACTGGTTGAAGTGGAGCAAATAGCACTTTTGGACTATGCTCAGTACCCAGGTATCCCCCGTTATGGCTGACCACCTGTGGGCGTACAGTGTCTGCCAGCCTCCTGTGCTGAGAGTAGCCAGCTGAGGAGAGGCTATGCACTGGGAGTCAAAACCCCGCTCCCTGCTGTGTAGGAGCCGGAGCTGGCGGCTTGGGGGTTTTCTGCCTACCGGGCCCATGTCCCTGCCCCTTGGCCTGCTGACCCTGTTGGAGAGCTGCAGAGGCCTGGAATTGAGAATAGGATTTGTAGGCAGAGGCCTTTCCCGGGTAAAGCATAATTACTCACCTATAACAGGTGATCTCCAGGAACAGCAGGAATTTAGTCTTCACATATGGGTTATCACCGGTACCGACGGAGCCTGCGCGGGAATGCTCCCCAGCGTCCAATTAGAAAGCTTTTGGGAGCATCCCACAGCGCCTGCGTGCTGCCTTCCCACCTTTCCCAACTGCCTCTCTCCAGTTGAGTTTTAAAGCTGAGACAAAGAGAGAGAGAGAGGGAAAGAAAAGAAAAGAGAGATACAACTCCTAGGGGAGGTGGGTGGGTTGTGAAGACTAAATTTCTACTGTTCCCAGAGATCACCTGTTACAGGTGAGTAACTATGCTATCTCCAGGAACAAGCAGGAATGCAGTCTTCACATATGGGGACTCCCTAGCTACAGATGCCAGGGAGAGACCCCAGAAGTTGTGTGTCCCTGTGAAAGGGCTCCACTTCCCCCCATGGATCTCTGGCATCCTACCAGGAATGGTGGGTAGAAGTTGATTAAGTATGGAACAGGTGTTGTAGAGCAGCCTGACCAAACAAGGCACCCCGGCGGGAGTCCTTGTCTAAACAGTAATGGGCTGTGAAGGTATGAACCGAGGCCCAAGTAGCTGCTCGACAGATGTCGTCAATAGACACAGAGTGTTGATGAGCCATTGAGGCGGCCATGGCTCTCACATTGTGAGCCGTGACATGGTCTTCCAGAGAAAGGTTCTTACTCTGATAGGCAAAAGAAATACACTGCAATCCAGTTGGACAATGTTCTCTTGGAGACTGGAGGTCCCAAATGAGAAGGATCGAAAGCAACAAAGAGTTGGGAGGACTTTCTATGTTGCTGTGTCCTCTGTAAGTAAAGCACAGTTACTTACCTGTAACAGGTGATCTCTGGGAACAGCAGGAATAAGTCTTCACATATGGGTATTGTCGGTACCGACGGAGCCCGCGCGGGAACGCTCCCCAGCGTCCAGTAAGAAAGCTTTTGGGAGCATCCCACAGCGCCTGCGCGCTGCCTTCCCGCCTTTCCCAACCGCCTCTCTCTAGTTCAAGTTTTAAAGCTGAGACAAAGAGAGAGAGAGGAAAGGAAAGATAGAGAGATACAATTCCTAGGGGAGGTGGGTGGGTTTTGAAGACTTATTCCTGCTGTTCCCAGAGATCACCTGTTACAGGTAAGTAACTGTGCTATCTCCAGGAACAAGCAGGCATGAGTCTTCACATATGGGGACTCCCTAGCTGCAGATGCCAGGGGAAGACCCCAGGTTGTGTCCCCTTGAAAAGGACTCTACCTCCCCCCATGGATCTCTGGCATCCAACCAGAGTAGGTGAGTAGGAGTTGATTAGGAATGGAACAGGTGTTTGAGAACAGCCTGACCAAACAAGGCATCCCAGCGGGAGTCCTTGTCCAAGCAGTAATGGGCTGTGAAGGTATGAACCGAGGCCCAGGTGGCCGCTCGACAGATTTGGTTGATGGACAGAGCTTAGATGAGCCATTGAGGCTGCCATGGCTCTCACATTGTGAGCTGTGACATGGCCCTCCAGAGAAAGGTTTCTACTCTGGTAGGCGAAAGAAATACACTGAGCAATCCAGTTGGACTGTTCTTTTAGAGACTGGAAGTCCTAAATGAGAAGGATCAAAAGTAACAAAGAGTTGAGAAGACTTTCTATGTTGCTGTGTTCTTTGTAAGTAAAAAGCGAGAGCTCTCTTACAATCCAAGGTAGGAAGATTCCTCTCTGCACTTGATGCATGAGGTCCTGGAAAAAACGACAGGTAAATATACCTCTTGGTTCAGATGAAAAGGTGAGACCACTTTAGGCATAAAGTGTGGATTGGTCCTGAGGACTACCTTATCATGATGAAAACTTCTATAAGGTGGATTGGCCACCAAAGCTTGCAACTCACTGATGCGGCGTGCTGAGGTGACTGCAATGAGAAAAATAACCTTCCAAGAAAGAAATTTCAAGGAGGTGGTGGCTAAAGGTTCAGAGGGTGGCTTCATAAGCTGGCCAAGAACCAGATTTAAGTCCCATGCCACTGGAGGTGGTCTAATGGGAGGTTTAGTTAAAAGAAGGCCTCTCATGAATCTTGCTATAAGAGGATGAGAGGAAACAGGCTGTCCATTGAGAGGCTTGAGGGACGCTGCAATAGCACTCAAATGGACTCTTACTGAATTCGTTTTCAGACCTGCAAGGGATAGATGCAGAAGATACTCTAGTAGAGAATTCAGAGGTATTGCAAGAGGGTTTAGACCCTTCCCTGAACACCAAATGGTAAATCTTTTCCATTTGAAAGCATAGGAACGTCTAGTAGAAGGCTTTCTAGAGGCATGAAAAACATCTCTGACTTGCTGGGAGAGATGAAAATCTTGAAGGTCTAGGCCCTCAGCAACCAAGCCCTGAGATAGAGAGACTGGGGGTTTGGGTGCCACAACGTTCCTTCTCCCTGGGATAGAAGGTCTGGAGCAGAGCCCAAGTCCAGACAGGGAGCTTGGGAGAGATACAGAAATAGAGGGTACCACACTTGGCGTGGCCAATGTGGTGCTATGAGAATCATGGTCCCTTGATCTCTCTGAAGCTTGAATAGTGTCTTGGGAATTAGGGGAATTGGTGGAAAGGCATAAAGGAAGTCTTGACCACAGTGAAGGAGGAAGGCATCCTTGGCCTGAACTCCCTGACACGAAATTCTGGAACAGAACCAGGGAAGTTTGGCATTCCACGGACTTGCAAAGAGGTCTATGTCCGGGGTTCCCCAAATTCGAAAGATCCTGGCTACCTGGGTCCATGTGGAGGGACCACTCGTGTGGAAGCAGAACTCGACTGAGTCTGTCTGCCCAAGAGTTTTGAACGCCTGGAAGATATACTGCCAGAAGATGGATGTGATGCTCTCTGGCGAAGGCCCACAGTTGCAAAGCGACAGAGAGCCAGTCCCTCCCTGCTTGTTTACATAGAACATGGCTACTTGGTTGTCCGTATGGATGAGGACTGTCCTGTAGCTGAGCAGGGAATGGAACACTCAGAGCTAAGAAAACTGCTCTGAGTTCCAAGAGATTGATATGCAGAGAAGTCTCCTGTGGAGACCAGATGCCCTGGGTGGAGAGATCCTGCAGATGAGCTCCCCAAACCTTGGAGAAGCATCTGTTGTGAGAGTTGCTTGGGGTAGCAGTTGCTCAAAAGGGGACCCCAGCAACAGGTTTTGAGAGGACTTCCACCACTGGAGAGACCAAAAAAGGAGACTGGAGTTTGCTATTTTGTCTGACAGGCAACCTGATGCCTGAGTCCATTGGGTGGACAAAGTCCATTGAGCTGCCCTCATGTGAAGGCGAGCATATGGAACCACATGCACGGTGGATGCCATGTGGCCTAATAGTTGTAACATCTCTCGAGCAGTTAACTGGGACTTTAACTGAATTTGGGAGGCTAACTGCACCAGACATAGGCAACGGGCCTGAGGAAGATAGGCCCTTGCAGTTGTGGTATCCAGCAAGGCCCCTATGAACTCCAGAGACGGAGTAGGGGTGAGATTGGATTTTGGGATGTTTATTACTAATCCCAAATACTGAAGGATACGCATTGTGCAGGTTAGACAAGTCTGGGCCTCTGACTGGGATGGGGCTCGAATGAGCCAGTCGTCCAGATATGGGAATACGAATATTCCTAGAGTGCGGAGAAATGCAGCTACTACTGCCATGCATTTCGTGAACACCCTTGGTGCAGAGGCCAGACCGAAAGGAAGCACCCTATATTGGTAGTGCTTTCCTTGAAAAAGGAACCGAAGGAACCTTCTGTGTGTTGGATGGATGAGGACATGGGTGTACGCATCCTTGAGATCTAGAGAACAAAGCCAATCCTGACTCTGAAGATATGGAAGCAGAGCCCCTAGAGAAATCATTTTGAATTTCTCCTTGAATAGAAACTTGTTCAATTCTCTGAGATCTAATATGGGTCTGTAGCACCCTGTTTTCTTTGGGATAAGAAAATAAGGGGAGTAGAACCCTGAGCCCTGTTGAAGAAGAGGTACTTCTTCTATTGCCCCTTGGGCAAGAAGGGTAGCAATCTCTTGACCTAGAAGGTTGAGGAGAGATGTTGGAGACTTGAACTGTTTCACCATGGTGTGAGGAGGAAGACTCAAGAAATGAAGCTTGTACCCTTCCTTTATGATGGAGAGGGTCCATTGCTCTGCTGTGATTTGCTCCCATCTGGGAGCAAGGTAAGTCAACCTTCCTGGAATGGTGAGGGGCTCTGGTTTTTCCAGAGCTAGAAAGGCTAAGTTCTCTAGTTGCAAGTCAAAGGCCCTTAGGAGGTTGAGGCTGCTGGGCTGTGGTAGGCCTGGCAGCCTTTGACTTGGCCTGTTTAGGTGGTTGCTGACGCTTTGCAGCAAAACCACCTGCAGAAGATGTCTGCCCATGAGCAGGATAATATCTTCCCTTTTTAGAAAAAGATGTTTTTTTAAACAATCTTTTCTTAACAGGGGCAGGGGTAGACTTTGAAAGTCGATCCAAAGCAGAGTTCTCAGCATCCATCTGAGTGGCCTTTGCTTGCCAATCCCTGACAAACAGGTTTTCACCTGTACAAGGAAGGTTTCCCAATTCATCTTGGACCCAGAGTTCCAAATCAGAGGCTTGTAACCAAGCAATTCTGCGTGCACCTATGGCAATAGCCGTGGCTCTGCTTACACACTCAAAGGAGTCAAAGGCTGCACGGTTGGAGAATTTGGAAACATCTTGGGCATGTTTGAGCCAAGTGAGAAATTCCTGCCTTTTATCTTCTGAAATAAAAGGAGCTAAAGTTTGCAGATGATCTGTGACTTCTTTTAGAAACATCCCCATATAGAGACTATAGGAGTTTATTCTGGCAGCAAGCATATTGGCCTGGAAAATTCTTCGGCCAAAAGCATCTAGAGTCCTACATTCACGTCCTGGAAGGTTAGAGGAGTGTCTCTTTGCACTCTTTATTTTCTTCATAGCAGACTCAACCACAATAGAGTGGTGAGGAAGCTGAGTCTTATGAAAATCAGGACAGGGAGGGACACGGTACATGGTGTCCAACCTACGAGAATGAGGAGAGGTGGTGAGAGGAGTCTCCCACATGCCCAACTTGAGATCATAAAGAATCTCATGAATAGGTAAGGTAGCTGCTTCCTTAGGAGCCTTAGGATATTGCAAATTATCTAATTGCTTGGCTCTAGGCTCTGACTCAGAGGCCACTGTAATAGAGAGGCCTCTAGCCACTTCCCTAATGAAGTCTTGAAAAGACAAGTCCTCTGGAGGAGACATTCTTCGTTTTGGAGAAGCAGACTCCTGAGGACGTAGTACCGGTGCATCGACAGAAGCCTTCGACTCAGAGTCTTCGGAGGAATCGAAGTATCGCCTGTCTGGATGCTCCTGTAAAGCACGATACGCGTACCGAGTGGGATCGACATCGGGAGTAAGCAGTACCGGTTCGGTACCGATGGGCATCATAGACAGGGTACCGTTGCAGTTGACACCGATGCCTATGTCGATGCAATCGGTACCGGCACCGGGAACGGTGCCGATGCCGGAGTCGGTACCGGCAACGGGGATTGTTGTGGTACCGAAGGCGTCGAAGCCTGCATGAACGCCGTAAGGGTGCGCTGCATGGATAGAATTTTCTGATCCATCGACACCACCAAAGTCTGGATGTCGGTACCAGTAGAGGCCACCGGTACCCCAGAACACGGCAACAGGTCGAGGCCAAGCCATCGATGTCAACCTGTGACCCCATAGATAATGCTTTGGAAGCCGGAACTTCCCGCCGGGGTAATTTTGCCGGAGCGGAATCCTCGAGGACAAGCCCGGAGGCATCTCGATGCTTAGAGGGAGATTTGCCCTTCGAGGACCGGCTAGATTTATGTTTGGTTACCTGAGATCCATGGGAGGAAGAAGCAGCCCTGGAAGACGTTGATGCCACCGAGGCTGCATCAGAGGGAAACAGGGTACTGAGCTTGGCTGCTCGGTTCTGCCGACCTCTTTTAGACATCATGGTGCAGGACACACAATCCATGATGGAATGGTCAGGACCCAAACATTTTAGACACCAATCATGGGTGTCGGTGACAGAAATAGTACCGCCACATTTTGTGCACTTTTTAAACCCGGAAGCGGGCTTCTCCATGAGGAGAAAATATTTAGGCCTAAGGCCCAAACTGAAAATGCACAGTTGAAGAAATATAAGTTTTTTGGGGTTTTTTTTTGAAGAAAGAAAGAAAAGAAAAGACCGGCGGTACCGGTCTGACGTCGAAGGCAGACGCGACACAGAAAAATAAAGAAAAAAATAAAGAACTTCTTCTGCGGTGACAGGAACACGACCTGCTGGCTCTGCGGAAAAGAAGAACTGGAGAGAGGTGGTTGGGAAAGGCGGGAAGGCAGCGCGCAGGCGCTGTGGGCTGCTCCCAAAAGCTTTCTTACTGGACGCTGGGGAGCGTTCCCGCGCAGGCTCCGTCGGTACCGACGATACCCATATGTGAAGACTCATTCCTGCTTGTTCCTGGAGATAAGGCAAGTGGCTCTTTTACAGTACAAAGTATGAAGATTCCTTTCTGCATTTGAAGCATGAGGCCTTGGGAAAAAATACAGGCAGATAAACCGCCTGGTTTAAATGAAAAAGGTGAGACCACGTTTGGCATAAAATGTGGATAAGTCCTAAGGACTACCTTATCATGATGGAACCTTGTTTGCCTCTAAACTCCTAGAGAAAGTAGTCTTCACTCAAATTTCCCATCATCTTGATTCAACACACTTTCTTCACCTCCATCAGTCCGGTTTTCGGCCAGGCTATAGTGTCGAATCCATCATTACTGCTGTCATGAATGAAATTCACTCCTCACATGATCGTGGTGATATCTCGGTGGCGGTGTCCTTAGATCTCTCTGCTGCTTTTGATTTGGTTCATCACTCTCTTCTTCTCTCCAGATTGCTTGACACAGGTGTTCGAGGTACTGTTTATCACTGGTTCCATTCTTTTCTCTATTCTCGTTCTTTTGCAGTGACCTCTGCTTCATCCATCACAGACCACTTTCCCCTTACCTGCGGTGTCCCTCAGGGCTCGGTCTTGGCTCCACTATTATTTAATGTATTCTTGGCTCCTCTGGCACTATTAATTCAACAGTCAGGTATTTCAGGATATTATGCCGATGACATCTTCCTCTTGCATCACACCTCCTCCTCTCATCCAGACATCACTCCTCTAAATGAATGCTTATCTTTAGTTTCTACCTGGTTTTCCTCAAATTGTCTCGTTCTCAATATCTCTAAAACTGCTATTTGGTTTCCGCACAGCTCTGTCTGCCCGTCACTTACCCCTTCTTTTTCAGGCACTCCCATTTCCTTGGTATCCAAGCTTCGTTATTTAGGTGTCTTTCTTGATAGCGCTCTCACATTTAACGATCACATCTCCCAGGTCTCCCTACGCTCCTTTATCTGCCTTCGGCACATTCGTGCCATCAGGCCATTCTTATCTCCCCGAGCTTTGATCACTCTCCTTCTGTCGCTAGTCATCACTAGATTAGACTTCTGTAACTCCATATTTCCTAGCATCCCTCAATATCAGCGTCAACGATTACAACTCTTACAAAACACTGCAGCTCGGATGGTCACTCATGCCTCCCCTCGCGATCACATTACCCCAATTCTACAACTTCATTGGCTTCCGTTGAACTTTTGAATACAATTTAAGATCCTCATTTTGGTCCACCAAGCTATTTATTCTCACAGACCACAGTATCTAGCTGACTTATTAACCTTTCATACACCCACCCGGAGCCTCCGCTCTATTCATATTAACCGTTTACATCTTCCTTCCCCCTCTCACAAGCACATCTTCAGTCAACTAGACAGTCAGCTTTCTTTTATCTAGGCCCCTCCCTGTGGAATTCTCTACCTACTGCCCTTCAACTGGAAGGGTTTTACCCCAAATTCCGCTCTCTCCTAAAAACTCACCTTTTCTCTTCTTCCTTCAATCTCCCCCCCTAACTCTCCTGATTCTCCTCTCCTTTTCATTACTGACTTTTACTGTCTTTTTATTTTTTCTCATTCTCTTCCTCTTTCCTTGTCTATATTGATTGTAATTTCCTTTTCTCTCTGATTTTTTTTTTGCATTGTAAACCGCCCCGATGTAATGGGGGGCGGTATATCAAGTATCTGATAAACAATAAACAATCAGCAACTAATGCTTGCAATTCACTGATGCGACGTGCTGATGTGATTGCAATGAAAAAGATAACTTTCCAGGAAAGGAATTTCAAGGAGGTAGTAGCTAAAGGTTCAAAAGGCGGCTTCATCAGCTGCCCAAGAACCAGATTCAGGTCCCATGCCACTAGAGGTGGCCTAATGGGAGGCTTAGTTAGAAGAAGGCCCCTCATAAATCTCGCTATGAGGGGATGAGAGGAAATAGGTTGTCCATTTAAAGGCTTTAAAGAAGCTGAAATAGTACTTAAATGGACTCTTAATGAGTTAGTCTTAAGTCCTGCATTAGATAAATGGAGGAGATACCTCTGGAATCATTACTGGAGTATAGCAGAGGGGTGAAGACCCTCTTGCGAACACCATATGGAAAACCTTTTCCACTTGAAAGCATAAGAGCGTCTTGTGGAAGTTTTCCTGGAAGCACAAAGGACATCCCTTACTTGTTGAGAAAGGTTAAGACCATGAAGGTCTAGGCTCTCAGCAACCAGACCCTGAGATGCAGAGAGTGGGGATTGGGATGCAACAACATCCCATCCTCCTGAGACAGGAGATCTGGAGCAGATCCTAACTCCAGAGAGGGAGCTTGAGAGAGACGCAGGAGCAGAGGGTACCACACCTGCCGTGGCCAATGTGGAGCTATGAGAATCATGTGACCTTTGTCTCTCTGAAGCTTGAATAGGGTCTTGGGAATTAGGGGAATGGGTGGAAAGGCATATAGGAAGTCCTGAACCCAATGGATGAGGAAAGCATCCCTGGCCTGAGAACCCTGAGCCGGAATTCTGGAACAGAACCGGGGAGGTTTGGCATTCAACAGACTTGCAAAGAGGTCTATGTCCAGAGTTCCCCAAATTTGAAAACTTTTTGCTACCTGGTCTGCAGGAGAGACCATTCATGTGGAAGCAGAACTCGACTGAGCCTGTCTGCCCAAAAGTTTTGAATACCTGGCAGATACACCGCCAGGAGATGAATTTGATGCTCTCTGGCGAGGGCCCATAGTCGCAAAGCTTCATTGCAAAGCGATAGAGAGCCTGTTCCCCCCTGCTTGTTCAGATAGAACATAGCTACTTGATTGTCCGTCTGAATTAGGACTATCTTGTAGCTGAGCTGGGTATGGAACACTCGAAGAACAAGGAAGATGCTCTGAGTTCTAGAAGATTGATATGTAAGTGGGTCTCCTGTGGAGTCCAGGTGCCTTCGGTAGAGAGAACTTGCAGATGAGCTCCCCAACCCACCTGTGAGGCGTCTGTTGTTAGAGTGACCTGGGGTAGGGGTTGCTGGAAAGGGGACCCCACCAACAGGTTTTGGGTTGACTGCCACCATTGTAGAGACAAAATAAGGCGACTTGTGTTTGCTATTTTGTCTGATAGGCAGCCTGATGCCTGAGTCCACTGAGTGGATAGAGTCCATTGGGCTGCTCTCATATGGAGGTGAGCACAGGGAACCACGTGCACGGTAGATGCCATGTGGCCTAGTAGTTGTAACATTTCCCGAACAGTGAGATGAGTTTTTAACACTGCCTGGGAGGCTAACTGCACAATGCGAAGGCAGCGGGCCTGTGGAAGAAAGGCCCTTGCTTTTCTGATGTCCAGCAAAGCTCTTATAAAATCTAGAGATTAAGTGGGAGTTAAGCTGGATTTTGGGATGTTTATGACCAGGCCCAAATACTGAAGGATACGCATTGTGCAAGAAAGGGAAATTCTGGCCTCTGACTCTGATGGGGCTCGAATGAGCCAATCGTCTAAGTAGGGGAAGACTAATATTCCTAGAGTGCAAAGAAATGCTGCCACTACAGCCATACATTTCGTAAACACCCTTGGTGCCGAGGCCAGGCCAAAGGGAAGTACCCTGTATTGGTAGTGCTTTCCTTGAAACAGGAAGCGAAGGAACCTTCGGTGAGTTGGATGGATGAGAACATGAGTGTACGCATCCTTGAGATCTAGAGAACAAAGCCAATCCTGACTCTGAAGGTATGGCAGCAGAGTTCCCAGAGAAATCATCTTGAATTTCTCTTTGAACAGGAATTTGTTCAGTTCTCTGAGGTCTAAAATGGGTCTGTGTCCCCCTGTTTTCTTTGGAATAAGGAAATAAGTGGAGTAAAACCCTGTAGGGAAATGGGTACGTCTTCTATTGCCCCCTGGGCAAGAAGTAAACTGACCTCTTGACTCAACTGAGTGGTGAGAGAAGCCTGAGAATTGAACTGTCTTTCCACCGTAGGAGGGGGCATGCTGAAGAAATGAAGCTTGTACCCCTCTCTTACAATGGAAAGAGTCCATTCTTCTGCTGTTATCTGCCCATATCTGGGGGCAAAACGACACGATCTTCCTGGGATGGTGGAAGGCTCTGGCCCGTTCAGGGCCAGAAAGCCAAGTTCTCTAGATGAGAATCAAAGCCCCTGTGGAGGCTGAGTCTGCTGGGCCGGTTGAGGCTTAGCAGTATTTGATTTCCTTTGCTTTGGGGGCTGCTGTCCCTTTCGGGCGGACTGACCTACAGAATGCACCTGCTGGGTATAGGAGGGATAAAACCTCTTCTTTTTAGAGAAGAATGGTTTCTTGTAGGATTTTCTCCTTGCAGGATCAGCTTTAGCCTTGGATAGCCTATCCAAAGTGGTGTTATCAGCATCCAGCTCATTAGCTTTCTCTTGCCAATTTTTGCCAAAGAGATTTTCAACTGTACAAGGGATATTCCCCAGTTTGTCCTGTACCCAGAGTTCTAAGTCAGATGCCTGGAGCCAGGCAATCCTACGAGCACCTATGGCAATGGCAGAGGTTCTGCTTATGCACTCAAAGCAGTCAAAAGCTGCACGATTAACAAACTTGGAAACATCCTGGGCATGTTTGACAAGTGTAAGAATAAAAGGGAGCAGGGGGGGAGGAAAAGGGAAGGGGGGGAGGAAAAGGGAGCGGGGGGGAGGAAAAGGGAAGGGGGAGGAAAAGGGAGCGGGGGGAGGCGGAAAAGGGAGCGGGGGGAGGCGGAGGAAAAGGGAGCTGACGGGGGAGCAGATGAAAAGGGAGCGGGGGGGCAGAGGAAAAGGGGGCTGACGGGGGGCAGAGGAAAAGGGGGCTGACGGGGGGCAGAGGAAAAGGAGGCTGACGGGGGGGGCTGACAGGGGGGGCAGAGGAAAAGGGGACTGACGGGGGGAGCAGAGGAAAAGGGGGCTGACGGGGGGGGGGGGGGGATTCTGGAATTTTTTACCGGAGGATGTAGTAAAAGCTGTTAGTGTAGCTGGGTTTAAAAAAGGTTTGGAAAAGTTCCTGGAGGAAAGGACCATAAACCATTCTTTTTTTTTTTTTTTTTATTTATACTTTATCATTTTAACAAACAATGAAGAATTTAACAAACTTCATGGAAATAAGACACTGGTTTAGAAATACAACATTGAATCACATCAACATTAAAAAAGAAAAAGTAGTAATAGAAATGCTAAACAATAATATACCAGTGCTTCTATAGCCCACTACAACCAGAATCCAAAAAACAGTATGCATTAAACCGGAGGAAAAAGAGAAAAAGAATGTGAGCAAAACAGTCATAACTAACTCATACGCAGTGAATCAGGAGGCACATCAGAGGGACGCCGAGCACTCAAGAAGCCCACTAACTGGGACGGCTCATAGAAAATATAAAATTGATTCTTTAACCTAACCATACATTTACAAGGGAACTTTAAAAAATATAATCCCCCCAACAACAAAACTCCAGGACGTAATAACATAAATTCTTTCCTCCGTTTTTGAGTTTCCTTCGCTAAATCAGGAAAAACACGAATAACCATCCCACAAAATTGCATAGTACGCTTCTTGAAAAACATTCGTAGGAACCAATCCCTATCTGAAGCTAATACAAACACAGCTATCAGTGTTGATGATATAGCACTCTCAGTTCCTGAGGATTCCAATATAGCTGAAATATTTAACACATCAAATTGATCCCCTATCTCTCTAGGTCCCTCAAAAGGCACTTTTTTCCCAGAGGGAAGATAATAAACTTTAAGCATAGGAGGGTGAGACTCTACTGGTACACCTAAAACTTCCAAAAGATATTTCTTAAACATTTCTTTAGCAGAAATAGAAGACAATCTAGGAAAATTTATACAACGTAGATTACAATATCTTGAAGAATTTTCAAGCATTTCAATCCTTGCTTTCAAAGCCAACATGTCTTTCTGATACTGAGACACACCATCTTCAGAGGAAATAAACTTCTGTTGTAGTTCTGCTACTGAAGATTGTAAAGCGGTTACCTCTAGAGTATGCTGTTGGAGCAAATTTGTATGAACCTGAACCTGGGTGCCTAAAGCCACCACCTGGGGAGCCAACAGTTCTCCAAGCTTGACAATGGCAGACCAGATTGATTCAAGGGTAAAGACAGCCGGTCGTTCCAAGGAAAAAATCATTCGTGGTTGCCCCAAGGGCTCCTCCGTCGAACGGCTGCCCATATCTGGCCCCCCGATATCAGACGCGGCCATCGTCGCTCTGCCTGCAGACCTCCACACTGCCGAATCCACTGAGCTGACCCGTGAGGCGGATCCAGATGACTCACTTCTCCGTAGCGCCGCCGATCCTCCAGGACCAGAACACTCTCCCAGATCGGAATGAGGCTCCTCCTCAGCTGGCGCCGGAATCCGACTCAATAGTGGATCTTTGGGAGGCCGCCACTGCACCGGCGGGGAGATCTCTGGCCCCGAATCACCAATCGAGCCACCCGGCCCCGACCGTGAAGCTAAGGGGCTTTCCTCCGCCGGAATTGTAGACCGCCGCACCGGCGTAACAAAAGGATCTAATGGTCCAACCACAGAAGGGGAAAGGGTAGAAGAGGTTGCCGGGCTCGAGGAGGACTTCTTAAGCCCTTTCGCCTTCCTCTTACCCATTATAACGAGGAGTAAAAAACGCCGCCGCTATTGCTCACACAGAAGACGCCATCTTGGATCCCTCCCCGCCATAAACCATTCTTAAAAAGGGACCCAGGATATCACTGCTTGACCCAATACAAGCATTGAGGAACCTGTGTCTTTTGGGGAAACTGCTAGGTACCTATGACCTAGATTGGCCACTGTTGGAAACAGGATACTGGACTCGATGGACCTTGGTCTGACCCAGTATGGCATATCTTATGTTCCTGCCTCTTATCATCAGGAAGGAGAGGTCTCATAAGCTCGAGATCTCCTGTAACCTTCTTAAGGAACATCCCCATGTATAAGATGTAGGAACTAATCCTGGCAGAAAACATAGAGGCCTGGAATGTTCGACGCCCAAAGGCATCAAGAGTCCTACATTCACGTCCTGGAGGATTAGATGCATGTCTCTTTGCACTCTTGATCCTTCTCATAGCTGACTCTGCCACTATGGAGTGGTGTGGCAACTGAGTTTTTTGAAATCCAGGACAAGGAGTTACTCGATACATGGTATCCAGCCTACGGGAATGAGGAGAGGTGGTAAGAGGTGTTTCCCACATTCTTAACATGAGATCTTGCAAGATCTCATGAATAGGCAAAGTAGCCGCTTCCTTGGGAGCTTTAGGATATTGTAAAATCTCCAACTCCTTTGCTCTGGACTATTTCAGGAGCCACTGTGATGGAAAGACCCCTAGCCACCTCCCTGATAAAATCCTGAAAGGATATATCCTCTGGAGGAGACATACTACGTTTAGGAGAAGGCTCCTCAGAGAGAAGTACTCCGGCATCGACAGAGCTGTTAGAGTCCTCAGAGTCATCAGAGGATTCAAAATATCTTCTATCCGGGTGCTCTTGTAAAGCACGATACCGATACCGGCCTGTCGATACCGGAGGAAATAGCATGACTCTGTGTTGGTAGCATACTGGCCGATGTGGATGCCGTCGGTACTGGTATCGGTGCTGGAACCAGTGTCGGTACCGACTGAACTGTCTGAAGCGGTCCCGAAAGCACCGATGCCGCAAGGAGAGCCGCCAGACTGCGCTCAATAGCCAGGAATCTCTGGTCAATTGACGCTGCCGATGCCTGGGTGTCGGTACCGGACGAAGCGGCTGGTACCCCAGAGCATGGCACCAGTAGTTCTGCCGAGGTTGAGGCCTCGAGAACATCCTGGAGCCCCGATAGTGCTTTGGAAGCCAAAGCCTCCCGCCGGGGCAATTTTGCCGGTACAAGTTCCTCAAGGGCAACGCCAGAGGCATCTCGATGCTTGGAAGGAGATCTACCCTTTGAGGACCAGACAGATTTATGTTTGGTTACCTGAGATCCATGGGAGGAAGACGAAGCCCTGGAAGACGTCGATGCCACGGATGCTGCAACAGAGGGAAAAAGGGTGCTAAGCTTAGCAGCTCGGTTCTGCTGACCCCTCTTCGACATCATCCCACAGGCAACACATTCTGAGATGGAATGGTCAGGACCTAAACATTTGAGGAACCACTTGTGTCGGTGACGGAGATGGTACCGCCACACTTGGAACACTTTTTAAAACCCGAAGCAGGTTTTTCCATGTTGAGGAAAAAATTGGGCCTAGTGCCCAAAATGGTGCATGGCACCCGAGAGAAAAAAGGCTGGAAAATCCAGATAAAAGATTAGATTTTTTTTTTTTTTTTTTTTTTTTAAGAAAGAAAGAACGAACCGGCGGTACCAGTGTAGCGTCGAGGAAGGCAGACGCTACCACAAAAAAGAATGAAAAATATGGGATAATTTCTGCGTTGACAGGAAAACAACCTGCTGGCTCCACGGAAAACGAAGAACTGGAGAGAGGCAGTTGGGAAAGGCGGGAAGGCAGCACGCAGGCGCTGTGGGATGCTCCCAAAAGTTTTCTAATTGGACGCTGGGGAGCGTTCCCACGCAGGTTCCGTCGGTACCGACAATACCCATATGTGAAGACTACATTCCTGCTTGTTCCTGGAGATAAGCCTTTACCCTGCAGGTGGTGGGGCACCGGTTCAACCGCCTGATCCTTGAGAAGACCAGCCAACTCTTCCAAGAGGAGGTTCCTGTGCAAGAGGGGTTCGAGATGCTCTCCTGGGAAATAGGAGGTAGGTACTTGGCTGAAATGGAGCAGATAGCCGTCTTGGACTATCCTTAGAACCCAAGTATCGGATGTAATGGCTGGCCACCTGTGGGCGTACAGGGACAGCTGACCTCCAGTGCAGGGCCAAACAACTGGTGGGAGAGGAGCTATGCAGAGAAGTCAGTCAAAAAAACCCCTCCCTGCTGGGCAGGGGCAGGAGCTGGAGGCTTGGGGGTTTGAGGCTTACGAGGGCCATTCCCCCATCCCCTAGCCTGCTGCCCCTGCTGGTGAGGCCTGGTAGGTGGGGTAGTTTCTGTAAGCCTATCCCTTCCCCGGGTAAAAGGGCTTTTTCCCCCCCGAGGTCTTCTTCCTGTGAGAAGGAGCAGATGGGTCAAGTACTCGGACTCAAATTCAGCAGCCTTCTCAGTCATGGGTTTTCCAAAGAGGTTATCCCCTCGGCAGGGGACATCGACCAACTTGTCCTGTACCCATGGCTCGAGGTAAGACGACATGAGCCAAGCCTGGTGCCTTGCACCGATGCCAGCTGCAGCTACCCGGGCCAAAGCCTCGAAGTCGTCATAGGCTGCTTGAGATATAAACTTCGAGCACTCTCTGATCCCGATGGACAGGGCCTTGAAGCGCTACAAGGGTTCCTCTGAGATGCCAGCAGAGAATCCGGCAATCTCCTTTGCCAGGTCTCTTAAATACATGCCCATGTACAGCTGGTAGGTCTGGACAAGGCATGACGGCATCGAGCCCTGGAAGCACTTTCTGCCAAGGGCGCCCAAGTTCTGGGCCTCCCGGCCGGGAGGCACCAAGGAGTGCATCATTTGGCTCTTGAGCCTTTGCATGGCCGATTCCACAATCATGGAGTTGTGCGGCAGCTGCGCCTTTTGGAACCCGAGGCTCTTACGGACTCAATAAATGGAATCAACCTGTTTGCTGAGGACTGGCGCCGAGGCCGGGGACTCCCTAATGCGGAGCATCAACCATTCCGGCATCGGAGTCACCGGTACAGTAAGGGCCTCCTTCGGAGGAGAGTCATACTGGAGGGCATTGAGCTCCTCGGCTCGAGGCTCCTCCTCGGCATCTGCAGGGAAAGCCAAAGCCTTGGCCATATCCCTCACAAAGTCCGAGAACCTGGTGCCCTCCAGGGGCAACCGTCTCCAAGGTTCCAAACCCAGGGAGTCCGATGGGACGTACCAGGTCCGGTGGGTATCGGGCGAGTCTTCCTCCTCCGTCTCCCAAGCTGAGCCTTCCGAGGAGGACTCATGGGCTTCGGCCTCGAGGGCTCCGAGCGTGTCTGTCCCAATGCCGATGGCCCCGGCGATGACAACCTCACTCCCGAGGGAGACCTTGGCCGGGGATCGACTCGAGCCTGCATGGACTCGAGGATTTGCTCTGCCTCCGGGGTCGACTTAGACGTCGAGGTCCCGGTGGTCGGGGCGGATGCACAGGTGAGACTGGCTGCTGGGTCCATGAAGGCAGACACGCTGCTCTCCAAGGCCGCCAACCTGAGACTCAGCTCAGAAGGCTCCGCAGCCCCCGCTCAGTTCCCGATGCCGGGACCAACGTCGGTTCTCCCGGAGGAGAGTCCACAAGGACAACAGGCATTACCTTGTCCGACGCCTCCGGCTCCATACGAGGTATTTTAGCAGGCCTCTCCAACTTGGTGAACCTGGGGAGACGCTCGACACTCCGCGACTTGGAACCCAAGGGCCCCGGCCAATCGGAGTCCTCCAGAGAAGTAGCCCTCACGGGTTTCTTCTTTTTACGGTGCTCCCAGGTGGGAGACCACTGTTCCCTCTAAGCTGTGCACGTGTGCGCGCGCACACACCTCTCCGAGCAAGCGCACATACTTTACAACAGAGCGCACAAAAGTTACAGCTCTGATTCTGATAGAAAACACAGACGTCTTAAAATTTAAAAGTTATGATTGTAATTACTAGAAATTTCCCGCTTCATTTAGTAATCATCCATTTTCATTTAATTTGATTAAAATCAATGTGGTGTACATACTGTATTCTGACGTGTAGTCAAATTTTAAAGTATATAACTCCGAGTGTCATTATGTGGCGCACAAAAATGTAACCTTCTTTCAAAAGCTGCACACAGCTGATATTTTATGCGCACAGCACCTACAGAAAATTAGAGGGAACATTGTGGGAGACCCCCTTTCAGAAGACCCGACTGTGCTCAGGTTCAGAGTCCCGAGACGTCAAGGCTTCTGACGAGGTCCTGGCCCGGACAGATCCAGACTCGGAGAAAATAGTCTCGCGCTGGTGCTGCCTGCTCCTCAGCGCTTTAGAGGACATCTTGCCACACGGACTGCAGACCACCGGGTCATGGTCGGGTCCGAGGCAGTGGAGGCAGCAGTCATGGGTGTCGGTGAGGGACATAAGTGTCTTACACCAATCACACTTCTTGAATCCGCTGGCAGCCATCAGGGGAAAAGGGGCCCCTGCGAGGTCAAAAGACCGGGCTGCCAGTTGTCACAGGGTAGACCTAGGGCAGCCCGAGAAAATGGAGATCAGCGCGAATGATCGGAGGAAAAATGACAGGGTAAACAAAGTAATGGCAGATGGTTGCTATAGACAACCCAGGCACACGTGCACAAGACCCATGCAGACACACCCAGGTAGCAAAGAAAGGGAATTCACTTTGCCTAATAGGGATCAGCTGGGTGGAGGTGGAGTCAGGAGACACGAGGATAAAATAGGCTCTCAAACAGTTAGAAAGGGAGAGGAGTTGGAGCAACAAAGGTCACAATCAGCGAGACTGCGGCAAACACAGTTGAAGCCGTGGAGAGCATGGAGTTGGTCTGAAAGAGAGAATGAGAGTGAGAGTGAAATATTGGAGCAACGAGGGAGCCAGCGTGAAGGTCTCAGAGAATCCAGAGACCGGTATGAAACAGTGGGAAGTCAGCAGCCTGATAGCGTATATGTGCATGAAAGAGAAGAGAAACGTGGGAAGACTGCAATAGCAGGTACCAGTGCAAGGAATGAAAGTAAAGGCTATTTGCTATCTGAGAGGGTAAAACCCTGGAGTCCTAGAAATAGCCGCACAAACACAAGCTATATAGAGGCTGAGAATAACTTTTCCCCTAGTTACAGAAAACCTAGGAGAAGAGAGTTTTAACTACCAGAAGGAACTGAAGATTTCCCCAGTCATTGTGAGCTCCCAGCTTCTGGCAAAGTTCCGTCAGAAACTTTGCAATCCAGGTCAGCTGAGTTAAGAAAGCTAGACTTGAACAGGCACAGAACCTGCCGTAATTATCCTAATAACAAAGCAAACAGAGATTTGAGCTATCTACTAGGATACCAGCAGGGGCAGAGCTTTGCAAAGCTCAACTCAAAGTCATATGGTAGTTCCCAGGGAGGCATTAGCTCAGATACAGAGAGGAACTTCCTGTTTGACGAAGCAACCCAGCCATACTCTCATTCAGCAGCTGATGTTAAGAATGTAAATGCCGACGAGCCGGAATTAATGGAATATGAAAATTCAAAGGTATCTGTAATTCCTGAATTAATGGACTGCTCTTTAACTCTGGCTGAACCAGAGTTTTCTCTGAGATAGATATTTAATTGTGACCATAGCTCCAGTGTTGAAAGCTGTATGCTAACTTTCAATCACTCTCCAACAAACAGACGTGAGCTGTATTATTAGCCAGCAAAGGGAAGGCTTGTGTGAGACAGCAAGACTGTTTGTTATTTTCTTTGGTTTAAAGTTTGGAAGCTGCAGGAAGCTATTTTTGTTATCCATTTAATTTGTGTTATAAGCCAAAGTGGGCTCTTGTTTTGTGTTACTCAAAAGAGAAAGAAACCTCAAGGGACGGGGAATAAAGCCCTAAACTTGAACTAAAGTTTGTTCTGTGATTTTGTACAAAAGAAGGCACAACTACCACCCTCGAGGAGCCAAGCAATACCAGTTTCTACCGCTTGGGCTCAGAGGCGGTGACACAGTTAAAAGAAAAAGAACGCAAACGCTAGTCACTAAGGACAAAAATGAAAAAGTTAGTCGGACTCGATACCGGTGTACCGAGCCGAAGCGGGAAGGGGAACCAACGTCGAACCGGTACCAAAAATGGTAGAAATAGTCAAAAAACAAATCAACTTTTTCCCCGAGGACAATGGGACAACTTCTGTAAGGGCTCTGCAGAAAAAAGAAGAATGAGCAAGGTGGCACCCTTGGGCAGGAAGGGGACCGCGCATGCGCAAGGCATTCCAAAAGGCTTTCTTTGAAAGCTGGGGAAATTGCTCCGCACAAGGGCTCCGTCGGCGCCGATGTCACCCATATGTGAGGACCGACTTCCTGCTTGTTCCTGGAGAATAAACCAATCCACGTCTTAGCATCTGAACAGAGCCCTGTATCAGAAGGACCGCCTCCTGAGGAAGGGGGAGAGGCTCCGCCACCTGGAGCCGCACCAGGTCCACCAAGTCCACATGGTCGCCAGAGCCAATCCGAGGCCAACACCACCATGAGACCTGTGTGGGTATCAACCATCTGCAGGACATGCCCAATCAGCGACTATGGAGGGAACACAAAGAAGCCTGCCTCAGGGCCAGGGCTGGACCAGTGCATCGAGTCCCTCCACTATGCGCACCCTATGTCTGCTGAAGAACCTGGGGGCCTTGGCATTCGACAATGTCACATACGTCCATCATGGGAACATTCCAGCGCTTTACTATCAGCTGGAATGTCATCCAAGAGATGACGGCATAGATAATCCGCCTGGACATGGTTTATCCTGGCCGCATGTGCTGCTGAGAGCGAAAGCAGATGGGCCTCCGCACACTGCAGGAGCGGAATCGCTTCCATCACTACCAGTGAGCTCTAAGTGCTCCCCTGCCAGTTGCTGTAAGCCACGGTTGTGGCATTGTCAGACAGCACCCTCGTGGCTAGTCCCCGAACCACGAGAAGGAAAAAATCCAGGGCCAAACTGCCCTAGTCTCCAGGCAATAGGCCAGAGGCTTTCCTCTACTGTCCCTGACAATGAGCTCCCAATCAAAGACTGGCATCTGTCGTTACCACCACCCAGTCTGGGGTCTTGAGTTGGTTGCATCAAGCCACCAGTCCAAACTCTCCCGGGCCTGGCATTGATTGCACCTGCAAGGACTATCGTGTCAAGAGCGCCACCCGGAGAGTCACATATGGAGTCAAGCCCAGGACATCAACTCCAGGGAGGCCTCCATAGAGTTGAATACCTGCAGGTAGTCCCAAGCCCTCGGGCAGGGAATCACCTGCAACCTCTGTACCTGCCGCTTCGGCTTTCATTGTCCTGCTTTACGACAGAAATATCATCCCTGCTGCGTGTCGAAGCAGGCACCCAGATACTCTAGGGATTGTGCAGGGGACAGCTGATTCTTGGCAAAATTCACAACCCAACCGAGTTCCTGCAGCTGGCGAATCACACAGGCCATCACCTCCTAACACTGGCAAGAATTGCGCTCAAATCAACCAATTGTCCAGAAATGAATACACCAGAACACCCATCTTCCGCAGGGCTGCCGCCGCCGCCACCACTACCACCACCACCACCATCATTTTGGTGAAAACCTGAGGGGCAGTGGCCAGCCCGAAGGGGAGGGCCTGGAATTTAAAATGTCCCTGCGGAACAACAAAATGCAAAAAGTGTTGATGCTCCAGCAAATGGGAATATGCAGATACGCCTCGGAAAGATCCACGGACATCAAAAGCTACCCTTGCCGACAGCCATAATGAAGGACCACAAGGTCTCCATGTGAAATCGTGAAACCCGGAGGGCCATGTTTACCCCTTTTCAGTTCCAGTATGGGGTGCCAAGAACCTTCCTTCTTGGACACCACAAAGTAAATGGAGTAAAGCCCTGTCCCCCACTCTTCCAGAAGCACAGCACTACGGCGTCTAGTTACAGAAAATGGTCAAGCATCTCCTGGACTGCCAAGACCATGGCAGGGGCTTAACAAGAGAGGTCTGGCAAACCCGAGGGCATGGCCCTTGTGTATAATCTCCAGGACCCAAGTGTCCATCTTAAATGAGGCCCAGGCAGGGTAAAATTGGGTTAGGCAACCACCTATCAACTACTCTTCCACTAGGACCTCCGAACTGTCAATAAGACGACATGGTGACATTGAGGCCACCTGCGGCCCCCTTCTCTGCCTCCCCAACCACCTCCACGAAAGGAGGGACCTTTCGAGAGAAACCGGGACCTCTGACGGTTCACCCCATGGGTCAGGTGGAACTGTCATGCCTTATGACCTCAGCCTATAGAAGAGGATCCATGGGCATGTCCTCTGGGAAACTCGCAACCTTATTATCTCCCAGGTACTTTACTAGCTTCTCCAAATCCTCCCTAAAGAGGAGCCTAATCAAGAAGAGGAGCTTCCTCGCCATGGAAGCCAAATCTGCCGACAAGTTCTGTAGCCACAAGAACTACCTAGCAGCCACCATAATTGACACTAACTTGGCCAAGGCCCTAAAGCAAGTTGTAGAGAAGCTCAACCAGGAAGGCCCAGACTCCAACTGGGCCACCTCCTCCTGGGGTGCCACCTGTGGAAGCGACGTCTCTAGAATATTCTGCAACCAATGTAGGCAGGCCCATGCCACAGAGGAGCCACAGATGGCTCCCTGTAAGGCCAGGGCAAAACCTCAAAGGCCTACTTAAGCAGCACCTTCATACGCCGATCCTGCAGGTCCTTCAAGGCCAGTCCTCTTTCCACCGGAATAGTAGTCTTCCTGGTGACCACTGCCACCAGTGCATCCACCCAGGGCGGAGCCAATGCACCCTCTACTCCGGAGGGATGGGGTAGAGCCTGCCCATATTCCTACCGACCCTCATGTCTGCATCCGGGACCTTCCACTCCTCATCAACCATGGCCTTGACCTCTCGATGGATGGGAAAGGTGCAAAGGTGGTTCCAAATACCCTTGAGGAGCAAATCCTCTGCCTGTTACATGAAGTCTGGCAGTGGATCCATCCGCAATCTGCAAAGCTGCCAAGGTCTGGACAATGAGGGAAGGGAGCTCATCCCTATGAAATATGGAAATGGTTGAAGAATCCTCCCCAGCAAGGCGCTCCCGCTCTTCTAACTTGTCAGGGTCCAGATCCACCAAATAACCCTCTAGAGCTGCTAAGGATCCCATCAAGGCCCCATTCTCAAAATTCAAGAACCTCTCCCAGCAAGGGTGCTTCTCCACCACCAGCAATGACAGTCTCCCCCCTGCAAGGAGGGAGACCCCCGTTCAGGGGTCACCACCCCAAGGGCTTGCTGCATTAAAAAGGCCTGATGAAGCAATAACACATACTCAGGGGGGGAAAGGGAACTTCCACCCACAGTTCAGACTCCCTCCAACCACCCCAGGGGGCTCTGAGGCCACTGGCTTCAAAAAAGACCTTCTCTGCTCTCTGAAACAGAAGCAGCAACAGACAAGATGGTGGCCATTCCGGCCAAACCCGCAGGCATTCCAGCCTCCCCTGAGGGGCGCTCATGGCCAGAAAGTCCCTCCACGGCTGCCTCCGATGCAGCTAGGGTACAGTAAGCTTGCTGCGACAGCCATGCTCTACTTAACACAGATACAGCAGCATCCTACTGCAGAGAGCACACTCCTGCTGCAGCCAAATGCTCAATAATGGCTCCTATTTCCATCAGCCATTTGCGTGCTGAGCGGAAATCTCCCTCACCCTGACTCGCTGACTCCTGAAGGTCTTGCTGTGCTGCTACTGCCTCTCCCAATGCTGCTTGTTAAAAATTAATTCATTCATTCAATCATTCAAGCAGGAGCCGAGAGCTCAACCCCGGCCTCCTCCAAACAGTTGTGGAGGTGGAGAAGGAAAAGGGGGGAGCAACTGTCTCCTACTGCCCAGAGAAAATTGAGGAGTGGATGGAGGAGGGACCTGGTGCCACGGGGTTTTGCACCCCAAAATCGCAGCACAGTACCTAAGAAAAAAAAACAACAAACTGCACAGGCCTACGCTCATCCACCTGCTGGAGACAGAAGTACTGGCTCTGCAGGGAAATACAGGATACTTAATGGAAAAGGTTTGAGCTGGCTGTTCTCAGTCACCCCCCTGATGGTGTTATGAGCATAACTCATGTGTCTGGACCGGATTAGAGGAACTAACTGGAACTGACTCATTTTTAAAAGCTTCACTCCACTCTATCATATACTCTTCCTCAGCTGTCTATTCAAGCAGAAGAGCCCTAATCACTTTAAGCCTTTCCTCATGGGCGAGTCGCTCCATTCCCTTATCCTCTCTCTATTTTCTAATTCCACTATATCTCTACCACAACTCCATACAATACTAAAGGTATGGTGTACCACTTATCAATATGCTTCACTAAAGATGACACCAAGTTCCTAATAGCTTAATTGTGTTCCCTTCCATCTCTCCAATAAGATGATATTTTACTTACCAGTTAATGTCCTTTCCTTGAGTCCTGCTAGACCAGTCCAGACAAGTGGCTTGTGTTTCCCTACCAGAAGATTGGTGGAGACAAAAACAATGAAAAACCCCGGTTTCAATGACATCACTCTCATGCCTCAGCCAACAGAGGTCCCTCAGTATTGGTCCCAAAGCATATTGGAGAAAACATGGCAAGCCTGACAACCTCAATCATGGGCAACAAGAAATAAACAAATCGAAAACTATGCACAAGAAAGCATAAATAGAAGGCTGTCCGTAGAAGATGAACCTGCAGAGTCAAGTATAAAAATCATAGTGGACCTTAGGATACCACAGCAGAAGAGCAGAACAAATACAGTTTCAGGGGCAGACCCTGAATTGGTCTAGCAGGACTTAACATTTTACTTACCAGTTGATGTCCTTTCCTTAACTTCCATTATCGTCCTGACAAGTGGGATGTACCAAAGCTATACCACCACTGGGCGGGAGACGACACAGTAACTTGCAAAACTCTTGAGCCAAAGGCCGTGTCTGCTCACGTTTGGACATCCAAGTGGCTATGCTTGACAGAAGTGGAAAGTGATGACCACTTTGCTGCCGGACAAATGTCTGCAGGAGCTACCGAGTTCTGCTACACCCACGATGACACTTGCGCGTGGGTAGAATGGGTGTGCAAACCCTCCAGAATCGGCCAGTTCTTCAACAAATAAACCAAGGCAATAGCCTCCTTAATCCAACGCCCCACAGTTGACCTGGCTACTGTTTAGCCTTTGCACAGGCTAACCAACAGCCCAAAAAAGATGGTCTGACTTACGAAAGGAATTCATAACCTCCAAGAATTGGAGAAGCAACCTCCAAGAATTGGAGAAGCACCCTCCAGATATCCAAAAGGCAAAGATTCTTATCCTTCCCTCCAAACTGCTCTTTAGATATGGCGGGCAGGCAAACCACCTGATTCACGTGAAAAGAGACAGCACCGTAGTCAAGAAAGAAGGTACAAGCCAAAAGGAAATGGCATCCTTTGAAAAAAATATATATAAGGATCTCTGTAAGACAAAGCCTGCAGCTCAGAGATCTGCCTTATAGAACAAATCGCGACCAATTAGACAGTCTTTAGTGTCAAATCCTTTAAGGTAGCACACGTCAACGGCTCAAAGGGGGCTGCCACCAGGGCCCTGAGAACCAGACAGATCCTAGGAAGGGATCAAAAACCAAAAAGAGGAAGTCGCAGACACCAAATCCTCTGCAGAAAATGAAATACGCCTGAGTTTAAGGCTAAAGACTGTCCCTCCACCGGAGCACAGAAACAGATCACAGTTGCCACTTGAACTTTTATGGAGCTAAGTGAGAGGCCTTTCTTTAGGCCATCCTGCAGAAAGGCCAACAGGGAGGACACCTTGGCTGACTTAGGAGTCAACTGCCACTTGCCGTACCAGCACTCAAAGAGGCACCATATCAGTATGTTTGCTAGCTTGATAGACCTCCTCCAGTCACAGAGTAAAGATCACTGCTGGATAGTAGCCCTTAGACACTAGCAGTCTCCTTTCAAAAGCCATGCCGCAGGCAAGAAGGGAGAAGGGTCCTCCTGGATAATCTGTTCCTGCCACAACAGCCCCCAAAACGGAGACAACTGAAGGAGTGGTGCCTTCAGGAGCTGCATCAGGTTTCCGAACCATACTCTCTATGGCCAATCTTGTGCTACCAGAACAATCCTGCATGGCTGGCGCTCTATACACTGAATCACATGCCCCATCAGGGCTCACAGAGGAAACACATACAGCAGCTGCTGACCTGGCCAAGGCCAGGTCAGGACATCGATGCCCTCGGACCCTGTCACCGTGTGGTGACTGAAGCAGCGGAAAACTTTCACATTAGGGCGGATGCCATCAGATCCATCTCTTATTGACCCCAACAGCACAGAATCTACTGAAATGCCTCCTGACTCAACTCCCACTCTCCAGGATTCAGAAAGCGCTGGCTGAAGAAGTCCACTTTCACACTGTCCACCCCGTCAATGTGCTGGGCTGACAAGGCTAGGGGATTTTTCTATGCTCAGGCAAACAGGAGATCCATCTCCAGGATCATCCCAGCACACCTTGTGCCATCTTGCTGAATGACATAAGTTACTGCCGTGACATTGTCTGAAAACACTCAAATCGCCTGGCCCACAACCAGGAACCAGAAATTCAGAAGACCCAACCTGATGGTCCTCGTCTCAAAGCGACTGATGGACCACACTGCTTCCCTGCGGTTTCAACAACCTTGGGCTGTACGGTCTTGATAATGGGTTCCCCAGCCTGAAAGACTGGCATCCATTGTCAGCAAGATCCAGGAGCAATTGTCTAGTAGTATGCCCTTCCTCAGATGACAGGGCTTCTACCATCACCACTGCATGCTAGCCTTTACAATCAATGGGAGCAGAAGCCTGACAGCTCAGGAATCATTGACAGCTCAGGAATCACTACCTAAGACTACTCATAGAAAAGGACAATCAAATAAACTAAAGATTCCAAAAGAATATATAAGATCTCACAAAATTACAAATAATAGAGCCTTTTCCCACATAGCTCCAACAACTTGGAACTCGTTACCAGAGGACTTACGATCACTAACAGAGATAACAGAATTCAGAAAAAAATTGAAAACATATCTATTCACTAAACACTATAATTCCATAGAAAACATTCCACTCAACTTAGATAAAGGCTAAACATGAACCCCCCCACATCAAGCGTATACTCCCTTCTTCAAGGGATAACACACAAAACATAATCGAATGAACACTCCACTCCTATGCATTGATACCCTACTTGTATATAGTTGCAACTGATATGATCTGCCTATGCGGTAGAGTCAGTACTTTGTTTAAATTGTTACACAATCTGTGTTAGTTGAATTATTCTGCTTAGTTTTTAAACCTATGTGTGCATGTTAAGATGTTCTATGTAAAAAGTTATTCTGTTCCATGTAAAACAAGCTCTGCATTGTTAACTGTTGTTAATTGTACACCGCAACTGATCGCTGGAAGATGCGGTATATAAATAAGTGTTAAATAAATAAAATAAATAATTGAGTCAACCACAACGGCTGGAGTGATCGCATGTGAGCACATGCCCACATCACCATCACTATGGCTGCTGTCATCAATCAATCAGAGGAGTTGAAGATAATCCCAGATGTAGCAGCCTGCTGCATACAGAATAGAACCAGTCAATCCAACAGTCTTTTGACTTTCTCCCCTGGCATGAAAACTCTGCCCACTCGAGTGTCGAAATGTGCTCCCAGAAACTCTTAAGGACTGGGAAAGCAACAGTTGGCTCTTCTCCTGACTGATCACCCAGCTGAGGTGTTCCAGAAAGGACATCACTCGGGACGTCACCCAAGACGCTTCTGAACAGAAATTGGCTCTGATGAGACAGTTGTCAAAATAGGGATGGACACAGATCCCTTGGCACCACAAGAGTCACCACAATGACCTTGAGAACATCCTTGGGGCGGTGGATAACCCAAAAAGGAGGGCAGCGAACTGACAATGGAGCCAAGCATGGCAAAATGCAGACACTTCTGCTACTTCCCCCGTACCGGAATATGAAAATACTTTGGCCAGATCCAGAGATACCAAGAATTCCACTTGGCGCACTGTTTGAACCATGGAGCACAAGGTTTCCATGCGGAAGCTCAGGACGTGCCAAGTACTCATTGACCCCCTTGAGGTCCAGAATGAGCTAGAAGGAACCGTCCTTTGTCACCATAAAATAAAAAGAGTACCTATTCTAGTCCCACTCATTGTGGGGGAGGGCACCACTGCCTTTAGGTGTTACAACTTGTCCAAAGTGGACCAAACAGCAGCACCTTTGATCACAGACCCACATGGAGAAATTATGAAAACATCGAGAATCGGCTCTTTGCATTCCAGAACACAGCCAAACTGAATGGTGTCTAGCACCCAGCAATCCTTAGTGACCTGGGCCCATTCCTGAAAGAAGAGGCAAAGCCTGCTGCCCACTTGAGAAATCAGGGAAAGGGATCCCAAACTTTCATTGCGCAGTCCGAAAAGGTCCACCTCTGGAAGGGACCGAATCTCTAGGCCTACGCACTCCACAAACGAACTGAGGACGAGCCACAGGGTGAAAGCAGAGGGTAAGAAAGATTTTCCAGGTTGGTTATGACGACAGTCCCGAAACCCCCAGGAATCCAGCAGAGGCTGATGAGGAAGAGGCACCAGCCCACTTCACAGGCCCTTGGACCAGTCTTCTGGGAGGCAGTAAGATTCTGTCTTGCCTCGATCCTTCACATCAATTCCAAACAGAAACTTCCCCTTAAAAGCAGTTGATTCAACTGGGCTTTGGAGGATGTGTCCGCAGCCCAGTGCCTGAGCCAAATCCAACACTGTGACACCATCATCAGGGCACTACGTTTGGCTGCCAAATGTACCAGGGCATACATGGCATTAGAAAGGAAGGCCACAGCAGACTCCAAAAAAGGGAGTAGTATCAGGCAGAAGAGAGTGAATCCACTGGAGCAGGGCTCGAGACTTCAGGCTGATGCATACCGCCAGCTACAGAATAGCCACAGTGACGGCGAACTGGCTCCTCAGCAAGGAATCCATCTTGTAGTCCAGAAATTCCTTAAGGCTGATCAGTCTTTCACAAGAATGGAGGTCCATCTGGTAACCACTGTGACCTGCACATCCACCCAGGGAATGTCAAACCATTCATTCAATGCACTCCTCTTCTGGGAGAACAGGGATCTTCATATACACTCTTAACCTTTTAGGAAGTCAAGGAGTCGCACTCCGACCGGGGCATATCCTTGATCACCTCCAGGAAAGGGAAGACAGTAGCGGAGTTCCGCACCCCTTTAATGAGTGGGTGTACCATTGGCTTCTGCTCCATGCCGGAAGCAACGATCAAGTTCAAAAACGGTTGAAACCCTAGTAAACACCCCCCCCCCCTCCATCCAGAATAGGCAGTTTACGTTGGCCTCTGCATAATCTTCTGAAGGTGAGAATACTTCCTCATCCACATCAGAGCTCAACAGCATCTGAGGCATAGTCAACATATTTAATAGATCCCAGCTGTTCTCCATTTTCAGGGTGTGTCCCTTGCCAGGAACGTTTAGCCAAAGGTAAGCACACAGGGCTTCTACTTTCAGAATGCATAGCACGAGACTTTGTCCAGGGGCACCCAGAGGCCACAGGGTCTGAATTTCCATACCAAAAGGACCAGGCCTGTTGCAAAGAGGAAAATAATTCCAGAGAGAACAATCTGGACTCCAAAAGTTCTCCTCTTAAATAACACTCACCAATACTAGAGGGCACTGCCGCTACAGACCACCTAGAGGATGAAGAGCCTCCCACAGCACAGTCGGCAGAGCCTTTGGACAGCTGAACATCCTTACCCTTACTGCCATCCTGCCCTGAGGCAGGTAAGGGTAGATAGCGTAGTTACTCACCTGTAACAGGTGCTCTCCAGGAAACAGCAGGAATCAGTCCTCACTTATGGGTGACACTGGCACAGACGGAGCCCGCGCAGAGCAATTCCCCAGCTTTCAAAGAAAGCCTTTGGGATTGCTGTCATGCATTTGTGGTCCTCCCCCCCCCCCCCACCCCTCTCCCAAGGGTGCCATCTTGCTCAGTCAGGTCCCTTAGCTCAAACCCTACCAAGCAGTTGGCAAGGGAAGAACAAAAATCCAGCAACTCATCAGGGGAGGCGGGAGGGTAGTGAGGACTGATTCCTGCTATCCCTGGAGAACACCTATTACAGGTGAGTAACTACGCTTTTTCCAGGAACAAGCAGGAAGTCAGTCCTCACTTATGGGACTCCCCAGCTACAGGCTACTGAACCTGTAACCAAAAAATTCCTCCATGGGGTCATAAGCAGAAGCAGATGCTCGAAGAAGCCCAAGTCATCGGGGAAAAGCCCTTGATAGCCATGAAGAAGGGTCAGAGGGCAGGCACTGCTTATACCCCGAACAGATTACGGAGTAAAGCCTGGCCGAAGGCACTGTCCCAACGGGACTCCCTCTCCAGCAGTAGTGGGCAGCAAAGGTGTTCGCTGAAGACAAGGTCGCCGCCCAGCATATGTCCATCAGGGGCACAGAGCACAGCGAGGCCACCGAAGCCGCTTTGGCCCAGACCACGTGCACGGTGACCCGACAATCTAACGGGACTCCCGTCTTCATGTAAGTAAAGGCGATGCAGTCCTCCACCCAAATGGAGAGGGTGTGTTTTTGTGACCTACTATCCCAATCAACTGGGGCAGGCAGTCACTAGAGGCGGCCAGACCTGAGATGAGCCTGGGTGCTCTGCAAATAGAAGGAAAGAGCCCTTTTGCAGTTGAGTGTATGGAGAGCTGCCGACATCTGGTCAGCATGGGGCATTGGGAAGAAAGTCAGTAAGACTATCTCCTGATTGAGATGGAAGTCCGAAACAATCTTCGGCAGGAACTTGGGGTGGGTATGGAGGACCACCCTATTCCTATAGAATCTCGTGTAAGGGGCGTCAGCCATGAAAGCCTGGAACTCGCTGACTTGCAGGCAGAGGTCAGGGCCATCAGGAAGACCACCTTCCAGGAGAGGTGCCAAAGCGAGCACGTCGCCATCGGCTTGAAGGGTGAACGTGTAAGCTGCATGAGCACTACGTTCAGGTCCCTTTCTGCCAGGGGCAATCAGATGGGCGGTTTGAACAGCAAGAGACACCGCATAAAAGCAGGAGACCGATAGCTGCCCCGAAAAGGGCTTTCCCTCAATGGGGAGGTGATTCGCCAAGATAGCGTTCTAATGCACCCTGACGGAGTTCGACTTCAGACCTTCCTTCGAGAGATGGAGGCAGTACTGGAGGACCCACCGAGTGGAGCAAGAGAATGGGTCGATCTGGAGCCCGGAGCACCAGACCGAGAAATACTGCCACTTGAAGGCATAAGCTCATCTAGTCGAGGTATTCCTCGATGTGAGGAGAACCTCCTCAACCTCCTCCGGGAGACCCAGCGGGGCTAGAGAGACCCGTTCAGCTGCCAGGCTGTGAGGGATAACAAAGTCAGGTTCGGATGCCGCACCCATCCGTCCTCCTGCATTAGCAGGCTCGGGGCACAGCCCAGGGTGACTGGAGGCTCTGTCGACAGCCAGAGCAGGAGCGGAAGCGGGAACCAGGGCTGTCGAGGCCATGAGGGAGATACGAGGCTCTTCGATGCCCGGTCCCGCTGAGCTTTAAGGAGGGTCCTTGCAATGAGAGAAGTGGGAGGGAACGCATAGTGGTTTGGGCAAGTTACCTCAGGCCGAAAGGTATCGACTCCAAGCTTGCCATAGAAGGGAACGATCCTGTTGACAAAAGCATGGTAGGAGTTGGCCACGATGCTACTGTGGATACCGGTACCGATGCCAATACCGGTACCGATGTCAGAGTCGAGCCCAACAGACATCGGAGCAGTCACCGGTGACAGTTCAATCGGTACCGAGGTAACCGAAAACCTCCGGCCGCTATCCTCGGTACCGAGCCACCGGTATCGATCGGTGTCGGTACCAAAGCGTATTGGTACCCAGTCTTCCAGACTAGAGATCGATTCCAAACTTGGCATCGAGGGCAGAGAGCCTGATAAGCGAAGCATGGAAGGTACCGACCATAAGGGTAATGAGGACATCCAAGGCGAGTCGGTACTCAGTCCTCCAGACTCGGCATCGAAGGAAGCGAGGCTATCGATGCACGTCTGGAGGGTACCGACATCGGTGGTAGTATCGGTGCTGGTACCGATAATGGAAAGTCAGTCTGGAGAGTATCCACCGGTCCCGAAGGCACCGAGGACGCCAGGTGACCATCCCTGGTGAGGAGTGTTTCATCCAACACCAGTGCCAATGCCGGGGTATCGGTACCACTCGAAGCGGATGCCACCACCGTTCACGGCTCAGGTATGTTCTGTGAGGGGTGAACCCCAGGAACAACCTGAAACCCCTGAAAGGCTTTGGAGACCGAAGACTCCCACCGGGGTTTTGAAGCCAGTGGGCCCTCGAGGGCAAGGCCGGAGCCGTCTACATGCTGTGCATGAGACCTACCACTCGAGGGCTGGCTAGTTTTAACAGACTGTTTGTGGGTTACCTGATCCTGTGTAGAAGAAGGGGACGGTGCCCCGAAGTTGGAGGGAAACCGTGTATCGAGGGAACCTCGATGTTGAAGACTTCTTCTCACCAAACTGTTATCAGGACCCAAGCAGGTTAGACACAGACTACGAGGGTCTAAAAATAAAGTTGTACCGCCACAGTTTGAACATTTCTTGGAGAAAGTGGCTGGCGGTTCCATGAAGGAAAAAGAAGAGGCCTAAAAGGCCTAAGAACCGTGGGACACTATGAAGAAAAAATATCCTTTGAAAAAGGAAGATTTTACAAGAAAAGAAAAGAACACACCGGCGGTATTGGTGGCGTCGGGAAAGACAGCCGCGACCACAAGAAAACTAAAGAAATAAAACAAGAATTTTCTGCGGTGACAGGAGGACGTCCTGCCGGCTCCGCGGAAAACGAAAACTAAGGAGAGGCAGTTGGGAAAGGCGGGAAGGCAGCACGCAGGCATGGTGGGATGCTTCCAAAAGCTCTTTGATTGGACACTGGGAACCGTTCCCGCGCAGACTCCGTCGGTACCGACGTACCCATATGTGAAGACTCATTCCTGCTTGCTCCTGGAGATCCGGGGAAGTTTGGCATTCAACGGACTTGCAAAGAGGTCTATGTCCGGGGTTCCCCAAATTCGAAAAATCTTGGCCACCTGGTCTGCATGTAGAGACCATTCGTGTGGAAGCAGAACTCAACTGAGTCTGTCTGCCCAAGAGTTTTGTATACCTGGAAGATACACAGCCAGGAGATGAATCTGATGCTCTCTGGCGAAGGCCCATAGTCGCAAAGCTTTGCTGCAAAGCGACAGATAACCTGTTCCACCCTGCTTGTTCACGTAGAACATGGCTACTTGATTGTCCGTATGAATGAGGACTGTCTTGTAGCTGAGCAGGGTGTGGAACACTCGAAGAGCAAGGAAGATTGCTCTGAGCTCCAAGAGATTGATATGTAGATGAGTCTCCTGCGGAGTGGGTCCACTGAGTGGATCAAGTCCACTGGGCTGCTCTCATATGGAGGCGAGCATAAGGAATCACATGCACGGTAGATGCCATGTGGCCTAGTAGTTGTAGCATTTCTCGGGCAGTGAGATGGGGCTTCAACACTGCTTGAGAAGCTAACTGCACCATGCGAAGGCAATGGGCCTGGGGAAGATAGGCCCTTGCTTTTCTGGTATCCAGCAAAGCTCCTATGAACTCTAGAGACTGAGTGGGAGTTAGACTGGATTTTGGGATGTTTATGACCAGACCCAAATACTGAAGGATACGCATTGTGCAAGATAGAGAAGTCCTGGCCTCTGACTCTGATGGGGCTCGAATAAGTCAGTCGTCTAAATAAGGGAAGACGAATATCCCTAGAGTGCGGAGAAATGCTGCTACCACAGCCATGCATTTCGTGAACCCCCTTGGTGCTGAGGCCAGGCCAAAAGGAAGCACCCTGTATTGGTAGTGCTTTCTTGAAAAAGGAACCGAAGGAACTTTCTGTGAGTTGGGTGGATGAGAACATGGGTGTACGCATCCTTGAGATCTAGAGAACAAAGCCAATCCTGACCCTGAAGGTATGGCAGCAGAGTTCCTAGAGAAATCATCTTGAATTTCTCTTTGAACAGGAATTTGTTCAATTCTCTGAGGTCCAAGATAGGTCTGTATCCCCCTGTTTTCTTTGGAATAAGGAAATAGGGGGAGTAAAACCCTGTACCCTGTTGGTGGATGGGTACTACTTCTATTGCCCCTTGGGCAAGAAGCATAGTGACCTCTTGATCTAACAGGTTGATGAGAGAGGTCTGAGAATTGAACTCTTTTACCACTGTGTGAGGGGGCATGCACAGAAATTGCAGCTTGTACCCCTCTCTTATAATGGAAAGTGTCCAATGCTCTGCTGTTATCTGCTCCCACCTTTGGGCAAAGTGACATAACCTTCCTGGAATGGTGGAAGGCTCTGGTCCATTGAGGGCCAGGAAGGCTAAGTTCTCTAGATGAAAGTCAAAGGCCTTGTGGAGGCTGAGACTGCTGAGACGGTCGAGGCTTAGCACTCTTTGCTTTCCTTTGTTTAGGTGGTTGCTGACCTTTCCGGGCAGGCTGACCTGCAGAACGTCCCTGCTGGGAATAAGAGGGATAAAAACCTCCTTTTTTTGAGAAGAAATCTTTCAAGAAGCCTTTCTCGCAGGATCAGCTGTGGCTTTGGATAGTCTATCCAAAGTGGAGTTGTCAGCATCTAATTCATTGGCTTTTTCTTGCCAATTTTTGCCGAATAGATTCTCACCTGTACAAGGGATATTGCCCAGTTTGTCCTGCACCCAGAGCTCCAAATCGGATGCCTGGAGCCAGGCAATTCTACGTGCACCTATGGCAATGGCAGAGGTTCTGCTTATGCACTCAAAACAGTCAAAAGCTGCACAGTTGACAAACTTAGACACATCCTGGGCATGTTTGACCAGTGTGAGAAAATCCTGCCTTCTATCCTCAGGAAGAAGAGGGCTCAAAACCTCTAAATCACCTGTGACTTCTTTAAGGAACATTCCCATATATAAAATATAGGAACTGATCCTGGCAGAAAGCATTGAAGCCTGGAAAGTACGACGTCCAAAGGCATCCAAAGTTCTACACTCACGTCCTGGAGGATTAGAGGCATGCATCTTTGCACTTCGGATCTTTCTCATAGCTGATTCCACTACAATAGAGTGGTGGGGAAGCTGAGTTTTCTGGAATCCAGGACAAGGGGGGACTCGATACATGGTATCCAGTCTGCGAGAGTGAGGAGAGGTGGTGAGAGGTGTCTCCCACATTCTCAACATGAGATCATGTAAGATCTCATGGATAGGCAAAGTAGCTGCCTCCTTAGGAGCTTTGGGATATTGTAAAATCTCCAACTCCTTAGCTCTGTGCTCTGTCTCTTGAGTCACAGTAATGGACAACCCACGAGCCACCTCCCTGATGAAATCTTGAAAAGAGATATCTTCTGGAGGAGACATCCTACGTTTAGGAGAGGAAGGCTCCTCCGGGAGAAGTATCCCAGTACCGGCAGAGCTATCAGAATCCTCGGAGTCCTCCGAGGACTCGAAGTATCGTCTGTCCGGATGCTCTTGAAGAGCCCGATACCCGTACTGACCGAAGTGGGTACCGGGGGTAATCGGTACCGGTGTATCGGCACCAGAAGGCATCGCATGACTGGGTGCCGGCAAAGTCAATACCGATGTCGATGCTATCGGTACTGGTACCGATACCGGTGCCGGTTGAATCGTTTGACGCAGTTCCGAGGGCATCGATGCCGCAAGGAGAGCTGCCAGACTGCGTTCAATAGCCAGGAACCTCTGGTCTATTGACGCTGCCGATGCCTGGGTGTCGGTACCGGAAAGAGGCCGGTACCCCCGAGCATGGCACCAGTAGTTCTGCCGAGGTCGAGGACTCGAGAACATCCTGGATCCCCAATAATGCTTTGGAAGCTGAAGCCTCCCGCCGGGGCAACTTTGCTGGTATGGAACCCTCAAGGGCAATGCCAGAGGCATCTCGATGCTTGGAAGGAGAACGACCCTTTGAGGACCGGCTGGACTTATGTTTAGTTACCTGAGATCCATGGGAGGAAGACGAAGCCCTGGAAGACGTCGATGCCACCGAAGCTGCATCGGAGGGAAAAAGGGCACTGAGCTTGGCAGCTCGGTTCCGTCGACCCCTTTTGAACATCATGGCACAAGCCATGCACTCGGAGATGGAGTGGTCAGGACCTAAACATTTAAGACACCACTCGTGGGTGTCGGTGACGGAGATGGTACCGCCACACTTGCTGCATTTTTTAAAATCCGAGGCGGGTTTCTCCATGGTGGAGGAAATTTTGGGCCTAAGGCCCAAAATGGCGCTTGCACCTGGAAAGAAAAGTTTGGAAAAAAGAATATCTTTTTTTTTTTGAAAAGGAAAGAAAGAAGAACCGGCGGTACCGGTGTAGCGTCGAGGAAGGCAGACGCGACCACAAAAAAGAAGAATAAGGAAAATAATTTTCTGCGGTGACAGGAACACGACCTGCTGTCTCCGCGGAAAACGAGGAACTGGAGAGAGGCAGTTGGGAAAGGCGGGAAGGCAGCACACAGGCGCTGTGGGATGCTCCCAAAAGCTTCCTAATTGGACGCTGGGGAGCGTTCCCGCGCAGGCTCCGTCAGTACCGACGATACCCATATGTGAGGACTACATTCCTGCTTGTTCCTGGAGATAGGGTTGCATATTACCATGGCAATGTGTGCCATTTTTTTTCCTGACAGTGTACACTTGCATGGCATTAGTTTACTGAATCAAAAAAATGGTATTACTTATATTAGAACACTTTGTGCCGAAGCTTAGTTTAGTGTTCTAACGCAACTCTTACTGTGAGGCCAGTGACTGGAAGGACAGCCTGATCAAGGCAGTGTCTTGGTGGTGCTGAACGGTTTTCATTTTACATTGATGTCAAGTTCCCCAATGGACAGTCAAACCCTCAACTTTTCTTATAGCCCTCCCCCAATCAGTACTTTTGAATAACTTTATTCTGGAGGTATTTCAAAAGTGCTGTGGTTCAGCATGCTTAGACCTTTGCTTCAGTTCACTTCATACAATAGATATTCCTAGATGAAAAATCAAGCTCTATTTCAATTAACAAAACTACTGCTATTAAACACAAGTGGGCTCTGCTGAACTCGTTATGGGCATTGTTAAAGCAATTTTTGAAAATGAAGTTATTCTAGGTTTGCTAAAACCAGGGTGTGGAGACTTATGCAAACAAGACTTATGTTTCCTATTCTTACTTTTTGAATGGTTCTATAATTGTTCTTTTAGGTTGGAAGTATTGTCTGTTGTATGGATCGGTGAAAGAAACTCTTTAACTTAATGCATTTTGAACCCTATACTTTAGGCAGTAAAATGTGAAAATTTTAAGTCTTCATAACCTTCTTTATGACTGTATTTATGTACAGAATGATTTTCACTTAATTCTCAGGTATTAAAAGTGCAAATGCAGGTATTAAAACCACACGCAAGGCATGCGCTGAAGGCTTTTAATGCCACACTATCAATTACTGCTCATCTACTGCACACACTAGATAATATTACCAATTCAAAAAGCCCTCTAATGAAAATATCACTATAATGCAGAGATTCTCAACTCAGTCCTCCGGACACACCAAGCCAGTCAGGTTTTCCGGATAACCATAATGAATATGCATGAGATATTTGCATACAATGGACGCAGAGCATGGAAATCTCTCTCATGCAATGTTGTGGACATGATTATTATTGTGGGTATCTCGAAAACCTCACTGGCTAGGTATGTCCCGAGGACTGGCTTGAGAACCCCTGCTAAAATGAAGTGAAAGCATTTATCTACCAATCAAAAATCTGTTAAAAAAAAAAAAAATCCCTTAAATTCAACACGAGTGGTAATAATCCTACTATATCATAAACTCACATGTAAAAACAAGTGGGGAAAGAATGCAGAGCATGGTTCATGAAATTCTTTCCAATCCTTCTGAGTGCATGTTGGTATGTGTGCATACATTTGTGTTGGATTTGCATGCATTTGATTGGGAGAGTAGATGAGAGGAGAGGGCACTATGAAAGGTGCCAATTCCTTAATTGCTACGTTACAGTGAATTGGTATGTATACTGCAGCTGTTGGAACCACTTCTCCTATATAAATGTACTTGGGTATTTTTGGGAGGGCTTCACTTCTCAACTCCCCCATACAGAAACTTTACATCTGCAGCACAGGAACTTTCCCCAGCTCACCCCCTTCCTTCCTATGACTAAAATAGCCTTCCAGTGTTCTGCCACTATAATCTTCTCATTTGATATTGCAATGTTCTGCTATATTGTTGTTTAAGTTCCTTGTAAACCGCCCCTGATCTCTGGAAGGGGCGGTATAGAAAAGCACTGAAATAAATAAATAAATAAATAAATAAGTCTCTGTAACTAAAACTGCCTTCCAGTGTTCCTGCCCCTAGTGCTTTGCCATTGGCTGCATCCTATCTACAGCTTCTACTGCTAGTTAAATTGGAAGGAGGCAAGGGAGGCTCACACACAGGGAAAGGACCAGAAAACGGAAGATAAAGGTTTTGAAAATATAAAGACATTTTAGACATGCCTCTGTTTTCTAGATATTAATGTGACAATCAGTGGAATCCTGAAAAATGTCAGACAGTTGGCAATCCTAACCGCCAAGTCCTGATTGCATCTCACATCTCCTAAACATCTGGACCAAAACAATGGGCCTGATATTCATCAGTGATGGCTATGTGCCGCTAAAGCACGTAACCGTCGTCGCTGAATCTTAACCCTGGATATTCAATGCTGGGGCCATATCTGGCCACTGGAATTGAATATCTGGGTTTATCACAACACACCGCACATCAGCCTATCTTTACCCAGTTAATTCCCACGGGTAAAGATAGACCAGCTTTTCCCATGTTCAATATTGCCGCTGCCCGGTTAGCAATGGGTACCACCCCTGCTCCGCCCTGGAACGTCTACAACACGCCCCAATTCTACAGAGTTAGCATTAGGGCATGTAGTGGCAGAAACAGCAACACTAACCGCTTTGACTAAAAATGATAAAGCAGTATAAAAAATCCTGTTAAATAAATGTTTATGAATAGCTTGCAAAAATGAAAGTGGACAATGCCACTGTAGCTGGGTGAGATATATTCCAGAATACTGAGGTAAGTCAGAGAGGTTCTGGCGGCACCTTTAAAAGATCAGCTTTGTTCCCACACCGAGTCCTTTGCTTACCATAAGCAGTTAATGTATCCTGGTTCCTAGCCCCCTACCCCTACCCCTGTTCTTGTAAATCTATTGTTCCTTGTAAACCTTTTAACGATTATGTTAATGGTAGTTAATAGTACACAATTGTTATTTGTAACCTTTTTAATCTACTGTTCCTTGTAAACCGTTTAACGTTTATGTGAATGGTACAATTTTGTTACCTGTAAACCGCTATGACTGGTAAGATATAGCAGTATAAAAAAGTTAATAAATAAAATAAATAAGGATTTGCGGGAGGTTCTGCGGGCTTATGTGATCCCTCTTCACAATAAAATGTTAACAGAGAAAAAGTGGGAAACTTCAGGCCAATAAGTCCTACCTCAGTCATGGGAAAAATAATGGAGAATCTGCTGAAAGGATAGTGAACTTTCTAGGCAATATGACTTTACCAAGGGAAGATGATGATCATGCCAAATGAAGCTGACCAATTTCTGTGACCGAGTTACCGGGATGGGGGGGGAAACTGGAATTTCAGGCACCAGCGCCACCTGTTACATTTTTTTTTTTAGAAGGTTCAGGGGGCAGAGAAGTGCTGCTAGTGCCACTTAAACATTTTTAAGAGATTTATGGGGTGGGGTGGGGGAATCTGGGTTACCAGGCCGCCAATCATTTTTGGGGATGCTGGGGTGGGGGGGGCTGGGAGCTTCAAGATATGAGGTGAAGTGAAACATTCTGGCTGCAGCTAGCCCACAGCAGAGTGTGACGTTTTGCTGTGCTCTTCCTTCTTTTCTGCAAATTTTTGTGTACAGTTCTTCTGCCTATCATTTGCTGAATTTGGGAGCAAACATTTTGCATTAATGTGCATTATTAAACCATGTGTTGAGCTATAAACAGCTCTAGTACAAAGGTTTCACCTAGATATCTGCCTAGTCCATTAAGGAATAGTAATACTGCAAGGCATGAGAACAAAGATGATATTTTTCTTACCAGATAATGTCCTTTCCCCAAGTCCTGCTAGACCAGTCCTGACAAGTGGGTTGTGTTCCCCCACCAGCAGACTGATGGAGACAAAGAACCAATGAAAAGCCCAGGTTTCAATGACATCACTCCCATGCCTCTATATGCCTCAGCCACCAGAGGTCTCTTCAGTATCCATCCCAAAGCATATGGGAGGATATGGCAGGCCTCACACCCCCTCAAGGTGGGCAACAATGAGCAATGAAACAGTAGAGAACTACGTACAGGAAAGCATAAAGAGAACTGTGTTCGTAGAATATGAATCTGCAGAGCAGGCATCATAGCAGACCCAAGGGTGCTGCCTCAGAACAGAGCAGGGGAAGGCCCTAGAGAATAGCAGGACTCAAGGAAAGGACATTATCTAGGTAAGTAAAATGTCACTTTCCATATCGTCCTGCTAGAATAGTCCAGATAAATGGGACATACCAAAGCTATGCCTCCACTGGGCGGGAAGAAGACAGCCGCTCACAAAACCTTACAGTCAAAGCCTGTGTCCGCCTGAGCATGGACATCCCAGTGAAAATGCATGACAAAAGTGGAGGTGACCCCCAACAAATGTCTGCAGAGGCTACCGAGCTCCACTGTGCCCACGAGGACGCTTGTACTCGGGTAAAATGGATGTGCAAACCCTCTGGAATCAGCCAGTTTTACAACAGGTCTGCCAACGCTACACCCCAATACAAAGCCGCCATGTCAACTTGAGTGGGCCAGCAAACACCACAAAAAGAAGGTTTGACTTAGGAAAAAAAATTTGTAACCTCCAAGAATCAGAGAAACATCCTCCAGACATGCAAAAAGCAAAGATATTACCATTTTCCTGACACTGCTCCTTAGAGAAGGAGGGCATGCAAATCCACCTGGCTCACATGAAGTGAGAAACCACTTCAGGGAAGAAGGCAGGCACAGGCCGAATGGAAACGGCCTCCTCAGAAAAGATAGGTAAGGATCTCGGCAAGACAAAGCCTGCAGCTCAGAAAACCGCCTTGCGAAACAATCGCAACCAAGAAGCTTGTTTTGAGGATCAAGTCCTGCAAAGTAGAGCGCTTCAGTGGCTCAAAGGGTTCAGACATCAGGGCTGCGAGCACCAGAGACAGATCCCAGGAAGGGACCACAGACCAAAGGGGAGAGGCGCAGGTGCCAAACCTCCTGAAGAAAGCACAAAAAGATCCAGGTGTATGGCTAGAGATTTACCAGCCAACTGACCTCTGGTAGCAAAGAGAAAAAAAGCTCTTCACCAGACCGCCCTGCAGAGAAGGCATCTTGCTCGCCTCAGGAGCCAGCTGCCTTGCGCCACACCAGCACTCAAGGCAGCAGACCTACACTTATGTCAAGGTTGGTAGAGCTCCTCCAGGCTCTGAGCAGAGTGGACCACCACTGCCATAGGAGTAGCCCATATGTACTAAACGTCTCCTTACAGGAGACAAGTTGTAAGCGAGAAGGGATCTGGGCCCTCCACGACAAGAAGCCCCCAACACAATAAGCCCCGAGACAGAGGCAAGCGAAGAAGTGGCGCTCGCAGGAACTGCATCAGATCTGCACATCACGGTTTCCTCGGCCAACCTGGTGCCGCCAAAATAATCCTTCTCTGATGGCGCTCCATATGCAAAAATCACACGTCCAACCAGGGTCCATGGAGGAAACAAATACAGTAGGTGCTGACTTGGACAAGGTTGAGCTAGGGCGCCAAGGCCTTTGGACCCCATCTTCATGCAGCAACTGAAGAAGCGGCATACTTTGGCATTGGAGCGAGTCGCCATCAGATCCCTCTCAGGGCAAACCTAGCAGCACAGAAACAACTGAAAATACCTCCCGACTCAGCTTCCACTCTCTTGGGATCAGAGAGTGCGCCAACTGAGAAAGTTTGTTTCTACAGTATCCACCCTGGGAGGAAAGCCTGAGCCCGAGTTCTGTTGAGAAGAGCCCTTATGAACTCCAGCTGCTGTGAAGGCTGGAGGTGAGACTTGGGATAGGGTTGACAGCAAACCCCCAAGTACCTGGATGGTCAGATAGGCTGACTTTCAAATGCCATCCAAAGTGGAGCTCTTTATGAGCCAGTCGTCTAAGTAGGGGAAGACAAAGACCTCAAGATAGGTGGCTACTACCACGAGGCACTTTGTGAAGACTCGGGGTGCCGGCGCCAATCCGAAAGAAAGCACTTGGTACTGGAAGGGACTGTCCTCCAGAACAAACTGGAGGTATTTTCTGGGAGTGGGATGGATCGGAATGTGTGTGAATGCATCCTCAAGATCCAGGGAGCAGAGCTAATTGTCCTTTTGTAGTACGGGAGCAGGGTCCCCAGTGAGACCATCTTGAACCTTTCTTGCACAAGGTAGATGTTGAGGTTTCAGAGGTCCACATGGACTGAAACTAACTCCATCTTCTTGGGTACTAGGTAAAATATGGAGTAGAATCCCCGTCTGACCTGAGCCAAGGACACTGGCTCAACAGTTAGCTCAACTCAGTTCAAGGCCTTATCCGAGTGAATGCCAAATAGCCACAATATGAAAAAATTCACTCAAAAAATCTCTCAGATAACCATAATTAAATTACAAACCTCTTGCCACTGGTCTCAGATAAACGGTTTTTTTGACACGTTAATAGGGGTATGTTTGCTTGCCCACTTTTGTGTCCGTTCACATCAATGACCTGTCGTGCAAGTGGTTTTTTTAATTATGTAAATGTTGCCTTTAAACTTTCAATTTTTATAAATTTTTTCAACAGCTTTATATAAAAAGATAGCCAGTCTACTTATCTTAAACTTCGTAGAGTGGCAACCATTGATACGTCCTCCTGATATTGCTCATGAATACTAACAAAGGAAAATACCCCAACGCCTCAGTCTTGTAAGCGCTTCAGAGCGTTTCTCCAGATGGGTTTCTCAAGGGGAGATTAAACTTGTTTTGTATCATAAACCAGACGGTATTCACTTGTGTTCAAAATACAGGAACCAGGTACTAAAACAATAACGGCAATAATATGGTTAGAATAAACTGTGCACAATGTTGTTCTCAAAAATACACAACACTTCTCAAACAATCTACCTCTTCAGGCTTCGCCGGATTTTTCAGACATTTCGATCAGTAGTTAACAGCACTAGTGATCCTGTAGGATTGTGAAAGCCAACGCATGCGCTCCGGGTCGGGGTTTAAATATCCTTCAAAACCCTCCTTTAATTGGAGCAGCTTAAACACATGCTTGCCAATCTACACAGATATTCAGACCCTCAGGCTGTACTGTATGAAGTTGGTGAATCCACCACTGCTCTTGATATAGAAGCCGTTGTTCTTGCGATCTACCCTGTGGTTCAACACTGTGTGGAATTAGCTCATGATTTTGAAATGTTGCGTTGCTGGTGTATAGAACAAGTCCTGCACGGGTCACAGGGTAGATCACAAGAACAACGGCTTCTATATCAAGAGCAGTGGTGGATTCACCAACTTCATACAGTACAGCCTGAGGGTCTGAATATCTGTGTAGATTGGCAAGCATGTGTTTAAGCTGCTCCAATTAAAGGAGGGTTTTGAAGGATATTTAAACCCCGACCCGGAGCGCATGCGTTGGCTTTCACAATCCTACAGGATCACTAGTGCTGTTAACTGCTGATCGAAATGTCTGAAAAATCCGGCGAAGCCTGAAGAGGTAGATTGTTTGAGAAGTGTTGTGTATTTTTGAGAACAACATTGTGCACAGTTTATTCTAACCATATTATTGCCGTTATTGTTTTAGTACCTGGTTCCTGTATTTTGAACACAAGTGAATACCGTCTGGTTTATGATACAAAACAAGTTTAATCTCCCCTTGAGAAACCCATCTGGAGAAACGCTCTGAAGCGCTTACAAGACTGAGGCGTTGGGGTATTTTCCTTTGTTAGTATTCATGAGCAATATCAGGAGGACGTATCAATGGTTGCCACTCTACGAAGTTTAAGATAAGTAGACTGGCTATCTTTTTATATAAAGCTGTTGAAAAAATTTATAAAAATTGAAAGTTTAAAGGCAACATTTACATAATTAAAAAAACCACTTGCACGACAGGTCATTGATGTGAACGGACACAAAAGTGGGCAAGCAAACATACCCCTATTAACGTGTCAAAAAAACCGTTTATCTGAGACCAGTGGCAAGAGGTTTGTAATTTAATTATGGTTATCTGAGAGATTTTTTGAGTGAATTTTTTCATATTGGGGTCAACAGTTAGCTCAGCAAGGAGAGCAGAGACCTCCCTCCTGAAGGAAGTTGCAATGCAGAAGTCCAGAGGATACTCTCTCTGTGGGAAAGGGGGTGGCAGCTCGGTGAAATGCAGCATGTATCCACTGCAGACTATCTGCAACATCCATGCGTTCGAGGTGACGAGAGGCCACCTGTGGGTGAAATAGATGAGCTGCCCACCCCCCCCGGAGGGTGTACCCCTTCCGGCTCTGGTAGATTGGCTATGCTCTGTAGGAACTAGTCAAAATCAAGCTGCAGGCTGTGTCTTCTGAGGCTTCTCCAGCCATTGCTGGCAAGGAGCATGTGGCTTCTGCTGAGTGCTCGGGTAGTATCGGCACTTGCTACGGTAAAAGCTCTTTTTGCCTTGGTACTTTTTCCGAGAGGGATCAGTGGTATTCCTCAAGAGCCTGGAGAGGATGACGTGCTCTTTAAATATCTCTCCATCTTTGTCCTCTACCAAAGAGTTTCTCTCCCCTGCAGAGCATGTCTGCTGGCTTGTCTTGGACCCATTGTTCAAGATCCAATGACTGGAGCCAGGCAAGCAGGCACACCTCCGTGCCCACAGCCGCAACCTTACTGGCTGATTCATAGGCATCATAGGTCGTCCAGACCATGTAATTAAAGCAATCCTTGCCATGGCCCACAAGGGCACGAAAGGAGTCTAGATGCTCAGAGGGGATATGGAAAGCGAAGTAAGCCAGGTTCAACATGATGTCATTAAAAAACATGCTCATGTAATTTATTTTATTTAACAGGGTTTTTTTTATACCGCTTTATCATTTCAGTCAAAGTGGTTTACATTATAACTTAACCTTGGTAACTTACATTAAACAGGGGCATTGATAACACTCCATTGCCTCTGAAAAATCTCTTAAGTGAATTGCCCAAGGCCACAAGGAGTGCAATGGGAATCAACTTGGTTCCCAAGTCAGTGCTCTAACCATTAGGCCACTTCTCCACTCCAGCTGGTATGACAGCACCCTGGTCACCAGCATAGAGTCCTGGAAGCACAGCCTTCTAAAGAGACTAAAGTTCTTGTTTCCCTACCCGGGGGGGGGGGGGGAGGGAATAAAGAATGGGTCCTGCTGCTCTTTATCCTTTTCATGGCCGATTCTGCCGCCATGGAGTTGTAAGGGAGCTGAGGCTTCTTGAAAGCGTAGGTGTTCTCCAGGGACAGCAGGAATCAGTCCTCACATATGGGTGACAATGGCACCGATGGAGCCTGCGCTGATTCACTACCCAGCTTTCAAAAAAAGCCTATGGTAGTTAGACCGTGCATATGCAGTCACCTTCCCGCCCAAGGGTGCCATCTTACCTCAATATGACGACATAGCTCAATCAAGCATAAAAAAGAAAAAAAAAACTCCAAGGGGAGGAGGGAGGGTTGTGAGGACTAATTACTGCTGTCCCAAGAGACCACCTGTTACAGGTGAGTAACTACGCTTTCTCCGGGAACAAGCATGAAGTTAGTCCTCACATATGGGATTCCCAAGCTACAGGCTACCGAAAAAACCTGTAGGAGCCAAGGGTGACACAAAAAAGTGAAGAGTACAGGACAGCAAGAAGCACTGAATGGCCTGAAGTCCAGGGCCGCAGCCCCAACATGGACTATGGAATCACCTCTATGGTAGCCTGGACACAACAGGCAGGAGGCACTATTCCCCAGAGAGGTTACGAAGTACTGCCTGGCTGAAAGAGCTCTGGTTCAGTGAGCTTTCCTTCAAACAGTAATACACTGTGAAGGTATGAACCGAAGACCAGGTGGCAGCCTGGCAAATGTCCAGAAAAGGGAGAGCGCGCAGGTGAGCCACCAAGGCCACCATGGCGCGCACATTATGGGTGGTAATATGATGCTCCAGGGAGAGTCCAGCCAGCTCCTATGTGAAGGAAATACAGTCTGCCACGCAAGTGGACAGGCTACACTTGGAGACTGCAAACCCAAGCCTGTTGATGTTATAGGAGACAAATAGCTGCGACGAGCAGCGATGGGACACTATTCTCTAAAGGTAGAAGGACAGTGCCCTCTTGCAATCCAGGGTGTGTAGCGAGGCCTCTGCTCTGGATGCATGAGGCCTGGGAAAGAAGGTTGGAAGGACCACCTCCTGGTTCATGTGAAAAGAGGACACCACCTTAGGCAAGAACTTCGGGCGAGTCCGGAGAACAACCCTGTTTTTGTGGAACCTGGTGTAGGTGATGTGGGCTACCAATGACTGTAGCTCACTAACCCTTCTGGCTGAAGTGAGTGCTACCAGGACCACCACTTTCCACGACAAGAACTTGAGATGGCACATGTAGTCAGGGATTCAAAAGGGGGAGCCATCAGTTTCCCAAGAACATTTAGATCCCATGCCACCGGCGGTCAGCAGATGAGGGGCCGCGAAAGGAGAAGCCCTCCCATGAAGCGACCCACCAGGGGTGCACAGAGACGGGCTGGTCGTCAACAAGGTGATGTGCCGCTAGGGCACTGAGGTGCACCCTGACAGAATTGTACTTTAGACCAGCCCAGGATCAGTGCGGAATGTGCTGCATTGAGCAAGAGAAAGGACAGATTCCATTCTGCACACCAGACGGAGACTCTATGCCATTTGAAGGCATATGCGTGCCATGTTAAATCCTTGCGCGATGCCAGGACATCCTCCATTTCCCAGGAGAGGTGGAGGTGTGCTATGGCTAGCTGCTCAGCATCCACACTGTCAGGATGAGTGACAAGAGGTTGGGATGAAGAAGGGTCCCGTCCACCTTCGAAAGCAAGTCTAGGTCCTGGCCCAGTGGTATGGGGGCCACTAGGAACAGCTCCAGGAGCTGAGGAAACCATGGCTGCCTGGGCCAGCAAGGATTACAGAGGCCCGATGCGACAGGATCTTGCGCAACATCTTGGAAATCAGTGGGGTAGGTGGGTACGCATACAGCAGACTCTAGAACAAAGGCAGAAGAAAGGCATTCACCACCACTCGGTTTGGGGACAACTGTCATGAATAGAAGCATGGCATCTGTGCATTCTCGGAGCTGGCAAAGAGATCCAACGTTGGGGTCCAAACATTGGAAAATGGAGTTGGCCACACTGGATTGAAGAGATTCTCGTGGGGCTGAGAAACTCTACTCAAATCAATCTGCGAGCAGATTGTCCTAGTCCAGCAGGTAGACTGCCCAGAGGGTCATGCCATTCTTCGTGGCAAACTGCTTCCCAGCAGAGGAGGTATGAGCCAGTTTCCCAGTTTGCTGATGTAAAACATCGCTACTTGGTTGTCTCTCTGGAAGAGCACAACCTGGCCTGCCAGGTGGACCTGAAACACCCGAAGGGCATTCATCACATCCCGAAGCTTCAGGAGATTGATCTTGAGGGCGGTAAAGCAGCAAAGTTTCAAGGGATAACTTCTTGAACTTCTCCTTGACCAGAAAGTGGTTTAGGACCTGCAGATCCAGGATGGGCTGAAAGCAGCCTGTATTTTTGGGATGAGGAAATAGCAGGAATACAACCCCTTGCCCAGAGTGGCCTGGGAACTGGCTCTACCGCCCAATCCTCAAGCAATGACTCAAGTTCCTTCTGCAGGAACTCTGTGGAGAGGAGGTCAAGAGAAGGGTTAGCCGTCTTCTGGGACAGCCTAGTCCTGGTCATGAATTCTGACTCCAACTTGGCTGCCTTGTCGGTCATGGGTTTGCTGAAGAGGTTCTCGCCTCGGTAGTGGACATCGGACAGTCTGTCCTGTACCAACTGCTTCAAGTCCAAGGACTGTAGCCAAGCCAGGTGGCAGGCACTAATGCCCATCACAGCCACGGACTCAAAGGAGTCAAAGGCCCATTTGGAGAAGTGTCTGTCAGCCTCCAGCTCGAGGTGCTCGTGCTGGGCAACTCGTCATCTGTCTCCCAACCCAACTCTGAGCCAGAGACAGAGTCCCGGGCAGTCATTAAGTCTATGAGACACTGACTGTGTCTGACACACAGGCTCCGAGGTGCTCAGGGGCGAATCACACCTCGAGTTGGAGGCCGACAGACACTGTTTCAAACCAGACTGTGTTCCAGGGCTGCCATTCTGGCTTCGATGCCAGTAGGCTCTGCTGCGACCGGTTCAGGTCTCAAAGGCATCAAGCCCGGAACCGAATACCTTGATGGGACGTCACCAATGGTGATCACGCGGGGCACTGGTCCCGATCCCCTACTATGGTAGGAGTCTCCTCCTGCAGGGGCAGCTTCGAGGGCTGCTCCCAGTTATCATCGTCAGGTCAAGGGCTCTGAGGCTGGGTATCTGAGGACTTACCTCCAACTCTAGGATCAGACTTCGACTTAGACGATGTCTTGAGCCCAAGGGGGAGGTCCTTGAAGGACAACACTGGGTCCAAGGCTCCGTGACCTCAGGGCTCAGATCAAGCACGCCCACACGAAACTGAGTTGTCGAACGAGATGCTCGAGGGCAGCGCTTTCATACTCGACGACGGCCCCACGGCAGAGGCCTTTGAGCCAAACAGCTCCTTCCACTGCTGGACACAATTATTCTGGCTCTTTGCTGACATCTGCAGGCAGAGTGGGCAAGAAGAGTCATCATGGTCTGCATCGAGGCACTTGATGCAGCAACTGTGGCAGTCTATGATGGACATGGTATGGAGGCATCTGCCACATTACTTAAACCTGCTGACCGAAGACATAGTGGGGAAGACGGCACCCGCAAGGTCAAACTCACACGTATCGGTCAGGGAGGGCACGAGGGAAATCCTGTGCCCCACAAATAGAAAAAAAACAAAACAAAAAAAAAAGCAACAACTACTAACACATGCAGAAAATGGCGGGAACCCCCCACACCATGCCAACAATTGTCAGCGGTCTACCCCAAACTGCTTCCCATACAGATGGGATCGGGAGCCCCCAACAAGGACAATGATGATGTCAAGCCTTGGTACTCACCCCCTGAGAGCCCCAGGCAAAGGATCCATGCTGGCCTCAGCTCTACTCCCCTGATACTATTTCACTGGCTTTTGCATATATGGTGGCTGGCAGACAGATCCCTCAGACAGCCTTCTGCAAACTTCAGGAGAACAGGAAGGAGCAGAAGAGAAGGTAGGGGACATTGAGTTTGTGTGAGGCTGCTGCACTCTGCCAGATCCTTCCAATTTCTGGCTCTCAATAGGCTCTTATGATAAGGGCGTGGAGCTGAACCAATTTTCCCTCCTCCTATAGCTACTGAAAAGACCGCAGTCTAGTGGAGCCTCCCAACTCACACTCACGTGTGCCACTCTCAAGGTAGCCATTCACAAACGTTTAATCAATCTTTTCCTCTCAAATCTTCAGAATTTTCTTTAGAGGAGAAAATCTATCCATCTGCTGTAGACAAAGAAATACTGAAGAGACCTCTGGTGGCTGTGGCGTAGAGAGGCATGGGACTGATGTGTCATTGAAAACTGGGCTTTTTATTGGCTCTTTGTCTCCACCAATCTGCTGGTAGGGGAAACAACCATTTGCCTGGACTGGTCTAGCAGGACGATATGAAAAGCAGTATTTTAAAATAACCATTGCTTAGCAATTTAATTAGGCACCTTTTTAGTTAGCTCAAAAAAATAAAAAGATCTATGTGCTTGGTAATTCAAATGGAGATAAAAAAGCTCAGAGCAAGATCTAGGGGCTTCAATTCTTTCAACAATGGGACTCATACTGTTCTCTTGACAAAGATTTCATGGATCTAGAACTGAGAACTGCTGTAATGAGCCCATAAAGCACTGCTCATTGTATCCAATACCATAAGTTCTTTTTCTTGCTCTCTTAATTTTTTAAACATTTGTGATGTGATATATCATATCAAGATTTTCATCAGGTTATCACAATATGGCATCACAAAGTAACCAAGCAACTTCATCAGCCAATTGCGCTGCTTCCTTGATAACACTGAAAGACTGCACTAGAATAGAATGTAAAAAAAAAAAATTAAATAAAGGTGGGAGAAGAAGTGGTGAAAAACCTGAAAAAGAATATCATGAGATTTACTAGAAAGTAAAACACAGTTTAACCTCTCAGAGATAAAATGAAGCTCATCGAGGTTGGTCCCCTGAAGTTACCTGAGCTAGCTCTAATGCCATTCTACAAGCTCAAGTAGGCTGTCAATTATTTAGAGAGGTTCATTAATATTTTAGGGGGAATTCAGCCAAATGAGAAGTCTATTAGGATTAAAGACGACACATGAATACTCTACCTAATCTTTTTTCCAACCATCACCAGTCTCCACCATGCACCCTGTAGTTCAAAAATTCATGAAGAGAGGCTTCAGTTTCCTCAGAAAGTGTAAAAATGTGGGCTTCAAAAGTGGGAGACAGAAGGCCAAATACCATTAAAGAGATAAGGGCTTCCCATATAAAGAGACAACAAAAGAGAGGAGGGACACAGATCTATTTTAAACCCAAGTTTGGTGGAATTGGCAACTTGTTTAAGGAGGCTTGCAGCATAACAGAACTTGAGCAAAATTCATTCCAGTTTCACACAAAGAGGCCGCACACCTTTTCCAGAACTATCCTACAGAAAAACATAATAATGAACATCTTTCTTCTTTCCATTAAGCCTAGTGTTTAAAACCTCAATCTGATATGGTAAGCAAAAAACACACATCTCATTTTCTGATTCCAGCCAGTTACATCTTTGCATTGTATACAAAACTCATGTCCTGTAGTTCAGTGCTAATTAATTGCGCTATTAGATAATCCAGGTATGAGGAACACTTGACCCACTTGCTTATTATAAATGAGACTTACAATTGGGGGATTTTATTTTGCAAGGTTTGAAGTTCAACAGTGCTTCTTGGCTGTCAGCAACTGCTTTTTGTCACCACAGCTACTAACAGCACAAAAAGTCCATGCTTCTGGTAATTTGGAGCAAACATCAGATTTCAAGCCTTAAAAAGTAAAAATGTCTAATTATAAACTCTAATTGTTAAGTGGATATGTTCTTAAAAATCTGTCCGATTAATGGGTTGCCAGGAATCAGCATTGACTGGAAGGCACACACAAATTGTTCATCAGGACAAAATTTAATAAAATGAAAGAGCATATAGAGGGTGTATAGATTTGCTAGGGTAAGGGGCACTGCATTTAGTTCATACCTTATTCAGAAGTTCAAGGTGAATTACTTTCAAGTACTGTAGGTATTTACTTATCCCAAAGGGCTTACAATGTAAGGGGCCGATGCATAAACCCTGAGCTAGAGCCTAGCGCAAAGGCTCTAGTGTAAGGTTTCATAACAAGTTTAAAGGTGACTCTTGGCACAGTTATGTTTATAGGAAAACAGCATACAAATTAGTTGTGCGCAAAAAGATGGCGTTAAACAAGGGAAGCAAGTCAGACACATGCACACAGGGACCCACATTAAGTCTGTCACCTGTGCGCATGGACTGGCTTGGCCAACCCCCCCCCCCCCCCCCTAAAAACACCTCACAAAAACAAAATTTAAAAAGTTTGACACTTCACCTCCCAAGAGGTCAGACCCTCAATCTTTCTCCCACCCCTGAAAATGGAAAAAAGGCCTGGTGGCCCAGATCTCCTCCTACCCCCCAAGCCAGAAAGGCCCAGGAACCTAGTGGACCCTACCCCCCCCCCCCACTTGCCCCAAACCCTCCCCAGTACTTTAGAAGTTGGAGAGGCAGGAGTTGGGTCAGTTATTCCAAGATGCAACTCAGGGCGTCAGTCTGCTATATAAGGCATTTTTTGCCTTATATGGCAATCTGACCACACCTTGTGCATCTCGAGATGCACTGCGAAGGACCAAGCGCTTCCATTTTGCAAGATGGTGGCACAGGGACAGGAACGTGTGAGCAAAGCCCCCGTCCCCCAACTTCTAAGATACTGGGGAGAGTTGGGGGGGGGGGGGGGTCGGGGGTTAGTGTCCACTACATCACCAGGCCTTTCTGGTTGGGGGGGGGGGGGTTTGAGGCCAGTGTATCACCAGGCCATTTTCTGGTTTGGGGGGTGGGGAGGGGGGAATCAAGGACCACCGGGTCATCAATGATTTCACTTCTATCAGGAGGTCAGTATCCAGGGGGAGCACCATCTCTCCAAGGGCTTTCCCTGATTTCTGGATCATCTGAGGTGAAGTGTCAGACTTCACCTCAGATGATAATTTTTGCTCCCAGATTGATCCTTATGCCTGCTCTAAGCATTAAAAATACTGTAAAAACCTTTGCTAAGTTTAAATGCATTTTGTTTTTCTTTTTTACATTAGGCACAATTAAATATGCAGCACATTGCATGCACTGCAATTTAGCGTGTTAGTTTTTCTGTGCTAGCTTGTTTCTGTATCAGAGAAAACTGCCAGAAGGCGATCAGACTAAGGTTTCCTACATCAACCTATAAGTTTATACCTGAGGTGGGGGATGTGTGTGTGGGGGGGGGGGGCAGCAGGGGTCATGAAACTTGGGGCTAGGGATCGGGAGTCTGGGTTCCCTTGGGTTATCTGAGGTGCAGTGTCACACTTCATCTCCGATTACACCAGCTCAGGGTTGGCGTAAAGATGCAGCCACGAGCAAAAGGGTCAAGTTTCAGCGCAAAAAAAAAAAAAAAAGTAAAAAAACCCACAGTCACTCACCTGTAGCAGGTGTTCTCCATGGACAGCAGGAATACGTCCTGATGTATGGACGATGTCCTCGATGTAGCCCCACACAGGAACCCCATAGGAAGCTTTTGGGAGGCTCCATCGCGCCTGCCGTGGTGCCATCTTATCTCCAGTATGATAATCAAACTAGCAGCCAAAATACAACTTCACAGGGAGGTGGGAGGATTGTGAAGACTTATTCCTGCTGTCCACAGAGAACACCTTGTACAGGTGAGTAACAGCACTTGCTCCATGGACAAGCAGGAAGTCCTCACGTATGGGACTCTCAAGCTACCGAAAAAATGAAAAACAGCCCAACGGGGACAACAAAACTGGATAACCAGAAGGAACAGCATGGGGAGTCCCACTGGGGGACTCGACTGACTCAATGTCCACACAGTGTACATCAACACCAGGAGGACTCTTTCGGTAGCCTGGATGGACAGAAGGTTCAACTCCTTCCCACTGACCCTAAGTCCCAAACAGATGGCAAAGTACGGTTTGGCTGAAGTTGCTGTAACATCGGGAAACTCCAGCCAGACAGTAGTGGGCTGTGAAGGTGTGGACTGAGGACCACGTTGCAGTCCTGCGAATCACCTCTGTGGAGACCAAGCTCAAGTTGGCCACCAAATCACCATGGCTCGGACGCTGAGTCGTGGCATGATCCTCAAGGCTCAGACCTGTCTGAGTGTAGGCAAAAGAAATGCTGTCTGTCACCCAAATGGACAGCATACATTTGGAGATGGCAGCACCCAGCTTGCTGAGGTCAAAAGAGATGAAGAGCTGGGTGGCATGCCGATGCACTCTCGTCCGCTCCAGAGAAAAGGCCAGGGCACGTTTACAGTCCAATGTGTGCAGCGCGGCCTCCACTGTTAAATGAGGCCTAGGGAAAAATGTGGGTAAGGCCATTGATTGATTGAGGTAGAAAGAGAAGACCACCTTATGCAAGAAATGCGGATGCGTCCGCAGCACTATCCTAGTCTGATGAAACTTGGTGCATGGTGGGGTGAGCCACCCAGAATGCAGCTCACTAACATGGTGGGCTGAAGTGGCCGTCACAAGGAACATGACCTTCCAAGTCAAGAATTTTGATGGCCACCACACCACTAGATATGGTCATGTCACACAGCTTCTTAAGTCCCACAGGCTCCATCTGACCCATCGCATTCAGTAGAATCTACTCACCCTTATTCACAAAACTATACAATCAGGTATGCCCCGCTTATCTATCTTCCCACCTTATTCCGTACGCTCTGTCTCGGATCCGTAGGTCTATTCATGCAGTCTTCACTATCCCTTTCCCTCACAGGCTAGTCTTTAAGGCACATGGAACTCGTCATTTTTCTTCCTAGGCCCCAGCTTTTGGAATTCTCTTCCTACTGATCTCTGTCTCAAATCCTTTTTCCTGAAGTTCAAGGCTTCTTAGAAAATCCACTTAGTCAACTTGCACACAACCTTCCTCCTTAGGCACAACCTTCCTCCTTAGGCCACTGAATTCTGCCTCCATCCCATTTATACCCTCCCCTCTTGCCTCACTTTACTGTCTTATCAGTTTTAATGGCTCTCTTTTCCCTTTTCTAATTTGTTTTATTGTACACCGTCCTGTTGTTATGAAGGGCAATATATCAAGTTTTTTTTTGTTTGTTTTTTTACAAACCATACTTCGAGAAGTCCTTGTCATGACCAACCAGGGAGCAGAAGGATCAAGGCGCTCTGCAGTATGAGAGAACTGAACATGTTCAAGTACCTCATAATGTCCTTCAGGAACATACTCATGCAAAGTTGGCAGGCGAGTATGCGGGTGACCAGCATGGAGCCATGAAAGCATCTCTGCCCAAAGGAATCGAGGGTCCTTGCATCCTGGCCTGGTGGCACAGAGGAATGGGACTTTGTGCTTTTGATCCGTTTCATGGCAGATTCCACTACCAAGGAATTGTGGAGTAGCTGAGGCTTCTGGAATTATGGGATAGCTGAGGCTTCTCGAACCCTGGGGCCTTCTGGACCCAATGCATGAAATCGAGCCACCGACTGATGACCAGCACCGTAAGAGGGTTCTCCCACATCCTGAGCAGCAGATGCTGTAGGATCCATGATGGCCTCCTTGGGAGCTGAGGGATATTGGAGGATCTCCAACTCCTCCACCCTTGGTTCGTCTTCCGCTTCTAGCGAGAATGGAAAGGCCTTCACCATGTACCGGACGAAATCCTGGAAAGACATGTCCTCCGGGGGAGACGTCCTTTGCTCAGATGGAGGGGGAAGGGTCCTAGGGAAGGTCCGAAGGCTCCTGCTCAGACAGATTCCTTCTCAGTCTCCCATCCTTTGGAGTCTAACTCTGAGAGGAAGTCAAAATAGTTCCAGGTCTCCTCCCAGCACTGCCGATTGGGTGGAAAGGCGGGCACCGATGGTGCTCCTCATGAGGGCAGTGGTGCATAAGGGGCATCAGAGCCCAAGATACTGGACAATGAGATGGCAGTCAGGACCAGTATGGACTCCGACCTTTGAATCTCCACGGCAGGCAGTGCATGGGTCTCCAGGATGGGTTATACAGCATGCAGCGACACTGCCAATGGTGCTGTACTAGCATCGCCATCTCAGAGGTCATCGGGGCCAGGATGACAACTTTGGCCACCGACTCTGGCACCCATCTTGGGGATTTCACAATGGTTTGCGCATCAGGAGACTGCCGGTGGCCCTCTGGGGCCTTGGGAGTCGACACACTGAGTGAGCATTGGGCACCATGCAACACTGATCGCTGATGCCTTGACGGCGTGATGTGAGAGTGTCGACGCCAATGTCTGGGCCGAGGATGCAGAGTCCGACGGCCTGAAGATGGACTCTCGCTGCTTCTCCTGGCATTTTAGTCCCTTCCTGGTCATCTGCAAGCAGAGATTACAGGAGTGATGCAGATGGTGCATGCACACTTAGTGCACTTTTTAAATCTGCTGGCTTAGACATAAGCAGGAAGACAGCCACTGTGAGTTTGGCTCAGTGTCACCAGCCAGCAAAACCGCACAGGAAAGAAAAAAATCTCGAAAAAGTGAAAAATTAGAAAAAAAGTGGCATCGGCAGGAGCTGACGCACCAGATAGTACGAAAGAAGAGAGACCCACAAGGGGCAAGAAAAAAAAATCACTCTTTTACCAGCGATGACAGAAACATGTCCCAGGGGCTCTGTGGAAAAAGAAGACTGGAGATAAAAGATGGTGCTGTGGCAGGTGGGGTGGCAGGTGCACATGCGTGAAAGAGTTCACAAATCTTCCTATGGAAGCTTGGAAGCGTTCTCGCACAGGGCTCCATCAGGGACACCAACCATACGTGAGGACTCACTTCCTGCTTGTCCACGGAGAAACTGTGCTACGTTTCAGTGCAGTTATTTTTGCATTGGGAGCAATTAGTTATTCCAGCTTTTGCATGCCATTAAGATGTCCACTATGTGATTTTTTAGTGTAGCCATTGTGCTTGTGATTTTCCTGCATCAGCTTACTTCTGCATTGGAGAGCGAGGCAATCTTGAACAAAAGGCTGTGCTGCAGCATAGCAGTTTGCTGAATCAGCCTTTGAGCATCACAGGTGTATATGCCACATTTCAAGATGTTTTCTTTCATGGGGTTGATGTAAATTAACCTATGCATTAGAAATGTTCAGAGCTTCTGCATAGTTTCTAAAGCACCTGCTAAAAATAAATTTTACTGTTCATACAATAAAGCACAGTTACTTACCTGTAACAGGAGATCTCTGGGAACAGCAGGAATAAGTCCTCACATATGGGTATGTCGGTACCAACGGAGTCCGCGCGGGAACGCTTCCCAGCGTCCAATCAGAAAGCCTTTGGAAGCATTCCAACACGCCTGCGCGCTGCCTTCCCGCCTTCCCAACTGCCTCTCCTCAGTTAAGTTTTACAGCTGAGACAAAGAGAGAGCGAAGCAAGGAAGGGAAAAATAGAGATAGAGAAAAGCAACTCCTAGGGGAGGTGGGTGGGTTGTGAAGACTTATTCCTGCTGTTCCCAGAGATCACCTGTTACAGGTAAGTAACTGTGCTATCTCCAGGAACAAGCAGGAATGAGTCTTCACATATGGGGACTCCCCAGCTCATATGCCCGGAGGGAGTCCTAGCATGTTGCAAGTCTAGAACGAGCCATGCTACACCTCAGAACCTCAGGCATCCTGGGGATGGAGGGCAGGAGTTGAATATAGAAAGGAGCTGTAGAACAGCTGGCTAGAACAGGGCTTCAAAAGGGAAGACCCTGTATCGAGGGCATTTAGTAGTAAAATATTGTGATCTGGACCTCCCTTGTTGGCATGGCACATGTGCACTGAGCTCCATATGGATCTGATAAAAGAGCCCGTGAATATGCTCAAGGGGTACCTCACTGTAAAGTAGAGGTAACAAAGTAGACCAAAAACAAGTGGAGGCCAGAACCCTTCAGGGTTAGAAAAAATAGCCCCAGGGGAAAAAACTGGGGTAGTATAAAAAGTAGAGCTTCAGCAGAGACGCAGAAGGTACTACTGAATTAAAGCTTAAGCTGTTTTGGTTTAAGAGAAAAAATGAGTCTGACCTAATTGGACTGGGGTTGGATCAGTCCATATAGGGAGAAAGGGTATGGAGACCCTTGTATCTGCTAAGAAAGTAAGAACAGACTCAGAAGCGCTAAGCTTTAGAGCAACTGAAGCTCCGCAATGTCTTTCCTAAATGGGGTCACCTAGGAAAGAGAAGATACATGGAGAGCTTCAGGAGTACCTAAACCGAAGGTTAAGGTAAAGAAAAGGGTTATTAATTACCACAGGAAGTGGTTATAGATGTAGCCCCCTAAATATGCCGGAACAGCATTGATAGGGGTAGTGCCCATCTGTCAGGATCATATAGGATGTAAGGATATCCGAACCTAACAGATAGATAGATAAGTAGATGGATACAGATCTATCTAAAAATATATCTCATATGCTTATAAATATATATATATATGCAATGTGTGCCTTCGAGTCAGTCCTGACTCCTGGCGACCCAGAAGCTCCTGGGTTTTCTTGGCAGGTGTCACCGGAAGTAGATTGCCAGGCCTTTCTTCCGAGGCAATGGAGGGTTAAGTGACTTGCCCAAGGCCACAATGAGTGCTAGTGGGAATCGAACCCTGGTTGCTTGGTTACCAAGCCAGTGTTCTAACCACTAGGCTACTCCTCCACTCCATATATGTATATACACATATATATATACACATATATATATATATATATATATATATACACACACACACACACACACACACACACACACACACACACACAGAAATATATACACATGTAGGGGATATATGCATATATCCATAAGAGATGTATATATCTGTATCTATCTATCTATCTATATACATACATACATATATACATACATACACACACATATATACACACACACATATATATATATATATATATATACATATGCACCCAGAAGTATAGGTCAGCATACGGAGACATGTCTCCAGGTATATGGATGGAGAGATGTTCAAAGATCCCCATCACCCCTATAGGGAGAGAGGGAGATTCTTTTGACAACAAGAAGGTTGACACCTACTTGAGTAGATAAACAGGAAAAAATCCTCTCCTCCTGGTTATGACTGTTATAGTCAGAGGAAGGTTGTCCTTGACAAAGGGGTGGCTTAATTCTTTGTAGAATTTGAGCTGTTGAATAACCAGGAGGGCCTACCTGAAGATGGCAGAGGATAACATTAGTCTGCAGACCAGAAGTCCAGATATCTCCAGAATTGTGGTATGGAGATTGGATAGAGGAGGCTACTAGAGGAAGATACCCTAGCGATCCGCCTATGAGGGCAAGATGGGTATTAGATGTCCTCTAGTTGCCAGCAAAAATTTTATCCCTGATGGGAAAAATCCCAGGCGATATGGGCCAAGCCAGGGAGTTGGCCCCCCTTTTAGGCTTTCAGGAAATGAAAAGCCTGAGGCTTATGCCTTAACAGAGATTTAAGATAAGATGGAAAGGGTAGAATACCTGCCAGGCATGAATATGACTGGGGGAAACCCTTTTAAACCATCTGGGGTTATCTGCTAGGCAAGATATTGATGCTCTCTAGCAAGGGCCCATAGTGCAAAGCTACGCTGTAGAGTTGCAGAGAGCATGCTGCAGGTTGGTTAGAAGAAAAACTGGCTGTGGACGATACCTGGTGAGGAATGTGGACAACCAGCAGGTAACCAATTATTCTGCCAAGGACAAAGGGCAAAGAATAGAAGATAGCCTAACCAAACTGTGAAACAGGGTTTCCCAACTAGGTTGATAACCTGTTTGGGACTTAGTACTGAGGTTAGGAGGATTGCTAGTGGAGAGGAAGCCCTGGTTGTGTAGTGAACAAAACCTGTGGCGTAACCACTAGAAATTTTTGCATCTGCAGCAACTATGAGGGCAGCATAGGGAATTTCTTTCCCCTACTCTGTAGATTGGGAAAAAGGAAAACCAACAGACATGGTAGGACTTCCTATTGTCTGAAGAGCTGCCCTAAGGTAACAAGGGGGAGACAGCTCCAGAAGGGAGAATCCCCCGGTAGAAGAGGTAGAGGACCATAGGGGCTTACCCGTATAAAAAGTCACTCTTTCAAGCAAATGTTGTAGTAAGAGGGAGGTAAGATAGAGTTGCAGGAGACCAAACTATGGAGGAATCTCCGACAGGTGAAAGGATACATGCCAGTAGATGGAAACAACTGTCTATTGATAGCTGTTACCTCTCCCTCTCCCTCCAAGAGGAAGAGGAAAATCTGCTAAGTATGGGCATGATCATCATGAAGATTCTTAAGAAAAGATGTCTCATGAAGAGATATCTAAGTAGGTTAGGATAAAATTTGTGCAGATACTTCAAGTGAAAAGAAGAAGACTGCCATCCCAACCCCCCAAAGGGCAATGATCTATTTAAAACCCTGCAACTGCTGGGTTTGTTGACCCTGTTGAGGTTGTGGATTGCTCAGACTAGAACGATGTTTCCCCTGTTTAGGGACATCTGAATGATGGGCAGATGATGGGTAAAACCTTCTCCCCTTAGGGGTTGAAAGTTTGGTAGGAGATTTCCTACCTACTGGGAAAGGCGGCGGCGCAGAGCAGCCTCTGGAAAAAGGAAAGTCAGTGGAGAACTGTACCAACTTGCTATCTTTCAGAAAACAGCTAAAAACCATCCTTTTCCAGGAATACTTCAACTCGACCCCCACCGAAAAAGCCACAAACCCCCGAGTTCACCCACAATGAACCTCTAACTCAAAGCCTTTGTCTATGTCCAATGTCTGTACTATGTCCAAAGTCCGTCCTATGTCAGAATCATCAATGTTGCCCCCCCGGTGATGGCCCCCCCCCCCTTGTTATTAATTCCCCCCCCCCCCCCTATGTAGCACCGCTTTGACCCGGTGAAAAGCGGTATATAAATACAGCTAAATAAATAAATAAATAAATAACTGAGTAACCTGAAGTAAAGACTCCCTGTTGAAGAGATTCTCTCCAGTACAAGGAGTATTTCCCAGTCTTTCCTGTGCCCATTTGTCCAAGTCTGAGGCCTGAAGCCAGGCTCTACGTCGTGCTCCTATAGCTATAGCAGAAGTCCTGCTAACAGACTCAAAGGAGTCTAGGGTAGCACGAGTAAGGAACTTAGAGATATTCTGAATATGACTAACCAGTGAGGAACTGTACATCTGGGCTCCTGAAGAAAAGGAGTCAAAAGATGTAATTGCTTTGTGATCTCCTCAAGAGATAGACCCATATAAAAAATATATGAGAGAATCCTTGCTGAAAGCATGGAGGTCTGGAAGGTTTGACGTCCAAAGGCATCTAGTATCTTAGACTCGACCTGGCGGACAAGAAGAGTGCTTTTTAGTACTCTTCACTCGCCTCAATGCTGATTCCACTACAATGGAATGATGAGGAAGTTGAGTCCTTTGAAACCCTGGAAAGGGGGGCACCTGATATAGGAGATCAGTTGCTCTGGAAAGTGGGGGTACCTTTAAAGGAGATTCCCACATTCGTAGAAGGAGATCCTGCAAAGAATGATGCAAAGGAAGCATTATATTTTGCTTTGCTTCGTTAGGAACAGAGGTATTCTGTACTCCCTTGTGTAGGATCTTGTCCAGGGACAGGAATGGCAAGTGATTTTGCCATATCCAGAAGGAAAGTCTGGAAAGAAAGATCCCTGGAGGGAATTCCCCCTGGATAGGCTAGATCTGATGAAGAACTAGCACTGCACCAAGAGATCTATTCCAGTATATAGGAATAGAAGATCCTGAATGGTGCAGGATGGGATCCTTAGATAGTAGTCGCTGGTACTGGAGGACAGAACCAGCAACAGTCGGTAACATATCGTCCATGCTTGGAATCGATTCCAGACTCTGCATCGAGGGAAGCGATCCTGATGAGTGAAGCATGGAAGGTACCGACTGTAAAGGTACTGTGGATGTCTGTACCGATCTTGGTACCGAATCTGATGCCGGAGGAAGAAAACCAGCCGGTGGCAACTCTAATGGTATCGGTGGAACCGAGGGTTGCGGATCCGAGGTATCGGAACCGAGCCTTCGGTACCGACGGGAGTCGGTACCAAGGCGAGTCGGTAACCAGTCCTCCAGACTGGAGATCGATTCTAGACTCGGCATCGAAGGAAGCGAGTCTATCGATGCACGTCTGGAGGGTACCGACGTCGGAACTGGTATCGGTGTCGATACCGATACTGTGAAATCGATCTGAAGCGTATCCACCGGCCCCGTAGGTACCAGAGACGCCAGACGACGATCCTCGGTGAGGAATATTTCAATCAACACCGGTGCCAATGCCGGGGTATCGGTACTGCTCGAAGCGGATGCCACCACCGGACATGGCTCAGGTATGTTCTGTGAGGGGTGAACTTCAGGAACAACCTGAAACCCCACACAGGCTTTGGAGGCCGAAGACTCCCACCGAGGTTTTGAAACCAGTGGATTCTTGAGGGCAAGGCCAGAGGCATCTCTATGCTGTGCATGAGAACTGCCGCTCGAGGACTGGCTAGTCTTAATAGACTGTTTTTGGGTTACCTGATCCTGTGTAGAAGATATAGTCGGTGCCCTGAAGTTGGAAGGGGACCGCGTGTCGAGGGAAACTCGATGTTGAAAACTGCTTCTCACAGCACTGGTGCCCGAAGGCGCCGGAGGACAATGGTCAGGACCCAAGCAGGTTAGACACCAATTGTGAGTGTCTAAAAATAAAGCTGTGCCGCCACAGTTTGTGCATTTCCTGGGGAAAATGGCTGGCGATTCCATGAGGAAAAATGGAGAGGCCTAGAAGGCCTGAGAACCATGAACACTAAGAAGAAATTTTATATTCCTTAAGGAAAAATTTTAAAAGAAAATAAGAAAGAAACACCGGCGGTACCGGTGGCGTCGGGGAAGGCAGCCGCGACCACAAGAAAACTAAAAAATAAAAGAAGAATTTTCTGCGGTGACAGGAGAACGTCCTGCCGGCTCCACGGAAAAACGAAAACTGAGGAGAGGCAGTTGGGAAGGCGGGAAGGCAGCGCGCAGGCGTGTTGGGATGCTTCCAAAGGCTTTCTGATTGGACGCTGGGAAGCGTTCCCGCGCGGACTCCGTCGGTACCGACGTATCCATATGTGAAGACTCATTCCTGCTTGTTCCTGGAGATACTAATGGCATGCAAAACTGCCATGGCACTTAAACATCTGCACAGACAAAAAAGCTGAGCAACTAGCCAATTTTCTATATTGGATGGCAGTCTTCTTCTGTCCTATCAGTGAATGTGCCAATTCCTGTTCAGCCAGACTGCTACTGTTTTCCAAGATGCCAACAAGGAAGAGGACACCGAGGGATGCTTATCTGGGAACACCTAAGCACTAATGATTCACAGGAAGGACTATAGAAAAGGGGACTCTGATCGAGGGTCTCCCTGAGGATCTGACAACTTCTGTAAAGGGGGGAGGGGGCAGTCTTATTCCCTTCCCTGAGCTCTGTGGGTATTCAATTTGGGGAGTGTGCATGGCTAAAAGTTTTCGGGGGGGGGGGTCAGATTTTTTAACCAACCTTTGGATTTTTTTGGGGTTCATTTCACACTTTCATATTTTTTTCTTTTTAAAAACTATGCACATTAGAACTTCTTACATATAAAATTGCAGGCACAGAGATTCATAGTGACACTACATACTTTTTTTTGTAGGCACCTAAAATGTGTGCATCAAAAAATGCAAAGCTCTATTAGGGAATCCTATCTTCAGGAGTCCTCAAATTAGGGGTTCAGTGCTGATTTTAACTTCCCACTGACTTTCATTGAAGCCACTTTATTCTTTCTCCAGAAGAAAAAGCTTCAGCAATACTGGGGAAGTAATAAGCAGCACTAATCTGTAAAGTTTGCTGCGTTGGACATAATTCTGCAGGCAAAACATTAACATGCATTTGCATGCCAACTATGCTGACATCAGCACAGAGGTTTATTTCTTAGTTCAGCATTGATTATTTTTATGCATTACAGTCATTGCAACACAAGAAGTTATTGGGACAGCACAAAGACTTTTTGGAAGCTGCCCCTCTCAACTCTACCCCACTATCATAGAATCTTATCTGCATTTTTATTTAGTAATATTACTCTGCTTTCTGCTATCTATTGCTGGCTATTCCTTGCTTTTCTACTAGATTTAAACTGGCTTTGCACCCTAGTTTTCCATCCATTTTTCTGTAAGGTCTATCCTATTTTTAATTTCTTAATTTAAATTTTGGATTTACTTGAGTAATTCTTACTGAATCTGCCTGTTCCCAATTTACCCAAGAGTGTGCCACTTGCAGAGGCATTTTTTGGGACCTCTCTCTATGCACATATACTGAAAGTTCTCCGAGGGCTCTCTGCCTGTGCTAAAAACAACTTCACTGCAAGTTTTTGTTCTTTCTGGTTTGGTCCAACTTCTGCCTTTCATTGTCTAGAGCTTTTAGTCTGCTTATATACTACAGTATTTATTTATTGTCAGTGTGTATATTTGTATTTTTTTTGTATTATTCTTTAGCTTTCTGCTATCGATTGCTGGCTATTTCTTGCTCTTCTACTAACTTTACTACAGGGCTCAGTCCTGGGAGCTTCTCCTTTTCTCTCTATACATCCAGTCCCCTTGGTGCACTCATCTTTTCAGTACCACCATCAATGTTCCCTCTAATTTTCTGTAGGCTGTGCGCGCATAAAATATCAGCTGTGTACAGCTTTTGAAGGAAGGTTAAATTTTTGTACGCCACATAACGACACTCAGAGTTATATACTTTAAAATTTGACTACTCGTCAGAATACAGTATGTACACCACATTGATTTTAATCAAATTAAATGAAAATAGATGATTACTAAATGAAGCGGGAAATTTCTAGTAATTACAATCATAACTTTTAAATTTTAAGACGTCTGTGTTGTTTTCTATCAGAGTCAGAGCCGTAATGTTTGTGCGCTCTGTTGTAAAGTATGTGTGCTCGCTCGGCGAGGTGTGTGCGCGCGCACGCACACGCGCACAGCTTAGAGGGAACAGTGACCACCATTATGCTGATGACTCTCAGATCAACCTCCATGCATCTGAACTCTCTCCAGAAATCCAGGTGGGGATCCCTGCCTGCTTATCTGACATCGGACAGTAGTGGAATATCCAAGCAGTGAACATGCCAAAACCAAGATTATCTTTCCTTCTAAATCCACCTCCCTCCATTCTTAATTTTGGTGGATATTATTCTACTCTACCCTGATTCCTCAGCTCGTAACCTTGGGGTCATCTTGGGGTACCCAACTGAATCTTTTGCCTGCCATTCACCTTGCTCCTGCCCACCTGGAAGTGATGAGGCCACATTCCATTCAAGGACCCGAGGGATAAAAGCCTGCTGTCTGTGGCGTTCTGCGCCACAAGCCCTTGGGCAAGCTCCTTGGGGCAACTCTGGGGCATTCCAGACCTTTCACATCTCTGGGAAATCTTCAACGATGATGTCCATGGGGCCTTCACTGGCCCCACCTTTCCTACTGGGTTCTTCTGTAGGTAAGCTCGCACACCTGCTCCTCTGTCTATTGAGCCTATTATTTGCTACTTTCTCCTTGGTAGTCTCAACTTCCCCATCTATGGCCGCCATTCCAGTCCATTGGGGCTGGCGTCCTATGCCTTCAGCTCCCTCCATTCCATGCTATCCTTTTCAAACCAAACCACTATAACCTACTCCTCTACCGTTCCTCTATAAGAGGTTCCCAGACCCTACCATCGTGCTCACTCCTGCTCTCCCAGCTCTCATTGAGCTTTGCTTTATTAAACTGTACATCCATTCGATCTAAATCGGTTCTAAGCTAACAAAAGTTACAAAACAGTAATAACGGGCTATTTCAATTACCCCAGTATTAACTGGGTCAATGCAAAAGCAGGACATGCTAAGGAGAAAGTTTCTAGATAAAATAAATTGCTGCTTCTGGGAGCAGCTGGTTCATGACCAGACAAGAGGGGAAGCTATTTTGGACTTGGTTCTTAATTGAACACAGGTTCCGGTGCAAGAGAATAGTGTTAGAACCACTTGGCTGTAGAGATCATAGCATGATCACATTTGATTTATTAAATGGAGGGAAGATGGCAAGGAAAGTGTAGATGCTTCCCTGTAATGGGGGTTCTCCGTAGACAGCAGGGGTAAGCAAGCACACTGAAGGTAAAGCCTACCAGCTGAGCCTTGATCTGGGTCCTCTCAGAGCAGCTTTTCTGCTACTCTGAGCATGCGTGCCTGCTTCACACCCACTTGTGCGAAGAGAAACAGTCCATACTAAAGCAGAAGACACAACGTAGCAGAAGAGCAGAAGGAATCAGTGCCAGCAGGTATAAGAGTAGCACCATGTGGACATGTGCAGCAGATTATCGTGTTATGTATGTCCCTTGGTTTGGTTTTCCCTGCATTTTTTTAAAAACAGAATTGCGGGGAAGGAGGCGGGAGAGTGTGCTTGCACATCCTTGCTGTCTACAGAGAACCTCAGTTATAGGTAAGCAACTACGCATTCTCCGGAGACAAGCAGGGGGGATGCAGGCACACTGAAAGTGCAGCCAGAGGTGGGGGCCACCTTGTCAGGATTCATGGTTTTGCCAAAGGAAGCAGGTGGCCCCTCTTGAAAAATTCTGGGGAGGAGGAAAGCCACTTTGCAAAGAAGCTGCAGAGCACTGCCTGTCCAAAGGTGAAGTCCTATGTAAAGGAACGATCCAGACCGTAGTGTTTGGTAAAGGTGTGAACATAAGACCAGACAGCAGTTTTGCAGATATCCTGGGTCAAGAAAGAAGTGAGACAGACTAGAGGAGGAGGCCGCTGCTCGAAGTTGGTGAGGGGCAAGGAGTCCTGGGGATGGAAGAGCAGTCTGTTCCTAGCAGAAGGCAAAGCAGTCCACAAACCAAGAGGAAATGGTCTGTTTGGCCGCCGGCTGTCCAGGATTGTTAGGGTTGAAAGTCATGAACAACTAAGACTTGTGAAAAGATTCCGTCAGATTCCGATGCAGGTAGTAGAGGAGTACACATATGCAGTCTAAGTTGTGAAGCTTTCCTTCTGGTGAGCCCATAGGGGCGTCCAGGAAGAAGGCAGAAAGTACAATAAGTTGGTTGATGTGAAAATCAGAGGGCACCTTCGGGAGAAATTTCAGGTGGGTGCGAAGGACGACCTTGTAAATAAAAAACTGTATATATGGAGAGAAGTGCATGAGTGCTTGGAGTTTGCCAAGACGTCTGGTCGTGGTGATGGCTACAAGAAAAATTGTTTTACAGGTGAGGTGTTTGAGCAACGTGGACATGAGGGGTTCAAACTGAGAGTTCATAAGTTGAGACAAGATCACCAGCGAGGGAGACCACACAGATGGGTTGGTGCTCAAGAGGCCCCTCATGAATCAGGCAACAACCAGATGCACTGAGAAGGGTTGTCTGTCGATTGGGTCATAAAAACAGCGATGTCAGAAAGGTGGTAGTGCACAGATGTGGTTTGAAGGCTTGATTGGGATAAGTGGAGGAGGTATGAGAGCATCTGCCCCACTAAGCATTGGACAGAGGCCTGGCCTTTGGAGGAAGTCCAGTGGGTGAAACAAGACCACTATGCTGGTAGGAACATTTATTAGAGAGCAGACATGTGGCGGACAGCACCATGAGCATGTCCGGTGGTAGAGATGAGATCAGATCCTGGTACCCAGAAGCTGCCATGCCATGAGGGAAAGGCTCTGAAGGCTGGGATGGAGGAAATATCCCTGATGTGGACGAGGAGGCCAAGCTGTGCCCCCAGAAGCATGGATGGCTCCTGCAGGAGTGCCAGAAGATGGGGGGAACCAGAGCTGCCAGGGCCAGCATGATGCTATGAGGATGGCTGATGCTTTGTCTTCCTTGATCTTCAGAAGGACTCACGTGATGAATAGGAACAGGGGGAAAAGCATATAGGAGGCCCCGAGACCAATCCAGTAAAAAGAGTCAGACTTGTTGCTGTGGGCAAAGCCGGATGGAGCAGAAGTTTGGACATGTGGCATTGTCCAAAGGCAAAGAGGTCCATGACTGGTCTGCCCCACAAAGAGAAGATGTAGTGAAGGATCTCCGAGTCGAGAAACCATTCGTGTGAATCCAGCTGACGACTTAACTTGTCGGCGAGTTGATTCAGTTTCTAGAAGCTAGGTGGCCCATAAGATGGTCCTAATGGACAAAGGTCCAGAGGCCTTACAGCCTTGTGGCAAAGTCTTAGCAAACCTATCCCTCCTTGCTTGTTGATGTAGAACATGGAGACTTGATTGTTTCTACAGACGAGAACTAGTTGCTGCATACATAGTCTGCGAAGACCGAATGCGTAGTAGAACGCTCTGTTTCAGTACATTGATGTGTAAGATTCTCTCCTGCAGGGATCAGGAGTTGCAGCACACACCATCTCATCAGAACAGAACTGATCGGCATCAGGGAGTTGAGCAAGAAGGAACGCTCCTCCCCGACCACCACCACAAGGCCCAATCAGATCTCTCAAAAGAACTTTAGATTTAAAGGCGCCCCAAGGTGCACCTGCGCCCGAGGACCTCGCCAGAGGACCCTTTGGCATAGATCGTAGGCTCCGGAGCTCCACTCCCTCGACTAAACCGTATATACTGACCCCAATACTGTTAAATTGTATGTACTACTTCAACATTGTTATTTAACATCAGCCGTATGATGGTAAGAGAACACTGGCAACAGCAGTAGAATGCTAGCATTTTCAAAAGATCTCTGAAAGCTTCTTAGCAATCCCATCAACTGAACAATTTTAAATCGGTACATTCATTGCTAACAATACTATGTCAGTATAATCAACAGTATCACGGCAGCTCAGTCTCCCTACAGAAGTTATTTCTGGCTGTAAATCCATTACCTTGCCAGCTAAACCTGTCAATTTGTGGCATTTGTTTCTACCTATTAAGCGTACCTACTCACCTGTAACAGTGACAGCAGGAATCAGTCCTCACATATGGGTGATGTCGACGTTGGCGCCAAACGGAGTCCTCGTGCGGAACAATTTCCCTGGCTTTCAAAGAAAGCCTTTGGGAAAGCCTTGCACATGCGCGGTCCCCTTCCCGCCCAAGGGTGCCATCTTGCTCAGTCAGATGACATAGCTAAAAAGATGGCAAAAAAATAATAAAAAGCAATAATAGGACTGCAACTCCAGGGGAGGAGGGAGGGTCGTGAGGACTGATTCCTGATGTCCCTCGAGAACACCTGTTACAGGTGAGTAACTACGCTTTCTCCAAGAACAAGCAGGAAGTCAGTCCTCATATATGGGACTCCCTAGCTACAGGCTACCGAGAACCTATAGCTGAAAAAAGGCTCCCTCTAGGCGAGCCACAACAGCAGCGAGAGAACTTTCTCAGAGAATGCATCCCCCACAGTAGCCTCACACCAGAGGGCCGGAGGGTCGGAGTTGCCTAAATCTCAAATAGATTCTGGAGTACCGCCTGACCGAAAACGCTGTCCCGTCGGGACTCCCTCTCCAGGCAGTGTTGGGCTGCAAAAGTCTGGCTTGAAGACCAAGTTGAGGCCCGGCAGATGTCTGCCAACAGAACAGAGCAGTGATTAGCTACTGATGTGGCCTTAGCCCTGACACAGTGGGCTGTAATACGACCCTGCAGCTGAAGGTCAGCTGCCCTGTACGCCCAGGCGATGCAGTCTGCCACCCAGATGGATAACGTGCGCTTGGAGACCGGTAGATCCAGTTTACTAGGGTTACAAGAGACAAAGAGCCGAGAAGCCCTCCGATGACCCCACATACGCTCCAGGTAGAAGGCAAGCGCCCTCTTACAGTCCAGGGTATGCAGAACTCCTTCTGCCCTGTTGGTATGTGGCCTGGGAAAGAAGGTGGGAAGAACCAACTCTTGGCTGAGGTGAAACGAGGAAACCACTTTTGGGAGGAACTTGGGGTGTGTGCGGAGCACTACCCTGTTCTTGTAAAACCATGTGTACGGCCTATCTGACACCAGAGCCTGCAGCTCACTCACACACCTAGCCGACGTGAGCGCTACCAGGAAGAGCACCTTACAGAAGAGGAAGCGCAGATGGCAAGTGGACATCGGCTCGAAAGGAGTGCGAGTAAGATGCTGCAAGACCACGTTGAGATCCCACTCCGTCGCCGGAGGACGGATTGGAGGTTTCAGCAGCAGCAGGCCCCTGAGAAACCTGGCTACCAAGGGGTGAGCCGAGAGAGGTTGACCATCTATCGGTGCATGGTTAGCTGACAAGTCACTCAGGTGGACCCTGACGGAGTTAGACTTGAGGCCTAGCCCCGAGAGATGAAGTAGGCACTGTAACAACCTGGGAACCTGAAATGAGAAGGGTTCTACAGTATGTTGGTGACACCACACTTGGAACCTGCACCATTTACATGCGTAGGATTTTCTGGTGGATGGCCTCCTGGAAGCTTACACCACCTCTTCTACCTCTCTGGGTAAGAGAAAAGGTGCCAGGCCTACCCTCTCAGCAGCCAGGCCATCAAATTGTGGGATCTGGGATTGGGGTGCACTAGGGAACCCTGCTCCTGGGTGAGGAGGTCGGACTGTACCCCCAAGGGCAGAGGAGTTTCCACCACCAGTTGAAGAAGTGGGAAACAAGGCTGTCTAGGCCACCTGGGCGCTAGCAGGATCACCTAGGCCTTATCCCTGCGAATCTTGAAAAGAGTTCGTGCTACCAGAGGCGTAGGAGGAAAAGCGTACGGGAGGCTTCCCGACCAAGGGAGAAGAACTGCATCTGCTGCTACCCTGAGGGGGTGCGGCTGTCTGGAGCAAAAGCGGGGTAACTGACGATTCTGTGGGCTGGCAAAGAGATCCATGGATGGGAGGCCCCAGTGGTTGAAAATCTGCTGGGCAATCTCTCTGTTCAGTTGCCATTCGTGGGGTTGAAGAACCCTGCTCAGTCTGTCTGCCAGGCAGTTCTCCTGGCTGGGCAGGTAAACTGCATGGAGAGACATGTTGTGTTGAACTGCGAAGGAACAGAGATACAGAGACTCCTGGCAAAGGATCCGCGAACCTGTGCCACCCTGTTTGTTCACATAGAACATAGCCACCTGGTTGTAAGTCTGTACTCTGACAGACTGGTTGGAGAGGACAGGAGCAAAAGCTTTTAGAGCTAAGCGAATGGCCCGGAGTTCAAACAGGTTGATCTGGAGTGTGGACTCCTGAGGAGTCCACTGACCTTGAGTGCAAGAGCTCTGACAATGGGCTCCCCAACCCATCAAGGAGGCATCCGTGGTCAGCACCCTGGTATGCATGGGAAGCTGGAAAGGTACCCCCTGCAGGAGATTCCCTGATTGTGACCACCACTGCAGTGACTGCACTAGGGGTTTGGATACTACCACTCTGACGGACAGGCGTCCCGTGGCTTGTGACCACTGGTCCCGCAGGTTCCACTGAGCTGTCCACCTGTGCATGTGTGCAAAAGGAGTTAACATGAACCGTGGAGGCCATGTGGCCGAGCAGGCGTAAGAACCTCTGTGCTGACACCTGGGGTACTTGATTCAGCAGGCCCACCTGAGACAGCAGGCGGTCTGACCTGTCCAGTGGCAAGTAGGCCCTTGCCTGTACAGTGTCGAGCCTTGCCCCTGTGAATTCCAAGTTCTGGGTGGGGAGCAAAGAGGACTTTGCGTGATTGATGACGAACCCCAGATGGTGAAGCAGAGCTATTGTGCGAGCTGTGGTGTGGTGCGTCTCCTGAGTTGACTGGCCCCTTATGAGTCAGTCGTCTATGTAAGGGAACACAAAGATTCCCTGGCTCCTGAGAAAGGCCGCTACCACAGCTAGGCACTTGGTGAAAACCCTTGGAGCGGAAGCTAGACCAAAGGGAAGTACTTTGTATTGGAAGTGGTTTCCTCGGATCACAAACATGAGGTATTGTCTGTGGTGTGGATGTATGAGGATGTGTGTGTAAGCATCCTTCCTTTAGGTCAAAGGAACATAGCCAGTCTCCCTGCTGGAGGTAACGCAGAAGTATCCCAAGTGAAAGCATCTTGAACTTTTCCTTTACCAAGAACTTGTTGAGATTTCGCAGGTCTAGGATGGGGTGAAGACCTCCTTGTCTTTTCGGTATCAGGAAATACCTAGAATAAAAGCCTTTCCCCTACAGGTGGTGGGGCACCGGTTCCGCCGCCTGATCCTTGAGAATACCAGCCAACTCCTGAACGAGGAGGTTCCTGTGCAAGAGGGGTCCGAGATGCTCTCCTGGGAAATAGGAGGTAGGCACTTGGAGCAGATAGCCGTCCTGGACTATTCTTAGAACCCAAGTGTTGGATGTAATGGCTGGCCACCTGTGGGCATACAGGGACAGCCGACCTCCTGTGCAGAGCCAAACCACTGGTGAGAGAGGAGCTATGCAGAGGGAGTCAGTCAAAAATCCCCTCCCTGCTGGACAGGAGCAGGAGCTGCAGGCTTGGGGGTCTGAGGCTTACGAGCGTCATTCCCACGTCCCCTGGCCTGCTGCCCCTGGTGGGGTAGTTTCTGTAAGCCTGTCCCTTCCTCGGGTAAAGCACAGTTACTTACCTGTAACAGGTGATCTCTGGGAACAGCAGGAATAAGTCTTCACATATGGGTATCGTCGGTACCGACGGAGCCTGCGCGGGAACGCTCCCCAGCGTCCAGTAAGAAAGCTTTTGGGAGCATCCCACAGCGCCTGCGCGCTGCCATCCTGCCTTTCCTAACCGCCTCTCTCCAGTTTGAGTTTTAAAGCTGAGACAAAGAGAGAGAGGAAAGGAAAAAGTAGTTACTCACCTGTAACAGGTGTTCTCCAGGAGCAGCAGGAATCAGTCCTCACTTATGGGTGTCATCGATGCCGATGAAGCCCCATGTTGAGCATTTCCCCAGCTTTGGGAATGCTGGCACGCATGCGCGGTTCCCTTCCCGCCTAAAGGTGCCATCTTACCTCAGTCAAATGACATAGCTAAGAACAGCACACAAAAATGTAAAAATTAAACTATGTACAACTGCAACTCCAAGAGGAGGAGGGAGGGTAGTGAGGACGGATCCCTGCTACTCCTGGAGAACACCTGTTACAGGTGAGTAACTACTCTTTCTCCAGGACCAAGCAGGAAGTCAGTCCTCACTTATGGGTGTGACTCCCCAGCTCTGGGCTACCAGGAACCCAGGCTGAACAAGAGAACTCCCTCTAGTCTCAGCAACACAGTAAAGGCTTTGCAAGGACACACCCTCCACAGGTAGCCCAACCAGAGGGCAGGAGTTGCCTAGACCTCAAAGAGATTCCGGAGTACTGCTTGGCCAAAAGCACTGTCCCTACGGGACTCCCTCTCCAGACAGTAGTGGGCTGCAAATGTCTGGCTTGAAGACCAAGTAGCAGCCCTGCAGATGTCTTGCAATGGAACAGAGCGGAGGTGAGCCACTGATGCAGCCATTGCCCTCCCACGGTGGGCCGAGACCCTACCCTGCAAAGGAAGGTCACCTGCCTTGTAAGCCCAGGTGATACAGTCAGCCACCCAGATGGACAAGGTACGCTTGGACACAGGCCTCCCCAAGTTATTGGGGTCAAAAGAAAGGAAGAGCTGAGAAGTCTTCCTGTGACCTTGCGTACGTTCAAGGTAGAAGGATAAGGCCCTCCTACAGTCCAAGGTATGGAGAACTGTTTCAGCCTGACTTGCATGAGGCCTAGGGAAGAAAGTAGGAAGAACCACCTCCTGGTTGAGGTGGAAGGAGGAGACAACCTTAGGAAGGAACTTAGGGTGAGTCCTGAGGACCACCCTGTTTTTATAGAACCTGGTGTAAGGTCTATCACAGACAAAGGCCTGAAGCTCACTCACTCTCCTAGCCGAAGTAAGGGCTATCAGAAAGAGAGTCTTCCAGGAAAGGAAGCGTAGAGGACAAGTAGCCTTAGGCTCAAACGGTGGGCGAGTCAGCTGCTGCAAGACCACATTAAGCTCCCACTCAGGGGCAGGAGGACGTATGGGAGGCTTGAGAAGAAGCAAGCCTCTGAGAAACCTAGACACCAAAGGGTGCACAGACAAGGAATGGCCCTCAACTAGGGAGTGGTGAGCTGCTAAAGCAGAGAGGTGGACCCGAAAAGAGTTGGACTTGAGACCCTGATTGGACAAGTGCAGCAGGTACTGAAGCACTACTGACAGTACAGGAGAAAGGATCCTCAGCGCGTAGCTGACAACACACAGAGAACCTTTTCCACTTGAGAGCATAGGTCTTCCTAGTGGATTGTTTCCTGGAGGCGAGGAGAATTTCCTCAACCTCGAGAGGCAGGCCCCAGGGAGCCAACACTACCCTTGCAGCCTCCATGCCATCAGATTGAGAGCTTTGAGATTGGGATGCAACAAGGAGCCCTGATTCTGAGAGAGGAGGTCGGGTTGCAATCCCAGAGGCAGAGGCAGATCCACTGCCAGTTGAAGCAGGAGGGGGAACCAAGGCTGCCTTGGCCACCTGGGAGCTACCAGGAGGACTGAGGCCCTGTCTCGGAGAATCTTGAACAGTGTTCGGGCCACCAGAGGGGTGGGAGGAAACGCATAGAGTAGGCCCTGAGTCCAGGGAATCAGAAAAGCATCTGCTGCTACTCTCAGAGGATGCGGTCGCCTGGAGCAGAACCTTGGCAGCTGGTTTTCAGTGGACTGGCTAACAGGTCTATGGAGGGAAGCCCCCATTTCAAGAAAATCTTTTGAACCACTAAAGGATGTAGCTGCCACTCGTGTGGTTGCAGAATCCTGCTCAATCTGTCGGCCAGGGAATTCTCCTGGCCTGGAAGATAGACTGCTTTGAGGAGCATGTTGTGTTTCAGGGCAAAGGAACAGAGGTCCTGGGCCTCCTGGCAAAGGGGCTGGGAACCAGTTCCGCCCTGTTTGTTTACATAGAACATGGCTACCTGGTTGTCTGTCTGGATCAAGACAGACTGTTGTGCCAGGGTAGCAGTAAAGGCCTTGAGGGCCAAGCGGATAGCTCCGAGTTCCAGTAGATTGATCTGCTGGGACGCCTCCCAATGAGACCACAGGCCCTGGGTGCACTTGTCTAGGCAGTGTGCACCCCAACCCTGCAGATAGGCATCGGTGGTCAGTACCACTGTATGAGGTGGGATCTGAAAGGGCACCCCCACCAGCAGATTGGGGGTGTGTAACCACCAGTTGAGGGAGGCCAGGAAACGGTGGGACACTCTGATCCCGTCTCTAAGACTGCCTGAGGCTTGTGACCACTGAGTCCGAAGGCACCACTGGGCAGGCCTCATACTGAGCATGGCATTGGGGGTCACCTGTACCATTGACGCCATGTGGCCCAGAAGCCTGAGACAGTCTGGCGGAGACCAGGGACCTGTGCAGAAACTTGCCTGCGAGGTCCATGAGCCTTTGTGCTCGGTCCACTGGTAAGAATGCTCTTGCCAGCTGAGAATCCAACCTTGCTCCTACGAACTCCAAGTTCTGGGAGGGGAGCAAAGTGGACTTTGCGAAGTTGATGACAAAGCCCACCTTTTGGAGCAGTTCTATGGTCCTGTTGGTGGCCTGTTGAACTTCCAGGGAAGTCTGGCCTCTGATGAGCCAGTCGTCTAGGTAAGGAAACACAAAGATGCCCTGATTTCTCAGGTAGGCTGCCACCACTGCCAGGCACTTGGTAAACACCCTGGAAGCGGAGGTTAGTCCAAAAGGCAGTACTCTGTAATGATAATGGTTTCCTCCCACAATGAACCTGAGGTACTTTCTGTGGTCTGGATGAATAAGGATGTGAGTGTAAGCATCCTTTAGATCTAAAGAGCAAAGCCAATCTCCCTGCTGGAGGTAGGGCAGAAGTGTTCCAAGAGTAAGCATCTTGAACTTCTCCTTCACTAGAAACTTGTTTAGGTTTCTGAGATCCAAAATGGGTCGAAGACCACCGGTTCTTTTTGGCACCAGGAAATACCTGGAGTAAAACCCGTGACCTTGGAAGTGGGGAGGCACAGGCTCCACCGCCTTGTCCAGCAACAGACCTTTTAGCTCCTGGAGGAGAAGGGCTGTATGCAGGGGAGGCCAGAAAGGTTCCCCTGGGAAGTGTGGCGGAGGCAGTTGGTGAAAGTGCAGAGCATAGCCTCGATGGACTATGTCCAGCACCCAACTGTCCTGAGTTATCAAGGGCCACTTGTGGGCGAACAAGGCTAGGCGGCCTCCTGTGCAGGGCTGGGTCTGCAAGGGAGGTATGGCTATACTCAAGGAGTCAAAAACCCCCACCCTGCTGAGTGGGAACAGGGGCTGCAGGCTTGGGGGTCCTCTGCCTACGGGGCCCATTACCCTGGCCCTTGGCTTGCTGACCCTGGGGGGGCAACTTGGGCAGCCGGATATTGTGGGTACTGTTTGTAGGCAGAGCCCTTCCTCGGGTAAAAGGACTTTTTACCCGAGCCCTTCTTCTTATGAGAAGGGGCAGAGGTCTTCCTCGACAGCCTTGTCCTCGTGAGGTGCTCTGTCTCGAGCTGAGCGGCCTTCTTGGCCACAGGCTTGCCAAAAAGGTTTTCACCTCGGCAAGGGACATCGACCAACCTGTCCTGAACCCATGACTCGAGGTCCGATGACTGCAGCCATGCCTGGCGTCGGGCCACGATGCCGGCTGCCGCTACTCGGGCCGAAGCCATCGTAGGCAGTGCGGGACATGAACTTAGAGCATTCCCGGATCCTCGAAGACAAGGACTTAAAACTCTGCAAGGGTTCCCCGGAGAGACCAGCAGAGAATCCGGCCAACTCCTTGGCCAGGTCTCGTAAATACATGCCCATGTACAGCTGGTAAGTCTGGACACGGCAAGCAAGCATCGAGCCCTGAAAGCACTTTCTACGACGCCATCAAGGCTTCGGGCTTCCCTTCCAGGAGGCACCGTTGAGTGCATCTTCTGACTCTTCAGACGATGCATGGCCGATTCCACAACCATGGAATGGTTTGGTAGCTGTACTTTTTGGAAGCCAGGACTCTTTCGGAGCCGATAGATGGAATCGACTCGCTTGCTCAAAACCGGTGCCAAGGCCGGTGGCTCCCACATCCGGAAGAGGAGCCGTTCCAGCATCGGAGGACAGTAAAAGGCCTCCTTCGGAGGAGAGTCATACTGCAGAGCATCAAGCTCTTCGGCTCGAGGCTCCTCCTCGGGGTCAGCCGAGATAGCCAAAGCAGCGGCCATATCGCGGACAAACTCCGAGAACCTAGTATCCTCCGGAGGGGATCTACTCCGGGGCTCAGACTCTGGTGAGTCTGAAGGGACACACCGAGTCTTGAAGGTGTCAGGAGACTCCTCGTCTTCGGTCTCCCAAGCAGACTCGTCCGATGTCGAGTCGAGGTCAGACCCCGCGGGGCCTCTAGGCAACCGCCCCGAAGTCGGTGGCACCGGCATCGAGACCCTCGGTCTCGAACAGGAGGTCGAGGGAGAACTCGACTGAGGACGACTTCGAGCCGCAAGGGACTCGAGTATCGGCTCGGTCTCCGGGGTCGACTTCGAAGTCGATATCCCGGTGGTCGGGGCAGATGCGCCAGACAGGCTGGCCATCAGTGCCCGCTGCTGATACATGAAGGCAGACATTCTGCTCTCCAAGGCTGTCAACCTGAGGACTCAGCTCGGGTGACGCAGCAGCCCCCGACTCGGGCCCCGGCGGCGCCGGGCCCGACATCGGTACTCGGGGAGGCGAGTCCACGAGGACAACAGGACTTACGTGTCCAGCAGACTCCGGCTCCATGCGAGGAACTTTAGATGGCTTCTCCTGGTCCACGGGCCCGGGACTACGGTCGGGGGTCTTAGACCTGGCCCTCCAGGGCTCAGGGACCTCCTCCGACGCCGCCCTTGCGAGCCGCTTCTTCCTCTTATGTTCCCGGTCGGGGGACCCCCTGTCCGAGGAGCTCCGACGCCTCTCTGGATCGGAATCCCAAGATGTCGAAGCCTCAGACGAGGTCCGGGCCCGGGCAGAGACCGAGTCCGAGAAAAGCCTTTCACTTTGTTGCTGATGACTTCGGAGGGCCTTGGAAGACAACTTTCCACATGGCCCGCACGTTTTAGAATCGTGGTCCGGGCCAAGGCACCGAAGGCAGCAGTCGTGTGTGTCGGTGAGAGACATTATCTTCTTGCACCGATCACTCTTTTTAAAACCACTGGAAGCAATCGGGGAGAAAAGGGTCCCCGCGAGGTCAAAGGACCGGCCTTCCAGGGAAAAAGAAAAAAAATTGAAGCGAGCCCCTAGCCACTAAGGGCAAAAACCGAAAAAAGAAAAATGGGATTCGATACCGGTGTACCGAACCCGGCGGGAGGGGAACCAACGTCGAATCCGAGGAAAAAAGCGAAATAACGCCAAGAAAAAACTTATTTTCCGGGAAAAAAAGGACACACGTCCGATGGGCTTCACGGAAAAAAAAGAGACTGAGGTAAGATGGCACCTTTAGGCGGGAAGGGAACCGCGCATGCGTGCCAGCATTCCCAAAGGCTTTCATGGAAAGCTGGGGAAATGCTCCGCTGGGGCTTCATCGGCGTCGATGACACCCATAAGTGAGGACTGACTTCCTGCTTGGTCCTGGAGAAAGATAGATAGAGAGATACAACTCCTAGGGGAAGTGGGTGGGTTGTGAAGACTTATTCCTGCTGTTCCCAGAGATCACCTGTTACAGGTAAGTAACTGTGCTATCCCCAGGAACAAGCAGGAATGAGTCTTCACATATGGGGACTCCCCAGCTAGAGATGCCAGGGAGATCTCCAAAGTTGTGAGTCCCTGAGAAGGGCTCTACTTCACCCCATGGATCTCGGGGATCCAACCAGGGATGGGGGGTAGGAGTTGATTAGGTATGGAACAGGTGTTTGAGAACAGCCTGACCAAACAAGACATCCCGGCGGGAGTCCTTGTCAAAGCAGTAATGGGCTGTAAAGGTATGAACCGAGGCCCAGGTGGCCCCTCAACAGATTTGGTCGATGGACACAGAGTTTAGATGAGCCATAGAGGCTGCCATGGCCCTCACATTGTGAGCTGTGACATGGCCCTCCAGAGAAAGGGTCTTACTCTGGTAGGCGAAGGAAATACACTGAGCAATCCAACTGGACAGAGTTCTCTTAGAGACTGGAAGTCCTAAATGAGAGGGATCAAAAGCAACAAAGAGTTGAGAGGACTTTCTATGTTGCTGTGTCCTTCGTAAGTAGAAAGCAAGTGCCCTCTTACAATCCAGGGTATGAAGATTCCTCTCTGCACTTGATGCATGAGGTCCTGGAAAAAAGACAGGTAAATACACCTCCTGGTTCAGATGAAAAGGTGAGACCACTTTAGGCATAAAGTGTGGATTAGTCCTGAGGACTACCTTGTCTGATGGAACCTTGTATAAGGAGGATTAGCCACCAAGGCTTGCAGCTCACTGATACGGCGAGCTGAGGTGACTGCAATGAGAAAAATAACCTTCCAGGAAAGGAATTTCAAGGAGGTAGAGGCTAAGGGTTCAAAGGGTGGCTTCATAAATTGGCCAAGAACCAAATTCAAATCCCATGCCACTGGAGGTGGTCTAATGGGAGGTTTAGTTAAAAGAAGGCCTCTCATGAATCTTGCAATAAGAGGATGAGAGGAAATAGGATGTCTATTGAGAGGCTTAAGGGATGCTGCAATAGCACTCAAATGGACTCTTACTGAATTTGTTTGAGGACTGCATGGGATAAATGCAGCTAATACTCTAGTAAAGAATTCAGAGGTATTGCAAGAGGGTTAAGACCCTTCTCTGCACACCAAATGGTAAACCTTTTCCATTTAAAAGCATAGGAACGTCTAGTGGAAGGCTTTCTGGAAGCATGAAGTATATCCTTCACTTGCTGAGACAGATGCCAATCTTGAAGGTCTAGGCCTTCAGCAAACAGGCTCTGAGATGAAGAGACTGCGGATATGGGTGCCATAACGTTCCCTCCTCCTGGGACAGGAGGTCTGGAGCAGATCCCAAGTCCAGGGAGGGAGCTTGAGAGAGATGAAGAAGTAGAGAGTACCACACTTGGCGTGGCCAACGTGGAGCTATGAGGATCATAGACCCCTTGTCTCTCTGAAGCTTGAACAGTGTCTTGGAAATTAGGGGAATGGGTGGAAAGGCATAGAGGAAGTCTTGCCCCTAGTGGAGGAGGAAGGCATCCCTGGCCTGAACTCCCTGACACGGAATCCTGGAACAGAACCGGGGAAGTTTGGCATTCTACGGACTTGCAAACAGGTCTATGTCTGGGGTTCCCCAAATTCGAAAGAGCCTGGCTATCTGGTCCCCATGGAGGGACCATTCGTGTGGAAGCAGAACGCGACTGAGTCTGTCTGCCCAAGAGTTTTGAACCCCTGGAAAATACACTGCCATGAGATGAATCTGATGCTCTCTGGCGAAGGCCCACAATCTCAAAGCTTCGTTGCAAAGCGACAGAGCCAGTCCCGCCCTGCTTGTTCACGTAGAACATGGCTACTTGGTTGTCCGTATGGATGAGGACTGTCTTGTAGCTGAGCAGGGTGTGGAAGACTCTGAGAGCTAGAAGAATTGCTCTGAGCTCTAAGAGGTTGATAAGTAGAGATGTCTCCTGTGGAGACCAGATGCCCTGGGTGGAGGCATCTGTTGTGAGGGTTGCTTGGGGTAGCAACTGTTGAAAGGGGGACCCCAGCAACAGATTTTGAGTGGACTTCCACCACTGGAGGGACCAAAAGAGGCGACTGGAGGTTGTTATTTTGTCTGACAGGCAACCTGATGCTTGGGTCCATTGGGTGGACAGAGTCCACTGAGCTGCCCTCATGTGAAGGCGAGCGTAAGGAACCACATGCACGGTGGATGCCACGTGGCCTAACAGTTGTAACATCTCTCGAGCAGTTAAATGGGATTTTAACTGAATTTGAGAGGCTAACTGCACCAAGCGTAGGCAACGGGCCTGGGGAAGATAGGCCCTTGCAGTTGAGGTATCTAGCAAGGCCCCTAAGAACTCCAATGACTGAGTAGGGGTGAGTTGTGATTTTGGGATGTTTATTACAAGTCCCAGATACTGAAGAACATGCCTTGTGCAGGCTAGGAAAGTCTGGGCCTCTGACTGGGATGGTGCTCGGATGAGCCAGTCGTCCAGATATGGGAATACAAATATTCCTAGAGTGCGTAGAAATGCAGCTACTACTGCCATGCATTTTGTGAACACTCATGGAGCAGAGGCCAGACCGAAAGGAAGCACTCTGTATTGATAGTACTTTCCCTGATAAAGGAACCTTCTGTGTGTTGGATGGATGAGGACATGGGTGTACGCATCCTTGAGATCTAGAGAACAAAGCCAATCCTGACTCTGAAGGTATGGAAGGAGAGCACCTAGAGAAATCATCTTGAATTTCTCCTTGCATAGAAACTTGTTCAATTCTCTGAGATCTAAGATGGGTCTGTAGCCCCCTGTTTTCTTTGGAATAAGAAAATAGGGGGAGTAGAACCCTGAACCCTGTTGAAGAAGGGGTACTTCTTCTACTGCCCTTTGGGCAAGAAGGGTAGCAATCTCCTGACCCAGAAGGTCGAGGAGAGATGTGGGAGAATTGAACTGTCTCACCATAGTGTGAGGAGGAAGGTTTAAGAAATGAAGCTTGTACCCCTCCCTTATGATGGAGAGGGTCCATTGCTCTGCTGTGATTTGTTCCCATCTGGGAGCAAAATGAGCTAACCCTCCTGGAATGGTGAGAGGCTCTGGTTCTTCTAGAGCCAGAAAGGCTAAGTTCTCTAGTTGTAAGTCAAAGGCCCTGAGGAGGCGGAGGCTGTTGGGCCGTAGCAGTCCTTGTAGCCTTAGGCTTGGCTTGTTTAGGTTGTTGCTGTCGCTTTGCAGCAAAACGACCTGTAGATGCCTGGAGACCATAACCAGGATAATATTTCCCTTTTTTGGGAAAGAAAGTCTTTTTGAATAACCTTTTTCTAGCAGAAGCAGAAGTAGACTTTGAAAGTCTATCTAAGGCAGAATTTTCAGCATCCATCTGAGTGGCTTTTGCTTGCCAATCCTTACCAAAAAGGTTTTCACCTGTACAAGGAAGATTTCCTAATCCATCCTGGACCCAGGGTTTCAAATCAGAAGCTTGCAACCAAGCAAGTCTGCGTGCACCTATGGCAATAGCCGAGGCTCTGCTGGCACACTCAAAAGAGTCAAAGGCTGCATGGTTGGAGAATTTGGAAACATCCTGGGCATGTTTAAGCCAGGTGAGAAACTCTTCCCTTTTATCTTCTGAGATAAAAGGAGATAAAGTTAGCAGATGATCTGTAACTTCTTTTAGAAACATCCCCATATAGAGACTATAGGAGTTGATTCTGGCAGTAAGCATATTGACCTGGAAAATTCTCCTGCCAAAAGCATCTAAGTTTCTGCATTCTCTTCCTGGAGAATTAGATGAGTGTCTTTTTGCACTCTTTATCTTTTTCATAGCAGACTCCACCACAATAGAGTGGTGAGGAAGCCGAGTCTTATGAAAGCCAGGACAAGGAGGAACATGGTACATGGTGTCCAACCTGTGAGAATGAGGGGAAGTAGTAAGAGGTGTCTCCCATATGCCCAACATGTGATCATAAAGGATCTCATGAATTGGTAAAGTAGCTGCCTCTTTAGGAGCCTTAGGATATTGTAAAATATCTAATTTCTTGGCTCTAAGCTCTGGTTCAGGGGCCACTTAACTAGAGAGGCCCCTGGCCACTTCCCTAACGAAGTCTTAAAAAGACAAGTCTTCTGGAGGAGACATTCTTCTTTTTGGAGAAGAGGGCTCCTGAGGAAGGAGTACCGATGCCTCGACAGAAGCCTCTGATTTATCAGAGTCCTCGGAGGAATCGAAGTATCGCCTGTCTGGATGCTCTTGCAGAGCCCGATACGCGTACCGAGTGGTATCGACATCGGGAGTGATTGGTACCGATGGGCATCACAGGACAGGGTACCGCTGCAGTCGACACCGAAGCCGATGTCGATGCAATCGGTACCGGCACCGGAAACGATATCGGTGCCGGTGCCGGAACCGGTACCGCCAACGGAGTTTGTTGCGGTACCGGAGACGTCGCAGCTTATATAAATGCCGTGATGGCACGCTGCATGGTCAGAATATTCTGATCCATCGACGCAACCAATGTCTGGATGTCGGTACCAGTGGAGACCACCGGTACCCCAGAACATGGCAACAGGTGATCGGTCGAGGCCACGTCATCGATGTCAACCTGTGACCCCATAGACGAAGCTTTGGAAGCCGGAGCCTCCCGCCGGGGTAATTTTGCCGGTGCAGGATCCTCGAGGGCAAGCCCGGAGGCATCTCGATACTTAGAGGGAGATCTACCCTTCGAGGACCGGCTGGACTTATGTTTGGTTACCTGAGATCCATGGGAGGAAGACGAAGCCCTGGAAGATGTCGATGCCACCAAAGCTGCATCAGAGGGAAACAGGGTACTGAGCTTTGCCGCTCGATTCTGTCGACCTCTTTTAGACATCATGGAACAGGACTCACAATCGGTGATGGAGTGGTCAGGACCCAAACATTTTAGACACCAGTCATGGGTGTCGGTGATAGAAAGAGTACCGCTGCACTTCGTGCACTTTTTAAACCCGGAAGCGGGCTTTTCCATGAGGAAAAATCTTCTAGGCCCAAGGCCCAAAAGAAAAAATTGCACAGAAGTGGGAAACGGTACTTTTTTTTTTTTTTTTTTTTTTTTAAAGAAAGAGAAAAGACCGGCGGTACTGGTCCGACATCGAAGAAAGCAGACGCGCGACCAAAGAAATAAAGAAAAATAAAGAACTTCTTCAGCGGTGACAGGAACACGACCTGCTGGCTCCACGGAAAAGAAGAACTGGAGAGAGGCGGTTAGGAAAGGCGGGAAGGCAGCGCGCAGGCGCTGTGGGATGCTCCCAAAAGCTTTCTTACTGGACGCTGGGGAGCGTTCCCGCGCAGGCTCCGTCGGTACCGACGATACCCATATGTGAAGACTCATTCCTGCTTGTTCCTGGAGATAAGGGATCCCCCCCCCCCCCCCCCGAGGTCTTCTTCCTGTGAGGAGCAGCAGATGTCTTCTTCGACAGCCTTGTCCGGGTCAAGTACTCTGACTCAAGTTCAGCAGCCTTCTCAGTCATGGGTTTGCCGAACAGGTTATCTCCTTGGCAGGGGACATCGACCAACATGTCCTGTACCCATGGCTCGAGGTCAGACGACATGAGCCAAGCCTGGCGCCTTTCACCAATGCCAGCTGCGGCTACATGGGCCGAAGCCTTGAAGCCGTTGTAGGCTGCTCGAGACAAACTTCGAGCACTCTCTGATCCAGGTGGACAGGGCCTTAAAGAGCTGCAAGGGTTTCTCAGAGAGGCCAGCCGAGAACCCGGCAATCTCCTTTGCCAGGTCTCTTAAGTACATGCCCATGTACAGCTGGTAGGTCTGGACACAGCATGTCAGCATTGAGCCCTGGAAGCACGTTCTGCCAAGGGCATCCAGGTTCCGGGCCTCCCGGCCGGGAGGCACCAAGGAGTGCGACTTTTGGCTCTTGAGCCTTTGCATGGTCGATTCCACAACCATGGAGTTGTGCGGCAGCTGCGCCTTTTGGAACCCGGGGCTCTTACGAACTTGATAAATGGAATCGACCCGTTTGCTGAGGACCAGCGCCGAGGCCGGGGACTCCCACATGCAGAGCTTCAACCGTTCCAGCATCAGAGGCACCGGTACAATAAGTGCCTCCTTCGGAGGAGAGCCATACTGGAGGGCATCGAGCTCCTCGGCTCGAGGCTCCTCCTCAGCATCCGCAGGGAAAGCCAAAGCCTTGGCCATATCCCTCACAAAGTCAGAGAACCAAGGTGTCCTCCGGGGGCGACCGTCTCCGAGGTTCCGGACCCGGTGGGTATAGGGCGAGTCTTCCTCCTCCGTCTCCCAAGCTGAGCCCTCCGAGGAGGACTCGATCGGCTCCGGCCTCGAGGGTTTCGAGCGTGTCCGTTCCGACGCCGATGGCCCCAGCGACGACGACCTTGGTCCCGAACGGGAGGTTGAGGGAGACCTTGGCTGAAGATCAACTCGAGCCCGCATGGACTCGAGGATCGGCTCTGCCTCTGGGTTCGACTTAAACGTCAAGGTCCCGGTGGTCGGGGCTGATGCACGGGTGAGACCGGCTATCAGCGCCTGCTGCTGGTCCCTGAAGGCAGACACGCTGCTCTCCAAGGCCGCCAACCTGAGACCCAGCTCAGAAGGCTCCGCAGCCCCCAGCTCAGTTCCCGATGCCGGGACAGACGCCAGTTCTCCCGGAGGAGAGTCCATGAGGACAACAGGCATTACCTTGTCCGAAGCCTCCAGCTCCATACGAGGTATTTTAGCAGGCCTCTCCGACTCGGTGAACCCGGGGCGGCGTTCGTCACTCTGCAACCTGGAACCCAAGGGCCCCGGCCGATCGGAGTCCTCCAGAGACACAGCCCTCGCGGGTTTCTTCTTACGGTGCTCCCGGGTGGGAGATCCCCTTTCAGAAGACCCTGACGATGCTCGGGTTCAGAGTCTCGAAACATCGAGGCTTCTGACGAGGTCCTGGCCCGGACGGATCCAGACTCGGAGAAAATAGTCTCGCGCTGGTGCTGCATGCTCCTCAGCGCTTTGGAGGACATCTTGCCACACGAACCGCAGACCACCAGGTCATGGTCGGGTCCGAGGCAGCAGTAATGGGTGTCGGTGAGGGACATAAGTTTTTTACACCGATCACACTTCTTGAACCCGCTGGCAGCCATCGGGGGAAAAAGGTCCCCTGTGAGGTCGAAAGATCAGGCTGCCAGTTAAAGAAAAAGAGCACGAACGTTAGTCACTAAAGACAAAACCGAAAACATTAGTCGGACTCGATACCGGTGTACCGAGCCGAAGCGGGAAGGGGAACCGGAGTCGAACTGGTACCAAAAATCGTAGAAATAGTCAAACAAACTTTTTCCGAGGAAAATGGGACGACGTCTGTCGGGCTCTGCGGAAAAAAAAAGACGGAGCAAGATGGCACCCTTGGGCGGGAAGGGGACCGCGAATGCGCGAGGCATTCCCAAAGGCTTTCTTTGAAAGCTGGGGAAATTGCTCCGCACGAGGACTCCGTCGGCTCCGACATCACCCATATGTGAGGACTGACTTCCTGCTTGTTCCTGGAGAACTGTTTTAAACTCGAGTCACCCTATGCAACTCCATCACTGTTCCCTTTTCCGTACTAAGATCCCACATATTAGCATATTGCTGATAGCTTAAAAAATTTCTGGCATACTGTGTCTGCCCATGCTACACTGCCAACTTACTGTACCCATTGCATACCTGAGCGGATTCCCCCACAAATACAATCACATATACAAAACCAACTTCACTCTTAGTCTACATTGCAAACATGGAAACTAACCCACTATAGTCCATGCCATATGCATTCTACTACTCCTCACAACACTAGCCAATGCACTCCTGGCTCCTCTAAACCCCACCCCTTACCAGTCCATCCCCATCATCCACCACCACCCTAACAATAACCAAAATTACATCACACTATATCATAGAAAAGCCAGACACAACTATCAGCAGACGTACAAACCCTATCAAAGGCTAATACATAAACCCCAGTGATGGTACCATACCCCCCAGCCAGACAGAGTACATTAATCCCCTAAAATGCATTCTACTGAACGTGCGTTCTGTAAGAAAATCTCTTTAATTCATGATCTAATAGATGAACCCCTGGACATCCTCTGTATCACAAAGACATGGCTCACTGAACATGACACCATCTTCCTAAACCAACTGAAGACAAATGGATACAGCTTGTTTAACTGCCCCAGAAACACCAAGTGTGGTGGTGGAGTCTTAACATTAATCAAAACTTTTATAAATGCCACTGTCAGTGTCTGCAACAACTGCAATGACATAGATCTTCTGAAAATAGAGAATAAAGAACTTACAATGTCTCCTCTACAGACACCCCCCCCCCCAAATCACCAATCACACCAACCTCGGAACAATCCTAGAATCAGCCTGCACATCATCCTTGGGGATTTTAACCTAGCCTCCCTCATACCACAACAGTCCTTAAAGTTCTTGGAATTCATGGAAGACCTAGGTTTCCAACAAACAATGAGTAACCCCACCCATACCAAGGACAATATTCTTGACCTTATATTCCTCCCAAAGCATATCATTGAACACCCCAATTTGACACCCCCCCCCCCCCCCCCAGTGCAACCCAGGTACCTTGGACAGACCACTTCATACTAAGGTTTGACCTCCCAATCCCACTTAATAAGCAAAAAACATTCAACACAGCACAACATAATCCGCTTCGACAGGGAAGTATTCTTGAACATACTTCCGCAGCTCACCTCCTCTCAACAAAACCTGGATGAGTCAGTAAAGAACTGGCATACAATAATTCATAAAGCAACCCTACCCACAAACACACGCAGGAAAAACACCTGCAGACCCTCCAAAAAAATGGTACACTTACAATTTACACACCCTCAAAAAAGAACGCAAAACTTGAGAAAAGATGGAGCCATGCAAATGATAAAAGAGAACCACTTTTCTAATACCCTAAATAAAGCTATCAACAGCCCCAGAGAACTTGACAAAATCGTCAAATTCCTAACAAAAACTCACAAAATGAGGCACCCAAGACCACCATCAACCCCCAAAGCCCTTGCCATTCATTTTGCATCAAAACTAAAAGGCAAGAAAACTTCAACCACCGCCTTATCACAAGTGACTCTATACCTCCTCAATAAACGGAACACACTTCACACTATCAAGGAGAAACAGTTACTTGATACCATTACCAAAATCAACACAACTATTTCTCACATGGATCCATGCCCCGTAGCTTGGATAAAAGCAACTAAATCTAAGCTAGCCCCCTTTTTACTTGACATAGTGAACCAGTCCCCCCTCCTAGGGACACTGCCAAATGATCTCAAACTCTCCACCATTCGTCCCATACTCAAGAACAGATCCCTAATAAAGATGATTCAGCTTCCTATAGTCCAATTGCAAGCATCCCCCCTTCTAACAAAAATCATTGAAAAAAATAGTTCAAACTCAGTTGCAAGACTACATTGACTCAAACTACCCCCTTGACAAACACCAGTACAGTTTCCGCTGATATCACGGTGTGGAAACCTTACTAACGGTCTTGTCTGACACCCACATCTGTGGTATGGATAATACTAATCAAGCTTTCATATTTGCCTTCATAGACATTGCCTCAGCCTTTGAGTTTACTCCAGGGTCTGCCCAAAAAGACAATCAATACCTTACAACTAGCCCAAAATGTGACTGCCCAAATAGCCAAAGCACGCCTGACAGATCATATTACACCGATCCTTAAAGAACTGCATTTGCTTCCAATAATGAGTAGAACAAAATATAAAGTAGTAATTACCACTTTTAAACTACTCCATAACATCTTACCCTCCTTCCTCACATCAAAGATTCACACACAAGCAGAGACGAGGAGCAGAAGAAACAGCAATCTAAACACACTTGTAATACCATCAACAATCCGTAGAACAAAACAAATAACCAGTAACAGGGCCTTCACTTACACTGCACCCATACTATGGAACCTTCTGCCAGACGCCATTAGATCTATCAAAGACCTCCAAACGTTTAGGAAAGAACTAAAAGACACTACTATTTAACGAATACTATAACAATGCCTAAAGTACATCTTGTTTATCCTTGTCCCACAACCAATTTAAATGTATATAGTTGACGTTATATATAATGTTAATGGTTCCCTACATAAGGGCTCCAGATCTAGGCAGCTATTTTGTAAATAGTTTAAAGGTTTATTATAGTTTGTTTTACTTGTTCTCTGTAACTGGTTTGTTCAATGTAAACTGCCCCTGATCTCTGGAAGGGGCGGTATATAAAAAGCAAATAAATAAATAAATGTTCCCCGAGTGGTCAGGTGAAGGAGGGGGGCCCAAAAGCCTTGCTTGGAGGTATCCATGGTCAGAATGATTTGAAGAGAGGGTGTTTGAAAGAGGCAGCCTGCTGAGAAGCTGGTCGAGCACATCCACCATCAAAGACTGCTTAGGAAGGTTGCTCTTTGCGGGCTCTCCAGAGAGATTCACACATGCAGAGGTTAAGTGCATTGACACAAGTTCAGTCTAAGGTGCCACTGCAGTGGATGCATGTGCAAGTGCACAAAGGACATGGCATGTATAGTGGTGGTCCATGTGCCCCAGCAACATTAGGAGCTGGTGGGCTGACATCACCCAACAAGAAGCCATAGTTGAGCAGATGCAGTGTAAAGCCTGAGCCCGGAGTTCAGGAAGGAACACTCGGGACTGGAGGGTTTCTAGGCATGTCCCAATGAAGTCTAGGGTCTGCTTTGGTGTTGGCTTGGACTTTTCAGTATTCAAGACCAAGTGGATGGTCTGCAGAGTGGCAAAGGTATCCCACATGGTTTGAGCGGTAGTGGCTTGAGTGGAGCCAGAGATGAGCCAGTCATCTAGATCAGGGTACGCCAGAACTCGGTGAAGACGCGGGGGCAAATGCAAGTCCCAATGGGAGGATTCTATACTGATCGAGAAAGGTGAAGTGAAGGAATTTCCAGTGGAGGGAAAAAATAGGGATATGAGTGTAAACATCCTTTAAGTTTAGAGAGGCAAGCCAATTGCGATGACTGAGCAGGGAAAGTATGGTGCTCAGGAAGTGCATCTTGAACCTCTCCCATCTGATGAAGAGGTTCAAGTTGCGGAGGTCTAGCATTGGCCGTAGGCCATCGGATGTTTTGGGAATCAGGAAGAAGTAGGAATAAAACCCTTGACCCCCTTTTGACGAGCAGGATGGAGGCAATGGCTTCGTTGCAGGAAAGCTGAGTTATCACCTGTGCCAGGAGGGACACATGGTGGCCCGAGAGGCGGCTGGAGTCAGGGGGAGGCTGAGGGGGTCGTGGAGCGAGGATCAGGAGTCTGTACCCCAAATGGACAATGGAGAGAACCCAGCGGTCAGAGGTGATGGATTGCCATGCCTCTGCAAAGTGGCAGATGCGACCCCCCCCCCCCCCACTGGCAGGTAGTCAACAACTGGGAGAGGTTTGGGAAGGGTGGTTTGAGGAAGAGGCTGAGGTTTCCATTCACACGGGCAAGTCTGCTGTGGGTATATCTTTCCTTAGGGTCATGGCAGAAGCTGTTGTGGATAGGGCTGGAACCACCACAGCAGGTAGAAGTACTGAAGGTATTCGGTGACAGGGGCAGCGGTAGGTGGGCAGAATGGTGTGGGGGGGGAGGAAAGTGTTTCTGTTGGCTGATCTGCCAATCCACAGATGGAGGGATGATCCTCGACTTAAGAGACGATCTCTTGAACCTTGGACCCAAAGAGGCTAACATCAAGGTAGGGTGTCTGCTAGGTGATCGTGGAGGTCCTCCTGTAGTCCTGAAGTACGGAGCCAAGATGTACATGGAGTGAAATAGCTGTGGCCGTAGAACGGGCCACTGAATCATAGATGTCATAGGTGGCATGGATAAAGTGATATAAGGACTCATGCAAATCTGCGGCTAGCTGGACTGGATCCGCCGAGGTGGCATCGTCCAAGCTTCAGGAGATGATAGTAGTGCAACATATGGAACTGGTGAGCCAGAATGCACATGGCGAGGGTGCTGTTCTGGTAGGATTTGTGTCCTACCATATCGAGGGTACGCTGTTTTCTCTGGGGGGAGGGGGGGTTTGAGACAGCGGCTTGGTACCTTTGGCTTTTTAAGGGCGGCCTCTGACACAACAGCTGAGGGTGAGGCAGCTGAGGGTGTTGGAAGCCTGAGGCTGGGAGGACCTTGTACTAAAAGGAGCAGCTGCAGGAGTTGGGGTTTTGCATAGAGTGTGGACATAGTATTTCCAAACAATCTTCAGCCGACAGGACGTCACACTGCCCGAGGTGGTGGTTTTCCAAATGGAGACTTGAAGGTTTTGGAGTACTTATGGGACCGGGGGTGTAGGAATCTCCATAGGAGCACTACACACCTTGAAGATGAACTGAAGTCATGCTTGTTGGTAGGCGACTGGGTGTCGCTGAGGGCAAGAGCCCAAGAGATTTTTTTGGAGGAACTTAGGGTAGGAGAGGTCATCACTCGGCACTCTTTCAGGAGATCCTGGTTGGGTAGGTTGGGGTGGGGGGGAGGAAGAGGTCCCCTATACTGGACTAGCAAGGTTCCCAGGGGTAAGACCGGATGGAGTAGACATCATTGTCCAGGGGCGGCAGTGCTTGCCAACCAACAAGGGGGGCTGGTATCCAGGAGCACAGTGAGGTGTGGATCTTGTAATGGGGGACTGTCTGTTGAATAGGGGCTGCTTGCAGGATAGCGGAGCTATCATGAATGAATGAAGTGCTGGAGGAGAGACAGGAGTGAGGATTGGGAACTGCTGGGAGGCCCTTTCAAAGTGGGGGGAGGGCTGTCCGGAGTCTGGGGAAGGGGTTTGCGCTTAGCATGAGGCTTACCAGATGTGGCTGAAGCAGCGGGCTGGAGATGTTTGTTTAACCTTCATCTTATGAGCTCTTCTTGACAGTTCCCCCAGAAGATCCAAGAAGGAAGAAGAGGGTGTAAGAATCAAATCTGGCAGGGGAGGATTGGACCAGACTGCAAAATGAGCTGAGGGGAGCCCCCTGACCCCAGTGCCGTGACCAGGGATTAGAACTTTGGTAATTTGGCCACCATCTGAGTTCCCCCTTGAGCCAGCGCTGGGCCCGAAGGAGGCAGCAAGGAGGAGTAGTCAGACATGGAGAGAATGGCCCCACAGAAACAGTGCATCCGAGCAAAGTCTGTTCTCTGAGGAAAAATAGCAGCTGGAACTGCTACTGCCCCCCCCCCCCCCCCATTTTATTTATTTTTTTTTTTAGTTTCACTTTCGTTTAGCTCCAGTGTGGCAGAGAGCCTCCAGTGATGAATGCAGTGCAAGCACCACTGGGCCACAATCCCTCTGTGCTGCATGTGAGGAGGCTAGTGTTTTTTAAGCTTTTGGTTTGCTATGGCATCGGAAAACCGCCGAAAAGAAGAGAAACCACGGCAGGAGCGCGAGATGTGAAAAAATACCGAATGCAGGCAAAAAGTGAAGGAGAGGTGAAAGACACGTGCAGGCTATGCAGTGTTGAAGAAAAAAAAACTGCTTCTCTCGGAACAAGGGGGTGGGGAGCAGGCACACATGCTCAGATTAGCAGATTAGCTTCTCCGAGCTCTGAGAGACCTGGATCAAAGCTCAGCCAGTAGGCTTCACCTTCAATGTGCCCTCATCCCCCCTGCTTTTCTTCAGAGAAATCCACAGTACTACCTTTAAACTTTCAAAAGAGAGACTATGATAAAGTGAGGAAAACAGTTAAGAAAAAAAGACTAAAAGGAGCAGCTGCAGGGGTTGGGGTTTTGCATAGAGTGTGGACATTGTTTGGAGGTACTATCTTGGAGGCGCAAATCACATTTATTCCGTGCTTTGGGAAGGGTGGAAGGAAGGCTGAAGGACTGCCGGCATGGTTTAGGGGTGAGGTGAGAGAGGTTGATAAGGCTAGGAAAGAATCTTTCAGGAAATGGAAAGGGGAGCCAGGAGACGAGGGCAGGAAACAGCATGAGCAGCAGCTGGTTGGATGCGGGGCACTGGTGGGACAGGCAGGGAGAGAGTTTGAGGGAGGGCTTGCCGTGGAGCTCAAATGCAGAGTGAAGACTTTTTTCGGGTATGTTCATTGCAAGAGACCTTTGAGGGAGTAAGTTGGACCATTCACTGATAGAGGGGCAGGAGGGACATTAAGGGGAAGACAAGGCCATGGTGGGGAGACTGAATGGATTTCTTTACTTTGGTCTTTGCCAAGGATGACGTGGACAGGTTACCCATACCTGGAAGGGAATTTAGAGGTGGTGTTACAGAGGAATTGAGACAAGTTTTAATAAACCGGGAAGAAGTATTACAACTATTTGATAAACTGGGGAGTGGCAAATCACCTAGACCAGATGGTGTGCTTCTGGGATGCAGAAAAAACTGAGATAAGGGATTGCAGACTTACCGTTAGTGATCTGTGAACTATCATTAGGGTCATCTGAGGTGCCTGAGAATTGGAGAATGGCCAATGTAGTGACAGTTTTTGGAAGGGATTCCAGAGGTGATCCAGGAAACAATAAACCGCTGAGCCTGTTGTCAGTGCCAGGCAAAATGGTAGAAACCATTGTGGAGAATAAAACTGCTGAGCATATAGACAATCATGGTTTAATGGGAGGAGGCCAGCATGGATTTGGCCAGGGAGGATGTTGTCTTGCTAGTCTCTTGTATTTTTTTTTGAAGGTGTGAACAAACAGGTAGATGGAGGAGAGTCGGTTGATATAGTTTATATGGATCTTCAGAAAGCTTTTGAAAAGGTCCCTCATGGGAAGCACTTGGCAAAACTGGGAAATCATGGGATGGTAGGCAGTATACTGCTGTGGATTGGGAACTGGTTGGAGGATGGAAGGCAGAGAGAGTAGGGCTAAATAGCCAGTTTTCTCGGTGGAGAGGAGCGAGTGGTGGAGGTCCCCAGGAATCTGTGTGGACCCGCTGTTTTTTGATGTATTCATAGATGACCTAGAGACAGGAATAAAGAGGCTACTCCTCCACTTCATGTTACCACTACCACTACCTTGGAAAGAGTACAGCGTGCAGGAGGTACTGAAAAGTTCTCAAATATCACTAACATGAACAGAGAGCCACAGGGAGACTCTACCAGGGAGTCCTTTGTTTTACAATATTTGAATTATGCCAATGCTTACAATCTCCATGCTGGCCTGAACAGAGACTTCAGCAATAGAAGGCAGGTAAACTTGTAGAAGGAGCTAATCTCTCTGACCTTAACTGGTCTAATGTGGTATGGGCCCACCCCAGAAAGAATATCCTGAGTTACATCCCAATTGCTTTATCTCAGCAGGGACCAGAGGAACTCATTGAGGGGGGAATACAGGTCCTCAATGGAGCCATGGAGGCAACTTGAGCATTTAAAAAGCTCGGAAGGAACTGCCCCTAGCGAAACAGAGGCCCCAGATGACTCACAGTAGTATAAGAACATCTCTAGGCTCCTCTTCCAGGAGTGTCTGTGGGTAAGGTTCTCCTCCTAAGAGCAAGCGACCCCTTTAGGAAAACTACTCCACCACTAAGGGTAGTACCAGCACTTCCAATTGGCCAATACCAACACAACCATGGACTTGGAAGAGACTCTGAATCATTCTTAACCAGCAGCAGCCGCCTAAGTGGTCCGTTGCAAGTCTCCAAATATCTGGAAAGAGACTGGGCTTGATGACTATTTGGCCCAACCATCATGGTAGCGTTAGGTGTTCTAGGGATTAAACTTGTAACTTGGGAACAAGGGGCCAATGCCATATGGCTCAGCCATAGAGGCTACTGGCAAAAGATGGATCCATCAGAGATCATTACTCTTTGAGGAAGCATTTCAATCCTGATCCCCTTAATCTCCTGCTTATCATCAATCTGTATTTTGCCTTTCCTCTTGATTTAACCTAATCCCCTGTTGTGTGGTCTCTCTTGATTAGATTGTAAGCTCTGATGAGCAGGAACTGTATTACTTGTACATGTACAGCATTACGTATGTCTTGCACCTCTATACAAATGATTAGTAGTAGTCTCCAGGCGTGTACACAGCACTGTGTGAGAGTCTGTCAAGACCTTCTTAAAGAGGAACCTGAGCCTCCAAAACAGACGCTCCTCACAGGCAGCACCTCCCTCCACTGAGATGGTTATGCACACCACTACAGTAGTGAATAAAAGTCCCAACATAGGGAGGTCCAAAGCACTGATCCCTCTTACCTTGGGGCCAAGTGAACAGCCGAGATGCAACCTTAGGACTCTGAGAACCCAGTTAAGGTTTTAGGGAGAAAGACCCCAATGCACGGTTGCAGAGGGTCAGGGAGAAATATGAATGCAGAAGATCACCAGATATCTACCAGGCATAGGGATCCAACTGTAAACCTCATCCAAAAACTGGTTCTGCCTTTACCTGGGGGAACCACCACCACATCCCTTTCAGACATAAGGGGGTTGGTTGGTTGAAGGACTCTAATGAAATTCCTGTCGCTACAACATAAGTGATAAGGTTGGGCTCTTGGAGGAGAGAAGGAGCACAAGGATGAACCAGGAGGCATGACCCCCCCCCCCCCTTCAATTGCCCTTGACAGAAACACTCACAGGCTCTGGGTCCCTAGAGGGAAAACCTGAGCGTTGGGCCCCCATGACTGGTGTCGCCAAGCAGCTAGCCAGAATGGAATAAAGCCCATGAGCTGTTGCAGGAACTGCAGTGCAAGCTGGATGAAAAGATGAACTCCACCTCCACATGGCCTAAGCTGCCATCTGAAATGGCCATGGTGACCACAGGCAAGAAAATAGGCACAGAGAAGCATTAGGAGCCACAGAAACTGTATCGAGCCATGGGCACTCCTTGGGGAGGTCCTGAAATGCCAATAAAGGGTGCTCCAGGCTATGCAGCAATGATTGGAAGGGGTGTGGGGGGGGGGGGTCATCCAGTGGCACCTCAGGCCACATGGCTGAACATAGCAGCTGCAAAATTTAAAGAAAGATTGCAAGATTGCAACAACAAAAAAAAGCCACACCAAAAAAAAAAAAAAGAAGTAGGACCACAGTAGAAAAGGAGTCCTGAAAAGGTGATCCTAGCACCTCTCATGCTGAATAAGGAAGCCAAGTTAAGTCAACAAATAGCTGCTGCTGCACCAGAAGATATACGAAGTAATGACATCACTGAAAATTGCTCAAATCTGCTTCCACCTGCTGGCAAGGGAGCATAACCCACTCATTCCACTCACCCACTCATAACCCACCCCTCCATAGCCCATATTCCCTGTAAAATAGTTATCTCCAAGTTATAATGCCCTGTTCAATGTAATTTCAGTTTGTTCAATGTAAACCGCACTGATGCAGAATAGCGCGGTATATAAGAGAATGTAAATAAATAAATAAATCTGGACTGGTCTAGAAGGATAAGGATGTATACTGTTAGGTTTTTGCCTTTTGTAACTACCTAACAAAGAGAACTTAGTATCTTAATGCTTTTATATATTTAGTGATTGATAGGTTTCCTGGATTTTTTTTTAATAGACATGTTTCAATTAAGCAATAGCGCATGTTGGGGAGGGTGTCCATCCATATATATCTGTTTGTACATGTGCTAACAGATGCATAGGGACTAAGCAAGAAACATCACAGAGCTACGGATGGCAGGGAGACCAGGATGTACAACCTGAACGATGGATCCGTGAGGGAGTGATCGAGCAGCTGAGGATGGGGGGGGGGGAGGGGTCAGGCCCTGTCAACCAAAAAAAAGCAGTGGAATTACTGCAAAGAATGCAGCAGCACTAACAGGGACCCAATCCCCACTGGCACAGGAAATGCTGCGGAGCCACACGGTGTAAAACACAGTAGCAGCAGAACAAAGATGATAGGAAGCTATGGGAAGGCAGATAGAGTAGTTACTCACCTGTAACAGGTGTTCTCCAGGAGCAGCAGGAATCAGTCCTCACATATGGGTGTCATCGGCGCCGATGAAGCCCCAGCGGAGCATTTCCCCAGCTTTCCATGAAAGCCTTTGGGAATGCTGGTACACATGTGCGGTTCCCTTCCCGCCTAAAGGTGCCATCTTACCTCAGTCAAATGACATAGCTAAGAAAAGCACACAAAAATGTAAAAACACAAACTATGTACAACTGCAACTCCAAGGGGAGGAGGGAGGGTTGTGAGGACTGATTCCTGCTGCTCCTGGAGAACACCTGTTACAGGTGAGTAACTACTCTTTCTCCAGGACCAAGCAGGAAGTCAGTACTCACATATGGGTGACTCCCTAGCTCTGGGTTACCGAGGAACCCAGGCTGAACAAGAGAACTCCCTCTAGTCCCAGCAGCAAAGAAAGGCTTTTCAAGGACACAACCTCCACCGGTAGCCCAACAGACGGCAGGAAGGCAGGAGTTGCCTAAACCTCAAAGAGATTCCGGAGTACTGCTTGGCCAAAAGCACTGTCCCTACGGGACTCCATCTCCAGACAGTAATGGGCTGCAAATGTCTGGCTTGAAGACCAAGTTGCAGCCCTGCAGATGTCTACCAAGGGCACAGAGCGGAGATGAGCCACTGAGGCAGCCATTGCCCTGACACGATGGGCCGTGACCCTACCCTGCAAAGGAAGGTCAGCCGCCTTGTAAGCCCAGGTGATACAGTCAGCCACCCAGAGAGACAAGGTACGCTTGGACACAGCTAACCCCAACTTATTGGGGTCAAAAGATACGAAGAGCTGAGTAGCCCTTCTATGCACCTGCGTACGGTCAAGGTAGAAGGATAAGGCACTCCTACAGTCCAGGGTATGCAGGACTGCTTCAGCCTGGCTTGCATGAGGCCTAGGGAAGAATGTTGGAAGAACCACCTCCTGATTGAGGTGGAAAGAGGAGACAACCTTAGGGAGAAACTTGGGGTGAGTCCTGAGGACTACCCTGTTCCTATAAATCCTGGTGTAAGGCCTATCACAGACCAGGGCCTGAAGCTCACTCACTCGCCTAGCCGAGATAAGGGCTATCAGGAAGAGTGTCTTCCAGGAGAGGAAGCGCAGTGGACAAGTAGCCATCGGCTCAAAGGGTGGGCGAGTCAGTTGCTGCAAGACCACATTCAGCTCCCACTCAGGAGCAGGACGACGGATGGGGGGCTTGAGCAAAAGCAAGCCCCTGAGAAAGCGGGACACCAAGGGGTGACCAGACAAAGAATGTCCCTCCACCAGTGAGTGGTGAGCTGCTAAAGCTGAGAGGTGGACCCGAAAAGAATTGGACTTAAGTCCCTGATTGGACAAGTGCAGCAAGTACTGAAGCACTACCTGCACAGTACAGGAGAAAAGATCCTCTGTATGTAGGTGACACCACACAGAAAACCTCTTCCATTTGAGAGCATAGGATTTCCTAGTGGATTGTTTTCTAGAGGCTAGGACAACCTCCTCAACTTCCTGAGGCAGGCCCCTGGGAGCCAAGACTACCCTTGCAGCCTACAGGCCATCAAATTGAGAGTCTTGAAATTGGGGTGTAGTAGGGAACCCTGCTCCTGAGAGAGAAGGTCGGGTTGCAACCCCAGAGGCAGGGGGGAATCCACCGCCAGTTGAAGCAGAAGAGGAAACCAAGGTTGTCTCGGCCATCTGGGGGCTACCAGCAGGACCGAGGCCTTGTCCCGAAGAATCTTGAACAGAGTTCGGGCCACCAAGGGCGTGGGAGGAAACGCATACAGGAGGCCCTGAGACCAGGACATCAGAAAAGCATCTGGTGCGATCCTCAAAGGATGTGGTTGCCTGGAGCAGAACTTGGGTAGCTGCTTGTTTAGTGGACTGGCAAAGAGATCTATCCAAGGGAGACCCCACTTCAGGAAGATTTTTTGAACTACCAAGGGATGCAGCTGCCACTCGTGGGGCTGCAGAATCCTGCTCAACCGGTCGGCCAGGCAGTTCTCCTGGCCTGGGAGGTACACCACCTTGAGAAGCATGTGGTGCTTCAGGGCAAAGGAACAAAGGTCCTTAGTCTCTCGACAAAGGATCTGGAACCCAGTGCCGCCCTGCATGTTCACATAAAACATGGCCACCTGGTTGTCTGTTTGAATCAAGACTGAGAGTTGAGCCAGGGCTGGAGAAAAAACTGAGAGCCAAGCGGATAGCTCGAAGTTCCAGCAGATTGATCTGTTGGGCTGCCTCCCAGGGAGACCAGAGGCCTTGGGTGCACTTGTCCAGACAATGAGCCCCCCCCCAGCCCTTGAGAGAGGCGTCGGTGGTGAGGACCACGGAGTATTCTGGCATTTGGAAGGGCATTCCCTTGAGTAGATTGGGTGGATGTAGCCACCAGCTGAGGGAGGCCAAAAGGGGTTTGGACACCCTTATCTTGTCTCGTAAGTGGCCTATGGCTTGAGACCACTGAGTCCGAAGACACCACTGTGCAAGCCTCATATGGAGCCGGGCATTGGGAGTCACATGTACTGTCGAAGCCATGTGACCCAGAAGCCTGAGGCAGAGTCTGGCGGAGACCAGGGACCTGTTCAGAAACTGCTTTGCCACGTCCATCAGCCTTTGAGCCCTGTCTTCTGGCAAGAATGCCTTTGCCAGTTGAGAATCCAACCTTGCCCCTATGAACTCCAAGTTCTGGGAGGGGAGCAAAGTGAACTTTGCGAAGTGTATGACAAAGCCCACCTTTTGAAGCAGAGCAATGGTGTTGAGAGTGGCTTGTCTGGCTTCCAGGGATGTCTGACCCCTGATGAGCCAGTCGTCCAGATAGGGAAAGACAAAGATGCCTTGATTTCTCAGGTAGGCCGCAACCACTGCCAGGCACTTGGTAAATACCCTGGGAGCGGAGGACAGGCCAAAAGGTAGTACTCTGTACTGATAGTGGTTTCCTCCCACAATGAACCTGAGGTACTTTCTATGGTCTGGATGAATGAGGATGTGAGTGTACGCATCCTTTAGATCTAAGGAGCATAGCCAATCTCCCTGCTGGAGGGTAGGGCAGAAGTGTTCCAAGAGTAAGCATCTTGAACTTTTCTTTCTCCAGGAACTTGAGGTTCCTGAGGTCCAGAATGGGTCGAAGGCCACCGGTTCTTTTGGGTATCAGGAAATACCTGGAGTAGAATCCGTGACCTTGCAAGTGGGGAGGCACAGGCTCCACCGCCCTGTCCACCAACAGACCTTGAAGCTCTTGTAGCAGGAGGTCTGTGTGCAGGGGAGGCCTTGGAGGCTCCCCTGGAAAATATGGTGGTGGCAGTTGGTGAAAATGGAGGGCATAGCCATTGTGGACTATGTCCAGCACCCAACTGTCCCTGGTGATAAGGGGCCACTGGTGGGCAAAGAGGGCGAGGCGACCTCTTGTGCAGGGTGGAGAGAGCAGTGGAGAAGAGGCTACACTCAAGGAGTCAAAAACGCCCACCCTGCTGAGTGGCAGCAGGGGCCTGAGGCTTGGGGGTCCTCTGCCTACGAGGCCCATTATCCTGGCCCTTGGCTTGCTGACCCTGGGGGGCAGCTTGGGCAGCCTGATACTGAGGGTACTGTTTGTAGGCAGTGCCCTTCCTCAGGTAAAAGGACTTTTTACCTGAGCCCTTCTTCTTATGTGAAGGGGCAGAGGTCTTCCTCGACAGCCTTGTCCAGGTAAGGTGCTCTGTCTCGAGCTGAGCGGCCTTCTCGGTCACGGGTTTGCCAAAAAGGTTCTTACCTCGGCAGGGGACATCGACCAACTTGTCCTGAACCCATGGCTCGAGGTCCGATGACTGCAGCCACGCCTGGCGTCGAGCCGCGATGCCGGCAGCCGCTACTCGGGCCGAAGCCTTGAAGCCATCGTAGGCGGCACGGGAAATGAACTTCGAGCATTCACGAATCCCCAAGGACAAGGTCTGAAATCTCTGCAAGGGTTCCCCGGAGAGACCAGCAGAGAAGCCGGCCAGTTCCTTGGCCAGGTCCCGCAAGTACATGCCCATGTACAGCTGGTAAGACTGGACACGGCGAGCAAGCATCAACCCCTGGAAGCAATTCCTACCGACGCCATTGAGGTTGCGGGCCTCCCTGCCGGGGGGCACCGCAGAGTGCATCTTCTGGCTATTCAGACGATGCATGGCCGATTCCACAACCATGGAATGGTGTGGTAGCTGTGCTTTCTGGAAACCAGGGCTTTTGCGGAGTCGAAAAATGGAATCGACTCGCTTGCTTAGAACCGGCGCCAAGGCCGGGGCCTCCCACATTCGGAAGAGGAGCCGTTCCAGCATCGGAGGAACTGGGACAGTAAAGGCCTCCTTCGTAGGAGAGTCGTACTATAGAGCATCGAGCTCCTCGGCTCGAGGCTCTTTCTCGGGATCGGCAGGGATAGCCAAGGCAGCAGCCATATCCCGGACAAACTCTGACAACCTAGTGTCCTCCGGAGGGGATCTACTCTGGGGATCAGACAGCGGTGAGTCCGACGGTACTCACCGAGTCTTAAAAGTATTGGGAGACTCCTCGTCCTCCGTCTCCCAGGCGGACTCGTCCGAGGAGGAGTAAGGTCCGACCCCGCGGGGCCCCGAGGCACCCACCCCGACGCCGGGGGCACCGGCGTCGACACCCTCGGTCCCGAACAGGAGGTCGAGGGAGACCTCCACCGAGGATGACTTCGAGCCGCGAGGGTCTCGAGTAATCGGCTCGGTCTCCGTGGTTGACTTCAAAGTCAACATCCCGGTGGTCGGGGCAGATGCACCAGACAGGCTGGCCATCAGTGCCCGCTGCTGCTCCACGAAGGCAGACAGTCTGCACTCCAAGGCTGTCATCCTGAGACTCAGCTCGGGAGACGCAGCAGCCACCGACTCGGGCCCCGGTGGCGCCGGGCCTGACGTCGGCTCTCTGGGAGGAGAGTCCACGAGGACTACGGGGCTTACGTGTCCAGCAGACTCCGGCTCCACGCGAGGAACTTTGGCAGGCTTCTCTTGGTCCACGGGCCCAGGATGGCGGTCGGGGGTCTTAGACCTGGCCCTCGAGGGACCAGGGACCTCCTCCGACGACGCCCTCGTGAGCCGCTTCTTCCTCTTGCATTCCCGGTCAGGGGACCCCCTGTCCGAGGAGCTTCGACGGCGCTCGGGATCGGAATCCCGGATGTCGAGGCCTCAGATGAGGTCCGGGTCCGGCCGGAGGCAGAATCCGAGAAAAACCTTTCCTTCTGATGCTGTTGACTCTTTAGTGCCTTGGAAGACATCTTCCCACATGGCACACACGACTTGGGGTCGTGGTCAGGGCCGAGGCACCGAAGGCAGGAGTCGTGTGTGTCGGTGAGAGACATAAGTTTCTTACACCGATCACACTTTTTGAAACCACTGGAAGCCATCGGGGAAAAAAGAGCCCCTGCGAGGTCAAAAGACCGGCCTTCCAGGGAAAAAATGAAAAAAGGGCGCGAACGCCAGCCACGAAGGGCAAAAAACGAAAAAGAAATAAGAGGGCTCGCGATACCGGTGTACCGAACCCGGCGGGAGGGGAACCGGCATCGAACCGGAGAAAAATAGCGAAAAATCGCCGAAGAAAAAAAATCACTTTTATCCGGGAGAACAGGACACATGTCCAATGGGCTTCTCGGAAAAAAAAGAGACTGAGGTAAGATGGCACCTTTAGGCAGGAAGGGAACCGCGCATGCGTGCCAGCATTCCCAAAGGCTTTCATGGAAAGCTGGGGAAATGCTCTGCTTGGGCTTCATCGGCGCCGATGACACCCATATGTGAAGACTGACTTCCTGCTTGGTCCTGGAGAAGGAAAGAATATGGGAAAGTCCAAGTCAACAGCAAGAGAGGCGGAAGCCCACATATCCAGACACCCCCTCCCTCTCCCGAGAACAGCTAAATTCTTCCTAGAGAGATAAAGATACATGCTATACCACCGATATGCATACCTCATATACACCACCAGTCACCAGTAACATCCCATATCCTGTTCTCCTCACCCACCCACTCATATCCTGACACATACCTAGAGACAGAGGCTTTACCATGGCTATTCACATCAAGTCTCCTCACACAGACATAGCTGAATTTGTGAATGGAAGAAGGAGAAATGTGCCATTGTGTCACAAGTGTGCACTTATCTACTTGTATAAAACATGGAGTCATGAAAGAGATAACATCTTAGACATTGCATTGTAAGGTTTTTTCGCTAAATCTGTTACAATTTGCATGTTTACTACTGTAACAAAGGAAGAGGAAAGCATAATTACTCACCTGTAATAGGAGCCTGTGCGGGAAGCTCCCCAGCTACCAATAAGAAAGTCTTTGGGAGCACTCCACCGCCCCACTGCCTTCCCATTCCACCAAATCCCTCTCCTGAATTGAGTCTATAGCTGAAAAGGAGGAGTAAAAAACAAAAACAACCTTACAACTCCAAGGGGAAGAGGGTGGATTGTGAAGACTAAATTATTGCTGTTCCCGGAGATCACCTGTTACAGTTGAGTAACTATGCTATCTCCAGGAACAAGCAGGAATGTAGTCTTCATATATGGGACTCACTAGCTCCCAGATCTCAGAAGACTTAGACCAGGTCAGAAAGTCTGACAAGGTCAGGTTAATCTAGACTTCCTTGCCAAGGAGATCTGGTAAGAATATAGGGGAGGGGGGAAGGGATAGGAGTTGTTGTCATATTCCAAAGAGATGTTGAAGGACCGCCTGGCTGAAGGCCACATGCCGGTGGGAGTTCATGACCAAGCAGCAGTGGGCGGCAAAGGTGTGGAAGGAGGACCATGTTGCAGCCCGGCAGATTTCATCAATGGCTACTGAACGTAGGTTTACTACTGATTGTGCCATGGCTCGGATATTATGAGCAGTAACGTGCCCGGTGAGGGTAAGGTCTGCTTTGTCATATGCCAGTGATATATAGTCTGCTATCCATCTTGACAGCATGAATTTCGTTACAGGAAGATCCAAGTGGTTGGGGTCAAAGGACACAATTGTGAGGATTTTAGGATATCTCGAGTCCTTTGGAGATAGAAGACCAGAGCTCTTTTGCAGTCAAGCGTGTGCCGGGTTGCCTCTGCACGAGATGCATGTGGTCTTGGGAAGAAGATCTGAAGGATTACAGACTGATTAATGTGGAAAGGTGACACCACCTTTGGTAAAAAATGGGGATGTGTCTGAAGGACGACTTTACCATGATGGAATCTGGTATATGGTGGATGCGCCACTAAGGCTTGCAGTTCACTGATGTGCCTGGCTGAGGTCAGGGCGATGAGGAATGTAACTGTCCAGGACAAGTATTGCAGACAGGTAGTTGCCACATTAAGATCTCACGCTACTTTGGGTGGTCGAAGAAGTGGCTTGGAGAGGAGTAGGCTTCTCAAGAAACGTGCCACAAGAGGAACTGTGGAGATGGATTGACCAGACAGATTTATGAAATGCTGAAATAGCACTGAGGTGAACACGTACTGAATTTGTTTAGAGTCCTAAAGGACAGATGTAAAAGGTATTGAAGAAGCGTGGGTACTGATGCCTCAAAAGGATTGTGGTTATTTTGAGAGCACCAGGAAGCGTATCTATGCCATTTGAAAGAGTACGTTTGCCTGGTGGAGGGCTTTCTGGAAGAAAGGAGGATGGTCTTTCACAGCTGTCGAAAGTTGTAGATATTGAAACATCATCCTCTCAGCAGCCATGCAGTCAGGCATAGACCCCACAGATTGTAATGCAGGACAGTTCCGTTGTCTTGGGACAGAAAACCCGGTTTAGATCCCAATGGCATTGGAGGAGTCTGTCTCAGCCGAAGTAAAAGGGGAAACCAAGGCTGACGAGGCCAGCAGGGGGCTACGAAGATCATAGTTCCCTTGTCTGCTTTGAGTTTTGAGGAGGGTCTTCGGGATCAGGGGTATGGGGGGGAAAGTATAAAGCAGTTCCCAGCCCCAGTGAATCAGGAAAGCATCGGATGCCAGACTGAGTTTGGATGGTTTCCTGGAGCAGAACTGTGGAGGTTGAGAGTTATGTGGAGTGGCAAAGAGATTGATGACTGGGGGTCCCCCAGGTTTTGAAGATCTGTGCCACTGTGTTCGGATTTAGGATCCACTCATGTGGATGTAAGATCAGACTCAGTTTGTCCACCAAGTGATTAATCTCTCCTGGAATATAAACTGCACGGGGGTGCATTCAATGCAGAATGGCAAAGTTCCATAGGCAACAGGCTTCCTCGCATAGAGGAAGAGTCTGTCCGCCCTTGTTTGTTTACATAAAAAACATTGCCACCTGATTGTCTGTTCTGAGCAGGATCTGGCTGTTGACAAATCAACCTCCTCAAGCTTCGAGCAATCATGAATGCACCATCTTTCCGAGTTGATTCCTGGGATGTCCACAGTCCTTGTGTGGAGATGGAATCAAGATGGACTCCCCAAATGAACTTGGATGCATCTATAGTCAGGGTGTGTTGAGGTTGGGGCATCCAAAAAGGTGACCCGAGAAGATTTGCTGGGGTACACCATCAGAGGAGTGTTTCGGCCAGTGTGTGTTACTAGAATGATATCTCGTAGATACCCTGTGGCCTGGGTCCACTGGGATGAGAGCATCCATGCGTTAGCCGCATATGCAGTCTTGCATATGGTATTACATGCACTGTGGATGCCATTTGACCTAACAGGCACAGGAAGTCTCAAGTCACTGCAGCCTTTTGCTGGAGCATGTGGATGACTAGGTCCACCAGTCTGTTCATGCGGTCTAGAGGAAGGAAGGCCTGGATTGTTGAGTATCTAATACAGTGCCAATGAATTCCAACCTTTGGGTTGGGGTGGGATGCGACTTTGCAGATGCAATAGTGCAAGAGTTTCTGAAGAGATGAGCAGAGTTCTCCAGGACAGTCTGCCTTTATCAGCCAGTTGTTTAAGTAAGGGAAGACAAAGACTTTGTTGTTTCGAAGATATGCTACTACTACAGCCATGCACTTTGTGAAGACTCGTGGTGCAGATGCAAGGCCGAAAGGGAGGACCCTGTATTGATAATGGGTGCCCTAACAGGTGGTGAAGATACTGCCTGTAGTCTGGATGTATCAGGATGTGAGTGTAGGTCTCTGAGGTCTAGGGACATTGCTTCCCTATCTGCAGGAACAAAACTGGCTGAGTTCCCAGAGAGATCATGTTGAACATCTCTTAAGAATTTGTTGAGTTCTCCGAGGTCGAGAATGGGTCTGTAGTCCCTCCCCCCCCCTCCGATTTCTTTGGAATGAGGAAGTAGGGGGGGAGTAGAAGCCCTTTAGCAGTTGGTTTTGAGGAACTACTTCTATGGCTCCTTAAGAAAGGAGATTGGTGACAACCTCCTTGAGCAGGGCATTGAGGGGAGGCTGGGTGGGATAATTCCCCCCCCCCCCCCCAAGAAATGATTGGGGGGGGAGGGGGAGATCTCAAAAACTTCAATTGGTAAGCTCCCTGGACTATGGATAGAGTCAACAGCTCTGTGGTGATAGACCACCACTGATGTGAGAAATGGCTGAGTCTCCCTGAACGTGGAAGTTTTTGAATCTGCAGGGACAGAAAGACTTTGACAAGGTCCCTCATGAGAGACTTTTGGCAAACTTAAAAAGTCATGGGATAGGAGGTAGTGTACTACTGTGGATCAGGAACTGGTTAAAAGATAGAAAGCAGAGGGTAGGGCTAAATGGCCAATTTTCCCAATGGAGAAAGGTGAATAGTGGAGTACCCCAGGTATCTGTGCTGGGTCCGCTGCTTTTTAACATTCATAAATGACCTGGAAATGGGAATAACGAGTGATGAGGTAATCAAATTTGCAGATGACAAAACTATTTAAAGTTGTTAAAACCCATGAGGATTGTGGAAAATTGCAAGAGGATCTTAATATATTGGAAGACTGGGCATCCAAATGGCAGATGAAATTTTATGTGGACAAGTGCAAAGTTATACACCTAGGGAAGAACAACCCAAACTATGGTTACACAATGCAAGGTTCCACATTAGGAACCACCACCCAGGAAAAAGATTTAGGCGTCATTGTGGATAACATGTTAAAAGCCTCTGCCCAGGTGTGCAGCGGCAGCCAAGAAGGCAAATAGAATGCTAGGAATCATAAGGAAAGGAATGGAGAATAAAACAAAGGATATTATAATGCCTCTGTATCATTCCATGGTGTGACAATACCTTGAATATTGTGTGCAAGTCTGGTTGCCGTATCTTAAGGATATAGCATTATTAGAAAAGGTTCAGAGAAGAGCCACCAAAATGGTAAAGGGAATGGAAGGATGCCCCTATGAAAAGAAGTTAAAAAGGTTAGGGCTCTTTAACCTGGAAAAGAGACGGCTGAGGGGAGATATGATAGATGTCTATAAATTAAAGAATGGAGTGGAATGGGTCAACGTAGATCAATTGTGTACAACCAGGGGTTTTCAACCCAGTCCTCGGGGAACCCTAGGCCAGTCAGGTTTTCAGGATTCCCAGAATGAATATGCATGAGAAAGATTTGCATGTTCTGCCTTCATTGTATGCAAATCTATCTTATGCATATTCGTTGTGGGAATCCTGAAAACCTGACTGGCCTAGGGTTCCCCAAGGACTGGGTTGAAAACCTATGATGTACACTATCAAAATATAGAAAGACTAGGGTACATGCAGTGAAGCTACAGGGTAACCTATTTAAGACTAATAAGAGAAAATAGTTTTTCACTCAACGTGTAATGAAACTCTGGAATTTGTTACCGGAGGATGTAGTAAAAGCTGTTAGTGTAGCCAGGTTTAAAAAAAGCTTTGGACAAGTTCCTGGAGGAAAGGTCCATAAACCATTACTAAAGTGGACCTGGGATATCCACTACTTGCCCCAATACAAGCATTGTAGAACTTGTGCCTTTTGGGGAAATTACTAGGTACTTGTGATCTAGATTGGCCACTGTTGGAAACAGATACTGGGCTTGATGGACCTTGGTCTGACCCAGTATGACATATCTTATGTTGGCTATGCTCCCTAGATGGGAGTCAAAAGCTAGGTGCTGCTGGCACCTGGGTGGATGGCTGTGGTTTGGCTATTCTAGGCTTACTGGCCTGCTTGGGTCCCTGCTACCTTTGTTGGGGCTGATAAGCAGGCTGAGAATAGGAGGAGTAGAATCTCCTCTTCTTGGGGAAGAAGGGTCTTTTAACTGTTGCCTTTTTTCTTTGTTGTGTCAGCAGTCTTCCTGAGAGTCTTTTAAGAGTTGTCTCATCGGTCTCCAGTTCTCACCAAATAGTTTCTCCCCTGTAGAGGGGATGTTACCAAGATTGTCCTGGACGCATTGTTCCAGGTCTGATGCTTGAAGCCATGTCAATCTGCATGCTCCTATGGCAATAGCTGAGGCCCCACTGGTGGATTCAAAGGTGTCAAAGGTCACCCTATTTACAAATTTTTAAACATGTTGACTGTGTGCAAGCACAGCCTGAAAGGTGGGCCTCTTTTCCTCGGGGAGGGATGGTAGAAATCCTTCTGTCCTTATTGAGTTCCTTGAGGAACATTCCCATATAGATCCTGCAGGCTAGCAATGAAGCCTGAAAGGAGCAGCGAGCAAAGGAATCAAGATTCCTGAGATTCCCTCCCTGGGGGTATCAAAGAGTGGTTTTGGCTGCTCTTGATCCAACACATCGCCAATTCAGAGTGGTGTGGTAATTGTGGTTTTTGAAAACCAGGATAATTTGGTACCCGTGAGAGGGGTCTCCCACATCCGGAGCATCAAGTTGTGGAGGATGTGATGCACTGGGAGGATCACAGCTTCTTTTGGGGCTGTAGGGTACTGGTGGATCTCCAGCTCCTCTGCCCTGGCTCTGCTGAAGCAGGGATTGATAAGCCTGCCGCCATTTCCACAGATAAATTCCCGGAAGGACATGTCCTCCGGTGGTGATTTCCTCCAAGTACTAGTGGTTGGAGGTGAGGGCTCCGAGACATCGTCATGGAAGTCTGTTGAATCGAAGGAATGGTGGTCGGAATCCGAATCAGGTGAGTATCGATGATGTCGATGCTGATGTAATCGATGCGATGCTCTTTGATACCTTCGGGGTCAAGCCCAGCAGGTAGCATCCAAGAGGTGCCAGTCACCAAGCCGATATCGGTGCTGGGGCATCAGGCCTCGAGGCAGACTGGATCGGTGCCAATGGTGATACCAATGTCGATGCCAAAGTCTGCTACCCTACAGCTGTCAGTGCAAGTAGAACCGATGCTGCGAGGAGAGCCACTAAAGTTCACTCCAAGGATAGCATACGCTGATCCAAGGAGATTGCCTGCATCTGGTCCACAAGAACGGGGCTTGCCAACACCGTACCAGAGCAAGGCATCGGGGGCTCTCCAGAGGTCGAGGCCTTGGGAGCCTCCTGATTCCCCACAGAGGCTTTGAAGGACAAGTCCTACCACTGAGGATGCTTGAGCTGATGGCCAGAGTTGGAAGAGGTCCTGGGTGAACCCCGATGTGCAGAGTGGGATCTTTCTCTCGATTCCTGTAACTTTCCTGAGGAATCTTTGACTTCTCTCTCGATTCCTTCTACCTCTCTCTGGGTTCTCGAGGCTTCTGCTTGTCTTTGGACAGCCTCAAGGGAGACCTGGATCGTTTGTCCCTTTTCTGGTCCGAGTGTTTCGAATCCTTGGAAGCCTGAGAGGATGAAGATGCTCTCGAGGAAGTCGAGGCTAGTGACATTGCGTCCGATGGGAAGAGTTCACCCAACGTTTTGGCCCAGTTACCTAGTCCTCTCAAGTCATCAGGCTTGAGGGAATATGGTCGGGACCAAGGAATTTCAGATACCAATCATGTTTATCTGTAACCAAAATGATGCTGGAGCACTTGGTACATTTTTTTAACCCACTCAAGGGTTTGTCCATCATAAAGATAGTAGGCCAAGGCCAAGAGGGCATAAGGCCCTGAGGAAAAATTAAGAAAAAATTTAAATAAAAGTAAATAATATTTTTAGAAATAAATCAAAAGGTAAAAGTTATACCGGAATCGGGATGATACTGGTGGCGGTGAGGCAGTAGTGCTTTGGAAAAAGTTTTCAAGTTCTTTCTCCGGTGACAGGATTTTGACCTGCTGGCTCCGTGGAAAAAGAAGAACTGAGGAGAGGGAGTTGGGAGAGCGGAAGGCAGTGGCGCAGGCGTGGTGGAGTGCCCCCAAAGGCTTTCCCAATGGCAGCTGTGGAGCTTCCCACGTGAGATCCGTTGATACCCGATGTCTCCCATCTGTGAAGACTACATTCCTGCTTGTTCCTAGAGATTGTAAATTGTTTAAAATTTACCCAATCATTGGAAATGTTATGCATTATGAAATGCATTAAGTTTTCATACATGCCCTAGGGACAAAGCCAGTTCCTATTTTACGCATCTGTTTAAACTACTCCTTTTTAAGATTCACTTTCCTCCTTGATGCAAACTAAAGTGGGACTGGCTCATCCTGCAGAGCTAGATATTGATGATACTGTCTCTGTTACTTGTATTTGCTGCTATGACAGCCTCATTCGCAAATGAATCCAAGAATATACTCTGAAAATGGGCAAATCAAAAGTAGTATTTTTCTAGCTCAGACTCATCTCTGACTGCTCAGAAGTCCTAAAAAGCTCTTCTCAGGATTAAGTGAGTAAATGTGCTATAGGGAAAAAAAAAGTGTGCGTAGAGTGCGAGGTTGATAGTAGCACAAATTTCTTTTCAACGATGAATCTTCATCTGAATTAAAACCTTTTTCTCCTGAGAAATAACTGCTAAAAGAAAGCAAGGAGCAGGCAAATTTCTAATTATACAGAAAGTATGTTTTGAACATGAATGGTCACCACAACTAATGTGAAAAGATTAGAACTCTGCAGAAAGACTATTAACAGTAACTTCTTTCAGCTCCTGCTGCAGTTCCAAGAAAAGCAAACTCCTTTTACGGAGTTTTCAAATTTCTCCAGCCTCTAACTCCTTAAGGTGATTTTGACTGTTACAGGCTGTGAGAGACTCCAGAAAGGAACAGTTGAAAGGCAAAAAGGTTAAAAGCAAGAAATATAGGGATGGAAAGACTGGGGGAGGGAAAGAGAGAGGATAAGAATAGGACAGGAAAAGATGATGGATGGAAAAAAGATGAGCCAGGATCTTTTTCACTAGAAAATATTGCACCCACTTTTTAAAATGAAAGCAAATGTAATGCTGCAAAGTATGACCTCACTAGGAGAAGCAGAGCTTGAGCCTCTGCCAAAATAAATGGGGCCTCCGAGTCCAGGGTAGGAGAGTAGATTTGCTGAAAGGAGCACTGAGACACTGAAAGCACACAGAACCTGATGTCTGTCCTGTAACAGGAGAAAGGTTTCTTAAAATTCCTGAGCCTTTCAGATTTGCAAACAAACTGCTGGTCTTAAGAAGCTCCCCCACCACTCAGTGTTTCCAAATTAAAGATAGCACCATTAAATCAAAAATCAGGAATGGAGCTCTTAAATCTTTAAACCAAACCAGAATAAGTTTAAAAGAATGAATCAAAGTCTAGCATAGAGTGGAGACAAACCCATAGAGATGTATTTTTTGGTTGTTTGAAGTTTAAGAATGAAGTCTTGATTTTTATTTATTTATTTTTTTGACATCCTGGCTCTTCTCACTGTTTTTGTATAAGAAATCTATAGATGGCGTAACAGGAAAAAGCTTTTAGAGATGAAAAAGTGACCTTGTGTAGGAAAGGAAAAGCAGCTGAAGCCAAGGGCCCAATAAAGCAGCTTTATCACCTCTCCTCCTAGCACACACTGAAGTTGCCCCTTTCCTTGTCAAGCACTTTACAGTTAAAAAGCACTGTAAATACAAAATAATTGTTTAAAGATAATTTATTCAAAAAGGTTCAACAGTGATGAATCAATAAATTAACTCACTTTTGGGTCACAATTTTCACCAAAACCAGTTATACAGAAAATAAGCTGCTCTTAAATACAGTATACTGTTAGAAATTACAGATTTCCTTCTCATATTTAGTTCCACACTGCCTTTTAAGCTCTGCTTCTAAAATTGGTGGCCTTTTAATTATACAAGCAAAATTGGACAACTCAAAGAGCATGTGAATAAGTGAAAATCATTCGTATCAATGTATTTATCATGCCCTTAGTATATCCTATTTTTTGGACTTGGCTTAGAGAGCAGGGAAGGAAGAATGAACTAAAAGCAACAATGGTACTATATAGGATAATAAACAAGGCCACATTCTTGCTGGGTGAGTTCCAACCCCTCAAAGTGTCCACCACCATGGCTGTGGAAAAGGAAGAAGGTTCAGTGGAGTGGAGTCTGGTTAATGTGCATCAATGAAGTTAACACTAGAAGCCCCAAAGTGCATCAATTGACGCAAATGCATCTTCAAAGTTGTATACCAGCACCACTGCTAGAACCATGTCAGTCATGTTCCATGACTTTGTTAGCAAGATCAAGATGTTCAAATATGTGCATCGAAAATTAATGACAGATGCACGACCTAGCGGGAAAATGAATTTATACCTAGAAGCCCCAAAGTATGTCAACTGATGCACTCAATTGTCTTGGATGCGTCAATTGACGTACTTTGGGGCTTCTAGGTATAAATTCATTTTCCCGCTAGGTGGCACATCTCAATCACTGTTTACAGTTTTACTCCGACATTACAAACAAACACACGATGACGACATGTAATGACGTCACATACTGCACGTATTTAACAAATAAATAACTTCACATTCATTCACATCTGCATTTCATGCTAAACGCAGTCATCGTGATAATGCGTCAATTGACGCACTCTGGGGTTTCTAGGTAAAATTCCTTTTGGGGCTTCTAGTGTTCATATGCATTAAGTGCAACTGCTCCATAGAAATAAAAGGGTTCTAGGCATTTATTGTGCATTAACTTTCATTAACATGCATTAAATCTTTTTAAAAAAACAACATGTCACAATGTCAGCCTCTGCCTCCTCACCTCCAATAAGACCTTAATAACAAACACACTTGCATGTGGCAGTAACTAAGGGGCTTGTTTACAAAGCCACAGTAGCGGTTTCCGATCGTTATCGGAGCCGCGGCCCCATTGATTTCAACAATCGGAAACCGCTACTGCGGCTTTGTAAACAAGCCCCTAAGTCACTTTCTAGAATTTGTGGGGCTTCTATAAATCAAGGTTGTGCTCAGTGAACAACCCTTTGAAAGGTCATCTGGTCTCAGTCTAAAGGACTAAACGAAAAACTTCCCTATTGGTAAGGACACTGTGGTTGTTAAGGATCAAAGCAGCAAGAGAAAGCAGACAATGAGACTAATGATTCATCTAGTAACACTTCCATACACCCTCTGCCACATGGTCAGAAAAGGACAGCAATCCCATTCTCTCCCAACCCCCTTCAGGTCCTCTGTCTCCAGTTTTTGATGAGAAACAGATCCACACAAGAAAAAAAAAAAAAAAGCTTGCCAGCACAGCACTAAGGCATCCAAGAAAGGGCAGGGCTTCTCTTCCAAGTAAGTACATATCTTCAACTTACACTGTACATTTAAAAAAACCACACAAAAAAAACCTAGCCCTGTAAGCTGTATTATTTCTATATCACATTTTCTTAGCTTCCACTTTTTTCTGGAGGAAGGGAACAAACCCCTGGTCTATGGACATGTTTCCAGGTGACAACATTCTTAAAAAGGAGCTGTATTCAAGACTTCAGGGTGCAGCTCATAGCAACCACCTTTAAGGATTAATACGCAAATATTAAAGGGAGATCAAATGGCAGATACCCGCAGCAAGCTCTAAGAGTTTGCTAATCAGTTTATTTTGTATCAGCAGGTCAGAACTACTCCTGAATCATTTTATGTCCCCATACCATGATTAATCCTCTTGCATTCAGGCAGTAAAATAGGAAAGGTGTTCCTTGCCATCTTTCTCTTTCAAAAATCATCATTCATACCAACCTCTGGCTAAGTACTGAAAAGTTGTCCATAGCAGAGAAACTGGTAAAAAGGTGCAGACAAAGAATTCTGGGGAATCTCACCAGACACAAAAGACATTGTACAGGTGAGCTAGTGGTTACAGCACTGGGCTACCATTCAGGAGAAGTCAGGGATATTTATGTTGAAGACTTCCCCTTTGCCTCTGACGCTGAGCAAATCACTCTCTTTGGGACTTCAGCTTTGGAACTCCTGCTTTGACATTATACAATGTTCTTAAGTCAATGTATTTACTTTCAACAAGAAAGCATAGTTACTCACCTGTAACAGGTGTTCCCCAGGGACAAGCAGGGATCAGTCTTCACATATGTGTAACATCAGTGCTGACGGAGCCCACACGGATCCACTCCCCAGCTTTCAAAGAAAGCCTTTGGGAGCTATACCGCGCATGCGCAATCACCTTCCTGCCCAAAGCTGCCATCTTGCCTCAGTATAATCTCATTGCACAAGACGGCAAAAAGAGAAAAACAATTTCACGGGGAGGAGCGTGGATTGTGAGGACTGATTCCTGCTGTCTCTAGAGAACACCTGTTACAGGCTGAGTAACTACGCTTTCTCCGGGAACAAACAGGAAGTCGGTCCTCACATATGGGACTCCCAAGCTACAGGCTCCAGAAAAAAAAAAAAAAATTGTAAAAGCCATGGGCGACCCAAAAAGTGGACTGTAAAGGGTAGCAGGGGGTGCTGGTTGACTGGAAGTCTGCATCTTCAATGCTGCAACTTCAGTGTCAATCTCCTCTGGTAGCCGGGACACAGAGGGCTGGAGGTAAGGTGTTGTATTATTCCCCAAAGAGGTGACAGTACGGCCTGGCCAAAGGCACTAACCCTCCGGAAGGCCTCCTCCAAACAGTAGTGTGCCGCAAAGGTGTGAACAGAGGACCAGGTGGTGGCTTGGCAGATTTCCAGCAAGGGCACCGACCACAGGCTGGCCATGGAAGCCGCCATGGCCCGTACATTGTGAGCTGTCGCATGAAGCTCCAGAGAGAGCCCCAGCTGCTGCTAGGCGAACGAGATGCAGTCGGCCACCCACCGAAAGAAGGTACACTTGGAGACTGCGAAGACACAAAGAGCTGTGTCAAGCGGCGAAGGGGCTGTGTCCTGTGAATGTAGGACAGGGCATGCTTGCAGTCAAGTGTATGCAGAGAGGCCTCTGCTCTAGAAGCGTGAGGCCTGGGGAAAAAAGTGGAACACACCACTACTACTACTACTGAGCATTTATAAAGCGCTACCAGTCGCACGCAGCACTGTACAGACCAGCAAAAGACAGTCCCTGCTCAGAGCTTACAATCTAGTGAAGACAAAAAACAACAAAAAAAACCCACAGAGCAACAGTCTAATCAGGGCAAAAACAAACCATGGCATTTACAACCTAGACAGGACAAAGGACAGAAGTCAAGATCTGAAAGTGACAGTGAAGAAGTAGGTTTTCAACCTGGATTTGAAGAAGGCTAGGGAGGATGCCTGGCGTATAGACACAGGTCTTGAAGGACTAGAAAGGGGGACTGTTACTTCTGGAGAGAAATCTGCAACTGTGAGTATATACTTCTGGTAATTTTCTAAAAAGAATTCTTTGTATTAAAGCTACTTAATCTGTGAACCCACTGTTTTTTGTTAGATCAGTTAGGGCCTAGTAGCAGCAATTAAAGTTTGAATTTAAAACACAGAGGAGAGCTTTCTGGTTACATTTCATACCCAGCAGAGAGCTTGTAGTTTAAATTTAATAGTCACTCAGGGCCAAGTAACAGCAAAGTACTTTTAGTTTAAATTTAACACACAGAAGAGAGCTTTCTGGTTAAATTTAGTACCCAGCAGAGAGCTTGTAGTTTAAATTTCATAAGAAGTTAGAGCCTAGCAGCAGCTAAGAGCTATAATTTAAATCAAATCAGAATTTAGCTTACCTCAGCAGCACAAGACAGGGTACTGTGTAGCAGCCCTCTTTTAATAAGTGTTATTTCCCTCCCTCCCTCCCCACACCCACCCTCCCCTGGGATACTCATAGCTTTATAGGTACTTACACATCTTAAAAGACAGGATGTGCTTTCAGGTGAAGCTCATTACCCAAATCAGTCATACACTAAGGACCTGAGATTAATTATGCTTCAGGTGAACAAGGTATATTAAACTTATTAGGTACAGTTTTATTGGTATAAATACCCATAGCAACCCCTAGTAAGTAAGAACGTAAAGATCTAGACACAAACTTAAAACTAAGATGCAGACAGCAGTCCAGCAGCGAGATGGGGGCTTAACAGTCTTTTGCATTGAGTGTCACATGTATGATTTTCTCCCAGTTGGTGAGAGGTCTTACATGTGCACTAGGTGCAAGGAGCTCTTTTCTCTCAGGGAACAAGTCCGTTCTCTAGAGGCTAAAGTAGCAGACTTGGAAAACATAAGACAGACAGAGAGGTACATAGACGAGACCTACAGGGATATAGTCCTGAAGTCCCACCTCCAGTCTGGCAGCACCCCTGTTGCCATGGAGGTCACGTGACAGGAGAGCATCACCCTGTTGTGGCAGGAAGTGATCCTGTAACTAGGACCTGTCCTCCAGGTGATGTAAAACCCTCTCGCACCGAGGAAGTTTCTCCAGGGCCATGTGCCCATGAGGGAAGGGTTAGGACAGCCATTATAGTTGGTGATTCGATCATTAGGCATGTAGATAGCTGGGTGGCTGGTGGACGTGAGGATCGCCTGGTAACATGCCTGCCTGGTGCGAAGGTAGCGGACCTCACGCGCCACCTAGATAAGGTCTTAGATAGTGCTGGGGGGGAGTCTGCTGTCTTGGTACATGTCGGTACCAATGACATAGGAAAATGTGGTAGGGAGGTTCTGGAGGCAAAATTTAGGCTTTTAGGTAGGAAGTTGAAATCCAGAACTTCCAGGGTAGCATTCTCCGAAATGCTTCCTGTTCCACGCGCAGGACCCAAAAGGCAGGCAGAGCTCCGGAGTCTCAATGCGTGGATGAGACAATGGTGCAGAGATGAGGGTTTTGGATTTGTTAGGAACTGGGGAACATTCTGGGGAAAGGAGGGGCTCTTCCGAAGGGATGGGCTTCACCTTAACCGGGATGGAACCAGGCTGCTGGCATTAACCTTTAAAAAGGAGATAGAACAGCTTTTAAACTAGATATTAGGGGAAAGCCGACAGTCGCCCAAGAGCGGATGGTTCGGAAGAATGTATCCTTGAAGGATACTACCAAAAGCAGAGAGGTTCCACAAAAAAGTAGCCCAAATGCCCTCAAGTATGGAGCAGACAGAGCTTAAAGATCCCAATTTACCCATGTCTAACAATAGCCAAATTAACATGAATAAAATATATTCTCTAAAATGCTTGTATGCAAATGCTAGAAGTCTAAAGAATAAGATGGGAGAGTTAGAATATATAGCACTAAATGAAAGGTTAGATATGATTGGAATATCAGAGACATGGTGGAAGGAGGACAACCAGTGGGACACTGTGATACCTGGGTACAAACTATATCGTAATGATAGAGCTGATCAAATTGGTGGAGGGGTTGCGCTCTATGTTAGAGAGGGCATTGACTCAGAAAGGATTAAAGTTTTGCAGGAAACAAAATCTGCCGTAGAATCTATATGAATTGAAATTCCATATAAAAGGGGGAAGGCATTGGCAGTGGGGGTGTACTATCGAGCACCTGGCCAGAATGACCAAATGGATGATGAAATGCTCAAAGAAATCAAGGAAGCTAACAAAGGTTACAGCGCAGTAATAATAATGGGTGATTTCAATTACCCCGGTATCGACTGGGTCAGTGTCACGTCAGGACATGCTAGCGAGATAAAGTTCCTAGATGACATAAATGACTGCTTCTTGGAGCAGCTGGTTCATGAACCGACCAGAGGGGAAGCCATATTAGACCTAGTCCTTAGTGGAACACCAGATCTAGTGCAAGGGATAAGGGTGTTGGGGCCACTTGGCAATAGTGATCATAGCATGATCGCCTTTGATTTAATTAGTGGAGGAGGGATAGTAAGGAAATCCACAGTACTACCTTTTAACTTTCGAAAGGGAGACTATGATAAAATGAGGAAAACAGTTAAGAAAAAACTAAAAGGAGCAGTTGCGAAGGTTAAAGACGTACATCAAGCTTGGGTGTTGTTGAAAAATACTATCTTGGAAGCCCAGACCAGCTGTATTCCACGCTTTAAGAAAAGTGGAAGGAAGTCCAAAAAACTGCCAGCATGGTTTAAAGGTGAGGTCAGAGAGGCTGTTGTTGCCAAAAAAGCATCTTTCAGGAAATGGAAAAAAAGAGCCAAACGACGAAACCTGGAAACAGCACAAGCACTGGCAAGTCAAATGCAAGGCATTGATAAGGCAGGCAAAGAGAGAATTTGAGAAGAAGCTTGCTGCGGAAGCAAAAACGCAAAATAAAGACCTTTTCAAGAACATTTGTAGCAAAAAACCTGTGAGAGAGTCAGTTAGATGATAAAGGGGTTAAAGGAGCACTAAGAGGCGACAAGGCGATAGCGGAGAGACTGAATGAATTCTTTGCTTCGGTCTTTACTGAGGAAGATGTAGGGATGTTACCCATGACTGAAGTGGTATTTAAAGGTGCGGAAGAATTGAAGGAAATATCGATACATCGGGAAGATGTCTTACAACTATTAGATAAACTGCAGAGTAGCAAATCACCTGGGCCGGATGGTATACATCCAAGGGTGTTGAAAGAACTGAAATATGAGATTGCAGAACTGCTATCAATAATCTGTGAACTATCATTAAAATCATCTCTAATACCTGAAGATTGGAGGATCGCCAATGTAACACCAATTTTTAAAAGGGTTCCAGGGGTGATCCGGGAAACTACAGACCGGTGAGCCTGACGTCAGTACCGAGAAAAATAGTAGAAACCATCATAAAGAATAAAATTACTCAGCATGTAGATAGTCACAACCTAATGGGAGACAGCCAACATGGCTTTAGACAAGGAAGATCTTGTGTTACTAATCTGCTATGTTTTTTTGAAGGAGTGAATAAACAGGTGGACAAAGGTGAGTCGGTTGATATTGTGTATCTGGACTTTCAGAAAGCCTTTGACAAGGTCCCTCATCAGAGACTTTTGGCAAAACTAAAGAGTCATGGGATAGGAGGCAGTGTACTATTGTGGATCAGGAACTGGTTAAAAAGATAGAAAGCAGAGGGTAGGGCTAAATGGCCAATTTTCCCAATGGAGAAAGGTGAATAGTGGTGTACCCCAGGGATCTGTGCTGGGTCCGCTGCTTTTTGACATATTCATAAATGACCTGGAAAGTGGAATAACGAGTGAGGTTATCAAATTTGCAGATGACACAAAACTATTTAAAGTTGTTAAAACCCAAGAGGATTGTGAAAAATTGCAAGAGGATCTTGATAAATTGGAAGACTGGGCATCAAAATGGCAGATGAAATTTAATGTGGACAAGTGCAAGGTTATGCACCTAGGGAAGAACAACCCAAACTATGGCTACACGATGCAAGGTTCCACATTAGGAACCACCACCCAGGAAAAAGATTTAGGCGTCATTGTGGATACCATGTTAAAACCCTCGGCCCAGTGTGCAGCGGCGGCCAAGAGAGCAAATAGAATGCTAGGGATGATAAGGAAAGGAATGGAAAATAAAACAAAAGATATTATAATGCCTCTATATCGTTCCATGGTGAGACCGCACCTTGAATATTGTGTGCAATTCTGGTCGCCGTATCTTAAAAAGGATATAGCGATTTTAGAAAAGGTACAGAGAAGAGCCACCAAAATTGTAAAGGGGATGGAAGGATACTCCTATGAAGAAAGGCTAAAAAGGTTAGGGCTCTTTAACCTGGAAAAGAGACGGCTGAGGGGAGATATGATAGAAGTCTATTAATTAATGAACGGAGTGGAACGGGTAAACGTAGATCGATTGTTTACCTTATCAGAATATAGAAAGACTAGGGGACATGCAATGAAGCTACAGGGTAAACTATTTAAGACTAATAAAAGAAAATATTTTTTCACTCAACGTGTAATCAAACTCTGGAATTTGTTACCGGAGGATGTAGTAAAGGCTGTTAGTGTAGCTGGGTTTAAAAAAGGTTTGGACATGTTCCTGGAGGAAAGGTCCATAAATCATTATTAAGAAGTGACCGAAGATATCAATGCTTGACCCAGTACAAGCATTGTGGAACTTGTGTCTCTTGGGGAAACTGCTAGGTACATATGACCTAGATTGGCCACTGTTGGAAACAGAATACTGGGCTTGATGGACCTTGGTCTGACCCAGTATGGCATATCTTATGTTCTTATGTCTTATGTAGGTAGGTTGTTCCAGGCCTAAGGTGCTGCCAGGTGAAAGGAGCGAAGTCTGGAGTTAGCGGTGCGAGTGGAAGGCCTGTATAGAAGTAGTCTGTTAGAAGAGCAAAGTTCCCGAGAGGGGATGTAAGGAGAGATAAGAGTTGAAAGGTATTGAGGGGCGGCAGAGTGAATGCATTTATAGGTTAGGAGGAGAAGTTTGAACTGGATGCGAAACCGGATAGGGAGCCAGTAAAGTGACTTGAGGAGAGGAGTAATGTGGGCATGGCGAGGCTGGCGGATGATTAGTCGAGCAGCAGCATGTTGGATAGATTGAAGGGGACAGAGATGGCTCGCACGGAGACCAGCAAGGAGTAGTTTGCAGTAGTTGAGGAGAGAGGTGATTAAGGAGTGGATGAGCATTTCAGCAGTGTGTTCAGAGAGGAAGGGGCGGATTTTGCTAATGTTGTAGAGAAAGAAACGGCAGGTTTTATCTACGAGCTGGATGTGTGTGGAGGAGAGAGAGGGGAGTCAAATATAACTCCCAGATTGCGGGCCGAGGAAATAGGAAGGATTATAGAGTTGTCGACAGAGACTGAGAAAGGAGGGAGAAGAGGGGAGTCATTGGGGGGGGGGGTAAGATAAGGAGTTCAGTTTTGGCCATGTTCAACTTCAAGCGGCGGTGAGACATCCAGGCAGCAGTGTCAGAAAGGCACAACCTCTTGATTCAGATGGAAAGCAAAGACCACTTTTGGCAAGACGACTATTCCTATGGAACCTGGTGTAGATGACCTTCCACGAGAGGCATCTGAGAGGACAGATAGCCAAAGGCTCGAAAGGGGCTCCTATTAGCTTCCCTAGGACCAAACTGAGAACCCATACCACTGGCGGTGTGCAGATAGGGAGCCGTTAGAGGAGAGGGCCCCGCATGAACCGGTCTACCAAAGGGTGGACGGACACAGCCTGGCCCTCCACTTCATGGTGATGAGCCAAGATGGTGCAGAGGTGTACTCCGACAGAGTTGGATTTCAGGCTTGGACCTGACAGGTGCAAGAGGTACTGCAATATCTCCGCCATTGCACAGGAGAAAGGGTTAAGGCCCTGTCCTGCACATCAGAGGGAGAACCTGCGCCACTTAAAGGCGTAAGCTCGGTGCGTAGAGTCTTTACGCAAGGCAAGATATCCTCCACTGGCCGAGGGAGGTGGTGATGTGCAATGGCTTTCCTCTCAGCATCCAGGCCGTCAGAGCCATGGACTGGAGGTTGGGTGCCGCAGCATTCTGTCCTCCTGTGAGACCAGGTCCGGGACACACCACAACGGCCAGGGGTCCTCTCGGGACAGTTGCAGAAGCAGGGGGAACTAGGGCTGCCTCGGACACCTGGGTGTAATAAAGACCACCTGTGTGTGTTGTGTGTTTGAGCAGCTGTCTGCTCATCTTGCTACTACCAACTCACTTCACCCTCACCAGTCCGGTTTCAAAACGGGTCACAGCACAGAGTCTATCATTCTTTCTCTTTTAACGAACTTCACATTTCCCATGAACACTGATCTTACTCCTGCTGTTTCCTTGGACCTCTCCTGTGCTTTCAACCTTATGGATCATCGTACCCTCCTTTCCCATCTCTCTGATCTAGGTATCCGGGGCACCCCTCTGCACTGGTTCTGTCCTTCCTCATGGCCCTTTTCCTTCTCTGTTCACTAAGATTCTTCTTCCTCTCCCCCTGTGCCCTTGTCCTGTGGTGTCTCCCAGTGCTGTGTCCTATCCACCCTCCTCTTTAATGCTTTCCTTGCCTCCCTCTCTCTGCTTGTTCAACAGTCTGGTGTCTCTTCGTATACGTACATGGATATTATTATTCTCCACTACTCTAGACCTTCCTCCTCTCTAGACCTTATACCGCTCAACTCCTGCCTGGCCCTCATTCACTCATGGATATCATCCAATTTTCTACACTTGTACTCCTCCAAATCCATGGCTATTTGATTCACCACTGGAGCCACTCCCCCTCCCCCCCCCCCTGTTATTTCCTCTACTGCTATCCTATTGGTTTCTTCCTTTCACTATCTTGGAATTACCCTCAACTCTTCTTTCGTTTTCAGAGCACATTTTGTTTGTTATCCGTCGTTCATTCTTTCATCTCCGCCAAATTTGCACAGTCTGTCCTTTCATCTCCCAGCCCTCTGACTACACTCCTTCTTTCCTTCATGGTCTCCAGAATAGACTACTGTAAAATAGTTTTTGCCAGCCTCCCACAATACCTCCTTCGCAGACTTCAGCTTCTCCAGAATACTGCCGCTCCTATACTTACTCATTCCTCTCAGTTTGATCACATTTTCCCACTACTAGCCCATCTCCACTGGTTACCTGTCCACTTTCAAATTCAGTACACAATCCTTATATTCGTGCAGAGAATCACTCACATATCTACTCCTCAGTATCTTGCTGATAGTCTCCATTTCTATTTTCATACCCCATACAGTTTCTTTTTTTTTTTTTGAAACTTTTATTTTCATTTTACAACAAGCAAACGAAACAACAAACCAAAGGAGACAAATACAAATATACACATAAGGAAAGCAACCCCAATTACCCCCCACCCCTAAGCTTCTTCTCTGGAACTGAGGAGTATCATCAAAGAGGCGTATACATATAGCAGTGATTGTACATCCAAACAAACAAAAGAGTATCAGCAATATAGACTGATCATGTGAAATAGATTTAAACGGTCAGATGGGAGCATTTAGCATTTTAGCATTTTAAACATAATCGTGGAGTATCCTCCATTCAGACAAATGATAGAGGGTCTGAACGGAGAAGCCAACAGATGAGGTATTTGTTCATATTTACTGTATAGACTGACAGGATGCCACCATTCATTGAAATTAAGAGGGGACCTATTTTCCCCCAGTATTTTCCAGTAATATTGTAGAACCGGGCATTCAAACATAATATAAGTTAGTATGTGAATGGCCGTGTGGCATATCCAAAATCTGTTGCTCTGGGTAGCGGTCAGTTGACTAACCTATCAGGAGTATAGAAACTTCGGTGGATTAAAAGAAAAAAGTGTCTGAGTAAGTGAGGGAGATCGAGAGATCCATGTCAACCTGCTCCAGGCTAGGCTCCCATGCTCCGGGGTCAAAGCTACATGCAACTCCCGCTCCCAGAATTTCTGTGCTGTCTGAGCGCATTGGTGGATAATGGGAGTGAGGGGAGAAGCAGCCTCCATATATCTTCTAGCGCAAAATCTGTTATCAAAGCAGTAAAAGAATCAAGACTCTTGGGTGGACCACTCGTTCTGGGCGGCAGCCAAGCTGTCAAGGGCTCAAGTACTTGGTTGAAATCGCCGCCGAGCATTAATGGAGGGCTGGCAAATGCCTGTGCTAACTGCATAATACTTGCATAATAAACAGGATTATCCACATTCGGAGCATAAATACCAATACACGTAAATTACAGTCTCAACCTGAAGGTGTGCACGGGCCCATCTACCCTCCTTATCAAAGCTAACATCCATTACAATAGCTTGCAGAGACTTCTTAACCAAAATGGCTACCCCACACCGCTTGGAAACAGCGGAAGAGAAGGCAGTCGCCATATTAGGCGTGGTATTAAGTTTCAATGCCGCAGCGGAATTTAAATGCATTTTCTGAAGAAACATTAAATTAACATGCTCATGATTAAGATAGCTAAGGATTTTCTTTCTTTTGATTAGACTATTAATGCCTTTTACGTTTTATGAGAAGATCTGACACAAGGCCATCAAGAAAGATTATAAATTCTGAGAAAGAACACAATAATGCACACAGTTTCCCAATGTCCCTCATCTTAACTATGTATGACTGTGCACATAACATAATAATCAATGAGTTAATGAAAATCATGGAAACGCCCCATATAAAAAAAAATAAGCACCGAGGTGCACTAGAGAAGAAGCAAAACCCCAGAAATTACTGGCGACCTAATGTCTGCGGGGAGAAACTCCAGAGAGGGCCCAAGTTAAAACATAGAACCTGTAAAACTATGCATGTTTCGAATCCCACCGAGGTGCACATCATGGAGGGATAGAAGGCCAAGTAAATTATAGATAGAAAGAAAAGTCCAGGCAGTCTCTATTCCAGGCTGGGATCACCGCGTCGGGCCGTTCAAGATGGCGGGCGAATCCGGCGAATTACAGATCAAAATTGTTGAATCATAGTTGTTGGATTAGCGCATCTGATCTGCGTTAATCGGAGTCCAAAAACATTGCTAGTAGATCGGGATCTTCGAGTGTTATGGCTGGGTTATGGATAGTCACTCTGAGCTTCACTGGATATATTAGGCCAAAATGAGCCTGTAGTTATTGAAGTCCAGGGCGAAAAGCAAGGAGTCTCCTCCGTCGGTCAACTGTGGACTTTGCCACGTCAGGGGAAAAGAAACTTTATGACTTTCAAATTCAAGATGATAGTTCGCCCGGGCAGCAGTGCGAATTTGCTCTACTTACTGGTATCGCAATAATCGAAAAATGAGAGCCCGAGGGGTCGTCCGATTGAGCGCCATATTAGCAGGAACACGATGCGCTCGGTCAGTCTCCAGATCTCTGTAAATAATAATCTTTAGCAAGGGGGGGAGAGTTTTGACCAAGAATTCTCGCATGTCTCCTGCTCTCACATCCTCCGGTACTCCAATGAGCCCCATATGGTTGCAACCAGCTCGATCATTGCTATCCTCCAGCTCTTTTTGAAAATTCTGTATCATACGCTCAGCCTTGCCCAATTTCACCAAGCGCACCGCGTGCGAGTCAAGGACCTCCGCCATGTTGTCCTGTCGTAGTGGAAGACTTTCAAGCCGGTTCTGAAGTGTGCCAAAGTCTGCACGCATGGTTCGGAGCGCCGCTCCGTTGGATTGTACCAGCTCCTTCACACCGCGTATCTCCTCCAAGATCTCCTGTGGCGTTGCGGGGTTTTCCCAAAGTGGGGCCATCTTTTGTGGGAAAGAACTCTGTTTTGGAGCGTTTTCGTGTGAAGAAGAGGGAGACCCGAGGTCCAGTCGCACTGGTTTGTGGCCCGCCGTTCCCCCCGAGGCACCCCGGTAAGTTCAGAGCAAAAAAATGAAATTTATGCAGGTAATAATTCAGGATTCTGAGTAGGCCTCTCGGGAGCTTCAACGCAAAGCGTCTATCCCGCTGGACATCAGGCTCCGCCCCCCACCCCATACAGTTTCTTACGTCCCATACACACTCATCATCTGGCTCTCCCTTCGGTATCACAGGCCCATCTTGAACACACACGGGGCTTCGTATTTTTTCTTTCTAGCCTGCTCTCTCCCCCACACCCTCCACTCTGAGCCCTCTCACAGTAGGTTCAGACAGCCTTGAGAACCCATCTTTTCAGCCTAGCATTTCCCTTGTGTTCCCCCTCCATGACACCCCTCCTATGGTTATATCACTTCCAAGGTCCAACGCCCTGCAGTGGCATCTCCCTATGTCTGTCTCTCTTTTTCTGACTTATCTTCCCTTTCCTTTCTCTGTCCTGTATGATAATTGGCATTCTTTTCTTGTTTCTTTCTTTTATGCAGTCCTATGTATTTTGTACACCACTTTAATGCCTAGGCCTAAGCGGTCTATCAAAAACCTCAATAAAGATAAAGCATTATCTACAACCTTGCCTAAGTGGTGCATGAGGTCCACTACCTTTGCAACAAGGCAGGCATATTACCAGGAAACCTCAAGTCCACCAGCCACCCAGCTATCTACATGTCCAATGATCGAATCACCAACTATAACGGCCACCCTAACCCTTCCCTCAGGGGCACATAGCCCTGGAGCATCCATGTCGGTGCGAAAGGATTTTACATCATCTGGAAAACAGGTCCTAGTTACAGGTTTATTTCCTGCCATATCAAGGTGATGCTCTTCTTACAGGTTACCTCTCTCTTCCAAGGTAACCAAGAGGCTGCCAGACTGGAGATGGGACTTTGGTACTATGTCCCTGTACGAGACGTCTCGTCTATATACCTGTCTTCTTAGCTCCTCCATGTCTGCTACTCTAGCTTCCAGAAATTGGATTAATTCCCTAAGAGCAAAGAGATCCTTGCACCTAGTGCACACGTAAGACCCCTCACCAACTGGGAGAAAATCATACATGTGACACTCAATGCAACAGACTAGATAGCCCCAAACTTACTGCTGGACTGCATCTTAGTTTTAAGGATTTGTTTAGCTATTTGTTTATTTACTTATCCTCACTTGGTTTGCAGCTTGTCGTGCTGTGAGGGCTTGTGTACATCAGTGATACTGAGGGCTAAGCTATCAGTAGTTTAACTAATGGCAGGGTCTCCTAAGATGGACAGTTCTCAGCTGAGGTGCCACACCAAGACAAACCACTCTTCTGGGCAGCAGCAGAATGGGAAGGTGTTGGTGGCAGAGGATCACATTTCTGTGACAAAGGCAACAACATTAGAATTACCTGCACAGAAGAAAGGCCTGGCAATCTACTTTTCGCTCTCGCAACGAAAACCCAATGGATAGTCACAACAAAACAAATTGCACTATAGTGCTGAAGATGAGACCCCCAGGTCAGAAGGCATTCAACTGGCTAATGAAGACTTTTCAAAGTAAAGGCAGCATTTATGTGGTGGTGGTGTAGCAGCAGCACATGAAGTGAGAGCCAGAAACTGCAAAGATGTCTTGCATATTGGGACATGGAACATATGAAGCATGAGCCAAGGAAAGTTGGAGGTGGTCAAAAATGAAATGGAACATGTACAACTCGATCTGTTGGGTGTCAACGAACTGAAATAGACTGGCATCAGGCACTTTGCATCTGATGATCACATGGTCTACTATGCTGGAAATAAAAGACAAAGAAGAAACTTGCAAGAACTATAATGAAATACAATGCAACATGTGAATGCTTAATTTCTATTCACCTACAAGGAATGCCCATCAACACAACTATAATTCAAGTATATGACCCAAAAGCAGCTGCAGAAGAGGATGAGGGTGATGAGTTCTATGAATAAGTACAAGCTGAAATTGACAGAACATGCAAACAGGATATCCCGATAGTCATGGGTGACTGGAACGCTAAAGTTGTCAACAAAGGAGAAGGCAAAGTGGTTGGAAAATATGGACTTGGCAACAGAAATGAAGCTGGAAAAAAAAGACTGATAGAATTCTGCAAGACCAATGATTTAGTCATCTAAAACACCTTCTACCAGCAACCCAAGCAGCGACTGTACACATGGACTTCACCCAATGGATTGTACAAAAATCAAACTGACTACATCTGTGAAAATCAATGATGGAAAAGCTCTATAATAACAAAGACAAAACCTGGAGTTGACTGTGGTACAGATCACCAACTACTAGTATGCAAACTCAAGCTAAAGTTGAAAAAGAACAAGCCACTCATGAACGTATCAAAATATGACCTTGAGAATATACCACCGGAAATTAAAGACTGCCTGCAAAATCGATTTGCTGCTTTAGATATAAATGAGAACTCCAGAAGAGTTATGGATTGACATCAAGAAAGTTATGTTGGTGGAACGTGAGAAGTTTCTACAAAAAAGAAAAAAAAAAAAGGCAAAAAAAACCGGCCAAAATTAATGACCAAAGAAACTCTGAAAAATGCCCAGAAATGCAGAGAAGCTAAAGCCAGAGGATAAAGAGGAAATTGCAGAACTCAGATTTCCAATCTGCAGCAAGACAAGACATGGAGAAATACTACAATGAGCATTCAAGGAAATAGAAGCTGAAACTATTAGACGAAGAACAAGATCGATTTTCCTAAAGCCTCAAATTAGAATGTTACACGATACTTAAGGATTCATGTTGAATAATGCCGAGAAGATCAAGAAAAGGTGGAAAGAATATATCGAATCATTATACCATAAAGATCAAGTGGACCAACAGCTGTTTCAACATGTACTTTATAATCAGGAACCATTGGTGAAGGCGGCGAAATTAGACCTTACCTGCTAATTGTCTTTCCTTGAGTTTTCTCTGGGCCAGTCCAAGGAACGATAAGGTTGTCAATCCCCTTCAGCAGCTGAGGACTGTAAAACAAAATTTTGCTACCAGACTAAGCCACTCCCCCTTGCTGCCCTTCTCCAGTCTCCTATTGCCCAAGCAGCCCAGAACTGCACTGTGAAAACTCGCAAAATAAAGAAGGCGGCAGCCGTCACAGAGGCACAAAACTGTTCTGATCAAAGCAAGGAAGAAAAGGTGATGAGGTAATTAGATCTTACCTGCTAATTATTGTTCCTGAAGGAACGACAGTCCAGTCCCTTTACTTCAGGGTTACGCAACCCTTCCAGCAGCTTGGAGGCTGAGCCCAACCTTTTTGGGGTGGAGCGGTATATATACCACTGGTGCCACCCACCAACTCCAGTAGACTACTGTAAAAGCAGACTTAACAAAGCTATATAACTGTGAAAACGGAAATAATCGAACTCAAGCAAAAACATTATATATATATATATATATTTTTTTTTTTTCAAACAGGAATAGGTAGAAGGAGCGGAGGTCAAGGGGGGAGGTAGGAGAACTGCTATAGCGCGGGCCTTTCCTCCCGCTTGACCCACCAGCACAGCCTGAATCCGCCCTCGGGCCGCAGTCCCGCATCCGAGAAACGGCCGGAATGGCTAAAGAGCTAGGGAGGGGAATAGGGACTGGACTGTCGTTCCTTCAGGAACAATAATTAGCAGGTAAGATCTAATTACCTCTTCCTTATCGTCACTCCAGTCCAGTCCCTTTACTTCAGGGAAGTACCAGAGCAGTACCCGCTCGGGTGGGATTCGCCATTCCGGAACGTAGCACTGCCTGCGCAAACCTGGAGTCCACTGTGCTCTGCACGTCCAGCCTGTAGTGCTTGGTGAACGAGTGCAGAGAGGACCAAGTCGCTGCCCTACAGATATCCAAAGGAGGAACTAGGCTGAACTCCGCCCAAGAGGTAGCCTGTGCTCGAGTTGAGAGAGCGCGCAGGCCCCCTGGGACCTGTTTCCCCTTGAGGATATAGGCGGAGGCAATCGCCTCCCTGATCCACCTGGAAATTGAGGCCTTGGCCGCCGCCTCTCCCTTGTGAGGCCCTCCGAACTGTACAAAGAGTCGTTCGGATTTCCGGAAGGGCGCCGTGCGGGAGAGGTAACGCTTCAAGGCTCTGGGGACGTCGAGCAGATGAAGCTTACTATCTCCCCCTCCTGGTCCCTCTGACGAGAGAGTTGGGAGAGAGATGGATTGGTTAACGTGAAAGGGGGAGATCACCTTAGGCAAAAATGAAGGAACCGTCCGAAGGACTACCTTATCCCTGAGGAAGGACAGAAAAGGAGGCTGAGCAGACAGGGCTTGTAGTTCAGAGACTCGTCTAGCTGAGCAAATGGCCACCAGGAACACTGTCTTCAGAGTCAGATCCTTCAAGGAGGCCTTCTTCAAAGGCTCAAAAGGCTCCGCGGCTAGGGCATTTAGTACCAGGTTGAGGTCCCAAGGGGGTATGACCGATCTTTGTTGCGGTCGGAGCCGCCTGACCGCTTTCAAGAACCTGACAACGTCCGCATGAGCTCCCAAAGCTTTTCCGCCCACTTTGCCCCTATAGCAAGCGATGGCCGCCAGTTGTACTCTCAAGGAGCTGTGGGCTAGACCCTTGTCGAGACCCGCTTGCAAAACTTCCAGCACCTCCGGGACCGAGGCTGACAGAGGATTCTTCCGGCGTTCCGTACACCATGCCTCAAAGATACGCCAAACTCTTACATAGGAAAGACAGGTGGAGCGCTTCCTCACGCTCAACATGGTCGCGATTACTGCCGGCGAGTAGCCGCGCTTCAAGAGCCGCGCCCTTTCAATAGCCAAGCCGTAAGCGAGAATCGATCCACGTGTGGCATCTGAACCGGTCCTTGCTCGAGTAGGTCCTTCCTGACGGGAAGGCGCCACGGGCGGTCGGCGATCATTCTTACCAGATCCGCATACCAAGGACGACGAGGCCAATCCGGGGCAATAAGGACTACTAGGCCCCAGTGAGCTTCCACCCGCTGGAGGATCTTCCCGATTAGGGCCCAAGGGGGGAAGACATAAAGAAGACCCTCCGAGGGCCATCTTTGAGACAGGGCGTCTAGGCCCTCGGACATCCTTTCTTTCCGCCGGCTGAAGAATCGGCTTACTTTGGCGGATGCGAACCATGCCATGAGGTCCATGACTGGAGGACCCCACAGGGCTACTATCTGGTCGAAGATCTCCTGATGCCGTTCCCACTCGCCGTGGTCTATCTTGTACCTGCAGAGGTAATCGGCCATGATGTTGTCCGTACCGGCCACGTGCTGCGCTGAAAGCGCTTCCAGGTGAACTTCCGCCCATTTGAACAGGGAGTCTGCCTCCTTTTCCAATGCCGGACTGCTGGTGCCGCCCTGGTGATTGATGTACGCCACGGCCGTGACATTGTCGGAGAGAACGTGAATCGCTTTCCCTAGCACTGAGGGCTGGAGAGCCTTGAGTGCCCGAGCGACGGCTCTCAATTCCAGACGGTTGATAGGCCATAGGGATTCCACTGCCGACCACCGCCCCTGGACAAACTGGTCCTCGAAATGTGCTCCCCAGCCTGCCAGACTGGCGTCCGTCGTCAACAGCACCCACTGAGGAGGCTCGAGGGGCATTCCGCGACTCAAGTTCCTTGGGCACCTCCACCAGAAGAGAGAGTGCTTGGTCCGAGGGGCGCAGGGAAGCTGCCAGGACAAGGGGTGCTGTTGGGGAGACCACCGCCGCAACAGAGACCGCTGTAGCGGGCGCATGTGGGCTCTGGCCCACGGGACAACTTCTATTGCTGCCGCCATGGTTCCCAGCAATTGTAGGTAATGCCACGCTGAAGGGAGCCGCCTGACCATGAACTGTGAGACTAGGGTTCTCAGGTCCTTCATCCTTGAGCTGGACGTGGAACTTTGCTCCGAGATATTCGAGCTCCTGTGATGGGAGCAAACTGCTCTTTGCTCGATTGATGACCCATCCTAGCTCCTCCAGAACTTGAACCACTTTGGCTGTTGCCCGGTGACTTTCCTCTTCTGATTTTGCCCGGATCAGCCAGTCGTCCAGATAGGGGTGCACTAAGATTCCCTTCTGTCGTAGGGCGGCCGCCACCACCACCATCACCTTGGTAAAGGTTTTCGGCGCTGTCGCTAGACCAAAGGGTAGCGCCTGAAATTTAAAATGACCTCGAGGGACAGCGAATCTGAGGAACTGCTGATGGGCCCTTCTGACCGGGATATGCAAGTACGCTTCTCTCAGATCCAACGAAGTTAAAAACTCTCCGGCTCTCACGGCCGCTATCACTGATCTGAGGGTTTCCATCCGGAAGTGAGGTACCTTGAGACAGCGGTTGACCTGCTTTAGGTCCAGGATCGGACGAAAGGAGCCCTCCTTTTTTGAGACGACGAAGTAAATCGAGTACCGATCCGTACCGCATTGGTCTGGAGGCACCGGAACTACGGCCCCGAGATCTATGAGGCGAGAAAGTGTTGACTCTATGGCTTCTCTTTTTGCTGCGGAACCGCAGGGAGACTGAACAAAGGCTGGGAGTATTTGCTTTGCAAATTCGAGGGAGTATCCTTCTCGAATCACTTCCAGCACCCACTGATCGGATGTGACTCGGGACCAGGCGGGAAGAAACTGCCTCAGGCGACCGCCTACCGGCAATCCGCCCTCCTGGGCCCCCTGTATCTCATTGTTGCTTTCTGGGGCCCGAAGAAAAGGAGGAGGAGGAGGAGGATGAGAAACCTCTGCCCCGAAACCCCCGGGATCCTTGACCTCTAGCGTTAAAGCGACCCCTGAGGAAAGGGTTAGGTCTAGTCGAGCGAAACCTCCGAGGTTCTCTAGGTTGGTTCCGAGCTGGGGCAGAAGATCGAGTTTGTTTGGGCCTGTCCTCCGGAAGCCTGCCGCCCTTGGACTCACCCAGGTCTTTTACTAACTTGTCCAGGTCCTCTCCGAATAAAGGTTTCCCCTTAAAGGGAAGGCGACTCAGGCGAGCTTTGGAGGAGGCATCAGCGGCCCAATTTCGGAGCCACAAATAGCGCCTGGCTGCCACCACCGAGGCCATGTTCTTAGCTAAGCTCCGGATGAGGTCATACTGGCTATCCGCCAAGAAGGCCGTACCTGATTCCAACCTTGCCGCGTTGGCTAGAACCCCCTCGGAGGAGCCCTCCTCTGCCTGGAGTTGTTGTGACCACCTCAAACAGGCTCGTGCCACCCATGCCCCAGAAACTGAGGCCTGTAAGGCGAGAGCGCTCACGTCGAAGGCTTGCTTAAGGAGCGTGTCCAATCTTCTGTCCTGGGCATCCCTCAAAGCCGCGCTGCCCTCCACTGGGATGGTGGTTTTCTTCGTCACTGCCGAAACCGCCGCATCCACCCTGGGGGACTTCAGAAGCTCTTTGTCTGCTTCTGGGAGAGGGTAGAGCCGAGACATGGCCCTGACCCCCCTCAACGCTGACTCTGGTTGATCCCATTCCTCCTGAATCATCTGACGCACCACTCTTTGGATAGGAAAAACCTTCTGGGACCTTCTGATGGCCTGAATCAAGGGATCCTCCAAGGCTTCATCCTCTGCGGGGGCGTCCGAGGCCACGTTGAGAGCTTTCAGGGAGTCATTTATTAAAGCGGGCAACTCCTCCCGCCGGAATACTCTTATTATGCGAGAGTGGTCCTCCTCCGGGATCTCCCCTTCCTCCAGCTCCTCCTCTTCCTCCTCCAACTCCTTTTCCGAGGCCTCTTCTTCAGGCAAGTCCTGGGAGAGCGGAGTGAGGGGCTCTTCAACCACCAGTCTGGGGCGCTTTGAGGGTATCCCAGAGTCCTGGGCGTTAGACTTCAAGGGTCTGACCAGTTTAGCTTCGGCCGAAGGACCCACTTCCCCCGGACCAAGACCCTTCTTATGCAGGCAATAGGCTTGGTGCAGTAAGAGAATGAAATCAGGAGAGAAGAAGTCCCCGACTCCCCCTTCTCCTGCGGGAAGGGAGGAGGGAGGAATAGGGGGAAGGGGGGCCTCTGAGTGAGAAGGGGGGGGACAACTGGGACGCTACTTCCCCCTCCGACGGGTCCGAGGACCCCTGCGAGACCTGGGACATGGCAAGGCTGATTTCCTGTTCTACAGAGGAAGCCACTGCCGCACAGCCCCTGCAGACCCCTGCCTCGGATGCAGTACCTCTCCGGGTGCCACAAGATGGACACCTTGGTTTGCCTGCCATGCTCCTCGGGAGTAGCTAAAACGGATTTCCCTTTCAGTAAAGAAAGTAAACAAACTACCCCAATTAAGTCAATAAATGAATTAACCTTAAAGAAATTGAACAAACTGAACAAGTTAAATAAAAACTTAAATTAATTAAAATTAAAATTGAACCAATTAACCCCCGACTAAGATAAGAAATGCTCCCCGGTAACCGGCCTGAGAAGAAAGGACTCCCGAAGAAAAACGGGGACACAGAAAGCCCTTTTATAATAATTTACAATGTTCAGGCTGAGTAAAAACTTTTAAAACGTTTAAGGCTTTTTCAGCACATCAGCTGAATACTTGCGGTTTGTAGGACTCTCTCCAGGCCCGAAGCCGTGATTCTCAGGAGTCGACTCAACACGTGGTAGGCCTCGACCACGTGGAGCCGTTCGCAGAGGAGCTCACACAACAGCTCTTTTTCTGTCTCGGCCGCTCCGGCGGTGAAGGAGAGACTAGAAGCGGAGACCCGACTACCGCTGGAGCATCCCTCGCTGCCCTCTATCGCACCGCGGTAAGAAGAGGAGCTAAAGGAAGTAGCACCCTCTCCCTCCTGAACGGCGAATCCTCTAGTGCTCAGCCGCCGGCGGGGGCTTCGGCGCGAGGGCGGACAGGTCTTCAGGTAGGGCAGCAGAGGAGCAGGTCGCCCTAACAGCGAGAGGAACTCTGCTCGTTCCTCCTCGCTGCAGCAGTGAGTAGAGGAAATCTCCTCCGGTCCCCGAATCGGGCCACGGGGGGGGGGGGAGGGGGGAAGGAGAGAGAAGGAGTGCTCCAACAAGAGGGAAATAAATTAAGTAAAGAAATTAAGTAAAGAGAGCTAAATAAGAGTAAATTAATTAAATTAAATTAATTAAAATTAAAAATTAAAATTAGGAGAAGTTAGGACTCCAGTAAGCCCTAGGCTTACGGAACCCTCCAGCTGCTTGGAGGCTGAGAATACTGGAGTTGGTGGGTGGCACCAGTGGTATATATACCGCTCCACCCCAAAAAGGTTGGGCTCAGCCTCCAAGCTGCTGGAAGGGTTGCGTAACCCTGAAGTAAAGGGACTGGACTGGAGTGACGATAAGGAATGGCAAATTGGCCTTAATAATTTTTTTTTATTTCATTTTATTTTTTTTATATCGTGTTAATTAACACCCCCTACAGCTTAGCGTAGGGAGCCCAGCAATCCACGCCATCCAGACATCTCGCTCTGAAACATATGTATGATACCATTACAGACAGCGTGCGTCAAATAAAAACAGAACCTGAAACCGCCGATGCCCGAGAAATTCCGGGTGGGCCTTGGACTGGCCCGGAGAAAACTCAAGGAAAGACAATTAGCAGGTAAGGTCTAATTTCGCCTTCCTTTTCGTTTCTCCGGGCCAGTCCAGGGAACGATAGGGCAGTACCAAAGCAGTATCTACAGTTGGGAGGGACCGGCGAGCCCCGCCACAATGGCAGCGGCGCCAACCCTCACATCGTCCCTGGCCTGAATATCCAATCGGTAGTGCTTAGTAAACGTATGTAACGAAGACCAGGTGGCAGCTCTGCAAATGTCAACAGGAGGAACGGAGGCATATTCTGCCCAGGATGCCGACGGACCCCTGGTAGAATGAGCCTCAAGACCCTCCGGAGGCACCCGCCCTCCGAGCTCATATGCCGCGATGATGGCCTGCTTTATCCATCTGGAAATGGTCGCTTTGGACGCCACCATCCCTTTACGCGGCCCCCCGAAAAGCACGAACAATCTGTCCGATCTTCGGAAAGGCCTAGTGGCCCGAAGGTATCTCTGCAAGACCCTGCCGAGATCTAGACTCCTGAGCGCACTATCCATCGGAGAGCCGGTACGGTCGGAAAATACCGGCAAGGAAACAGACTGATTTAAATGAAACGATGAAACCACCTTCGGAAGAAAAGGAGGGCACGGTTCGCAAGACCACCTTCTCGGCTAGAAACTGCAGGTAAGGCTCCCTACAGGAAAGCGCTTGCAGATCAGAAATTCGTCTCGCGGAACACAAGGCCACTAGAAATGCCGACTTCAAGGACAGTTCCCTCAAGCTGCCCGGTGACGGCTTGGCAAACGGAGGTCACGTGAGAGCCTCGAGAACGGTGTTCAAATCCCACGCGGGCACCACCTGGCGAACCGGAGGTTTGAGAAGACCCGCCGCTCGGAAAAAACGGCGCATATCAGTATGCGCAGTCAACCGCCGGCCGTGCACTGCACCTCTACAGCATGTGAGAGCCGCCAAGTGGACTTTGAGAGTGCTGAGCGCCAAGCCTTTATCTAGACCACTCTGTAGGAAAGACAAGATGTGCGAGACCGCCGCTGAAAACGGCTGTATACTACGCCGGGAACACCAAGACTCGAACACGCGCCACACGCGGATATAGGCCAATGACGTGGACCTCTTGCGCGAACTCAACAGGGTGTCAATCACTGAAGCCGAGTACCCTCTGCGTTGCAGCCGGTCCCTTTCAAGAGCCAAGCCGTAAGCAAGAAGCGATCCACCTGCGGCATCAATATGGGACCCTGACTCAAGAGGTTGCAACGGACTGGCAGTCGCCACGGAGCATCCATCGACAGACGAACCAGATCCGCATACCACGGTCTCCGGGGCCAATCCGGAGCGACGAGAATCACCCTCCCGGCGTGACTCGCAATGCGCTGGACTACGCGACCGATGAGAGGCCACGGAGGAAATACATACAGCAGAAGATCCGCCGGCCACGGCTGAACGAGAGCATCAAGGCCCTCTGACATGCGCTCCCTGCGTCTGCTGTAGAACCGAGACGCCTTGGCATTGGCCAGAGTAGCCATGAGAGCCATCGCTGGAAGCCCCCAGCGTCGGATAATGCCATGAAACACCGCTGCATTCAGTTCCCACTCTCCAGGATCCAGAAGATGTCGACTGAGGAAATCCGCCTGCACATTGTCCTTTCCTGCCACATGAGCTGCTGACAAGGCTAGGAGATGAGCCTCCGCCCAATGCAGCAGCTGCCTACTCTCCTCTAGCAAGGCTGCACTGCCCATGCCGCCCTGGCGATTGATATAGGAGACCGTCGTCGCATTGTCCGAGAAAACCCAGACCGCTTTTCCCTCGAGCAAGGGCTGGAAGTGCTGAAGCGCGAGGCGTACCGCTCTGAGCTCCAATCGGTTGATCGACCAAGAGCTTTCTAGCAGCGACCATAGTCCCTGCGTGACTTGAGCCTGACAATGAGCTCCCCAGCCCGCTAAGCTGGCGTCCGTGGTGAGTAACACCCAACTCGGATCTTCCAATGGATCCCCCGCTCACAGATGACCGGCATCCAACCACCATTGCAGACTGAGTCGCACCGCGTCCGGACAAACCAACCACTGCGAGACAGGCTGACGCTGAGGAGACCACCTGGACAGCAAGGACTGCTGTAGAGGCCTCATATGCGCCCTGGCCCATGGAACCAGATCGAGACGCCGCCATGGACTCCAGGAGTTGCAGGTATCACCAAGTCGAAGGTGCGTGCTGCTGCAAGAAAGCCTGATCTTTAGCACCCTGTCTTCGGGCAGGAACACCGCCCCCACCTGGGTGTCGAACAAGGCCCCCAGGTACAGTAGACGACGTTCCGGGGTCAGATGACTTTTCGGGAGGTTGACTACTCAACCGAGCTGCTCCAGGACTTGCACCACCCGAGCAGTTGCCGCTACGGCATCCAGAAGAGGAGTTCACTCTGATCAACCAATCGTCCAGATAAGGGTGCACCCGAATACCTTCCTTGCGTAGCGACGCCGCCACCACCACCATGACCTTCGTGAAGGTCCGCGGAGCAGTCCCTAAGCCGAATGGCAAGGCCCGAAACTGAAAATGGCCCCTGGGCACCGCAAACCTCAAAAAACGTTGATGATCTGGTCTGATCGGGATGTGCAAGTAAGCTTCCGTGAGATCCACAGACGAGAGGAACTCCCCCTGTCTCACTGATCGAATGACGGATCTGAGCGTCTCCATCCGAAAATGAGTTATTCTCAACGAGCGATTTACTTGCTTGAGATCTAGAACGGGCCAAAAGGAACCCTCTTTCTTGGGCACCACGAAATAAATTGAGTATCGACCTAGTCCGCACTGGTCTGGGGGCACAGGTACCACCGCCTGCAGGTGCAATAACCGTTGAAGCGTATCGTCGACAGCCTTCCTTTTCAGCTCCGTTCCTGCGGAAGACATCATGAAGGCGTCCCGCAGCGAGTGGGCAAACTCCAACACATAACCCTCTCGAATAATTTCCAGCACTCACTGGTCTGATGTAATCGCGGTCCAGGCAGAGAGAAACCCCTGCAAACGACCCCCGAGAGGCCTCACTACCTGGACCAGCCGACCTTCATTGAGGTTTCTTTGCGGAAGTCTGCTGAGCATTGAAATAACCTCTGCCAAAGCCTCTGGCACCCCGAAAGGATGGATTGCGAGGCCCTAAGCGAGGTTTAGGATAGGGAGTAAAACTAGCTCCTCTGAAACGGCGAGAATCCCGACTTTGACCCCGAGCTCCTAAGGTCGCCCTAGGCGTCTTAGGACGGTCTTCGGGCAAGCGACCCCCTTTGGAGTCCCCAAGGTCCTTCACTATCTTCTCCAAGGCTTCCCCAAAGAGCAGTTTGCCTTTGTAGGGGAGTTTGCTGAGCCTGGCTTTGGAGGAAGCATCAGCCGCCCAGTTACGTAGCCAAAGAAAACAGCGGGCAGCAATCACCGAAGCCATGGACTTAGCAGAGATTCGAACCAGGTCATAGAAGGCGTCCGCAAGGTAAGCTGCCGCTGATTCCAATTTAGCACCCTCAACCGCCGAGCCTTCCGCGGCTTCCGCAGTAGCGTCTCCTTGGAGCCAACAGATAGAAGCTCTGGACACATATGCCCCGCAAATGGAAGTCTGTAAGGCCAACGCAGACGAATCAAAAGCTTGTTTCAGGAGTACCTCAAGCTTACGGTCCTGCAGGTCCTTAAGCGCAGCACCGCCGTCCACGGGTATTGTGGTCTTTTTTGTGACCGCCGAAACCAAGGCATCCACCTTAGGCATTTTTAATAACTCGCGTTCCTCCATGGGAATCGGGTACAGACGTCCGAGCGCGCGAGCACCCCTAAGGGTAGCCTCGGGAAATTCCCATTCCGACTCTACCATGTGTTTAATCACGCGGTGCACCGGAAAGCAGCGCTGCTCAGCTTTGAAGCCCTGCAACAAGGGATCCTCTAACTGCTCCTGCGGTACCGAAGGTATCACAAGATTGAGCACTGCTAAGGACTGTGAAATAAGCTGTCCCAGTTCCTCCTTACGGAACACTCTAAAGACATTCGGATCCTCGCCCGGAGTTAGCTCACCCTCCTCCAGCTCCATAGCCCAGGCGTCGACGCCTGCTTCTGAGAGGATTTCCCCATCCTCTAGCGCCTGAGGCAATGAGACTGGCGGCTCTGCTGCGTCTGGCCCAGGTCCCAGTAAGGCCGTGCTCTGGGAGGGACCCTCTCCCGGATCCAACAGAGCCCCCTCAAGTTGTAAGCGGTCTGCACTAGGAGCCGGCAAGGAGGGACTTACCAACTGGGAGGCTTTTAATAAATATGCCTTATGCATTGCCAATATAAATTCTGGCGAAAAGAGAGAAGAAATCCCCGCCGGAGCGTCAGGACAGGATGTAGCTGCACTGGTAGGCGCCACCGACGCCTTATGCGACTTTGCCCTTCTCTTAACGTGCTTTGCCTGCTCAGCGGGAGAAACGGTCAGTTCCCCTAACATGGCTGCCGTTCCCGCCTTTTCTGAGGCGATTTGAGGCCTCTCACTTTCCTTCGACCCGTGCTTGCTTTCCATATCCCCGACGAAAAACCGACGGAGGAGAACAGAGCAACTCTAATAATAAAAATCGCTAGCTGCACTTCCGTCCCCCTGCCAGCACCGCCCGAACGAGAACGCGAACGGACACCCGACGTGTACCCCGTCAACGGCGAGATCGCTCCCCTCGCAAATTTTGAGCCAGTACACGATGCGGATCAGGAAAGCAAACACCTACCGCCAAAGGATCGCTATCTCTCGGGTCCCCGCTTACCCGCAGCTAGCAGGAGTCGGGGACCACGTTCGCAGGCAAGGACTGGTGGATTCTGGGGCTCCCAGGCCAGCGTCCCGAAAGGTAAAGTGCACAGCGGAAATGAGACAGGCTCTGCCTCTCACGCTGGTAAAATCAGCCTGCCTTAAGCGGACTGCCAGTTAGCTTGATCAGAGAAGCCTTGGCAGGGAAAATAGCATAAGCTAGCTCAGCCAGAGCCAAAATGCTAAGTGATGATCCTATCCACTGAACTATACGCTCTTAGAGTAGGGAGAGACCTGAACCTACGTCCTGTTCAGCTGCTGAGGACTGTAAGACTGGAGAAGGGCAGCAAGGGGGAGTGACTTAGTCTGGTAGCAAAATTGTTTTACAGTCCTCAGCTGCTGAAGGGGATTGACAACCCTATCATTCCCTGGACTGGCCCGGAGAAACGAAAAGGAAAGAAGAAATTGAAACAGCATTGAAAGCTTTATCAAGAACAAAGCAACAGGCATTGATGGGATTCTCATTGAAGTATACCACCACTCTGATGCACCTCTTGCCATACTTACAAGGCTCTGCCAGGAAATTTGGAAGGCAACATCTTGGCCAACTGACTGGAAAAGATCTGTCTTTACACCAATACTAAAAGAAAGGTGATCCAACTGGCTGTGGAAATTATCACACAATCGCTCTGATCCCACATGCCAGCAAGATTCTACTCAAGATTATTCAGCAGAGACTACTACCATACCTGGAATGAGAATTGCCTGAAGTGCAAGCAGGGTTCAGGAAAGGGCATGGACATGAGATGGATCCTTGAAAGAATACCAAAAGGATATCTATGTGTGTTTTATTGACTACAGCAAGGCTTTTGACTGTGTAAACAATGAGAAACAATGGGTCACATTAAGAAGCATGGGTATATACCAGAGCACCTGATCGTTCTCTTGCACAAACTTTACATTGAACAAAAAGCAACAGTTTGAATGTAACAAAGAGAAACAGAATGGTTTAAAATCAGTACAGGTGTATGACAAGGCTGCATACTTTCCCCTACCTGTTTAATTTATATGCAGAACAAATCAGAGAAGCAGGACTGTATGAAGACAACCTAAGTATGAAAATTGGTAGAAGACTCTACAACCACCTTCTCTATGCTGATGATACATTTGCTCCTCAAGTTCAAGGAACAGTCTTAAAATGGGCCTGCACCTTAATGTAAAGAAGACAAAGATCCTGATAACTGTCAAAAATCAATAAGTTCATAGGTGATGGAGAAGAAATTGAAAGTGTGGACAACTTTAACCTTCTTGGATCAACTATCAATAAAGAAGCAACAAGTAATTAAGAAATCAGACGACGCATTGCTCTTGGCAGAATGGCTATGAAGGACTTAGACATGATTCTCAAGAACAGAGATGTCTCTCTCCATACAAAGATTCGACTTGTTCAAGCCATGGTATTTTCAATAACGTCATATGGATGTGAAAGTTGGACAATCAAAAAGATAGGAAGAAAAACGGTGCCTTTGAATTATGATGCTGGCGACAAATACTGTGTATGCCATGGACCGCCCGAAGAACAAACCAGTCAGTACTAGAGGAGATCAAACCTAAGCTTTCCTTAGAAGCTCAAATGACAGGACTTTGACTTTCATGCTTGGCAAAGTAGAAGGTCAACACAAAAAAGGAAGGCCAGCAATGAGATGAGTCAATACAATAACAACAGCTATGGGTGTCACTATCAACAATGAGCTGCCTGACTGAAGACCAAAGAGTTTAGAACAACTATCCAGAAGGTCGCCATGAGTCAACACCTACTCGACGGCACTTGACAACAGCAACTTAAAGTTGCTAGGGGATACTTGTACCAATGCAACTGTACCTAATAAGTTTAATATTGAGCTGAACAAAGTCTCTTAATTTCTGTGCCTTACTTATTTATTCCCGATATGGACAACCAGCGGATCCTACAAGTGAATTTGACCACCTCTTTCCCTTTTAATAGGTTTAAAAGCCTATATATCTAAGATTATGCTTAGGGTAGGTGGGACTTGGGGTTGGTGGGAGGGAAGAAAATATTTAGTAAAGGCTGGCTTGCTACACAGTTCCCTGACCTGTGCTTCTAAGGTAATCTCTTAAATTAACTGGGTGATTCACACAACCCTCGGTTTGATAGAGGGAGCCTTTCACACTGTCCCTTTGAGCTGTCACTTGGCTTTAACACTTATTTAAAAGGAATAATTTCACAGGTCTCTTTGTAAGTCTCTAGAAACAATTTATTCCTTTATTCAAAGAATATTTATCTTATTCTACCTTCTATGCTAAGCTATACTCTAATTTAAATGAAAAGCTCTCTGGTGCTTCTAAGCCTTGACTGACAAATCTGTATTTTAGAATTCACTGTTTTCGTTATCAGCTTTAATCCAAAAAATTAATTTTCCCCAACATTTAGAGAATTTTTCAGCAGGTAAATATTTACAAGTGCAGAATTCTTTCTAGCAGTAGCAGTCCTTCATTCACTGATGAGGATCCCTTTTAAGTACAAAAAGGTATTCAAGGGCCAGGCCATAAATCAAAAGGATCTGAAACCTCATGGCCAATAGATCCCCCCAGCTCTTTAAAGGTGGCCAATCTGGTTAGAGTAGTTACTCACCTGTAACAGGTGTTCTCCAGGAGCAGCAGGAATCAGTCCTCACATATGGGTGACATTGACGTCGATGGAGACCCCGTGCGGAGCATTTTCCCAGCTTTCTAACAAAGACTTTGGGAATACTGCACGCATGTGCGGTCCCCTTCCCGCCTAAAGGTGCCATCTTGCTCAGTCTGATGACATAGCTAAAAGACAGCACACAAAAATGTAAAAATGAACTATGTATAACTGCAACTCCCAGGGGAGGAGGGAGGGTTGTGAGGACTGATTCCTGCTGCTCCTGGAGAACACCTGTTACAGGTGAGTAATTACTCTTTCTCCAGGACCAAGCAGGAAGTCAGTCCTCACGTATGGGACTCCCCAGCTTCAGGCTACCGGGGACCCAGAGATGAAAAATAAGCTCCCTCTAGCCGCAGCATCAGAGAAATGATTTCACTGAAGCATACCCCCCACCGGTAGCCCAACCAAAGGGCTGGAGGGTAGGAGTAGCCTAAACATCAAAGAGATTCCGGAGCATTGCCTGACCGAAAACACTGTCCCTATGGGACTCTCTCTCCAGGCAGTAATGGGCCGCAAAGGTCTGGTTTGAGGACCAAGTTGCAGCCCTACAGATGTCTGCCAACGGTACAGAGCAGAGATGAGCTACTGAGGCAGCCATTGCCCTGACACGGTGGGCCGTGACCCGACCCTGCAAGGAAAGGTCAAATGCCCTGTAAGCCCAGGTGATACAGTCAGCCACCCAGATGGACAAGGTACGCTTGGAGACAAGTAACCCCAAGTTATTAGGGTCAAAAGATACGAATAGCTGAGTAGCCCTCCTATGCCCCTGCGTACATTCTATGTAGAATGATAAGGCCCTTCCACAGTCCAGGATATGCAGGACTGTCTCAGCCCGGCTGGCATGGGGCCTAGGGAAGAACGCTGGAAGAACCACCTCCTGGTTGAGATGGAAAGAGGAGACAACCTTTGGGAGGAACTTAGGATGAGTCCTAAGGACTACCCTGTTCCTATAGAAGCGAGTGTATGGCCTGTCACAGACCAGGGCTTGAAGCTCACTCACTCGCCTGGCCGAGCTCAGGGCCACTAGGAATAGAGTCTTCCAAGAAAGAAAGCGGAGAGGACATGTAGCCATCGGCTCAAAAGGTGGGCGAGTCAGTTCCTGCAAGACCACATTCAACTCCCACTCAGGGGCCGGTGGACGGAGAGGAGGCTTGAGCAAGAGCAAGCCTCTGAGAAACCTGGACACCAAGGGGTGAACCGACAAAGAGTGTCTCTCCACCAGTGAGTGGTGAGCTGCCAGAGCAGAGAGGTGGACCCGAACAGAATTGGACTTAAGGCCCTGATTGGACAAGTGCAGCAGGTACTGAAGCACTACTGGCACAGTGCAGGAGAAAGGATCTTCCTCGCGTTGCTGACACCACAAGGAGAACCTTCTCCACTTCAGGGCATAGGTTTTCCTGGTGGATTGCTTTCTAGAGGCCAAGACCACCTCTTCCACTTCCTGAGGCAGGCCCCAGAGAGCCAACACTACCCTTGCAGCCTCCAGGCCATCAAATTGAGAGATTTGAGATTGGGGTGCAAAAGGGAACCCTGATCCTGAGAGAGAAGATCGGGTTGCAACCCCAGAGGTAGTGGTGTTTCCACTGCTAGTTGAAGCAGAAGTGGGAACTAGGGCTGCCTCGGCCACCTGGTGGCTACAAGAAGTACCGAGGCCTTGTCCCTTAGAATCTTGAACAAGGTTTGGGCCACCAGAGACGTGGGAGGAAACGCATACAGGAGGCCCTGGGACCAAGAAATCAGGAAGGCATCCGCTGCTAACCTCAGGGGATGCGGTTGCCTGGAACAGAACCGGGGTAGCTGCCAGTTCAGGGGACTGGCAAAGAGATCTATGGATGGAAGTCCCTATTTCAGGAAAATATTTTGAGTCAATAAGGGGTGCAGTTGCCACTCGTGGGGCTGCAGAACCCTGTTCAACCTGTCTGCCAGGAAGTTCTCCTGGCCAGGGAGATAAACAGCCTTGAGAAACATATTGTGCCTGAGCGCAAAAGAGCAAAGGGACTGTGCCTCCTGACACAGGAGCCTGGACCCAGTGCCTCCCTGTTTGTTCACATAGAATATGGCCACTTGATTGTCCATCTGTACCAGAACAGACTGGTGAGCCAAGGTGTGAGAGAAGGTTTTGAGGGCTAAGCGAATAGCGCAGAGTTCCAGTAGGTTGATCTGTTACGTGGCCTCCCATGGAGACCACAGGCCCTGGGTGCACCTGTCCAAACAATGTGCACCCCAGCCCTGCAAGGAAGCATCGGTCGTCAACACCACTGTGGAAACAGGTACCTGAAAAGGCACCTCCTGTAGTAAGTTGGGGGGGTGTAGCCACCACTGTAGGGAGTTCAGGAATGGTTTGGACACCCGTACTTTGTCCGTGAGGCTGCCTGTGGCTTGCTTCCACTGAGTTCTGAGGCACCACTGTGCAGGTCTCATGTGGAGGCAGGCATTGGGGGTCACATGCACTGTCGATGCCATGTGGCCTAGGAGCTTTAGACAGTCTGGCGGAAACCCGTGGCATGCTTAGAAACTGGTTTGCCAAGTATATAAGCCTTTGTGCCCTGTCTTCTGGCAAGTAAGCCTTTGCTTGCAGGGAGTCCAGCCGTGCCCCTATGAACTCCAGGTTCTGGGAGGGGAGCAAAGTGGACTTTGCGAAGTTTATGACAAGGCCCAGGTGCTGAAGGAGGGAAAGTTTGGAGAGTGGCTTGCCTGGCCTCCTGGTAAGTCTGACCCCTGATGAGCCAATCGTCCAGGTAGGGGAAGACAAAAACACCTTGATTCCTCAAGTAGGCCGCCACCACTGCGAGGCACTTTGTAAAGACCCTTGGGGCGGAGGTTAGGCCAAAGGGCAGTACTCTGTACTGGTAATGGTTTCCTCCCACAATGAACCTGAGGTACTTTCTGTGATCTAGATGAATGAGGATGTGAGTGTACGCATCCTTTAGATCTAAGGAGCATAGCCAATCTCCCTGCTGGAGGTAGGGCAGAAGTGTTCCAAGAGTAAGCATCTTGAACTTTGCTTTCTCCAAGAACTTGTTGAGATTCCTGAGGTCGAGAATACGCCTGAGGCCACCGGTTCTCTTTGGTACGAGGAAGTACCTGGATTAGAAACCGTAATCTTGCAGGCGGGAAGGTACAGTCTCCACCGCCTTGTCTAGAAGCAGACCTTGAAGTTCTTGAAGGAGGAGGTCTGTGTGCAGAGGAGGTCTGTGTGCAGAGGAGGTCTTGGAGGCTCTCCTGGGAAGTAGGGAGGAGGCAACTGCTGGAAATGGAGCATATAGCCCTTGTGGACTATGCTCAATACGCAAGCATCTCCTGTAATGGGTGGCCACCTGTGGGCAAACAGGACTAGATGACCTCCTGTGCAGGGATGGGGCAGCAGAGGTGGAAAGGCTATGCTGTGGGAGTCAAAAAAACCCTCCCTGCTGAGTGGGAGTAGGAGCCAGAGGCTTGGGGGTCTTCTGCCTACGGGGCCCTGCCCCTTGGCCTGCTGGGGAGGCCTGGTACTGAGGGAAAGGTTTGTAGGCAGCTGCCTTCCTCGGGTAAAAGGACTTCTTACCTGAGCCCTTCTTATGAGAAAGGGCAGAAGTTTTTCTGGACAGTCTTGTCCTAGTCAGGTGCTCGGTTTCGAGCTCAGCAGCCTTCTTGGCCATGGGCTTGCCAAAAAGGTTTTCACCTCGGCAAGGGACATCGACCAACTTGTCCTGTAACCAGGGCTCGAGGTCCGATGACTGCAGCCATGCCTGGCATCGGGCCCCTATGCCGGCCACCGCTACATGGGCCGAAGCCTCAAAGCCATCGTAGGCCGCTCGGGACATGAACTTTGAGCATTCCTGGATTCCTGAGGACAAGATCTTGAACCTCTGCAAAAGTTCCCCGGAGAGGCCAGCAGAGAACCCGGCAAGTTCCTTCACCAGGTCTCGTAAGTACATGCCCAGGTACAGCTGGTAGGTCTGGACACGGCAAGCAAGCATCGAGCCCTGGAAGCACTTTCTGCCGAGCGCATCCAGGTTCCGGGCCTCCCTGCTGGGAGGCACCGCAGAGTGCATCTTCTCGCTCTTCAGATGATGCATGGCCGATTCCACCACCATGGAATGGTGCGGCAGCTGCGCCTTCTGGAATCCAGGGCTCTTACGGAGTCAATAGATGGAATCGACCCGCTTGCTCAAAACCGGCGCCGAGGCCGGTGCCTCCCACATTCGGAAGAGGAACCGTTCCAGCATTGGAGGAACAGGCACAGTAAAGGCCTCCTTCGGAGGAGAGTCATACTGGAGGGCCTCGAGCTCTTCGGCTCGAGGCTCCTTCTCGGGGTCCGCGGGAATCGCCAAAGCCTTGGCCATGTCCCTGACGAACTCCGAGAATCTGGTGTCCTCCGGCGGGGACCTACTCTGGAGCTCGGACTGCGGCAAGTCCGAAGGGACGCACCGAGTCCGAAAAGTATCAGGGGACTCCTCCGAAGAGTCGTCGGGGGGCTCAGACCGCGCAGGTCTCGGTGGCACCCGCCCCGACGCCGACGCCCTCGGTCCATAGCGGGAGGTCAAGAGTGACCGTGACCGAGGACGACTTCGAACCTTCATGGTCTCGAGTATCGGCTCGGTCTACGGGGTCAACTTAGATGCAACAGCGAGGCTGGCCATCAGCACCTGCTGCTGATCCATGAAGGCAGACAATCTGCACTCCAAGACTGTCAGCCTGAGTCCAAGTTCAGGAGACTCAGCAGCTACCGACTCGGGCCCCGGCGGCGGCACCAGGCCCAACGTCGGCTCCCTAGGAGGAGAGTCCTCGAGGACAACAGGACTTACGTGCCCGGCAGACTCCGGCTCCACGTGAGGCATCTTGGATGGCGGTCGGGGTCTGAGACCTGGCCCCCGAGGAGCCAGGGACCTCCTCCAACGCCGCCCTCACGAGCTGCTTCTTCCTCTTACGTTCCCGATCGGGGGACCCCCTGTCCGAGGAACCCCGGCAATGCTCGGGGTCAGACTCCCGAGACGTCGAGGCCTCAGACGTGGTCCGGGTCCGGCCGGAGGCAGTCAGAAAAAATCCGTTCTGATGCTGGCGGCTTCGGAGTGCCTTGGTGGACATTTTGCCACATGGGACACAGACCTTAGGATCATGATCCGGTCCGAGGCATTGAAGGCAGCAGTCGTGTGTGTCGGTGAGAGACATCAGTTTCTTACACCGATCACACTTTTTGAAATCACTGGAAGCCATCGGGGAAAAAAGAACCCCCGCGAGGTCAAAGGACCAGCCCTTCCAGGGAAAAGACAAAAAAGGGCGCGAACGCCAGCCACGAAGGGCAAAAACCGAAAATAGAAAACAGGTTCGATACCGGTATACTGAACCCGGCGGGAAGGGGAACCGGCGTCGAACCATAGAAATCGCAAGAAAAAAGTCAACTTTTCTGGGTGACACGGACAGACATCCGTTGGGCTCCACGGAAAAAGAAAGACTGAGCAAGATGGCACCTTTAGGCGGGATGGGGACCGCGCATGCGTGCAGTATTCCCAAAGGCTTTCTTAGAAAGCTGGGGAAACGCTCCGCACGGGGGCTCCATCGACGTCACCCATATGTGAGGGCTGGCTTCCTGCTTGGTCCTGGAGAATGCTAGAAATACCAGAGGAGAAGGATCCGCTATCCTGCGCAGGATAGCAGATCATCCTGCTCTGGTATTTCTAGTCCCTGGGTCTGCTGCATGCTAGCTGAAGAAAAAAAAAAGAAGATTCACCTGCACAACCAGAAAGCACAGTTACTTACCTGTAACAGGTGATCTCTGGGAACAGCAGGAATTAGTCCTCACATATGGAATAAGTCCTCACATATGGGTACGTCGGTACCGACGGAGCCCGTGCGGGAAAGCTCCCCAGCTTCTTAGAATAGAAGCTTTTGGGACCTCCCACTGCACATGCGCACTGCCTTCCCGCCTTCCTGAACAGCTCTCCTCAGTTTCGAGTTTATAGCTGAGTCAACAGAGAGAGGACAGGAAGATAGATAGATAAAAGATACAACTCCTAGGGGAGGTGGGTGGGTTGTGAGGACTAATTCCTGCTGTTCCCAGAGATCACCTGTTACAGGTAAGTAACTGTGCTATCTCCAGGAACAAGCAGGAATAAGTCCTCACATATGGGGACTCCCTAGCTTAGATGCATGGGATCCCCTGTAAAGGTTCGCCATCTTCGTATGGATCTCAGGCATCCATTCTGGGAAGGTGGGCAGGAGTTGTTTAGGAATGGAACAGGTGCTTGAGGACAGCCTGGCCAAACAAGGCATCCCGGCGGGAGTCCTTGTCCAAACAGTAATGGGCTGTGAAGGTATGAACCGAGGCCCAGGTAGCGGCTCGACAGATCTGATCTATGGAAACAGAGTGCAGATGAGCCATAGAAGTTGCCATGGCCCTCACATTGTGAGCAGTGACATGGCCTTCCAGAGAAATGTTTTTGCTCTGGTAAGCAAAAGAAATACACTGAGCAATCCAATTGGAAAGTGTACGCTTGGAGACTGGAAGTCCCAAATGGGAAGGATCAAAGGCCACAAAAAGTTGAGAAGACTTTCGATGTGGCTGAGTCCTATTAAGGTAAAAAGCGAGAGCTCTTTTACAATCCAGAGTATGAAGGTTCCTCTCTGCATTGGATGCATGAGGAGCTGGAAAAAAGACAGGTAGATATACCTCTTGATTAAGATGAAAAGGCGAGACCACTTTAGGCATAAAGTGGGGATTCGTCCTAAGGACCACCTTATCATGATGAAATCTTGTGTAAGGTGGATTAGCCACTAAAGCCTGCAGCTCACTGATGCGGCGAGCCGAAGTGACTGCAATGAGGAAGATGACCTTCCAGGAAAGAAATTTCAAGGAGGTGGAAAACATTGGCTCAAAAGGTGGCTTCATAAGTTGACCGAGCACTAGATTCAAATCCCATGCGACCGGGGGTGGTCTGATGGGAGGTTTAGTGAGAGTCAGGCCTCTCATGAATCTTGCAACAAGAGGATGAGAGGAGATAGGTTGTCCATTTATATGTTTCAAGGATGCTGCAATAGCACTTAAATGGACTCTTACCGAATTCGTCTTGAGGCCTGCATTGGATAGATGCAGGAGATAATCAAGAAGAGAATTCAAAGGAAGTGCCAGAGGGTCAAGACCCTGCTGAGCACACCAAATGGAAAAACGTTTCCATTTGAAAGCATAGGAACGCCTGGTAGAGGGTTTCCTAGAGGCAGAAAGGATATCTTTCACTGGTTGGGAAAGATGAAAGTCTTGAAGGCTTAAGCCTTCAGTAACCAAGCACTGAGGTGAAGGGATTTGGGGTTTGGGTGCCACAAAGTCCCCTCCTCCTGAGACAGGAGGTCTGGCGCAGCTCCCAGATCCAAGTAGGATCCCTGGGAGAGCTGTAGAAGTAGAGGGAACCACACTTGGCGTGGCCAGCGTGGAGCTATGAGGATCATAGTTCCATGATCCCTCTGGAGTTTGAACAGAGTCTTGGGAATCAAAGGAATGGGTGGAAAGGCATATAGGAATGCCTGACTCCAATTCAGGAGAAAGGCGTCCGTAGCCTGAGCTCCCTGACACGGAGTTCTGGAACAGAACCGGGGAAGTTTGGCATTCCACGGACTTGCAAAGAGGTCTATGTCCGGGGTCCCCCATTCCTGAAAGATTCGGTTTATTTGGTCCAAATGTAGGGACCATTCGTGTGGCAGCAGAACTCGACTGAGCCTGTCTGCCCGAGAGTTTTGAACTCCTGGGAGATACACTGCTAGCAGGTGAATCTGATGCTCTCTGGCGAAGGCCCATAGTCTTAGAGCTTCGTTGCAAAGCGACAGAGAGCCCGTCCCTCCTTGTTTGTTTATGTAAAACATGGCCACCTGATTGTCCGTCTGAACTAGGACAGTGAGGTTGGCTAGGAGGGAGTGGAAGACCTTGAGGGCAAGGTAAATTGCTCGCAGTTCCAGAAGATTGATATGAAGGGTGGTCTCCTGTAGAGACCAAGTGCCCTGAGTGGAGAGAGTTTGCAGATGGGCTCCCCACCCTGTTTGGGAGGCATCTGTTGTGAGGGTTGCTTGGGGTAGCAATGGTTGAAATGGAGCCCCCAACAACAGATTCTTGGTGGAAGTCCACCAGTGGAGGGACCAAAACAGACGATCGGAGGTTTGTATTTGGTCTGAGAGCGCTCCTGACGCCTGAGTCCACTGAGTGGCCAGGGTCCATTGAGCTGCTCTCATATGAAGACGAGCATAGGGCACCACATGCACTGTGGAGGCCATATGACCCAGTAGGCGTAGCATTTCCCTGGCTGTCAAGTGAGTGCTGGACTGAGCTTGGGAGGCCAAACTCAGGAGGCGCTGGCCTCGAACATGTGGAAGGTAGGCCCTTGCAGTGATGGTGTCCAACTGGGCCCCTATGAATTCTAGAGATTGAGTAGGGATGAGTTGGGACTTGGGAAGGTTTACTACCAGTCCCAGATACTGCAAAAGGCTCCTTGTGTGGTCCAGGGAAATCTGGGCCTGTGACTGAGTTGGAGCTCGGATGAGCCAGTCGTCCAGATATGGGAAGACAAAGATTCCCATGCCTCTTAGAAATGCGGCTACGACTGCCATGCATTTTGTGAATACTCTTGGAGCAGAGGCTAGACCGAAGGGGAGTACTCTGTATTGGAAATGTTTTCCCTGAAACAGAAAGCGAAGATACTTTCTGTGGGATGGATGGATGAGTAGATGTGTATACGCATCCTGTAGGTCTAGAGAACAAAGCCAGTCCTGACCCTGGAGGTAAGGAAGGAGAATGCCGAGAGACAGCATTTTGAATTTCTCCTTGAAGAGAAATTTGTTCAATTCTCTCAGATCTAGGATTGGTCTGAATCCCCCTGTCTTCTTTGGAATGAGAAAATAAGGGGAGTAGAAACCGGACCCTTGTTGAGGAAGAGGAACCTCTTCTATGGCCCCTTGGGCAAGAAGAGAGGAAACCTCTTGATCCAACAGGGTTAGGAGAGATGGGGGAGAATTGAATGGTCTCACCATATGATGGGGAGGAAGGCTGGAGAAATGAAGTTTGTAACCCTCTCGAATGATAGAGAGGGTCCATTGTTCTGTTGTGATTTGTTCCCATCTGGGAGCAAAGTGAACCAACCTTCCGGGTATGGTGAGAGGTTCTGGTTGTGTTAGAACCAGAAGTGGCAAGTTCCCTAGGAGCAAGTCAAAACCCCTGAGGGGTTGGAGCCTGCTGAGCTACAGTAGCTGCTGCAGGCTTAGCTCGTGCTTGTTTGGATTGCTGACGCTTAGCAGTATAGCGAGGTTGAGAAGACTGCTGGCCAGTATTTGAAGCAACTCTGGCCTTCTTATAGTAAGGCCTTTTAAAAGACTTTTTCTTAGTAGGAATTGAAGTGGACTTTGAAAGTCTTTCCAAGGTGGCATTTTCAGCATCCATCTGGGTGGCTTTGATTTGCCACTCTTCCCCAAATAAGTTCTCACCTGTACAGGGCAGATTCCGTAAGCCATCTAGAACCCAAGGTTCCAGATCAGAGGCCTGGAGCCAAGCAAGACGTCGGGCTGCAATAGCAATGCCCGAAGCCCTACTGGCTCCCTCAAAGGAATCATATGCTGCCCTATTAGAGAACTTAGAAACCTCTAAGAGTTGTTTCACTAGGGAAAGGAATCCCTGCTTTTTATCCTCAGGGATAAAGGGGGCAAAATGCCGCACCTTTTTGGCAAGTTCCTCCAGGAACATGCCCATATAGAGACTGTAGGAATTAATCCTGGCTATAAGCATACTAGCCTGGAAAATTTTCCTACCAAAAGAGTCCAAAGTCTTACATTCCCGTCCTGGAGGGGTGGAAGAGTGCCTTTTGGTACTCCTAATCTTCTTCATTGCAGACTTCACCACAATAGAGTGGTGGGGCAATTGAGTCTTTTGGAAACCAGGAGAAGGAGGGACCCTATACATGGTGTCCAACCTACGGGAATAAGGAGACAAAGTCAAAGGATTTTCCCAGAAATCCATCAGTTGTTCTTGAAGGATTTCATGGATAGGCAGGGTAACTGCCTCCTTAGGGGCCTTTGAGTATCCCAAAATATCCAGTTTTTTGGATCTGGGTTCCTTTTCAGAGGATGTGGTAATAGAAAGGGCTGTAGCCATATCTAAAACAAAGTCCTGGAAGGACAAATCCTCTGGAGGGGACATTCTCCTTTTAGGAGAAGAGGGCTCCTCAGGTAAGTTGAGTGAAAACTCAGCAGAATCATCAGAGGAGTGAAAATCCTCAGAGGAATCGGTGCTTTCCTCTAACGCACGATACGCGTACCGATCGGTATCGATATCGGGCGTATCGGGTATGGAACCGGTATGGAGCGAAAGCCCATACGGTACCGACTTGCGTTTAGAGGTGGACGGCCTCGATACCGGCATGGCGGACGATACCGGTATCGGGCCCGGAACCGCTGAAAGCGGAACCGATGGCGTTGCAGCTTTAATGAAAGCCATGACGGCCTGCTGCATGGACTGTACAGTATCGCCCATGGACGCCATAGCTGCCTGGATGTCGGTACCGGAGTGACCCGGTACCCCAGAGCAGGCTAACAGGTGATCTGTCGAGGCCGTAGCATCGATATCAACCTGAGACCCCTGAATTGGCGTTTTTGGAAGTTGGACTTCCCGCCGGGGTTGTTTGGCTGGGGCAGGGTCCTCAAGTTCTAAGCTAAGAGCCTCTCGATGCTTTGAAGGAGATTTGCTCTTTGAGGACTTGCCCACAGAAGGTTTGGTTACCTGAGATCCATCTGGAGAAGAAGACCTGGATGACTGTGATGCTGTATTCTCTGAAGCAAACAGCACATGGAATTTGTTGGCCCGGTTCTGCAGCCCACGTTTAGACATGTGGGAGCAAGATGGGCAGTCCGGTATGGAATGGTCAGGCCCCAAACATTTCAGACACCATTCATGGGTGTCTGTGACTGAAATAACAGCATTACATTTGGTACACTTCTTAAATCCAGGGGCTGGCTTCTCCATGAGGAGAAATTGAGTAGGCCGAGAGGCCTCTCTGAAGTGACCAAAAAGCTAAAAAATAAGAAAAAAGAATTATAATTTTTTAAAGAAAGAAAGAAAAGACCGGCGATACCGGTATCGGTATGGGGAAGGCAGGTACGCGGTCTAAAGAAACAAATAAAATAACAATTTCTTCAGCGGTGACAGGAACACGACCTGCTGGCTCCGCGGAAAACGAGAAACTGAGGAGCGCTGTTCAGGAAGGCGGGAAGGCAGTGCGCATGTGCAGTGGGAGGTCCCAAAAGCTTCTATTCTAAGAAGCTGGGGAGCTTTCCCGCACGGGCTCCGTCGGTACCGACGTACCCATATGTGAGGACTTATTCCATATGTGAGGACTTATTCCTGCTTGTTCCTGGAGATCTTCAGCTATGCAAGAAGAAACATTTCTCGAAATGGATGTTTGCTTAATGGCAAGCAGGCCAACATCCTTTCTCTGATGTCAGAAAATACCATGCAGGTGCCAGAGTCCTGTCTCCTCCTGATGTCTGCTCACCATCTCCATTTGAGGAAGGGTACAGTAGCTGTGAGGCTAATGGAGGCGCCCCCACATGCCACCATGGCAAGAAGGCATACTTCCACCCACACAACCTTTCAGCAAGAGGCATCATTCACCTGAGGCATTTGAACGCTCCTTGCACTGATTGCTAAATTGCAGGCTGCTCAGAGATTTCCTCACTGCTGGATTTAGAGGGTTTTTTTTTTTAAACTTTATACCACAGAACCAGGAACCAGCAAATCAAAGAGCCCAAGTCCACAACCATAAGCAGAGGTGAGGGAGAGAGACTTACCCCCTCCTTCCCACTAGCAGGGACATCCAAAGTTGCTTCCAGAGACCTTAACACCAGAGCAAGAGTCCTGCAGATCAGGGCCCAAGGACCAAAGGGGTTCCTCCTGCTGTTCAATCAGGGGAAGGTCCTTAGACCGATCCATGAAAGCTTTCTACAGGCCTGAAGGGACTCAAACTCAAAGAGAGAGAGAGAGTGTGTGTGTGTGTTCACAAACTGCACCCCTGAGAGCACGCCATGAACAAAGAGAATTACTGCTACCCCAGGCAAAACTACAACCATCTTCTGGAGGCACAGAATACTTGCAAGGTGCAGGGCTACACCGCCTCTTATATTGTAATGCCATCACTGGAAAAGCCATGGTCTCCCCTTCTGTTAGTGGGATGATACAGACTATCGGTCTGAAATAGTCTAGCAGAATAAGTAAACTGCAGTAATTTCACATTAGGAGTCATCACCTAGGAAAACATCTATGCTTCACCTACAATACATTGGAATCCTTATCTCACTGCATGCTGAAGGCTAAAAAGGGAAACATGATTAGAAAAGGGATGGAGAATATAACAGATCATCATAATGCCTCTGTATCACCTGATGGTATGATCACACCTTGAATATAGCATGCAATTCACATTTCTTAAGCCCCAAACTGGGGGGACTTTCTATTCTGCTCAAAGTGGTGGTTACAGACTGGGGGTGCTGTTGGATGAGGGCTGTACTTTGATCCCACAGATCACCACAGTGGTGCAATTTGGGTTTTTTTTATTAATTGGTTTAAGTAAGCGAAGCCACATTTGGACAATTCTGCCCTGTGAGTGGTGATGCAGGTGTTAATGGTAGTTCATTACATTATTGTAACAGCCTTTATGTGGGATGCCTGCTAAGACCACACATAGATTCCATTATATTCTGAACAACCTGCAAACCTATCTTGCTAGACATTCCTCGGCTGGAAAGTGCTCGGCTGGCATTGTATGCTCTTCCCTGGCTCCCATATCAGGAGCCTATGATTTTAAGCTGCTGACTTCAACTTTTAAGGTTTTGAATAATTTCAAGCCATTGTTTTTGTAGAAAAGAAAATGTGCTCACTTTCTTTATGAACTAATGGCAATTGACTTTTTGATTCTCCCATCTATAAAAAAAAGATGAGAAAGCCCGATTTCTCAGAGCAAACTCTCTCATTGGTAATGTTATAAAACCAGTTGCCGGAGGAGTTGTGGTCTGAGGGGGTCTTTTCTGGTGTTTCAACAGTAACAGAACATTTAGTTGTTTACAGTTTTGAGGGGATGAGGAACTTTGCATAAGGTCGCTGAGAGGATGGTAGTATGGGTGTTAGCAGCCATGTTTACCTGTAGTGTATCTATTGTTTATTTGGTATTTTTAGCACCATTTTATTTTTTATTTCTTAAAATGTTTTACTAATGGTATGTTGTGAACTGCTTTGAATGGGCTTTCAGAAATGTGTTATAAATAAATAAAAAATATAGCAGATTTAGAAAAGAGAAGATTGATCAAAATGAGAAAGATGAATGATTCACCTATGAGGGAATGCTAAAGGAATAGGGCTTGTCAGTTTGTAGGAGAGATGACTTGTTGGAGGTTTATAAAATAAATGGAGAACAGTTATTTCCGCTTTCAAAACTACAAAGACTAGGGGAACATGCTATGAATTTACTAAGCAGTACATTTAAAACAAATCAGAGAAAATAATTTCTCTCTGTGTCCATAATTAAGCTCTGGAATTTCATTCTAGAGAATGTGATAAAATTAGTTAGCATAACTGGGTTTATAAAAGGTTGGGACAAGTTCCTGGAAAAAAAGTCAAACAATTAAGGTGAACCTTGGAAAATCCACTGCTTATTCCTGGAGCAAGCAGCATGGAGTATGTCTACTTTATGGGATCCTGCTAGGTTCATGAAACCTAGAATGGCCACTTTTGGAAACAGGTCAGTGGATTTGATGGATCTCTGGACTAACCAAGTATGGCAATTTGTATGCTCTTAAGAGGAAATCATACCATATATTAAAAAAAAAAAAAAAGAGAGAATACAGTGGAATCTATATTATAAACAGCTGAGAGAGCCAAATGAGACAAATATTAGGCTGCTGCATCAGCTCCAAAACATTCTAATGAAAGGCTAATGAAAAAAAATAAGTCTTATTTCTGGATTTAGAGAAGGGATACCACCTCATTGCTCCCAGTAGTCAAGGTAGAACGCTCCATAATGAGGGGGAAAGCTAAGCAAGGGCTGCAGCAAGTTACTTCAAACCTAGTTCTCATGGTTGGGGGGGGGGGGGGGGGGGGGGGAAGATGTGGAATAGGTTGTTCCAGGAATACTAATACTGATAAGGTGGACCAAGATATAAGCTGAAGAAATGTTGTGCAGAACACGAAAAAACCAACAGAATTTTTTTTAATGAGATGAGAAATGAATTCTTTCGATCATGACACCACTGACTAGAAGTCTCAAAAAAACAAGCACTATATTAGAAAATATATGCTCCATTCAAATTTTAGCATCAAGAACCTAAACTAACAAAGTAGTCATCTAGTATTTAAAGCAATAGGCTGTACCCTGGCTTTCCTTGCCCTCAAACTCCTTTTCACCCACTTATGGTCTTGTGCCTCCACTGCCTTAAGTACAAAAAAACAATCCCTCTAAAATTCAATCCCAAACTTACAGTGGTGTGAAAAAGTCTGGAATCACTTGTGAGTTTTGTGTTTTTCGTACTAACATTTTTTTTTAAATTTTGCATTAGCTCAGCATATTCATCTTTCTACCACGTTAAAAGGGATACATTTGGCTATTAGAGTTGACTTTTTTGCATTCCATGCTTCCAATTTAAATACTTTACAGACACTGGGAGATAGCTACTGTGATTTTTGTGGATCCTGCGTCAAAACTGGAGCGAGATTATCCAATATGCACATGGTATTTCTGACCAATCAGGAGGCTGGTTTCACTAACCAATCACAATGCAGATATCTAACCAACAGTGCAGCTATAAAAACATGCTGAATTTTTGAATTTCATATGCTTTATGGATTGACCATGAAGATGACTCGGACTCTGACATTGGAGGAGCGTGTTCGTGTGTCCTTTATGAGCGAGGAAGGATTTTCAAGCCGTCAGATAGCCAGGAAAGTTGGCTGCAGTCAGAGCGCTGTTAAGATTGTACAGAAGAAGAAAGAAACGGGTTCAGTGGTGGACAAGCCTCATTCAGGTCGTCCACATGCATCAACATCATGCCAGGACCGCGCACTATGACGCATTTCACTGACTAATCGCAAGTTGACCTCTCCTCAGCTACTTTGAGAGTGGTCAGACCAGAGTGAGGTCAGTGTCAGCTCATCAACAGTTTGTCACCGATGCCTGCAGTTTGGTCTCCGGGCCTGCAAAGCATGGAATAAGCCACTGATGACTGACATATAAAGGCGCAACTGGATCGTGTGGGTGAGAAAGCACTCAACCTGGTCAACTGAAATGTAGGAAAAAGTGCTATTCAGCAATGAAACACCTTCTGCCTGTTTGGTAACAAGGCCCACACCTATGTGAGATTTCCTGGAGAGGAATTCAAGCCTGAGTGTCTCAACCTTGCTGTGAAGCATCCTTTGAAGGTCATGGTCTGGGGTTGCATGGCTGCCAGTGGCATTGACCATTCAACGACGATGTGAAGACGTCCAACGGGGCCAAGTACATCACCATACTGCAAACGTGCATGTTGCCATCAGCACACCAGCTGTTTCCTGGTCAGTTCCTGTTCCAAGATGACAATGCACCCTGCCATCACTCCAGACAGGTGATCAGCTGGAAGCAGCGGAACATCAAGTCAATGGACTGGCCTGCCCAGTCTCCAGATCTGAATCCAATCGAGAACCTGTGGCACAAGGTGGCCTTGGAAGTATCCAAGAGGCATCCGACATCAAAGCGTGAGCTGATTGAGTCACTCATTACAGCTTGGAACCGAGTTGTCACCAACGATCACCTTGTCAGACTGGTTCATTCAATGCTGACAAGGTGCAGTCAGGTGACAAGAACAAAGGGTGGCCCATCAAATACTGACAGCAACCAGTCCAAGGCGTGATAGAGTGGAAAGACAGAGTCTTTTATTAATTTATTTATTTATTTATTTAACATGTTTTGTATCCCGCCTTTTCCTTCAATCAAAGCGGTTAATACAGCACAAAGTTAAACAAAGGTGAGGGAAACATACATTGCATTATCATTACATCACAACAAAACACTAGGAGTACAAACAGGGAACACAGTACATAACTTACATTAATGAGCCTTTGACCGCCCGACACAGGCCGTGTTTCGTCACCCTTCGTCAGGGGCTAGCCAGGCAAAGAAAATAAAAACAAAAATATACAAACACTCAAAATCATTGTAAAAGAACAGACAGCAGATCAATAAATATAATAAACACAATAAAATAGTGTCATAAAATAATAAATACATAAATGAATACTAATATCTCATAAAACCAAGTTGAACTGATATGCTCTGGACCTGATGCATATATAAAAGACATACGAATATATAAATACTTATAAATACTAACCTCTGTTATAAAACTGTCTAGGTAAACATGCACACTAAAAAACAAATAATCAAGTTAAAAACAAATGCGTATTAAAAAAACATACAGCATAAATATATGAATAAATAAATAACTAAAAACAAAGAGGAGGAGGAGGCAGGATCTAACATGGCAGACGCGAATGTATCACATAAAGCATTAAGAAAAGTGTGGTAGTTACTACTTGTACTGCTGCAGGAGCAAGTCAGAATGAATACCTAAACTGCTGCAGGAGTGAGTCAGTGAGCAACATGGTAGAAAGTAAAACCTAAATAGGACAATACATCATGCAGAACAAATGACTAAAACATAATATAATTAAAAATAACCTATCATAAAATGGGGGGTAAAAATAATATACCGTCATAAAAATAAGTGAATAATAAAACCAATAATAATACCCTACTAGTTGTAATGAGCTTGGGCATACCCAGACAAAATAAAACTGCCGATAAAAAAAAATCAGGTGAGGGGAAGGAGAGAACAACATAAAAAAGTATATCATGGGTGAGTGTTCTATTCGTAAATTAAAGTGTGGAAATTGTGAGCCATACACTGCCAAGTGTGAAGTTGTCTAAAAAGACTGAAAGCTGCATTTAGCGGAATCTGACAGGACATGAATCCGTGAATGAACAAAACTAAAAACACATAATAAATAATAAAGCGATACTGGGTTACAGTGAGCTTAGACGTCATGTATGAAAAAACAGACAAAGTCAAGCTGCCGATAAATGTCATGTCATAATACAATATTCCGATTCAACTGTAGAAAGTGTGTAATACTCTGCCAAGTGTAAATATATCTGAGAAAACAACCGCTGCACCAGAGGGGATTCAACAAAACTTGACAGGACATGATTCCATGGCCGAACGGGAGTAAAACGGCTTGATACAGTAGGGGTGAATTCTGGATCAAAGCTGCAACGAAACGTGTAACATCTATAGTTTATCTATTTAGTAACCTGTGTAGGGCCTCATGTGTTCACACGTTATGTTCTTTACTATTCCTTTTGAAAAGCTTTTTCATTAGCTTCGCAGTGCTAGTTAGCCCTGCCCCTTTTTCAGTTCCGTTTTTAAGCGCATGTGCTGGCGTCTTTCGTCTTGCTGCTGGTCCGCACACACAGACAGCAGCTTTTAAAAGGTACTTTTTCTATGTATTTACTGATTTTAGGTACAAATATGCCACCATCATTATACAATTTCATTGTTTTATCTTCTGTTGTCTACCTCTTTACACGTTTCGTTGCAGCTTTGATCCAGAGTTCACCCCTACTATATCAAGCCATTTTACTCCCGTTCGGCCATGGAATCATGTCCTGTCAAGTTTTGTTGAATCCTCCGGTGCAGCGGTTGTTTTCTCAGATATATTTACACTTGGCAGAGTATTACACACTTTCTACAGTTGAATCAGAATATTGTATTATGACATTTAGTCTCTTTTTTTTATCGGCAGCTTGACTTTGTCTGTTTTTTCATACGACGTCTAAGCTCACCGTAACCCAGTAGCACTTTATTATGTGTTTTTAGTTTGTTCATTCACGGATTCATATCCTGTCAGATTCCGCTAAATGCAGCTTTCAGTCTTATTAGACAACTTCACACTTGGCAGTGTATGGCTCACAATTTCCACACTTTAATTTACGAATAGAACACTCACCCATGATATACTTTTTTATGTTATTCTCTCCTTCCCCTCACCTGATTTTTTTTTATCGGCAGTTTTATTTTGTCTGGGTATGCCCAAGCTCATTACAACTAGTAGGGTTTTATTATTCACTTATTTTTATGACGGTATATTATTTTTACCCCCCTTTTTATGATAGGTTATTTTTAATTTTATTATGTTTTAGTCATTTGTTCTGCATGATGTATTGTCCTATTTAGGTTTTACTTTCTACCATGTTGCTCACTGACTCACTCCTGCAGCAGTTTAGGTATTCATTCTGACTTGCTCCTGCAGCAGTACAAGTAGTAACTACCGCACTTTTCTTAATGCTTTATGTGATACATTCGCGTCTGCCATGTTAGATCCTGCCTCCTCCTCTCTCTGTTTTTAGTTAGTTATTTATTCATATATTTATGCTGTTTTTTTAATATGCATTTGTTTTTAACTTGATTATTTATGTTTTTATAGTGTGCATGTTTACCTAGACAGTTTTATAACTGCATGATGTAAGATTGTTCTAACAACCTTCAACAGAGGTTAGTATTTATAAGTATTTATATATTCGTATGTCTTATATATGCATCAGGTCCAGAGCATATCAGTTCAACTTGGTTTTATGAGATATTAGTATTCATTTATTTATGTATTTATTATTTTATGACACTATTTTATTGTGTTTATTATATTTATTTATTGATCTGCTGTCTGTTCTTTTACAATGATTTTAAGTGTTTGTATATTTATGTTTTTAGTTTCTTTGCCTGGCTAGCCCCTGACGAAGGGTGACGAAACACGGGCTGTGTCGGGCGGTCAAAGGCTCATTAATAAAAGACTGTGTCTTTCCACTCTATCACGCCTTGGACTGGTTGCTTTTGATCTGCGTGATCTGTTGCTTCTGTAGTGTAGTAACCATCAAATACTGAGCCATCACTGACACATAAAAACGGCCTTTTTCAAGGCCACGTACATTAATTTGAAGGAAACCTGGCGTGCGTCCATAACATTTTAAAGCATACTTACAATAATATATCGTTGGCCAACGATGTACATCATGCGATTTTCACAGAAAAATCTTAACAACAGGATAACTATGGGGAACAAACTAAGAAAATAAGGGCCAAACCAATAATAAAAGTTGGCCCTAACAGCCAAATCTATCACTTATCATGAGATACACAGAAAAAGCCACCGGGGGAAAAAGCGTAGTCACTCACCTGTAACAGGTGATCTCCAGGAACAGCAGGAATTAAGTCTTCACATATGGGTATCGTCGGTACCGACGGAGCCTGCGCGGGAACGCTCCCCAGCATCCAAAAGGAAAGCTTTTGGGAACGTCCCACAGCGCATGCGTGCTGCCTTCCCGCCTCACTACCTCTCTCACTTCAATTGAGTTTAAAGCTGAGCCAAGGAGAGAGACAGAGAGAGAGAGACAACTCCTAGGGGAGGTGGGTTGTGAAGACTCCTAGGGGAGGTGGGTTGTGAAGACTTAATTCCTGCTGTTCCCAGAGATCACCTGTTACAGATGAGTAACTACGCTATCTCCAGGAACAAGCAGGAATGTAGTCTTCACATATGGGGACTCCCCAGCTGAAAGATGCCAGAGGAATGACCCCAGCGAGCTGTGAACAGGGTCATACTTCCTCCCATGGATCCCTGGCATCCTACCGGGATGGAGGGTAAGAGTTGCTGTAGGACAGCCTGGCCAAAACGAGGCATCCCGACAGGAGTCCTTGTCTAGACAGTAGTGGGTTGTGAAGGTATGTACTGAAGCCCAAGTAGCCGCTCTACAGATATCATCTATAGACACAGAGTGGAGATTAGCAACCGAGGCTGCCATTGCTCTGACATTATGAGCTGTAACATGGCAGTTTGCAATCCACTTAGATAGGGCTTGTTTGGAAACAAAGTCCCAAATGACTAGAATCAAAAGCAACAGAGTTGAGAAGACTTCCTATGTTGTTCAGTTCTTTGAAGGTAAAAAGCTAAAGCTCTTTTACAATCTAAGGTATGAAGGTTCCTTTCTGCACTGGAGGCATGAGGCCTAGGAAAAATACAGGAAGGTGAATCGACTGGTTTAAATGAAGAGACGAAACCACCTTTGGCATAAAGTGTGGATGAGTCCTGAGGACTACTTTATCATGGTGGATTCTTGTATAAGGAGGGTCAGCCACTAAAGCTTGCAGTTCACTAATGCATCAAGCAGAAGTTATTGCAATTAGGAAAATGACCTTCTAGGAAAGGAATCTTAAAGTTGTAGTGGCTAAAGGTACAAAAGGCGGCTTCATAAGCTGCCCAAGAACCAGATTCAAGTCCCATGCCACCGGTGGCGGCTATATGGGGGGCTTTGTCAATAGTAGACCTCTCATGAATCTTGACACAAGTGAATGAGAAGAGATTGGTTGTCCATCCTGGGGCTTGTGGAAAGCCGCAATAGCACTGAGATGGACTTGCACTGAATTTGTCTTAAGACCCGGAATTTGAAAGATGGAGGAGATACTCCAGAAGCAACTCCAAGGGCACTGAAAGGGGGTTAAGCCCCTTTTTTGAACACCATATAGAAAACCTTTTCCATCTGAAAGCGTAGGAACGCCTTGTGGAAGGTTTTCTCGAAGCTTGAAGGATATCCTTCACTTGCTGAGAGAGGTGGATATCTAAAAGGTTCTATGCCTTCAGCAACCAGGCCCAGAGGTGCAGGGACTGAGGACTGGGATGCAGAAGCTTCCCGTTTTCCTGGGAAAGGAGATTTGGAGCATATCCCAACTCTAGAGGAGTTGCTTGAGAGAAACGCAGAAGCAGAGGGTACCACGATTGCCTTGGCCAACGTGGAGCTATGGGAATCATAACACCCCTGTCTCTCTGAAGCTTGAAAAGAGTTTTGGGAATTAGGGGAAAGGGTGGGAAGGCATAGGGGAAATCCTGACCCCAATGGAGCTGGAAAGCATCGTTTGCTAGACAGTAATGAGCCAGAATTCTGGAACAGAACCGGGGAAGTTTGGCATTCTGTGGACTTGCAAAGAGGTCTATATCTGGTGTTCCCCAGGTTTGGAACACTCGAGCCAGTTGGTCTGACTGGAGAGTCCACTCGTGTGGCAGCAGATTTCGACTGAACTTGTCTGCCCACAAGTTTTGAATGCCTGGAAGGTATACCGCTAGAAGGTGAATTTGGAGCTCTCTGGCGAGGGCCCATAGTTGCAAAGCTTTGTTGCATAGCGACAGAGAGCCCGTTCGGCCCTTGTTTGTTTATGTAAAACATGGCAACCTGATTGTCGGTTTGGACCAGAACTGTCTTGACTGAGCTGGGCCTGAAATGCTATCATAGCATTGTAAATGTCTCTTAGCTCTAAAAGATTTATTTGAAGAGAGGCCTCTTGTGAGGTCCAGAGACCCTGCATGGAAAGATCGTGCAAGTGGGCTCCCCAACCCAGCTTGGACGCATCTGTTGTCAGGGTGATCTGGGGCAGTGGTTGCTGGAAGGGGGACCCTACCAGGAGGTTTGAGGGACTGCCACCACTGTAGGGACAAAACAAGATGTGTCAAATTCTTGATTTTGTCCGTTAAGCGACCTGTGGCTTGTGTCCACTGCGAAGAGAGGGTCCACTGAGCCGCTCACATGTGTAGGTGGGCATAATAAATCTTGATCTTACAAACTCCACCAAAGACAAAAACAAAAAAGCGAAACAACCAGACCTAAAATGTGCACTTGTTAATGCACGCTCTACACGCAATAAATGGCCTGTAATCACAGACCTAATAACCAAATACAATTTAGATATACTTTTGGTTACTGAAACTTGGCTCTCTAATACAGACAACATAATATTAAACCACCTTACTCCACCCAACTTCACAATCTACACCTGCAACAGAGAACACAGAAGAGGCGGTGGTGTCCTAATACTTGCAAAAACAGTGCTACAATATCGCATAAATTTAATCAAACGTACACAACACTTAAACACACTAACTATTACCAACAAATCCAACTCCATTAACTTCATCTACAGAGCTCCAAATGCTGTCTCTGATGAACTTTCAGACATCATTGACCTAGCCTGTAACCCAGAAGACCCCTCCAAACCAAACTGGTTATTAGGCGACTTTAATCTGGCTTCTACTCAACCTACCCTAGCCAAGTCTTTCTTAGAAGCAATGTCTGACCTCAACTACAAACAAGTAGTGGCTAATCCCACCCATCAAAGTGGGAATCTCTTGGACCTAATCTTTATCCCTCAACATGACATGATTATGATGAACGAAATTGCTCTCTCTATTACCCCTGTCCCATGGTCTGACCATAACCTAATAACTTTTCAGATACCAGCATTATCAATCCACAGACTACTGTCTAAACCAGGGATGGGCAAACTACGGCCCGCGAGCCGTATACGGCCCGGTGGACCTTTTAATCCGGCCCCCTCTGCCCGGCTGAACTCTCCCGACGCGGCTGAAGCCCTCTGCTCCGGCTTGCAGATACGCGAAGGGAGAGTGTCTCCCTCGCGTCTGTTAAGCCCGCAGGGACAGATGGGAAGCAGGGGCTGATGGGAAATTTCCCATCTGCCCCTGCGGGCTTAACAGACGCGAGGGAGACACTCTCCCTTCGCGTATCTGCAAGCCGGAGCAGAGGGCTTCAGCCGCGCCGGGAGAGTTCAGCTGGGCAGAGGGGGCTCCGCGGGACACTCCATGCTGCCGCGGCGCAAGCGGCCAGCTTTTTTTTTTAATTTTAATTTCCATGAGCCGATGGGGGTGGGGTTAGGACTGGCAGTGGGCTGTGAGCCGATGGGGGGGGGGGGGGGGGTAGGACGGGTAATGGGCTATGTGGGGGGGGGTTAGGAATGGCAATGGGCTGTGGGCTGATGGGGGGGTTAGGACTGGTAATGGGCTATGGGGGGGTTAAGACTGGTAATGGGCTATGGGGGGGGTTAGGACTGATAATGGGCTATGGGGGGGGGGGGCTAGGACAGGAAATGGGCTGGTCACTTGGGAGGATCTGGATATCCCACTTCCTGGCGCTTCGGCACGCAATAACTGCAGATTCATGTGAGGTGATTCAGAATCTTAAATCTCGCTCATATCTTGCCCACCCCATCTTTTCGGATGAAGCGGGTGGGACAGCCCCCACTTTGGCTACCACGCTTCAGAAACCAAAAGACCCACCCACAGAAGGAAGTAGGGAGGCATGGTCTAGTGCAGGGATGGGCAAACTACGGCCACTAAAATTGAAGGTACTATTTTATGAAAGAAATACATTGCATAAAAGTTTTGTAAAATAACGCTTTTATGCTTTTCTACCTTAAATTAATCTAAACATTTAAATGTTACAAATTTAAATTTAATTTATATTAATTCACACATACACACCGTCCATCTACTCTTGGTCCGGCCCCCGGGTCCAATATATGAACCCATTGCGGCCCTCGAGTCAAAATGTTTGCCCACCCCTGGTCTAAACTCAACTGGATGCAAAAGATCTACAAGATTCAAGCAACTAGACAGTGATGACTTCAAAAACCATGCTCTCCCAAAGCTTGCCAAACTATCAGATAATCTCAATGATATTGTAAATAACTAGAACAATACCCTCTCCTCATACTCGCAACTCCCAGCCTTGATCAAAAAGTCAACATCTGACAACCGAGTTACTAAAAAAACAATCTGCCCCATGGTTCTCACATGAACTACGTACCTCTCTCCTCCACCTCAGAAAGCTTGAGAGAAAATGGAGAAATACACAATTCCTCTGACCAAACCACCTACTTAGAACATCTTAAACATCGTGAATCAATTTGGGCTAAGAGAAAAGAATACCATGCTGATATCCTCAGCCGCTCTTTGAATAAACCAAGAGACTTATTTAATCTAGTAAAGTCCTTTATCAATCAACCATCTCCGCCACAACAAGAAGGGATTCAGCCCCAAGCCTATGCGAACTACATCCAATCCAAATCAATAAAAACAAAATACTACATCATTACATGAACCTGTCCAAACTTCCATTCCGCAGTTTTCAATCACCAACCTCTCACCACTCTCTGTAAAAACCATAAATGAAGTTATTACCTCCATCAACAAGACAACTTCACCATCTGACCCATGCCCAGCACACTGGATAAGATCTATGTGCACAGAACTCAGTCCTTTTATAGCTAACATAGCAAAGCTGTCATTTGAATCTGATGTCTTCCCAGATGCTCTCAAACATACATACATCCGACCACTGCTGAAAAACAACCAGCTTGACCCAAAGAAGGAGGACTCATACTGTCCAATCTCTAGTATCCCATTTCTAGCCAAAATTCTTGAGAAATTAACTCTCAGGCAGATACAACAGCATATAGACTCATTTTCCCCTTTAGATCCATGTCAACATGGATTCAGGGAAGCCCACGGTGTAGAAACTCTCCTAACATTGTCAATGCCGTTGATAAGTGTATTGATTAATCTGAAAAATGGCTTTGCTCTAATATTTCTTGATATAGCTGCTGCGTTTGATTCTGTGGATCACATACAACTACTAAAGCGACTTCATGAGAAGGAAATCAAGAACCGTGCTTGGGACTGGTGCAAATCCTACCTGGAAGGTAGATTACAACAAGTTCGTATTGGTAATGCTACTTCAAATCCCTTTCAGCAGAAACAAGGTGTACCAGAAGGCTCCTCGTCTGCGCTGCTGTTCAACATCTATATGCAGCCAATCTGACATCGCACGCTCTTTTGGTATATCCTGCCTTATGTATGCGGATGATGTGCTATTATTCTCACCGATACCTGTATCACACCCAAACTATATACAGTGCTAATCAACTGTTTTAATTCAATAACTGATTGGCTTCTCTCTCAAAACCTCCGTATTAACTTTAAAAAAACAGAGGTTCTAATAATCACAAGGAATACATTTTTCTCCCCTCCATCAATTCTAAAAGTCAGAGATGCTGATCTCCCAGTCAAATCAAATATTCGATATCTAGGAGTAATTCTGGATCAAAGGTTAGACTTCAAGGAACATATAAAACGCACCGTAAAGCACAGTTACTTACCTGTAACAGGTGATCTCTGGGAACAGCAGGAATAAGTCTTCACATATGGGTACGTCGGTACAGACGGAGCGTGCGCGGGAACACTCCCCAGCTTCCCAAAAAGGAAAGCTTTTGGGAGCATCCCACAGCGCCTGCGCGCTGCCTTCCCGCCTTTCCTAACCGCCTCTCCCCAGTTCAAGTTTTAAAGCTGAGACAAAGAGAGAGAGGAAAGGAAAAATAGATAGAGATACAACTCCTAGGGGAGGTGGGTGGGTTGTGAAGACTTATTCCTGCTGTTCCCAGAGATCACCTGTTACAGGTAAGTAACTGTGCTATCTCCAGGAACAAGCAGGAATGAGTCTTCACATATGGGGACTCCCTAGCTAGGAGATGCCTGGGAGAACCCCAAGGTTATGAGACCCTGTGAAGGGCTCTATCTCCTCCTATGGATCTCAGGCATCCATTCAGGGAAGGAGGGCAGGAGTTAATTAAGCATGGAACAGGTGTTTGAGAACAGCCTGACCAAACAAGGCATCCCGGCGGGAGTCCTTGTCCAAACAGTAATGGGCTGTGAAGGTATGAAGCGAGGCCCAGGTGGCCGCTCGACAGATCTGGTCGATGAACACAGAATTTAGATGAGCCATAGAGGTGGCCATGGCCCTCACATTATGAGCTGTGACATGGCCTTCCAGAGAAAGGTTCTTTCTCTGGTAGGCGAAAGAAATACACTGAGCAATCCAATTGGACAGTGTCCTCAGAGACTGGAAGTCCCAAATGAGAGGGATCAAAGGCAACAAAGAGTTGAGAAGACTTTCTATGTTGCTGTGTCCTTTGTAAGTAATAGGCAAGAGCTCTCTTACAATCCAGGGTATGAAGATTCCTCTCTGCACTTGATGCATGAGGACCTGGAAAAAAGACAGGTAAATACACCTCTTGATTAAGATGAAAAGGTGAAACCACTTTAGGCATAAAGTGTGGATTGGTCCTAAGGACTACCTTATCATGATGGAACCTTGTATAAGGTGGATTAGCCACTAAGGCCTGCAGTTCACTGATGCGGCGAGCTGAGGTGACTGCAATGAGGAAAATAACCTTCCAGGAAAGACATTTCAAGGAGGTGGTGGCTAAGGGTTCAAAAGGTGGCTTCATAAGCTGAACAAGAACCAAATTTAAATCCCATGCCACCGGAGGAGGCCTAATGGGAGGTTTAGTTAAAGTTAGGCCTCTCATGAATCTTGCAATAAGAGGATGAGAGGAAATAGGCTGTCCATTAATAGGCTTAAGGGATGCTGCAATAGCACTCAAATGGACCCTTACTGAATTTGTCTTAAGGCCTGCATTGGAGAGATGCAGGAGATATTCCAATAGAGAATTCAAAGGTAGTGCTAGAGGGTCAAGACCCTTCTCAGCACACCAAATGGAAATCCTTTTCAATTTAAAAGCATAGGAACGTCTAGTAGAAGGTTTTCTGGAAGCATGGAGGATATCCTTCACCTGCTGAGAAAGATTCCAACCTGGAAGGTCTAGGCCTTCAGCAACCAAGCTCTGAGGTGAAGGGACTTGGGGTTTGGGTGCCACAAAGTCCCCTCCTCCTGGGACAGAAGGTCTGGAGCAGCTCCCAAGTCTAGGGAGGGAGCTTGAGAGAGCTGCAGAAGTAGAGGGTACCACACTTGGCGTGGCCAGCGTGGAGCTATGAGGATCATGGATCTTTGATCCCTCTGGAGCTTGAACAGAGTCTTGGGAATTAAAGGAATGGGTGGAAAGGCATATAGGAAGTCTTGACCCCAGTGAAGGAGGAAGGCATCCTTGGCCTGAACTCCCTGACACGGAATTCTGTAACAGAACCGGGGAAGTTTGGCATTCCACGGACTTGCAAAGAGGTCTATGTCCGGGGTTCCCCACTCTTGAAAGATTCTGAGTACTTGGTCCATGTGCAGGGACCATTCGTGTGGAAGCAGAACTCGACTGAGTCTGTCTGCCCAAGAGTTTTGGATTCCTGGGAGGTATACGGCCAGGAGATGGATTTGATGCTCTCTGGCGAAGGCCCACAATCTTAAAGCTTCGTTGCAAAGCGACAGAGAGCCAGTTCCTCCTTGCTTCTTTATGTAAAACATGGCTACCTGATTGTCCGTATGAATGAGGACTGTCTTGTAGCTGAGCAGGATATGAAAGACCTTGAGAGCTAGAAAAACTCCTCGGAGCTCCAAGTGGTTGATATGTAGAGAGGTCTCCTGTGGAGACCAAGTGCCCTGAGTGGAGAGGTCTTGTAGATGAGCTCCCCAACCTGTTTGGGAGGCATCTCTTGTGAGGGTTGCCTGGGGCAACAACTGTTGGAAGGGGGACCCCAGCAACAGATTTTGGGTGGACATCCACCACTGGAGAGACCAAAAGAGGCGTTTGGAGGTTGCTATTTGGTCTGAGAGAGCTCCTGATGCTTGAGTCCACTGGGTGGACAAAGTCCATTGAGCTGCTCTCATGTGAAGGCGAGCATAGGGTACCACATGCTCTGTGGATGCCATGTGGCCTAGCAGTTGTAGCATCTCCCGGGCAGTTAAATGGCTCTTTGACTGAATTTGGGAGGCTAACTGCACTAGGCGTAGGCAACGGGCCTGAGGAAGATAGGCCCTTGCAGTGGTAATATCCAGCCAGGCCCCTATGAACTCTAAGGACTGAGTAGGGGTGAGCTGGGACTTTGGGAGGTTTACCACAAGTCCCAGATACTGCAGAATGTGCCTTGTGCAGTCCAGGGAAGTCTGGGCCTCTGACTGAGATGGAGCTCGGATGAGCCAGTCGTCCAGGTATGGGAATACAAATATTCCCAGAGTGCGTAGAAATGCAGCTACTACTGCCATGCATTTGGTGAACACTCTTGGAGCAGAGGCCAGACCGAAAAGAGGCACCCTGTATTGTAATGCTTTCCTTGAAAAAGAAAACGGAGGAACCTTCTGTGAGATGGATGGATGAGGACATGTGTGTACGCATCCTTGAGATCTAGAGAACAAAGCCAATCCTGCCTCTGAAGGTATGGAAGGAGAGTGCCTAGAGAAAGCATCTTTAAATTTCTCCTTGCATAGAAATTTGTTCAATTCTCTGAGATCTAATATGGGTCTGTAGCCCCGTTTTCTTTGGGATCAGAAAGTAGGGGGGAGTAGAACCCTGACCCTTGTTGAAGAGGCGGCACTTCTTCTATTGCCCCTTGGACAAGAAGGGCAACCACCTCCTGACCTAGAAGGTTGAGGAGGGATGTTGGAGAATTGAAATGTCTCACCATAGTGTGAGGAGGAAGGTTTGAGAAATGAAGCTTGTAGCCCTCCCTTATGATGGAGAGGGTCCACTGCTCTGCTGTAATTTGCTCCCAACTAGGAGCAAAATGAGCTAACCTTCCTGGAATGGTGAGAGGCTCTGGCTGTTTCAGAGCCAGAAAGGCTAAGTTCTCTAGCATCAAGTCAAAAACCCTGAGGGGGCTGGGTCTGCTGAGTTGCAGCAGCCCCTGTAGGCTTAGGCCTGGCCTGTTTAGGTTGCTGACGCTTAGCAGCAAAACGACCTGTAGATGATTGTTGGCCAGAAGTAGGATGGAATCTGCCTTTCTTGAAAAAAAAAAGACTTCTTGAAAGGTTTTTTCTTGGCAGGGATGGGAGGTTGACTTGGAAAGTCTATCCAAAGCAGAATTTTCTGCATCCATTTGAGTGGCTTTTATTTGCCAATCTTTGCCAAACAAGTTTTCTCCTGTACAGGGAAGATTTCCCAAGCCATCCTGGACCCAAGATTCCAGATCAGAAGCTTGGAGCCAAGCAATTCTGCGTGCAGCTATGGCAAAGGCCGAAGCTCTGCTGGCACCCTCAAAGGAGTCAAAAGCTGCACGGTTGGAAAACTTTGAAATATCTTGAGTATGCTTAATCCAAATAAGAAATTCTTCCCTTTTATCCTCTGGAAGGAAAGGGAGGAAAGTGTGCAGCTTATCTGCAACTTCTTTCAGAAACATACCCATATAAAGACTATAGGAGTTTATTCTGGCAATGAGCATACTGGCTTGGAAGATTTTCCTACCAAAAGCATCCAAGGTCCTGCATTCTCTTCCTGGAGGAGCAGAGGAGTGTCTTTTTACACTATATCTTTTTCATAGCTGACTATACAATAGAATGGTGAGGAAGCTGTGTTTTATGAAATCCAGGACAAGGAGGGACACGGTACATAGTGTCCAACCTACGAGAATGAGGAGAGATAGTGAGAGGAGTCTCCCATAAGTCAATCATGTGATCATAAAGAATCTCATGAATTCGCAAGGTGACTGCCTCCTTAGGAGCCTTAGAATAACCTAAAATATCCAATTTTTTAGCTCTAGGCTCTGATTCAGAGGTTACTGAAATAGAAAGCCCTTTAAGCCACCTCTCTGATGAAGTCTTGAAAGGACAAATCCTCTGGAAGAGACATTCTTCTTTTTGGAGAAGAAGGTTCTTCAGGAAGAACTATAGACACTTCAGCAGACTCCTCCGATGCATCAGAGTCTTCGGAGGAATCAAAGTATCGACTGTCAGGGTGCTCTTCCAAAGCTCGATACGCGTATCGAGCGGTATCGACATCGGGCGTCATCGGGCCTGGACAGGGAACCGCTGCAGTCGGCATCCTGGTCGATGCAGTCGGTGCCGGAGCAGATACCGACAACGGAGTTTGTTGTGGTATCAGCGGCGTCGCAGCTTGAATGAAGGCCGTGATAGCCTGCTGCATGGATAGAACATTCTGACCAATCGACGCCATGAATGCCTGGAATTCGGTACCGGAAGGTTGCGCCGGTACCCCAGAACATTCTAACAGGTGATCGGTCGAGGCCGTGCCGTCGATGTCAACCTGTAACCCCATAGGAGGAGCTTTGGAAGCCGGAGCTTCCCGCCGGGGTTGTTTTGCCGGTGCGGAATCCTCGAGGGCAAGCCCGGAGGCATCTCGATGCTTGGAAGGAGATCTACCCTTCGAGGACCGGCTGGATTTATGTTTGGTTACCTGAGATCCATGGGAGGAAGTAGAGGCCCTGGAAGACGTTGATGCCACTGAAGCTGCATCAGAGGGAAACAGCACATGGAGCTTAGCTGCTCGGTTCTGTAAACCTCGTTTAGACATCAAGGAGCAGGACGGACACTCCAAAATGGAGTGGTCAGGACCCAAACATTTAAGACACCATTCATGGGTGTCGCTGACAGAAATAGTACCGCTGCACTTAGTGCATTTTTTAAACCCGGAGGCTGGTTTTTCCATGAGGAAAATTTCTCGTGAGGCCTAAGGCCCAAAGAGGAAAAAACACACTAAGTGAGGGAAAAAATATGTTTTGTTTTGTTTTTTTTATAAGAAAAGAAAGAAAGACCGGCGGTACCGGTCCGACGTCGGGGAAGGCAGACGCGCGACCAAAGAAATAAAATAAAACAAAGAACTTCTTCAGCAGTGACAGGAACACGACATGCTGGCTCTGCGAGGCGGTTAGGAAAGGCGGGAAGGCAGCGCGCAGGCGCTGTGGGATGCTCCCAAAAGCTTTCCTTTTTGGGAAGTTGGGGAGCGTTCCCGCGCAGGCTCCGTCGGTACCGACGTACCCATATGTGAAGACTCATTCCTGCTTGTTCCTGGAGATAGGCCGTTTACTTCAAGATAAAAACCCTTCGTCATCTGAGACCTATGATGAAGTCTGATGACTTCCGCACCATCTTTCAAGCTCTAGTCACGCCGCACTTTGATTATGCTAACATAATACTCCATGGCTTACCAAATATACTATTAATCCTCTACAATTAGCCATGAACGCAGCTGCTCATGTCCTCTGCGGATCATCAAAGTGTGAGCATATTTCCCCCATTCTAGAGAAGCTTCATTGGTTACCAATAAACTGTAGAATCCAATATAAAGGCCATCCTTACCACCTTTAGTGCCTTCAATAATATTTCTCCAGATTCCATCTCTGATCTCATCATACACACAAATAACAGGTCCAGGAGATCTCCAGCTGTTGACACACTACTTATACCAAAGGTTTCCTTAAAAGCTAATCAATCATCAATAGGGCTTTTTCGAATTATGCTCCTAGATGTTGGAACAAACTCCCTCCCAATATCAGAGCAATTAAAGACATCAAACAATTCAAAAAAGCCCTTAAACACCACCTTTTCATCGCACACTTCAAACACCCCTTCCCCTCCCCCATCCTTTTAACCTCATACCTACCCTAACTGTATAGATTTTATATATCTCCAACATGTATTTTCTAGAAATATAAACGATTTCCCTGTTTACTTCCATGTTAATTCTCCTGTTACTTGTAATAGGTCTGTTATATCTGACCAATTGTTGTATTGTTTCAATGTAAACCGCACTGATGACTAATAGCACGGTATATAAGAAAATTAAATAAATAAATAAGGGACCACATGTACCGTGGATGCCATATGCCCAAGCAGTTGAAGCATTTCCTGGGCAGTTAATAGGGTTTTCTTTACTGCTTGAGAAGCCAATTTTATTATTCGTACACAGCGCGGCTGTGGCAGGAATGCCTTTGATTGCTGCGTGTCTAAGAAAGCCCCTATGAACTCTAGGGATTGAGAAGGGGTGAGGTGAAACTTTGGGTGGTTGACTACCAGACCCAAATACTGGAGAATTCTCATGGCACGAGAAACAGCTCGTTCTGTTTCTGGAGCTGTTGGTGCTCTGATGAACCAATTGTCTAAGTAGGGGAAGACGGATATCCCCAGAGTTCTCAGGAATGCTGCTACTACAGCCATGCATTTTGTGAAGACTCTTGGGGCAGAGGCCAGCCCGAATGGAAGGACTCTGTATTGGAAGTGGTTTCCTTGAAAGAGAAATCAAAGGTACTTCCTGTGATTTACATGGATGAGGATATGTGTGTATGCATCTCTTAGATGTAGAGAACATAACCAATCCTGATTCTGAAGATATGGTAAAAGTGTTCCGAGGGAAATCTTGAACTTTTCTCGGAACAGAAATATTTTCAATTGTCTGAGGTCCAGGATAGGTCTGTATCACCCTGTCGTCTTTGGGATAAGAAAATAGGGGGAGTAGAACCCCCTCCCCCGTTGGGATATGGGTACCTCTCCTATTGCTCCCTGAACAAGAAGTGAAGAGACCTCCTGACACAGGATGTCGGAGACAGGGCCTTGAGAATTGACTTGTTTTATGACTGTAGGCAGGGGCATGCTGAGAAAGTGAAGTTTGTACCCCTGTCCTACAATGGACAGAGTCCAGTTTTCTGATGTCATTTGTTGCCATCTTTTGGCAAAATCTGCTCGGAATTGTCAAGGGCTCTGGACCCTTCAGAGGCAAAATGGTTAAGTTCTCTAGGTAGAAGTCAAAGCCCCCGCGGAGGCTGTACTTGCTGAACCGGTTGAGCTCTTTGAATTTGCGGCTTTCTTTGTCGTCTAGGTTGCTACCCCTTCTGGGGAGCATGAACTGGACAGTGAATTGGATGGGAATAAGAGTGGTAAGATTTTTTCTTTTTGTTAAAGAAAAACTTACTTGCCTGTATTTTTCTTTGATGGGTTGGCTGTAGACTTTGATAGTCTATTCAAGGTGGTATTATCAGATTCAATCTGATTAGCCTTGGTCTGCCAATCCTTCCCAAATAAGTTTTCACCTGTGCAAGAAAAGAGTAGTTACTCACCTGTAACAGGTGTTCTCCAGGAGCAGCAGGAATCAGTCCTCACTTATGGGTGTCATCGACACCAATGAAGCCCCAGCGGAGCATTTCCCCAGCTTTCCATGAAAGCCTTTGGGAATGATGGCACGCATGCGCGGTTCCCTTCCCGCCTAAAGGTGCCATCTTACCTCAGTCAAATGACATAGCTAAGAACAGCACACAAAAATGTAAAAATTAAACTATGTACAACTGCAACTCCAAGGGGAGGAGGGAGGGTAGTGAGGACCAATTCTTGCTGCTCCTGGAGAACACCTGTTACAGGTGAGTAACTACTCTTTCTGCAGGACCAAGCAGGAAGTCAGTCCTCACTTATGGGTGACTCCCCAGCTCTGGGCTACCAGGAACCAAGGCTGAACAAGAGAACTCCCTCTAGTCTCAGCAACACAGTAAAGGCTTTGCAAGAACACACCCTCCACAGGTAGCCCAACCAGAGGGCAGGAGTTGCCTAGACCTCAAAGAGATTCCGGAGTACTGCTTGGCCAAAAGCACTGTCCCTACGGGACTCCCTCTCCAGACAGTAGTGGGCTGCAAATGTCTGGATTGAAGACCAAGTAGCAGCCCTGCAGATGTCTTGCAATGGGACAGAGCGGAGGTGAGCCACTGATGCAGCCATTGCCCTCACACGGTGGGCCATGACCCTACCCTGCAAAGAAAGGTCAGCCGCCTTGTAAGCCCAAGTGATACAGTCAGCCACCCAGATGGACAAGGTAAGCTTGGACACAGGCCTCCCCAAGTTATTGGGATCAAAAGAAAGGAAGAGCTGAGCAGCTTTCCTGTGACCTTGCGTACGCTCAAGGTAGAAGGATAAGGCCCTCCTACAGTCCAAGGTATGGAGAACTGTTTCAGCCCGACTTGCATGAGGCCTAGGGAAGAAAGTAGGAAGAACCACCTCCTGGTTGAGGTGGAAAGAGGAGACAACCTTAGGAAGGAACTTAGGGTGAGTCCTGAGGACCACCCTGTTTTTATAGAACCTGGTGTAAGGCCTATCACAGACCAAGGCCTGAAGCTCACTCACTCTTCTAGCCGAAGTAAGGGCTATCAGAAAGAGAGTCTTCCAGGAAAGGAAGCGTAGAGGGCAAGTAGCCATAAGCTCAAAAGGTGGGCGAGTCAGCTGCTGCAAGACCACATTCAGCTCCCACTCAGGAGTAGGACGACGTATGGGAGGTTTGAGCAGAAGCAAGCCCCTGAGAAACCTAGACACCAAAGGGTGCACAGACAAGGAATGGCCCTCAACTAGGGAGTGGTGAGCTGCCAAAGCAGAGAGATGGACCCGAACAGAGTTGGACTTGAGACCCTAATTGGACAAGTGCAGCAGGTACTGAAGCACCACTGACACAGTACAGGAGAAAGGATCCTCAGCACGTAGCTGACACCACAGAGAGAACCTTTTCCACTTGAGAGCATAGGTCTTCCTAGTGGATTGTTTCCTGGAGGCTAGGAGAACTTCCTCAACCTCGGGAGGCAGGCCCCAGGGAGCTAACACTACCCTTGCAGCCTCCATGCCATCAGATTGAGAGCTTTGAGATTGGGATGCAGCAAGGAGCCCTGATCCTGAGAGAGAAGGTCGGGTTGCAATCCCAGAGGCAGAGGCAGATCCACTGCCAGTTGAAGGAGGAGGGGAAACCAAGGCTGCCTTGGCCACCTGGGAGCTACCAGGAGGACAGAGGCCCTGTCTTGGAGAATCTTGAACAGTGTTCGGGCCACCAGAGGGGTGGGAGGAAACGCATAGAGTAGGCCCCGAGTACAAAAATCAGAAAAACATCTGCAGCTACTCTCAGAGGATGTGGTTGCCTGGAGCAGAACCTTGGCAGCTGGTTGTTCAGTGGACTGGCAAACAGGTCTATGGAGGGAAGCCCCCATCTCAAGAAAATCTTCTGAAGCACTAAAGGATGTAGCTGCCACTCGTGTGGTTGCAGAATCCTGCTCAATCTGTCGGCCAGAGAATTCTCCTGGCCTGGAAGACAGACTGCTTTGAGGAGCATGTTGTGTTTCAGGGCAAAGGAACAGAGGTCCTGGGCCTCCTGGCAAAGGGGCTGGGAACCAGTTCCGCCCTGTTTGTTTACATAGAACATGGCTACCTGGTTGTCTGTCTGGATCAAGACAGACTGTTGTGCCAGGGTAGCAGTAAAGGCCTTGAGGGCCAAGCGGATAGCTCCGAGTTCCAGTAGATTGATCTGCTGGGACGCCTCCCAATGAGACCACAGGCCCTGGGGTGCACTTGTCTAGGCAGTGTGCTCCCCAAACCTGCATCGGTGGTCAGTACCACTGTATGAGGTGGGGTCTGAAAGGGCACCCCCACCAGCAGATTGGGGGGGTGTAACCACCAGGTGAGGGAGGCCAGGAAACGGTGGGACACTCTGATACTGTCTCTGAGACTGCCTGAGGCACCACTGGGCAGGTCTCATATTGAGCCTGGCATTCGGGGTCACCTGTACTGTCGACGCCATGTGGCCCAGAAGCCTGAGACAGAGCCTGGCGGAGACCAGGGACCTGTGCAGAAACTTGCTGGCGAGGTCCATGAGCCTTTGTGCTCGGTCCACTGGTAAGAATGCTCTTGCCAGCTGAGAATCCAACCTTGCTCCTATGAACTCCAAGTTCTGGGAGGGGAGCAAAGTGGACTTTGCAAAGTTGATGACAAAGCCCACCTTTTGGAGCAGTTCTATGGTCATGCTGGTGGCCTGTTGAACCTCTAGGGAAGTCTGGCCTCTGATGAGCCAGTCGTCTAGGTAAGGAAACACAAAGATGCCCTGATTTCTCAGGTAGGCTGTCACCACTGCCAGGCACTTGGTAAAGACCCTGGGAGCGGAGGTCAGTCCAAAAGGCAGTACTCTGTACTGATAATGGTTTCCTCCCACAATGAACCTGAGGTACTTTCCTGTGGTCTGGATGAATAAGGATGTGAGTGTAAGCATCCTTTAGATCTAAAGAGCATAGCCAATCTCCCTGCTGGAGGTAGGGCAGAAGAGTTCCAAGAGTAAGCATCTTGAACTTTTTTTTTTACTAGAAACTTGTTTAGGTTTCTGAGATCCAAAATGGGTCGAAGACCACCGGTTCTTTTTGGCACCAGGATAATACCTGGAGTAAAATCCGTGACCTTGGAAGTTGGGAGGCACAGACTCCACCGCCTTGTCCAGCAACAGTCCTTTTAGCTCCTGGAGGAGAAGGGCTGTGTGCAGGAGAGGCCGGAAAGGTTCCCCTGGGAAGTGTGGCTGAGGTAAGATGGCTCCTTTAGGCGGGAAGGGAACCGCGCATGTGCGCCAGCATTCCCAAAGGCTTTCATGGAAAGCTGGGGAAATGCTCCGCAGGGGCTTCATCGGCGTCAATGACACCCATAAGTGAGGACTGACTTCCTGCTTGGTCCTGGAGAATGTTTCCTAACTTCTCTTGCACCCACTCCTCTAAATCTGATGCTTGGAGCCAGGCAATGCGCCATGCTCCGAAAGCAATAGAAGAGGTTCTGCTAATAGCTTCAAAGCAGTCAAAAGCTGCACGATTCACAAATTTGGAGACACTTTGAGAAAGTGCTTGAGCAGAGTGAGGTACTGACCCCATTTATCTTCAGGAAGAAGAGGGCTCATGCGTTCCAGATCCGCTGTAACCTCATCAAGAAACAATCCCATGTAAAGGGCTGAGGGTATGAGCTAATCCTAGCTGCTAGCATGGAGGATTGAAAGCATCAACGCCCAAAGGCATCGAGTGTCCTCGATTCACGGCCTGGCGGGTTGGAAGAATGTGTTTTAGCACTCTTTATTCTCTGCATGGCTGATTCCATTACCATGGAATGGTGTGGTAACCGAGTCTTCTGAAATCCTGGAGAAGGCAGAACTCGGTACATGGTATTGAGGCGTCGAGAATGCAGTGACACCGTTAAGGGAGTTTTCCACATTCTGAACATAAGATCTTGAAGGATCTGATGAATGGGCAGCATCGCTGCCTCCTTGGGAGCCATAGGGTATTGCAGAGTTCTTAGTTCTTCTGCCCTAGGTTCCTTCTCAGAAGTAACCGTGATTGAAAGCCCTTTAGCTACATCACGTATGAAATCCTGAAAAGACATGTCTTCTGGAGGAGACATTCTGCGCTCAGGAGAAGGAGATGGATCCTTCAACAGAACTGCTCTTGTATCGGTAGAGTCATCGGAATCGGAAGACTCAGAGCTTTGCATCGATCGATGCTGGTACCGATGAATATCGGAACTGTGGCGTTTCGGTTCCAACCCCTCAATGCCGGAGAAACTCTCGAGGCTCGGCATGAGAGGAAGCCGTCCCACCCGAGTGAGTGCCACTGGAGCCGGTACCAGTGTCAGTACCGAGCTCATTTGAACCGTCTCTAGTGGTCTTAGCGGTACCGAGGCAGCTAAGAGCAACGCTAGACTGCGTTCAATAGCAAGGATTCTCTTATCCATTGCTAATGCCGATGCCTGGTTGGTACCGGTGGAAGCGGCTATGACCCCAGAACATGGCAACAGAAGTTCTGCAGAGGTGGAGGACTCTGGAACATTCTGAGACCAAAGACTCCCGCCGCGGCAATTTTGCCGGTGTACTTTCCTCGAGGGTAGTGCCAGTGGCATCTCGATGCTTTGCAGGAGATTTACCCTTCAAGGACCGACTAGTCTTTACAGAGTTTTGTTTAGTTACCCGAGATCCATGGGAGGAAGATGAAGCCCTGGAGGACGTCGATGCAACAGACAACATGTCAACCGTGAAAAGAGAATCGGCCTTTGCAGCTCTGTTCTGCAGGCCCCTTTTGGTCATCTTTCTACAGGAGAGACACTCTGCTGGACAATGTTCAGGACCTAAAAACATTTTAGACACCATTTGTGGGTGTTGGTGACGGAAACAGTACCGCCACAGTTTGAACATTTTTTTTTTTTAAAACCACTAGTTGGCTTCTCCGTGTCTGGAGATTTTTGGGCCTAGTGCCCAAAATGGCGCCTAACCCCAGGAGGGGTGAGGCACCGAAGAAAAGAAGAAAAGTTTGGGGATTTTTTGTTTTTTTAGAAGAAAATAAGAAAAAAAGAGAACCGGCATCGAAAGAAGGCAGGCGCGACCACTAAAAACAAGATAAAGTTTTCTGCGGTGACAGGAGAGACATCCTGTCAGCTCCGCGGAAAAAAAGAACTGAAGTGAGAGAGGCAGTGAGGCGGGAAGGCAGCACGCATGCGCTATGGGATGCTCCCAAAAGCTTTCCTTTTGGACGCTGGGGAGCGTTCCTGTGCAGGCTCTGTCGGTACAGACGATATCCATATGTGAAGACTACATTCCTGCTTGTTCCTGAAGATAGAAATTAAGATAGAAGGTCACGAAGTTGAAAAAAAACGACAAATTTACAAGTGATTCCAGACTTTTGCACACCACCGTATTTAGAACCTCCCTCCTCTTACCCAATATATTACCATATTCAGTTTGTTCATACACACACACACAATCTTGAATAGCCAATGTGCACCTGTAGAGCAAGGATCAAGTTACTGCACAGGATTGGTGCCATAAAAATCATCCCGATATCTCCCATTACAAAATGCCTCTCGCTAGAAGCTTAACTCTCACTTGGTTTGCAGCTTGTCGTGCTGTGAGGGCTTGCGTGCATCAGTGATGCTGAGAGCTAAACTATCGGTAGTTTAACTACTGGCAGGGTCTCCCAAGATGGACAGGTCTCAGCTGTGGTGCCAGACCAAGACAAACCACCCATCTGGGCAGCAGCAGAATGGGACAGTGTTGACGGCAGAGGATCACATTTTTGTGACAATGGCAACAACACCAAACTTAAACTGCGCGGAAGAAAGGCCCGGCAATCTACTTCTGTATCTTGCCATGAAAACCCAATGGATAGTTACAACAAAACAAATTGTGCTATGGTGCTGGAAGATGAGACCCCCAGGTCAGAGGGCACTCAACTAGCTACTGGGGAAGAGCTGAAGACTTTTCAGAGTAAAGCCAGCATTTATGATGTGGTTGGATCAAAGCCTTCGGGAAGTCTGACTGCTGATGTAGCTGCGCATGAAATGAGAGTCAGAAGCTGTAAAGATGTCTTACACATTGGAACATGGAACGTACGAAGCATGAACCAAGGGAAGTTGGAGGTGGTCAAGAATGAAATGGAACATGTACAACTTGATCTGTTGGGTGTCAGCGAACTGAAATGGACTGGCATGGGGCACTTTGCATCAGATGATCACATGGTCTACTATGCTGGAAATGAAAGACAAAGAAGAAATGGTGTTGCATTTATAATAAAGAAGAAACTTGCAAGAACTGTAATGAAATACAATGCAGTCAGCGAACGCTTAATCTCTATTCGTCTACGAGGATTGCCTATCAACACAACTATAATTCAAGTATATGCCCCAACAACAGCTGCTGAAGAGAATGAAATTGAAGAGTTCTATGAACAAGTACAAGCTGAAATTGACAGAACATGCAAACAGGATATCCTGATAGTAATGGGTGACTGGAACGCAAAGGTTGGCAACAAAGAAGGCGGCAAAGTAATTGGAAAATATGGACTTGGCAACAGAAATGAAGCTGGAGAAAGACTGATAGAATTCTGCAAGACCAATGATCTATTCATCTCAAACACCTTCTTCCAGCAACACAAGCGGCAACTGTACACATGGACTTCACCGAATGGATTATATAAAAATCAAATTGACTACATATGTGGAAGTCAACGATGGAAAAGCTCTGTAACATCAACAAAGACAAAACCTGGAGCTGACTGTGGTACAGATCATCAACTACTAGTATGCAAACTCAAGCTAAAGTTGAAAAAGAGCAAACCACTCATGAATGCAGCAAAATATGACCTTGAGAATATACCACTGGAATTTAAAGACTGCCTGCAAAATCGATTTGCTGCTTTAGATACAAATGACAGAGCTCCGGAAGAGTTATGGAATGACATCAAGAAGGTTGTGTTGGAAGAAAGCGAGAAGTCTCTACAAAAGGTGAAAAAGCAAAAACGGCCAAAATGGATGACCGAAGAAACTCTGAAAATTGCCCAGAAATGCAGAGAAGCTAAAGCCAGAGGAGAAAGAAAGACAATCGCAGAACTCAGAGATTTCCAACATGCAGCAAGACAGGACAAGGAAAAGTACTGCAATGACACTTGCAAGGAAATAGAAGCAGAAACTATTCGAGGAAGAACAAGATCGGCTTTCCTAAAGCTACGAGAGTTAAAGAAAAAGTTTCAGCCTCGAATTGGAATGTTACAGGATGCTCAAGGTTCTATGTTGAATGATGCTGAGAAGATCAAGAAAAGGTGGAAGGAATATACAGAGTTTTTATATGATAAAGATCAAGTGGACCAACAGCCGTTTCAACCTGTACCTTATGATCAGGAACCATTGGTGATGAAAGAAGAAGTTGAAGCAGCATTGAAAGCCTTATCAAAGAACAAAGCAGCAGGCATTGATAGCATTCCCATAGAAGTATTGCAGCAATCTGATGCAGCTGTTACCGTACTCACAAAGCTCTGCCAAGAAATATGGAAGACAACATCATGGCCAACTGACTGGAAAAGATCTGTGTTTATACCAATACTAAAGAAAGGTGATCCAACTGACTGTGGAAATTATCGAACAATCGCTCTGATCCCACATGCCAGCAAGATTCTACTGAAGATTATTCAGAAGAGACTACAACCATACCTGGAACAAGAACTACCTGAAGTGCAAGCAGGGTTTAGGAAAGGGCGAGGAACGAGAGACATCATTGCAGATGTGAGATGGATCCTTGAAAAGACTAAAGAATACCAAAAGGATATCTATTTGTGCTTTATCGATTATAACAAGGCTTTTGACTGTGTAAACCATGAGAAACTCTGGGCCACATTAAGAAGCATGGGTATACCAGAACACCTGATCGTTCTCTTGCGCAATCTGTACATTGATCAAGAAGCAACAGTTCGAACGGAACAAGGAGAAACAGAATGGTTTCAAATAAGCAAAGGTGTAAGACAAGGCTGCATACTTTCCCCCTACCTGTTTAATTTATATGCAGAACAAATCATCAGAGAAGCAGGATTGTATGAAGACAACAGAGGTGTGAAGATTGGTGGAAGACTCATCAACAACCTTCGCTATGCTGATACCACCACATTACTGGCTGAAAGTGAAGATGATCTGAAACATTTGCTTCTCACAATCAAAGAACATAGTCTCAAAATGGGCCTGCACCTTAATGTAAAGAAGACAAAGATCATGACAACTGGCATAATCAACAGGTTCATCGTTGAAGGAGAAGAAATTGAAATTGTGAACAACTTTAACCTACTTGGATCAACTATCAATAAAGAAGCAACAAGCAGTCAAGAAATCAGACGACGCATTGCTCTTGGCAGAATGGCTAAGACCGACCTAGATAAGATTCTCAAGAGCAGAGATGTCTCTCTCCATACAAAGATTCGACTTGTTCAAGCCATGGTATTTTCAATAACATCATATGGATGTGAAAGCTGGACAGTGAAAAAGATAGACAGGAAGAAAATTTATGCCTTTGAATTATGGTGCTGGCGGCGAATACTGTGTATACCATGGACTGCCCGAAGAACAAACCAGTCGGTACTAGAGGAGATCAAACCTAAGCTTTCTTTAGAAGCTCAGATGACAAGACTTCGACTTTCATACTTTGGACACATCATGCGAAGAGAGAGATCATTAGAGAAAGACATTATGCTTGGCAAGATAGAAGGTCAACGCAAAAGAGGAAGGCCAGCAATGAGATGGATCGATACAATAACAGCAGCTACGGGTACCAATCTGTCAACAATGAGCCGCCTGACTGAAGACCGAACACAATTTAGGATAGCTATCCAGAGGGTCGCCATGAGTCGACTCCGACTCGACGGCACTTAACAACAACAGAAGCTTAAGGCTGCAGTGACTTCTTACTGAACATTTAAGAAAGGACTTCATTTGGAACTCACAGGCTGATGCAGAAAGACCAACGCATCCTTTGCGCAAAGATAATGCAACCTATAAGCACAAGTTCCAACAGGCCAAATGCAGAAGTCACTGAAGTGCGTGTAAATAGCAAAGGAAAAGCAAGCGCACACAGTAACACCAAGTGTATTTAAATTGTAGGCATATGAGTCACCAGTATTAAAATTGTATGCTAATACTGTTTGCGCCCAATGCAGAGAAACGCATAAAGGATCATATAACCAGCTAAAGCACCAGTATCTCTATAGCTGGGTGAAGTGGCTTAAACATCTTGCACGTGCTCCCTACAGTATTTTGATGGCATCGGGGGCTTTCCCCGATGCCTGGATCATTTGAGGGGAAGTTTGAGACTTCACCTCAGATGATCCAGGCATCGGGGAAAGCCCCCCCCAATGCCATAAAAATACTATTGGGGGGCTAGTGCCCCAAACAAACAAACTCCCTGGTGGCCCAGTGACGCCGATCAATCCACCCACCCAATTAAAAATGACCCTCGTGAACCAGCAGCCTCAAACCTCCCACACCCCTCCCGGTACCTTTACAAAGGAGCACAAGCATTGCTCCATGTACTCCTACACCATCAACTTGAAAATGATGGCATCTGGTCCCCACGTTGGGCATCCCTGGGATGCACCGGACGGGGTCAGTGCCATATAAAGTAGAAAATGCCTTATATGGCGCCACCATTTTGTCAAGATGGCAGCACAAGAGCAGGAGCGCATGGGCAAACGCTCTTGCTCCATTGTAAAGCCCTGGGGAGGGAGTGGGGGTTCGGGGCCACTGGGATTTGGTTTCTGGTCGGGGGGGGGGGGGGAGAGTCGGTGTCAGAGGCACTAGTCTCCAGACAGTATTTTGACACATCACCTCAGATAATCCAGCAACAGGGAAAGCCCTTGATGCCATTAAAAAAAAAAAAAAACACACCACAATTGTCAGGGCACATATGCAAATTAGCTATGCGATGCCCGTTTCTCTGGGAAAGCGTGTCAAACTTGCCTGACTTCTGCACACACGTGTTTGGCTTGCTCTGCCAGTTTAATGCTGCCATTTCTGCCACAGTTTAATGTGTGGTTAATTTGCATATGAGCCCCTTTCTGCATACCAGCAATGAAGTTGCATGCTATCGGTGCACTGAATAGAGGCATACAGAGTTAATAGTGCACATCAGAGCTGGCTTTCTCCAAAAAATGCAATGTGTGCCTTCGAGTCAGTCCTGACTCCTGGCGACCCAGAAGCTCCTGGGTTTTCTTGGCAGTGTCACCGGAAGTAGATTGCCAAGCCTTTCTTCCGAGGCAACGGAGGGTTAAGTGACTTGCCCAAGGAGTGCTAGTGGGAATCGAACCCTGGTTGCTTGGTTACCAAGCCAGTGTTCTAACCACTAGGCTACTCCTCCACTTCATCAGCCCATTAATACTGGCCTTCCACTCCCAATGTCATTTCTACAGTACAGTAGTTTGTACTGCATCCCGCTCTCTCCCCATAGTTGAGTACTCACTCTAAATTAATTATCGCTAATCAAGTGCAGAAGACTGAATCTGACTTGGTGCCTCACTTTTTCGTCTTAATAAGAGAATTAATCTGTTGTAGCTAAGGAAAGGTTATCAAACCATATCTCCAATGGGGTCAGTGGCAGAGCACTGCCTCCCACTGTAGTGATTTTCAATCTAATATTTTTTTTATTTATATGTACAACAAATAAAATTACATTTAAACAGCATTGTATAATTCTGAGAAAAACAGTATATAAAACATATAAATGAGAATGAAGCCAGAAAGGCCAAGAAGGAACCATTCTCAGATCACAACTCAGACCCAGAAGCTGAATCCCAGCCAAAGAGCAACACGAAGAACACACACACCACAATTTGACCAACAAAATGCCATTGACCCCATAGATGTAATACCTCTGGCCTTGAAAGAATGAGATTACAATAATAGGTTCTTAATTTCAGCATATTGTTCTGGAAGAGAGAAGGTAACCAAATTAAAACTGTTGCCTGGTTTGCCCTTTGAAATATCCCTCAAAGTAACTTTTGTATCTACCAACATGGAAGCAATAAATAGATATTTGAGAGTTCTCTTAAAGTAGACAAAAAGTAGCTCATTATTTAAATCTTCTCCCTCAGCAACTGATGGTCCAACTCAAAGGAAAAAAACACTATCAACTGCAAAACTTCTTACAAAAAGAACATTATATTTTTAAATACATGTATGAATTTGTAAACCTTGCATGCGCCTTTACCGTGAATAATATTTATAAAGAAGAAATACAGTGTTGCTCTGAATCAGTCAGCCATGATTATAAGGTATTATTTACTTAAAATGTAAGATGTGTATCCAAAGCAAAGAATTTTCTACATACAGAATACGTTTATCATCACCCCTGGCATCTCTTTGCCATTGTCAACCAAGTCCCATCACATAGAAGGTGATGGCACATAAAGACTAGTATGGTCCATCTAGTCTGCCCAATAAAGTGGCTAGAGTGGTTGTATCCTCTGCTCCATGCAGATCATCCCTTCAATTTGTTTTAGTCTAAAAGATATTTAAGTTTATTTTGATTTGCTCTAAGAAGCAGGGTCTGTATTTTCTGTGTCTGTACAGTGCTGTGTATGCTGCATAGCGCTCTATAAATGTTTAATAATAATAATTCCATCCTCAACTATCAGTATGTGAAGTGCATCTCAAGGACAGAATACAAATTGCACTGGAAGGATGGGAGAGGGTATGTTAAAAGCACAAAATAGCATAGGTAAAGTATGTTCTACCAAGAATTACTTTAATTTAAAAAATTAGAGTCCCAACACATTCCAGTTTGGATATAAGTTTGACATACTACAACTAAATCCACTGTGCATGCAATTAATTTTCAAACCTTAATGGCATTAGTGAAGTAAAAGAGTAAATAAAAATAAAATACTGTAGAAGACATTTTATCTATTTTATTTTTTTTTTAACATTTCAGTCAAAGCGGTTTACATTGTAACTTAAACTTGGTAATGTACATTAAACAGGGATATTGATATCTTGGATTTTTCTGAGGCAATGGAGGGTTAAAGTGACTTGCCCATGGCCACAATAGATGCTATCACCCAAACTTCATAAACAATTTATCAGATCAACATTTCTGGAGTAGCCTGTCACAATCAGTACAGAATCTGAATTCAAGAAAGCATGGGACCAACATAGAAGATCTCTAAAGGAAAAATAAGGGACTATAGTAGTTGGTATAGATGGACAGACTGGATAGGCCATATGGTCTTTTTCTGCAGTCATGTTTCTACGTTTCCATGTTAATACTGTAATGTGATCCATTCTCCAGGGTTGGCGCACATCCTGATCATACATTTCCACAGTTTTCAGGAAATGATCACCAGAATGTAAGGCTTGGTCACAGATGACTCACAGAGTCCCAATTTAGAGAATATAGCATAATGCAACTTAAGTATACTCACTCTTACCACAGTAACCCAACTGTAGTCATTACCGACAGCTAAAAAGGTTTATGAAAGAGCTTTAGGTAAGCTGCAACCAATGTTATGTTTAAGTACTTTTAGCGAGATGCATATAAAGCTGCCAATCTTTTTTTTTTAAACCCAATAAAACCTGGTAAAATCCATTGATGCTACATGGATAAGTGTTTGTATTTTTCTCTAATTTTATTTTATTCCTTGTCCACCCAACTTTTCTTCCCCCCCCCCCAACTTCTTTCTGTAGTTGAGTAACCCCTCCCCACCCCATCAGCCTTTGATGTTTCTGGTCTAAGCTCTCCCCTCAAGTCCTTCTTCAGGTATGGGAGGGGGGACTACCTTGGAACTTCGATGTTCCTCCCTATCCCTGGAGTTCTTGCTCTAGTTAAGTATCTATTTATTTATCTGGGATTTAGCTCATCCCTTTTCAGTAGTAGTTCAAGGTAAATTACATTCACTTATGCTAAATATTTATCTGTCCCCAGAGGGCTTGTAATCTAAATTGGACTGTGAGGCAATTGGGGGTGGCGGCAACTAACTTACCCCAAAGGTCATCAGGGGGATTTAATCCCTGGCTCCCCTGGTTCTCAGCCTTCTGCTGAGCTATTCCTCCACTTTCTGCCCTAGCAGCAGATACCTGATGCAAATTTTAATCACTTGAGCGATATGGCTCCAGTCATTTTTCAGCTCTGCTGCATAGCAATATCACAGTTTTTTTGCATAGTTTTCTGACGTTAGTAGCTTGTGTGTTGAAGTTGGATATTATCATCGTATTTTCTGCAGTTGTCTGTTTTATTATTTTCCCTTCTGGGTTTTCTAGTTGTTCCCTTTCTTCTCCCTTCTTCCTATTAGTTATTAAATATCACTGCTTTACTGATCAGACATCCAACAACTAATCTGACCCCAAATGAATCCCTGGGCTATATCATCATCTATTCTGTATTTAAAATCTACTAGAACTAGGAATGGAAAAATGTTTAGAAACTTAGACAGTAGCTATATAATTCTTAGGGGACGAGGAGGAGTGATTGTTTAGCTTAATAGCTTTCTCTTTTTCGCTTGGGGATTTTTTTTTTGCTTTTCTTTTCTTTTGACATTCTGGTCTCTCCTTCAGCCTCTCTTCTCCTTCACTTCCTCTGCAGCCCAGCAACTGCTTCTGGACCCAGCGACTGCTATCTGTATTTAGAACATGCATTTCCAATAGTAGTGTAAGGCGAGATACATTCAGGTACAGTATTGCGCCTTTTGGTTTCAGCCTCTGCTACTCTTTCTAGGGCCTGGCCCCGAATCTCCCTGGCAGATACCAGGGTATTGAATTTTAGACACCCAGTCCCACCATTACCGTGGACTTTGTAAAATATAATTTTTAAAGACCGACCACAAATGGAGGAGGGAAGAAGGGGGAAAACATCAGAACAGAGATTATGAGAAAGAGAGGGTAGAGAAAGGGAAGAGGGAAAATGAAGCTACATATATATCTTTATCAGACAAGCTTTATGCACTGAAGTGTAAACTGGACTGCTGGCAGACTGTGATATTTTATGGAAACATCGTAAGGATTATCTAAATATGATGATGTACATGAACTTTTGAGTCCACAGGAAAACACACTGCTCTCGCTAAAAAACAGGCAGCAAAGAAGGCAAGATGCAAAAAAACAATGGTCCTTTACTAAGACTCTAACATGGCCGCATTTCCATTGAGCCTTCATCAAGGGGAACTTATATGATGTAGGACCTGAGAAACGTTGGCAAATATAAATGATAAAGCATGAGCACTACTCTCTGAACCGCATCCAGAAATGATCCAGCAGGGGGCTATTCACACTGGTGGATCATTTCGGAATGAGGTTCAGAGTAGTGCTTGTCTTTATCATTTATGTAAATGTTTTCTGGGAAACAAATACTTTTGTCATTCACTACCCACTTATCCACACACTAAATTTTCAGTCATTACGGGGCTTATTTATTAATGGCCATGTTTACTAAGCATTAGTCACTGTACCCATAGGAATAACATGGGCATTACAGCAAATAGCACACACTAACATTTAATATAAACATGACCTTAAATGTTTTCTTCCATTTTGTCTCTATGAGGAAAAATGCTTAGTGAACAGGGCCCTGTGAGTGTGGCTAAATCGCTAGCTTGAATCCCCCACTGCATGTGTAACTGATATTCATAGTTTATTGAACTTGACATACTAACAACTTAACTGAAAACATACACCTCTTTTACATCTTTTCCTTTAAAAAGGCCTAGTCTTTTCCTCTTTATTTTTAATAAAAAATTTCACTTCAATTTCTAAAATCCAACTATTGTTTGCAACCCCCTTACCATAATAGATATGTCCATATACTATGCTAAATTAAAATTTTGAGGCAGGCAATGTTTGATCAAATAAAAGGTTATATACATTTGTCTTCACTGGATAGAAAAAAAAAGTTATATATATATATATATATATATATATATATATATATATATATATATATATATATATATATATATACACACACACACACACGTGCTTTGGTTTGCAATTGTCTATGTATGAGACAAATGGCATATGGTTAATGTATTTAAGTGCAAGCATTTCTTAATGTTTGTATGTGGTCTCTCGCTCTGTTTTGAATCTAAAGTACTCTGCAGCCAAAGCTCCAAAAACGCTTTGATTTTTATTTAAAAATATATTTCTAGGACAATATGAATCTGAAATCTGAATGGGGGAGGGAGAGATTATCATCAAAATAGATGGAACCATTTCACACAGCAATTGTTCAAACGTTTTACATTGTGTGGATCACTTATTAACCCCCCAAACACGTCAGGGATTCCCAGTTCATCTCTACCACTCTTCTTGGACTCCCTCCTCTCAGCGCCAAATCCATACCCACTGGTTCTCTTTACCTTCATTCCCTTTCCTGTCTCAGCCTCTCTCTCCCTCCCTCCCCCAACCAGTTCCCTCCAGTAAATCCCCACCAGCCCTCTCTCTCTCCAGTGTCCTTAAAACCCTAGCAGGTTGGGAACCACTGTCATAAAAAGGTACATTTAAAATACATTAGCTCTCACTTTCCCACAATCAAGCAGAATCTAGCAAAGTCTTGACGTCTAACCATGAAGCCCAGAATTTAACAGCATTGCAGTGGACTTACTTTACATAACTATATTTCACTGTCTCGGACTGCTCTCCCTAACATATCCTCTGAAAACTCCACCTCATTTGGATTTTAAACTGCAGCTTTTAACACAGCACAATAAATCCTAGATACCAAAAAAACATCCTTAAAAGGACAGCCAGAATATGAAATAAAATTTTATTAAAGCTGATTTAGGGGAATGAGATAGCTAAACCATTTCAGCCCTAGATCATGAAGAGTTCTTTAACTCTTCAGTAACATAATATGTGGCGTGTAATGGTAAATTTTGGACATTCATGTCTCACCTTCTCATACCCAAGCCCAAACGCATTTAAAATTAATATTAAGCCCTGGAGATGAGAGCAGAGGACACTACCACCTCTACACCTGGGGCACAAGAGTAGTCGATGCCAAACCAAGCTTGTCTCTTGAAAAATGGGCCCTGTTTTTTAGGAGGTGGGGGTAACAATCCTATGCTCACTGTTGCTTCAGTCAAGTGATGTGCATGTATTTGTAAGACATATCCCTGCAATTATTCTTCCCACAACAAAAAAATGGAAAAAAAATCTGAAGGATCTAATAGCATTTGCAGTGCCTTCAAATTTGAAAAAAAGGCTCAAATTTAACAGGATGCTATCGAACTCCCAACCCTTCTGCTTCCTTCCGATCTGTAGGAAATGCTGTTTTGTTAAACAGCAAAAATCAACCTCCATCTTCAACATTTAAAAAAGGCCTAGTCTCTTTTTAATCTTCCTTTAAAGACTCAATGGTTGTTGACAACCCTCCGTGAAGCAGATAAATATCCGTCTCTCCTCCCAAGACACACACATACAGTATACATGTAAGCGTGCGTGCGTACGCGCGCGCGCAGTTGCAAGAAACAAGGACCGAGCTCTGTGCAAAACAAGTTAAAATTAGAAAACGGTGAAAAGACATGGAGGATTCCCCAGGCCCCTCCCTTCACCCATCCCAAAATTCCACTTCTTCTAACCTTTAATTTTTGCGTTCCCTCTCCCACCCCTTCTTATTAAAAGCTAACCTCGATACCTCCGCAGTCCCCCTCCCATGCTGCACACAGCACTGAGACAAAGGAGTGATACTATTCCCTATAGGGCAAGCTGCAGCTGCTCTGCGCAGGAAACGGGAAGCTGCAGGGTGAAATTAGACAGAAAAGGCAGAACACGGGGAGGGCGGGAATGTACTTACACCCCCAGCTTGTCTTTGATCTGCTCCCTACCGCCCCCACCCCGACATACAGAGCCCGAAGCCTCGAGCACTGCGGCTGCCACGCCAGACCATACCTGAGTTACCATTTTCTTTTTCTCCATAAACCAATTCGGCACCGAGAGAGAGCGAGAGATAAAGTATGGCTTCTTAACGACCGCAGTTGTCTTCGGACCTCTTTTCTCTTGCGGCGCTCCTTCGCCGGCCTCAAAAGCTGGCTGTTTTTTTTTTTCCAAATATGTTTTTATCCCTCGTTTTCTGCCTTTTCTTCCCTCTCGCGCTAGCTTCTTCCTTTCTTTTCCAGTCCTTCCTCTCAGCCAGATGGCTGGTCTAAGCCCCGCCTTCCAAGGCCTAGGGTAATTAATCAGAGCCTGACCACTCCTCTTGTTCTCTTCCCTCCTCCTCTACTGTCCGTGCCTCCACCTCCCTCTGTTTTGCAGACAGCCGCCAAGCTCTGACTTCTAGCCATAAGGCAGCAACATGCCAGCGGGAGAGGAGTTAAAGAACATTGTTAGTTCTTGGAACTCTCGCCTATTATTTGGGGTTTGCTCCTAGCTTACACTCTCCCATCATTAGTTTCCTTCCTTTGTTTAACCTTGTTTTTGTTTGATTTTTCTGCTACTTGTCTCATTTTAATTTACACTTCCTTTTCTCTATTTACCACTTCTTGGTTAGTGTTCTTGCTGATCTTGTCTAGGGCATGTGCACTCTTATGCACCCACCTCAAAACCTTTAGAAGTGAGCAGAGACCCAACTCTTGTGCTATTTGTACCTTTTCCGCCCCCGAAGTAGTCTTAACACTGCCCAAGCCCCAAGCCTTTTTAGGCAGAGGCAACTGCCTTCATCAGTTTCAAAGGCACTACCAGAATGCCTCCACTATAACACATCCAGGCCTGCTACCACTGCACTTGCCTCTTGAAAAACAGAGCACAACTGGGCAAGGGACTTATTAGCCAGAGACAACTCCTCTTGACTCTTTGCCTATGGGTACCCACATTTGAAATCCCACCCTAGCGCTACCAATGCCAGCACCAAAGACCCATCTTGTTTTTGCATTCATTCTCCCTATTTCTTTCCTTTTCTTCTTTCTCCATCTTTTCTCATATAGTTCAGCTCTTTCACCCTCCAGTTTTCTTTTTTTCTACCGTTCCTGTCCTGACAATCCCACTGATTGAAAGAACCAGCATCACTTTCACCTGCAAGGGAGAGGAAGTGTGTGTGTGTGTATACACACACACACACACATTAATATTTAAAAGTATGATGCCCACTTAGTTTTATTTGGGGAGAAGAGGAAATGCCTAGTGATGCTATATAAATAGCAAGTAGTAGAAATAGATCATGATTATGGAGTTTGTTTTATTTGTTTTTATTATTTACATTTAACAGTAAGAAATGTACATCATTGCTAACATTTAACTTTTAAACCAAACATGCATAAAACATCTGGATCATTTTGTTGAGTCTTTGGTGGGAACATATTGTTCTGTTACATGCAGAAAGCTGGCGCTGAAGTCACGCGCTATTAGCTGTGTAGCATTTTCCTAGCATACCGATAACACAACACTTCAATGCCGATATGCAGCAAGGGGCATGTATGCAAACAAAATGTGCACAAAACTTTGGCATGCACATAAATGTCAGATGCTCATTTATGAGCACATAGGATGTGCAGGTTCTTTTAATATTAGCAAAGCCAGTAACAGCCTGATGGCGCCCACCCATAACATTATTTTTGCCCAAAACATATTTTTTTTATTAAATCACAACAAGGAGACATAATAGGAAATGCAGAATGATATAAATTAGTCCAAAGAACACAGACGGGTAAGAAGCAAGGAGAAATTAGACCTTACCTGCTAATTGTCTTAACTTGAGTTCTCTAAGGGCCAGTCCAGGAACTATAGGGTAGTCAACCTCCTCCAGCAGCTGAGGACTGAAAACTCAAAGTCTTGCTGACAGCCTATCAAGCTCCCTCAGAGACTCAGTCTCCTATTGTCAAAGCAGTCTATAACTAAACTTTAACATAACACACTTACGAAACCTTAGCAAAAACAACAAACTTAATATCCTTCCTGCAACCTTCACTTCCACACCGCAATCAGTGTTGCCATTCATCATTAATTCCTATTGTTCCAATTGTGTTTTTCTCTTTCTTTTTTTTTCTTTTGTAATCCAAACGCCTCCGAGTGACCTCTACACCTCCCACCCCTGTCATAAGAACATAAGATATGCCATACTGGGTCAGACCAAGGTCCATCAAGTCCAGTATCCTGTTTCCAACAGTGGCCAATCTAGGTCATACGTACCTAGCAGTTTCCCCAAAAGACACAGGTTCCGCAATGCTTGTACTAGGTCAAGCATTGATATCCTGGGTCCCTTCTTAATAATGGTTTAAGGATCTTTCCTCCAGGAACTTGTCCAAACCTTTTTTAAATCCAGCTACACTAACAGCCTTTACTACATCCTCCGGTAACAAATTTCAGAGTTTGATTACACGTTGAGTGAAAAAATATTTTCTTTTATTATTTTTAAATAGTTTACCCTGTAGCTTCATTGCATGTCCCCTAGTCTTCCTATATTCTGATAACGTAAACAGTCGATCTACATTTACCCGTTCCACTCCGTTCATTAATTTATAGACTTCTATCATATCTCCCCCAGCCGTATCTTTTCCAGGTTAAAGAGCCCTAACCTTTTTAGCCTTTCTTCATAAGAGTTTCCTTCCATCCCCTTTACCATTTTGGTGGCTCTTCTCTGAACCTTTTCTAATAACGCTATATCCTTTTTAAGGTACGGTGACCAGAATTGCACACAATATTCAAGATGCGGTCTCACCATGGAATGATACAGAGGCATTATAATATCTTTTGTTTTATTTTTCATTCCTTTCCTTATGATACCTAGCATTCCATTTGCTCTCTTGGCTGCAGCTGCACACTGGGCCGAGGGTTTTAACATGTTATCCACAATGACACCTAAATCTTTTTCCTGGGTGGTGGTTCCGTGGTTCCTAATGTGGAACCTTGCATTGTGTAACCATAGTTTGGGTTGTTCTTCCCTAGGTGCATAACTTTGCACTTGTCCACATTAAATTTCATCTGCCATTTTGATGCCCAGTCTTCCAATTTATCACGATCCTCTTACAATTTTCCACAATCCTCTTGGGTTTTAACAACTTTAAATAGTTTTGTGTCATCTGTAAATTTGATAACCTCACTAGTTATTCCACTTTCCAGGTCATTTATGAATATGTCAAAAAGCAGCGGACCCAGCACAGATCCCTGGGGTACACCACTATTCACCTTTCTCCATTGGGAAAATTGGCCATTTAGCCCAACCCTCTGCTTTCTATCTTTTAACCAGTTCCTGATCCACAGTAGTACACTGTCTCCTATCCCATGACTCTTTAGTTTTGCCAAAAGTCTCTCATGAGGGACCTTGTCAAAGGCTTTCTGAAAGTCCAGATACACTATATCAACCGACTCACCTTTGTCCACCTGTTTATTCACACTTTCAAAAATACATAACAGATTAGTAAGACAAGATCTTCCTTGTCTAAAGCCATGTTTGGCTGTCTCCCATTAGGCCATGACTATCTACATGCTGAGTAATTGTATTCTTTATGATGGTTTCTACCATTTTTCCCGGTACTGACGTCAGGCTCACCGGTCTGTAGTTTCCCGGATCACCCCTCGAACCCTTTTTAAAAATTGGTGTTACATTGGCGATCCGCCAATCTTCAGGTATTAGAGATGATTTTAATGATAGTTCACAGATTACTAATAGCAAGTCTGCAATCTCATATTTCAGTTCTTTCAACACCCTTGGATGTATACCATCCGGCCCAGGTGATTTGCTACTCTTCAGTTTATCTAATAGTTGTAATACATCTTCCCGATGTATCGATATTTCCTTCAATTCTTCCGCACCTTTAAATACCACTTCAGTCATGGGTAACATCCCTACATCTTCCTCAGTAAAGACCGAAGCAAAGAATTCATTCAGTCTCTCCGCTATCGCCTTGTCACCTCTTAGTGCCCCTTTAACTCCTCTATCATCTAATGGTCCAACTGACTCTCTCACAGGTTTTTTGCTTCGAATGTACTTGAAAAAATCTTTATTTCACGTTTTTGCTTCCGCAGCAAGCTTCTTCTCAAATTCTCTCTTTGCCTTCTTTATCAATGCCTTGCATTTGACCTGCCAGTGCTTGTGCTGTTTCCAGGTTTCATCATTTGGCTCTTTTTTCCATTTCCTGAAAGATGCTTTCTTGGCAACAACAGCCTCTCTGACCTCACCTTTAAACCATGCTGGCAGTTTTTTGGACTTCCTTCCACTTTTCTTAAAGCGTGGAATACAGCTGTTCTGGCCTTCCAAGATAGTATTTTTCAACAACACCCAAGCTTGATGTAAGTCTTTAACCTTTGCAACTGCTCCTTTTAGTTTCTTCTTAACTATTTTCCTCATTTTATCATAGTCTCCCTTTCGAAAGTTAAAAGGTAGTACGGTGGATTTCCTTACTATCCCTCCTCCACTAATTAAATCAAAGGTGATCATGCTATGATCACTATTGCCAAGTGGCCCTAACACCCTTATCTCTTGCACTAGATCTGGTGTTCCACTAAGGACTAGGTCTAATATGGATTCCCCTCTGGTCGGTTCATGAACCAGCTGCTCCAAGAAGCAGTCATTTATTTCATCTAGGAACTTTATCTCCCTAGCATGTACTGCCATTACATTGACCCAGTCGATACCGGGGTAATTGAAATCACCCATTATTATTACCGCACTGTAACTTTTGTTAGCTTCCTTGATTTCTTTGAGCATTTCATCATCCATTTGGTCATTCTGGCCAGGCGGTCGGATAGTACACTCCCACCGCCATCGCCTTCCCCTTTTTACATGGAATTTCAATCCATAGAGATTCTACAGCAAATTTTGTTTCCTGCAAAACTTTAATCCTTTCTGACTCAATGCCCTCTCTAACAAAGCACAACCCCATCCACCAATTTGATCAGCTCTATCATTACGATATAGTTTGTACCCAGGTATCACAGTGGTTGTCCTCCTTCCACCATGTCTCTGATATTCCAATCACATCTAACCTCTCATTTAGTGCTATATATTCTAACTCTCCCATCTTATTTTTTAGACTTCTAGCATTTGCATACAAGCATTTTAGAGACTGTATTTTATTCATATTAATTTGGCTATTGGTAAACATGGGTAATTTAGGATCTTTAAGCTCTGTCTGCTCCATACTCGAGGGCATTTGGGCTACTTTACTCTTTTTTTGGAACCTCTCTGCTTTTGGTAGTATCCTTCAAGGATACATTCTTCCGAACCATCTGCTCTTGGGTGACTGTCGGCTTTCCCCTATTATCTAGTTTAAAAGCTGCTCTATCTCCTTTTTAAAGGTTAATGCCAGCAGCCTGGTTCCATCCCGGTTAAGGTGAAGCCCATCCCTTCGGAAGAGCCCCTCCTTTCCCCAGAATGTACCCCAGTTCCTAACAAATCCAAACACCTCATCTCTGCACCATTGTCTCATCCATGCATTGAGACTCCGGAGCTCTGCCTGCCTTTTGGGTCCTGCAAGTGGAACGGGAAGCATTTCGGAGAACGCTACCCTGGAAGTTCTGGATTTCAACTTCCTACCTAAAAGCCTAAATTTAGCCTCCAGAATCTCCCTACCACATTTTCCTATGTCATTGGTACCGACATGTACCAAGACAGCAGACTCCTCCCCAGCACTATCTAAGACCTTATCTAGGTGGCGCGTGAGGTCCGCTACCTTCACACCAGGCAGGCATGTTACCAGGCGATCCTCACGTCCACCAGCCACCCAGCTATCTACATGCCTAATGATCGAATCACCAACTATAACGGCTGTCCTATCCCTTCCCTCATGGGCACATGGCCCTGGAGAAACTTCCTCGGTGCGAGAGGGTTTTACATCACCTGGAGGACAGGTCCTAGATACAAGATCACTTCCTGCCACACCAGGGTGATGCTCTCCTGTCACGTGACCTCTCTCCTCCATGGCAACAGGGAGATCCAAACTGCAGTCACTCTGAACCTAAACTTCTTAACAAAACCTGTCTTCATTCCTGGTCAGAAAACCCCAAGTGTCCCCGACTCTTCTAACCAAATTCCAATAAGCTACTGTCCGTTAACCAAGAGACTCGCAGACCAACTGGATGGGTCCTGGACTGGCCCGGAGAGAACTCAAGGAAAGATAATTAGCAGGTAAGGTCTAATTTCTCCTTCCTCTTCATCTCTCCGGGCCAGTCCAGGAACTGTAGGGAAGTACCAAAGCAGTCCCTAAAAACGGGAGGGTCCAGCAAGCCCCGCTATCAAGGCCGACGCCCCAACATTTGCGTCTTCTCTTGCGTGAACATCCAACCGATAGTGCCTAGCAAAGGAATGAAACGACGACCAGCTCGCCGCGAGACAGATATCTACCAGAGGAACCAACGCAAACTCTGCCCAAGAAGTCGCTTGTGCTCTAGTGCAGGGGTGGGCAATTCCGGTCCTGGAGGGCCACAAACCAGTCAGGTTTCATGATGTCCCTAATGAATATTCATGGACCTATTTCCATACAATGGAAGGCAGTGGATACAAATAGATCTCATGAATATTCATTAGGGACATCATGAAAATCTGACTGGTTTGTGGCCCTCCAGGACCGGAATTGCCCACTCCTGCTCTAGTGGAATGAGCTCTGAACCCTGGAGGAGGCAATCTGCCCTTTGCCCCATAGGCTGCTGCGATCGCCTGCTTCACCCATCGGGCAATGGAAGCTTTAGAAGCTGCCTCCCCCTTGCGAGGCCCTCCAAAAACCACGAACAACCTGTCCGACCTCCGAAAGGGTTCCGTCTGCTGGAGGTATCTCTGGAGCACTCTTCCCATATCTAACTTCCGAAGAGCATGACCTCCGTTACTGCCCACCACATGCCGAAAAGTCGGGAGAGAAACTGACTGATTCAGATGCAAACTGGAAACTACTTTGGGCAGAAACGACGGCACCGGCCGTAATACCACCTTTTCTTTCGAAAACTGAATATAGGGAGCCCTACATGATAGCGCTTGGAGATCCAAGATTCTTCTAGCTGAACACAAGGCAACTAGAAATGCTGTCTTCCAAGAAAGCTCTTTAAGACCCGCTGCAGACTCCGGCTCAAAGGGAAACTGTGTTAAAGCATCCAAAACTAAATTCAGATTCCAAGCTGGTACCACCGATCTCACGGGAGGACATATGATCCTTGCTGCCTTAAGAAAGCGTTGCACATCCAGGTGCGCTGACAAGCCGTTACACAACACTTTCCCTCTATAACAAGCCAAGGCAGCCAGATGCCTGTATGTTTTCTATTCCGGCTACATGCGCCGCTGAGATGGCCATCAGATGGTCCTCTGCCCACTGCAGCAACGTCTGACTCTATTCTAACAGAGACGCACAGCCCGTGCCTCCTTGCTTGTTGATATAGGAGACCGTCACCACATTGTTGGAGAAAACACGAACCACTCTCCCCTCGACCAGACCGACGAAGTGCCGAAGAGCCAGGCTTACTGCCCTCATCTCCAAACGATTGATCGACCAACAGGCTTCTTCCGCGGACCAGACTCCTTGTGTTACCTGTGCCAAACAATGCGCTCCCCAGCCCGATAGGCTGGTGTCTGTGGTAAGCAACACCCACTCCAGTTGCACCAGCGGAACCCCTGCACGAACTCGCCGCGGGTCCAGCCAACATTGGAGATTGATGCGCACATCCTCTGGGCAAACCAGCTTCTGAGTCAGAGACTGATGCTGTGGAGACCACCAGGATAGCAGCGCCTGCTGAAGCAGATGCATATGAGCTCTGGCCCACAGAACCAAGAACCAAGTCCAAAGCCACTGCCATGGACCCCAGCAGTTGTAGTTATCTCCACGCCGTAGGCGCCTCTAGTCTCAAAAAAGCCGCCACCTGCTTCCACAGCTTTTGTATCGTGTCCTTGGGCAGAAAAAATGCTCCTTACTTGGTATCAAACAAAGCTCGAAGATACGTCAACCGCCTCACTGGAATCAACCGACTCTTGGACTGGTTTATTACCCAACCAAGTTGTTCCAGGAACTGAACCATCCACATGGTTGCCGTGATTGACTCGTCCTGAGATTCTGCCCGAATCAAACAATCGTCCAGATAAGGATGTACCTGAACTCCCTCTTTCCGCAACGCCGCTGCCACCACTACCATCACCCTCGTGAAAGTGCATGGAGCCGCAGCCAGACCAAACGGCAGAGCCCGGAATTGAAAATGACCCATGGGTACGGCAAACCGCAGGAATCTTTGATGATCCGGCCTGATTGGAATGTGCAGATAGGCCTCCATTAGATCTATGGAGATCAGAAACTCTCCCAGCTTTACCGCTTGGACTACAGACCACAGAGTCTCCATGCGGAAAAGCGGCACCCTCAAACAATGGTTTATGTGCTTCAGATCCAGAATGGGGCGAAAAGAGCCTTCCTTTTTGGGAACTAAGAAATAAGAGTAGTTACTCACCTGTAACAGGTGTTCTCCAGGAGCAGCAGGAATCAGTCCTCACATATGGGTGATGTCGGCGCCGATAGAGCCCCCGTGCGGAGCATTTCCCCAGCTTTCATAGAAAGCCTTTGGGAATGCAGCACGCATGCGCGGTCCCCTTCCCGCCCAAGGGTGCCATCTTGCTCAGTCTGATGACATAGCTAAAAGACAGCAAAAATAGATCATATGACTGCAACTCCAAGGGGAGGAGGGAGGGTTGTGAGGACTAATTCCTGCTGCTCCTGGAGAACACCTGTTACAGGTGAGTAGCTACTCTTTCTCCAGGACCAAGCAGGAAGTCAGTCCTCACATATGGGACTCCCTAGCTTAGGGCTACCAGAGGCCCCAACTGAAAAAATGAGCTCCCTCTAGAGCCTCAGCATGCAAGAACAGAATCTTCTCTGATAATGCCCCCAACAGGTAGCCCAACACCAGGGCCAGAGGGTAGGAGTTGCCTAGACCCCAAAGAGATTATGGAGTACCGCTTGCACAAAAGCACTGTCCCTGCGGGACTCCCTCTCAAGGCAGTAGTGGGCCGCAAAAGTCTGGCTTGAAGACCAAGTAGCGGCCCGGCAGATGTCTGCCAATGGAACAGAGCGGAAATGAGCCACTGACGCAGCCTTCGCCCTGACACGGTGAGCGTAACTCGACCCTGCAATGAGAGGCTGGCTGCCCTGTAAGCCCAGGCGATGCAGTCAGCCACCCATATGGACAAAGTACGCTTGGAGACAGCTAACCCCAACTTATTGGGGTCATAAGAGATAAAGAGCTGAACCGCCCTCTGGTGCTCCCGCATATGGTCAAGGTAGAAGGACAACGCCCTCCTACAGTCCAGGGTATGCAAGACCATCTCAGCCTGGCTAGCATGAGGCCTGGGAAAGAAAGTCGGAAGAACCACCTCCTGATTGAGGTGGAAGGAGGAGACAACCTTTGGAAGGAACTTAGGGTGAGTCTGTAAGACTACCCTGTTCCTATAGAACCTAGTATAAGGTGCTTCTGATACCAGGGCCTGAAGCTCACTCACTCACCTTGCTGAGGTAAGGGCTACCAGAAATAGCATTTTCCAGGACAAAAAACGCAGAGGGCAAGTAGCCATAGTTTCAAACGGTGGGCAAGTAAGCCGTTGCAAGACCACATTTAAATCCCATTCAGTGGCAGGTGGACGCACTGGAGGCTTAAGCAAAAGCAGGCCTCTGAGGAAGCGAGCCACCAAAGGATGACTGGAGAGAGACTGACCCTCCACCTGTGAGTGGTTTGCTGAAAGAGCACTTAGATGCACTCTAACAGAATTGGACTTAAGGCCTAGATTGGAGAGGTGAAGCAAATACTGCAGCACCACAGGTACCAGGCATGAGAAGGGATTCTCGTTGTGTTGAGTACACCAGGTAGAAAATCTACGCCACTTAAGGGCATAAGACTTTCTGGTGGACTGCCTCCTAGAGGCCAAGACGACGTCCTCCACTTCCCTAGGCAGTAGTAAAGGCGCTAGGACTACGCTTTCAGCAGCTAGGCCATCAAATTGAGGTACTGGAGATTGGGGTGTAAGAGGGATCCCTGCTCCTGAGACAGGAGATCGGGTTGCATCCCCAGAGGAAGAGGAGCGTCCATCGCCAGTTGCAATAGTAGTGGGAACCAGGGTTGCCTTGGCCACCTGGGGGCCACCAGAATCACTGAGGCCTTGTCCCGGGTTACCTTGAATAGTGTCTTGGACACTAGAGGCGTGGGAGGAAACGCATATAGTAGGCCTGTAGACCATGGAATGAAAAACGCATCCGCTGCTATTCTGAGAGGATGCGGTTGTATGGAACAGAACCTGGGTAGTTGACGGTTCAGAGGACTGGCAAAGAGATCTATGGTTGGAAGACCCCATCTCAGGAAGATCTGTTGAACCACTAAAGGGTTCAACTGCCATTCGTGCGGCTGCAGGATCCTGCTCAATCTGTCAGCCAGGTAATTCTCCTGACCTGGGAGGTAGACTGCTTTGAGAAGAATGCCATGATTGACTGCCCAGGAGCACAGTTTCTGTGCTTCCTGACAGAGAAGGCGGGACCCTGTGCCCCCTTGTTTGTTCACATAGAACATAGCCACTTGATTGTCCGTCTGAACCAAGACGGACTGGTGAGAGATGAGATGAGAGAAAGTTCTCAGGGCTAAGCGGATAGCTCTCAGTTCTAATAGATTGATCTGCTGTGCGGCCTCCCAAGGCGACAACAGGCCTTGAGTACATGCCCCTTGGCAATGTGCACCCCAACCTTGAAGAGAAGCATCGGTTGTCAGCACCTGAGAGTGTGGAGGTGCCTGAAAAGGCACCCCTTGCACTAGATTTGGAAGATGAAGCCACCATTGCAGAGAAGACTGTAGTAGGCTGGACACCCGCACTTTGTCCGTGAGGCTTCCTGTGGCCTGGTGCCATTAAGTCCTGAGGCCCCATTGAGCTGGCCTCATGTGTAGACGGGCATTTGGAGTCACATGGACAGTAGATGCCATGTGGCCTAAGAGCCTCAGGAATTGTCTGGCGGAGACCAGAGAATTGCTGTGGAATAGCATGCCGAGAGCCATCAATCTGTGGGCCCTGTCCACTGGTAGAAAGGCCTTTGCTTGAAAGGTGTCCAGTCGAGCTCCTATGAACTCCATGTTCTGGGAGGGTTGCAAACTGGACTTTGCGAAGTTTATGACAAACCCCAGGTGCTGAAGCAGAGCGACAGTGCGAAGGGTGGCTAGATTGGCCTCTTGCGGGGATTGACCCCTGATGAGCCAATCGTCCAGATATGGAAAGACAGAGGCCTTGAACCCTGAGGTAGACCGCCACCACCGCCAGGCACTTGGTGAATACCCTGGGGGCGGATGTAAGGCCAAAAGGCAGTACTCTGTATTGATAATGGTTTCCTCCCACTACAAATCTGAGATATTGTCTGTGGTCTGGATGAATAAGGATGTGAGTATAAGCATCCTTTAGATCTAAGGAGCATAGCCAATCTCCCTGCTGAAGGTAGGGCAGCAGGATTCCAAGGGTAAGCATCTTGAACTTTTCCCTCTCCAGGAACTTGTTCAGGTTTCGCAAGTCTAGGATGGGTCTGAGGCCTCCTGTTCTCTTTGGTACCAGGAAGTACCTGGAATGAAAGCCGTGACTTCTCAGGTGGTGGGGCACCGGTTCCACTGCCTCTTCCTTTAGAAGACCTGCCAACTCCTGCAGGAGTAAGTCCCTGTGCAGAGGGAGTCTGGGAGGCTCCCCTGGAAAATAGGAGGGGGGTACCTGGTGGAAGTGGAGGAGATAGCCCTTCTGGACTATACTTAGACCCCAGGTATGCCTTGTGACGGCTGACCACCTGTGGGCAAACAGGGCCAGCCTGCTTCCAGTGCTGATGGGGGCCAGCTGAGGAGGAGAGGCTATGCCAATGCAGTCAAAAACCCCCTCCCTGCTGAGCAGGAGCTGGAGTAGGAGGCTTCGGGGCTTTCTGCCTACGGGGCCCATGACCCTACCCCTTGGCCTGCTGACCCTGTTGGGGAGCTACAGAGGCCTGATAATAAGGGTACTGTTTATAGGCAGATGACTAACTCGGGTAAAAGGTCTTTTTTCCCGAGCCCTTCTTCTGGGAAGGGGCAGAGGTTTTTCTGGACAGCCTTGTCCGGCTAAGAGTCTCGGTCTCGAGTTCGGCAGCCTTGTCAGCCATGGGCTTGCCAAAGAGGTTTTCACCTCGGCAGGGGACATCGACCAACTTGTCCTGCACCCATGGCTCGAGGTCCGATGACTGTAGCCAAGCCGGACGGCGTACACCGATGCCGGCCGCGGCTACTCGGGCCGAAGCCTCGAAGCCATCATAGGCTGCTCAAGATATAAACTTTGAGCACTCATGAATACCCGAGGACAGAGCATTGAACCTCTACAAAGGTTCCTCGGAGAGACCAGCAGAGAACCTGGCAATCTCCTTTGCCAGGTCTCGAAGGTACATGCCCATGTACAGCTGGTAGGTCTGGACACGGCAAGCAAGCATACAGCCCTGGAAGCACTTCTTACCAAGGGCATCCAGGTTCTGGGCCTCCCGGCCGGGAGGCACCAAGGAGTGCATCTTCTGACTCTTCAGACGATGCATGGCCGATTCCACAACCATGGATTGGTGCGGTAATTGTGCCTTTTGGAACCCGGGGCTCTTGCAGACTCAATAGATGGAATCGACCCGCTTGCTTAAAACCCACATCGATGCCGGCGCCTCCCACATGCGGAAGAGCAACCGTTCCAGCATCGGAGGAACCGGAACAGTAAAGGCCTCCTTTGGAGGAGAGTCATACTGTAGGGCCTCGAGCTCCTCAGCTCGAGGCTCCTCCTCGGGATCCGCGGGGAATTTCAAAGCCTTGGCCATGTCCCGCATGAAGTCAGAGAACCGGGTATCCTCCGGGGGGAACCTTCTCCGAGACTCGGGCGAGTCCGAAGGAACGCACCAAAAGGTGTCGGGTGACTCCTCATCCTCCATCTCCCAGCCGGACTCCTCGGAGGAGGAATCGAGTGGCTCCGGTCGGGCAGGCATCGATGCCATCTGCCCTGACGCCGAGGGTACCGGCGTCGACGACCTTGGTCCCGAATGGGAGGCCGAGGGGGACCTTGGCCGAGGATCGACTCGAGCTCACATGGAATCAAGGATTGGCTCGGCCTCCGGGGTCGACTTGGACGTCGATGTCCCGGTGGTTGGGGCAGATGCACCGGTGAGACCGGCGATCAGTGCCCGCTGCTGTTCCATGAAGGCAGCCAAGCTACTCTCCAAGGCCATCAACCTGAGTCCGAGCTCAGAAGACTCAGCAGCCTCCGACTCGGGCCCCGACGGCGGCTCCCCTGGAGGTGAGTCCACAAGGACTACAGTACTCACATGACCCAGGGACTCCATCTCCACACAAGGTTGTTTTGCAGGCCTCTCTGACTCCGGAGACCTGGGACGGCGCTCAGGGCTATGCGACTTGGCCCTCGAGGAGCCAAGTGCATCCACCGATGCCGCCCTCGCAGGTTTTTTCTTCTTACGATGCTCCCGCGAGGAAAACCCCCTTTCAGAGGAGCCTCGACGCTGCTCGGGGCTGGAGTCCCGAGATGTCGATGCCTCTGACGAGGTCCGGGCCCTACCGGACGCGGAGTCAGAGAAGATTCTTTCCTTTTGGTGCTGCCGACTCCTTAACGCCTTAGAGGACATCTTCCCACACGGACCACAGATCATCGGGTCATGATCGGGTCTGAGGCACCGGAGGCAGCAGTCATGTGTGTCGGTGAGAGACATAAGTTTCTTACACTGATCACACTTTTTAAACCCGCTGGCAGCCATCGGGGGAAAAAGGGCCCCTGCAAGGTCAAAAGACAGGGCTGCCAGTGAAAAAAGAAAATATGGCGCGAACGCTAGTCACTAAGGACAAAAACCAAAAAAAAAGATCCGGGCTCAATACTGACGTATCGGGTCCAGGCAGGAAAGGGAAACCGGCGTCGAACCGAAGAAAAACAGGTCAATGCAGAGAAAATCAACTTCTTCCTCGGGTGAAACGAATATCCATCCGTCGGGCTCTGCGGAAAAAAGAAGACTGAGCAAGATGGCACCCTTGGGCGGGAAGGGGACCGCGCATGCGCGCTGCATTCCCAAAGGCTTTCTATGAAAGCTGGGGAAATGCTCCGCACGGGGGCTCCGTTGGCGCCAACGTCACCCATATGTGAGGACTGACTTCCTGCTTGGTCCTGGAGAATCACATGATTTTTATGGAACTGGGAGCTTTTCTTCCTACAGTATATATTGATGGTAGTAGCCATTGTGAAGGAGGCAGGCGACTAGCAGGTTTTGCAATTGTACAATTAGACCCAAATAACCAAGTGGTACTGCAGAGACAGTATTCCTGTGGGTCAGCATCAGCACAGTACTGTGAGCTGGCTGCTTTTGTGGCTTGTATGCAACAATATCAGGATTCACATCCAGAGATACAAATCATTTTAGATTCTGATTATGTCTTTAAAAGTGCCATTGCCCTGTTACCCTGGTGGCTGGCAAATAAATTTAAATCTACAGATGGGTCCACGGTGAAAAATTCATCACTGTGGACTATGGCACAAGAATTGAGTAAGAAGTTTCAGAGAGAACATTTAATTAAAGTGAAGGCACATAGGAAGAAAGGCCCTTTAGTGAAAGGAAACACATTAGCAGACTCACTAGCCAAGGAAGCATGCCGTATAGGCCTCATATGGCCCTGGTATGAGCAGACACGCATGGTTGCCATTGCTACACGTTCCACAGATTATGATCAGATAATACCACCAGATTACTTCGTAGCACTGCAGACAAAGGACCCTGAACTTTCCAATTTGAGGAAGCTTGTGCAGGACGCCCCAGATAACCTATATCAGCACACACCCCTTCTCACACTCACTATAGAGAAAGACATTCTATGTGCAAAAAGGGAGGAAGGCTTGGTTATAGCTATCTCCAGAGCTCGAGGTAAAGAATGGATGCATTGGATTCATGGTGCAGGTCCTATGGGACACCCTAAAGCAGAAGAAATGCAGACAATCCTTAATAGGTTGGTATGGTGGCCAGAAATGAAACATGATATACAGGGTCATGTTTCCTCCTGTGTAATCTGTGCTTCATTTGGGAGGCAACCTAAAAAGAGAAGGGGACAGTTAATGAGAGCACCTCCTCGTGGCCCATTTGAGAGATTGCAAATAGATCATGTGGGCCCTCTTCCGTTAACAGCTAGGAAAAATAGATTTTTACTCACTGTTGTTGATTCCTTTTCTCATTGGGTAGAGGCATTCCCTGTCCCAGATCAAACTGCTCGAACCACTGCAGAAATCCTAACTATGCAATTTTTTACACACTGGGGCATCCCTAAGACTATTGATTCTGATAATGGTCCTGCATTTGTTTCTCAGCTGATCAAGGAATTGTTTGATTTTCTAAGCATAGAACAACAACTCCACATTCCGTACCATCCACAGGCAGCAGGGCAGGTAGAAAGAATGAATCAAACAATTAAGGCACACCTCAGCCCTATGCTTAATCTGACTGGGAAAAATTGGGATCGGGTGCTCCCGTTAGTCCTTATGCGTATCAGAGCTAATGCCTGTAAATCCACAGGTTTTGCACCCTATGAAGCCTTAATGGGAAGGCCAATGCCACCGTGGGAAAATCTGCTACATCCTTTTCTTCCAGAAGACCAGACCGTAATTCTTACCAATGAGTGGATGAAATCCCTGCAAGAACATCTAAAAGAAATTCAGGCCACTGTGCTAGCTAACACAGAAAAAGCTAGAGATTATTTGCAAGAGGTACATGCAAAAGGTTCCGATTTAAGGCCCCTCAAGGTTGGGAGTAAAGTGATGATTCTGAGACCTAGACCAAACCTCCCCTTTGGAACTGCAAAGTGGGAGGGACCGTATTTAGTTACTGATACCTTAGGCCCAAGCCTATACCAGATCCTAATGCCCGACAACCAGCAGTATTGGAAACACATCACCCAGCTGAAACCATATGGGTAATACGTGTTTTATCAGTCTTTGTTTTCAGATACCACCTGAAGACAGCAAGGACAGCTGCTTTCTGAAGACAGCACGGACAGCTGCTTTCTGAACCAAAGTCGCTTGAGGATGGTAACTATTTACTTCTGCTGTATAGTTGATGTGTCCTATATACTGGACATGTGTCTAATAGTTAAGTAAATAAATAGTAAACATTATTTCTGTTGTTGCATAGTATAAGTGGGGAGCACTAGTTTACCCCCTAGTAGAGTGAAATGAGTTAGCTTTTATTATGTCCTGGTTTCCTGTTGTTCTTGTATCTGCTCTCTTCTACCCAAGTCTCATTACAGCAACTATCATCCGAATATGCACGATTGGTTGGGCTAACTCCACAGATGGTGTATATCGCTATCAAGAAATACCCCCACCTTCCCCGGAAGGAAAGGATCTGGTCATCCTGAGTTTCTGTTCCGTACAGGACAAGCCAGTGCTCTATTCATTAAACATCACTCAAGTACAGTGGGCGCCACCAGTTTCCACTTCTCTAGAAAGGACACAAGAATTGAGGACACCTCCAGAACATTACTTTCTAGGTCCTCCTGCCTTGATTTTGTACAATATTTCCTGTCAGGACAAAGAATGTTTCTTTTTCAATTGCTCCCAGAATGCATGACATTCGCCTTCCTAAGAACACTTTGCTGTACAGTTCAAACTATTTACTAAACAATACCTGATGCAGTCATACATCACTGGTCTCCATCACCATTAACGGGACAACTTATTCCATACCGCTGGTTACCAATGACTTTATTGACATTCCAGACTTTATCTCATATGCTGTGCATCCATTACCACTTGGCATGGGAGAAGAGACATTATATAAACTGCTCAACTTTACAGAACTCCATGCCTATATTGATCACCTTAAAACAACATCCACCAAAGTGAATCACACCATCACTTATGAGAATGGGCACATTCGACAAACTGTTGAACACTTGCTACAAGCTGCTCATGTGTCTGTGTGGGAACTGTTATTTGGTTACTCACCTACTGCTGATTATGTCTTTAATGTTTTTATTCACCCTATTATTATTTTAACTGCTGTACAAATATTGCTATGCATTATCATAATTTTCCTGTGTTGTAAAATGAAACACACGTACATCTCTTTGCAGTGCATGTCCTACAAAACATGAACATTTTAAGGTAGTTGCACTTAATTTCTCCAACATCTATCTCTACATCCAGGATCATTTGGCCTGCTAATTTGGCATTTCCTACTACATTGAATACCAGAGTCAGCTGCAGTCTAGTATTGCTTCCTACCCTCACTCATAGCATACTGGTACCTTTCGGCTTTAACCTCCTCAGAAATTCCTGCATCCCTTATGCACTGTTCATTCTCTCTAAGACGGGCACTGAGGTGGCATATTGGGTTCCCCCACCCAGTAGTGGCTGCCCTACCTAAGACACGAGGTTTGGACTCATAATGGGACTTGCTTATCTCTAGAACACTAGAGACAGTACTGTGCAGGACAGGGGACCTGCTGGACATAGCAAGGTATTTAATACAGGAGGTATTAGACAAGCTGCCTACTGTCATGTATATAGTAATGGCAGCTGGGACAGGTACCACAGGTTTGCTTCCATCATTTCCCAAAACAAACAAAAAAAAAGGTGTGGAAGATGTCAGCATACATCAGCATGACATTATGCCTAGCATAGGTGTCATGGCTTTTCCCAGACCTTGGATTGCAGGCAGCTCTGACCCCCTGGTGATGTCAGTCTCCAGACTTAATGAGTGTAGTTTACCTGATGAGATTAGTTTGCAAGACAACATCCCCTCCTTGCTAATCAGGAGAGAACTTGAGGGGCCTAGTTTGCCTGATTAGTCTGTAAGACAACAGTCCCTCCTTGCTAATCAGGAGAGATCAGATCAAACAGACCAAAGTATGACAAAGGGAGGTGCTGGAGAATTTCACTATAAAATACAGAGGACGACAAAAATATCTAGCTCTCTTCCTATTCATCGGACACACACACTTCTCTTTACCCCCCCCCCCCCCTTCTTCTGCTCTCTTCTCTACTTTGTCTGATTCCTCGGACACTCCTCACTATGAGACTCTGACACACACTTCTCTTTATCTCCCCCCCCCCCTTTCTCTCTCTCTCTCACACACACATGCACCCACCTCTGTTCTGTACCTATGTAATAAGCCTATTTCTATATAAAGACCTTTTTCCAAGCCACACCAGTTTTGGTTGTCTTATTGTGCTACAAACCCTACTGCCTCTGTGAAGTGGACCCAGGACCAAATGGAGCGTAACCGAAAGTAGGGAGTGGTGAAAGATTACAGTTTCCACCTTAACCAGGATGGAACCAGATTGCTGGCATTAATCTTTAAAAAGTAGATAGAGCAGCTTTTAAAATAGATAATGGGAGAAAGCTGACAGCAGTCAAGAGTTCAGAATGATGCATCCTTGAAGGATACTAGCAAAACAGGAAAGTTAGGGCATCCCGATAGAAAGGTTCCAATAAAAGTAAAAGTAACCCAGGTGCCTTAAAGCAAATATCAGACAGAGTTGAAAGATTCCAAATGAACTCTGTCATCAAATAGACTGTTAATATTAGCAAAAAACACACTTTGAATTGCCTGTATGCAAATTCTAGAGTCTAAAAAATAAGATGGGAGAGTCAGAATATATAGCAATGAATGAAAGGTTGGATTATAATTGGCATCTCAGAGACCTGGTGGAATGAGGATAACCAATTGAACACTGTGATACCAGGCTACAAATAATATTTTATTTATTTATTTATTTACATTCTCTTATATATTGCACTATTCTGCATCAGTGCAGTTTACATTGAACAAACTGAAATTACATTGAACAGGACATTATAACTTGGAGATAACCCTCCATAGCCCATGTTCCCTGTAAAATAGTTAAGTGGCTTGCCCAAAACCAAAAGGAGCACCTGTGGGACTAGAACCCCCAGTCCTTCCGGCCCAAGGTTGCTGTCCTCTAGTGGGATTTGAACCCCCGACCTTCCGGCCTGAAGTACCTTGCCCCAACCACTAGGCCACTCCTCCACTCCAATATCACAATGATAGGGTAGATCACATTGATGGAGGGGTGGCTCTATATGTTAAAGAGGGCATTGAGAAATAGGATAAACGTTTTGCAGGAAACAAAATACACTGTAGAAACGCTATTGCTAGAAATTCCCTGTAAAAAGGGGAAGGGAATGGCAGTGGGGGTGTACTATTGCCCACCTAGACAGAATGAACAGATGGATGAGGAAATGCTAAAAGAAATTAGGTAAGCTAACAAAAGTTACAATACAATAATAATGGGTGATTTCAATTACCCCAGTATCAACTGGGTCAATGTCACAGCAAGACATGCTAGGGAGATAAAGTTTCTAGATGCAACAAATGACTGCTGCGTGGAGCAGTTGGTTCAGGCACAGACATGAGGGGAAGCTCTTTTAAACCTAGCCCTTAGTGGAATACAGGATCTAGTATGAGAGGTAACGCTGTTTTGGGGCCGCTTGGCAACAGCGATCATAACTTGATCACATCTGGTTTAATAAATGGAAGGAAGATAGCAAGGAAATTGCACTAGCATTTAACTTTCAAAAAGGAGACTATCATAAAATGAGGAAAATGGTTCAGAAAGAACTAAAAAGAGCAACTGCAAAGATTAAGAGTTTACATCAAGCCTGAGCGTTATTAAAAAGTACTATCCTGGAAGCCCAGACCAAATGTATTCCATGCTTTGAAAAAGGTGGAAAAAAGGCCAAATGACAGCCAGCATGGCTTAAAGGTGAAGTCAGAGATGCTATTATAGCTAAGAAAGAATCTTTCAGAAAATGGAAATAAGAGACAAATAATGAAAACAGGAAAAAGCATAAGTACTGGCAAGTTAAATGCAAAGCATTCATAAGGCAGGCAAAAGAGAAAAATTAAAAAGAAGCTTGCTGTGGAAGCAAAAGTGCATAATAAAAACATTTTCAAGTACATTCATAGCAGAACACCTGTGAGGAAGTCAGTTGGACCATTAGATGATGAAAGGGTAAAAGGAGCACCGAGAGAGGACAAGACCATAGTGGAGAGGCTGAAGGAATTTTTTGCTTGAGTCTTTATTGAAGATGATGTAGGAAATTTATCCATGCCAGAAATGATATTTAAAGGTGATGCATCACAAGAACTGAAAAAAATCTTGATAAACTGGGAAGATGTAATACAGCTAATTCATAAACTAAAGAGCAGCATATCACCTGGACTGGATGGCATACATCACAGGTTGCTGAAAGAACTGAAATATGAGACTGCATTACTATTAGTAATCTGTGAACTAACATTAAAATCATCAGTAGTATCCGAAGACTGAAGAGTGGTCAATGAAACACCAATTTTTAAAAAGGGTTCCAGGGGTGATACGGGGAACTACAGACCAGTGAGCCCGATGTCAGTACCAAGCAGGGGCGGCTCTATAATGAGGCCAAGTGAGGCGGTAGCCTCATGCAGCAACTTTTTGGGGCCGGCAAAAATTGCCCCCAAAAAGACCGTCTCATTTGGCCTTCAAAAAAAAAACAAAACCCCAGCTGCAGAAGCCGCTGCCGCTGAATGAAATGCCCTGCCGGCGTTTTCCTCTGCGTACCGGCTCAGCTTTGCAGAGCCGTGCAAAAGGAGAGGGGTTTCCTTTCCAGTAGCTCTGTTAAAGCTGAGCCCGCCGGCACTGATGGGAAACAGGAAATACTCGTTTCCCATCAGCGCCAGAGGGCCCAGCTTTAACAGAGCCGCGGGAAAGGGAAACCTCTCTCCCTTCGCACGACTCTGCAAAGCTGAGCCGGTGCACAGAGGGAAATGCTGTCTGTCAGGGCTCTGGGGGGGGGGGGGGCCGCGGCCGCGGGGCACGGCATTCTGCAGCCGGGTTTTTTTTTTAAATTTCCCTGGGCTGGGGGGGGGGAGGGGGTGGAAGCATAGGAAATATTAATGAACTGATGGGGGGAGGGCTAGGACTGGAAATGGCCTGATGGGGGGGGGTTAAGACTGGTAATAAGCTATGGGGGGGGGCTAGGATTGGTAATGGGCTGATTGGTGGTGTTAGGCCTAGAAATGGGCTGAATAGGGGGGCTAGGACAGGAAATGGGCTGATTAGGGGGGCTAGGACTGGAAATGGACTTATTGGGGGGGCTAGCACTGGAAATGAGCTAGGACTGGTAATGGGCTGATTGGGAGGGCTAGGACTGGAGTGGGCTGATAAGGGGGATAGGACTGGAAATGGGCTAATGGGGGAGGGGAGGAGAGTGCTGCTGGCCCTGGAAGAAAACTAGGGGCTAGGGCTACAAATGGGCTGATACGGGGGGATGGTAGAATAGGACTGGAAGGGAGCGGATACTGAGTCTGCCAGGGGAAGGAGGGGGCTGGAAAGGAGCTGACAACTGGGATGTACTGAAGGGGGACTGGAATAGAGTAGTTACTCACCTGTAACAGGTGTTCTCCAGGAGCAGCAGGAATCAGTCCTCACATATGGGTGTCATCGGCACCGATGAAGCCCCAGCGGAGCATTTCCCCAGCTTTCTATGAAAGCCTTTGGGAATGCAGGCACGCATGCGTGGTTCCCTTCCCGCCTAAAGGTGCCATCTTATCTCAGTCAAATGACATAGCTAAGAACAGCACACAAAAATGAAAAATAAACTATGTACAACTGCAACTCCAAGAGGAGGAGGGAGGGTTGTGAGGACTGATTCCTGCTGCTCCTGGAGAACACCTGTTACAGATGAGTAACTACTCTTTCTCCAGAACCAAGCAGGAAGTCAGTCCTCACATATGGGTGACTCCCAAGCTCTGGGCTACCGAGGAACCCAGGCTGAACAAGAGAACTCCCTCTAGTCTCAGCAGCAAAGAAAGGCTTTTCAAGGACACAACCTACACCAGTAGCCCAACAGAGGGCAGGAGTTGCCTAAACCTCAAAGAGATTCCAGAGTACTGCCTGGCCAAAAGCAATGTCCCTACGGGACTCCCTCTCCAGACAGTAATGGGCCGCAAACGTCTGGCTTGAAGACCAAGTTGCAGCCCTGCAGATGTCTACCAAGGGCACAGAGCGGAGATGAGCCACTGAGGCAGCCATTGCCCTGACACGATGGGCCGTGACCCTACCCTGAAAAGGAAGGTCAGTCGCCTTGTAAGCCCAGGTGATACAATCAGCCACCCAGATGGACAAGGTATGCTTGGACACAGCCAACCCCAAAGGATAAGAAAAGCTGAGTAGCCCTTCTATGCCCCTGCGTACGGTCAAGGTAAAAGGATAAGGCTCTCCTACAGTCCAGGGTATGCAGGACTGCTTCAGCCTGGCTAGCATGAGGCCTAGGGAAGAATGTTGGAAGAACAACCTCCTGATTGAGGTGGAAAGAGGAGACAACCTTAGGGAGGAACTTTGGATGAGTCCTGAGGACTACCCAGTTCCTATAAATCCTGGTGTAAGGCCTGTCACAGACCAGGGCCTAAAGCTCACTTACTCGCCTAGCCGAGGTAAGGGCTATCAGGAAGAGTGTCTTCCAGGAGAGGAAGCGTAGTGGACAAGTAACCATCGGCTCAAAAGGTGGGCGAGTCAGGTGCTGCAAGACCACATTCAGCTCCCACTCAGGGGCAGGAGGACGGATGGGAGGCTTGAGTAAAAGCAAGCCCCTGAGAAAGAGGGACACCAAGGGGTGACCAGATAGAGATTGCACTTCTACCAATGAGTGGTGAACTGCTAGAGCTGAGAGGTGGACCCGAACAGAAATGGACTCAAGTCCCTGATTGCATAAGTGCAGTAAGTATTGAAGAACTACTGGCACAGTACAGGAGAAAGGATCCTCAGTACGTAGGTGACACCACACAGAAAACCTCTTCCACTTGAGAGCGTAGGTTTTCCTAGTAGACTGTTTCCTAGAGGCTAGGACAACCTCCTCAACTTCCTGAGGTAGGCCCCAGGGAGCCAAAACTACCCTTGCAGCCTCCAGGCCATGAAATTGAGAGATTTGAGATTGGGGTGCAGAAGGGAACCCTGGTCCTGCGTGAGAAGGTCGGGTTGCAACCCCAGAGGCAGTGGAGGATCTACCACCAGTTGAATCAGAAGAGGAAACCAAGGCTGTCTCGGCCACCTGGGAGCTATCAGCAAGACCGAGGCCTTGTCCTGGAGAATCTTGAATAGGGTTCGGGCCACCAAGGGTGTGGGAGGAAACGCATAGAGGAGGCCCTGAGACCAAGATATCAGAAAAGCATCTGCTGCTGTCCGCAGAGGATGTGGTTGTCTGGAGCAGAACTTTGGCAGTTGCTTGTTGATGGGGCTGGCAAAGAGATCCATCAAAGGGAGACCCCATTTCAGGAAGATCTTCTGAACTACTGAAGGATGCAGCTGCCACTTTTTTATTTTATTTTATTTATTTATTTACATTCTCTTATATACCGCGCTATTCTGCATCAGTGCGGTTTACATTGAACAAACTGAAATTACATTGAACAGGGCATTATAACTTGGAGATAACTATTTTACAGGGAACATGGGCTATGGAGGGTTAAGTGGCTTGCCCAAGACCACAAGGAGCACCTGTGGGACTAGAAACCCCAGTCCTTCCGGCCCAAGGTTGCTGTCCTCTAGTGGGATTTGAACCCCCGACCTTCCGGCCTGAAGTACCTTGCCCCAACCACTAGGCTACTCCTCCACTCCACTCCAGCACTTGTGGGGCTGCAGTATCCTGCTCAATCTGTCTGCCAGGTAGTTGTCCTGGCCCGGAAGGTACACAACCCTGAGGAGCATGTTGTGCTTGAGGGCAAAAGAACAAAGGTCCTGAGCTTCCCGACAAAGGATCCTGGACCCAGTTCCACCCTGTTTGTTCACATAAAACATGGCAACTTGGTTGTCCGTCTGAATCAGGACAGACTGGTGAGCCAGGGTAGGAAAGAAAGCTTTGAGTGCTAATCGAATAGCTCTGAGTTAGAGGAGTTTGATCTGTTGTGCAGCTTCCCAGGGAGACCAGAGGCCCTGGGTGCACTTGCCCAGACAATGCGCTCCCCAGCCTTGCAGGGAGGCATCTGTCGTTAGCATCACTGTGTAACCTGGAATCTGAAAGGGCACCCCTTTCAGCAGATTGGGTGGGTGTAGCCACCAGTTGAGGGAGTGCAGAAATGGTTTGGACACCCTTATCCTGTCTCTGAGGCTGCCTGTGGCCTGTGACCACTGAGACCGAAGGCACCACTGTGCAGGCCTCATATGGAGCCTGGCATTGGGGGTCACAGGTACTGTCGAAGCCATGTGGCCTAGAAGCCGCAGGCAGAGTCTGGCGGAGACCAGGGACCTGCTGAGAAACTGACATGCCAAGGCCATTAACCTTCGGGCTCTGTTTTCTGGCAAGAATGCCTTTGCCAGGAGAGAGTCCAACCGTGCCACTATGAACTCCAAGTTCTGGGAAGGGAGCAAAGTGGACTTTGCGAAGTGTATGACAAACCCCAGGCGTTGTAGAAGAGCAATGGTCCTGAGGGTGGCTTGATTGGCTTCCTGACCTGTCTGACCCCTGATGAGCCAGTCGTCCAGATAGGGGAAGACAAAGATGCCCTGATTTCTCAGGTAGGCCGCCACCACTGCTAAGCACTTTGTAAAGACTCTCGGGGCGGAGGTGAGGCCGAAAGGCAGCTCTCTGTACTGATAATGGTTTCCTCCCACGATGAACCTTAGGTACTTTCTGTGGTCTGGATGAATGAGGATGTGAGTGTACACATCCTTGAGATCTAAGGAGCATAGCCAATCTCCCTGCTGGAGGTAGGGCAGAAGGGTTCCAAGAGTAAGCATCTTGAACTTTTCTTTCACTAGGAACTTGTTGAGGTTCCTGAGGTCCAGAATGTGACGAAGGCCACCGGTCCTTTTGGGCACCAGGAAATACCTGGAGTAGAATCCGTGACCTTGCAAGTGGGGAGGCACAGGCTCCACCGCCCTGTCCACCAACAGACCCTGAAGCTCCTGACGGAGAAGGTCTGTGTGCAGAGGAGGCCTTGGAGGCTCCCCTGGAAAATATGGGGGTGGCAGTTGGTGGAAATGGAGGGCATATCCCTTGTGGATTATCTCCAGCACCCAACTGTCCCCGGTGATAAGGGGCCACTGGTGGGCAAAGAGGGAAAGGCGACCTCCTGTGCAGGGTTGGGAGAGCAGTGGAGGAGAGGCTATGCTCAAGGAGTCAAAAGCTCCCACCCTGCTGAGTGGTAGGAGGGGCCTGAGGCTTGGGGGTCCTCTGCCTACGGGGCCCATTACCCTGGCCCTTCGCTTGCTGCCCCTGGGGGGCAGCTTGGGCAGCCTGATATTGTGGGTACTGTTTGTAGGCAGTGCCCTTCCTCGGGTAAAAGGGCTTTTTACCCGAGCCCTTCTTTTTATGAGAAGGGGCAGAGGTCTTCCTCGACAGCCTTGTCCGGGTGAGGTGCTCGGTCTCGAGCTGAGCGGCCTTCTCGGTCATGGGCTTGCCAAAAAGGTTTTCCCTTCGACAAGGGACATCGACCAACTTGTCCTGAACCCATGGCTTGAGGTCCGATGACTGCAGCCATGCCTGGCGTTGAGCCACGATGCCGGCTGCCGCAACTCGGGCCGAAGCCTCGAAGCCATCGTAGGCGGCGCGGGACATGAACTTCGAGCAGTCCCAAATCCCCGAGGACAAGGACTTAAATCTCTGCAAGGGTTCCCCGGAGAGACCAGCAGAGAATCTGGCCAACTCCTTGGCCAGATCCAGCAAGTGCATGCCCATGTACAGCTGGTAAGACTGGACACGGCAAGCAAGCATCGAGCCCTGAAAACACTTTCTAACGACGCCATCGAGGTTTCGGGCCTCCCTGCCAGGAGGCACTGCGGAGTGCATCTTCTGACTCTTCAGACGATGCATGGCCGATTCCACAACCATGGAATGGTGTGGCAGCTGTGACTTCTGAAAAACAGGGCTCTTACGGAGCCGATAGATGGAATCGACACGCTTGCTAAGAACCGACGCTGAGGCTGGTGCCTCCCACATACGGAAGAGGAGCCGTTCCAGCATCGGAGGAACCGAGACAGTAAAGGCCTCCTTCGGAGGAGAGTCATACTGCAGCGCCTCGAGCTCTTCAGCTCGAGGCTCTTCCTCGTGATCAGCCAGAATGGCCAAGGCAGTGGCCATATCCCGAACGAACTCCGAGAACCGGGTGTCCTCCGGGGGGGACCTACTCCGGGGCTCAGACTGTGGCGAGTCCGAAGGGACGCACCGAGTCTTAAAGGTGTCAGGAGACTCCTCGTCCTCCATCTCCCAAGCCGACTCATCCGAGGAAGAGTCGGGGTCCGACCCCGCGGGGCCCTGGAGCACCCTCCCCAACGCCGGAAGCACCGGCGTCGACGCCCTCGGTCCCGAACGGGAGGTCGAGGGGGACCGCGACCGAGGTTGACTCCGAGCCACAATGGACTCGAGTATCGGCTCGGTCTCCGGGGTCGACTTGGACGTCGATGTCCCGGTGGTCGGGGCAGATGCGCCAGACAGGCTGGCCATCAGTGCCCGCTGCTGCTCCATGAAGGCAGACATTCTGCTCTCCAAGGCTGTCATCCTGAGACTCAGTTTGGGAGACGCAGCAGCCACCGACTCGGGCCCCGGAGGTGCCGGGCCCGACATCGACTCCCTGGGAGGAGAGTCCACGAGGACTATGGGGCTTACGGGTCCAGCAGACTCCGGCTCCACACGAGGAGCTTTGGCAGGCTTCTCCGGTTCCACAGGCCCGGGGCGACGGTCGGGGGTCTTAGACCTGGCCCTCGAGGAGCCAGGGACCTCTTCCGACGACGCCCTCGCGAGCCATTTCTTCCTCTTGCGTTCCCAGTCGGGGGACCCCCCTGTCCGAGGAGCTTCGACGGCGCTCGGGATCGGAATCCCGAGATGTCGAGGCCTCAGACGAGGTCTGGGCCCGGCCGGAGGCTGAGTCCGAGAAAAGCCTTTCCTTTTGCTGCTGGCGACTTCGTAGTGCCTTGGAAGACATTTTTCCACAGGCCCCGCACGACTTAGGATCGTGGTCGGGGCCGAGGCACCGAAGGCAGCAGTCGTGCGTGTCGGTGAGAGACATAAGTTTCTTACACCGATCACACTTCTTAAAACCACTGGAAGCCATCGGGGAAAAAAGAGTCCCCGCGAGGTCAAAAGACCGGCCCTCCAGGGAAAAAGAGAAAATAGGGCGCGAACGCCAGACACGAAGGGCAAAAACCGAAAAAGAGGAATTGGGCTCGATACCGGTGTACCGAACCCGGCGGGAGGGGAACCGGCATCGAACCGGAAGAAAAAAAGAGCAAAATCGCTGAAAAATCTACTTTTATCAGGGAAAACGGGACACACGTCGTGTGGGCTTCACGGAAAAAAAGAGACTGAGGTAAGATGGCACCTTTAGGCGGGAAGGGAACCGCGCATGCGTGCCTGCATTCCCAAAGGCTTTCATAGAAAGCAGGGGAAATGCTCTGCTGGGGCTTCATCGGCGCCGATGACACCCATATGTGAGGACTGACTTCCTGCTTGGTCCTGGAGAAAGAGCTGACACATGGGGATGGCAGTGGTAGGTGGCTGGGTAATGGGGAGGAGGCTGGAAGGGAGCTGACATGCGAATGGCACTGAAAGGGGGATGGACAGAGGGTAGGGCGACTGGACGTGAGCTGACTGGGGGGGTGGCGCTGAGAGTGGACGTGAGCTGATACCTGGGATGGTATTTGGACTAGAAGGGGCTGGACAGTGGGGAAGGAGGGGAACTGGAAGGGCATGGACACCAGTCGCAGTCGTGGGAATGCAAGGCGGCTGACAATGGAAGGTACTGGGAGGAGAGGACTGGAAAGGGGGCTGATACTGGGGAGGGTTACTGGAACTGGAAATGGGCTGATGGAAGGAAGTGAAGAAAACAAAAGAAGAGATAAGAAATGGCAGATGGACCATGGACCATAGACCATAGAAAGAGAGCTAAGACAGGAAAGCAGACGCCTCAGATCGGAACCAGCATGATCAGACAATAAAATGGTCAGACAACAAAGGTAGAAAAAATAATTTTATTTAATTTTAGTGACTGGACTTAGTGCTATTTTTATATTTTACACAGTATTGGGGAATTGCATCCCTTATTTATCTGATGTTGCACTGCATGTGGACTCTGGCTTCTTGGGGTTTCAGTTTATATTTTGTCTACATATTTTTATTTTTACTTTAGATTTGTGGTTACTTATTCTGTACTTGGTCAGGGTCGATGTTGTGAGTGTGTGACTGAGGTCAGGTGTTCTGTTAACATGGCGTTTGTACATAAAGATCTATACAGTACTGTAGTAATTTGTCTTCTTCAGCTTTTCAAATAGGTGTATGGATGTTCCAGGGCCCACTGTAGTATTTACAGTGACACTTTTTTTAGATGGGCTCTTTATGTGAGTTTTGGAAGTTTGTGCTGATATGGTATGGTATGGTAGATTTGCTCTTTGTTGTAGGGTTTTGTATTAGTTCACAATATGGCTGGTACTGGAGAATAGTGGTTGTTATTGTTGTGCTGCAAGTGAGATGATCAGAATCAGATTTTTTTTTTAAATATTGAGTTCTGTGGGTGAATGTCCTGGTTCTGTTCTGCACCTACTGTGGATGCAAAATATATGCTGAAAAAGAAAGAGTAGTTACTCACCAGTAACAGGAGCAGCAGGAATCAGTCCTCACATATGGGTGACATCGACGTCGATGGAGCCCTTGCGGAGCATTTCCCCAGCTTTCTATGAAAGCTGCTGCTCCTGGAGAACACCTGTTACAGGTGAGTAAAGAGTAGTTACTCACCTGTAACAGGTGTTCTCCAGGAGCAGCAGGAATCAGTCCTCACATATGGGTGTCATCGGTGCCGATGAAGCCCCAGCGGAGCATTTCCCCAGCTTTCCATGAAAGCCTTTGGGAATGCTGGCACGCATGCGCGGTTCCCTTCCCTCCTAAAGGTGCCATCTTACCTCAGTCAAATGACATAGCTAAGAACAGCACACAAAAATGTAAAACAAACTATGTACAACTGCAACTCCAAGGGGAGGAGGGAGGGTTGTGAGGACTGATTCCTGCTGCTCCTGGAGAACACCTGTTACAGGTGAGTAACTACTCTTTCTCCAGGACCAAGCACGAAGTCAGTCCTCACATATGGGTGACTCCCTAGCTCTGGGCTACCAGGAGCCCAGGCTGAACAAGAGAACTCCCTCTAGTCACAGCATCAAAGAAGGCTTTTCAAGGACACAACCTCCACCGGTAGCCCAACAGAGGGCAGGAATTGCCTAAACCTCAAAGAGATTCCGGAGTACTGCTTGGCCAAAAGCACTGTCCCTAAGGGACTCCCTCTCCAGACAGTAATGGGCTGCAAAAGTCTGGCTTGAAGACCAAGTTGCAGCCCTGCAGATGTCTACCAAGGGCACAGAGCGGAGATGAGCCACTGAGGCAGCCATTGCTCTGACACGATGGGCCGTGACCCTACCCAGCAAAGGAAGGTCAGCCGCCTTGTAAGCCCAGGTGATACAGTCAGCCACCCAGATGGACATAGCCAACCCCAACTTATTGGGGTCAAAGGAGACGAAGAGCTGAGTAGCCCTTCGATGTCGCTGCGCACGGTCAAGGTAGAAGGATAAGGCCCTCCTACAGTCCAGGGTATGCAGGACTGCTTCAGCCTGGCTAGCATGAGGCCTAGGGAAGAATGTTGGAAGAACCACCTCCTGGTTGAGGTGGAAAGAGGAGACAACCTTGGGGAGGAACTTTGGATGAGTCCTAAGGACTACCCTGTTCCTATAAATCCTGGTGTAAGGTCTATCACAGACCAGGGCCTGAAGCTCACTCAATCGCCTAGCCGAGATGAGGGCTATCAGGAAGAGAGTCTTCCAGGAAAGGAAGCGTAGAGTGCAAGTAGCCATCGGCTCAAAGGGTGGGCGAGTCAGTTGCTGCAAGACCACATTCAGCTCCCACTCAGGGGCAGGAGGACGGATGGGAGGCTTGAGTAAAAGCACGCCCCTGAGAAAGCGGGACACCAAGGAGTGACCTGACAGAGAATGTCCCTCCACCAGTGAGTGGTGAGCTGCTAGAGCTGAGAGGTGGACCCGAACAGAATTGGACTTAAGTCCCTGATTTGATAAGTGCAGTAAGTACTGAAGCACTACTGGCACAGTACAGGAGAAAGGATCCTCTCTACGTAGCTGACACCACACAGAAAACCTCTTCCATTTGAGGGCATAGGTTTTCCTAGTGGACTGTTTCCTAGAGGCTAGGACAACCTCCTCAACTTCCTGAGGCAGGCCCCAGGGAGCCAAAACTACCCTTGCAGCCTCCAGGCCATCAAATTGAGAGCTTTGAGATTGGGGTGCAGAAGGGAACCTTGCTCCTGTGAGGAGAGAAGGTCGGGCTGCAACCTCAGAGGTAGTGGGGAATCCACTGCCAGCTGAAGCAGAAGTGGAAACCAAGGTTGCCTCGGCCACCTGGGAGCTACCAGCAGGACCGAGGCCTTGTCCTGAAGAGTCTTGAAAAGAGTTTGGGCCACCAAGGGCGTGGGAGGAAACACATACAGGAGGCCCTGAGACCAGGACATCAGAAAAGCATCTGGTGCTATCCTCAAAGGATGCGGTTGCCTGGAGCAGAAGTTGGGCAGTTGCTTGTTCAGCGGACTGGCAAAGAGATCTATCCAAGGGAGACCCCACTGCAGGAAGATCTTCTGAACTACCAAGGGATGCAGCTGCCACTCGTGGGGCTGCAGAATTCTGCTCAACCGGTCGGCCAGGCAGTTCTCCTGGCCTGGAAGGTACACAGACTTGAGAAGCATGTTGTGCTTTAGGGCAAAGGAACAAAGGTCTTGAGTCTCCCGACAAAGGAGCTTTGACTCAGTCCCGCCCTGTTTGTTCACATAAAACATGGCTACCTGGTTGTCTGTTTGAATCAAAACTGAGTGTTGAGCTAGGACCAGAGAAAAAGCCTTGAGAGCTAAGCGGATAGTTTAAGGAGGATCAGCCACTAAAGCTTGCAGTTCACTAATGCGACGTGCAGAGGTGATTGCAATTAGGAAGATGACCTTCCAGGTCAAAAACCTAAGGGTTGTAGTGGCGCCCAAAAGCATCCAGAGTCCTGCATTCACGACCTGGGAGATTGGATGCATGCCTCTTTGCACTTTTCATCCTACGTATGGCTGACTCCACCACCATTCAATGGTGTGGCAGCTGAGTCTTTTGAAATCCAGGACATGGCGGAATTCGATACATAGTATCAAGTCTCCTAGAATGAGGAGATGTGGTCAGAGGCGTCACCCACATTCTGAGCATCAAGTTATGCAGAATTTCATGGATGGGCAGAGTAGCTGCTTCCTTTTGAGATTTAGGATATTGAAGAATTTCCAATTCCTTTGTTCTGGGTTCCTCTTCAGGAGCTACCGTGATTGAAAGGCCCTTGGCCATATCACGAATAAAATCCTGAAAAGACATGTCCTCTGGAGGTGACATTCTGCGTTGGGGAGAAGAGGGATCTTCCAGGAGAAACCCTCTGGTACCAGCAGAATTGTCAGATTCTTCGGAATCGGAGGATTCGAAGTATTCCTGACCAAGATGCTCATGCAAAGCACGGTCCTGGTATCAATCGAAGTCGGTACCAAGTTGATCCGGTACAGATCTGTCGATTCCAGCTACCGTCGGTACCGGTATCGTCGGTACCGGTACCGGCCTTTGTACCAGTGTAGGTACCGGCATCGGTATCGATGTCGGTACCGGTGCCCGTTGAACCATAGGTGTCAACAGTACCGCAGCTGTGAGCAGAGCTGCAATGCTGCGTTCGATAGCGAGGAACCTCTGGTCTATCGACGCTGCCGATGCCTGGGTGTCAGTACCGGTGAAAGCGGCCGGGACCCCTGAGCATGGCACAGGTAGTTCTTTCGAGGTCGAGGCCTCGAGAACATCCTGAAGCCCCATTGATGCTTTGGAAACCGAAGCCTCCCGCCGGGGCTGTTTTGCCGGTGTGGTTCCCTCAAGGGCAATGCCAATGCCCGTTGAACCATAGGTGTCAACAGTACCGCAGCTGTGAGCAGAGCTGCAATGCTGCGTTCGATAGCGAGGAACCTCTGGTCTATCGACGCTGCCGATGCCTGGGTGTCAGTACCGGTGAAAGCGGCCGGGACCCCTGAGCATGGCACAGGTAGTTCTTTCGAGGTCGAGGCCTCGAGAACATCCTGAAGCCCCATTGATGCTTTGGAAACCAAAGCCTCCCGCCGGGGCTGTTTTGCCGGTGTGGTTCCCTCAAGGGCAATGCCAATGCCCTCTCGATGCTTAGCAGGAGAGCTACCCTTTAAGGACCGGCTTTCATGTTTAGTTACCTGAGATCCATGGGAGGAAGAGGAGGCCCTTGAAGATAAGAACATAAGAACATAAGATATGCCATACTGGGTCAGACCAAGGTCCATCAAGCCCAGTATTGTGTTTCCAACAGTGGCCAATCTAGGTCATATGTACCTAGCAGTTTCCCCAAGAGACACAAGTTCCACAATGCTTGTACTGGGTCAAGCATTGATATCTTCGGTCACTTCTTAATAATGGTTTATGGACCTTTCCTCCAGGAACTTGTCCAAACCTTTTTTAAACCCAGCTACACTAACAGCCTTTACTACATCCTCCGGTAACAAATTCCAGAGTTTGATTACACGTTGAGTGAAAAAATATTTTCTTTTATTAGTCTTAAATAGTTTACCCTGTAGCTTCATTGCATGTCCCCTAGTCTTTCTATATTCTGATAAGGTAAACAATCGATCTACGTTTACCGTTCCACTCCGTTCATTAATTTATAGACTTCTATCATATCTCCCCTCAGCCGTCTCTTTTCCAGGTTAAAGAGCCCTAACCTTTTTAGCCTTTCTTCATAGGAGTATCCTTCCATCCCCTTTACCATTTTGGTGGCTCTTCTCTGTACTTTTTCTAAAATCGCTATATCCTTTTTAAGATACGGCGACCAGAATTGCACACAATATTCAAGGTGTGGTCTCACCATGGAACGATATAGAGGCATTATAATCTCTTTTGTTTTATTTTCCATTCCTTTCCTTATCTTACCTAGCATTCTATTTGCTCTTTTGGCCGCCGCTGCACACTGGGCCGAGGGTTTTAACATGGTATCCACAATGACGCCTAAATCTTTTTCCTGGGTGGTGGTTCCTAATGTGGAACCTTGCATCGTGTAACCATAGTTTGGGTTGTTCTTCCCTAGATGTCGATGCAATGGATCTGGCATCCGAACAAAAGAGGGTACCGAGCTTTGCAGCCCGGTACTGTCTTCCCCTTTTAGTCATCCCCATACAGGAGAGACATTCAGATGTTCAGGCCCTAAACATTTAAGACACCAATCATGGGTGTCAGTGACGGAAATGGTACCGCCACACTTAGTACATTTTTTTAAACCACTGTTTCAGGAATATGGGGCCTAATGCCCAAAATGGCGCCTAGCACCGAAAAAGAAAAGTTTCTTAAGAGAAACAGTTCAAGTTTGTTTTTTTTTTTTTAAAGAAAAGAACCGGCGGTACCGGTAGGCGTCGTGCGGAGGCAAACGCGACCACAAGAAAACAATTTTAAAGACAGAATTTTCTGCGGTGACAGGGTATGGGTCCTGTCGGCTCTGCGGAAAACGAAGAACTGAAGAGGGACAGTTGGAACGGCGGGAAGGCAGCGCACATGTGCTGAGGGATGCTCCCAAAAGCATTCCTATTGGACGCTGGGGAGCGTTCCCACGCAGGCTCCGTCGGTACCGACGATACCCATAGGTGAAGACTACATTTCTGCTTGTTCCTGGAGATTACAGTTTACAATGACATATCCTCTACAGGAATGAAGAGACTCCAGATGGTTCAGAACACCACCATTCACATTCTGACTCATACCCACAGATAAAATCACGCAACCCTGTTACTTCTCAAACACCACTGACTCCTCATCAAATACCACTTTCAATATAAAGTTCTCCTTCTGACCTATAAGGCCTTGTACCAGTTAGCCCCAGATTATCTGACCTCAATAATTATTCCATACTGCCCTACTTGCTCCCTAAGGTCTTCACAGACTATGTGCCATTCCTGTTACATGCCAGGTATGAATCCACATGGCATTCTGCATTTTTCTTTCTTGGCTATGGAATAATCTCCCTTTTGAGCTCTGTCTTCAATCCGCATTTAAATGTTTCAAAGCAGAACTAAAAACCCACTTGTTCAGACAAGTGTTTGAGCTTATGGACTAATTAGATCTGCCCAACATTCCGATGTGGCTGTGATGACCCAATCCTGGAATACTTGTATTTAAGTCCTTTTTCGCTTTTCCTCTGTCCTGTTTATAATATGGAGTTCCTTTCCTTTTTTCTTCTTTTGTTTTTGATCTTTGTAAGTCGCTTTGGACACTTTGAAAAGGCCATAAAGAAAATACTGAATAAACCATAAATAATAGGCAGCCTAGGTGAAGGTTGCATTCTGGCGATGTGGATCAGCAGGGATTTGTCCGAGACCTGAACTTGAATGCTGGTTCTGATGGCTGAGGAGCCTGATGCAGAGGAAGACGTGCTCTCACCTTCAGAGAATCATGTGAAGGCTGGCATTATCCACCTGTTCCAGAAGGATGAGCTGGCGGCATCGATTGCGCGAGTGTCATCAACCTTGTATTTGGTCAACGTTCCAGTGGTGGAGCAGGGACTCCTATAGGGAGTGCAGATGTCCACAACAGTCTGCCCATTTCTGGAGATTTAAAAAAATATGATCCAGTCGGTATTGGACCTTCCCGATTCCCCACCTAAGAGGTTAAAGGTGTGTAAAAGCATGTATGCTCTTCCAGAAGTGGCGTGCATCACATGGTCCAGCACGGCTATAATGGATATGCAAGTCACGGCGGTCATGAAGCGGACCACCATTCCCATGGAAAGCGGATTAGCCATAAAGGATACTCTGGATCAATAGGTGGCCTCTCTGGTGAAGAACCAATTTGCAGCGGTGGTTGCTATTCTTCAGATGGCGGTGTGTGAAGGCTTGACATCTCAAGCCCTCCTCCAGTGAATTCAGTCTCTTCCGTTAGATGCTGCTACGCTTCATTTGTAGTCAGCTACTGCCTTCCTTCTGTTGCCATGTATGATCTAGTCCGCTTGGCAGCTACAGATATTGCCCTGTCAGCAGTGACGTGGCGTTAGATATGACCGCCACTGGGCAGCAGACACGTCCTCCAAAGTCCAGTTAACTCAACTGGTCTTTAAGGGAACGCTATTTTTGGGGCTGAATGGAAGAGTTAGTGAAGGACTTGGCCGAGGCCAAGCCTTATTGCCTTCCAGAATATAGACCTCAGGGTCATTACCCTCTTCGGCCTCCATCATAGGCATGCTGGACTGGACTTCCAGGGGTCTTGGGACTCCAGCATTATCGTCCTGGAAAGCCTTTCTTCTCTGCTTCTGGATTTTGGACCCTTTAATGGTGAAATTAGACCTTACCTGCTAATTGGCTTTCCTCGAGGAACTCCAGTCCAGTTCCACACCTCAGGGTAGTTCATCTCTTCCAACAACTTAGAGACTGAGCATGTCACAACTTTGATGACATCAGGATACTTAGGCAGCTGGCACCATCCTCAGCCCCCCAGTAACCTATTGACAAAGCAGACTCACAGGAGCAACAAATAAGAAGTCAATATCTTAAGAAAAAAACAATCCCAACAACTATATAAGGAATCTCCCATGGGAACTCCTCCTCCTTCAGGCAGTCCCCTTCCTGGTCCACCCCTAACATGGGAACTGACCACCCCAGAGAGCCTACCTGCTAATACAATGATTTCCCAACCCCTCCCCGGAGGTAGGGAAGGCAACCTATCTAGGAAATAAACAAACCTAGGAAGCTGCGCACCCTCTTACATAACAAAAAACGGTACCATTTGGCCAGTCCCCAGCCAACTCACTGAAGTTGATATTCTCCAGGCCCGGGTTCACATAAGCACGCAGAACTACAGCAGGGAGGGCTCCGGGACTGGACTGGAGTTCCTCAAGGAAAGCCAATTAGCAGGTAAGGTCTAATTTCACCTTCCTTATCGTCCCTCCAGTCCAGTCCAGTCCCGCACCTCAGGGATGTAACAGAGCCACCTGATCATGGGAGGGACCTGCGAGCCCGGCCTGGATAACCGCTGAACCGAACTTGGCATCGTCCCTCGCTTTCACATCCAATCGGTAATGCTTCACAAAGGTATGCAAAGACGACCAGGTGGCCGCACGACAGATGTCTCCCAGCGAAACCAAACTCCACTCCACCCAAGAGGCAGCCTGCGTTCTGGTGGAGTGAGCTCGCAAGCCCTGCGGGACCCATTTGCCCCCAACATATATGCCAACGCAATCACTTCCTTAACCCATCTCGAGATGGAGGACTTAGCCGCAGCCTCCCCCTTACGCAGACCACCGAACAGAATGAACAATCAATCCAATTTCCGAAACAGAGCCATTCTCTTCAGATACCTTCTCAGAGTCCGCTTGAGGTCGAGGAGACGCAGCTGTGGATCCCGTAAATTCTCTGCCAGGGAGACTTCCGGTGGGACAATGAGCTGATCGGACATGTGCAGATCAGCTCCGGGCTCTATACCCCTGCAAAGCGGCAAAATTCTTCATAAATCAGAGGCTTAATACCTCTTGCTGTGTGGCGGCATACTAGGGGAAGTGCTGGTATTGTGGTGCGGTTGTTTTTGTCTGCTGGGAATCTTCGAATGGCTGCTAAAGTGACCAGGAGAGAGAAGACACGAGGCCCTGATCTGAAAATGGCGGACGGGGCGCCTAAAAGCCCAGGGTCGGACAGTGAACATAACATGGTGGCGGAGGTGAGTGCCGCGGTGGTGCGGGCCCTGGATGAGCGTTTTCGTGATCTGGGAGACCAGTTACACACAGTGGCCCAGAGTATTACTGAGTTTACAGGGCGAATGGAGCACGCGGAAACTCGAATATCTGACCTGGAGGATGCCCAGCACTCTATGACTGCTAAAGTGCAAGCCCTAGAGGCTTTAGTAAAGCAACAGGGAGATAAATTGGAGGATATGGAGAATCGGGGACGAAGGAAGAATCTCCGATTTATTGGAGTCCCTGAAAATGTCGCTGACAATGCTCTCTCCACTTACTTGCTGGCTTGGATGGGCAAGATCCTTCCCGGAGGGGTGGAGAACCCGATTCAACTAGAACGCATGCACAGGCTGGGCCCCCGGCGGGAACAAGCGCGGCGGCCACGAGCGGTGATAGCTCGCTTCCTCGACTATAGGCAAAAGGAGGAGGTGCTGCGAGCGGCCCGCAACAGTCGGAGACAAGCGGGAGAGTTGGAGCAGATCCTGGTCTTCCAGGACTACTCCTTGTTGGTGAGCCAACAGAGACGTGCTTTTTCAGCGGCTTGTGCACAACTAGCGAGCAAGGGGATTCGGTTTTCCCTGTTGTACCCCGCTAAGCTTCGTGTGGAGCATCTTGGGCAAACTCGCTACATGGGGTCCCCCGCGGATGCTCTCTCCTTCCTGGAGCAACTTACAGATTCAACGGCGGCTGTTCCCTGAGAGAGGAGGTGCGGATTTCTGGATATCGGCAAGCCTGGGAGCAGAGTTTCGTAGCTGGCATGCAGTACTATTGTTGCGGCAGGGACCCTGGACTTGGAGAGAACGCTATTGCTATAGTGCGATATAGCACCCTCGGAGCCTGTTTCTCTCCAATTCTTTGTTTTTCTTTCCCTTGTTGGGGATTTGGAAATTTTGATTGTTTAGAGAAGGCGCCTGGGCCGGGGTACTGGATTCACTCTCTCATGATACCCCCCCTTGTGGGGATTACCCGATACACTTTATCAAGGGTGGGGCCTTCGGGTGGTCTGGAGTAGGGGTTGGGATGCTGGGGCAGTGAATATGGTGGGTATTGTTAGAGGGGAGGCTTAGCATGCGGGGCTTGGAGGGGGGTGGAACTTTGAAGCCCTCCCGTGCCTCATGTTCCGTTGGCAGCTGGGGGGGAGTATTGCTTGTGCATCCACTCCTGCTGGGTTGTTACGTAACTACTGTGGCCCTGGAGGCAGTTTGGTGTTGCCTATGAGGTCTGGGTAAGCATTCTTTTTTTTTTGTCTTGTGTTTTGTTTTTGTTTTTTTGGGATAGCGTTACCTTAGTGAGTCACCCTAGGGGGTGGTTGTTTTGTTGGGGACGGGGGGTAAGGAGCGGCCCCTCATGGAGACAATTGGTAATGGGGGACACCTATAGTTGGGGGAGCGGAGGGGCTCCGTTTTGATCGTAAGGTGGGTATCCATGTGCGCGGTAGGGGTTATGTTTCTTGCAACCGTTGCACAATATAAAGTGGATAGATTCACGGGTTTCCAGTGTGGTATGGGGGGGTGGTCTGGGCACTTATTGGTAGGTAGGTAACAGGAGCGGACCCACTTTAGGCCACCCTCACTTTGCGGGGGTCAGCTGTTTGGACTACTGTTATGTCCTATTTAGCTGTTTCACTTTTTGTTTTAAAGTTTTAATGTTCTAAGATGTATGGGCTGTCTGCTAGATTTCTGTTGCACTAGTAACGTTAGACACCTGGGAAGCTTTCCTCTTGGCCGTCTCAGGGCCGCAGCTTTTATGCATATATCTATGGTTATAGAAAGGGCGTATATTGACTGTCCCGGAAGGGTTTCCCTAACACCTTGGTAGGGTTTCGCGTTGGGGCTACAGGGTGGGTAGGATACGTTGGGGTAGGGGCCTGTATGGGAGTACTGGGGGGTAGGGCCCGGCTGTCGCAGGAAGTCGACCGACCTGGGTAGGTTGGGTGGAGTGGGACAGGTTAAGGGGAAGGGAGGGGATGGGCGGCTGGGGGATTGGATGGTTGGAGAAAGGGTGTTTTGTAGTGGTAGGGATTGAGTAGGGGATAAGGGGAGGGGGGAGGGGCAGCGAGAAGGTAGGGGGGGATAGGGGAGGGTGGGGGAAGCTGGAGTGGAACCATTTTTCACAAGGGAGATTGATGACTGGGACTTTCAGGTTATTTGGAGGATGGCCGCAGGCTGGGACGGCCGCCCTCCCCTTGGTTTGTCTTATTCTATGGGTAGATACTATTTTTTGTGCTAAGTCCTGAAGATTATATCTTGGAATGTGTGTGGGATAGGACATCCTGTTAAGCGCTATAAGATATTGCAGGCCTTGGCCCGTTTCCGGTGCGATGTGGCTATGCTGCAAGAAACTCACCAAACTGCAATAGAGCATACCAAACTACGACGAGACTGGGTGGGGCAGGTGTGGGGTGCTCCGGCCACTGGGAAAAAGGGGGGAGTAGTTATCATGATTCATGAGCGCCTTCGCTTTGAGGCGCTGCAGGAGTATGCTGACCAGGGTGGGCGGTATTTCTTGTTATATGGTACTCTGGATGGGAAGCCCATTATCTTTGGGTCGCTATACAGCCCAAACGTATTGAATAAAGCATTTTATGCTCGTTTAGCCTCCAGGCTTGAGCAGTGGCCGGACGCCCCCCTGATATTGGCGGGTGATCTGAATGGGGTCCTTGATATTGATTTAGACACCACAAAGGGGATGGGAGAGAGATCCCGGGTCCAGACCACTAAGGCGTTGCACGCCTTGTGCAAGCGATTAGGCCTAGTGGATCCTTGGCGTTTGCTGCACCCGGTGGAGCGTGATTTCACCCACCAGTCCCGTGCCCATGGCTCCCATGCACGGATAGATTATACTTTACTATCGGAGCGGCTGTTTGTTCAGGTGGAAGATGCACAAATTGGTCCGATGGAAATTTCGGACCACACTCCCATCTGGGTGAGTTTAAATTGGGGAGCTAGGGCCCCGTGTATGCAGACCTGGCGCTTTCCTCTAGATCTTTATCGTGACCAGGCCTTTCATAGTTATCTTAAACAGCGTTGGTTAGACTTTCGGAAAAAACATGAGCAGCAGGCGGTCGACCCGGAGTTGCTGTGGGAGATCGCGAAAGTGGTGATGCGGGGCGACATTATTGCCTACGTAGCACGGAAACGAAAAATGTTGGCTGCTCGGATTGTTCAACTGGAAAAGCAGACCGCGAAAGAACGGAGGAGGTGTGCGGGTGACCCCACTCCAGCCAACAAAAAACGATATTGGGAAGCCCAAGTGGCTCTTAATGAGCTATTGCATCAACGCGCAAAAAAATCCCATTGGTATTATCGATACCAGTTATATCGCTTTGGTGATAAACCTGGGAAGCTTCTCGCGAGATGTCTCCGGGGCAGTAGGGGGACTCGCTCGATCGTAGCCGTGAGAGACGAACGGGGGTAGTTACGAAAGGAGAGTCGGGAAATAGCGAACGTGTTTCGAACTTATTTTCAAACCTTTTATGCTAGTCGGCCAGGTTCGCGGGTGGATATGGTTAATTACCTTCAGGGGCTTCAACTTCCCCAGGTGACTGCGGACCAGCGGGCCCATCTTGACTTGCCGGTGACGGTGGAAGAGGTGTCTCGGGTGATCCAGGGTGCTAATTGCTGTCGCGCGCCAGGCCCTGACGGTACTGGGGCAGAATTCTATAAGCTGTTGGGGGAACAGGTGTCTCCTGCCCTACAGGAAATGTACCATAGACGGATTGCTCAGGGCACCTTTACTTGGGGAAAGAATCATGCCCATATTGTTTTGATCCCTAAGCCAGGGAAGGATCTTACACACACATCTTCTTATAGACCCATCTCCATGATAAATTTTGACTTGAAAGTGTTAGCTAAAATTTTGGCGGACCGTTTGGCTGGCGTGCTGGGAGAGCTGGTACACGAGTCACAAGTGGGGTTTGTAAAGGATCGTCATGCGGTCCGGAATCTGCGTAAAATACTGGCTTCGCTTGAATGGGTTCGGGAGCGAGATTTGCAATCTTTGTTGATAAGCTTCGACGCCGAGAAGGCCTTTGATCAAGTTCATTGGGACTACCTGCACTTTCTCTTGCCCCAATATGGCCTTGGGACGATGTTTTGTCAAACCGTGCAGTTATTATACGCGGGTCCTACGGCGGACATTTTCTGTAATGGAGTGCTCTCGGACTCGTTTCCGTTGGGGAGGGGTACGCGGCAGGGCTGTCCCCTCTCCCCATTGCTTTTTGTGTTGTCGCTGGATCCATTGGTGCGGCGCATAGAGACATCTTTGGGTATAAAGGGGGTCAGGCTAGGGGCTCAGGAATTCAAATTGGCAGCCTTTGCCGATGACATGTTAGTGCATGTGTTGTCGCCACAGGAGTCGCTTGCTAATCTCCTTGAGGAATTTGCTCTCTTCGGGGGCTTTGCGGGATTGCGCATCAATAGGGACAAATCCGAGGCTCTGGATGTTGCGGGGCTGTTGCGGGGAACGTGGCGGGGGGATTTCCCCCTCCGATGGGCGGGGGAGATTTTTGTGTACCTAGGTATTTTATTGCCTCGGGATCCTGCTATGCTTTATAAACTTAATTTTAACCGCTTTTTCTCAAAAATACAGGCACAGCTGCAAGCTTGGACGCCCCTCCCACTGTCCTTATCTGGCAGATTGGCGGCGATAGGTATGGTCATATTCCCAAGGTTGTTATATTGGTTGCAAACACTGCCGGTGTGGTTGTTGCGCTGGGATGTCCAAAAGATAGAAAGGGAGGTGTGGAGATTTCTTTGGGGAGCAGCGCGGGCCCGGATTCCGTTGTCTCGGTTGCAGGGTGGTTGGAAAGTAGGGGGGGTGGGTTTCCCGAATCTGTCTCAGTATGTCTTGGCCTGTCAGGCCCGGCACTTGGGGGATTGGCCGGGGGAGACTGATTTTTACACGCCTAGGGCTTATGAGGCGGCTCTTTTGACACCGCATGCGCTCCCGGCAGTGGTGCATCTCGACAGTGCTCTTTTGCCGACCAGGGTGACACATCGTGTTTTGGTGGCTCCGCTTCGCCGTGCTTGGCAGAGACTTAATCGCCTCTGGGGCACCTCTTCGAGGACCTCTAGCTGGCTGCCTCTGCAAGGCAATGCCACCTTTCTGCCGGGGACTGATTCTGCGATATTTTGGAAGTGGAAGGGGCAGGGGATCAAGAGTCTGGGACATGTCGTCACGCTTGAGGGCCGGTGCAAGTCCTTCGAGATGCTTTGTGCAGAGTTCGAGCTGCCACAGGGTACTTCTCTTTTTGCGTATCTCCAACTTAGGCATTATGTTGATTCGTTGCCACGGTCGGAGTTGCATGAGGCTCATTCTGCGCGTATTATTGCTTCCCTTGCCTTGGGGAAGGACTGTCCGCCTAGGGTAGCGGTACTAAAGCGTGGGTTGGCCCAATATGATGCCCCCATGGACTACTCAACCGAGGAGGAGGCTTGGGCGCGGGAACTGGGGTGTGCAGTTCCACCGGGCTCGGTTGGGGCGGCTCTTAGACGGATTGTCCGCCTAGTAGAAGGGGCCAAATGGCGGGAGGTACAATTTAAGTGTATTACACGGGCCCACTTTTCCCCGAGGCGCGCATTGCGCACGGGGCTCACCGATTATGGGGGGTGCCCTAAGTGTGCCCTGCCCTTGGCAGACTTGGGGCATATGTGGTGGGGGTGTGGACCCATCAAGGCTTATTGGACCCGTATTGGGGCCTATTTAGGAACTTTGTTGTGCCAACGTGTCCGGTGGTCTGGTTTAATGATTGCCTTGGACTGTCTAGGCCCAGGGCAGGTTAAGGGGCGGTGGGGGCAACTTTTGATGCGGAAGGCTTGTCTGGTGGGGAAAGGTCCTATCCTTCGTAGATGGCGTGAGCCGTTAGCCCCCTCATTCTGGGAGTGGCGTAATAGTTTCCACCACCTTATGTTGATGGAATGTAGGGCGGCCAGGGGGACTCCTCAGCGCTGGGCTTCTTTTCTGCTGATCTGGACAGCTTACATTCAGAGCTTGGGACCTAAAGAGAGGAGTGAGGTATTAGCTATGGGTTAAGGTTACACCTCGGTACTGCCTGGATGGGGGTGAGAGTTGGATGGGGAGAGGGACTGCGGGTAGGCGTTTCCCTGTGAACGGAGGTTTGGCTCTGGCTTGGGGGTAGGGGGGGAATGGGGAGGATAAGGGAATTGGGGGGAGGGGGGGAAAAACAAAGTATACATCTATACACAGAGCTTTTAGATGCTTTTCATGGTTGCTGATGCTCGCTTTCTCCCACTGTTTTTCTCTCTGTGCATTGAGGACTCCTGGGGAGGGATAAGACACCACCCTGCCCAGGGGATTATAAATGAGGATATTTGTTGATAAATGCACTTGGCTGAGAGGGGGGAGCAACAGGAGGGGAGGGTGAAAGGAACACAAAAAAAAAATTAAAAAAATGTACATATGTTTCTCGCAATGGTTGTCAATTGATTATGTTGTTCAATAAACAGATTTGAAAAAAAAAATTCTCTGCCAGACCAGTTAACACCGGCAGAGCCAACGGCTGATTCAGATGAAACAGAGACACCACCTTCAGCAAGAAAGAGGGCACCATTTGCAAAACCACCTTCTCCCTTGAAAAGGAGAGAAAAGGTACTCTACACAACAACACCTGAAGTTCAGAGATTCTCCTGGCCGAACAAATCGCCACCAAAAACACCGTCTTCAATGTCAAATCCTTCAAGGTATATGACGCTAGAGGCTCAAAAGGCTCCTGCGACAGCGCCGAGAGCACCTGGTTAAGGTCCCAAGGTGGAACTAAGGCCTCCTTGGCGGACGGATCTGCCTAACGGCCCTCAGGAAACGACCTCCGGCTGCGTTCCCAAGGAAACCCCCTGGATCTTCCCGCAATAACATGCCAACGCAGCCACTTGCACCCTTAGCAAGCCCCAAGCCAAACCTTTATCGAGACCCGCCTGCAAGAAGTCCAGCATCTCCGGAAGCGAAGTCAACAGTGGTTTGCAACCGCTCTGAGCACACCAGCCCTCAAAAATTCTCCAACTTGAATGTATGCCAGGGAGGTTGATCTCTTCCAGACTCTGAGGAGGGTGGAAATTACCTGAATGGAATAACCCCGCTTCCTTAACCTTGCCCTCTCAAGAGCCATGCTGTAAGCGAGAACCGTTCCACCTGCGTCATCAGAATTGGACCTTGTACCAACAGGTCCGGTCTGTTGGGAAGTCTTTACAGCTCGGCTGCTCTCAGCCGCACCAGATCAGCGTACCACAGCCGCTGCGGCCAATCTGGAGCAATCAACGCGACCATCCCTCGGTGCACCTCCACCCGCTGAACCACGCGACTTATGAATGCCCATACAGGGAAGACAGAGGAGCCCCTGGCTCGGCCATCTCTGCACTAGTGTGTCTAGTCCCTCGGACATTCTGAACCTTCGACAACTGTAAAAACAACTGGGATTGGTTGATGTGAACGTCGCCATCAGATCCATGACCGTCTCCCCCCACCGGTGCACGATCTGCTTGAAAACCTCCTGGTTCAGTTGCCATTTCCCTGGATCCAAGTGCACCTGACTGAGGTAATCGGCCAGAACGTTCTCTGTGCCAGCTACGTGCGCTGCTGAAATCGCTTGCAGGTAGACCTCCACCCAAGCCATAAACAGCTCCACCTCATTCTCCAGCCAGGCACTGCCCGTGCCACCTTGCCTGTTGATATATGCTACCGTGGTGGCATTGTCGGAGAAAACCCGGTCCACCCGAGTGTGAACCCTTGGGAGAAACTCCTGCACAGTGAAGTGAATGGCTCTCATTTCCAGCAGATTGATGGACCAAGCCCGCTCCTCCACGGTCCACCAACATTGTGCCACTCGCCCCTCACAATGGGCTCCCCATCCTGTGATACTTGCATCCGTCATCAGGGGAAGCCAGCATGGCAACTCTAACGGAACTCCTGCCGTCAGGTTCTTCTCGCTCAACCACCACCTGAGAGCTTGCCGAACCTCCTGTGGACAGGCCAACCTGCGTGTTAGGGGATGATGCTGATGAGACCACCGCTGCAACCGAGCTCTCTGCAACGGCCTCATGTGGGCATGCGCCCATGGAACCAGATCGATCGCCGCTGCCATGGTACCCAAGAGTTGAAAATAATGCCATGCAGACAGCTTTTCCCCGCACAGAAACTGCTGTACCAGCACGCGCAGCTCCACCACCTTCCTTTGAGGGAGGAACACCCGACCCATGAGGGTGTCGAACTGCGCCCCGAGGTACTCAAAGTCCTGTGAGGGAGTCAAGTGACTCTTGTCGACATGATCCAGCCTAGCTCGCTCAAGAAACAGACCACCCGACTTGAGCCAATTGTCCAAGTAGGGATGCACCAGTATGCCCTTGCGACGCAAGGCAAATGCCACCACGACCATCACCTTGGTGAAAGTCCGTGGAGCCGTTGTGAGACCAAACGGCAATGCCTGAAACTGAAAATGACCCATGGGTACTGCAAAGCGAAGAAACTGGTGATGATCTGGATGAATAGGAAACATGCAGGAACGCTTCCGTGAGGTCTAGAGAGGTCAAGAACTTCCCTTCTCGCACGGCCATCATCACCAACCAAAGAGTTTCCATATGAAAACGTGGAACTCGGAGACATCTGTTTACCTGCTTGAGATCAAGGATGGGTCAAAAAGCCCCTTCCTTCTTTGGCACTATGCAATAAATAGAGTATCGACCTGCACCGCACTGATCTGCGGAAACTGGTACCACCGCCTGCAAGTGTAGCAGGCGCTTTAGCATCTGCTGCACGCCCCACGCCTTTGCATGCGTGCGACAGGGGAAACGAATGAAGGCTGGCGCTAGAGGTCTGTCAAACTCCAGCGCATAGCCCTCCCGAATTACCTGCAGGACCCACTGATCTGACATAACCTGGACCCAGGCATGGTAAAAAATCCCGCAACCAACCTCCCACGGGATGTACTCCTGCCTGGGCCCCCCCTCACTTCTCTGCTGCTTCCTCTGGGTCGAGGAAGAGGCAGAAGCTCTGTAATAACCTCTGCCTGCCCCTGAAAGGACGGTGCCCTTGCCGCAAACTGACCTCTCTGGAAAGGGGAGACTCTCACTGACCGAAAGCGCCTAAATTCATGAGCCCGACCCTATTTCAGTTTATCCTCGGGAAGACGTCCACCTTTGGACTCCCCCAAATCTTTTACCAACTTCTCCAGCTCCTCTCCGAACAACTGCTTCCCCTTGAAAGGCAGTTTACTCAAGCGGGCCTTTGAGGACACATCCGCCGACCAGTTGCAGAGCCAGAGGTAATGGCGAGCCGCTACCATCGAGCCCATGCTGTTCGAAAGGGCCCTTACCAGATCATAGAAGGCATCCGCAAGGTAGGCCGCCCCCGACTCCAGCATCGCTGCGATCTCCTGACCCTGTGCCTCCCCAGTCTACTCCAGGAGGCCTTCAGCTCAACGCAAACATGCACACGCCACCAGCGCCCCACAAGCAGAGGCCTGAAGCATAGTGTGCTTACATCAAACGCTTGCTTTAGCAGGGTATCTAGTTTCTTATCCTGAACATCCTTGAGAGCCGCACTGCCCTCAACTGGAATCATAGTCTTCTTAGTTACCACCGACACCGCGGCATCGATCCTTGGGGAACGAAACATCTCCTTCAGTTCTGTCAAGGGATACAGCCAGGACATGATGCGAGACCCCCTGAGCCCAATCTCCGGGAGTTTCCACTCTTCCAGGATTATCTGCTTAATGGCCCTATGCAGAAGCAAAACCCTCTGAGGCCTATGCACCACCTGGAGTATCAGATCTTCCAGCATCTCTTCCTCGATCACCCCCGCCGGGGGCATGTTGAGCACCTTGAGCGACTCGGCAATGAGCACGGCCAGCTCCTCCTTCCGGAAGACCATAACAATCCGAGACTGATGCTAATGTGGGATTTCTCCCTCCTCGAATTCTTCCGGTTCCAAACCTGGCTCCAGCTCCCCCTCTGAGGAAAAAGAACCGGTCTCGTCAGCTACCTCCCCCTCAAGACATTTCTTGGCATAAGGCTGCGATGGTCCGGTTCCGCACCCTGCGCGTCTACCGGAACACCCCTCTTCTTTGCTTTATGCCCCTTAGCCTCGCCCTGTTGCTTTCGACAGGAAGCCTTATGAAGCAACAAGACAAACTCAGGGGAAAAATCGTCCAGCATCCCTGTTCTGGGCATCTGCAGGAAGAAGGGCCGGGAGAGACCTCCTGTTGCAGTACTAGCGGAGCCAAACTGAGTTCCCCCTCTCTCTGAGGCGAGGGACCCGAAACCTGGGACCCAGGCACATTGGAAGCATTAGCATCCTCCATCATGGTCTGCTCAGCCGAGCGTGTCTCTGCTGCACAACCTCTGCAGACCCCTTCTGCTCCACACGCCCCAAAGAAGGCATGTCTCCCAAAAAAAAGAAAAGCCCCTTGTCTTCTTTCTTTTTTTTTATTTTTTATATATTGAACACAAATGAAAAACAAATGAAATTAAAAACTCCTACCGAAAAACAAGCCCGGAACCCGAAAAGAAGAAAAAAAACAAGCAGCCCAGACAGAGAACCGCCAGAGACAAAAATGCCGCCGTGATCCTTTCCTGCGCAAACAAAATGGTGCTAGAAAAACCGACAACTCATTGCACGGCCCTCTGCCACGTGGCTAGCATACCATGAGATCCCCCTGCATGAATCTCCAGCAGGCCCAGTGGAATTTACTCGGATCTCTGGCTCCCACTGCCGTTTGCATCCCGTCGACCACTGCTATGCCTTACGCTACGACTTCTGCCCTGAAAGAGAGCAACGTACCTTCACAGCTCTTTTCTCGGCGGCTGCCTTCCCCCCTCCAAACAACTGCTTCTCACCTGCCCAGGGGGGTTCAGGAGCGGCGCGAGACGCAAGCTCACAGGCCGGCAGTTTCCTCGGCCCTCTGAGCCTGGTCGGACTGGGATTTTCCTTTCTCCTTTCTTTTTTTAAATTTTTTTAAACCTGCCGGGCCTCCCAGGATCAGGGAGGAGGAAGGAGGAGGCTTAACCCCGGCCTTGCCAAGAAATAAGGGCAATCAGAAATAAAAATAAATGAACAAATGAAATTAAAAGTAAACTAAACTAAACTCTTCTCAGTTGTCCCTTCAGTGAGTCCTGACTCAGGAATCACCTGCTCCAGCTGCTTGGAGACTGAGCTTACTGGGGGGCTGGGGGTGGTGCCAGCTGCTAAGGATCCTGATGTCATCAAAGTTGTGACATGCTCAGTCTCCAAACTGCTGGTAGAGGTGCACTACCCTGAGGTGCGGGACTGGACTAGAGGAACAATAAGGAATAGTCCTTTCAAAAGGCTTGTGGGCCCAGAGATTTGGTTGCCTCCAGAGGAAGTTCTTCTCATTCATCACAATGAAGGTTTGGGGGGCCCATTCCCAGATGCCTTTGGTTGGGGGCAGGTTTTGCCTTTTCTTTCAGGAGTGGGCCCAGGTAACGAAGATCGCAGAGTGCTAGTCTTCATTGACAACGACTATGTCCTGGAAAGCAAGGAGCCGATCACAGAGGCATCTGTCATCTGGTCAGTGCTTCATCTTCACCCCTGTTTTTGTAAGTCATTAACTTTTGCTCACACTCGTGGTTCTAATCTACGTGATCTTCTAGTCAGGTCTGCTTTACCATCTGATCGCTCAGAAACTCGTCCAGCTGGGCCTGCTGGTCATTTTGCATGCGGATCCTGTGGTTATTGTCACAGCACCATAGAAGGAAACACTTGAGATGACCCTGCTTTGGGACACAGATACAGATTTTTTTGCAGAGTTCTTTTCTCACCAGTTTTGTTGTTTATTCGTTACAATGCCCTTGTGACCTATTGTACATTGGTTGCACTACTCGTCCGGTCAAGGTATGAATCTGTGAACACGCGTCTCAAATCAGAACATCCAATGTCACTGCTCCTATTGTTGATCATTGCCTGACATGGTCACACATTCACTGACTTGAGGTGAAGGGTTATTGATTACGTTCCTAATGATCCCCGTGGTGGTTACCATATACACGAACTGCAGTGGCTGGAACAGCAATGGATTTTTGTTTTAAAAAACCGTTTATCCTGGAGGTCTGAATTTGGAACAAGAGTGGCTGAGCCTGATCTAATTTCCCTATATATCACCTGCCTTTCTGACATTAGGGCTTCCCTGCCTTCATGGGGAATCCCCTGCCCTATAACTGGTTGGATTTTGCTACTGATGTCATTTCATTAGCCAATTAGATTCTGTGCAGGCACTTCAAAGCTTTTAGCATATTGTTGACGGTAATCTCAGCTATGGCGTTCTGGATCCTAGGATAGAGCCCTTTGGTCACACTTGATGCAGGGCCCAAAGTCGGCCCGAAACATGCATGTCTGAATTGAAGGCTTTTGAAGGATCGTTTTGCATTACTGCCTGGCACTGGACCACCTCTTTCAGATAAGTGAATTAAAATAAATAAGAATTAAAAATAAAAGGACATTACAATCATTCGAGTGGAGTGTTTTCAACTCCTTTCCTGACTGTTTGGTCCAACAAAAAGATATAGCATTACTAAGTTTGGTGCACTGCTTTGAACTTTGGATGATCTTTTACCTTTTGATCTAGCACATACAAACAATAATACTCTGTGCAGAAGTCATGCTCAGAATAACATCTATGTTCACAAAGCATGATATTATTCTGTTTAGATTAATATTTATGTGCCAGATAACATTGTACTAGTATATTTTTCCTGCTTTTTTCCACCATTCCCTTCAGCCAAAAAAAGTTACAGGTTCTGATAAAGAAGAAATAGGAATAAATTATTTGCCAGCACTGACTGCAGACCTAAGAGCTAACCTTTCACATCTCCTCAGACCACACATTAAAATTACAGCTTCGAGTTCAGCCTTGTAGTCTTCTGTGCACTTCTCTGCATCTGCACTGCACAGATAATTGCATCATTATCATCCATTTAAATGGATTTAAATGTGCTATGCACTGCTGCCTGCTCAAGGCTTTGCACACAGCTGGTACACAAAACAGTGTGCTAAAATCAAGCTAACCTGTGCATAAAGCCAAGCACACTTTTCTGCATCATTCTGTGAATCTGCTGCCATAATCCCAAAATCAGCTTCTCTTGTAGTTTATTCCTTCATTCACTTAAGCTTGTACAATCTTTCTACTCGCCTTTCTACTCGCTATACCCATTTATCATGAATGAAGAACTGTTTTGTACATCTCCTGCATGTATGAACTCCTTGGCAAAAAAATACACTATAAAATACACTGTAGATAAATAAAAACAGAGGTATTTTCACCATAAAATTCCTAACAAATTAAGTTAGTACTATATTACTTACTCCTATTTTCTGTCTTTTCTTTAGATTTAAAGCATACATAGCCAGGGCAATACCAATAGCAGTTAAGAATTAAAATGTGATGTTTTACGCCTCTTGTTATTTTCTAGAACAGGGGATTCTCTGCACCAGAAGATACTGGTGGAAGATGATTCCACTAGGAGAGAGATTTGAAATGCCATAAATATCCAGCCCAGAGGGTTGGATGAGCTATTGTACCACCAAGGCTAAGCCATTATATCACAAAGAGCTGAGGATAGTGTAAAGAGGTGATGGGTTGTTCAAGCTTCTGCACTTCCAGCATCAGTGTCCTATCATGCTCTAAAGGAGAGAAGGCGTAATCAGAAGAGCCACCTCTTGAATACTAAAGGAGCAGCAGAATGCCCTGATCCAGGAAAAGGAGGAGAGGATACAGAGGAAGTAATGGACTTGTGTAAAGGGGGCCAGGCTTTATAAAGGTACATTTGCAACCACATCCAAGGCCAGTGGACTAAACTCTGCAAGGTATTCTTGGGAAGTAGCTAGAGAAGAGAGGTTCCCCAACTGCCAGGGGAATCCTAAATTAAATCAAGTAACTTACTCTCTAGTTCTTTTTACTCTGCCATCATATAAATATATTTTTAATATCAGTAACTCCTCATGGTTTTTCAGTAAATCTTTGGTTCTGAACAACCATTTCTGGCCTGGACTGATTCAATGAGATCGGGTGAAGCACGGAGTGACTGGATCCAAGGGGCCAATGACCTCCCACTTTTACTGGTCCTGACCTGGAACTTATAAAAAATTTCCAGAGTTAAACAAGCAAGAAATGCATTATGTCCTGGAGCTGTATCCTCACTGTGCCACTTAGTAGAAATTTCGCTACTGTGAGGATGCCAAGACAGCAGAGGCTACACACGCCATACTTGAAATAACAACAAATACAAATATCAATGAACTACTGGCATAGTATGTTGTAACAGAAATTCTGACAATAGGTTAAGTGGCCCTGTAAGCTATATCATCACTTGTATACAAAACATCCAAAATTAGTGAATATTTTCAAAGAAAATTGAATGATTGTGTTGCTGTCTCATAGGTCCTAGCGACCGTGACACTTGCCAAAAGAGTGTGTCAAAAGATATAGCTCAGGAAGGATAGAGGGAGGCACACAGTGTAGTCCATAAATGGGGGGGGGGGGGGGGGGGGCTGAACACTATCAAACGGTTTAAGATTTCCTGTCTAATTCGCATCCTAGATTCAGTCCTGATCTCACTCTGTACAGCAGGGTTTGTTAAGTAGTTTGTCTCCGTTCAACTCTTTGTTGTTGCCTCTGTGCTCAGTTCTTCAGCAAATTTCCTGGTTTAAGCACACTTGCTCTCATATATTATGGGAGTTTATAAAGGAGCTTAAGAGAATTAATTTAACAGTGATACATTATTTCAGGTCAGAAGGACTTGTCTATGCCTCAGATACCATAAACAGGTTAAGGGTATGTGCAACAGACTTATTTCCATATACCAAATACTGAAAATAATTCAAAAATTTTATCTTTAAAAGTATCCTCTTTGCTATTTAGTGAGATTTCATATAAATTACTATTTCCATGTACTTTCATTCACTTAGTTATATATTGGTTAACTGTTACCTTATTCCACTCTTCCTTCTGTAGCCTCTCATGCATGGAGCACCTATTTCTTATTATCCTGCTAGATCAATCCAGAGGAATGGATTATGCTCCCTTGCCAGCAGGCAGAGGCAGACAAGCATCTTTCAATAATGTCATCAGTAGTGCAGCATTGACAGAAGCCAGTAATTGCCTCCAGCAGGTGGCAAGATATGTGGAATGGTGCAGCAGTGCAGATTACCTTTCCTCTCTTATCTCACTCTACACTCTTCCTCGGGAACTCTACTCCTCTGGTAGATTCCTATCTCTGCCCTTCTCTGCCACTGCCAACTCCAGACTTCGTTCATTCCATCTTGCTGCTTCATATGCCTGAACAAACTACCCAAGTCTGTGCGTTGGGCTCCTATTCAAATGCAAGCTAAAAACGTACCTCTTTGAAGCCGCTTTTGGATCCTGATGCTCCTCGCTTTGTTGTCCACTACTTATGTGTATCTTACCATACTCTAGTCCCCAGTTTGCTATGTGTTTTGTCTTGATTAGACTATAAGCTCTGATGAGCAGGGACTGTGTCTTGCATCTATGATGAAATTAGACTTACCTGCTAATTGTAGTTCCTTGAGGAACTCCAGTCTAGTCCCGACATCTAGGGTTTATGCACCTTCTCCAGCAGCTATGGAGACTGAGAAATGTCATTCCTTTGATGACAATGGTACAAATACTCCTGGGACTGCCTCCTCTGTCCAGTAATCTATTGACAAAGCAAACTCACCCAAGCAACAATCAAATAGAAAGTATATAACAAATGGAACTTAATGTAAACTTAATTATCTAACTAACAGGAAACAAATACTCCCGTTATCATTCAATTGAACTAAATGATCGTACTTACGTATAGGAACCTGTGCTAAGGAACACCACACTTCCCCACTCCCTGAAGGATCCACCCGAATCCCTCTCTATTCTTCAAACCTCTGCGCATCTATATGGCCCATTAGCTTCGTCCTCTTATACTTTAGTGGAAAATAGCGTGCTTCAGGCTCACCGCAGAGAATAATCAGGGAGGGATACGGGACTAGACTGGAGTTCCTCAAGGAACTACAATTAGCAGGTAAGTCTAATTTCATCTTCCTTATCATCCCTCCAGTCTAGTCCCGACATCTAGGGATGTAACAGAGCAGTGAAAGCTTTTCCTATCGGGAAGGACCCGCCAGGCCAGCCTGAAGCACCGCTGCGCTGAAGACAGTATCCCTTTCCGCCTGCACATCAAGACGGTAACGCTTAACAAATGTATTAAACGATGACCAAGTAGCAGCCCTACAAATTTCAATAGCGTGTACCAGACTGTACTCTGCCCATGACGCCGCTTGTGCTCTCGTCGAATGAGCTCTAATGCCTTCAGGAACTGACTTCCCTTTCAGAATGTAAGCTGACGCTATCGCTTCTTTAAGCCATCGCACAATGGAAGCTTTACTAGCCACTTCCCCCTTTCGTGCACCACCAAATAGGACAAAAAGCCTATCCGTACTTCTGAAACTTGCCGTTCTCTGAAGATACCTTTTCAGCGCTTGTCGAACGTCCAGCGCATGGGAGGATCCGGAGCTAGACTTTCCTCCCGGCTCGACAAACACTGGAAGAGAAATGGTTTGACTGACATGAAAAGCCGATACTACCTTTGGTAAGAAAGACGGCACTGGCCTCAAAACCACCTTATTATCATAAAATGTCAAAAATGGCTTCTGACAGGACAGCGCCTGTAGCTCAGAAATCCTACGTGCCGACGCAATTGCCACCAAAAATATTGTTTTGAGTGTCAGATCCTTATCTGACGCCTTTGCCAACGGTTCAAACGGTTCGCGCGTCAATGCGTCTAACACCAAACCCAGATCCCACCGAGGAACTGGAGATCTACAAGGTGGCCTCAGAAGAGACACCGCTCGCAAAAACCGCTTAACATCTGGATGCGTTCCCAGTGTCTCCCCTTTTATCTTTCCCCTGTAACATGCCAGAGCTGCTACCTGCACACGCAAGGAGGCAGCTGCTAAACCCTTGTCAAAACCATTCTGCAAGAAAGCCAGCACGTGCGACACCGCCACACCCAACGCCTGACTTCTTCTTTCTGCACACCATTCTTCAAAGATCCACCAGATACGCACATACACTAACGACGTAGATCTCCTCCTAGCCTTCAACATCATGGAAATGATGGCTGAGGAATACCCTTTCGCTCTCAGCCTCGCCCTTTCAAGAGCCAAGCTGTAAGCGAGACTCGATCCACCTGGGGCATGAGTATGGGACCTTGAAACAAGAGGTCCTTCCGAACCGGCAGACGCCAGGGCCGATCCACCAAAAGTCTGACTAGATCCGCATACCATGGCCTTCTCGGCCAATCCGGCACTATCAGAATCACCATTCCCTTGTGAATCTCTATCCTCTGCAGAACTCGACCTATTAAAACCCAAGGGGGAAACACGTACAGGAGCTGCCGCTCCGGCCACCTTTGAATGAGAGCATTGAGGCCCTCCGACATTCTTTCCTTTCTTCTGCTGAAAAATCTGTTTGCCTTTGCTGACTCTAATGTCACCATTAGATCCATTACTGGCTGCCCCCAGCGGTTCACTATCAACTCAAACACCTCTGGATGCAGCACCCACTCTGCTGAGTCCAATTTGACCCGACTCAGAAAATCGGCCGTCACATTGTCTACTCCTGCTACATGTGTCGCGAACAGCGCCAGTAGATGTGCCCCAGCCCACTCCAACAGGTGATCAGCCTCGGATTCTAGTGGCGCACTGCCAGTGCCACCCTGCCGATTGATGTATGCAACCGCGGTTGCATTGTCGGAGAATATGCGTACCGCTCTGCCCTCTAGACAATTCCGAAAATCCCTCAGCGCCAGAGCAACCGCTCTCAACTCCAATCTGTTGATGGACCAAGCCTTCTCCATGTCGGTCCACTGTCCCTGAGCAAAAGTTCATTCAACGTGCACCCCCCATCCCAAGAGAATGGCGTCCGTCATAAGGGATATCCAGATGGGCATTCCCCTTTCCAGCACGTCTGACTGTAACCATCATTGCAGCGCCTGCCTCGTATCCGGCCAACATGGAAGTATCCAGGACAGAGGATCATTCTGGTGTGACCATCGTCTGAGCAATGCCCTCTGAAGCGGTCTCATATGCGCTCTCCCCCTCGGCACCAATTCAAATGTCGCCGCCATTGTACCTATCAACTGCAGATAATGCCATGCTGTGGGAATACTTCAGCTTAGAAAGGTTCTGACTAGGCTTCTCAAGCTCTGAGCTCTCAACCGAGGCAGAAACACCTTCCCTATCTGTGTATCAAAATGTGCTCTGAGATACTCCAGGTTTTGCAAAGGCTGTAGCCTGCTCTTTGCCCTGTTGATCACCCAGCCTAGACTCTGAAGTAACTCCACCATTCTGGCAGTCGCCACCTTGCTCTCTTTTCTGGACTTTGCCCGTATCAACCAATCGTCCAAATATGGGTGTACCAAAATTCCTTCTTTCCTCAACGCCGCCGCTACAACTACCATGACTTTGGTGAATGTCCGAGGAGCCATTGCTAACCCGAACGGTAATGCGCGGAATTGAAAACGCCCCATCGGTAGTGCAAATCTGAGGAACTTCTGATGCTCTTGCCGAATGGGTATGTGAAGATACGCCTCTGACAAATCCAGAGCGGTGAGGAACTCCCCTGCCCGTACGGCTACAATAACCAACCGCAGAGTTTCCATCCGAAAATGCAATATGCAGAGACATCGATTTACCTTTTTGAGATCCAAGATGGGACGAAAGGATCCCTCCTTTTTTGGCACTACAAAATAAATGGAGTATCGACCGCACCCGCACTGTTCCTTTGGTACTGGAACCACCGCATTGAGTCTCAGCAGACGTTCTAATGTCTCTTGCACTGCCTGGACCTTCAGAGGTGTTTTGCATGGGGATTGAATATAAGCATCGGCCAGTGAGTTTTGGAACTCGAGAGCATAGCCCTCTCGAATGATTTCCAACACCCACCGGTCAGTAGTAATTCGGGCCCAAGCAGGATAAAACTCCCGTAACCGCCCTCCTACGGGTACCATTTCCTCTTGGGCCCCTCTGGCTTCATTGTGACTTTCTAAGATTCGAGGGGGAGGGAGCTGCAAACCCTCTGTTTGTCCCTCTAAAACCTCAAAACCCTTGACTTCTATAGGAGAAACATCCCCTTTGAAATTGTCCAAATCGGATTGGGTGGAAACGGCGAAAATCTCTCTGCTGATTCCTGTTAGATGGCAAAGGTTTCCTCTGCTGTTGCTTGTCCTCCGGGACTCTTCCTCCCTTAGATTCCCCTAAATCTTTTACCAACTTATCCAAATCTTCTCCAAATAGTAACTTACCCCTAAAAGGAACCATCTGCCGCCCAGTTCGCAGCCAAAGATAATGCTGAGCTGCTACCACTGACCCCATACTCTTAAGACAGACTCCTACTAAGGCCATAATGAATGTCCTCTAGGTAAGCAGTCCCTGACTCTAACTTGGATGCTTCCCCTTCAGTCTCGTCCAATTGGTCTCCTTGAACATGCTGTGACCAATGGAGACAGGCACACGCCACCCAGGCCCCACAAACCGATGCCTATAAGGAAAGTGCACAGACGCCGAATACCTGTTTCAACAAGGTATCTAGCTTCCTATCTTGCACATCCTTAAGAGCGGCACTACCTTCCACCGGGATGGTAATCTTTTTGGTCACTGCCGATACCGCTGCATCTACCTTTGGTGATTTAAACAATTCCCGATCCTGATCTACCAACGGGTATAGTCGAGCCATAATCCTGGAATCTTTAAGCCCTGCTTCCGGCATGTTCCATTTTTCCTGAATCATCTACCACATCATTCTATGAATTGGGAAGGCTCTTTGTGTTTTTCGAAACGCCTGTAACAAAGGATCCTCTAAGGATGCATCCTCTGCCGGCCCTGCAGACGGGATATTTAATGCTTTTAGAGTTTCCCCTATTAGAGCCAGTAACTCGTCCCGTCTAAAGACTCTGACCACCCTCGCTTGATCTTCGTGTTCTGCTAACTCTCCTTCCTCTAACTCCTCCTGTACCTCTGTGTCCTGGTCTCCGTCCTCTGAAAAAGGACTCTCGAAGGCTATTGACTGGTCCTGCAAATTCTTTTCCTTTCTCGATCTCTTGGACGGAACCTCTATGAGCCCCAAGCCCAGAGGAGTCCCTGGTCACTTTTCGTCCCAGTTCGCTTCTAGTGAAGGCGCTTCAGTGTTCTTATTACCACCCTTTAAGACCTGTTGCAAGAGAGCCACAAAATCCTGGGAAAAAATTGCTCCTAGCCCACCAGGCAAAGTCGGCTGAGAAGTAGCCTTATCTGGAGCCGAGGAAGGCCCGGCCACCGGTTCTAGCAAAGGCACGGGGGGAGATGCAGGAACTGGCAACACCCCTTTTGGGTCCTCTGCAGTAACTTCTACGACCGGCTCCATAGAAATCACTTCCTGAGAGCAGGTCCTACAGGTCCCTGCGTCTGAAACTGAGCCCTTTCTAAGACTGCAGAGTAAACAAAGTGCCTTAGAAGGCATGTCTCCTCTACCTTATAGACTAACTACTTTTATTCCCAATAGCTAAAGATTATTCACCTTGCCAAAGCAGATTAATCCTTCTATCTAGAGATCTATATACATAGCACCACAATAGAATGATCTACCTATAGTTATCTATATAGACAGATATCCTCAGCAATAAAAACCACCGCAGCACTGTATATCTATTTATTTATATATATATCTACATACCCAAAGATAAGCTGTTTTGAGTTCAAAAACGAAATCGCTGAGGAAACGTTCTCCGTTTCCCACCTACAGTGCTGGAATCAGACAGTGACTGGATTGCAACAGAAAATCCCTCCCCTCGGGTTTTTCTGTAGGCCCGATACTCGCACGGCTTTCCCGCGCTTCTGCCACGGGGCCGCGGCCCACCGGAGCCAAACGCTGCCTTCGCGTCGGTCCCCCTGCTTATGCACCACGCAAAAGGTAAGCCACTTACCTGAAATCCAGCAGTCTCTGCGTTCACCTAACGAGTCTCCCCGCGCTCAGCCAAACAGCGGCTTCCGCGTCGGGAGAGACTCGCACTCTGAGGAGCCAGTACTTCTGGAACCAGCAGCCTTGCCGTGCGGTCTCACCACACTCGCTGAAGACTGCTGCCGTGCTCTTGTGCTCTCACTGCCGGTTCCTCACCCAACAGTGGGTTCGGGAACCGGAGCCCAGCCCTGTAGATTTTAAAGGGTACCTTCCTCCCCTGCAGCCTGCCTGAAGAGAAGAGGGAGACAGGAAGGGGGCCTTAGCACAGCTTCTCCTCTCAAAAGATAAAAGTCTTCCTTTTTTTTTTTTTTTCCAATCCAATAAGAATAAATTTAACAATAACAACTATCCTCTCTAATCTACTTTCCTTAAATGTTTCTCCAGTGAGCCTTCAACTTCTAGGCTCACCAACCTCCAACTGCTATGGAGACTGAGATTACTGGACAGAGGAGGCGGTCCCAGGAGTATTTGTACCAGTGTCATCAAAGGAATGATGTTTCTCAGTCTCCATAGCTGCTGGAGGAGGTGCAAAAACCCTAGATGTCGGGACTAGACTGGAGGGAGGATAAGGAAATGTACAGCGCTGCATACGCCCTGTAGCACTATACAAATGTTTAGTAGTAGTACTAGTAGGCCTACACTACAGTGCAGTAGCCTTAGGAATGAGTCTGGAAGGGCTCAAGGGTGCTCGGAATGAAGGTATGCCCTTGAATCCTCAAGCTAACAGCCACCCAGAATCCAGGGCTGTTTCCACAGGATACTAATGCTTGGTGGCAGGGCCGGTGCTAGGGTTTCTGGCACCCCCCTGCAAACTATAGATCAGTGCCCCCTCCCTCATTACTATTAATGCTGGCTACAATTTTCCAAAACTCCTTTCTGAACTCTTTTCACAAGATGCTAGTATTTCTCCTTCAAATCCAATGTTGTAAGAAAATTGCAGTGAAGGGCAAATTCATAGCCAGAATAAAAATAACTACAGAACAGTACATATTTAGCATCATATGAACAGGCTGTGATAGTCCAAAGACATGCTAAAATTTAGATAAGGATCAAAAGAAAGACATTCAGTTGTATGGACAACTCAGAATTTTTTTTTTTTTTTTTAAGTGCCATCAAGTCAGTGTTGACTCATAGCGACCCAGCTACCTCTGGGTTTTCTTGGCAATGTATCACCAGAAGTAGACTGCCAGCCTTTTCTTCCAAGGCAATGGAGGGTAAAGTGACTTGCCCAAGGTCACAAGGAGTGCCAGTGGGAATCATGAATTATTTTACTCATTGACAAAATAGGCAGGAAAAAGATTTTGTACAGAATGTAAGAATCAGCAACATGATAACCATGAATCAATGTATATCTAGAAACTATAAGCAAAATTGGTATAATGTTGATGCAAAGAATAGTCGCAATGTAGTCTGTCATAATAGGAAGACAGGAACAACTAACAGGTTTCAATGACAAGCCAGTAGGTTACAAGCTGTAGCACTATGAAGAATAATTATTAAAATTAGCCAACAGTATACAAGCATGTCATTATACTGCTGTACAATAAAAAATATACTCTGTATATATCTGGATTGGAGGAGGAGCCTAATGTTTAGAGCAGCATCCTGGAGACCAAGAGACCAGCATTTGATTCCCACTGGCATTCCTTATGGCCTTGGGCAAGTCAAGTTACCCTCTATTGCCTTGAAAGAAAGGTCAGGCAATCTACTTATGGTCAACACCTTGCTAGGCATGGTCAACACCTTGCTAGGCAAGGTCAACACCTTGCTAGGCGTGGCCAGAGGGTGATGAAGGGCCATGTGTGAAAACTCATTGTGGGGCCTCATTTGCATAAATTTAATTTTAAAATTTATATGCTGCCCATCTAAACTCCTTGATGGCTTCCAAACATACATATGTAAATTATTTAAATAGATGTTACAATATAATAAACAACAATCATGAATCAAAATCAATTTAAAACCACTTTCTCATACCCACAAAATAACAAACCAGTATAAAGATCTACCTACCGGATTTATTTGGTCAGTGTTATGACCAGCTTATTGATGAGGAAAGATATAAAAATGAGAAAAACGAAGCCTGGTAGCCATTATTTTATTTATTTTATTTATTTATTTATTTTATTTATTTATTTTAGTTTCTTATATACCGCACTTTTTGAGATCAGCGTGGTTCACAGGGAACAATAACAAAAACCAGAACAACAGGCTGTTCGGTATTACATATAACAGGGGTAACAACTTGGATCAAACTGGGAGAACTATATACATGGAATATGTATTAATTCAAGATCATAGTGCCCAGGCTGGACTGGACCATGCTAGAGCTGAAGAGCCCAGAAATCAGCAGCAGTGATGCTATAGATTACTAAGAAAAATGAAACAGACGTTCTCTTAAAATTTGAGATTTCCTCGAATCTGAAGCGACAAAACATTTTAAAACTTCAGACTGGCAGCTCAACAATGCAAACTACACATCTCAAAGACAATCCATATTGCACTACCAACCAGAAACATCCTACAGTTGACTACACACCAAGAACCAACAGTACAGGACCCATAGAGCAAATCTACCAATCCATAATGTCCAGAACTCCCACAGGGAAGAGCCTACCCAGCGAAAGGGCTGCACAATAAATACTGCAGTAGAACCTAGAACATCCATACACCTACTAGGAAAACCAAACAAGTCAGATTCCTACATGGAAACTCCATACTAACAGAATACCTGGCCTCAGTCATACACTTTAGAACATAGATAGACCCTCACCTAGTACAGAATAAATGACCACAAACTACCAAAAGAAAGCATAGTTGCTCACCTGTAATAGGTGATCTCTGGGAACAGCAGGAATTTAGTCCTCACATATGGGTAACGTCGGTACCAACGGAGCCTGCGAGGGAATGCTCCCCAGCGTCCAATTAGGAAGCTTTTGGGATCATCCAACAGCGCCTGCGTGCTGCCTTCCCGCCTTTTCCCAACTGCCTCTCTCCAGTTGAGTTTTAAAGCTGAGACAAAGAGAGAGAGAGGGAAAGGGAAAGAGAAAGATAGAGAAATACAAATCCTAGGGGAGGTGGGTGGGTTGTGAGGATTAAATTCCTGCTGTTCCCGGAGATCACCTGTTACAGGTGAGTAACTATGCTATCTCCAGGAACAAGCAGGAATGTAGTCATCACATATGGGGACTCCCTAGCTTTAGATGCCAGGGAGAGACCCCAGAAGTTGAGTGCCCCTGAGAAGGGCTCCATTTCCCCCCATGGATCTCTGGTATCCTACCAGGGATGGTGGGTAGGAGTTGATTAGGTATGGAACAGGTATTGGAGAACAGCCTGACCAAACAAGGCATCCCGGCGGGAGTCCTTGTCCAAGCAGTAATGGGCTGTGAAGGTATGAACCGAGGCCCAGGTGGCTGCTTGACAGATGTCGTCGATAGACACAGACTGCAGATGAGCCATTGAAGCTGCCATGGCTCTCACATTGTGAGCCGTGACATGGCCCTCCAGAGGAAGATTCTTACTCTGATAATAAGCAAAGGATATACACTGAGCAATCCAGTTGGATACTGTTCTCTTGGAGACTGGAAGTCCCAAATGAGAAGGATCAAAAGCAACAAAGAGTTGAGAGGACTTTCTATGTTGCTGTGTTTTTTCTAAGTAAAAGGCTAAAGATCTTTTACAGTCCAAGGTGTGAAGATTCCTCTCTGCATTTGATGCATGAGGCCTGTCAGACGGCTGCCTGGGTGAGAATCTTCACACTCTTGGCAAGTGCATATTTCTATATGATTTGCAAGGTATTGTGGGCAATGTAGTTCATTCACACCAGACACAGCTGCTGACAATAATTTAGTTGTGCTCTTGGGTAAAGCCAATAAGATATTTATTTATGGGGTTATTTCTCCCAACACAGATATGCTTGGTAGCACATAAATTAGGTTACTTGCTTTCAGTGTTAACTTGGAAAAACAAAGTCAAAATCAGGAAAACAACAAATGAAAAGCCACAAAGCAAGAAACAAACTGTTCTTTTCAGGTTAACTTCTGATTACTTCCCACATAGATACAGAAGTGATTCTCTCCTAGCTCACAAGCAATTAGGTAAGGCTTAATTGCTAGCAGTTATCCAGCTGAAACCCCTTAGCTGGCTTGCTTTCTACTGTGTGGGTCAAATCCTGCTTCAGGAGCTTTTCTGGGTAGATTAAAGAACAAATTTGTATTTCTTTGTGATGGTTGCTGTACTTTATAACAGAAAGTTACCAACGGAGTTTAGATAGAGAGCAGTCCATATAAACAGGATCCTCATCTGCTATTATTCCCCCTTGTTCAACAAGCATGGGTTCAATATCATGGATTGGCACAGATGAATCTCTCAATGGAGCATTTTCAGGAGAATACTTGTTTCCCTGCTGTCTTTCAAGGTTATAGCTAGGGCATAGATCAGTGTTCATACCTGAGCTTCCATTGCTGCTAGAGTTCCTCTCTATATAGCCTGGCCAGTATGTAGTCCAGTTCTTATGTCCAGCCTTACAATCCAGATCCCTGGACACTGGATCTCTCTTCACATACCTTCTGGCACAGGTCTTAGGGTCCCTTCCATGTGCTGCCGTCTCCTTCACAGGTAGCCTCTGGTGATTCCTAGCTCTGCAGCACCATTCCACTGGCTTTCCCCAGTCCAATGGTGTATGCTGGCCCTTGGAATACCTCGCAGTATACGTACTGCTTTGGACTCTTCTAGACCTCTCAAAGGCTTTTCTCTTCCTTCTTCCAAAGGGTCTCTTTCCCTCTCTGTCCGTCCGGTTTGGCTTCTGCTTCTGATGATCCTTCAGATGAAACTGATGATCAACCTCAAGCTGATTCTCAGGATACTGAGGACAATTCTCTGGATATCCAAGGTGATCATGAAGATGATCATCTGTAGAATAAACTCTACTCTTATTCTGCTTAGATGAGTGCTCCTCCCTAACACAGCGCAGCTGTGCTGAATCAGGCCCTGCCCTTTGAGATGAGTGCTTAGGGATTACCTCATAGCCCTCCTGATTGAACACACGTTTCCCCACTTCAGCTCCTCTAATGGCTGTTGGAAACCTGGTGCATTCTGGGACTGGTAGTCTTTTATGGCAAAATTCTGTTTTCTTATTTCTACCAGAACTGACAGGTTGCTTGTTCAGAGTCACTTCACCTTTTCTATAGCTCCTTCCTGAGCTATGATAAGCTTCCTTATCACATACCCCCCTGCTTAAGTTATTACGGACTGGTGTAACTGGTGAAACTTCTTCTCTACAGTCCGTAATCCGGGAAAGGGCATCCACATTCTTGTGTAACTTCCCAGCACGATGTTCAACTTGAAAATCAAATGCCTGTAAGGCCATGTACCAGCGTGTCAACCTGGCATTGTGGTTCTTCATTTGCTGCAACCACTTAAGTGGGGCATGGTCCGTGACCAACTGGAACTTTCTCCCTGTAAGGTAAAAACTTAACGCCTCCACTGACCACTTGATAGCTAAACATTCTTTTTCTATTGTGGAATACTTTTGTTCAGCCGGTGACAACTTCCTGCTCAGGTACATCACAGGATGCTCCTCCCCATCATGACACTGGGATAGAACCGCTCCTAGCCCTACATCCGATGCATCGGTTTGAACCAGAAAGGGTTTCTTGAAGTCCACCCCTTTCAGTACCGGTCCTGTACACAATTTTCCTTTTAAGACTGAAAACGCTTTTTCAGCTTCAGGTGTCCACTTTAGCTGGTTTGGACAATTCTTCCGCAGCATATCCGTGAAAATTGCACTTTTCTCTGCGAATTGCGGTATAAACCTGCGGTAGTATCCAATAAGTCCTAGGAAACTTCTTAGTTGTTTCTTTGTTGTTGGAGGAGGAAAATTCCTGATGCTATCTACTTTACTCATTAGAGGTTTAATTTTTCCTCTTCCCACTAGGTGGCCCAGGTATTTTACCTCCCTATTTGCAAAGGCACACTTCTTCGGGTTTAAAGTGATTCCCGCTTGCTTCATGGAGCACAAGACTGCCCTGATCCTCTTCAGATGCTCCGCCCAGGTGTTACTATGGATTATGACATCATCCATATATGCAAAAGCATAATTTTGGTGGGGTCGAAGTACCTGATCCACTAACCTTTGGCAGGTAGCCGCTGCTCCATGTAGTCCGAAAGGCATCCTCTTGAACTGGAAAAGGCCAACGGGGGTGCTGAACGCAGTCTTCGGCTTCGACTCCCTGGTGAGAGGGATTTGCCAATATCCTTTTGTCATATCAAGGGTGGTTAAGTATTGTGCCTGTCCCAGCTGGTCCAACAGCTCTTCAATTCTTGGCATTGGATATGCATCAAAAACTGATATGGCGTTTACCTGCCGGAAGTCAATACAAAATCTTAAAGATCCATCAGGCTTCGGCACCAGGACTATGGGGCTATTCCAGGGACTCTTTGACTCCTCTATTACTCCCATGTCCAACATCTCCTGGACTTGTGCCACTACTTCCTGTCTCTTGGCTTCTGGCAAGCGATATGGCCTTTGACGAACTAATTTCCCAGGTGGAGTCATTATTTCATGGGCAACCAAATGTGTCTCCCCAGGTATGGGTGTCAACACATCTGGGAATTCTTTAAGCAACTTCCTAATTTCTTCCTGTTGTACCACTGTCAGGTCCTCACCTATTTGGGGCTCTGATTTTTCTTTACAATCAGATACCTGGGGTCCCAAATCTTCCTCTTCATTCACCTCCCTCTCTCGGGCACAGGTGGCAGCTAGGCTTTTAACCCCTTTGACATCAGTAGAACCAAAGCCTTTGGTTCCACGTTCAGAATTCTCCAGGGATGTGACCTCCTCCACAGGTGGAAAACCCAGCCTCTCACAGATCAATTGGGCAATTCTGTCTCCTGTCTTCACATGATAATCATTCTGTCCAAAATTAAACAACAGAACTTTAATATTGCCCCTGTAATCGGGATCAATTACTCCCGCACCTACATCGATGAAATATTTAAGGGCTAATCCGGACCTTGGGGCTACTCTCCCATAACATCCAATAGGTATTTCCACTTGGAGACCAGTGTCAACCAGGGCTCTCCCTTGGCTAGGTACAGTCACATTTTCTATGCTGCACAGGTCAAACCCAGCAGCTTGAGGGGTTGCCCGCTTAGGAGCTTGGGCCTTCTCTGTGACCCTATGGTACTTTAGGACGAATGTCTGCTTTGGGGTAGCTTGGTCTTCTGGACGCTTAACCATCTTTTTAGCTGGGGTCTGAGGACTTCCAAATAAAGGCCCGGGAGCTATTACCATTAAACCTTCTCCCTCCTTCTTTCCTAGTCCTTCCACTAGACCCTGCTTAAATCTTGGCCAGTCTCTTCCTAGAACCAAATCAAAGGGTAGCCTAGGCACCACTGCTAACAGGACTTCCTCTTGTTCCCCCAGGCACTTAACCTTTAGCCTATAGGTGGGATATGATGTTGCAGCACCATGAATGCATCTGATGTGAACTTGGCTTTCAGGGGTTCTAGGCACAAATCCTTCTTCGGCCTCTATCCTCTTCCAAAGCCTTTTTGACATCATACTCTGGTCTGCCCCAGAGTCTAACAAAGCATTTGTGGTAATTCCTTGCACATCAACCATCAAAAGAAATCCATCTTTGGGCTGTTTTAAATCCACACCCACTAAGCTAGTGTGTGTCTGGCATCTCTTTTCTAAATGTCCCCATTTTCCACACTTGAAACATTTCTTTCTATTCCACTGTGTCATCTGGTTTGATACAGTACATTCATTTTCAGAAACATTTTTAATTATTCTCTTTTCTGATACAGCACATCTTGCCTCAGCACCAATCTTCAGAGGGCCACCCATTCTATGGCAAGCCTGCGTGGCTTCCAAGAATCTCTCTGCTAGCATGGTTGCCTCTCCAAGATTTTGGCAATTTTGCTGTATAAGGAAAGTGTGCAAATCTTTAGGGACCGCACACATAATTGTTCCAGCATTATAATGTCTAATAACATTTCTACCGTCTTTTGCTCAGGCTCCAACCATTTTACAGCTAAACCTCTGATTCTCTGACTCAGAGCCCTGGGTGTTTCACCCACTCTCAATGTAGTAGCTCTAAACATTCGCCTATACTCTGAAATAGACAACCCTAGGTGATCTCTAATAGCAGCCTTTACATCCTTATAATTCAAAGCCTGGGCTGCTGGCATTGCTCTGTAAGCTGCAAGCGCCTCTCCAGTTAATGAGGCTGCCAGCCTTACTGCCCACTGGGTCTCTGGCCATGCTAATGCTTGTGCCACTCTTTCAAAAGACTCTAGAAAATCATCAACATTATCATCTGGAGTTAGCTTCCCAAAACTAAATGCCCCAATCCCTTGATTGAGTCCCACACTGTCCACATGTGGTATACCAGTATTTACAGCTGGTCTTGCATCTGTTCCACTTTGGTTCTGCAGCTGAACTAGGGCTTGCACCAGATCAAGCACTGGCTTCTGCTGGTCCATTAAGGCTTTCATAGCAGTGTCATGTGCTTGCTGCGATAGCTCCTGTTGCCTGCTAAACTGGGCTGCCATCCAGCTAGCCATCTCCCTCGGATCCATCTTGAACCCTGTAAGAAAATACAAAGAAAAAAACACAGTGCACCACCTTCCAAACAGGTGTTTTTTTTCTACACTCTTTTTTTTTTTTTCCAATTACCCTGTGCTTACTCCCATCCACCACTAGACATGCCCAGGTACTTATTACCTTGTCTCAGTGATGAATCCAGCTCTGCACAGGGTCTTTTCCTCCTGGGACAGCTTCCTGGAACAACCCCTTTTCCTCCAAAGTGCAGTTGAGGGAAAATCTTTTTTTCCAGCTTTAAACTTGAACTGTAGTTGTAATCCTCAGCAAGTAAATCCCCTTTGTGCAAAAGCAATCCGAAAAACTACGCCATTTGTCAGACGGCTGCCTGGGTGAGAATCTTCACACTCTTGGCAAGTCCATATTTCTATATGATTTGCAAGGTATTGTGGGCAATGTAGTTCATTCACACCAGACACAGCTGCTGACAATAATTTAGTTGTGCTCTTGGGTAAAGCCAATAAGATATTTATTTATGGGGTTATTTCTCCCAACACAGATATGCTTGGTAGCACATAAATTAGGTTACTTGCTTTCAGTGTTAACTTGGAAAAACAAAGTCAAAATCAGAAAAACAACAAATGAAAAGCCACAAAGCAAGAAACAAACTGTTCTTTTCAGGTTAACTTCTGATTACTTCCCACATAGATACAGAAGTGATTCTCTCCTAGCTCACAAGCAATTAGGTAAGGCTTAATTGCTAGCAGTTATCCAGCTGAAACCCCTTAGCTGGCTTGCTTTCTACTGTGTGGGTCAAATCCTGCTTCAGGAGCTTTTCTGAGTAGATTAAAGAACAAATTTGTATTTCTTTGTGATGGTTGCTGTACTTTATAACAGAAAGTTACCAACGGAGTTTAGATAGAGAGCAGTCCATATAAACAGGATCCTCATCTGCTATTATTCCCCCTTGTTCAACAAGCATGGGTTCAATATCATGGATTGGCACAGATGAATCTCTCAATGGAGCATTTTCAGGAGAATACTTGTTTCCCTGCTGTCTTTCAAGGTTATAGCTAGGGCATAGATCAGTGTTCATACCTGAGCTTCCATTGCTGCTAGAGTTCCTCTCTATATAGCCTGGCCAGTATGTAGTCCAGTTCTTATGTCCAGCCTTACAATCCAGATCCCTGGACACTGGATCTCTCTTCACATACCTTCTGGCACAGGTCTTAGGGTCCCTTCCATGTGCTGCCGTCTCCCTCACAGGTAGCCTCTGGTGATTCCTAGCTCTGCAGCACCATTCCTCTGGCTTTCCCCAGTCCAATGGTGTATGCTGGCCCTTGGAATACCTCCCATTATACGTACTGCTTTGGACTCTTCTAGACCTCTCAAAGGCTTTTCTCTTCCTTCTTCCAAAGGGTCTCTTTCCCTCTCTGTCTGTCCGGTTTGGCTTCTGCTTCTGATGATCCTTCAGATGAAACTGATGATCAACCTCAAGCTGATTCTCAGGATACTGAGGACAATTCTCTGGATATCCAAGGTGATCATGAAGAAGATCATCTGTAGAATAAACTCTACTCTTATTCTGCTTAGATGAGTGCTCCTCCCTAACACAGCGCAGCTGTGCTGAATCAGGCCCTGCCCTTTGAGATGAATGCTTAGGGATTACCTCATAGCCCTCCTGATTGAACACACGTTTCCCCACTTCAGCACCTCTAATGGCTGTTGGAAACCTGGTGCATTCTGGGACTGGTAGTCTTTTATGGCAAAATTCTGTTTTCTTATTTCTACCAGAACTGACAGGTTGCTTGTTCAGAGTCACTTCACCTTTTCTATAGCTCCTTCCTGAGCTATGATAAGCTTCCTTATCACAGGCCTTGGAAAAAACACAGGTAGGTAGACCGCTTGGTTTAGAGGAAAAGGCGAGACCACCTTTGGCATAAAGTGTGGATGAGTCCTAAGGACTACCTTATCATGATGGAACCTTGTATAAGGTGGATCACCTAATAGCGCTTGCAACTCACTAATGCGACGTGTTGATGTGATTGCAATGAGAAAGATAACCTTCCAAGAAAGGAATTTCAAGGAGGTAGTAGCTAAGGGTTGAAAAGGTGGCTTCATGAGCTGCCCAAGAACCAGGTTTAAGTCCCATGCCACTAGTGGTGGCCTAATGGGAGGCTTAGTTAGAAGAAGGCCTCTCATAAATCTTACTATAAGAGGATTAGAGGAAATAGGTTGTCCATTTAGATGCTTAAAGGAAGCTGCAATAGCACTCAAATGGACTCTTACTGAGTTAGTCTTCAGACCTGCATTGGACAAATGAAGGAGATACTCCAGCAATGATTCCAGAGGTATCGCAAGGGGGTTAAGACCCTTCTGCGAACACCATATGAAAGCATAAGAGCGTCTCGTGGAAGGTTTCCTGGAAGCAAAAAGAATATCTTTTACTTGCTGAGGGAGATTAAGATCATGGAGATCTAGGCCTTCAGCAACCAAGCCCTGAGACGCAGAGACTGGGGATTGGGATGCCATAACATTCCGTCCTCCTGGGATAGGAGATCTGGAGCAGACCCTAACTCCAGGGAGGGAGCTTGAGAGAGATGTAGAAGCAGAGGGTACCACAGCTGCCGTGGCCAATGTGGAGCTATGAGAATCATACGGCCTCTATCTCTCTGAAGCTTGAACAGGGTTTTGGGAATTAGGGGAATGGGTGGAAAGGCATACAGGAAGTCTTGACCCCAGTAAAGGAGGAAAGCATCCATGGCCTGAGCCTTCTCAGCCAGAATTCTGGAACAGAACTGGGGAAGTTTGGCATTCCACGGACTTGCAAAGAGGTCTATGTCCGGGGTTCCCCAAATTTGAAAAATCTTGGCCACCTGGTCTGCATGCAGAGACCACTCGTGTGGAAGCAGAACTCGACTGAGTCTGTCTGCCCAAGAGTTTTGTATGCCTGGAAGATACACTGCCAGGAGATGAATTTGATGCTCTCTGGCGAGGGCCCATAGTTGCAAAGCTTCGTTGCAAAGCGACAGAGAGCCTGTTCCCCCCTGCTTGTTCAAGTAGAACATGACTACTTGATTGTCCATATGAATGAGGACTGTCTTGTAGCTGAGCAGGGTGTGGAACACTCGAAGAGCAAGGAAGATTGCTCTGAGCTCCAAGAGACTGATATGTAGATGAGTCTCCTGTGGAGACCAGGTGCCTTGGGTGGAGAGGTCTTGCAGATGAGCTCCCCAAGCCATCGGAGAAGCATCTGTTGTGAGAGTTGCTTGGGGTAAGGGTTGTTGAAAAGGGGACCCCAGCAACAAGTTTTGAGTGGACTTTCACCATTGGAGGGACAAAGTAAGGCAACTCGTGTTTGCTATTTTGTCTGACAGGCATCCTGATGCCTGGGTCCATTGAGTGGATAAAGTCCACTGGGCTGCCCTCATATGAAGGCGAGCATAGGGAACCACATGCACAGTAGATGCCATGTGGCCTAGTAGTTGTAGCATTTCTCGGGCAGTGATATGAGACTTCAGCACTGCTTGAGAAGCTAACTGCACAATGCGAAGGCAGCGGGCCTGGGGGAGATAGGCCCTTGCCTTTATGGTATCCAGCAATGCTCCTATGAACTCTAAAGACTGCGTGGGAGTTAGACTGGATTTTGGGATGTTTATGACCAGACCCAAATACTGAAGGATACGCATTGTGCAGGATAGAGAAGTCCTGGCCTCTGACTCTGTTGGGACTCGAATGAGCCAGTCGTCTAAGTAGGGGAAGACGAATATCCCTAGAGTGCGTAGAAATGCTGCTACTACAGCCATGCAATTCGTGAACACCCTTGGAGCTGAGGCCAGACCGAAAGGAAGCACCCTATATTGGTAGTGCTTTCCTTGAAAAAGGAACCGAAGAAACCTTCTGTGAGTTGGATGGATGAGAACATGGGTGTACGCATCCTTGAGATCTAGAGAACAAAGCCAATCCTGACTCTGAAGGTATGGCAGCAGAGTTCCGAGAGAAATCAACTTGAATTTCTCTTTGACAAGGAATTTGTTCAATTCTCTGAGGTCCAAGATAGGTCTGTATCCCCCTGTTTTCTTTGGGATAAGGAAATAGGGGGAGTAAAACCCTGCACTCTGCTGATGGATGGGTACTTCTTCTATTGCCCCTTGGGCAAGAAGCATAGTGACTTCCTGACCTAACAGGTTTCTTGAAAGATTTCTTTCTAGCAGGATCAGCTGTGGACTTGGATAATCTATCCAAGGTGGAGATGTCAGCATCCAACTCATTGTTTTTTTTCTGCGAATCTCTACCAAACAGGTTCTCACCAGGACAAGGGATATTTCCCAATTTGTCTTGTACCCAGAGCGCCAGATCAGATGCCTGGAGCCAAGCGATTCTACGTGCACCTATGGCAATGGCAGAGGTTCTGCTTATGCACTCAAAACAGTCAAAAGCTGCACGGTTGACAAATTTAGAAACATCTTGGGCATGCTTGACCAATGTGAGAAAATCCCGTCTTCTATCCTCAGGAAGAATAGGACTCAAAGCCTCTAAATCACCTGTGACCTCCTTCAGGAACATTCCCATGTATAGACTATAGGAACTGATCCTGGCAGAAAGCATGGAAGCTTGGAAGACACGACGTCCAAAAGCATCCAGAGTTCTGCATTAACGTCCTGGAGGAATAGAGGCATGCCTCTTTGCACTCTTGATCCTTCTCATAGCTGATTCCACTACAATAGAGTGGTGAGGAAGCTGAGTTTTTTGGTAACCAGGACAAGGAGGGACTCGATACAGAGTATCCAGTCTACGAGAATGAGGAGAGGTGGTAAGAGGTGTCTCCCACATTCTTAACATGAGATCATGCAGAATCTCATGAATGGGCAAGGTAGCTGCCTCCTTGGGAGTTTTGGGATACTGTAAAATTTCCAACTCCTTTGCTCTGGGCTCTGTTTCAGGGGCAACAGTAATGGACAGACCCCGAGCCACCTCCCTGATAAAATCTTGAAAGGAAATATCCTCTGGAGGAGACATCCTACGCTTAGGGGAAGAGGGCTCCTCTGGGAGAAGCATTCCTGCATCGACAGAACTGTCAGAATCCTCAGATTCTTCTGAGGACTCAAAGTACCATCTGTCCGGATGCTCTTGAAGAGCCCGATACCCGTACCGACCGAAGTCGGTACCGGGAGTAATCGGTACCAGAGTATCGGTACCGGAAGGCATCAGATGACTGGGTACCGGCAATGCAGACACCGATGTCGATGCTGCCAGTACCGGTTGGATTGTCTCTCGCAGTTCCGAGGGCGTCGACACCGCAAGGAGAGCCGCCAGACTGCGCTCAATAGCCAGGACTCTCTGGTCTATCGACGCTGCCGATGCCTGGATGTCGGTACCGGAGAAGACCACCGGTACCCCAGAGCATGGCACCAGTAGTTCTGCCGAGGTCGAGGCCTCGAGAACATCCTGGAGTCCCGATAATGCTTTGGAAGCTGAAGCCTCCCGCCGGGGCAATTTTGCCGGTGCAGAATCCTCAAGGGCAACCCCAGAGGCATCTCGATGCTTAGAAGGAGATCTACCCTTTGAGGACCGGCTAGACTTATATAAGTTACCTGAGATCCACGGGAGGAAGACGAAGCCCTGGAAGACGTCGATGCCACCGAAGCTGCATCAGAGGGAAACAGGGTACTGAGCTTGACAGCTCGGTTCTGTTGACCTCTCTTGGACATCATGGCACAGGCCATACATTCCGAGATGGAATGGTCAGGACCTAAACATTTCAGACACCACTCATGGGTGTCGGTGATGGAGATGGTACCGCCACACTTGGTGCACTTTTTAAAACCCGAGGAGGGTTTCTCCATTATGGAAAAAATCCTGGGCCTAAGGCCCAAAATGGCGCGTGCACCTGAAAAGAATAGGAAAAAGTACTAAGAAATTTATTTATTTATTTATTTTTTTTAAAAGAATGAAGAAAGAAAAAAACGGCGGTACCGGTAAAGCGTTGAGGAAGGCAGATGCGACCACAAAAAACAAGAAAATTTTCTGCTGTGAAAGGAACACGACCTACTGGCTCCGCGGAAAACGAAGAAATGGAGAGAGGCAGTTGGGAAAGGTGGGAAGGCAGCACACAGGCGCTGTGGGATGCTCCCAAAAGCTTACTAATTGGACGCTGGGGAGCGTTCCCGTGCAGGCTCCGTCTGTGTCGACGTTACCCATATGTGAGGACTAAATTCCTGCTTGTTCCTGGAGATATATGCTGATACAAATTAAACTGAAATCCCAAGAAGCCAAACTCCACATGCAGTACAGCACCGGAGAAATAGATACAATGATGCATTTCCGCCTGTACTGGAAGAAAGGCCTGGCAATCTACTTCCGGTGACACTGCCAAGAAAGCCCAGGAACTTCTGGGTCGCCAGCAGTCAGGACTGACTCGAAGGCACACATTGCACATTGCATTGTACCAAATATAAATATAGCAAATGTAAATTTCAAAAACTGACATAGTCCAACCACTAAATTAAAAATTAAATTATTTTTCTACCTTTGTTGTCTGGCTATTTAATTTTTCTACTCAGTCTTTTGTTTTTGTCTTCTCTTAGCTCTTTTTACAGGAGCTTTTGTCCATTTATTATTTTCCTCTTTCTTTGTGTCATTTTGCTTCCTCCACTACATCCATCTCTGACACTGAACTTTATTTTCAGCTTTCTTCCATTTATTTTTCTCTCTCTCTATCCATTCAGATTTTGTTCCCATCCTCAATTTCCCTCTTTTTACTGTATCAATCTTCAGCTCTTCATCTTCTTCCTTCACCTTGGCCATCCTATTCTTCTTGCCCTTATTCCTCATTCTTTCACTAAATGGAAATTACACTTACTTGGTAATTGTGGTTCCTTGAGTGAGTCCAGTTTAGTCCTCCATCTCTGGGTTGTGCACCTCCTCTTGCAGCTTGGAGACTGGCATGTCAAAATCGTGACATCACTGGATGTAGCCTGCTGGTCTCTCCCATCAACCACAGTGAACTATTGACAAAGCACACTCAAAGGAGCAACAAAATAAGTAGCTAACATAACCAATATAATATTCAAATTGAACGAATAACAAATAACTATGTAAATATCTTCTCCTCTTAACAAGAAGGAAACTCCTCTTGTACCTTCGCCCTTCTGCCTTATTCAAAATCAGTATCAAGAAAGAAAAAGCAGAGATGAATAGAAAAGAACCGGATGATGCGGATACCATTACATGAATGCCTACCTGTAGACTGACCCTGCTCCCAACTACTCCACCACTGGTAACAAAACCACCCCAGGCAGGAATGAGGACTAAACTGGACTCACCCAAGGAACCACAATTACCAGGTAAGTGTAATTTCCATTTCCTTATCTTTCCTCCAGTTTAGTCCTCCACCTCTGGGATGTAACAGAGCAGTAATCATTGGGAAGGACCTTTCCAACCGGCTCACAACACCGCCGATCCAAAACAAGCATCATTCGCCGCTAGAACATCAAGGCAGTGCTTACTCTAAGTATGAAGAGACGACCAAGTAGCCGCTCTACAGATTTCCCCTGGCAGAACCAAACTGTGTTCTGCCCAAGAGGTTGCTTGCGCTCTGGTCGAGTGAGCTCGTAATCCCATAGGAACTGAATACCCCTGCACCAGATATGTTGACGCTATCATTTCCCTAATCCATCTAGAAATGGATGCCTTTGCTGCCGCCTCACCTCTGCAAGGGCTGCCAAACAAAACAAATAGCCGGTCTGATTTGTGGAAGGTTTCTGAAACTTTTAAATACTGTCGCAACACTCGTTTAATGTCTAACCGGCACAAGCTACGGTCCGATGCGTTTCCATCCAGCGAACCTAACACCGGAAGTGAAACTGTTTGATTTAGGTGAACCGGAGAGACCACCTTTGGCAAAACTGGTCGCAGCACCACTTTTTCTCTGGAAAAGGACAAAAATGGTTCTCTACATGGCAACGCTTGTAATTCGGAAATTCGCCTTGCCGAGCAGATGCAAATGCAATGCAATGTGTGCCTTCAAGTCAGTCCTGACTCCTGGCGACCTAGAAGCTCCTGGGTTTTCTTGGCAGTGTCACCGGAAGTAGATTGCCAGGCCTTTCTTCCGAGGCAATGGAGGGTTAAGTGACTTGCCCAAGGCCACAAGGAGTGCTAATGGGAATCAAACCCTGGTTGCTTGGTTACCAAGCCAGTGTTCTAACCACTAAGCTATTCCTCCACTCCAGATGGCAACCAAAAATACCGTTTTCAAAGTTAAGTCCTTAACCGACGCCTGATGCAAAGGCTCAAAAGATTCCCTAGCTAACGCCCCTAAAACCAAATTGAGATCCCACGACGGCACCATGATTCTATGAGAAGGCCGCAGCATGGTAACTGCTTAAAACCTTTCAGACCTGAATTTTTTGACAGACACCATATATATATCTATACATAGAATTCAATGAATAACATGACGTCCATTACAGTGGACATACGGTCTGAAAGGATTAAGAAAATGCAACACATCTGCATGCGAACCTAAAGGCACCCCTTGAAATTTCCCTCGGTAGCATGAAAGTGCCGCTAGCTGTACCCTCAAGGAACTGGCTACCAGACCCTTATCAAGCCCATCTTGCAGAAAACATAAGACCACGGGCACGGAAACCGCAGCCGCTCGAACCTGCCGCCGCAAATACCAGTCCTCAAATATATGCTAGATGCAGACATACGCCAAAGATGTGGACCGCTTCCTTGCTCGGAGTAAAGTCGCGATGACTGCTCCCGAATAACCCAAGCAAAGTTGTATATAACAAATCTGTGATAATAATACTATAAATACTACCAGCTCTGTAAACTGTAACAACGGACATATGTGAATATATATATATATACTCTGACTTTGCACTGTAAATAACCAATTAGACTCAGACATAAGATGCGGTTATGTCTAAATGTAAATAGTCACCCCAGTTACAACTTATGATGGTCTAATATGTAAATAGTTCCCCCAGTTACATCTCCAAGTTACCGTTCCTGTTCAATGTAAGCACAAGGCAGATTTGCCCTGCCCTGTACAAGAATTGTTGATTGTGAACCACACTGATATCAAAGAGCGCGGTATAGAAAAGCTTTTAAATAAATACATTTTCTTCAACCTAGCCCTTTCAATGGCCAAACCATAAGCGAGAACCGATCCACCTGAGGCATTCAAAGCGGCCCTTGTAGAAAAAGACCTCCGACGCTGGTAACCTCCAGGGATCCCCGTCGAGTAGCCGGACAAGATTGGCATACCACGGACGCCTCGGCCAGTCCGGCACCACCAACAGCACTCTCCCCTGATGAGCTTCAATACGCTGAACCACTCGACCTATGAGTACCCATGTGGGAAAGACATAGAGACCACCCGCCGATGGCCAATGCTGCATCAGGGCGTCGATCTCTTCCGACATCCTCTCTCGCCGTCTGCTGAAGAAACGACTCGTCTTTGCGGATTGGAAGGTTGCCATGAGATCCATGATTGGCGGGCCCCATCTATCGACTATTTGCGCAAACACATCTGGATGCAATTCCCATTCTCCGGCATCCACTTGAACTCTGCTGAGAAAGTCCACCATCACATTGTCCTTCCCCGCAATATGCGCTGCTGAGATCGCTGGAAGACGATGTTCTACCCAAGAGAACAGCACCTCTGCTTCTACTTCCATGGCTGCACTTCAGGTTCCGCCCTGCCGACTGATGTAAGCCACTGTCATGGAGTTGTCCGACAGCACTCTCACCGCTCGACCTGTCACCATAGCCTCGAACATTTTCAGCGCGAGATAGACCACTCTCAGCTCTAGCCGGTTGATTGACCATGTGCTCTCCTGAATGGTCCACGTGCCTTGAGCAAAGAGAGCTCCGCAATGTGCTCCCCATCCGGCGAGACTCGCATCTGTCAACAACGGGAGCCACTCCGGATGTTCCAGAGACATTCCTGCTTTCAGAGATCCTGGACTCAGCCACCACCAAAGAGACTGTCTGACCCGGAGTGGACAGGGAAGTCATTTGTTCAATTACTCGGACAGATGTGACCAGCATCAAAGCAGCGCCCTCTGCAACGGCCGCATATGGAATCTTGCCCAAGGCACCGCTTCCAAGGTCACCGCCATTGTTCCCAACACTCGAAGGTAACTCCAAACTGAGGGCGCCGGAGCTGATCTGAACCTGGGCACCAGCTAATGAAGAACTTGAACCTGACGATCCGGCAGAAACACATTTCCACTCCGAGTGTTGAACCGCACCCCCCAGATATTGGTGATCCAGGGACGGTACCAAGTGGCTCTTGGTCAGATTCACCACCCAACCAAGACTCTGCAAAAACTTCACTACCTTGTCTGTCACTTGAACGCTTTCAACCCTGGCTCGAATCAACCAATCATCGAGATAAGGATGAACCAGAATGCCTTCCTGTAATGCCGCAGCCACCACCACCATAATTTTGGTGAAAGTCTGCGGCGCCGTCGCCAGACCGAAGGGCAATGCTTGGAACCGATAATGCACCCAAGGAAGAGCAAACCGCAGAAACCTTTGATGAGCCTCCCTGATGGGAATGTGCAAATACGCTTCTGTAAGATCGAGGGAAGTCAAGTATTCTCCTTGGCGTACCGCCACAATGACCGATCTCAGCGTTTCCATCCGGAAATACGGAACTCGAAGACAGCAATTCACCCCTTTTAGATCCAAGATAGGGCGTAGAGACCAGTCTTTATTTGGTACCACAAAATAAATTGAGTATCGACCCAATCTGTAATCTGCCCTCGGAACCGGCACGACCACTCCTATCTGAAGAAGTCGGTCTAATGTATTGAGGATCGCCAGAGCTTTTTGCTGACCTTTGCAAGGACACATCACAAACGAATCCCGAACTGGCCTCGCGAGCTCCAGCGCGTAACCATCGCGAATTCTCTCTAACACCCACTGGTCAGATGTTATATGGGTCCAGGCAGGGAGAAATCCCAGAAGTTGCCCGCCTATCGATTGGCTCCCTACCGGGACCCGCCTTGTTTCATTGCGTTTTTCGAGTTGTCGCTGCAGAAGCTGCCGCAAAGCCTCTACTTGCTCCCCGAAACCCACGAAACCCCTGGGCTCTAGAAGCAAAGCGTCCCCTTTGGAAACCACCCAAACGAGACGTACGAAACCTCCTGAAATCCCTATACTGACCCCGAAAGGCCGGCAAGGGCCTTCCTTGCTTTGGTTTATCCTCCGGGTGTCTATCACCCTTGGACTCCCCTAAATCCTTAACCAATTTGTCAAGATCCTCTCCAAACAACAACTTTCCCTTAAAAGGCAGCTTGCTGAGGCACGACTTGGAAGAACCGTCGGCCGCCCAACTCGGCAACCATAGGGATCTCTGGGCAGCTACCAGCGAAGCCATACTGTTAGCTAATGCTTGAATCAAATTGTAATGCATATCCGCTAAATATGCCGACCCAGACCCTAGACAATCAGCTGCCGTATATCTTCCTGCTCCAGTCGGTTAGACTGTCGTAAGTGCTGGGACCATCTGAGACATGTTCTCGCAAACCAAGCTCCACAAATGGAAGCCTGCAAGGAAAGAGCGTCAGCCTCAAATGACTGTTTCAAGAGACCATCAACTTTCCTATCCTGCGCATCCTTTAAAGCCGTGCTACCTTCTACCGGTATAGTAGTCTTCTTTGTAAACGCCGACACTGCTGCATCAACTCGTGGAGAACAGAACTTCTCTTTGTCCTTATCCGCTAAGGGATTAAGCCTGTTCATTGTCCTGACTCCTTTCAGGCCCGCTTCCGGCTGATCCCACTCGTCTTGGATCATCCGATCCACCACTCGGTGGACAGGAAACACTACCTGCGTTTGTCTCACCGCTTGAATGATAGGGTCTTCCACAATCTCTTCTTCCGTCTCTTGCACAGTAGCGAGATTTAGCGCCTGGAGGGATTCTGTGATGAGGGCTGTCAGTTCCTCCTTCCAGAATACCCAAATGATTTTCGTCTGATCCTCAGGCTCAGGTATTTCTCCTTCTTCCAAATCATCCATACCAGCCTCGAGCTCCACCTCAGCCTCATCTGGCTCTTGCCATCCAGAGACATTTGGAGGCCGCTCACTAGACCTTGCCCTCTTTGGTGCTTTCTTGAAAACGCTCCCCGCGTCATCTATGGCAGTATGTTGTAGGTGACTAGGCAGCGGCAAGGGCTCTGGTACTTTCCCTTGACGCCTCAAACAAAATGCCTGATGCATAATTAAAACAAAGTCTGGGCAAAAATCCCCGAGCTCAGGTCCCAATCCCTGGACTGGAAGCGCACTTGACGGTCCCGCTAGACCCTCTGTGCAGACCCCTTGCAAAGAGGACTTCAATGCTTCTCCTTCTGCCCCTTCCGGTGAACCCTGGGGCTCCTAATCTACCTCAACTTCCATCAGCTGCTCCACGCTGGTGGACACCTTAGCACAGCCCCGGCAAATCCGGGATTCAGCTACCGTGCCTCTGCGGGTACCGCAGATGACGCACTGCGGTCAGGATGCCATAAGGCAGGCCGTGCTACCACTCTTGGATGGCTGATGAACCGCAAGAAACAAAAACAAAAAAATGAAATTCCTTTCACCTCTTTTTCTTTTTTTTTTGCAGAAGTGGTGACACAAATAAGCTCTCAAAGGGAAAGAAAAAAAAAACAAAATTCCCCTCTGAAACCGACTCAAAAACTAAAAATACCCAAATGCAAGAAAGAAATATAACCTGTTCAATGAAGAGCTGAAGTCCCCTTAAACATAGATGTGTGCAGTGCGAGCCTCTGCCACGCGGCGAGCACGTGATCCAAAATGGCCACTGCTGACTAAAGGGTGCAAAACGGTGCGAATCAGCCAATTTAAGCCCCCTCAATCGGGTCAGATACCCCGAATGTCGGCACGATGCCGGGATGCTACAGCCCAGGTTCACTTACCCGATCGCTGAACTCTTTCTGTTTCGAGCGGCAGCCTCAAGCCCGCGCAGCTCCGCTCAGCACAGGAGCGAGCAGGACGCTGCCGGCGAGGCTTACTCCCCTTCGATGACTTAACCGCTGTCTCTGAAGGCTGCGGAGTGGTCCACTTGCTGTAGGGCTCTCCTCCGTACAGTCCAGGAGGAGAGATCTGGCAGCTAAAGGACTGAGAAAAATGTGACCAGAAGAATTAGTAGCAACGGCAGACCGGGAATGGTGCAATACAGAAATACTGTCTCTTTCTTTCTTTTTTAAAGATACAGGGATACAATTATTATTATTAACTCTTTTTTTTTTTTTACAATCCAAGGACTAGGGCCAAATCAACCTATAGAACTCTCTACCCTAACAGCTCCTTATCTGTTCCTTCAGTGAGCTCAGAGCTAGGCTCACTACGTCCTCCTGCCTGCTACGTCCTCCTGCTGGTCTCTCCCATCAGCCCACACTGGGGCTGATGGGAGAGACCAACAGGCTACATCCAGTGATGTCACGATTTTGACATGCCAGTCTCCAAGCTGCAGGAGGAGGTGCACAACCCAGAGGTGGAGGACTAAACTGGAGGAACGATAAGGAACCCTTCTTTCCACTCTGTCCTCTATCCAGCATCATCTCTCTCTCCCATCTCCTTCCATCCAATATCTCCTCTTCTTCTCTCTATCCACCCACCTTTTCATCCAATATGTACTCACATTCTCTTCTCCACCACACTCTTCACCCATCTATTCTCTCCCCACACCCTTTTCCATCCAACATTTATTCTGTCGCAGTGCTTCCCCATGTGTCCAACATGTTCCCTCTTTCTCCTTATCCTCACCCCCATGTCCAGCATCTCCCGTCTGTCTGTTCTCTCCATGCCAAGCAATCTGCCCTGTCACCTCAATTAGCTTTCTCCTCAGTATCCACCCTTTGTTGCACTGACTTTCTTTTCCCTATCCCCAAGCCAGCATATCCCCCTTGCAACCCTACTCTCCTTCCTGTGTCTGACCACAAGCCACCATTGTCCCCTTTCTTTCCCCCATTTGCAATCCAGCATCTCCTCCTTCATCCCCTTCCCCAGACTCAGCATTTCAGTCAAGGTACCTCAGGCTGGAGGGACTGGGGTTTCTAGTCTTATAGGCACTCCTTGGGGCCTTGGGCAAGCCACTTAACCCTCCGTTGCCTCAGGTACACATAAGATTGTAAGCCCTTTGGTGACGAGGGAATGTATCCAGTACCTGCTTATAGTGATTGCAAACCGCTCTGATGCCCTTCAGCCTGGACGGTATATCAAGAAATTGCATAAACATATTATACTGCCCTATTCCCCAGACCAGTATCGTTTTTCAATCACTCCCCCTCCGCTGCTGCTTTCTGAGATCTATCCGCTGCAGCAACGGGAGAGAAAAGAAATCAGACAAGTGCGGGGAAGTATCTCTCCGTCAGCATCACTATGAGCTCTTCTGATCCCATTCCCTTTAACTTAGGCTTCGACTTCCTGTTGTTGACGGGGTGGGACCGGCAAAGCTCATTAAGATACTGATGGAAAGTCCTCGTGCCTATGTTATGATTTATTTTCTGTCTCTACCACTGCCACAGAGGACAGATCTCAGAAAGCTGCAGTGGCAATTGCCTGGTTGACAGCCCCAATTGGAGCCTCTTATACCAGGTGTCTATGGCAGCGGCTGGAGGGAGCAGAGACATGGGAAGGTGCTAGCTACGGCACCCCACTGACATCGACACCCTCCTGTTGCGCTTATCATGCTTACCAGGTAGTGCTGGCTCTGCTTGGTGAGCCAAAGAGAACCCCATCGCAACCCTGAGAGGGACCATAAAGTTGTGCCTGGGCCCTCCTTCCCTCTGGTCATCTCTCATATGCTTACTGTAATTTTTTCTAATTTTTTTTCTATTTTTCTCTCTCTCTCAGTTTGCTCATAAACTTCTATTGGGCTTGAACTGGCTCTGTCTGCTGTATAAAGCAGATTTGAAAAAAAGATGATCAGACCTTTTGACAGCAGAGCCTTCTGAGCCTGTGCAGGCCTTCAAGAAAAGGCCTGGGTTTAAAAAAGGTTTGGACAAGTTCCTGGAGGAAAGGTCCATAAACCATTATTAGGAAGTGAACGAAGATATCAATGCTTGACCCAGTACAAGCATTGCGGAACTTGTGTCTCTTGGGGAAACTGCTAGGTACATATGACCTAGATTGGCCACTTTTGGAAACAGAATACTGGGCTTGATGGACCTTGGTCTGACCCAGTATGGCATATCTTATGTTCTTATGTTCTTAAAGCCCAGATCAAATTTCCCCGACAGGCCTTTCAGGCTCAGGGACTATCAATCAGGGTCCCCTTTCACCATGGCTGCAGTGCCTTTTTCAGAGGGGCTTTTTACATGGCTGCATTGTTTTGTTTTTTTTTTGTTCCTCGGTGGGCTTTTTTCATGGAGAGTTTTTTGCAGTCTTTTTTCTTTATAACCACATGGAGTCAGGCAGAATGTCACATGCCCACTGCTGTGCTACATGTGGCACATGCTGGGTAAGCTCCACGGTGGGCTCCTTTTGCCCCCCCAGTGCAATGAGAATTCTTCTGCATCATCAGGACATCTTGTGGGTTCCTCGGGGCTCAATGCTGATTTGGAGCCCCCCTCATCTTCTATGCTCACTTCATCCGCAGGGCTGGCAGTTCTCGGAGAGGACCTCGCTGGTACCTCATGGAGGACTGAGGAGGCCCCAAGGCTCAAGTCAGCTTGTTCTGATGGGCCCCTTCAGGAGACTACATTGTCTGGTGGTTAGAAGCAGCTCCTGAAACAGTCCAGAGCTGTTTTCAGTTGTTCTTAGCTGCATGGCAAGTCCCTGCGCAGTGGTTTGGGACCCTGCATTTCCACACTGGGAATTACAGGCCTTCGAGGGGCCACTCAGGGGCTAAGCACCCCCATCTCACACATTTGCCTGGGCACTCCTCTGGAAGTCTGGGTGTAACCCCTACAGGGGTCAGCTGTGATGCTGATGAAGATCCCTTTACATCAGGAACTGAATATGAGGATGAAGGGGAAATTCCCCTTATGGAGGGGTGAAGATCCATCTCACCTTTTTTCACTGGGAGGACCTCCCAATGCTCATCCCAGGATGCAATGATAGCCATAAGAATTGAGGAGCCTTTGCCCACCCTGCTGTCTCAGGTGGACCCTGTCTTGGATGGTATTAGGTACCCATCAGTGTTTTTCCACTTACCAGAGCCCATGGAACAATGCCTACTTTCTAGTTGGGAAAATCTAGAGTTGGCTCTCAAGGGTCTGAAGGTCCTAACTCGATTATCACTTACAGCTTGGCCCTCAAGAGGTGAAAGCTGTCCAAGACAGCTTATCTTGGTTTGGTAGGTGAATACCCTGCTTACAGCCCTGTAGGGCCTCAATCTTCTTAGCCTATGTGAGGGGTTTGGAGGTGTTTTGAGAGGAAGTGTTCTTCTTGAGACCTCTCAGCTAGGAAAACCAATACTGGTGCATTGTTGGCTTTCCAGATGAGCATGGACCACGGTTTGGCCCTGACCTCTTATGGTTCAGGTGGCAGCCATGTTGTGCTACTGGGGACATATCCAGGGTTTGTCCATGGCAATCTACCCTGCAGCGCCGGCCTGTCCACTAGGCGAACTACTGTAGGCAGTTGCCTAGAATGGCAGACCCTGGTGTGAGGCATCGTTTAACACCCTCCCTTCCCCCATGAAGCGGCAGTTCAGTGTCACAGTGTCCGGCCCATCATGCTGCCCTCTCCCCCCCCCCCCCCCCCCCCCACCGGCATTCAACTTTTTTGCCTGGGGGAAGGGGTGGCACAGTGATCCCTTTGCTGCATTGGGCCTTAAAGTGCCTGCATTGGCGCACTCACGGCCTGCTGCTCCTGCCCTCTCCAACAGGAAGTTGCGCTGGAGGGGGTAGGAGAGGCTGGCCAGGAGCATGCCAGCGTGGACACTTTAAGGCCTGATGCAGCAGAGGGATCACCATGCCGTCCCCCCTCCCTCAGGTGAGAAAATGGATGATAGTGGGGAAGGGAGTGGCATGGTGGGCCAGGCAGTTTTGCAATCCTTGGGGAGGGGAGGTGGCATGGAGGGTCTACCTAGGAGGCAGAAACCCTCAGTCTGGCCCCTGCCACCCTGATGTCTCACGCTTCTTCAGGGGAGTTAAGCAGATCTGTCTTCCCATACATCCAGCAGTTCCCCAGGGTAGCCTTTCGGTTATTTTGAAGGTACTGAAAGGGTCCCCACTTTTGAGAACATTCATAAGTTTTCTCCTAAAGATTTGTCTTTTAAAGTGTTTTTCCTGGTAGCTATCATTTCTGTCAGACTGGTCTCAGAAATGCAGGCTCTTTCCTACCATGAACCCTTTTTGATTATCTCAACAGCTTCAGTCACTTAGCATTAGTGGCATCATTTCTGCCAAAGATGATCTCTCCTTTCCTCTGCAATCAGCAGGTTGTTTTGACTTCCTTTCTGGGTAAGGACCTTTAATCTAATCCCTCTCTGTATCTACTCGACATGAGAAGGGTATTGCTCAAATACCTTGACGTGATCAATCCCTTTCGTCTGTTGGACCATCTTTTTTGTTCTCTTCATCACCCCAAGGATAGGACAGGCAGTGGCCAAGTCCTCAATTTCCTGCTGGATGAAAGAGGTCATTAGCTCAGTGTACGTTTTGGCTGGGAAACAAGTTCCAGGGGTAATAAAGACTGACTCCACTAAATCACAGGCCTCCTCCTAAGCTGAGTCTGCCCTGGTGTCTTTGGAAGACATCTGTAAAGCAGCTACCTGGTCCTCTCTGAGTACCTTAATGAAGCACTATAGGTTGCATATGAGAGCAGATGCTGATGGTGCCTTTGGCAAGGATGCTCTGGACAGAGTATGTTTCTCCCACCCTGGGTCCTAACAGCTTGGGTATGTCCCACTCATCTGGACTAGTCTAGCAGGGTGATAAGAAAGGAGAAATTGCAATCATACCTGATAATTTCCTTTTCTTGAATCCTGCTAGACCAGTCCAGGACCTGTCCCAGAAGACTTGACTGTGGGTTGGGAAGTCCTGCCACCCCCTTGCATTCTTTTTATTGCAATGCCTGATCAAGATTACACTATGGAAAGAGAGCCAAATTACAATTATTGGTTCTGATGGTCGATTGTTATTTTTGCTAATGATTCTTGAGTTTACTTTTGAGCTTTTCAGCCGTGCTTACTGTTTGGGAAGCACCTTACTGGCTTTTCTCAGGGCTGCACCAGCATATATGCCTATTGATGATATCACTGAAAGATGCTCAAATCTTCCTCCACCTGCTGGCAAGGGAGCACAATCCACTCATCTAGACTGGTCTAGCAGGATTCAAGGAAAGGAAATTATCAGGTATGATTAAACTTTTTCCATGTGAATGGCTGAAGACATGTTTTATATATGCTACAATAGTAAATTATTCAGGATCTTCTTTAAAAAAAAGAGATGTTTTACAAAACTCAACTGGTTACAACAAGAAGAAATAAGATGATGTTGTAAGGGAATCTATTGGGCCTTTGCGCTTATATAGGCATTTTTTCTTCTACGTTATATGTAACACTATAGTAACTCAAGTGTTAAGGTGGAAAGACAACCAGCCCACTATCCAGAAAATTCTGAGTTCTTGGAATCTACTTCTTGTAGTCACATGACTCTAGTTACTTTTCTATTTAATTATTTCACCAGATACAGTAAAACAGTGAAGTCACAGCCTGCCACCATTAGTATGATTAATTATCGACCAAGGCAAATGAGGTGCTTACTGACTTATTAGTAATTCCCTTGAACCAATACCATCAAGGTCATTTTAGCAAAAATGTAACAGATATTATTTAGTTGGATAACTTAATTAGAGAGATTAGATAGACTCCAATGTGTGTCATTTAGAGGAATTGGTTCTTTATGCCCAATGTGATTTAGATCTTGAATATGCCAAAAAAGATCAGCCAAGCTACAGTTCCGAGAGTTTAATGGTATTGCACGATATTTACATTTAGATTCTGACAGAAGTTGAACCAGGATGTGCTCAGTATCACAATGGATATGTCTTATATATAGAACACAGCTGGTAGGGGTTTATGGCCTACCTTTTGAACATTCATTATCTGGTTTTGCATTTTCTACTTTTTCATATCCACAAACCAATACTCACCTCAGTGCAAGTAGTTTGAAAAGGACAATGTACTGATGATATCTTTCTATAGTAACAGCAAGGTCCCTTGGGTCTACAGCAATAGCCTATGGGTAGATTCTACAGCAAAAGTTCGAAAATTCCACAGTATACTGTTTTGGGATTCTGTGGCACACCTGCATATATGAAGTTTGTTTTCTTCACCTGACAGTTTAAGGTAGTTACTCACTTGTAGCAGGTGTTCGCTGTGGACATCAGGAAATGTCCTCACATGTGAGTGATGTTATCCAATGGAGCTCAGCACGGGAGTATTCCCAGCTCCTTCTGGAAGCTTTTGGAACTCTCCTATGCGTATATATGTCATCTTCCCACCTCCTGCCACGGTGCCATCTTACTTCAGCTGTATACTACAGGTAAAGCGTAGTTACTCACCTGTAACAGGTGATCTCCGGGAACAGCAGGAATTTAGTCTTCATATATGGGTATAGTCGGTACCGATGGAGCCTGCGCGGGAACGCTCACCAGCATCCAATAGGAACGCTTTTGGGAGCATCCCTCAGCACATGCGCGCTGCATTCCCGCCCTTCCAACTCTCCCTCTTCAGTTAGGTTTGTAGCTGAGTGAAAGGATAGAGGGATAGAAGAAAGAGACAGAGAGCTAGAGAAACAACTCCTAGGGAAGGTGGGTGGGTTGTGAAGACTAAATTCCTGCTCTTCCCGGAGATCACCTGTTACAGGTGAGTAACTACGCTATCTCCAGGAACAAGCAGGAATGTAGTCTTCACATATGGGGACTCCCTAGCTGAAGATGCCAGGGAGATAGCCCCAGGAAGCTGCCACCTATAGTAAGGTGGGCCATGCTTCCTCTCATGGATCTCTGGCATCCCACCAGGGTTGGTGGGTAGGAGTTGAATTAGGTCTGAAAGAGATTTTGAAGAACAGCTTGGCCAAAGAAGGCATCCCGATGGGAGGCTTTACCTAGACAGTAGTGAGCTGTAAAAGTGTGTAACGAAGCCCAGGTGGCTGCTCGATAAATGTCATCAATAGACACAGAGTGAAGGTTAGCCATAGAGGCTGCCATGGCTCTCACATTATGAGCTGTGACATGGCCTTGAAGAGGAAGAGACTTACTCTCATAAGCAAAAGATATGCATTGTACAATCCATTTGGATAGAGTTCTTTTGGAGACTGGAAGTCCCAAATGACTAGAATCAAAAGCAATAAAAAGTTGAGAAGACTTTCTATGTTGCTGTGTTCTTTGTAGGTAAAAAGCTAAGGCTCTTTTGCAATTCAAAGTATGAAGGTTCCTTTCTGCATTAGAGGCATGAGGCCTCAGAAAGAATACAGGAAGATAAAACGATTGATTTAAATGAAAAGGCGAAACCACCTTTGGCATAAAGTGTGGATGAGTTCTAAGAATCACCTTATCATAGTGAAACCTAGTATAAGGAGGATCAGCCACTAAAGCTTGCAATTCACTAATGCGACGTGCAGAGGTGATTGCAATTAGGAAGATGACCTTCCAGGACAAAAGCTTTAGGGTTGTAGTGGCTAAAGGTTCAAAGGGCGGTTTCATGAGCTGCCCGAGAACTAGGTTTAAATCCCATGCCACCGGTGGTGGCTTGATGGGAGGCTTTGTTAATAGAAGACCTCTCATAAATCTTGATATGAGTGGATGAGAGGAAATTGGTTGTCCATTTAGAGGTTTATAGGAAGCTGCAATTGCACTAAGATGGACTCTTACTGAATTGGTCTTTAGACCAGAATTTGATAAATGAAGTAGATACTCCAGTATCGATTCCAAAGGTATCATAAGGGGGTTTAACCCCTTCTGTGAGCACCATATAGTAAAACGTTTCTATTTGAAGGTGAAAGAGCATCTGGTGGAAGGTTTTCTCGAAGCCTGAAGGATATCTTTTACCTGTTTGGAAAGGTTGAGATCCTGAAGGTCTAAGCTTTCAGCAACCAGGCCCTGAGATGCAGAGACTGGGGATTCGGGTGCCATAGCATCCCGTTCTCTTGGGAGAGATCTGGAGCACACCCTAACTCCAGAGGTGCAGCTTGAGAGAGATGCAGAAGCAGGGGATACCACGTTTGGCGTGGCCACTGTGGCGCTATGAGGATCATACAACCTCTGTCTCTCTGAAGCTTGAAGAGTATTTTGGGGATGAGGGGAATGGGTAGGAAGGCATAGAGGAAGTCGTGACCCCAGTGAAGAAGGAAGGCGTCCCTTGCCTGGCAATTTTGAGCAGAATTCTGGAACAGAACCGGGGACGTTTGGCATTCAGTGGACTTACAAATAGTTCTATGTCTGGGGTTCCCCAGATCTGAAATATCTAGGCCACCTGGTCTAGGTGGAGAGACCATTTGTGAGGCAGCAGTACTCGGCTGAGTTTGTTTGCCAAAAGTTTTTGAATGCCTAGAAGATATACCATGAGAAGGTGAATTTGATACTCTCTGGCGAGGGCCCATAGTCTTAAAGCTTCATTGGATAATGACAGAGAGCCTGTTCCGCCCTGCTTGTTCACATAGAACATGGCTACTTGATTGTACGTTTGGACTAGGACTGTCTTGTAGCTGAGCTGGGCATGGAATACTCGAAGAGCTAGATAGATTGCTCTGAGTTCCAGGAGGTTTATGTGAAGACAAGCCTCCTGTGGAGTCCAGGTACCCTGGGAAGAGAGATGATTCAAGTGTGCTCCCCATCCCACCTGTCATGCATCTGTTGTTAGGGTGGCCTGGAATAGGGGTTGCTGGAAAGGAGACCCCACTAGAAGATTTTCCAGTGATTGCCACCATTGGAGGGACAAAATCAGTCATCATGAGTTTGATATCTTGTCCGACAGATGTCCTCTGGCCTGTGTCCACTGTGTGGATAGGGTCCACTGGGCTGCTAGCATATGAAGGCGAGCATAGGGAACCACATGAACCATGGATGCCATATGTCCCAATAGTTGTAGTAGTTCTCGAGCAGTTAGGGAGGACTTCAAAGCTGCTTGAGCAGCGAGCTGCACTATGCGAAGACAGCAGGGTTGTGGGAGAAAAGCCCTTGATTGTCTGGTATCTAAACGAGCTCCTCTGAACTCCAGGGACTGAGATGGAGCAAGTTGGGATTTTGGGAGGTTTATGACCAATCCCAAGTATTGAAGGATTCGTATTGTGCGAGACAGTGCAGAGCTGGCCTCTGGAACCATGAGGGCTTGAATGAGCCAGTCGTCTAAGTAAGGGAAGATGAATATCCCTAGGGTTCGCAGAAATGCAGCTACTACTGACATGCATTTCGTGAATACTCTTGGTGCCGAAGCCAGACCAAAGGGAAGAACCCTGTATTGGAAATGTTTTCCTCTGAAAAGGAATTGTAAGAATTTCCTGTGATCTGGATGGCTCAGAATGTGAGTATATGCATCCTTTAGATCTAGAGAACAAAGCCAATCCTGACTTTGAAGGTATGGCAGAAGAGTTCCCAGAGAAATCGTTTTGAACTTTTCTCAGAACAGATATTTGTTCAATTCTTTGAGGTCTAGAATGGGTCTGTGCCTTCCTGTTTTCTTTGGAATAAGAAAATAGGGGGAATGGAACCCTGTACCCTGTTGAAGAATGGGCACTTTCTCTATTGCTCTTTGAGCAAGGAGTGTTGAGACCTCTTGATCCAGTAGATTGTCTGTAGAGGTTTGGGAATTGAACTGTCTTACGATTGTAGGAGGGGGTATACTGTGAAAATGAAGCTTGTACCCCTCTCCCGCAATGGACAGAGTCCAATTTTCTGCTGTTATTTGGTGCCATCTGTTGGCAAAATGACACAACCTGCATGAATGTTTAGGGGTCCTGGACTTTTCAGAGGCAGGAAGGCTAAGTTCTCTATGAAGGAGTCAAAGCCCTTGAGGGGGCTGGGCCTGTGAAGCTGGTTGAGCTCTAAGGCCTTTTGGCTTCTTTTGTTGTCTGGATTGTTGCTGTTGACCTTTCTGGGCAACTTGACCCTGAGCTTGCCCTTGCTGGGTATAGGATGGATAAAACTTCATCTTTTTGCTGAAAAAGGTTTTTTTTATAGGGTTTCTTTTTGGCTGGAGTGGCTGTAGATTTTGACAATCTATCTAAAGTGATATTGTCAGCATCTATCTCATTAGCCTTTTCCTGCCAATTCTTGCGAAAGAGGTTTTCTCCTGTGCAAGGGATGTTTCCTAATTTATCCTGTACCCAAATCTCCAAGTCTGATGCCTGAAGCCAGGCAATCCGACGTGCACCAATGGCAATAGCAGAGGTTCTGCTGATGCATTCAAAGCAGTCAAAGGCTACACGGATCCACAAACTTGGAGACGTCTTGAGCTTGCTTGACAAGAGTAAGGAAGTCTTGTCGCTTGTCATCAGGGAGAAGGGGGCTCATAAGCTCCAAATCTCCTGTGACCTCTTTGAGGAACATTCCCATATATAAAATATATGAGCTGATCCTAACTGAAAGCATGGAAGCCTGAAATGTTCGATGCCCAAAAGCGTCCAGAGTCCTCCATTCACGACCTGGAGGATTGGATGCATGTCTTTTTGCACTTTTCATCCTACGCATAATTGCCGGAATTGACAACATACGACAAGGGTTTGTCCTTATCTTCTTGGACATAGCCGTGGCTTTTGACTCAGTAAAGCACAGTTACTTACCTGTAACAGGTGATCTCTGGGAACAGCAGGAATTAGTACTCACATATGGGTACGTCGGAACCGACGGAGCCTGCGCGGGAAAGCTCCCCAGCTTCCCAGAAAGGAAGCTTTTGGGGCCTCCCACAGCGCATGCGCGCTGCCTTCCCGCCTTCCTGACCAACTCTCCTCAGTTCGAGTTTAAAGCTGAGACAATAGAGAGAGGAAAGGAAAGAGAGAGAGAGAGATACAACTCCTAGGGGAGGTGGGTGGGTTGTGAGGACTAATTCCTGCTGTTCCCAGAGATCACCTGTTACAGGTAAGTAACTGTGCTATCTCCAGGAACAAGCAGGAATAAGTCCTCACATATGGGGACTCCCTAGCTAAGATGCCGGGGAGATCCCCCCCTAGGGTTCCTCATCTTCCTATGGATCTCAGGCATCCATTCAGGGAAGGTGGGCAGGAGTTGTTTAAGAATGGAACAGGTGTCTGAGGACAGCCTGACCAAACAAGGCATCCCGGCGGGAGTCCTTGTCCAAGCAGTAATGGGCTGTGAAGGTATGAACCGAGGCCCAGGTGGCTGCTCGACAGATCTGATCGATGGATACAGAATGAAGATGAGCCATAGATATGGCCATGGCTCTCACATTGTGAGCTGTGACGTGGCCTTCCAGAGAAAGGTTCTTACTCTGGTAAGCAAAAGAAATACACTGAGCAATCCAATTGGACAGTGTTCTTTTTGAGACTGGAAGTCCTAAATGAGAAGGATCAAAAGCAACAAAAAGCTGAGAAGACTTTCGATGTTGCTGTGTCCTGTGGATGTAAAAGGCAAGAGCTCTTTTACAATCTAACGTATGTAGGTTCCTCTCTGCACTGGATGCATGAGGAGCTGGAAAAAAGACAGGTAGATATACCTCTTGATTAAGATGAAAAGGTGAGACCACTTTAGGCATAAAGTGAGGATTTGTCCTAAGGACTACCTTATCATGATGGAACCTTGAATAAGGTGGATTAGCCACTAAAGCCTGCAGTTCACTGATGCGGCGAGCAGAAGTGATTGCAATAAGGAAAATGACTTTCCAGGAAAGAAATTTCAAGGAGGTAGTGGCTAAGGGTTCAAAGGGTGGCTTCATAAGCTGACCAAGAACCACGTTTAAGTCACATGCAACCGGAGGAGGCCGAATGGGAGGTTTAGTTAAAGTTAGACCTCTCATGAATCTTGCAATGAGAGGAAACAGGTTGTCCATTGATAGGCTGAAGAGATGCTGCAATAGCACTCAAATGGACCCTTACAGAATTTGTTTTAAGTCCTGCATTGGAAAGATGCAGGAGATATTCGAGTAAAGAATGCAAAGGTAGTGCTAGAGGGTTAAGACCCTTTTCAGCACACCAAATGGAAAATCTTTTCCATTTAAAAGCATAAGAACGCCTGGTGGAAGGTTTCCTAGATGCATGGAGGATATCCTTCACCTGTTGAGAAAGATTGAAGTCTTGAAGGTCTAGGCCTTCAGTAACCAAGCTCTGAGGTGAAGGGACTTGGGATTTGGGTGCCAAAAAGTCCCCTCCTCTTGAGACAGAAGGTCTGGAGCAGCTCCGAGATCCAGGGAGGGTGCCTGGGAGAGATGCAGAAGTTTGAACAGAGTCTTGGGAATCAAAGGAATGGGTGGAAAGGCATACAGGAAGGCCTGACCCCAATGAAGGGGGAAGGCATCCTTGGCCTGAGCTCCCTGACACAGAATTCTGGAACAGAACCGGGGAAGTTTGGCATTGCACGGACTTGCAAACAGGTCTATGTCCGGGGTTCCCCATTTCTGAAAGATTCTGAGTACCTGATCCATGTGCAGGGACCATTCGTGTGGAAGCAGAACTCGACTGAGTCTGTCTGCCCAAGAGTTTTGGATTCCTGGGAGGTATACTGCCAGGAGATGGATTTGATGCTCTCTGGCGAAGGCCCACAATTTTAGAGCTTTGCTGCAAAGCGACAGAGAGCCAGTCCCTCCTTGTTTGTTTATGTAGAACATGGCTACTTGATTGTCGGTATGAACAAGGACTGTCATGTTGATGAGGAGGGTATGAAAGACCTTGAGAGCAAGGAAAATTGCTCGCAGCTCCAAAAGGTTGATATGAAGGGTGGTCTCCTGTGGAGACCAAGTGCCGAGTGGAGAGGTCTTGGAGATGAGCTCCCCAACCTGTTTGGGTGGCATCTGTAGTGAGAGTTGCTTTGGGTAACAAAGGTTGGAAGGGGGCCCCCAACAACAGATTTTGAGTGGATATCCACCATTGGAGAGACCAAAAATGACGTTTTGAGGTTGCTATTTGGTCTGAGAGAGCTCCTGATGCTTGGGTCCACTGGGTGGACAAAGTCCATTGAGCTGCTCTCATATGTAGGCGAGCATAAGGCACCACATGAACTGTGGATGCCATGTGGCCTAGCAGTTGTAGCATCTCTCTGGCAGTCAAGTGGCTTCTGGACTGAATTTGAGAGGCCAAGTGCACTAGACGGTGGCAACAGGCCTGAGGAAGATAGGCTCTTGCAGTGGTGGTATCTAGCCAGGCCCCTATGAATTCTAGGGACTGTGTAGGGGTGAGTTGAGACTTTGGCAGATTGATGACGAGTCCCAGATACTGCAGTATGCGTCTGGTGTGCTCCAGGGAAGTCTGAGCCTCGGACTGAGATGGAGCTCGGATGAGCCAGTCATCCAGGTATGGGAAGACAAAGATTCCCAGAGTGCGTAGAAATGCAGCTACTATTGCCATGCATTTGGTAAATACCCTTGGAGCAGAGGCTAGACCGAAGGGAAGTACTCTGTATTGGAAATGTTTTCCCTGGAACAGAAACCGTAGGAATTTTCTGTGGGATGGATGGATGAGTATATGTGTGTACGTATCCTTGAGATCTAGAGAACAAAGCCAGTCCTGACTCTGTAGGTATGGAAGGAGAGTGCCTAGAGAAAGCATCTTGAATTTCTCCTTGTATAGAAATTTGTTCAATTCTCTGAGATCCAGAATGGGTCTGTACCCCCCTGTTTTTTTGGGAATGAGAAAATAAGGGGAGTAAAAACCTGACCCTTGTTGAGGAAGAGGAACCTCTTCTATTGCCTTTTGGGCGAGAAGAGTGGTCACTTCCTGACCCAACAGGTACAGGAGAGATGAGGGAGAATTGAATTGTCTCACCATGGTATGGGGAGGAAGGCTGGAGAAATGTAGTTTGTAGCCCTCTCTGATGATAGAGAGGATCCACTGTTCTGATGTGATTTGTTCCCATCTGGGAGCAAAATGAGTTAACCTTCCTGGAATGGTGAGAGGCTCTGGTTGTTGCAGAGCCAGAAAGGTTAAGTTCTCTAGAATCAAGTCAAAAACTCTGAGGGGGTTGGGACTGCTGGACTGTAGCAGCCCCTGTAGACTTTGTTCTGGCCTGTTTAGATTGCTGACGCTTAGGAGCAAAGCGAACTTGGGAAGATTGCTGGCCAGTATTTGTGGAAAATCTGGTCTTTTTATAGAAAGGCTTCTTAAAAGGTTTTTTCTTGGCAGGGGTAGAGGTAGACTTAGAAAGTCTATCTAAAGCAGCATTCTCTGCATCCATTTGAGTGGCTTTGATTTGCCACTCCTTGCCAAACAGATTTTCACCTGTACAGGGCAGATTGCCCAAGCCTTCTTGTACCCAGGGTTCCAAATCAGAGGCCTGGAGCCAAGCAAGTCTGCGAGCAGCTATGGCAATGCCGGAGGCTCTGCTAGCTCCCTCAAAAGAGTCAAAGGCTGCTCTGTTGGAGAACTTTGAAACATCTTGAGTTTGCTTTAGCAAAAGAAGGAACTCCTCCTTTTTATCCTCTGGGCTAAAGGGGAGAAAATGACGTATCTTCAGTGCAATCTCTTTCAAAAACATGCCCATATAGAGGCTGTATGAATTGATTCTGGCAATAAGCATGCTAGCTTGGAAGATTTTTCTACCAAAAGCATCCAGAGTCCTACATTCTCTTCCTGGAGGGGTAGAAGAGTGCCTTTTGGTACTCTTTATCTTTTTCATAGCAGACCTCACCACAATAGAGTGGTGAGGGAGCTGAGTTTTTTGAAAACCAGGAGAAGGAGGAACCCGATACATGGTGTCCAAACGTCGAGAATGTGGAGATAGGGTGAGAGGAGCCTCCCACAAATCCATCATGTGTTCTTGAAGAATTTCATGTATGGGTAAGGTGGCTGCCTCTTTGGGAACCTTAGAGTATCCTAAAATATCCAATTTTTTTGCTCTAGGTTCCTTTTCAGAGGTTACAGATATGGAGAGTCCTTTAGCTACTTCAATAATGAAGTCTTGAAAGGACAAATCCTCTGGAGGAGACATTCTCCTTTTTGGAGAAGAGGGCTCCTCAGGAAGAGTAAAAGAGATATCAGCAGAATCATCTGAGGTATCAGAATCTTCAGAAGATTCAAAGTACCACCTATTAGCTTCCAGAGATCGATACGCGTACCGACCGGTATCAACATCGGGCGTACCGGGAACCGGATCGGTATCGAGAAAATCTCCGGAACCGGCATACTACTGGAAGTAGATGCTCTGGGTACCGGTATCGGTTGTGGTACCGGAACCGGAGTCGGAACCGATTGTCGCGGTACCGAGGGCGTTGCAGCGTTAATGAAAGCCAGTATGGCCTGCTGCATGGATTGTACCGTAGTACCCATAGACGCCACAACTGCCTGGATGTCGGTACCGGTGTTAGCCGGTACCCCAGAGCCACTGTTCCCTCTAAGCTGTGCGTGTGTGCGCGCGTACACACCTCGCTGAGCGAGCGCACATACTTTACAACAGAGCGCACAGAAATTACGGCTCTGATTCTGATAGAAAACAACACAGACGTCTTAAAATTTAAAAGTTATGATTGTAATTACTAGAAATTTCCCGCTTCATTTAGTAGTTGTCTATTTTCATTTACTTTGATTAAAATCATTTTGGTGTACATACTGTATTCTGACGTGTAGTCAAATTTTAAAGTATATAACTCCGAGTGTCGTTATGTGGCGCACAAAAATGTAACCTTCCTTCAAAAGCTGCACACAGCTGATATTTTATGCGCACACAGCCTACAGAAAATTAGAGGGAACATTGCCCAGAGCAGTCTAACAGGTGATCGGTCGAGGCTGTGCCATCGATGTCTACCTGCAACCCCATAGGAGGAGCTTTGGAAGCCGGAGCTTCCCGCCGGGGTTGTTTGGCTGGGGCAGGGTCCTCAGGGTCACAGCCAAGGGCCTCTCGCTGCTTAGAGGGAGATTTGCCCTTTGAGGACCTGCCTGAAGAATGTTTGGTTACCTGAGATCCATCAGGAGAGGAAGACCTGGAGGATGTTGATGCTGGAGTATCCGCAGAAAACAGCATATGAAACTTGGCTGCTCTGTTCTGTAAGCCACGTTTGGACATCAGAGAGCAGGATGGACAATTCGGAATGGAATGGTCAGGCCCCAAACATTTAAGACACCATTCATGGGTATCTGTGACTGAAATAGTACTGGTACACTTGGTGCATTTTTTAAAACCAGAGGCTGGTTTCTCCATGAGGGAGAATCTGAGAAGGCCTAGAGGCCTCACAGAATAAACACACCAAGTGAGGAAAAAGTAATTATTTATTTATTTTTTTTAAGAAATAAATGAAAAAAGACCGGCGGTACCGGTCCGGAATCGGGGAAGGCAGACACGCGGTCAAAGAAACAAATTAAAATAACAATTTCTTCAGCGGTGACAGGAACACGACCTGCTGGCTCCGCGGAAAAAGAAGAACTGAGGAGAGTTGGTCAGGAAGGCGGGAAGGCAGCGGGCATGCGCTGTGGGAGGCCCCAAAAGCTTCCTTTCTGGGAAGCTGGGGAGCTTTCCCGCGCAGGCTCCGTCGGTTCCGACGTACCCATATGTGAGGATTTATTCCTGCTTGTTCCTGGAGATGCCACGAGCTTCTCCTGGGGCGTCTCAAGGAGAAGGGTATTCATGGCACTTGGCACTTTCTGAAGAAAAACAGTTCTGAAAGTATATATATTTTTTTTTTAGAAAAGAAGAAAAAAGAACCGGTGGTACCGGTAGTGTCGTGCAGGGGCAGATGCGACCACAAGAAAGCAAGTTTAAAAATGAAATTTTCTGCGGTGACAGGGTATATGTCCTGTCGGCTCCGCAGAAAACAAAGAACTTAAGAGGGACAGTTGGAAAGGCGGGAAGGCAGCGCGCATGTGCTGAGGGATGCTCCCAAAAGCATTCCTACTGGACGCTGGGGAGCATTCCCGCACAAGTTCCATCGTTACCGACGATACCTATATGTGAAGACTACATTCCTGCTTGTTCCTGGAGATTGTAGAATACAACTCTGAAGGGAGGAGGGTAGGTTATGAGGACTTTTCCTGCTGTCCATGGAGAACAACTGTTATAGGTGAGTAATTACCATTTTTCCATGGACAATCAGGAAATGTCCTCGTGTATGGGACTCCCTAGCTACAGGCTACCTTGAACAAAAAAGGGGAAAACAAAGTGTTGCATAACAGGGGCAACACAAACTTGCTTTTGCTGGCAACAGGCCTTCTGTATTTATATATATATATATATATAGATAGATATGTATTTATTTATTTTTAATGTATTCTGAACAGAAAGTAATGGCCTAGGTGGGAATGAATTGGATTCTACTCAGACTCCTTAGTACTAAATGGCTGACACTACTGTCAGGTTGGGAATCCCCATCTAGACAGCAGCAAGATGTGAATGTGTGTACTCATGTCCACGTTGCAGCCTTGAAAATCTCTCCATGGAGCCGAGCAAAAGTGGGCCACTGACGCAGCCATGGCCCTGACATTAGAAGCTGTGACATGACTCTCAAGGTGGAGGCCTGCCTGGGCATAAGTGAAAGTGATGCAGTCTGCTAGCCAAATTAATAACCAGCATTTTGAGACAGCAAATCCTAGCTTGTTGGGGTCAAAGCAAACAAAAAGCTGGATGGACTTTTTATGGGCTTTCATCTGCTCCAAGTAGAAAGCTAAGGCTCATTTGAGGTCTAACATGTGCAGCGCAGTTTCCCCTTTATGAGCATGAGGTTTTCGGAAAAATATTGGCAGAACAACTGACTGATTTAGATGGAGATCTAATATCACTTTTGGAAGGAACATGGGATGAGTACAAAGGACAAATCTATTGTGATGGAATTTAGTGTAAAGTGGGTGAACTACTATAGCCTGAAGCTCCCTCACCCTGCGTGCTGAAGAAACCACCACCAGAAACAAAGCCTTCTAGGTCAAGAACTTCAGAGGACAGATATTAAGCAGTTCAAAAGAACTTTCATCAGCTGTGCAAGAACCACGTTGAGGTTCCAAGACACTGCGGGTAGTTTACAGAGAGGCTTCAACAAAAGCAAACCCCACATAAAGCACAGTTACTCACCTGTAACAGGTGATCTCCAGGAACAGCAGGAATTTAGTCTTCACATATGGGTATCGTCGGTACTGACGGAGCCTGCGTGGGAACGCTCCCCAGCGTCCAATTAGAAAGCTTTTGGGAGCATCCCACAGCGCCTGCGTGCTGCCTTCCCGTCTTTCCCAACTGCCTCTCTCCAGTTGCATTTTAAAGCTGAGACAAAGAGAGAGAAAGAGGAAAAGAAAAGAAAAGAGAGATACAACTCCTAGTGGAGGTGGGTGGGTTGTGAAGACTAAATTCCTGCTGTTCCCGGAGATCATCTGTTACAGGTGAGTAACTATGCTATCTCCAGGAACAAACAGGAATGTAGTCTTCACATATGGGGACTCCCTAGCTACAGATGCCAGGGAGAGACCCCAGAAGTTGTGTGCCCCTCTGAAAGGGCTCCACTTCCCCCCATGGATCTCTTGCATCCTACCGGGAATGGTGGGTAGGAGTTGATTAAGTATGGAACAGGTGTCGTAGAACAGCCTGACCGAACAAGGTATCCCGGCGGGAGTCCTTGTCTAAGCAGTAATGGACTGTGAAGGTATGAACCGAGGCCCAAGTAGCTGCTCAACAGATGTCGTCAATAGACACAGAGTGTAGATGAGCCACTGAGGCTGCCATGGCTCTCACATTGTGAGCCGTGACATGGCCTTCCAGAGAAAGGTTCTTACTCTGATAGGCAAAAGAAATACACTGTGCAGTCCAGTTGGACAATGTTCTCTTGGAGACTGGAAGTCCCAAATGAGAAGGATCGAAAGCAACAAAGAGTTGGGAGGACTTTATATGTTGCTGTGTCCTCTGTAAGTAAAAGGCAAGTGCTCTTTTACAGTCCAAAGTATGAAGATTCCTTTCTGCATTTGAAGCATGAGGCCTTGGAAAAAATACAGGCAGGTAAACCGCCTGGTTTAAATGAAAAGGTGAGACCACCTTTGGCATAAAGTGTGGATGAGCCCTAAGGACTACCTTATCATGATGGAACCTCGTGTAAGGAGGATCAGCAACTAATGCTTGCAATTCACTGATGCGACGTGCTGATGTGATTGCAATGAGAAAGATAACTTTCCAGGAAAGGAATTTCAAGGAGGTAGTAGCTAAAGGTTCAAAAGGCGGCTTCACGAGCTGCCCAAGAACCAGATTCAGGTCCCACGCCACTGGAGGTGGCCTAATGGGAGGCTTAGTTAGAAGAAAGCCCCTCATAAATCTCGCTATGAGAGGATGAGAGGAAATAGGTTGTCCATTTAAAGGCTTTAAAGAAGCTGAAATAGCACTTAAATGGACTCTTACTGAGTTAGTCTAAAGTCCTGCATTAGATAAATACAGGAGATACTCCAGTAATGATTCTAGAGGTATCACAGAGGGGTGAAGACCCTTTTGCGAACACCATATGGAAAACCTTTTTGCACTTGAAAGCATAAGAGCCTCTTGTGGAAGGTTTCCTGGAACCACAAAGGACATCCCTTACTTGTTGAGAAAGGTTAAGACCATGAAGGTCTAGGCTCTCAGCAACCAGGCCCTGAGATGCAGAGAGTGGGGACTGGGATGCCACAACATCCCGTCCTCCTGAGACAGATCTGGAGCAGATCCTAACTCCAGAGTTGGAGCTTGAGAGAGATGCAGGAGCAAAGGGTACCACACCTGCCGTGGTCAATGTGGAGCTATGAGAATCATGTGGCCTTTGTCTCTCTGAAGCTTGAATAGTGTCTTGGGAATTAGGGGAATGGGTGGAAAGGCATATAGGAAGTCCTGACCCCAATGGAGGAGGAAAGCATCCCTGGCCTGAGAACCCTGAGCCAGAATTCTGGAACAGAATTTGAAAATTTGCAGGTTAAATGCAAGGCATTGATAAAGCAGGCAAAGGGAGAATTTGAGAAGAAGCTTGCTGCGGAAGCAAAAACGCGAAAGATTTTTTCAAGTACGTTCGTAGCAAAAAACCTGTCAGAGAGTCAGTTGGTCCATTAGATGATAGAGGAGTTAAAGGGGCACTAAGAGGCGACAAGGCGATAGCGGAGAGACTGAATGAATTCTTTGCTTCGGTCTTTACTGAGGAAGATGTAGGGATGTTACCCATGACTGAAGTGGTATTTAAAGGTGCAGAAGAATTGAAGGAAATATCGATACATCGGGAAGAAGTATTACAACTATTAGATAAACTGAAAAGTAGCAAATCACCTGGGCCGGATGGTATACATCCAAGGGTGTTGAAAGAACTGAAATATGAGACTGTAGACCTGCTATTAGTAATCTGTGAACTATCATTAAAATCATCTGTAATACCTGAAGATTGGAGGATCGCCAATGTAACACCAATTTTTAAAAAGGGTTCCAGGAGTGATCTGGGAAACTACAGACCGGTGAGCCTCACGTCAGTACCAGGAAAAATGGTAGAAACCATAATAAAGAATAAAATTACTCAGCATGTAGATAGTCATGGCCTAATGGGAGAAAGCCAACATGGCTTTAGACAAGGAAGATCTTGTCTTACTAATCTGTTATGTTTTTTTGAAAGTGTGAATGAACAGGTGGACAAAGGTGAGTCGGTTCTTATAGTGTATCTGGACTTTCAGAAAGCCTTTGACAAGGTCCCTCATCAGAGACTATTGGCAAAACTAAAGAGTCATGGGATAGGAGGCAGTGTACTACTGTGGATCAGGAACTGGTTAAAAGATAGAAAGCAGAGGGTTGGGCTAAATGGCCAATTTTCCCAATGGAGAAAGGTGAATAGTGGTGTACTCCAGGGATCTGTGCTGGGTCCGCTGCTTTTTGACATATTCATAAATGACCTGGAAAGTGGAATAACGAGTGAGGTTATCAAATTTGCAGACGACACAAAACTATTTAAAGTTGTTAAAACCCAAGAGGATTGTGGAAAATTGCAAGAGGATCTTGATAAATTGGAAGACTGGGCATCAAAATGGCAGATGAAATTTAATGTGCACAAGTGAAAAGTTATGCACCTAGGGAAGAACAACCCAAACTATGGTTACACAATGCAAGGTTCCACATTAGGAACCACCACCCAGGAAAAAGATTTAGGCGTCATTGTGGATAACATGTTAAAACCCTCGGCCCAGTGCAGCGGCAGCCAAGAGAGCAAATAGAATGCTAGGTATCATAAGGAAAGAAATGGAAAATAAAACAAAAGATATTATAATGCCTCTATACCGTTCCCTCCGACTCGACGGCACTTAACAACAACAACATACCGTTCCATGGTGAGACCGCACCTTAAATATTGTGTGCAATTCTGGTCGCCGTATCTTAAAAAGGATATAGAGTTATTAGAAAAGGTTCAGAGACGAGCCACCAAAATGGTAAAGGGGATGGAAGGATACTCCTATAAAGAAAGGCTAAAAAGGTTAGGGCTCTTTAACCTGGAAAAGAGACGGCTGAGGGGAGATATGATAGAAGTCTATAAATTAATGAACAGAGTGGAACGGGTAAACGTAGATCGATTGTTTACGTTATCAGAATATAGAAAGACTAGGGGACATGCAATGAAGCTACAGGGTAAACTATTTAAGACTAATAAAAGAAAATATTTTTTCACTCAACGTGTAATCAAACTCTGGAATTTGTTACCAGAGGATGTAGTAAAGGCTGTTAGTGTAGCTGGGTTTAAAAAAGGTTTGGACAAGTTCCTTGAGGAAAGGTCCATAAACCATTATTAAGAAGGGACCCAGGATATCAATGCTTGACCCAGTACAAGCCTTGCGGAACCTGTGTCTTTTGGGGAAACTGCTAGGTACGTATGACCTAGATTGGCCACTGTTGGAAACAGGATACTGGGCTTGATGGACCTTGGTCTGACCCAGTATGGCATATCTTTATGTTCTTATTTCCTACCTGGTCTGCATGGAGAGACCATTCGTGTGGAAGCAGAACTCGACTGAGTCTGTCTGCCCAAGAGTTTTGAATGCCTTGCAGATACACCGCCAGGAGATGAATTTGATGCTCTCTGGCGAGGGCCCATAGTCGCAAAGCTTCGTTGCAAAGCGACAGAGAGCCTGTTCCTCCCTGCTTGTTCAGATAGAGCATAGCTACTTGATTGTCCGTCTGAATTAGGACTGTCTTGTAGCTGAGCTGGGTATGGAACACTCTTGAGTTCTAGGAGACTGATATGTAAGTGGGTTTCCTGTGGAGTCCAGGTGCCTTGGGTAGAGAGATCTTGCAGATGAGCTCCCCAACCCACTTGTGAGGCGTCTGTTGTTAGAGTGACCTGGGGTAGGGGTTGCTGGAAAGGGGACCCCACCAACAGGTTTTGGGTTGACTGCCACCATTGTAGAGACAAAATAAGGCGACTTGTGTTTTGCTATTTTGTTTGATAGGCAGCCTGATGCCTATGTCCACTGAGTGGATAGAGTCCATTGGGCTACTCTCATATGGAGGTGAGCATAGGGAACCACGTACACTGTAGATGCCATGTGGCCTAGTAGTTGTAACATTTCCCGAGCAGTGAGATGGGTTTTTAACACTGCCTGGGAAGCTAACTGCACAATGTGAAGGCAGCAGGCCTGTGGAAGATAGGCCCTTGCTTTTCTGGTGTCCAGCAAAGCTCCTATAAACTCTAGAGATTGAGTGGGAGTTAGGCTGGATTTTGGGATGTTTATGACCAGGCCCAAATACTGAAGGATACGCATTGTGCAAGATAGGGAAATTCTGGCCTCTGACTCTACGAGCACCTATGGCAATGGCAGAGGTTCTGCTTATGCATTCAAAGCAGTCAAAAGCTGCACGATTAACAAACTTGGAAACATCCTGGGCATGTTTGACAAGTGTAAGATAATCCTGCCTCTTATCATCAGGAAGGAGAGGGCTCATAAGCTCAAGATCTCCTGTAACCTCCTTAAGGAATATTCCCATGTATAAGATGTAGGAACTAATCCTTGCTGAAAGCATAGAGGCCTGGAATGTTCGACGCCCAAAGGCATCAAGAGTCCTACATTCACGTCCTGGAGGATTAGATGCATGTCTCTTTGCACTCTTGATCCTTCTCATAGCTGACTCCACCACTATGGAGTGGTGTGGCAACTGAGTTTTTTGAAATCCAGGACAAGGATGTACTCGATACATGGTATCCAGCCTATGGGAATGAGGAGAGGTGGTAAGAGGTGTTTCCCATATTCTTAACATGAGATCATGCAAGATCTCATGAATAGGCAAAGTAGCCGCTTCCTTGGGAGCTTTAGGATATTGTAAAATCTCCAACTCCTTTGCTCTGGGCTCTGTTTCAGGAGCCACTGTGATGGAAAGACCCCTAGCCACCTCCCTGATAAAATCCTGAAAGGATATATCCTCTGGAGGAGACATCCTACGTTTTGGAGAAAAAGGCTCCTCAGAGAGAAGTACTCCGGCATCGACAGAGCTGTCAGAGTCCTCAGAGTCATCGGAGGATTCAAAATATCTTCTGTCCGGGTGCTCTTGTAAAGCACCGATACCGATCGAAGTCGGTACCGGAGGGGTCCGGTACCGGCCTGTCGATACCAGAGGAAATAGCATGACTCGGTGTTGGTAGCATACTCGCCGATGTCAATGCTGTCGGTACTGGTATCGGTGCCGGAACCGGTGTCGGTACCGGTTGAACTGTCTGAAGTGGTCCCGAAGGCACCGATGCCGCAAGGAGAGCCGCCAGACTGCGCTCAATAGCCAGGAATCTCTGGTCAATTGATGCTGCCGATGCCTGGGTGTCGGTACCGGACGAAGCGGCCGGTACCCCAGAGCATGGCACCAGTAGTTCTGCCAAGGTTGAGGCCTCGAGAACATCCTGGAGCCCCGATAGCGCTTTGGAAGCTGAAGCCTCCCGCCGGGGCAATTTTGCCGCTACAAGTCCCTCAAGGGCAACGCCAGATGCATCTCGATGCTTGGAAGGAGATCTACCCTTTGAGGACCGGCCAGATTTATGTTTGGTTACCTGAGATCCATGGGAGGAAGACGAAGCCCTGGAAGACATCAATGTCACGGATGCTGCATCGGAGGGAAAAAGGGTGCTAAGCTTAGCAGCTCGGTTCTGCCGACCCCTCTTCGACATCATCCCACAGGCAACACACTCCGAGATGGAGTGGTCAGGACCTAAACATTTGAGGCACCACTCGTGAGTGTCAGTGACGGAGATGGTACCGCCACACTTGGAACACTTTTTAAAACCTGAAGCGGGTTTTTCCATGTTGAGGAAAAACTGGGCCTCGTGCCCAAAATGGCACGTAGCACCCGAGAGAAAAAAGGCTGGAAAATCCAGATAAAAGATTAGAAATTTTTTTTTTTTTTTAAGAAGAAAGAAAGGACCAGCAGTACCGGTATAGCATCGAGGAAGGCAGACGCTACCACAAAAAAGAATGAAAAATATGGGATAATTTCTGCAGTGACAAGAAAACGACCTGCTGACTCCGCGGAAAATGAAGACCTGGAGAGAGGCAGTTGGGAAAGGCGGGAAGGCAGCACGCAGGCGCTGTGGGATGATCCCAAAAGCTTTCGAATTGGACACTGGGGAGCATTCCCGCACAGGCTCCATCGGTACCGACGATACCCATATGTGAAGACTACATTCCTGCTTGTTCCTGGAGATAGTGAACAACTAAAGACTGTACAGGGATGGATTTACCTTCCACACCTCGATGGTAAGCTCCAATTGCACTGAGATAAACCCTTATTGAGTTAGACTTGCTACTTGGTTGTTTGTTTGAATTAGGACAATTTGATTGGACAAATGATCTTTGAAAGCCCTTAGAGCATTTGCTATGGCTCTTAGTTTCAAGAAGTTGATCTGATGGAGACTTTCCTGGAAAGGCCAACTACCCTGAGTGTGAAACCCATCAAGATGAGCTCCTCAAACAAGTTTGGATGCATCTGTTGTCAATAGGTTTTTTTGTGGTGGAGCAATTTGAAAGGGGAGACCTTTGAGCAAATTGTGTGGGATAGTCCACCAGTCCAAAGACTGAATGATAGGGTTTGTGACATACAGACGATCCCCGGGATGTCCTATAGCTTGAGTCCACAGGGTTCTCAGAGTCAATTGAGCCTGTCTCATATGGAGACATGCCAATGATGCGACATGCACAGTGGAAGTCATGTGTCCTAGTACAGTTAATATCTTATGCTGCTGACTCACTTGAGTCTCTCACACTATCTCTGTCAGTCTGCACAGTCTGTCATACAGGAGAAAGGATCTTGTTTAAATCATGTCGAGTAGGGCTCCTATGAATTCCAAATGCTGGGTGGGTTGCAGATGGGACTGTGGGTTATTTACTACGAACCCTAGTAGTTCCATCATCCAAATGGTCAGCCATGATGATTCTTGCACTACTTCTTGAGTGGTACTCTTGGATCAGCCAGTCATCCCAAAGGGAAAGACAAACACTCCAAGTGTTTGAATGAAAGCTTCCACTATGGCAAGACATTTTGTAAAGACCCGAGGCACTGAAGCTAGGCCAAAAAAGCAGAACTCTGCACTGGAATTGTTGTCCCCCTAGAATGAATCTGAAATACTTCCTCTGAGAGGAATATATCTGTATTGGGTATAAGTATCCTTTTGATCCAAAGAGCATTGCCAATCTCCTTTTTTTGAAAGTAAGGGAATAAGGTGCCCACAGAAATCAATCTGAGCTTTTCTTTGACTAAAAATGTATTCAGATCTCTTAGGTCTAGGATAGGACGGAATCACCCCCCCCCCCCTTTGTTTTCTTGGGGATCAGGAAATACCTGGAATAAAACCTTTGTTCTCTTTGCTCTGGTGGCATGAGTTCGATCATGAGATCCTGATAAGAAGATGGTGATTTTTCTCTGAAGCATTTCTTGATGCTGAGGGTCTAAGGAATAATCCCTCAGTGGTCATGTCGAATAGATGACATTTGTAACCACTTTGGTTGCCACTGCTCTGGTTCACATAGACTTCATTATCCTTTAATGAACTTTTGTGCTTTATTCACAGATGTGATTAACAGTCTGAAATAGAATACACATTGTAAGTCACTAGTTTCCAGCCCCCTGAAGGCGGCTACGGAGAAACACGTTGGATTCTCTATTTAATTAATAAAGCACCTGTGACCACCATATACCACTCGCTTGTTGTGTCTCTCCTGAGGTTACAAGGGGCCATCTTTGGACCCAAATAGTGAATCTCACTCAGACAGGAGAGTACTCCACTGCAGTTATAGGTAGAGTGGCTATGCTCTCTATAGGAACCAGTCAAAACCCTGCACCTGGCTTTGGCTGAGGAGCAGGCTAGGCCTTCTGAAGCTTCTCTCACTTTACTTATGCTCGAAGACCCTGCTTTGATTGGATATAGTGAGAACCAGGAAAGTACCAATACCCGTGAGAGTAATAGGTCTTTTTTGGGCTACCACTCTGAAACCTCCTGTGGTAGGAGGCCAGTTCGGATGTGCAATTTGCCTTCTCTGACTTTTTTTCTGAAGAGATTCTCTCCGTGGCACAGTACATCAGCAAGCTTATCCTGCACAGATTGCTCCAGGTCTGAAGTCCAATTTGCTTTGGGAGAGGTGGTGTGGAAGGGAGATGGGCGGGCACTTCTAGTGTGGGAGAAACTAGCGAAAGAGTTGGTAACCTTTTTGAATATCTACAGCACCAACACAGATCAAAAGTTCTTTTGGGAGGAAATGGGGAGGTGGGGCGGGGAAGGTTAGGAGGAAAATGTTAGTCGGCAGGGACTTCACTATTGCACTGGATGGTCACAGGAGAGGTACGGAGGGAGGAAAAGAAGTTTGGGACCCAGGAGTAGGGGGCTACGTCACTGGATGCAGGATTTAACTCTTGCTGACCTCTGGAGGGCAATGCATCCCACAGGGTGGGATAATACTCTCTTTTCAACAGCCCACGACAACTACCGCCATATTGATTACATCATGGGGATAGGTACTGGGTGAATAGGATGGGAGCCATGATGATTGGCCCCATAATTTGGTCCTATCATGGGCCTCTGAGGGCGGTATTTGAGGGTACACCGGAGGCCACGTTGCAGACCTTTTGGAGACTGAATGATAGTTTATTGAAGAGGAGAGTGATATTCAGGCTCTAGAAGGGGCTATTCAAGAACGCATGAAATTGAACGACACCAACGAGGTTGGTACGGGGATTTTGTGTGACGGGCTCAGGGCACAGCTGAGGGACCAACTGAGTCAGATGGGAGCATGGAAAAAGGGAGAGAAGGAGAAAGAATGCATATTACTGTAGTGCGTAAGTGACCTTGAATGCGCACATAAACGCACGAGGGACCGGAGGACTAGGGGCCAGTAGGAGGAAGCCTGCCGACAGCTGAAGGAGTTGCAGCTTGACAGGATCACCTTCCAATTTCAATGGGTGAACCAGCTCTACTATGAGTTTCATAATAAATCTAGCATCTTACTGGCCATAAGTTATGGGCATGGGGGGGGGGAGGTGTCAATCCACTATTGGGACAGTGAAGGGCCTGTGGAGCTGGTTGTGCTTTAAGGGAGAGGAGAGCCGGGAACAGTTTTCCCAGTATTACCAGACTTTATATACAGTCAACTGGACGTAGGATGGGGAAAAGATCCATGACTAACTGGCAGAGGGGGAAGACATAGGGAGGTTGGGAAAGTTTGGAAGCTGAAATCAGTGAGGACAAAGTGTTCCACGTGATTCATGGACTGGATCCGCATAAATCCCTGGGGTTAAATGGGTTTACTGGATTTTTACATGAAAAGCTGTCCTCTGCTCTCACATCCTTGTTGGGGAGTGTGTTCAATGCAGTGCTGCCGGGGGAAACCCTCTCTCCCTCTATGGGGCAGGCTGATATTATGGTCCTTCCTAAACCGGGGAAGGACTTAGCGGTCTGCAGCTCGTATCATCTCATTTCTTTGCTTAATGTAGATGCCAAGCTTCTGGCATCGGTCTTGTCTAGCAAATAGGGGCCACTGTTACCTCAGGTGATACATTCAGATCACACTGGGCTTATCCAGGGAAATCAGGTGGGGGGATAGCATTCAAAAAGTTTTGCAGCTCACTTGGGTGGCTCACCGTGAGGAGCACTGAGTTATGCTTCTCTATCTTAACCCTTTCATACCGGGTGGTTCCATTTGGAACCCATGTAGTTTTCTTGTAAAACCTGAGTGGGGATTAAAACCAGTAAACATCAGAAGTCATTTTCTTACATACTATTATCATAATAAAATACTATATTCAGTTTAGAGTTCCTAACTTACTAGGTGGCGCCACTGGCTGTGCTTTTGTTTTGGTAGCCACGTTGAAATTTTACTGCAAATGTTCTAGTGTTAAATTTTAATGTTCTGAAAGCTTCACTGCATCAGGAAAATTCTCTCAAGTCAAACAGGTATTGTTTTCCCTTTCTGCCAGTTTTATCACCATTTTTTGTTGAAACAGTTGTTGAATGAGATAGTTTTGTAGTTGGTTCCATTTGGAACCATTGGTACTTAGTGGTTGTTACATGTTACTGCAGAAATGGTGCTTTGCAATACTTGGTGAATTTTACCACATAGCAGTAAATTAAGATTTAAATTTGAAATGTATATGTTATCTGCTAATTAAGTAGTAATCTAGTAGTAATTCAGTTACATTCTGAAATTTGTTGGAGTGGAGGAGTGGCCTAGTGGTTGGGGCAAGGTACTTCAGGCCGGAAGGTCGGGGGTTCAAATCCCACTAAAGGACAGCAACCTTGGGCTGGAAGGACTGGGGTTTCTAGTCTCACAAGTGCTCCTTGTGGTCTTGGGCAAGCCACTTAACCCTCCATAGCCCATGTTCCCTGTAAAATAATTCTCTCCAAGTTACAATGCCCTGTTCAATGTCATTTCAGTTTGTTCAATGTAAACCGCACTGATACAGAATAGCGCGGTATATAAGAGAATGTAAAATAAATAAATAAATAATTTGTTGAATGTTTGATGCAGGCAAAATGATGGATTGTGATATGCATCGCAGACAGATGCTGACATTTCTGAACCTGAGTGTGATGTAGAGGATCCAGAAATGGAAAATAATATGGATGAGTTGATGATCTTCCATTATCAACATTTAGGGATCATGCAAAGCAGAAAATCCTGATGTTGCTGGTGTAGAAAATAGATGATGATGATGATAATGTTCCATTGAACAGATTATTCAAAAAGAAATCAAAATCAAAAGATGCAGTAATGTTTCGATGGAGGAGAATAAAGCCAAAAGACACCTCCGATCCAATCTGGTCGGAAAAATTTTCTGATCCACCCAAGGAGGAAGAGCCTCCAATAAAGCACAGTTACTTACCTGCAACAGGTGATATCTGGGAACAGCAGGAATTGGTCCTCACATATGGGTACGTCAGAACCGACGGAGCCTGCGCGGGAAAGCTCCCCAGCTTCCCAGAAAGGAAGCTTTTGGGGCCTCCCACAGCGCATGCGCGCTGCCTTCCCGCCTTCCTAACCAACTCTCTTCAGTTCGAGTTTAAAGCTGAGACAATAGAGAGAGGAAAGGAAAGAGAGAGAGAGAGAGATACAACTCCTAGGGGAGGTGGGTGGGTTGTGAGGACTAATTCCTGCTGTTCCCAGAGATCACCTGTTACAGGTAAGTAACTGTGCTATCTCCAGGAACAAGCAGCAATGAGTCCTCACATATGGGGACTCCCCAGCTAAGATGCCTGGGAGATCCCCAAGGGTATGAGACCCTGAAAGGTTCCTCGTCTTCCTATGGATCTCAGGCATCCATTAAGGGACGGAGGGCAGGAGTTGTTTAAGAATGGAACAGGTGTCTGAGGACAGCCTGACCAAACAAGGCATCCCAGCGGAAGTCCTTGTCCAAGCAGTAATGGGATGTGAAGGTATGAACCGAGGCCCAGGTGGCTGCTCGACAGATCTGATCAATGGATACAGAATGAAGATGAGCCATAGATGTGGCCATGGCTCTCACATTGTGAGCTGTGACATGGCCTTCCAGAGAAAGGTTCTTACTCTGATAAGCAAAAGAAATACACTGAGCAATCCAACTGGACAGTGTTCTTTTTGAGACTGGAAGTCCTAAATGAGAAGGATCAAAGGCAACAAAAGTTGAGAAGACTTTCGATGTTGCTGTGTCCTGTGGAGGTAAAAGGCAAGAGCTCTTTTACAGTCTAGAGTATGAAGGTTCCTCTCTGCATTTGATGCATGAGGAGCTGGAAAAAAGACAGGTAGATATACCTCTTGATTAAGATGAAAAGGTGAGACCACTTTAGGCATAAAGTGGGGATTTGTCCTAAGGACTACCTTATCATGATGGAACCTTGTATAAGGTGGATTAGCCACTAAAGCCTGCAGTTCACTGATGCGGCGAGCAGAAGTGATTGCAATAAGGAAAATGACTTTCCAGGAAAGGAATTTTAAGGAGGTAGTGGCTAAGGGTTCAAAGGGCAGCTTCATAAGCTGACCAAGAACTACGTTTAAGTCCCATGCCACCGAAGGAGGCCGAATGGGAGGTTTAGTTAAAGTTAGACCTCTCATGAATCTTGCAATAAGAGGATGAGAGGAAACAGATTGTCCATTGATAGGCTGAAGAGATGCTGCAATAGCACTCAAATGGACCCTTACAGAATTGATTTTAAGTCCTGCATTGGAAAGATGCAGGAGATATTCAAGTAAAGAAGTCAAAGGTAGTGCTAGAGGGTTAAGACCTTTGTCAGCACACCAAATTGAAAATCTTTTCCATTTAAAAGCATAAGAACGCCTGGTGGAAGGTTTCCTCGATGCATGGAGGACATCCTTCACCTGTTGAGAAAGATTCAAGTCTTGAAGGTCTAGGCCTTCAGTAACCAAGCTCTGAGGTGAAGGGACTTGGGGTTTGGGTGCCACAAAGTCCCCTCCTCTTGAGACAGAAGGTCCGGAGCAGCTCCCAGATCCAGGGAGGGTGTCTGGGAGAGATGCAGAAGTAGAGTGTACCACACTTGGCGTGGCCAGCGTGGAGCTATGAGGATCATGGATCCTTGATCCCTCTGAAGTTTGAATAGAGTCTTGGGAATCAAGGGAATGGGTGGAAAGGCATATAGGAAGGTCTGACCCCAATGAAGGAGGAAGGCATCCTTGGCCTGAGCTCCCTGACACGGAATCCTGGAACAGAACCAGGGAAGTTTGGCATTGTACGGACTTGCAAAGAGGTCTATGTCCGGGGTCCCCCATTCCTGAAAGATTCTGAGTACCTGATCCATGTGCAGGGACCATTCGTGTGGCAGCAGAACTCGACTGAGTCTGTCTGCCCAAGAGTTTTGGATTCCTGGAAGGTACACTGCCAGGAGATGGATCCGATGCTCTCTGGCGAAGGCCCACAGTTTTAGAGCTTCGTTGCAAAGCGACAGAGAACCAGTCCCTCCTTGTTTGTTTATGTAGAACATGGCTACTTGATTGTCGGTATGAACAAGGACTGTCATGTTGATGAGGAGGGTATGAAAGACCTTGAGAGCAAGGAAAATTGCTCGCAGCTCCAAAAGGTTGATATGAAGGGTGGTCTCCTGTGGAGACCAAATGCCATGAGTGGAGAGGTCTTGGAGATGAGCTCCCCAACCTGTTTGGGAGGCATCTGTAGTGAGAGTTGCTTGGGGTAACACAGGTTGGAAGGGGGTCCCCAACAACAGATTTTGAGTGGATATCCACCATTGGAGAGACCAAAAAAGACGGTTTGAGGTTGCTATTTGGTCTGAGAGAGCTCCTGATGCTTGGGTCCACTGGGTGGACAAGGTCCATTGAGCTGCTCTCATATGTAGGCGAGCATAAGGCACCACATGAACTGTGGATGCCATGTGGCCTAGCAGTTGTAGCATCTCTCTGGCAGTCAAGTGGCTTCTGGACTGAATTTGAGAGGCCAAGTGCACTAGACGGTGGCAACAGGCCTGAGGAAGATAGGCCCTTGCAGTGGTAGTATCTAGCCAAGCCCCGATGAACTCTAGGGATTGAGTAGGGGTGAGCTGAGACTTTGGCAGATTGATGACAAGTCCCAGATACTGCAGTATGCGTCTGGTGTGGTCCAGGGAAGTCTGAGCCTGGGACTGAGATGGAGCTCGGATTAGCCAGTCGTCCAGGTACGGGAAGACAAAGATCCCCAGAGTGCGTAGAAATGCAGCTACTATTGCCATGCATTTGGTAAATACCCTTGGAGCAGAGGCTAGACCGAAGGGGAGTACTCTGTATTGGAAATGTTTTCCCTGGAACAGAAACCGTAGGAATTTTCTGTGGGATGGATGGATGAGTATATGTGTGTACGCATCCTTGAGATCTAGAGAACAAAGCCAGTCCTGACTCTGTAGGTATGGAAGGAGAGTACCTAGAGAAAGCATTTTGAATTTCTCTTTGTATAGGAATTTGTTCAATTCTCTGAGATCCAGAATGGGTCTGTATCCCCCTGTTTTCTTGGGAATCAGAAAATAGGGGGAGTAGAAACCTGACCCTTGTTGAGGAAGAGGAACCTCTTCTATTGCCCTTTGGGCGAGAAGAGTGGTCACCTCTTGGCCAAACAGGTACAGGAGAGATGGGGGAGAATTGAATTGTCTCACCATGGTATGGGGAGGAAGGCTGAAGAAATGTAGTTTGTAGCCCTCTCTGATGATAGAGAGGGTCCACGGTTCTGATGTGATTTGTTCCCATCTGGGAGCAAAATGAGCCAACCTTCCTGGAATGGTGAGAGGTTCTGGCTGTTGCAGAGCCAGAAAGGGTAAGTTCTCTAGAATCAAGTCAAAAACCCTGAGGAGGTTGGGACTGCTGGATTGTAGCAGCCCCTGTAGACTTTGTTCTGGCCTGTTTAGATTGCTGACGCTTAGGAGCAAAGCGAACTTGGGAAGATTGCTGGCCAGTATTTGTGGAAAATCTGGTCTTTTTATAGAAAGGCTTCTTAAAAGTTTTTTTCTTGGCAGGGGTAGAGGTAGACTTAGAAAGTCTATCTAAAGCAGCATTCTCTGCATCCATTTGAGTGGCTTTGATTTGCCACTCTTTGCCAAACAGATTTTCACCTGTACAGGGCAGATTGCCCAAGCCTTCTTGTACCCAGGGTTCCAAATCAGAGGCCTGGAGCCAAGCCAGTCTGCGAGCAGCTATGGCTATGCCAGAGGCTCTGCTTGCCCCCTCAAAAGAGTCAAAGGCTGCTCTGTTGGAGAACTTTGAAACATCTTGAGTGTGCTTTAGCAAAAGAAGGAATTCCTCCTGTTTATCCTCTGGGATAAAGGGGAGAAACTGACGTATCTTTAATGCAATCTCTTTCAAAAACATGCCCATATAAAGGCTGTATGAATTGATTCTGGCAATAAGCATACTAGCTTGGAAGATTTTTCTCCCAAAAGCATCCAGAGTCCTACATTCTCTTCCTGGAGGGGTAGAAGAGTGTCTTTTGGTACTCTTTATCTTTTTCATAGCAGACTTCACCACAATAAAGTGGTGAGGAAGCTGAGTTTTTTGAAAACCAGGAGAAGGAGGAACCTGATACATGGTGTCCAAACGTCGAGAATGTGGAGATAGGGTGAGAGGAGCCTCCCACAAATCCATCATGTGTTCTTGAAGAATTTCATGTATGGGTAAGGTGGCTGCCTCTTTGGGAACCTTAGAGTATCCTAAAATATCTAATTTTTTTGCTCTAGGTTCCTTTTCTGAGGATACAGATATGGAGAGTCCTTTAGCTACTTCAATAATGAAGTCTTGAAAGGACAAATCCTCTGGAGGAGACATTCTCCTTTTTGGAGAAGAGGGCTCCTCAGGAAGAGTAAAAGAGACATCAGCAGAATCATCTGATGTATCAGAATCTTCAGAGGATTCAAAGTATCGTCTATTTGCTTCCAGAGATCGATACGCGTACCGATCGGTACCGACATCGGGCGTACCGGGTATCGGAGCGTTATCGAAGAAAGCTCCGGAACCGGAGACCGGAACCGGCATGCTACTGGAAGTAGATGCTCTGGGTACCAGTATCGGTTCCGGTACCGGAATCGGAGTCGGAACCGATTGTCGCGGTACCGATGGCGGTGCAGCATTAATGAAAGTCAGTAAAGCCTGCTGCATGGATTGTACCGTAGTACCCATAGCCGCCACAACTGCCTGGAAGTCGGTACCGGTGTTAGCCGGTACCCCAGAGCAGTCTAACAGGAGATCGGTCGAGGCCGTGCCATCGATGTCTACCTGTAACCCCATAGGAGGAGCTTTGGAAGCCGGAGCTTCCCGCCGGGGTTGTTTGGCTGGGGCAGAGTCCTCAGGGTCAATTGCAAGGGCCTCTCACTGCTTAGAGGGAGATTTGCCTTTTGAGGACTTGCCCGAAGAATGTTTGGTTACCTGAGATCCATCAGGAGAAGAAGACCTGGAGGATGTTGATGCTGGAGTATCGGTAGAAAACAGCATATGAAATTTAGCTGCTCTGTTCTGTAAGCCCCTTTTGGACATCAGAGAGCAGGATGGACAATCCGGAATGGAATGGTCAGGCCCCAAACATTTAAGACACCACTCATGGGTGTCTGTAACTGAAATAGTACCGGTACACTTAGTGCATTTTTTAAAACCAGAAGCTGGTTTTTCCATGAGGGAGACCTGAGAAGGCCTAGAGGCCTCACAGAAAAAATACACCAAGTGTAGAAAGTAATGATATATATATATATATATATTTTTAATAAACGAGAAAAGGACCGGCGGTACCGGTCTGGAATCGGGGAAGGCAGACACGCGGTCAAAGAAACAAATTAAAATAACAATTTCTTCAGCGGTGACAGGAACACGACCTGCTGGCTCCGCGGAAAAAGAAGAACTGAAGAGAGTTGGTTAGGAAGGCGGGAAGGCAGCGCGCATGCGCTGTGGGAGGCCCGAAAAGCTTCCTTTCTGGGAAGCTGGGGAGCTTTCCCGCGCAGGCTCCGTCGGTTCCGACGTACCCATATGTGAGGACTCATTCCTGCTTGTTCCTGGAGATAATACTTTCACAGATTTTTTTTCCACTGAACTTATTGAGCACATTGTGATTCAGACCAATTTACTTGCAGTTCAGTGTGTGTCATCATTTAGAACAACAGTAGAAATCGAACAATACTGTGGAATATTGTTGAAGATGGGCCTGGTTCCAATGCCCAATTATAAATGCTACTGGTCAGAAGAACTCTGTTTTCCACTTGTTGCAGAAGTTATGAGTCAAAATCGTTTTACCAACATCAACAAGTTTTTGCACTTCAACGACAACACAAAGGCTGTCACTGACAGAAATGACCCTTTGTATGATAGATATTTTAAAGTTCGCCCTCTTCTGGATTTCATTTGAGAGGCTTGCCTAAAGGTTGAACCGGAAGAAAAGCAGAGCACTGATGAGCAGATGATACCATACAAAGGAAAAAAAACCTTGAGGCAATATCTTCCAAAGAAGCCTAAGAAATGGGGCTTCAAAGTATTTGCTAGATGCGGGGGTCAGTGGTCCAACATATGACTTTCATTTCTATGACGGCAAGGCTCCTGTTGTGCAGAAAAGCTGTGGATTTCAACCAGGAGACTTTGTTATGAAATTATGTGAGACACTGCCTAGCACTCAGAATTTCAAACTGTACTTTGATAAGTACTTCACTTTTCTGGAGCTTCAGCTGAAGCTAAAGGAACAGAGCATCCTGTCTACTCGGACAATACGGTGCAACAGGATCAGAGGATGCATTAAGAAAATGGAAAAAGAACTAAAAAAAAGGTTGAGGATCCAGTGATTTTATGGTTGATGCAAACTCTGGTTTCTCAGTAGTTCGTTGGTATGATAATTCAGCTGTTCCGCTTTCATCAACACTGAGATCAGTTGATCCAATTTCTATGATCAAGCGCTGGGACAAGAAACTGCACGCCTATGTTGATGTGCCCTGCCCAGCTGTTGTTCGAGACTACAGTCAAAATATGGGAGATGTAGATCTCTTTGATATGCTTATGGCTCTATATCGTACTGACCATCGCAGTAAGAAATGGTACCGTAGAATATTTTACTGGGGCCTTCATCTTGCGGTTATGAATGGATGGTTGCTTTACAGCCGTCACTGTGAGCAGAAATCTGTACCAAATTCTCGAGTGCTCTCACTCCTTCAGTTTGTTATCAGCATTAGTGAGTCGCTGATCAAAGAAAACAAGGTGCCGTCACCTGTGCAAAGAAAAAGAGGGAGACCATCAGAAGTGCTGGATTCTCCTGATGTGAATGATCCTGATGACTCCCCTGCACCGCCAAAACAGAAATCATCTGTTCAGTCTGATCCAAACGCCAGCATCAGAAATGATGGAGTAGGACACTTTCCAGCTCACTCAGACCCGAAACAACGGTGCAGGGTTTGCAAAGCTCATGTCAGGATGAAATGCATGAAATGCAATGTTTTCCTTTGCATTACAAAGGAAAGAAATTGCTTCCTCAATTATCACACTTCAGCAGTTTGAATAAAAACATTAAGAACTTTCAGTTTTATATATCTTGCCTTACTTTTATTCTTTATATTGAGTTCCGTTAAGTCCCATTGGTGCCAAATGGAACCATGATAAAAAACTCTTCTAATTATTAACTCCAGTGTAATGCAAGTGAACATTTCTGTTTCCTATTATCCCTAAGCAAAGTTCTGCTTTCTGGGTTTTTTTACTGAAATAAAAAAATTTGGTAGTGAAAGGGTTAATGCAAAAAAAAGCATTTGATAGGGTGAGGTAAAAATTTTTCTTTGTCGTCCTGGAAAGGGTAGGGGTTGACCCACGGTTCCTGGCTTGGGTTCAGGCCCTTTACTGGCATCCAGTGGCCGCGGTGAAGGTGAATGGGGGATATTCTGATTTCTTCTCATAGGGCCAAGGGACCCGGCAGTGGTGTCCCTTACCAACGCTCCTTTTTCCTATGACTATAGAGCCTCTGGCAGCTCGAATTGGAGCCCGGGAGTATATCTGCAGTATTCAAATGGGGAGGGAGCAGCATAAAGGTTGCTCTCTTTGCCGATGATTTGCTTTATATGTTTACCAACCCCCTAATGACTTTGCCGGTATTGCTACGAGAATTCCGAGAGTTCGGCATCCTCTCAGGCTTTAAAATTAACTAGGATAAGACTGCAGCACTCAACATTTCCTTGGAAGGGAATGTAGTAGAGCCACTGCAATCCAGTTACCCCTTCCAGGGGACCCATGAGAGATCTGCTTTTAGGGAGTGCGGGTGACTCGGTCGGGGGAGAACTTATATAAAGCAAACTATCCCTCCCTCTTTAGGGAGCTGGAGAGACACATGGCTAGGTGGGACTCGAGGGACATATCCTAGTTGGGGAGGGTTGCTGCTGTCAAAATGAATTTGCTTCCCGTTTGTTATATCTTTTTTAATCTCTTCCTATTCGGGTGGCCCTGGGGGATCTTCGTTGCCTTCAAAGCTGAGTGTTCAGCTTCATTTGGAAACAGACTGCCAAGGGTGGTACGGCAAGTCCTCTATGCAACTTGGCGAGGGGGAGGGTTAGGAGTTCCTGATTTGGGGACGTATTACTTGGTGGCGCAGATTGGAGCCTAAAAGTTTGCTCTATATGCTATGCATAAAGAATTGACTCTACTAAGGGAAGAATTAGCTGCAGTTAAAGACACCTCCTCTATGGTACAAACTGGACAAAATCCACCACCGCTCCCACAAAGAATTAAACAGTCCAGGAACAAATGTATCACAGTGGGCTCTGGTAGCTTGCAACCTCTAACACGGAGACACCATCTACATCAAGAGATATCCCTGCATAATGCCTTCTCTGCCTTAGAAAATGAGAGTGCCCAATCAGTGGAAAATGATAATTACACTTACCTGGTACTTGTAGTTCCTTGAGTGACGACAGTTCAGCCCTCTACCTCTGGGTTGTCAACCTCCTCCTGCAGCTTGGAGACTGGCATGACAGAATCATGACATCACTGGATATAGCCTGCTGGATACTCCCATCAGCCCCAGTGTGAACTATTAACAAAGCAGACTCAAAGAAGCAACAAATAAGTAGCTATGAGAACAATCACAACGTAAATAACTAACATTCCAACTATTTAGGCACAACTTTCTTATACCCTTCCCTGCACAACACAGAAGTAGAAGCAAGGAAGAGTGAAAATAACAATTCCAAAGACAGACCTACCTGTAATCCATTCCTTCGTACCACTGAACCTTCACCATTCGTGAGAGAACTCCGGGTGGGAATGAGGACTGAACTGTTGTCACTCAAGGAACTGCAATTACCAGGTAAGTGTAATTATCATTTCCTTATTGTTCCTCCAGTTCAGTCCTCTACCTCTGGGATGTACCAGAGCAGTCATTATTGGGATGGGATCTTCCAGCCGGCACGTAACACCGCCGATCCAAAACAGGAATCCTGCGCCGCTGCCACATCAAGACGGTAGTGCCTGCTGAAGGTATGCAGAGACATCCAAGTAGCTACCCTACAAATTTCCCCGGGCGGAACTAGACTATGCTCCGCCCAGGAAGACGCCTGCGCTCTAGTGGAATGCGCTCGCAACCCTGCCGGCACTGACCGACCGTGAAGAATATTGACGGAAGCTGTAGCCTCCCGAATCCACCTGGCAATCGAAGCCTTCGCAGCCGGCTCTCCCTTGCAAACACCTGCGAACAACACAAACAACCTGTCCGATTTCCGAAAAGGTTCCGACACCTGCAAATACTGCTTCAACACCCTTTTCACATCCAACTGATGTAAACTGCGTTCCCGCTCGTCTCTCCCCAAAGCACCCAGAACTGGTAAGGATACAGTCTGATTCAAGTGAAAGGGCAAAACCACCTTCTGCAAAAAGGATGGTACCGGACGCAGTACCACCTTTTCTCTAGAAAAGGATACGAAGGGTTCCCTACACGACAATGCCTGCAACTCCGAGATGCATCTAGCCGAACAAATGGCCACCAGAAAGACCATTTTGAAGTCAAGTCCTTCACTGATGCCCGATGCAACAGTTCAAAAGGCGGTTTGGCCAAGGCTGCTAACACCAAATTGAGATCCCAAGGCGGAATTATCACTCTACGCGACGGTTGTAATCTGGAAATCGCTTTGAGAAAACGCAGCACGTCCGCATGGGCGCCGAGCGCAACGCCCTGAACCTTGCCTCGATAACAGGAGAGAGCTGCCACCTGTACCTGCAGCGAGCTGGCCACTAGGCCCTTATCAAAGCCGTCCTGTAGAAGACTCAATATCGAGGGAATGGAGACCGTAGCCACCCTGATCTGCCGCCTTGAACACCAATCCTCAAAGATACGCCAGATACGCACATGCGCCAGAGACGTGGAGTGTTTCCTTGCTCTAAGCATCGTTGCGATGACTGACGCCAAAAAGCCTCTTTTCTTCAACCTGGCCCTTTCAATGGCCATACCGGAAGCGAGAATCGATCCACTTGAGGCATGAAGAGAGGTCCTTGCCTCAACAGATCCACCCGCACAGGAAATCTCCAAGGCTCGCCATCGAGGAGACGCACGAGGTCCGCGTACCACAGTCGCCTCGGCCAGTCGGGCGCCACCAGGAGCACCCTTCCCGGATGAGCTCCGATCCTTTGAACCACCCAGCCGATCAACGCCCATGGGGGAAAGACATACAGTAGACCTGGAGACGGACACTGACGTAACAACGCGTCTATGCCTTCCGACATTCTTTCCCGTCTTCTGCTGAAGAAACGATTGGCCTTTGCCGACTGGAAGGTCGCCATCAGATCCATTACCGGCCTCCCCCACCGATAAACTATCTGTGCAAAGACGTCCGGGTGTAGCTCCCACTCACCCGCATCCACCCGGACTCTGCTGAGAAAGTCGGCCATCATATTGTCCTTTCCCGCTATGTGCGCAGCCGAAATCGCTGTCAACCGACTCTCTACCCAGGCGAATAACAAGTCTGCCTCCTCCTCCATGGCTGCACTCCCTGTGCTGCCCTGGCGATTTATGTTGGCAACTGCCGCCGAGTTGTCAGAGAGGACTCGAACTGCCCGACCTACCACCGATGCCCTGAAGGCCTGAAGTGCCCAGCCGACTGCCCGGAGTTCCAGTCGATTGATCGACCATGAGCTCTCCGGAGGAGACCAAACCCCCTGCACAAACCAGCTTCCGCAGTGGGCTCCTCCCCATCCACCGAGACTGGCGTCCGTCAACAGCGGCAGCCACTCCAGCTGTTCCAGCAGCATCCGGGTTGCCAACGAATTCGGAAGCAACCACCATTGAAGGGACTGTCGGACCTTGGCTGGACATGGGAGCCGTTTGCTCAACGCATCCGACTGATGCGACCATTGGCGAAGCAGAGATCTCTGCAGAGGTCACATGTGCACCTTGGCCCAAGGCACTGCCTCCAACATAGCCGCCATCGTTACCAGCACGCAAAGATAAGTCCATGCTGACGGAGCCGGGGTGGCCCTGAACTTGCGAACCAGACTTCTGAGACCTCGGGCTCGACTCTTCGGCAAAAATACCTTTCCGCACTTCGTATCGAACCGCACCCCGAGATACTCGAGGTTCTGCGAGGGCTTCAATCAGCTCTTGGCGGGATTGACCACCCAACCAAGATTTTGTAAAAACTTTACCACTCTGCTGGTTACCTGAATGCTCTCTGCCTCGGACTTGGCCCGAATTAACCAATCGTCGAGGTAAGGATGCACCAGGATTCCTTCTTTGGGTAACGCCGCTGCTACCACCACCATGATTTTGGTGAAAGTCCAAGGCGCCATTGCCATGCCGAATGGCAATGTCTGGAACTGATAGTGTCCCCAAGGAAAGGCAAACCTCAGAAACCTTTGATGAGAGGACCGGATGGGAATGTGTAAGTACGCTTCCGTAAGGTCGAGAGATGTCAAGTACTCTCCTTGACGCACTGCCACAATAACCGAACACAAAGTTTCCATCCAGAAATGCGGTACCCGAAAGCAATGATTTACGCCTTTCAAATCCAAAATGGGCCGCAACGCTCCGCCCTTCTTTGGCAACACGAAATAAATGGAGTACCGACCCGCGCCGTACTCTGCCTCCGGCACCTGCACGACCGCCCCCAATTGCAGGAGCCGCTGCAAGGTACTGCGAATCGCCAGGGTTTTCTGCTGTCCGCTGCAGGGAGACATGACAAATGAATCCCGCACGGGACGCGCCAATTCCAACGCATACCCCTGACGAATTATCTCTAACACTCACTGATCGGACGTGATGTGGGTCCAAGCAGGAAGAAACTCCTGAAGCCTCCCGCCTATCGGAGATCCTCCCGCCGGGACCCACATCATTTCATTGTGGCTTTCGGGCCGCTGAGCCATAGCCTGTAGAGAAACCTCTATTTGCTCCCTGAAACCCTCGAAAGCCCTGGGCCCGTGCCCCAAAGCGTCCCCTCTGGGATCCTCCAAAACGCGAGGTACGAAATCTCCAGAAATCGCGAAACTGGCCACGAAGGTCCTGTCCGGACTTCACCTGCTTCGGCTTATCCTCTGGCAGTCTACCACTCTTGGACTCCACGAGGTCTTTTACCAATTTATCCAGATCTTCCCCAAAGAGCAGACGCCCTTTAAAGGGCAACTTACTGAGACGGGACTTGGAAGAACCATCTGCCGCCTAATTCCGCAACCCCACAGACCTGCGGGTGGCTACCACTGAGGCTGTACTATTTGCGAGAGCTCTGATCAAATCATAATGTACATCCGCTAAATACGCCATTCCTGACTCCAGATGACCCAGCTCTTTAAGGACTTCTTGGTCCAGTCGCGACGCCAGGCGAAGCCACTGAACCCAGCGCAGACACGCTCGGGCTACCCAAGCTCCACAAATGAAGACCTGCAACGACAACGCATCCGCCTCAAACTCTTGCTTTAACAGGCTGTCAACCTTACAATCTTGAGCATCTTTTAAGGCCGCACTGCCTTCCACCGGAATGGTGGTACATTTTGTGACGGCCGCTACCGCCACATCCACCCGCAGCGAGCGGAACCTCTCCTTATCCTTAACAGCCAGGGGATAGAGCCTATTCAATGTCCGTATCCCTCTGAGCCCCGCTTCCGGCTGATCCCATTCATCCTGGATCATCTTGTCCACCACTCGGTGAACAGGAAACACGATCTGTGTTTGCCTCACTGCCTGAATAACCAGATCCTCGACCTCCTCTTCAGTAGTGGGCTGAGTCGCAAGATTCAACATCTGCAACGACTCCGTGATCAGCGCTGCTAGCTCCTCTCTACAGAAGACCCTTATGATCTTAGCCTGATCCTCGGGTTCTGGAATCTTTCCCTCTTCAAGATCCTCCAAACTTCCTTCATGTTCCCAGTCGGGATCCTCGCCGTCCGGCCAGTCGCCCTCCTCAGCCGAGACATCTCAGGTCTTTGCTCTCTTAGGAGCCGAGGGACCTCCGCCCATCTCCTCAGCTACGTCCAACTGCTGAGGAAGGACAGAAAGCGGCAATGCTCCCGGCACCTTACTTTGACGCCTTAAGCAAAAGTCCTGGTGCATCATCAATATGAAATCAGGGCTAAAATCTCCGAAATCCCTGGCCGACCCCGGGATCAACAGGGCCCCAGAAGACCCTGCCGCCTCCTCCAAAGCGGAGCCCTGCCCGGAGAGCTGCCTCAACTCAGGTAGCACTCCTACCGCCACCATCTGCTCCTCTGGGGACTCCTTGACGTCGATCTGCTGCTCTACTGCGGAAGATAGGGTTGCACAGCCACAGCAGATCCCAGAATCGGCCACTGAGCCTCTCCGGGTGCCACAGACCACACACTGTGGCCGAGTTGCCATATCTCTATACCCCCTTGAAGTTGCAGAGAAAAAAAAAAAAGAACCGCACTCACCCTCTGGCTTGGCTTTTTTATTTTTTTCGCAAGGGAAAACTTCCCTTAAACTCCAACATGTTCCTTTACCGAAACCTTGAATTACTAGGCTGATTTCATGCACGGGAAACCTCCCCCCCCCCTCCCCGGAATGTATTTCCCGCCCAAAATAACCAAAATAAACAACAGAAATAAATGAAAGCACTAAACGAAAGAAAAACACCTGCTGCAAATCAAAAAGGGCATTAGGAGATAACCCGTATGCGTCTAATAAGCTCCCCCTGCGTCCCTCTTCAGTCTGTCAGCCACGCGGCTTCCTTGTGCATACAAAATGGCCACTGCAGCACCAAAGGCGGGAAAGGGCGCCAAAGCGATCGCGGATGCCGCCCCAACTTCTGTCTTAGCCCGCACAGCCGAAGAAAAGCCTGTAACCAGTTCAGTGCCTACCGGCCAGGTCTGATCACCCACAGCTGCGTTCCCGCGCCAGACGGCACCTTCTGATAGAGTCGAAGTGTGCCGCCGGCAGATCACTCACCGCTCCTGCGTTCGTCAGCCAGCCTGCCACAGCCACGACTTATGCTTGCTCCGCGGGACCAGCGAAGCGTGATTACCAGCCCGTGAGCTCTCCCCCGTAAAGTCTGGGAGGAGAGACACTCTGGTGACAGAAGCAGCTAAAAGTAATAATAGCCAGGGCACACACAAGCAGGGAGCAGCTAAGAAAGAAACACCTCTTCCGTTTTTTTTTTTGTTTTTTTTTTAAGTGAATGCTCAACAAATTAAACCAAATGAAAGAAACTAAACTAAACTATGCTCTCCTAAGGCTCCTTATCTGTCCCTCTAGTGAGCCTCAACCTAGGCTCACGACGTCCTCCTGCTGCATGGAGACTGGTCACACTGGGGCTGATCGGAGTATCCAGCAGGCTATATCCAGTGATGTCATGATTCTGTCATGCCAGTCTCCAAGCTGCAGGAGGAGGTTGACAACCCAGAGGTAGAGGACTGAACTGGAGGAACGATAAGGAACTGAAGTGCCCTTAAATGAGAGAGTCTATATCCAATCTACCGATAATGCACCAAATATGAAGAAAAAAATGAGGACTGACTTCCTGCTTGGTCCTGGAGAAACAGTGGCTCTACAGTTCAAAGGGACTACTAGACTCTGGGAGAGAAACTCAAGCCCACTGTTAACACTATTGCTCTTGGCAAGGGGACAGAAAGGCTGCATCACATTAACAACTTTAATACATGGCTCCAGACCTGGTGCAAATAAGAAGGATTTAGGCAACTGGGAATACAGATGTATCAACAAGAGAATATACTCTGCTGATGGGCGTCTCTCTGTTGCAGGGAAAAGGATCCCAAGTGAAAAATTCAGGCAGTATGTGGACAGGCACTGAAACTAAGGAAAGGAGGTGACAGATGGAGGAGGACAAGTTTAGGACATCACGCCCAGAAAACGCATAACATTAGAAACAGCCACAATTTTAAACCACATTTCAATGGGAAGAGGCATATAGAACAGAATTCATGCAAAATACAGGCAAGCCACTCAACAAATGCTGGAAAGCAATGAGCACAAATGTTCGAAGTCTAGCCAACAAAGTTTCAGACCTGGAAGCCCTAATGGTGGAAAGGGACTTGGACATTGTGGCCATTCCAGAAACATGGTTTAAAGAGTCACATGAATGGGATATAACCATAGTTGACTATAATTCATTTAGAAGAGACAGAGAAGGCAGAAAAGGAGTAGCAGTAGCCCTATACAGTATGTCAAAAGCAATATTAAAGCTGAGGAAATACAGGGGACATGGGGAAAGAAGAAGCGCTACGGATTGTGTTGGAAAGAAGAGATGGTACTAATCCATGCTGATGTAGTCTACAAACCTCCAACTCAAACAGAAGAAATGGATAAAGACTTCACTATTGATACTGCAAAGATAGCCATGAAGGTGTGTGTGTGTGGGGGGGGGGTGATCATATTGGGTGACTTTAATCTACCCGATGTGGATTGGAGTATTCCTTCTGCAAATCTGGAAAGAATAAAAAAAATTGTGGATACCTTTCAAGATGCATTTCTTAGACAGATGGTGATAGAACCAACCAGGGAAAGTTCTATGCTGGATTTAGTATGCACCAATGGAGAAAGTGTGACAAATGCCCAGATGAGTGCCCAAGTGAGCAGTAGCGATCATCAAATGGTATGGTTTGAGACAAAAGCCAAGGCAGAGTCTCCTCACAGCAAGCTCAAAGTCCTAGACTTCAAAAACACTGACTTCAGGAAGATGGCCAAGTGCCTGAAGGAATAGTTGGCAGGGTGTGAGGAGGTAAGGGAAGTAGAATTACAGTGGACTAAACTAAAGGAGGCAATAAAAGGAGCAACAGATACATATGTAAACAAAGTAAATAAAAACAAGAGAAAAAATAAACCTATTTGGTTTTCTAAAGAAGTGGCTGCACAACTAAAGGCAAAAAACACAGCTTTCACAAAATTCAGAAGTTCGCAAACACAGAAACACCAAAAAGAATGCAGGATAAAGCTAAAAGGGACAAAAAAAGAGAAATAAGGATAGCAAAATCAAAGGGAGAAGAAAAGATGGCTAAAGATCCAAAGCATAGTGATAAAACGTTTTTCAGTTATATTCGGGAGAAGAGGAAGATCAGAGGTGAAATTGCAAGAATCAAAATGTGCTGAGAACGGATTCATGGAAAGTAATGTTGAAAAAGTGAAAATGCTAAACAAATACTTCTGTTCTGTTTTTACTAAAGAAAATCCTGAAGAAGGACCACCTGTGACTGACAAATATACAAATGGAAATGGAGTAGATAAAACACCATTCACAGAAGATGATGTCTTTGAACAGCTTGCAAAACTGAAAGGGGACAAAGCCATAGGATTGGATGGGATATATCCCAAAATACTGAAAAACCTCAGAGAGGTTCTTGAAGGGCCTTTAAAGGATGTTTTTAATAGATCCTTGGAGACAGGAGAAGATCTGCAGGACTGGAAAAGGGCCAATGTGGTCCCTCTTCACAAAAGTAATAATAGTGAAGAAGTGGCAAACTACAGGCCAGTAAGCCTTACCTCAGTGGTGGGAAAAGTAATGGAGGCGCACCTGAAAGAGAGAATAGTGGACTCTCTCGAAACCAATAGATTGCATGATCCGAGGCTATATGGTTTTACCAAAGGACGATCATGCCAAACAAATCTGAGTTCTTTGACTGGGTGACCAGAGAACTAGATCAAGAGCATACGATAAATGTGATCTACCTAGATTTCGGCAAAGCCTTTGATACTATTCCTCATATAAGGCTTATCAATAAACTGACCAGCCTGGGGATGGGTCCCAAGGTGGTGAACTGGATCAGAAATTAGTTGACTGACAGACGACAGAAGGTGATGGTAAAGGGAATTCACTCGGATGAAAGGAAGGTGATTAGTGGCGTGCCCCAGGGATCGGTCCTGTTCAATGTATTTGTGAGTGATATTGCTGAAGGACTGAATGGAAAAGTCTGTTTTTTTGCAAATGACATGAAAATTTGCAACAGAGTGGACTGCTCTGAGGGAATGGATAACATGAGGAAATATCTGCAAAAGCTGGAAGAATGGTCTAATGCTTGGCAAGTTAAGATTTAATGTGAAGAAGTGCAGTGTCATGCACTTGGGATGCAGAAAGCCAAGGGAAATGTATAAGATAGGGGACAAAAGATTGGTGGGCATGGACCAGGAGAAGAACCTCGGAGTGATTGTTTCTAAGGATCTCAAAGTGGCAAAACAATGTGACAAGGCGGTGGCCAAAGCCAGAAGGATGTTGGGTTGCATACCGAAAGGAATTACCAGCAGAAAGGAGGAGGTACTAATGCCACTGTACAAGTCACTAGTGAGGCCTCACTTGGAATACCGTGTTCAGTTCTGAAGACCATATCTCAAAAAAGATATAAAAAGAATGAAAACGGTTCAGAGGAAGGCGATCAAAATGATTTGGAGCCTGCACCAGAAGACGTATGAAAAGAGACTCCAAGACCTAAATATGTATACTCTAGAGGAAAGGAGGGATAGGGGAGATATGATACAGACATTTAAGTATGTAACATAGAAAACATGATGGCAGAAAAAGACCACATGGCCTATCTAGTCTGCCCTTCCATGTCACCCACTACAAGAGTCCCCCTTTTTCCTTTAGAGATCCTCTGTGTTTGTCCAATGCTTTTTTGACTTCAGATACTGTCTTCATCTCTACCACTTCCACTGAGAGACTATTCCATACATCTACCACTCTTTCTGTAAGGAAATATTTCTGTATATTACTCCTGAGTCTATCCTCTTTGACCCTTATCCTATGTCCCCTCGTAGCAGAGCTTGCTTTCAATGGAAAGAGGCTCTTCTCCTGTGTATTTATGCCATGGAGGTATTTAAACTTCTCAATCATATCATCTCTGCCCCGCCTTTCCTCTAAAGTATACATATTAAGGTACTTAAGTCTGTCCTCATATGCTTTATAACTAAGACCATTAACCATTTTAGTAGCCATCCTCTGCACCGACTCCAACCTGTTTATGTACATTTGAAGGTGCGGTCTCCAGAATAGCACACAATACTCAAAATGAGGTTGCACCAAAAAATACCTTAAAGAGTATTAATGAACAAACAAACCTTTTTCAAAGACGGGGAAGTTGTAATACTAGAGGGCATAACATGAAGCTGCAAGGGGGTAAACTGAAAGGCAATGTCAGGAAAGCGTAGTTACTCACCTGTAACAGGTGATCTCTGGGAACAGCATGAATTTAGTCTTCACATATGGGTAACGTTGGTACCAACGGAGTCTGCGCGGGAACACTCCCCAGCGTAGAATAAGAAAGTTTTTGGGAGCACCCCACTGCGCATGCATAGCTGCCTTCCCACTTTCCAGCTCTCCCTCCTCAGTTGAGTATGTAACTGAGATAAAAAGAGAAGGAGAAGAGAAAAAGAAGACGACCTACAACACCTAGGGGAGGAGGGCGGGTTGTGAAGACTAAATTCCTGCTGTTCCCGGAGATAACATGTTACAGGTGAGTAACTACGCTATCTCCACGAAAAAGCAGGAATGTAGTCTTCACATATGGGACTCCCTAGCTCCAAGATGCAGGAGAGATGACTTCCGGGTGAGCTGTGGATTACAGACACAACTAAGTAGGTCATGTATCCTCCAAGGATGTCTTGTATCGAAACCCGGGATGGAGGGCAGGAGTTGATCTAAGTCCAAAATTGATGCTGGAGAACTGCTTAGCCAAAAAAGGTATCCTGGCGGAAGTCCTTGTCCAGGCAATAGTGGGCAGCAAGTGTGGACAGAAGACCAAGTTGCTGCTTTACATATCTCATCAACCGCTACAGAGCGTAGATTTGCAATGGAGGCAGCCATGACTTGAACATTATATGCAGTGACAAGACCCTCAAGGGAGAGACCTGCACTTTCATAAGCAAAGGAAATGCAATCTGCAATCCATCTGGAGAAAGTTCGCTTAGATACTGGCAAATCCAGGTGAAGTTGGGAAGCTTTTCTGTGCTCTTGAGTTCTCTGGAGATAGAAAGCCAAGGCATGTTTGTAATCCAGAATGTGAAGGGTTGCCTCTGCCCTAGAGGAATGAGGCCTAGGGAAAAAGACAGGAAGGTAGATTGACTGGTTTAAATGGAAGGGTAAGACCACCCTTGGCATAAAGTGAGAATGAGTCCTGAGGACTACCTTATCATGATGGAATTGTGTATAAGGAGGGTCAGCCACCAAGGCTTGGTTCTCACTAATGCGTCTCGCTGAAGTGAGAGAAATAAGGAAGGTGACCTTCCAGGTGAGAAACTTCAGAGAGGTGATGGCTAGAGGTTCAAAGAGCGGCTTGAGAAGCTGTCCTAGAACAACATTGAGATCCCATGCCACAGGAGGGGGCTTAATGGGAGGTTTGGTCAATAGAAGACCTCTCATGAAGTGTGCTACAAGCGGTTGAGAAGAGATGGGTTGACCATCGAAGGGCATGTGAGAGGCCGTAATTGCACTTAGGTGTACTCTTAATGAGTTGGTTTTAAGTAAAGAGGAAGACAGGTGGAGAAGATACTCAAGTAAGGCATCCACCGGAGCTGAGAAGGGGTTAAGTGCCCTCTGCGAACACTATAGAGAGAACCTACGCCATTTGAAGGCATGGGAACATCTGGTGAAAGGCTTTCTGGACAATAAAAGGATATCTTTAACCTGTTGAGAGAGGTTAATATCCTGGTGGGATATGCCTTCAGCATTCATGCCGTAAGATGGAGGGACTGTGGACTGGGATGGAGCAGTGTCCCCTACTCCTGAGAGAGAAGATCTGGAGCAGATCCCAGATCTATGGGTTGAGCCCAAGACAGACGTAGGAGGAGAGGATACCATGGTTGACGTGGCCTGCATGGGGCTATGAATATCATGAAGCCCCTGTCTCTCTGGAGTTTGAAAAGTGTCTTGGGAATGAGGGGAATACGAGGGAAGGCATACAGGAAGCCTTGAACCCAGTGGACGTGAAAAGCATCCACCTACTGGCTGTCCGGTGCAGAAGTCCTGGAGCTGAGGCGAGGAAGCTTGGCATTCTGAGGACTTGCAAACAGGTCTATCTCTGGGGTTCCCCAGATCTGGAAGATGTGAGCTACCCTGTCTGCATGGAGAGACCACTCGTAGGGGAGAAGGACTCGATTGAGTTGTCCGCCAAGACATTGTGTTTGCCCGGAAGATACACCGCAAGTAGGTGAATGTGATGATAAGAACATAAGATATGCCATACTGGGTCAGACCAAGGTCCATCAAGCCCAGTATCCTGTTTCCAACAGTGGCCAATCTAGGACATAAGTACCTAGCAGTCTCAGAAAAAGACACAGGTTAATCAATGCTTGTATTTGGTCAAGCAGTGATATCCTGGGTCCCTCTTAATAATGGTTTATGGACCTTTCCTCAAGGAACTTGTCCAATCCTTTTTTAAACCCAGCTACACTAACAGCTTTTACTACATCCTCTGGTAAGAAATTCCAGAGTTTGATTACATGTTGAGTGAAAGTGTAGTTACTCACCTGTAACAGGAGTTCTCCGGTGCCAGACTTTCGCTACCCATTACTGCCTGGATAGGGAATCCCGACGGGACAGTGCTTTCAGCCAGGCTGTACACCGTAACCTTATCGAGGTCTAGGCAACTCCTGCCCTCCGACCCTTCTCAGTCAGGCTACCAGAGTGCTACTCTCTCAGTTAAATTCCTATTGTGGCTGCTTGCAACTCTCGTAGAGGGAGCCTATTTTTCAGCTGTGGGTTCTCGATAGCTTATAGCTGAGGACTCCGATATGCACCACGACACAAACCTGCGCCACTTCATGGCATACGTCCGTCTAGTCAATGGCCTCCGCGAGGCCAGCAAGATCTCTTCAACTTTTTTTGGAAGGAGGAGCGGAGCGAGAATTACCCTTTCGCCAGACATGCCATCAAGTTGAGGGAGCTGAGATTGGGGTGCAGAAGAAAGCTCCCCTCCTAAGATAGGTTGTGTGGGGAGGACCCCAAAAGAATGGGAGCCTCTACCGCTAGCTGCAGAAGAAGTGGGGACCAGGGTTGCCTGGGCCACCGTGGGGCGATAAGGATGACCGAGGCTCTGTCCTGAAGAATCTTGAACAGCGTCCTGGCCACCAGAGGTGTCGGGGGGAACGCATACAGAAGGTTCCTGGACCATGATATCAGAAACACATCTGCGGCCACCCTGTGCAGGTGGGGTTGCCTGGAGCAGAAATGGGGCAACTGGTGATTGTCCGGACTTGCAAAAAGGTGCATCACCGGCCGCCCCCAGGTCTGAAAGAGCCAATTGGCTACTCCGCGATCCAGCTGCCATTAGTGGGGTTTCTGTCGGCTAGCCAGTTGTCCTGGACCGGCAGGTAGACTGCTCGGAGTCGAATGCCATGCCGGGCTGCAAAGGACCATAGCACCAGAGTTTACTGACATAGGGGACGGGACACCGTACCACCATGTTTGTTCACATAAAACATGGCCACCTGGTTGTCTGACTACACTAAGACATGATCACTGACCAGGAGCTGCCTGAAAACTTCCAGCGCTAGGTGGATGGCATGGAATTGCAAGAAATTGATTTGTTGTGTCCTCTCGTTCGGAGACCAAACCCCTTGGGTATGGAAATCCTGGCAATGTGGCCCCTCCCCCCAGCCCAGCAGGGATGCATCTGTGGTAAGGATCCTCGTGAGCAGAGGAGCCTGGAAAGGCATTCCTGCCTCCAAGTGCTGCAGTTGGAGCCACCAAGCCAGGGACCATACCAGACGCCTGGACACTGTGACCCTGTCCCGGAGGTGCCCTGTGGCCTAAGACCACTGGTCTCAGAGACACCATTGAGTGGTGCGCATGTGGAGGTGGGCATCTGGGGTCACATGGACTATGGAAGCCATGTGGCCGAGGAGGTGCAGGAAGTGCCTTGAGGACACTGCAGACCTGCGACTCACTTGTCCTGCCAGAGCCAGAAGCCTGCTTGCTCTGTCTGCAGACAGATAGGCCTTTGCTTGAAGGGTGTTGATTCTGGCCCCAATGAACTTCAGCTGTTGAGTTGGAGTGAGGCTGGACTTGGGGTAGTTGATCACAAACCTTAGGTGTTGCAACACCTGGATGATGCGGGTTGTGGCCTGATGGACCTCGCTGGCTGAAGTGCCTCTGATGAGCCAGTCGTTGAGATAGGGGATGACAAAGACCCCATGGAGCCTGAGAAAGGCGGCAACCATTGCCAAGCACTTTGTGAACACACTGGGGGCCGAGGCCAGGCCAAAGGGGAGTACCCTGTACTGATGGCGATTGCCTCACGCCAAAAAGCGCAGATACTGCCTGTGGCTGGGGTGTACTAGGATGTGTGTATACACATCCTTTAGGTCTAAGGAGCATAGCCAGTCTCCCGGGCGGTGGTAAAGCAACAATATTCCAAGGAAGAGCATCTTGAACTTCTCCCTCACCAGGAATTTGTTGAGGTTGCGCAGGTCGAGGATGTGTCTGAGGCCTCCTGTCCTCTTTGGCACCAAAAAGTACCTGGAGTAGAAGCCCCTGCCCTGCAGGTGGTGGGGCCCATACTACTGCCTGATCCTTGAGAAGACCCGCGAACTCCTTCAGAAGGTGGTCCCGGTGAAGGGGAGACATGAAGGGCTCTCCCGAGAAGTAATGAGGAGGCACCTTGGCTAGGTGAAGAAGATAGCCCTCCTGGACTACCTGTAAAGCCCAGGCATTGGTGGTAATGGCTGTCCACCTGTGGGCATACAGAGCAAGCCAGCCTCCTGTGATCTGCCTGTCTCCTGTGGGAAGAGGGGCCATGCTGTAGGAGTCAAAAAACACTGCCAGACTGGGCCGGGGCCGGAGCCAGAGCCTGGCGTTTGGGGGCTTTCTGCTTATGCAGGACATGCCCCTGTCCATTGGCCTGCTGCCCCTGTTGGGGAGCCAGGGAGGCCTGAAAATAGGGGTAGCTTCGGTAAGCAGCAACCTTCCTCGGGTAAAAAGGATTTTTACCCGAGCCCTTCTTGCCAGAAGGGGCAGAGGTCTTCTTGAAGAGCCATGTCCTCGTCATGTACTCGGTCTCCAGCTCTGCGGCCTTGTCGGTCATGGGTTTGCCAGAGATTCTCCCCTTCGCATGGGACATCGACCAACTTGTCCTGAACCCATTGTTTGAGGTCCGACGACTGCAGCCATGCCCGGCGGCGTGCACAGGTGCCAGCCGCAGCTACCCGGGCAGCCAACTCAAACCCATCATAGGCCGCCTGAGACAAACTTAGAGCACTCACGGATGACTTTGGATAGGCCCCTGAAGCATTGCAAAGGTTTCTCGGAGAGACCAGTCGAGAACCCAGCGAGTTCCTTTGTCAGGTCTCTCAGGTACATGCCCACGTACAGCTAGTATGCCTGGATCCGACAAGTCAGCATTGAAACCTGAAAGCACTTCCTGCTGAGAGCATCTAAGTTGCGGGCCTCCCTCCCGGGAGGCACCGAGGAGTATGTCTTCTGGCTCTTCAGCCTGCGCATGACCAATTCCACAACCATGGAATTGTGAGGCAGCAGCGATTTTTGAAACCCAGGGCTCCGATGAATTCGATACATCGAGTCAAGCCATTTGCTGATCACTGGCCCCGACGCCAGTGTCTCCCATATCAGTCGTTCCAGGATCGGAGGCATGGGTACAGTAAAGGCCTCACGAGGGGGGGCCTCATACAGGAGGATCTCAAGCTCGTCGGCTCGAGGATCCTCCTCGGATTCCGTGGGGAATGCCAAAGCCTTAGACATATCCCACACAAAGTCCAAGAACCTCATATCCACCGGAAGGGACACTCTCCGAGGCTCGGATACCGGGGAATAGGAAGCGACATCCCTATGCCAGCGGGTATCAAGGGACTCCTCATCTTCGGTTTCCCATGCAGATGCCTCCGAAGAGGAATCAAGGGGCTCGTCAGGCATCGAGGGCCCTGGCGCCGACCGCCCTGATGCCGGCTTGCTCGGCGGCGATGACCTTGGTCCCAAACGGCAGGCCAAGTGAAACCTTGCCGGAGGATCAACCTTGCCCGAGGATCAAGGATTGGCTCAGCGTTGAGGGCTGATCGTCGGGGCGGAAGAACCAGACAGGCTGCCTATCAGCACCCGCTGCTGCTCCATGAAAGCAGTGAAAGCATACTTACTCACCTGTAAAGCGTAGTTACTCACCTGTAACAGGTGATCTCAGGAACAGCAGGAATTTAGTCTTCACATATGGGTATCATCGGTACCGACGGAGCCTGCGCGGGAACACTCCCCAGCGTCCAATAGGAACGCTTTTGGGAGCATCCCTCAGAACATGCGCGCTGCCTTCCCCCCTTTCCAACTGTCCCTCTTCAGTTAAGTTTGTAGCTGAGTGAAAGGATAGAGGGAGAGAGGAAAGAGACAAAGAGATAGAGAGACAACTCCTAGGGGAGGTGGGTGGGTTGTGAAGACTAAATTCCAGCTGTTCCCAGAGATCACCTGTTACAGGTGAGTAACTACGCTATCTCCAGGAACAAGCAGAAATGTAGTCTTCACATATGGGGACACCCTAGCTGAAGATGCCAGGGAGATAGCCCCAGGAAGGTGCCAACCCAGAAAGATAGGCATCCTTCTTCCCATGGATCTCTGGCATTCCACCAGGGTTGGTGGGTAGAAGTTGAATTAGGTCTGAAAGAGATTTCAAAGAACAGCTTGGCCAAAGAAGGCATCCCGACGGGAGGCTTTATCCAGGCAGTAGTGGGCTGTGAAGGTGTGTACCGAAGACCATGTGGCTGCACGACAAATGTCATCGATAGACATAGAGTGGAGATTAGCCGTGGAAATAGCCTCGGAAAAAATACAGGAAGATAGATTGATTGATTTAAATGAAAAGGCAAAACCACCTTTGGCATAAAGTGTGGATGAGTTCTAAGAACAACCTTATCATGATGAAACTTAGTATAAGGAGGATCAGCCACTAAAGCTTGCAATTCACTAATGTGACGTGTAGAGGTGATTGCAATTAGGAAAATGACCTTCCAAGTCAAAAACTTAAGGGCTGTAGTGGCTAAAGGCTCAAAAGGCGGCTTCATAAGCTGCCCGAGAACTAGATTTAGATCCCATGCCACCGGTGGTGGCTTGATGGGAGGTTTGGTTAATAGAAGGCCTCTCATAAATCTTGATATGAGTGGATGAGAGGAAATTGGTTGTCCATTCAGAGGCTTATAAGAAGCTGCAATTGCATTAAGATGGACTCTTACTGAATTGGTCTTTAGACCAGAATTTGATACATGAAGGAGATACTCTAGTATCGATTCTAAGGGTATGACAAGGGGGTTTAATCCCTTCTTGGAGCACCATATAGTAAAACGTATCCACTTGAAGGCATAAGATCTCCTTGTGGAAAGTTTCCTAGAAGCCTGAAGGATATCCTTTACCTGTTGGGACAGGTTGAGATCCTGGAGGTCTAAGACTTCAGCAATCAGGCCGTGAGGTGCACGGACTGGGGATTCGGGTGCCATAGCGTCCCGTTCTCTTGGGAAAGGAGATCTGCAGCATGCCCTAACTCCAGAGGTGCCGCTTGAGAGAGATGTAGAAGCAGGGGATACCACGTTTGGCGTGGCCATCGTGGTGCTATGAGAATCATGCGACCCCTGTCTCTCTGAAGCCTGAAGAGTGTTTTGGGGATGAGGGGAATGGGTTGGAAGGCATAAAGGAAGTCCTGACCCCAGTGAAGGAGGAAGGCATCCCTTGCCTGACAATTGTGAGCCGGAATCCTGGAACAGAACCGGGGAAGTTTGGCATTCAGTGGACTTGCAAAGAGGTCTATGTCTGCAGTGCCCCAGAGATGAAATATCTTTGCCACCTGGTCTAGGTGGAGGGACCACTCGTGAGGCAGCAGTACTCGACTGAGTCTGTCTGCCCAAAGTTTTTGAATGCCTGGAAGATATACCACTAGAAGGTGAATTTGATGCTCTCTGGCGAGGGCCCACAGTAGTAAAGTTTCATTGCATAATGACAGAGAGCCTGTTCCGCCCTGCTTGTTCACATAGAATATGGCTACTTGATTGTCCGTCTGGACTAGGACTGTCCTGCAGCTGAGCTGGGCGTGAAATACTCGAAGAGCTAAATAGATTGCTCTTAATTCGAGGAGCTTTATGTGTAAACCAGCCTCCTGTGGAGTCCAGGTTCCCTGGGTAGAGAGATGATTCAGGTGTGCTCCCCAACCCACCTGTGATGAATCTGTTGTTAGGATGGCCTGAAAAAGGGGTTGATGAAAAGGCGACCCCACTGTCAGGTTTTCTAGTGATTGCCACCATTGGAGCGACAAAATTAGTCGTTGAGAGTTTATTATTTTGTCCGACAAATGACCTATGGCCTGTGTCCACTGTGTGGATAGGGTCCACTGAGCTGCTCGCATGTGGAGGCGAGCATATGGGACTACATGAACTGTGGATGCAATATGTCCCAGTAACTGTAGTAGCTCTCGAGAAGTGAGGTAGGATTTGCCTGCTGCTTGAGAAGCTAGTTGCATTATGCGAAGACAACGGGCCTGTGGAAGGAAAGCCTTTGCCTGTCTGATATCTAGACAGGCTCCTATGAATTTCAAGCATTGGGAAGGAACAAATTGGGATTTTGGGAAGTTTATTACCAATCCCAAGTATTGGAGAATTCGCATTGTACGGGACAGTGCAGTGCTGGCCTCTGCAACTGTAGGGGCTCGAATGAGCCAGTCGTCTAAGTAAGGGAAGACAAATATCCCCAGGGTTCGTAGAAATGCAGCTACTACTACCATGCATTTCGTGAATACCCTTGGTGCTGAAGCCAGACCAAAGGGAAGAACCCTGTACTGGAAATGTCTTCCCTTGAAAAGGAAACGTAAGAATTTCCTGTGATCTGGATGGATGAGAATGTGAGTGTATGCATCATTTAAGTCTAGAGAGCAAAGTCAATCCTGGCTTTGAAGGTATGGCAGAAGAATTCCTAGAGAAATCATTTTGAACTTCTCTCGAAACAGATATTTGTTCAATTCTCTGAGGTCCAGAATGGGTCAATTAGAATTGTAGGAGGGGGCATGCTGTGAAAATGAAGCTTGTACCCTTCTCCTACAATGGACAAAGTCCAATCTTCTGCTGTTATCTGATGCCATCTGTTGGAAAAGTGGCATAACCTGCCCGGGATATTGGGGGGTTGGGGAACCCTCAGAGGCAGGAAGGCAAAGCTCTCTAGGAAGGAGTCAAAGCCCTTGAGGGGGATGAACCTGGAGAGCTGATTGGGCTCTCTGGCCTTTTGGCTTCTTTTGCTGTCTAGTTTGTCCCTTTTGGGCAACTTGACCTTGAGTTTGACTCTGCTGGGTATAGGAAGGATAAAATTTCCTCTTTTTGCTGAAAGAGGGTTTTTTTTATAAGGCTTCTTTTTGGCTGGAGTGGTTGTAGATTTTGACAATTTATCTAGAGTAGTATTGTTAGCATCTAACTCGTTAGCCTTTTCCTGCCAGTTCTTGCCGAAGAGATTCTCCCCCGTGCAAGGAATGTTGCCTAATTTGTCCTGTACCCAAGACTCCAGGTTTGATGCCTGTAGCCAGGCAATCTGTCGTGCACCAATGGCAATAGCATTCAAAGCAGTCAAAGGCTGCACGATTAACAAACTTGGAGACATCTTGAGCATGCTTAACTAGAGCAAGACAATCTTGTCTCTTGTCATCTGGGAGAAATGGGCTCATAAGTTCCAAGTCTCCTGTGACTTCCTTGAGGAACATTCCCATATATAGAATATATAAACTGATCCTAGCTGAAAGCATGGAAGCTTGAAAAGTTTGGCGCCCAAAAGCATCCAGAGTCCTGCATTCACGACCTGGAGGATTGGATGCATGTCTCTTTGCACTTTCCATCCTACGCATGGCTGACTCCACTACCATTGAATGGTGTGGCAGCTGAGTTTTCTGAAATCCAGGACATGGTGGAACTCCATACATAGTATCAAGTCTCCTAGAATGAGGAGAAGTAGTCAGAGGTGTCTCCCACATTCTGAGCATCAAGTTATGCAGAATTTCATGGATAGGCAGAGTAGCTGTCTCCTTAGGAACTTTAGGATATTGGAGAATTTCCAATTCCTTTGCTCTGGGTTCCTCTTCAGGAGCTACTGTGATTGAAAGACATTTGGCCATATCACGGATAAAATCCTGAAAAGACATGTCCTCTGGAGGTGACATTCTGCATTGGGGAGAAGAGGGATCTTTTGGGAGAAATCCTCTAGTACGAGCAGAATTGTCAGAGTCTTTGGAATCAGAGGAATCAAAGTATTCCTGACCCCGATGCTCCTGCAAAGCACGGTCCCGGTATCGATCGAAGTCGGTACTGAGTTGACCCGATACCGATCTGTTGACTCCAGCCAGAGTTGGCATGGGAAGAATTCCCACTGGGGCCGGTACTGTCGGTACCGGTAACGGTGTCTGTACCGGTGTCAGTACCGGCATCGGTGTCGATGTCAGTGCTCAGTGGACCAATGGTACCACAGCTGAGAGAAGAGCTGCGATGTTGCGTTCAATAGCGAGGAACGTCTGGTCTATCAACGCTGCCGATGCGTGGGTGTCGGTACCGGTAGAAGCGGCCGGAACCCCTGAGCATGGCACAGGTAGTTCTTGTGAGGTTAGGGCCTCAAGAACATCCTGAAGCCCCATCGATGCTTTGGAAGCCGAAGCCTCCCGCCTCGGCTGTTTTGCCGGCGTGGTTCCCTCAAGGCCTATGCCAATGGCCTCTCGATGCTTAGCCGGAGAGCTACCCTTTGAGGACCGGCTTTTATGTTTAGTTACCTGAGATCCATGGGAGGAAGAAGAGGCCCTTGACGATGTCGATGCAATGTATCTGGCATCCGAAGAAAAGAGGGTACCGAGCTTTGCAGCCCGGTTCTGTCTTCCTCTTTCAGTCATCCCCATACAGGAGAGACATTCAGTTGGAGAATGTTCAGGCCATAAACATTTAAGACACCAATCGTGGGTGTCAGTGACGGAAATGGTACCGCCACACTTAATACATTTTTTAAAACCACTAGATGGTTTTTTCCATGTTTTAGGAATATGGGGCCTAGTGCCCAAAATGGCACCTAGCACCAAAAGAAAAAGTTTCTGAAGAGAAACAGTTTAAAGCATAAGTTTTGTTTTTTGTTTTTTGAAAAAGAAAAGAAGAGGTGGTACCGGTATGCGTCGTGCAGCAGGCAAACGCAACCACAATAAAACAATTTAAAGACGGAATTTTCTGCGGTGACAGGGAATAGATCCTGTCAGCTCTGCGGAAAGCAAAGAACTGAAGACAGTTGGAAAGGCGGGAAGGCAGCACGCATATGCTGAGGGATGCTCCCAAAAGCATTCCTATTGGACGCTGGGGAGCGTACCTGCGCAGGCTCCATCGGTACCGACTATACCCATACGTGAAGACTACATTCCTGCTTGTTCCTGGAGATAGCGTAGTTACCCACCTGTAACAGGTGATCTCCGGGAACAGCAGGAATTTAGTCTTCACATATGTGTATCGTCGGTACCGACAGAGCCTGCGCGGGAACGCTCCCCAGTGTCCAACAGGAAAGTTTTTGGGAGCATCTCACAGCGCCTGCGTGCTGCCTTCCCGCCATACCAACTCTCCCTCTTCAGTTGAGTTTATAGCTGAGACAAAGGAGAGAAGGAGAGAGAGAGAGAGAGAGAGACAACTCCTAGGGGAGGCGGGTGGGTTGTGAAGACTAAATTCCTGCTGTTCCCAGTCATCCAAGTAAGGGAAGACAAATATCCCCAGAGTTCTTAAGAATGCAGCTACTACAGCCATGCATTTTGTGAAAACTCTTGGGGAAGAAGCCAGACCAAAGGGAAGAACCCTGTATTGGAAGTGTCTTCCTTGGAAAAGGAATCAAAGGAATTTCCTGTGATCTGGATGGATGAGAATATGCATATATGCATCCCTTAGATCTAGAGAACACAGCCAATCCTGACTCTGAAGGTATGGCAGTAGTGTTCCGAGAGAGATCATCTTGAATTTTTCTCGGGTCCAGTATGGGTCTGTGTCCTGGTTTTTTTGGGGGATAAGAAAATAGGGGGAGTAGAACCCTATACCTCGTTGAAATATGGGTACTTCTTCTATTGCTCCTTGAGCAAGAAGTGCCGTGATCTCCTGACTCAAGAGATCAGTGAGAGGGGTCTGAGAATTGAACTGTCTTATGATTGTAGGAGGGGGCATGCTGTGAAAATGAAATCTGTACCCCTCTCGTACAATGACAGAGTCCAATTTTCTGATGTTATTTGGGGGCCATCTGCTGGCAAAATGGCATAAGCTGCCAGGGATGGTAGAGGGTTCTGGACCCTGCAGGGGCAGGAAGACTAAGTTCTCTAGGAAAGAGTCAAAGCCCCTGAGGAGGCTGAGCCTGCTGTGCTGGCTGACCTCTTGGGACATTTGGCTTCTTCTGTTGTCTAGTTTGCTGTTGTTGTCCCTTTTGGGCAACATGAACTGGACAGTGATCCTGATGGGTGTAAGAAGGATAAAACTTCTTTTTCTTGTTGAAGAAGGGTTTTCTATTAGATCTCTTCTTTGCTGGATTGGCTGTAGACCTTGACAATCTGTCCAACGTGATATTGTCAGAGTCAATCTCATTAGCATTTTCTTGCCAGTTCTTGCCAAAGAGATTTTCTCCTGTGCAAGGAATGTTTCCCAGTTTATCTTGTACCCAAATTTCCGATGCTTGAAGCCAAGCAATACGACGTTCACCGATGGAGATAGCAGAGGTTCTGCTGATGCATTCGAAGCAATCAAAGGCTGCACGGTTCACAAACTTGGAAACATCCTGGGCATGTCTGACCAGAGTAAGAAACTCCTCTCTTTTATCGTCAGGAAGAAGAGGGCTCATAAGTTCCAAGTCTCCTGTAACCTCCTTGAGGAACATCCCCGTGTAAAGGATGTATGAACTGATTCTAGCTGACAGCATGGAAGCTTGGAAGCATCGACGGCCAAAGGCATCGAGAGTCCTCGATTCCAGGCATGGAGGATTGGAAGAATGTCTTTTTGCAATCTTTATCCTATGCATCGCAGATTCCACTACCATTGAATGGTGTGGTAACTGAGTATTCTGAAAGCCAGGAGAGGGTGAAACTCAATACATGGTATCGAGTTTCCGAGAGTGTGGAGATGTGGTTAAAGGAGTTTCCCACATTCTCAGCATAAGATCATGAAGAATCTTATGAATGGGCAGAGTAGCTGTCTCTTTAGAAGCCTTAGGGTATTGAAGAATTTCTAACTCTTCTGCTCTAGGTTCCTTTTCAGGAGTCACCGTGATTGCAAGGCCTCGAGCCACATCACGTATGAAATCCTGGAAGGACATGTCTTCTGGAGGAGACATTCTCCGCTGAGGAGAAGGAGATGGATCCTTCGGAAGGACTGCTTTACTACCAACAGAGTCATCAGAGTCATCGGAATCGGTGGATTCAAAATATCTCTGATCTCGATGTTCGTGCAATGCATGGTACCGGTATCGATCGAAGTCGGTATCGAGGTTTCTCGGTACCGATCTCTCGATACCGGAGATTGACTCTAGACTCGGCATGGGGGGTATACCCGAGGCCGGTGCAGTCGGTACCGGTACCTGTGGAACGGTCTGAAGCGGTTTCAGCAGTACTGAAGCTGTTAAAAGAGACGCCAGATTGCGTTCGATAGAGAGAAATCATTGATCTATCGCTCCTGCCAATGCTTGGGTGTCGGTACCAATAGAAGCGGCCGGAACCACAGAGCATGGCACCAGTAGTTCTGCAGAGGTGGAAGTCTCTAGAACATTCTGGAGCCCCATTAGTGCTTTGGAGAATGGTCAGGTCCTAAACATTTGAGACACCAGTCATGGGTGTCGGTGACGAATATGGTACCACCACACTATGAACATTTTTTAAAACCACTAGATGGTTTTTCCATTTTAAAAGAAAAATGGGCCTAGTGCCCAAAATGGCGCCTAGCGCCGAGAGGGAAAAGGCCTCTGAAGAAAAGTACTTCAGAAAATATTTTTTTTAATTTTTTTTAGAAAAGAAGAAAAGAGAACCGGCGGTACCGGTAGGTGTCGAATGAAGGCAGACACGACCACAAAAAAATAAAGAAGTAACAAAGAATTTTCTGCGGTGACAGGGTATGCAAACTGTCGGCTCCGCGGAAAATAAAGAACTGAAGAGGGAGAGTTGGAATGGCAGAAAGGCAGCACACAGGCGCAGTGGGATGCTCCCAAAAGCTTTCCTATTGGACGCTGGAGAGCGTTCCCGCGCAGGCTCTGTCGCTACTGACAATAACCATATGTGAAGACTACATTCCTGCTTGTTCCTGGAGATCAGGTGCTCTCCGGGGACAGCAGGAATCAGTCCTCACATACGGGTGACGTCGGCGCCGATGGAGCCCTTGTGCGGAGCAAATCCCCAGCTTTCAGATACAGCATAGGGTGCCATCTTGCTCAGTCAAATGACATAGCCAAAAACACTCACTTACAATAGTAGTCATTCACTATTAACTTCATATAGTTTAGAGTAAAATTATAGTTCAAAAACATTCTTAAATCTCATAGCCAAAGTACTTGTTTGCAATTATCAGAAGGTCTCAGACTTAATGTGGCACACACTCCGAGACTCTCGTCTTGATGTAGTTTCGTGCCGTAAATAGCATCAACGACCTTCCACTATAGCACCCAAAGAGCACAGAAGTATGGTGTAACTCATCAATAAAAAACTATTCACTCAACTTCTGGCTTTAAGTCCATTATTCCCACTCTCCTTTCTTGTGCTCTAAATCCTGATTCCGACGCTCTCCCAAGGTACCGTTTCTGAGTTTCAGAAAGCACAGTTACTTACCTGTAACAGGTGATCTCTGGGAACAGCAGGAATAAGTCTTCACATATGGGTATCGTCGGTACCGACGGAGCCTGCGCGGGAACGCTCCCCAGCGTCCAATAAGAAAGCTTTTGGGAGCATACCACAGCACCTGCGTGCTGCCTTCCCACCTTTCCCAACCGCCTCTCTTCAGTTCGAGTTTCAAAGCTGAGACAAAGAGAGAGAGAGAGGGAAGGAAAGATAGATAGAGAGATACAACTCCTAGGGGAGTTGGGTGGGTTGTGAAGACTTATTCCTGCTGTTCCCAGAGATCACCTGTTACAGGTAAGTAACTGTGCTATCTCCAGGAACAAGCAGGAATGAGTCTTCACATATGGGGACTCCCTAGCTGCAGATGCCAGGGAGAGACCCCAGAGTTGTGTGTCCTTGAAAAGGGCTCCACCTCCCCCCATGGATCTCTGGCATCCAACCAGGGTAGGTGGGTAGGAGTTGATTAGGAATGGAACGGGTGTTTGAGAACAGCCTGACCAAACGAGGCATCCCGGCGAGAGTCCTTGTCCAAACAGTAATGGGCTGTGAAGGTATGAACCGAGGCCCAGGTGGCTGCTCGACAGATTTGATCAATGGACAAAGAATTTAGGTGAGCCATTAAGGCTGTCATGGACCTCACACTGTGATCTGTGAAATGGCCTTCCAGAGAAAGGTTCCTACTCTGGTAGGCGAAAGAAATACACTGAACAATCCAGTTGGACAGTGTTCTCTTAGAAACTGGAAGTCCTAAATGGGAAGGATCAAAAGCAACAAAGAGTTGAGAAGACATTCTATGTTGCTGTGTTCTTTGTAAGTAAAAGGCGAGAGCTCTTTTACAATCCAAATTATGAAGATTCCTCTCTGCACTTGATGCATGAGGTCCTGGAAAAAAGACAGGTAAGTATACCTCCTGGTTCAGATGAAAAGGCTAGACCACTTTGGGCATAAAGTGTGGATTGGTCCTGAGGACTACCTTATCATGATGGAACCTTGTATAAGGAGGATTAGCCACCAAGGCTTGCAACTCACTGATGCGACGTGCTGAGGTGACTGCAATGAGAAAGATAACCTTCCAAGAAAGAAATTTCAAGGAGGTGGTGGCTAAAGGTTCAAAGGGTGGCTTCATAAGCTGGCCAAGAACCAGATTTAAGTCCCATGCCACTGGAGGTGGTCTAATGGGAGGTTTAGTTAAAAGAAGGCCTCTCATGAATCTTGCTATAAGAGGATGAGAGGAAACAGGCTGTCCATTGAGAGGCTTGAGGGACGCTGCAATAGCACTCAAATGGACTCTTACCGAATTCGTTTTGAGGCCTGCATGGGAAAGATGCAGAAGATACTCTAGTAAAGAATTCAAAGGTATTGCAAGAGGGTTAAGACCCTTCTCTGAACACCAAATGGTAAATCTTTTCCATTTGAAAGCATAGGAACGTCTAGTGGAAGGCTTTCTAGAAGCATGAATAATATCTCTGACTTGCTGAGAGAGATGGAAAACTTGAAGGTCTAGGCCTTCAGCAACCAGGCCCTGAGATGGAGAGACTGGGGGTTTGGGTGCCACAACGTTCCGTCTTCCTGGGAGAGAAGATCTGGAGCAGAGCCCAACTCCAGGGATGGAGCTTGAGAGAGATTCAGAAGTAGAGGGTACCACACTTGCCGTGGCCAATGTGCTGCTATGAGGATCATAGAACCTTGGTCTCTCTGAAGCTTGAACAGTGTTTTGGGAATTAGGGGAATGGGTGGAAAGGCATAAAGGAAGTCTTGACCCCAGTGAAGGAGGAAGGCATCCTTGGCCTGAACTCCCTGACACGGAATCCTGGAGCAGAACCGGGAAAGTTTGGCATTCCACGGACTTGCAAATAGGTCTATGTCCGGGGTTCCCGAAATTCGAAAAATCCTGGCTACCTGGTCCCTGTGGAGGGACCATTCGTGTGGAAGCAGAACTCGACTGAGTCTGTCTGCCCAAGAGTTTTGAACGCCTGGAAGATATACTGCCATAAGATGAATCTGATGCTCTCTGGCGAAGGCCCACAGTCGCAAAGCTTCGTTGCAAAGCGACAGAGAGCCAGTCCCTCCCTGCTTGTTTACATAGAACATGGCTACTTGATTGTCCGTGTGGATGAGGACTGTCCTGTAGCTGAGCAGGGAGTGGAACACTCTGAGAGCTAAGAAAATTGCTCTGAGTTCCAAGAGATTTATGTGTAGTGAAGTCTCCTGTGGAGACCAGATGCCCTGGGTGGAGAGATCTTGCAGATGAGCTCCCCAACCCATTGGAGAGGCATCTGTTGTAAGGGTTGCTTGGGGAAGTGACTGTTGAAAAGGGGACCCCAGCAACAGGTTTTGAGAGGACTTCCACCACTGGAGAGACCAAAAAAGGCGACTGGAGTTTGCTATTTTGTCTGACAGGCAACCTGATGCCTGAGTCCATTGGGTGGACAAAGTCCATTGAGCTGCCCTCATGTGAAGGCGAGCATATGGAACCACATGCACAGTGGATGCCATGTGGCCTAAGAGTTGTAACATTTCTCGAGCAGTTAAAAGGGGCATTAACTGTATTTGGGAGGCTAACTGCACCAAGCGTAGGCAACAGGCCTGAGGAAGATAGGTCCTTGCAGTTGTGGTATCCAACAAAGCCCCTATAAACGCGAGGGACTGAGTAGCGGTGAGACTAGATTTTGGGATGTTTATTACCAGTCCCAAATACTGAAGGACACGCATTGTGCAGGTTAGACAAGTCATGGCCTCTGCTTGAGATGGAGCTCGAATGAGCCAGTCGTCCAGATATGGGAAGACGAATATTCCTAGAGTGCGTAGAAATGCAGCTACTACTGCCATGCATTTCGTGAATACCCTTGGTGCAGAGGCCAGACCAAAAGGAAGCACCCTGTACTGGTAGTGCTTTCCTTGAAAAAGGAACCGAAGGAACCTTCTGTGAGTTGGATGGATGAGGACATGGGTGTACGCATCCTTGAGATCTAGAGAACAAAGCCAGTCCTGACTCTGAAGGTATGGAAGCAGAGCACCGAGAGAAATCATCTTGAATTTCTCCTTGAATAGAAATTTGTTCAATTCTCTGAGATCTAAGATGGGTCTGTAGCCCCCTGTTTTCTTTGGAATAAGAAAATAAGGGGAGTAGAACCCTGTGCCTTGTTGATGAAGAGGTACTTCTTCTATTGCCCCTTGGGCAAGAAGGATGGCAATCTCCTGACCTAGAAGGTTGAGGAGAGATGTTGGAGAACTCTGCTTTGGATCGACTTTCAAAGTCTACCTCTGCTCCTGTTAAGAAGAGATTGTTTAAAAAGACATCTTTTTCCAAAAAGGGAAGATACTATCCTGCTTATGGTCAGCAGGCATCTTCTGCAGGTCGTTTTGCTGCAGAGCGTCAGCAACCACCTAAACAGGCCAAGTCAAAGGCAGCTAGACCTTCCACGGCCCAGCAGCCTCAGCCTTCTCAGGGCCTTTGACTTGCAACTAGAGAACTTAGCCTTTCTAGCTCTGGAAGGACCAGAGCCCCTTACCATCACAGGAAGGTTGACTTACTTTGCTCCAAGATGGGAGCAAATCACAGCAGAGCAATGGACACTCTCCATCATAAGGGAAGGGTACAAGCTTCATTTCTTAAGCCTTCCCCCTCACACCATGGTGAAACAGTTCAATTTTCAGCATCCATCTGAGTGGCCTTTGCTTGCCAATCCTTACCAAAAAGGTCTTCACCTGTACAAGGGAGATTTCCCAATTGATCTTGGACACAGAGCTCCAAATCAGAAGCTTATAGCCAAGCAATTCTGCGTGCCCCTATGGCAATAGCCGAAGCTCTGCTTACACACTCAAAAGAGTCAAAGGCTGCACGGTTGGAAAATTTGGAGACATCTTGGGCATGTTTGAGCCAAGTGAGAAACTCTTGTCTTTTATCCTCTGAAATGAAAGGGGTTAAAGTCTGCAGATGATCTGTGACTTCTTTTAGAAACATTCCTATATAGAGACTATAGGAATTGATCCTAGCAGCTAGCATAGCAGCTTGGAAATCCCTTCGGCCAAAAGTATCCAGGGTCCTGCATTCACGCCCTGGAGGATTAGATGAGCGTCTTTTTGCACTCTTTATCTTCTTCATGGCAGACTCTACCACAATAGGGTGGTGAGGAAGCTGAGTCTTGTGGAAGCCAGGACAAGGAGGGACACGATACATGGTGTCTAACCTGCGAGAATGAGGAGAGGTGGTGAGAGGTGTCTCCCACATCCTCAACATGAGATCATACAGAATCTCATGAACAGGTAAAGTAGCTGCCTCCTTAGGAGCTTTAGGATATTGTAAAATATCCAACTCCTTGGCTCTGGGTTCTGACTCAGGGGCCACTGTGATAGAGAGGCCCCTAGCCACTTCCCTAACAAAGTCTTGAAAAGACAAGTCTTCTGGAGGAGACATTCTTTGTTTAGGTGAAGAAGACTCCTGAGGAAGAAGTATCGATGCTTCTACAGAACCCTAAGACTCATCAGAGTCCTCAGAGGAATCGAAGTATCGCCTGTCTGGATGCTCCTGTAAAGCCTGATAACCGTATCGAGTGGGATCGACATCGGGAGTAATCGGTACTGGTTCGGTACCGATGGGCATCATAGGACAGGGTACTGTTGCAGTCGACACCGAAGCCGATGTCGATGCAATCGGTACCGGTACCGGGAGCGATGCCGGTACTGGAGCCGGTACCAGCAACGGGGATTGTTGCGGTACCGGAGGCGTCGCAGCCTGTATGAAAGCCATTAAGGTGCACTGCATGGTCAGAATCTTCTGATCCATCGACGCCACCAGAGTTTGGATGTCGGTACCAGTGGGAGCCACCGGTACCCCAGAACACGGCAACAGGTGATCTGTCGAGGCCGAGCCATCGATGTCAGCCTGTGACCCCATAGATAATGCTTTGGAAGCCGGAGCTTCCCGCCGGGGTAATTTTGCCGGTGCGGAATCCTTGAGGGCAAGCCCGGAGGCATCTCGATGCTTGGAGGGAGATCTGCCCTTCGAGGATCGGCCAGATTTATGCTTGGTTACCTGAGATCCATGGGAGGAAGAGGAGGCCCTGGAAGACGTCGATGCTACCGAAGCTGTATCAGAGGGAAACAGGGTACTGAGCTTGACTGCTCGGTTCTGCCGACCTCTCTTAGACATCATGGTACAGGACATACAATCCGTGATGGAATGGTCAGGTCCCAAACACTTTAGACACTAGTCATGGGTGTCGGTGACAGAAATAGTACCGCCACATTTTGTGCATTTTTTAAACCCAGAAGCGGGCTTGAGGAAATAAATTTTAGGCCTAGGGCCCAAAAACTGAAAATGCACAGTAGAGATAAAGCGTTTTGTTTTGTTTTTGAAAGAAAGAAAAGAAAGACCGGCGGTACCGGTCCGACTGCGAAGAAGGCAGACGCGACACAAAAGAATAAAGGAAAAATAAAGAACTTCTTCTGCGGTGACAGGAACACGACCTGCTGGCTCCGCGGAAAAGAAAAACTGGAGAGAGGTGGTTGGGAAAGGCGGGAAGGCAGCACGCAGGCGCTGTGGGATCCTCCCAAAAGCTTTCTTATTGGACGCTGGGGAGCGTTCCCACGCAGGCTCCGTCGGTACCGACGATACCCATATGTGAAGACTCATTCCTGCTTGTTCCTGGAGATTTGCAGTTTCCTCAGGGGATCTTGCATAACTAGTTTCCTCGTGCTGTTAAAAAACAAAACAAGATCTATAAACCCCATTCTCGAAATACCCACATCTCATCACTATACCCTTCTACCCATAAAAAGCAGCTAAAAACTAAAAACATTTTCACTCCTTACTGACGATGCTGCCCATGTCCCATATCACCAATTGTTGCTCTACTCAAAACCATCCGTTAAACTTTTCTATGGCTATCGACGCCGCACATGCGTCCCTTGTATCTACTCTCCTCTTTTAAAAGAATCCTCCCTACCATTCATATTAGGCCCTACCATTCATATTAGGCCTCCCTTTTTCGGAGTTTTTGCAGTTTAGAAGAAACTGTTCTAGTAGAAAAGATTATAAAAACAAGTCTAAACGTCTCTTTAATAATTTCCTACAGAGGGGTTATCCACGACAGGTGGCAAAAAATGCATATTTAAGAGCATTATATAACCACCGAAGTGTATATTGATGTCAAAGCCAAGTGGAACCTTAGGGGAACTGGAGAGTAGAACGGTTAACTTGGTTACCCGATACTCTCCATTGAGTCGGGAGATCCAACATGTGATCAGGAGACATGAGAATGTTTTGGCGGTGGTGCCAGGGTTGAAGGATAAAAGAATAAGATGTGTATGGCGAAGGAACCGTAACCTGAAGGACTTATTCAGTTCAGCAGTAGTGCCTCCCCGACAGGAGTCTATTTCCTCCGGAGGGGGTGTTGGACATTATACATGTGGGGTATATGATATTTGTGATATTTCTATAGTAGCAACTCAATTTACATACCGCGGGCAAACGGTTTCCCTACGATCAAGCACTACTTGTGACTCGCGCAGGGTGGTATATGTAATAGTGTGCCCATGTGGGCTAGCCTATATAGGTAAAACCATACGCACATTTAGAACGCATATGAGGGAACACAAGAGTCGAATTAAGTGTAAGGTAGTGGAAGCCCCGATAGTGAAACACTGTCTTCTTCAAGGATATGTGTTTGAACAGCTCCGGTGTCTGTGTATTGATAAAATAGAGGAGGGAAATACGTATAGATCCCTAGATCGCACTTTGCTAATGAAGGAGCAGTGGTGGATATATCAGTTACAAACAGTATCCCCGGTGGGCTTGAATGAGACTATTGATTGGGCAGCGTGTGTCTAACACTCTAGTTCCGTTGGGGCTAAGTAGCACATATTGAATCAAATCATTGGCTCGAAAGATATGAGGGAGAGCTGGTTTGTTGTAATGATAGGTCGGGGGATTTGGCCTCCGGTATTTTGGAGGATGGTTACTTTATTGGGTATTCATAAAAGATTGAAATAACGAGACGTTTTTGGAGTGGGAGTAGGGAGGGGCCTAATATGAATGGGAGGGAGGATTCTTTTAAAAGAGGAGAGTAGATACAAGGGACGCATGCGCGGCGTCGAAAGCCATAGAAAAGTTTAACGGATGGTTTTGAGTAGAGCAACAATTGGCGGTATGGGACGTGGGCAGCATCGTCGGTAAGGAGTGAAAATGTTTTTAGTTTTTAGCTGTTTTTTATGGGTAGAAGGGTATAGTGATGAGATGTATGTATTTCGAGAATGGGGTTTATAGATCTTGTTTTGTTTTTTAACAGCACGAGAAAACTAGTTATGCAAGATCCCCTGAGGAAACTGCAATTGTGAAATGCAGGAACGGTACCTTGGGAGAGCATCGGGATCAGGATTTAGAGCAAGAGAAAGGAGAGTGGGAATAACAGGTCTGCAACTAAAAAGCTGTTTGATTATTTTCATCTAATTTCCATGTATTTTGGGGTGCTGAAAACAAATAAAATATTGAAAAAACTCCTAGACGTCATGATTTGCCACAACATGCAAAATTGTCTTCAAATTTATCAGATTTTTTCAAATTACTATTAATTAATTCAAATTACTATTAATTAATTCACATAAGTGCATTTAAGATATAAAATGCCAAAAAAAACCTTAAAGGGGTTGTCCGAGTTATGTAAAAAAAAATATAGCACTGTAAATCTGATGGTCAGCAATATATACATAAGCTAAGCAAGTTTTAAGTCCGTGCTTCTAATGGTAGAAGGGGTTAATCTTTCCTGAAGAATCCAGTGAGAGGGAGACACAGGGCAGATAGCAGCAGCTCCGGTCAGTGCAAGGGGGCATGACCAGCACTGTGACATCTCGTGTACAGACACAGAGCTGCTCTCTCCTGCATGCCACACTTGTGCACGAATCATCATCAGGTTCTTGGTTCTAGGCTGTTCACACTTTTTCATCGCAATTCGTGTTAGCTCGTCATTCTTCAACCGTTATGTTATGGCTCTGCGAAAGTGTATTAATTCGCCAGACAGTTTCTGTTTCATCTGTGGTGAATATACAGTGTTGAAGCAACAGCAGAATATTACAGACTTTGTGAAAAAAGTATACTTTGCATACTTTGGACTAAAAATTGGAGATCAAGATAAAGTCTGGGCGCCTCAAAGTGTGCAAACGGTGTGTTGAGGACCTCCAAAACTGGTTCAAGGGTAAGAAAAAATCTTTCCGTTATGGGATTCCTATGGTATGGCGAGAGCAAAGGAACCATAGTGACGACTGTTACTTTTGTTCATGCGACGTGAAAGGGTTTAATTCCAAATGGAAGCATTCCATTTCATACCCCAATCTTCACTTGGCAATTTGTCCCATCCCCCATGGCACAGATATAACAGTACCCAAGCCCCCTGCTACCTTGGAAGAGATACCTAGCTCCGATGAAGGTGAAGTCATACCTGAACCAGATGACGAATCAAGTTCTGACTTTGAAGATGATACAAGACCAAAATTGTTTTCTCAGGAGGAGATGAATGATTTCGTAAGAGACTTGAATCTTCCCAAAGATGCCGCTGAGTTACTTGGATCAAGGCTGAAAAGCAGGAATTTATTGTTGCCAGGAGTGTCATCTTCATGGTTCAGACATCGTGAAAAGGAGTTCATTCCTTACTTCACCCAGGAAGACAAGTTGGTTTATTGCATCGATATCAAAGGTCTGATGGGTCAATTTAAAATCCAATATGATTCAGAGCAATGGCGTCTTTTTATAGATTCTTCAAAAAGAAGTCTCAAAGCAGTTTTACTCCACAATGGTTTTTACGTTTCCATACCTGTAAGTCATTCCATACACTTGAAGGAAACCTACGAGAACTTGGAATTGATTCTTCGTAAACTTAAATATGAAGACCATGGTTGGCAAGTGTGTGGGGACTTGAAGGTCTTGTGCATGCTGCTTGGGCAACAAGCTGGGTATACCAAATATCCTTGTTTTCTGTGTCTATGGGACAGTCGAGACCGACAAAATCACTGGACCAAGAAGAGTTGGCAGCCGAGGGTGCTAACAGTCGGTGAAAAAAATGTCCTCCGAGAAACTTTGGTACCTTCCCATAAAGTTCTTCTACCACCTCTCCACATAAAATTGGGATTGATGAAGCAATTCGTAAAATCACTTCCAAGAGATGGAGAATGCTTCAAATACTTGGTCACCAAGTTTCCAGGCCTGTCGGAGGCAAAATTGAAGGAAGGTGTGTTCGTCGGACTAGACATTAGAAGGCTTATAGTTGATCAAGAGTTTGTCAATACCATGACGGATCCTCAAAAAGAAGGGTGGATTGCATTTAAAGAAGTCGTACAGAAAGTTTTAGGCAATAACAAAGATCCTCACTACAAAAAGATTGCCGGACGAATGCTGAAAGCATTTCAAGCTTTAGGTTGCCTGATGAGTTTGAAAGTGCATTTCCTCCAGTCCCACCTTGACTACTTTCCTGAAAATTTGGGAGCTGTGAGTGAGGAACAAGGTGAACGATTCCAAGATATTAAAGAGATGGAAAGGAGATACCAGGGAAAATGGAGCATTACAATGATGGCAGACTACTGTTGGATGCTTCAGAGACATTCCAGATGCTACTCACAAGCGTAAATGCACCAAGAGGAGCCCCACAAGGAAGAAGAATCAAGTTTAGTGTGAGTAGGTGAGCTCATTTCAGTTCAAAAAAGGATTTTCATGAAAATATTGTAATAAAACTTTAATTTTATAAGTCTATTTCCATTTATTTTGAGGTATTGCCTTATTTAACATAGTTACCTAAATTGTCCGGAAACGTGATGTCCTATGACAAAATGGAGGTCATTTTCGGATTCAGCTGTGATAAGGAAGCTTATCAGGACCTAGAAGAGAGGGGTAAAAAGAAGGAATTTACCTTAATAAAGGGACCCATTTTAAAAGGTCCAGGACTTAAAACTCCATTTGCTCCTAGAAAGCCAGTACTTCCTGGCTACAATGAGGAACAGAGTGCCCCTAGTGGTAGAAAGGATAGGGAATACAGGCTCAGGGTAAGGAACCCTTACGTCACTGCATCCCCTAATCACACAGCTGCCACGAGGGAGTTTGATCTTTCCCACCTGAGAGGGGAGAGGGTGGAGCAGGAGCCTGAGGGGTTTAAGTTTAGCTGAGTTAGGTCAGAGAGACCAGGTGGGAGACCAACAGAGAGACCAGGTCAGAGAGCAGCAGGAGGAAGATGAAGAGGGACAAGCAGGACACATGGAGAGGAATTGGAAGGACTCCTGAGACCAGAGAGTGCGGTAACTGCTAACCAGAGGGAAAGAGAGAGCAGACGTTTTGCCTACTCAAGGAATGGAGCAGTGAGAGCCAGAGGCACTAATTGGAGAACAGGACGTGCTAGATGGTGGCCAGAGCATGTAAGAAGTGAAGCTATTACAGGCTTTGATCAAGGTATGAGTCCCAGAAGCTTAGCTAATAAGGAGCAATACATATTTGCCAGAGACAGCTTTAACCCTAATAGAAAGCAGTCAAGTAAGCTATCTGAATCTGAGCTAGAGTGTGAACCCATGGAATTGGGGGAGCCAGATTTACCTTGTGAAGAAGGGGTCTCATACATGGACTGCTCTGCATGCCAGTCTGCCAATTAAAGAATGGTTGCTAGTGATGTCAACCGTAAAGAGAAGTCTCCAGTGTCCAAAGCCTTGAGAGCTGTGTTTGCTTGTTAAAGTTCTAAGCTCAGGAAAAGTGTTACACAGTGAAAAGCTGAAGCTTCCTGATTGTCTTTTGAGAAACAGCTGTGAGCAGTGCAGAGCTCCTTTGATGCCATTTCAACTGAAGGAAGTTAAGAAATGCTTTTGGTTTGTCTAACTGCTGAGAAAACCTGGAAAAGAGTTTTATTGCTTCTATGAATTGGACTATCTGTATGAAGTGCTGAGTTTAAGCATTGTCAGACGGCTGCCTGGGTGAGAATCTTCACATTCTTGGCAAGTGCATATCTCTATATGATTTGCAAGGTATTGTGGACAATGTAGTTCATTCACACCAGACACAGCTGCTGACAATAATTTAGTTGTGCTCTTGGGTAAAGCCAATAAGATATTTATTTATGGGGTTATTTCTCCCAACACAGATATGCTTGGTAGCACATAAAATCAGGTAACTTGCTTTCAGTGTTAACTTGGAAAAACAAAGTCAAAATCAGGAAAACAACAAATGAAAAGCCACAAAGCAAGAAACAAACTGTTCTTTTCAGATTAACTTCTGATTACTTCCCACATAGATTCAAAAGTGATTCTCTTTCTAGCTCACAAGCAATTAGGTAAGGCTTAATTGCTAGCAGTTATCCAGCTGAAACCCCTTAGCTGGCTTGCCTTCCACTGTGTGGGTCAAATCCTGCTTCAGGAGCTTTTCTGAGTAGATTAAAGAACAAATTTGTATTTCTTTGTGATGGTTGCTGTACTTTATAACAGAAAGTTACCAACGGAGTTTAGATAGAGAGCAGTCCATATAAACAGGATCCTCATCTGCTATTATTCCCCCTTGTTCAACAAGCATGGGTTCAATATCATGGATTGGCACAGATGAATCTCTCAATGGAGCATTTTCAGGAGAATACTTGTTTCCCTGCTGTCTTTCAAGGTTATAGCTAGGGCATAGATCAGTGTTCATACCTGAGCTTCCATTGCTGCTAGAGTTCCTCTCTATATAGCCTGGCCAGTATGTAGTCCAGTTCTTATGTCCAGCCTTCCAATCCAGATCCCTGGACACTGGATCTCTCTTCACATACCTTCTGGCACGGGTCTTAGGGTCCCTTCCACGTGCAGCTGTCTCCCTCACAGGTAGCGTCTGGAGATTCCTAGCTCTGCAGCACCATTCCTCTGGCTGTCCCCAGTCCAATGGTGTATGCTGGCCCTTGGAATACCTCCCAGTATACGTACTGCTTTGGACTCTTCTAGACCTCTTAAAGGCTTTTCTCCTCTTTCTTCCAGAGGGTCTCTTTCCCTCTCTGTCCGTCCGGTTTGGCTTCTGCTTCTGATAATCCTTCAGATGAAACTGAGGATAATTCTCTGGATATCCAAGGTGATCATGAAGATGGTCATCTGTAGAATAAACTCTACTCTTATTCTGCCTTGATGAGTGCTCCTCCCTAACACAGCGCAGCTGTGCTGAATCAGGCCCTGCCCTTTGAGATGAGTGCTTAGGGATTACCTCATAGCCCTTTTGATTGAACACACGTTTTCTCACTTCAGCTCCTCTCATGGCTGTTGGAAACCTGGTGCATTCTGGGACTGGTAGTCTTTTATGGCAAAATTCTGTTTTCTCATTTCTACCAGCACTGACAGGTTGCTTGTTCAGAAACACTTCACCTTTTCTATAGCCCCTTCCTGAGCTATGATAAGCTTCCTTATCACAGCATACAAGATAGCCAGGTATTTGCTCTGGACTGGAAAGGAAAAGAAACCTGGTTTAAAAGTTTCTTTCTGTTTGCTTTGATCTTCATGGCAAGCTCTGCTGAAGGCAGGTGTTGCTAATTAAGGATGAGGGAAGCTGTTTTGTTTCAGTTCAAGTTATCCTGTTATAAGTTACAAGAATTTCTGGATGAAAATATCTTTAAAAGGTGGATCTGTGAACCTAGCGTGTCTTATTTTGTGCTAATGAATAAATTGCACTCACTCAAACCCAACTACAAAGAAGGCGTTTTATTTCATCTGAGCCCAAGTAATATCTAATTGAACTACCTTTCCCAGATTGCATGTAAAGGCATCCAGTTAGAAAAAGGCCAGAATTTGAAGCACCACAGTGACAAAAACAAATCCACGCTCCCATACCAAGGTAAGGGGCTAAGGGCGTGACACAGCGCACCAAAAAACAAAGATTACGTGGAATAACCAAAACAGCTCTCGAAAAAAAGTTTTTTGCAGACCTGTGTAATGGACTGACAGCCGGAAGTTGAGTGAATAGTTTTTTATTGATGCGTTACACCATACTTCTGTGCTCTTTGGGTGCTATAGTGGAAGGTCATTGATGCTATTTATGGCACGAAACTACATCAAGACGAAAGTCTGTGAGTGTGTGCCACATTAAGTCTGAGACCTTCTGATAATTGCAAACAAATACTTTGGCTATGAGATTTAAGAATGTTTTTGAACTATAATTTTACTCTAAACTATACGAAGTTAATAGTGAACGACTACTATTGTAAGTGAGTGAGTTTGATCGTTCCGAAGAAAGACCAGAAGAGTTGGATAGCCAAAAACACGGCAAAAAGAACAAAATATAATAATGATAGGACTGCAACTCCAAGGGGAGGAGGGAGGGTCTTGAGGACTGATTCCTACTGTCCCCAGAGAACACCTGTTGCCGGGCGCTCCTTCTCCGAAGATCCCGGCTGACGCTCGAGGCTCTGCGACAGGCCCTGGGAGGAGCCGGGTCGCTCGGAGCCATCTACAGATGCTGCCTTCGAAGATTTCTTCTTCCTCTTGTGCTGCCTCGAGGGAGACCCCCATTCCGAGGAACCTCAACGCTGCTCAAGCTCGGAATACTCCCCCCGAGATGTGGAGGCCTCGGATGAGGTCTTCACTCTAGGAGACAAGGACTCAGAAAAAAATCCTAGCATTCTGCTGCTGGCGGCTCTTAAGGGCCTTAGAGGACATTTTCCTACACGGGCCACAGACTGACAGATCATGGTCGGGCCCGAGGCACCAGAGACAGCAGTCGTGCATATCGATGAGGACATACGTTTCATGCACCGATCGCATTTCTTAAACCCGCTGGCAGCCATTGGGGGAAAAAGGGCCCCTTCAAGGTCGAAGACCCAGGCTGCCAGTGAAAAAGGAAAAAAGGCGCAAACGCCAATCACGAAGGACAAAAAAACGAAAATAGAGGCGGAGTCGATACAGGCATACCGAGCCAAAGGCGGCTAGAGCTACCAGTGTCGGCCGGTCGACAAATGAGAAAAATCAACTTTTTTTTGGGGACACAAGGACTACGCCTGAAGGGCTCCATGGAAAAAAGGAGACTGAGCAAGATGGCACTCTTGAGCGGGAAGGGGACTGCGCATGCATGATGGCAACTCCCAAAGGCTTATGAACTCTAGAATCTGAGAGGGATTGAGTTGGAACTTTGGAACATTTATTACAAATCCCAAGTGTTGCAGCACTTGCATGGTACGCAACAGGAAAAGACTGGCCTCTAGAGAGGTGTTTGCTCAAATGAGCCAGTCGTCTAAGTAAGGGAAGACAAATATCCTGACAGTTCTTAAGAATGCGGCTACTACCTCCATGCACTTTGTGAAAACTCTTGGGGCAGAGGCAAGGCCAAAAGGCAGGACTCGGTATTGATAATGTCTCCCCTGGTACATGAAGTGCAGGAACCTTCTGTGCTGTGAGTGATTCATAATATAAGTATATGCCTCTTTAAGGCAGCACAGTCTGAGAACGTGGTAGGAAAGGCCAAAGTAGATGAAAATACCGTAAACTTTATTTGAATTGCCAATATAACCCAAACACATGAAGCAAGGAGCCATGTCATCATTTTCATCTACTTTGGTCTTTCCTACCACGTTCTCAGACTGTGCTGTTGTATTTGACATGGTTCCTTGCTTTCTGTGTTAGACTACCTATGCCTCTTTGAGGTCCAGAGAACAGAGCCAGTCCTGACTCTGGAGATAGGGAAGATGGGTACCTAGGGAGATCATTTTGAATTTTTCCCGTATCAGATGCTTGTTCAGTTCTCGAAGGTCCAGAATGGGCCTGTATCCCCCTGTTTTCTTTGGAATGAGGGAGAATAAAAGCCCATTCCCTGCTGGGATGGTGGGATCTCCTCTATTACTCCCTCAACAAAAAATGGAGGTGATCTCTTGTAACACTAGAGGAGAAAGAGGGTCCTGAGAATGAAACTCTCTTGGAGGAGTCCGGGGGAGGGGGGTGCAGACTTTGCAGATGAAGCTTGTACCCCCTCCTGTACTATGGATAGTGTCCACTGCTCTGATGTGATAGAATGCCACCTGTGGGCAAAGTGACAAAGCCTGCCGGGGATGAGGGTAGGAGTTGGAATCTCCAGAGGCACAGCAGCAATTTTCATTAGAAAGGAGTCAAAGACCCTGAGGAGACTGGGTCTGTTGAGGTGGCTGTGACCTAGGATTCGAAGCCTTCCTCTACTGTTTTGAAGGTTGCTGCCCCTTCTGAGGAGCATGGTGTTGACACTGTACAGCAGGGGTGTGAGAAGGATAGTACTACTTCAGGAAAGAAAGCTTTTTTCAATAAAAAGATTTTTTCTTAGCTGGGTTGGCCATAGACCTAGATAGTCTATTAAGAGTAGTGTTCTCAGATTCTAACTGAGAGACCTTGTCTTGCCAATACTTGACAAAAAGGTTTTCACCAGTGCAAGGGATGTTACCCAGTTTATCATGAACCCATTGTTCAAGATCAGATGCTTGAGGCCAAGCAATTCTGCGTACACCGATGCAGATAGATGACGTTCTGCTGATGCACTCAAAACAGTCAAAAGTTACCCGGCTAACAAATTTTGAAACATTTTGAGTATGTTTTACAAGGGCGAGATAATCTGCTGTCTGGTCATAGGGGAGAAGAGGAGCCATTAACTCCAAATCCCTAGTCACCTCTCTGAAGAACATACCCATATAGAGTATGTAGGAACTGATTCTAGCCGATAACATGGCGACCTGAAAACAACGCCGACCAAAGGCATCGAGGGTTCTCGATTTCCTACCTCGAGGGTTCGAGGAATGTGTCTTAAGCACTCCTTATCCGATGCACTGCCGATTCCACTACCATTGAATGGTGTGGTAAATGCATCTTTGGGAAACACCCTCGTACTCGATACATGGTATCGAGTCATCAGGTATTTGGGGAAACGGAAAGGGGCGTTTCCCACATATGAAATATAAGGTTGTCAAGAATGCGATGAATAAGGAGAGTTGCAGCTTCCTTAGGGGCTGCAGGGTACTGAAGAAATTCAAGTTCCTCAGCTCTAGGCTCTTTCTCCAATGCCATCGTTATGGACAGACCCCGAGCAACATCGCAAATAAAGTCTTGGAAAAACATGTCCTCCGGAGGGGACATGCAACGTTGTGGGGACAGAGATGGGTCTTCTGGGAGAGTTCTTATGTCCCAGGTATCGAAGACTCAAAGTACCGATGGGCAGGCTGTTCGGGCTGCGCCGTACCAAGTGTGATGAGGAAGTTCCATTCTCTACCTTAAAAACACAGGATTCACGGAATTCTAGTCCTGAAGCTGACAGGCAGGCAGGCCATGTGAGCAGCTGTTGTCAGGGACGACAAAAACAAACTCAGCCACGAGGTTTGAAAACACGCCCAGCTGAGAAACATTCCCCAGTTCCTAATAGCTTGCACCTGGAAAGGGGAAGAGCTTATAGCCACTATAAGAGCTATGCAGGAAATACAGAGTTAGAACTGGCGGAACTAAGAGATCTAGGAGAACTGGCTGAAGGAGGAGAATTAGCTGAAGCAGCTGACCTAGAGGAAGAAGGAGGAGTTTCAGACTTTGACCCAGGACGGAACCAGGAAGAGTTCACCACAGAAACTACCCAGAGTCCTACAGGAGGAAGCAGCTAGTAAGGGCAGAGAACAGGTGTGAATGTTCTGCTGATTGCAAACCCTTGGGAGCTCAGAGGCAACGTTCCAACCGGAGTGATTGGAAGCCTAAAGACAAACAGTATGTATCTGAGAGCTGTAGCCTGAAGAATGATTCTGGTGGGAAGTTAAAGTTTGTAGATAAAAGAAATACCTACAGGGTTAATGCTGAGAAGCCTCATGCAGAAAATCCTAGGTGGGGGCAGGGCTTTAACACCCAGCCGAGGGATTTAAGCACAGAGCTGAAGAGAGAGCATTTAACACCTCCAGAGAGAGAAAGGTATTTCCCCGAAGATGTGTGCATGTCTGAGGAAGATATCCTAGAAGTTCCTAAGCCTCAAAGAAAACCCCGCAGGCTGAAACCTGGTGTTAGGAGGGGAGAAGTATTAAAGCCTGAAGATAGAGCCAGTAAGCTTTCCAGGGGGAGAACCTCGCACAAGAAGTGGGACTATAGAAACCCTGAATGGTGGCTTCCCTCTCTCCCAGACACTGAGGAATACGGTAGCTGGTATTCCAGCCCTAGAGGGAGTTGCACAGAGAGACACTGTGACGGCACGTTACAGGGGAACTTGCAGAGGTATTCTGATAAAGAGAAATCAGATAATTCTGAATGCATACAGGAGCCTATGATCATTGATACTCTCAGTGAATGTTCATTTAATGGTGACCCAATGGACTGCACATTGATTTTATCTGATAAAGTGACATCTCTGTGTTAGTCAGGGCTGGGTAGTGTGTAAGGCAAACACTACAACTGAAGAATGCTGTTTTGCTCATAGTGAAACTATGTGCTGCATTTGAATGTTTAACTTTGACCATTTACTTTGAGAAGCAAGAAGAAGCTGTTCTACTTTCCTTTATGTTTTGCCAGAAAGCATGGTTTATTTATTTTGAGCATTGTGTTATGTTTATTTGAATAATCCGACCCCGGGAGGGGAAATAAATGCTTTTACCTTCAACCATTCGTGTTGCACAACTACTTAATTGCCATCAGACGCAGACCTGCTAGCCCTAGGCGGCAACCTGCCCACCTGGTGGTGACATAACCTGGCGTAGTTGGCAGGATTTTTTTCAAGCAAAGAAAAAATAACACAGTACAAGAACATGCATAAAGGATAACTTGCTGAAAAGAAGAAAAAAAAGTTCTTGCTGTCTTGGACGGAGAAAAGAAAAACCGGAGCGGATTTTTCAAGTTCCTGACCTGGAAGGCAGTCAAGACACAGCTTTCTCAACGCACGATCCTGCACCGTGCTAAGGTAATGGTAGGAAGGCACGGGGGTGACTAGGATCAGAGAAAGGGGGAGCTGTGGTGCTAAGGGAAGCAAGTAAAAGGGAAAAAAAAAAAAAAAGAAACACATAGTCTGTGCCGCACTTGGTAGGCCCTGTCTTTCTTTTTCCTTTGCAGGTACGCGACGGAGTGACGGAATGGATCCGCAGCAGATGAAAGGCTGGATGGAGGCCCAATGGAAGGCCCAAGGAGAGCTGGCCAGACTGAGCCAAGAGAGGATGATAGCCGCGATAACTGAGCAGCAGCAACCGTTGTTGGAGTTGCTTGGGACTCTTATCCAGAGGACTGGTACAGCAGCAGAAGTTAATCCCGCAATGTCTAAGGCGGTAGGACTAAATGATTGCAGTGCTTTGACACTGGGACAGCTAAAATCATACAACTTTGATGATTTTACAGACGCTTTTGAGCGAATCGCAGAGGCGGCTAAATGGCCGATTGATCAATGGGCTGTAAGGTTCGCTATGACCTTATCAGGTGAAGCGCTAGCGGCCTACAAAACTATGCCTGTCGGTCTTTCGTCCAGTTACCCAGAGGTAAAATCAGCCATAAGGGATAGGCTGGGTTTGACACCCATGCACTACAAAAGGCTCTTCAGAGAAGCTAGGCTTATGAATAGTGACACAAGATACCGATCAAACTCGGTAGCTGAGGCTGGCAGTGCCGGAACCTCGGTACCGTAAACGGATTCGAGGGCCGGCATGGGCGGTAGCGTTGTAAGCGGCAAAAACGTCAATGCAGACTGTGTCGGTACCAGAGCCAGTACCTGTGCCTGAGGGATTGACTGTAAAGGCTTTACTGGTACAGAGGCCGCCAGTAAGGCTGCTAAGTTATGCTCAATAGCCAGGATACGTTGATCCATGGAACTTGCAGATGCCCTCGAGTACGGAGCACACAGAGCTTAAAGATCCCAAATTACCCATGCCTACCCAATAGCCAAATTAATATGAATAAAATACATTCTCTAAAATGCTTGTATGCAAATGCTAGAAGTCTAAAATATAAGATAGAAGAGTTAGAATATATAGCACTAAATGAGACGTTAGATATGATTGGAATCTCACAGACATGGTGGAAGGAGAACAACCAGTGGGACACTGTGATACCTGGGTACTAACTATATCGTAATGATAGAGCTATCAAATTGGTGGAGGAGTTGCGCTCTATGTTAGAGAGGGCATTGAGTCACAAAAGATTAAAGTTTTGCAGGAAACAAAATTTGTTGTAGAATCTCTATGGATTGAAATTCCATATAAAAAGGGGAAGGCGATGGAAGTCTATCAACCGCCTGGCCAGAATGAACAAATGGATGATGAAATGTTCAAAGAAATCAAGGAAGCTAACAAAAGTTACAGCACAGTAATAATAATGGGTGATTTCAATTATCCCGGTATCGACTGGGTCAGTGTCACGGCAGGACATGCTAGGGTGATAAAGTTACTATATGAAATAAATGACTGCTTCTTGGATTAGCTGGTTCATGAACCGACCAGAGGGGAAGCCATATTGGACCTAGTCCATAGTGGAACACCAGATCTGGTGAAAGAGATAAGGGGGTTGGGGCAACGTGGCAATAGTGATCATAGCATGACTGCATTTGATCTAATTAATGGAGGAGGGATGGTAAGGAAATCCCAGTACTACCTTTTAACTTTCGAAAGGGAGACTATGATAAAATGAGGAAAATAGTTAAGAAAAACTAAAAGGAGCCGTTGCGAAGGTTAAAGATTTACATCAAGCTTGGGTATTGTTTAAAAATACTATCTTGGAAGCCCAGACCAGCTGTATTCAACACTTTAAGAAAAGTGGAAGGAAGGCCCAAAAACTGCCAGCATGGTTTAAAGGTGAGGTCTGAGAGGCTGTTGTTGCCAAAAAAGCATCATTTAGGAAATTAAAAAAAGAGCCAAACGAGGAAACCTGGAAACAGCACAAGCACTGGCAAGAAAAATGCAAGGCACTGATAAGTCAGGCAAAGGGAGAATTTGAGAAGAAGCTTGCTGCGGAAGCAAAAACGCGCAATAAAGCACAGTTACTTACCTGTAACAGGTGATCTCTGGGAACAGCAGGAATAAGTCTTCACATATGGGTACGTCGGTACCGACGGAGTCTGCGCGGGAACGCTCCCCAGCGTCCAATCAGAACGCTTTTAAAAGCATCCCAACACGCCTGCGTGCTGCCTTCCCGCCTTTCCCAACTGTCTCTCCTCAGTTAAGTTTTAAAGCTGAGACAAAGAGAGAGAGAGAGAAAGGGAAAGATAGAGATAGAAAAATGCAACTCCTAGAGGAGGTGGGTGGGTTGTGAAGACTTATTCCTGCTGTTCCCAGAGATCACCTGTTACAGGTAAGTAACTGTGCTATCTCCAGGAACAAGCAGGAATGAGTCTTCACATATGGGGACTCTCAAGCTGAGATGCCTGGAGGAGTCCCAGCATGTTGCGAATTTGAGAGCCATGCTATTTTACCGAAACCCCAGGCATCCTAGGGATGGAGGGTAGGAGTTGAACTAAAAAGATGTGCTGTGGAACAGCAGGACCAAACAGGATGCCTAGATAGGAGTTTCTGTGCAGATGATACTTAGTGGTAATATTGGGAGCAATAAACCAACCTGGACCTCACCTGGTGATATTGTAAAGGGGTATTATATGGAGGTTCATGTAGATTTGTGGATATGAACCAACAGAATATCCCCAGGGAGTACCTCAATGCAAGGAGAGGTAGATAACTGTACAAAAAAACAGGTTGAGGTTAGAAACCTTAGGGTGAGAAGAAACAAACCCAGTGGAACTGGGGTAGTTCAATGAGGTAGGACTTTGCGGAAAACGCGGAAGTCCCTATTAGATAAAAACTGAAGCTCTTTTGACTTTAAAGGGACAAAGTTCTTATAAGAGAAGGGAGCTTTAAAGATCCCTATATCCGATAACATCAATAACACCAATAACATCATATGGATGTGAAAGCTGGACAGTGAAAAAGACAGACAGGAAGAAAATTGATGCCTTTGAATTATGGTGCTGGCGGCGAATACTGTGTATACCATGGACTGCCCGAAGAACAAACCAGTCGGTACTAGAGGAGATCAAACTTAAGCTTTCTTTAGAAGCTCAGATGACAAGACTTCGACTTTCATACTTTGGACACATCATGCGAAGAGAGAGATCATTAGAGAAAGACATCATGCTTGGCAAGATAGAAGGTCAACGCAAAAGAGGAAGGCCAGCAATGAGATGGATCGATACAATAACAGCAGCTACGGGTACCAGTCTGTCAACAATGAGCCGCCTGACTGAAGACCGAACACAATTTAGGATAGCTATCCAGAGGGTCGCCATGAGTCGACTCCGACTCGATGGCACTTAACAACAACAACAACATATCCGATAACAAAGAGGAGTGATGAGGCAGTGTAGCCTCTCATCTCCTGAAGAGTCAGAAAGTCCCTCCTAATTGGAAAGGAAGTATATGGAGGGCTTCAGATGTACCTCAACTGAAAGGCATGGTACAAAAAACTCCTCAACTACTAAAGGAAGTGGTTGATTATGGAGAACCCTAAGTATGCTGGGACAGCATGGAAAGGGATAGAGAGTATCTGTCGAGTCCGTAGGGGAATATATATATATATATGTATAAGTATATATATATCTAGGCAGACAGATGGAAATAGTATATAGAGATATATCTACCCACTATCATATATTGCGAAGCATATATATATATATAGATAGGGAAATAGAGATACATCCCTCATATATGTATATAAAAAATATATATAGATATATATGAGCATAGACATGCAGATGTCCATATACATGCCAATATATATATATATATATATATACATACCCATGTCCGCACATAGGGTATGTGGAGAGAGAAAGATTTATCTAACCACAAGAAGGGTGTGATAAGGAAGCTTATCATAGCTCAGGTAGGAGCTATAGAAAAGATGATGTGACTCTGAACAAGCAACCTGTCAGTTCTGGTAGAAGTGAGGAAACAGAACTTTCACATAAAAGTCTACCAGTCCCAGAATGCACCAGGTTTCCAGCAGCCATGAGAGGGGCTGAAGTGAGAAAATGTGTGTGCAATCAAGAGAGCTATGAGGTAATCCCTAAGCACTCATCTCAAAGGGCAGGGCCTGATTCAAGACAGCTGCGCTGTGTTAGGGAGCAGCACACATTAGAACAGGATAAGAATAGAGTTTATTCTTCAGATAACAGTTACTACAAGCTCCAGCCCAGCTTCAGGGAGAGCTACAAGAACAGCTTCAGAAAGAGATACAGAGACAGCAACGGCTACAAGCTCAAGCACCAGTATCACCTGGAGAAACAGAAGCCAAGCCAAGCAGATAGAGAGAGAAGGGAAACTCTCTGGAAGGAAGAGAAGGAAGGCCATTGGAAGGTCTGGGAGATTCCAAGGCAGTACTCATACTGGGAGGTATTCCAAAAGCCAGCAGAGTCCATTGGACTGGATTCAGCCAGAGGAATGGAGTGGCAGAGATAGGAATCACCAGTGGCTACCTGGAAGAGAGAAGACTGCACGTGGAAGGGACTTTCAGACCAAGGCCAGAAGGTATGTGAGAGGAGATCCAGTGTCCAGGGATCAAGATTGGAAGGCTGGACATCAGAATTGGATTACATATTGGCCAGGCTTTACAGAGAGGAATTATGATGGCAGGAAAGGCTCAGGTATGAACACTGATCCAGACCCTATCTATAATAGAGAATGGCAGCAAGGGAATAAGCATTCTCATGATAGTGCCTTAATGAAAGACTCATCTGTGCCAATGTATGATTGACCCTATGATTGTTGATGAAGGGGGAGATACAGCAGATGAAACTATTTATATGGACTGTTCTCTATCTAAATGCTATTGCTAGTTTTTCTGTGAGCAAACACATCAGCCATCACAAAGAAACCTAACTTTGTTCTTTATTTCCACTGCAAACAGCTCTTAAAGCAGGATTTGGGCTCACACAGTAGCAGCCAGCCAGCTAAAGGATTTCAGCTGGTCCATTGATAGTAATTAGGGCTGCACCTGATTGTGTGTGTGAGCAAGGGAGAATCACTGCTGAGATCGGCGTGGAAAATAAGCAGAAGTTAACCTAACCAGCAAAGTTTATTCTTTACTTTGTGCCTTTGTATTTGGTAATTACTTGCTAAGAAAACATTAGCTAATTGCCTGACAAGCTGAAGGTTGTTTTCTGGTTTACTTTGTGACTTTTTGTTATCCATTTTAAACACTGCAAGCAAGTAACCTCATTTATAGTGCTATCAAGCATACATGTGCTGGGTGAATTAAACCCCATCAATAAAAGAAGTATTTTATTGATCTTACCACTTGGTTTCACAACTCAAATTATTGTCATCAGCTGTGTTTGGGAGTGAATGAACTACAATACCCACAATACCTTGCAAGAATCATATGAATATATGCATCGTCAAGATTGTGTAAGTTCTCACCCTAGGCAGCCGTCTGACAAATGGCATAGTTTTTCGGATTGCTCTTGCACCAAGAGGATTTACTTGTTGTGGATTACAAATAAAAGTCAAGTTTAAAGCTGTAAGAAGACTTTTTCCCTCGTCTGCACTTTGGAGGAAAAGTGGTTGTTCCAGGAAGCTGTCCCAGAGGAAAAGACCCTGTGCAAAGCTGGATTCATCACTGAGACAAGGTAATATGTACCTGGGCATGTCTAGTGGTGGATATGTGTAAGCACAGGGGGTAATTGAAAAAACAAAAAAAAGTTAAAAAAAAAACAAAAAAACAACCACACCTGGTTGGAAGGTGCTGCTCTTGGGGTTTTTTTTTCTCTTTTCTTGCAGGGGTCAAGATGGATCCGAGGGAGATGGCTCAGTGGATGGCAGCCCAATTCAGCAAGCAGCAGGAGCTATCACAGCAGGCCCAGGACACTGCTGTGAAGGCCTTAATGGAACAGCAGAAACCAGTGCTTGATCTGGTGCAAGCTCTAGTTCAGCTGCAGAGCCAAAGTGGAACAGATGCAAGACCAGCAGTTAGTACTGGTACACCACATGTGAACACTGTGGGACTCAATCAAGGGATTGGGGCATTTAATTTTGGGAAATTAACTCCAGAAGATAATGTTGATGATTTTCTAGAGTCTTTTGAAAGAGTGGCACAGGCTTTAGCATGGCCAGAGACCCAGTGGGCAGTAAGGCTGGCAGCCTCATTAACTGGTGAGGCACTAGCAGCTTACAGAGCAATGCCAGCAGCCCAGGCTTTGATTTATAAGGATGTAAAGGCAGCTATTAGAGATCGCCTAGGGTTGTCTATTTCAGAGTATAGGCGAATGTTTAGAGCTGTTACATTGAAAGTGGGTGAGACACCCAGGGCTCTGAGTCAGAGAATCAGAAGTTTAGCTGTAAAATGGTTGGAGCCTGAGCAAAAGACAGTAGAAATGTTATTAGATATTATAATGCTGGAACAATTTATGCTTGGGGTACCGAAAGATTTGAATGTTTTTCTTATACAGCAAAATTGCCAAAATCTTGGAGAGGCAACCATGCTAGCAGAGAGATTCTTGGAAGCCACGCAGGCTTGCCATAGAATGGGTGGCCCTCTAAAGATGGATGCTGAGGCTAGATGTGCTGTATCAGAAAAAAGAATAATTAAGAATGTTTCTGAAAATGAATGTACTGTATCAAACCAGATGACACAGTGGAATAGAAAGAAATGTTTCAAGTGTGGAAAAGTGGGACACTTAGAGAAGAGATGCCAGACACACACTAGTTTAATGGGTCTGGATTTAAAACAGCCCAAGGAAGGATTTCTTTTGATGGTTGATGTGCAAGGAATTACCACAAATGCATTATTAGACTCTGGGGCAGACCAGAGTATGATGTCAAAAAGGCTTTGGAAGAGGATAGAGGCCCAAGAAAGATTTGTGCCTAGAACCCCTGAAAGCCAAGTTCACATCAGATGCATTCATGGTGCTGCAACATCATATCCCACCTATAGGTTTAAGGTTAAGTGCCTGGGGGAACAAGAGGAAGTCCTATTAGCAGTGGTGCCTAGGCTACCCTTTGATTTGGTCCTAGGAAAGGACTGGCCAAGATTTAAGCAGGAACTAGTGAAAGGGCTAGGAAAGAAGGAGGGAGAAGGTTTAATAATGGAAATAGCTCCCGGGCCTTTCTTTGGAAGTCCTCAGTCCCTAGCTAAAAAGATGGTTAAGCTTCCAGAAGGCCAAACTATGGGTAATAAGAGGGGCCTTGTATCCACCCGCTCGCAGGCTAAGTTAGAGAGCCAGCAGAAGGAGGAGGGGGAGCAGGCAGAGTTATTAGGAGATTTACCCTCTCATGATGATTTAATAACCCCATCATCTGGTAAAGTAAGAAAGTTGAAAGCACAAAAGAGGCGTGAGAGACTTTGCAGAGCACAGGGTAGGGCTGAGATGTTAGCTGGTCAAAGTTTACCCTGGGTGCCAGCTGAGTTGGTGGCAAAGTTTCCTAACTTTCCACAAGAGCAGCGAGCTGATCAAGCTCTCACCCGAGCTTTTAAGTATGCTCAGGAGGTCAGGGAGGAATTGCCCAGATTCAGACTAGATAATGACATATTATATAGAGAGAGTCAGGACCCCAGAAATGGTGCCATACGTAAACAATTGGTGGTACCCACAACTTTCAAAGGGCTAGTACTTAGACTAGCACATGATCATCCAGTGGGAGGTCATAAAGGTATGCAAGGGACGCTGGATCAAATACTTGTGCGTTTTTACTGGCCAGGTATCTTCAAAGAAACTGCCCAGTTTTGTGCTGCATGTCCAGCATGTCAGCGAGTTACAGCGGCTCACCCACCGGTGGTGCCATTGATCCCCATGCCAATCATCACAGACCCAATTGGTCGCATTGCCATGGATATTGTAGGCCCATTAGTTAAAACGCCCCGAGGTTTCCAATACATCCTAGTTATGGTAGATCAGGCAACAAGGTTTCCCTGGGCCATACCATTGAGGAATGTTTCTGCAAAAACAATAGCTTTAGAGCTAGTAAAATTGTTTTGTGAAGTGGGATTCCCAAGAGAGGTGTTGACTGACCGAGGGTCCAATTTTGTATCCAAATATTTGGCCCAGGTCTGGGATGCCTTTGGCATTCGTCACGTGAAAACCTCAGCCTACCATCCACAATCAAATGGTTTGGTGGAGAGATTCAACCAAACTCTCAAACAAATGTTGAGAAGGGGGTTAGCAGGAGAGGTAAAAGAATGGGATATGTTATTACCCTTTGCCTTATATGCCTGCAGGGAAAGAATTCAAGTGTCCCTAGGTGTAACTCCGTATGAGTTGATGTATGGTAGGGCTCCCCGGGGTTTGTTGGATATTTTGAGGGAACAATGGATTGATCCTGAACCAGGAAGTCAGGAGGTGCCACTGTTTCTACGTGACTTGAGAGCACGTTTGAAAAGGACGTCGCAGGTTGCTGAGAGGAACCTGCAGGACAGTCAAGTTCGCCAGAAAGGGTGGTATGATAGAAAGGCCAAAAGCCGCCAATTAAGCATTGGTGAAAAGGTTTTGGTTCAAGTAGCAGGAACTGCTCCAAAATTTGAGGTACAGTGGAAAGGGCCATGGGAGGTTGTTAAACAAGTAAGCCCAGTGTCTTATATGGTAGAAAATGCCAGAGGGCGTAGGCAGACCTACCATATTAATGTACTTAAGTTTTGGAAGGAGAGGCCTGTAGATAATGACCTTGAACCCAGTCAGGAAGTAAGTGAGCTTCAAGAAGATAACACTCTCGTAGGTATTACGGACTGTAGAGAAGCAGTTTCACCAGTAAAACCAGTCCGTAATAACTTAAGCAGGGGGGTATGTGATAAGGAAGCTTATCATAGCTCAGGTAGGAGCTATAGAAAAGATGATGTGACTCTGAACAAGCAACCTGTCAGTTCTGGTAGAAGTGAGGAAACAGAACTTTCACATAAAAGACTACCAGTCCCAGAATGCACCAGGTTTCCAGCAGCCATGAGAGGGGCTGAAGTGAGAAAATGTGTGTGCAATCAAGAGAGCTATGAGGTAATCCCTAAGCACTCATCTCAAAGGGCAGGGCCTGATTCAAGACAGCTGCGCTGTGTTAGGGAGCAGCACACATTAGAACAGGATAAGAATAGAGTTTATTCTTCAGATAACAGTTACTACAAGCTCCAGCCCAGCTTCAGGGAGAGCTACAAGAACAGCTTCAGAAAGAGATACAGAGACAGCAACGGCTACAAGCTCAAGCACCAGTATCACCTGGAGAAACAGAAGCCAAGCCAAGCAGATAGAGAGAGAAGGAAACTCTCTGGAAGGAAGAGAAGGAAGGCCATTGGAAGGTCTGGGAGATTCCAAGGCAGTACTCATACTGGGAGGTATTCCAAAAGCCAGCAGAGTCCATTGGACTGGATTCAGCCAGAGGAATGGAGTGACAGAGATAGGAATCACCAGTGGCTACCTGGAAGAGAGAAGACTGCACGTGGAAGGGACTTTCAGACCAAGGCCAGAAGGTATGTGAGAGGAGATCCAGTGTCCAGGGATCAAGATTGGAAGGCTGGACATCAGAATTGGATTACATATTGGCCAGGCTTTACAGAGAGGAATTATGATGGCAGGAGAGGCTCAGGTATGAACACTGATCCAGACCCTATCTATAATAGAGAATGGCAGCAAGGGAATAAGCATTCTCATGATAGTGCCTTAATGAAAGACTCATCTGTGCCAATGTATGATATTGACCCTATGATTGTTGATGAAGGGGGAGATACAGCAGATGAAACTATTTATATGGACTGTTCTCTATCTAAATGCTATTGCTAGTTTTTCTGTGAGCAAACACATCAGCCATCACAAAGAAACCTAACTTTGTTCTTTATTTCCACTGCAAACAGCTCTTAAAGCAGGATTTGGGCTCACACAGTAGCAGCCAGCCAGCTAAAGGATTTCAGCTGGTCCATTGATAGTAATTAGGGCTGCACCTGATTGTGTGTGTGAGCAAGGGAGAATCACTGCTGAGATCGGCGTGGAAAATAAGCAGAAGTTAACCTAACCAGCAAAGTTTATTCTTTACTTTGTGCCTTTGTATTTGGTAATTACTTGCTAAGAAAATATTAGCTAATTGCCTGACAAGCTGAAGGTTGTTTTCTGGTTTACTTTGTGACTTTTTGTTATCCATTTTAAACACTGCAAGCAAGTAACCTCATTTATAGTGCTATCAAGCATACATGTGCTGGGTGAATTAAACCCCATCAATAAAAGAAGTATTTTATTGATCTTACCACTTGGTTTCACAACTCAAATTATTGTCATCAGCTGTGTTTGGGAGTGAATGAACTACAATACCCACAATACCTTGCAAGAATCATATGAATATATGCATCGTCAAGATTGTGTAAGTTCTCACCCTAGGCAGCCGTCTGACAAGGGAGGTACCTGCTTGGGAAGATAGCTAGAGAATCTGTACTTCCTGGGTATGGATAGGAAGCCCAGGGAGTTCTCTCACTGGCAAGAGAAGTCTAGAGTCCTCTAAGAACTCTAGTTCAGGGACAACCAGGAATGGAGATCTACCTGGAAAATGCAGAGGATGTTGTAAATCTGCAGATAGTAAGTCTGAATCCTTCCATAACTCCAGCAGGTAGCTGGAGAAAAGATGCAATAAAAATACGATATGTACCCCTGATGAGGGTAAAAAAGGGGTATGGTGCATTCTTGTGCTCAACATGGAGTACGCCATGAAGAGTTGAGGATGGAAGGAAAAGACACGACAAGGATTGTCTATACTGATAGAAAAACCCATCCCTGGTGAAGGGGTCCCCTGGAGATGTGAAGCAATCCAGGGAATTGGATAATTCTTTAGGTATTCTCTTAATTAAAGGCTTGTGTTTTTTTAAGAAGCCTTTAATGGAAAAATGGTAAGGGCAGGGAGAACCCAGCAAGCATGACTAGGTAAAGCCCTTCCTAACCATCTGACATCATGTGCTCTCTAACATGGCCCCATAGTGTAGAGCTGCTCCGAAGAGATGCAGAGAGCATGTTGCAGGTTAATTAGAAGAAAAACTGGTGTTTAAGAGCCAGTAGGTATCATGAACCATTCCGCCAAGCCCAAGGATTGGGGAAGGCTAAGGATAGAAGATAAGGTAATGTGTCTGCAACAATAGCCAGAAAAGGTTTTAAAACCTTCTGAGACCTAGAGGTAAGGCCAGACCCATTGAAAATGGAGAACAAGCCCTGGTGGCTTGGTCAGCAAGTCAGTGGTCTAGCCAGTAAGAACCCTTGCTGTTCTAACTATTGATAGGGCAGCAGTAGAAATCTTATGTCCCAACATTGAGAAAGAAATACAGACATAAGTAGGAGTGGTAAGACTCCACTATTGTCTGAGAGTTGCCAGAAAAATTAAGAATGCATGGGGGAGACAACTCTGAAAGAAAACCTAGGGCTTAAGAGTGGTATCACTCTTACAGACGAAATGTCTTAGTAAGAGTGGCAGAGTTGAAAAGAAGACTTACGGTGGAGTAAATCTTTGAAGTAATATGAGATATGCGGATACAGGAGAAAAAGTCAAAGGTAAAGGCAACCTTATTGACAGTTGTTACTCCTCTGAGTAGTCCAGAGGATGAGGAGTAACTGTATAACCTGTAGAGCATAATTAACTTAAGAAGCTCATGGAGCTGATAGTTTTACGATGTCCCCCTAAGAGGGACATATGTAAAGTTAGGATGGAATTGATGTAGATGCTTGTAGTGGTAGGAAGCAAACTACAGGATCCAAACCTCAAACAGGAAAAAGGATTCAGGGAAGAATCTATTAGCAACCCTGCTGAACCCGTTGAGGTTGTGATTTCCTGATCCTGGTTGATTGTTTCCCTTGCCTGGAAGGATCTGCATGATGGGTAGAAGATGGATAAAACCTTCTCCCATTAGGGGAACAAAGCTTATTAGCAGACTTTCTACAAACTGGGATAGAGGAAAGCATAGACAAGCCTCTGAAAGCAATAGTGTCAGTGGTTAACTGAGCAGCCTGGAGTGAAGTCTCTTTATTAAAGAGATTCTCTCCAGTGCAAGGAGCATTTCCCAGTTTATCTTGTACAGATTTGTCCAAGTCTGAAGCTTGGAGCCAGGCTCTACGTCGAACTCCTATGGCTATAGCAGAAGTTCTGCTAACAGACTCAAAAGAGTCTAGGGAAGCACAAGTAAGGAACTTAGAAATATTTTGAGCATGATTGACTAACATAGAAAAATCTGCTCTTTTAGGCTCTTGGAGGAAAGGGGTCAAAAGCAATAAATCTTTTGTGACCTCCTCAAGAGATAATCCCATATAGAAAATATATGAAAGGATTCTTGCTGAAAGCATAGATGCCTGGAAAGTTTGACGTCCAAAGGCATCTATCTTTCTGTATATAGCTTGTATATAGTTTACCATGTTGTCTCCAAGTTACTGACCCTGTTATAATGTAAGCAAAAGACCCTGTTATAATGTAAGCAAAGGACTGTTCTAATGCGAAATTTGTTATCTGTAAACCGCGCTGATACCAAAGAGCGCGGTATATAAAAACTGTAAAATAAATAAATAAATAGTGTCTTAGCCTCACGACCTGGCGGATAAGAAGAGTGCTTCTTAGTACTCCTAACACGCCTCATTGCTGATTCTACAACAAGAGAACGATGAGGGAGCTGAGGCTTTTGAAAACCTGGAGAAGGGGGCACCCTGTATAAGAGATCAGTTGCCCTAGAAGGTGGGGATACCTTTAGAGGAGTTTCCCACGTTCTAAATAAAAGATGCTGCAAGGTTTAATGCAAAGGAAACATAATGACTTCCTGTGGATTACAGGGGATCTGTGTAGGTTTTGACCAGGTATGGAAATGGCCAGAGACTTGGCCATACCAAGCAGGAAAGCTTGAAAAGAAATCTCCCCAGAGGGGAGTTCTCGAGGAAGAGGAGGAAGAACTAGATCTGTTGAATAACTGGTTCTAGCATCCACCGGTTTATTCAGATTCTGTAGAATAGAAGATCTGGAGTGGTGGAGCATCGGATTATCTTTGAAAAATAGTTGTCGGTAACGCTGAAAAGCGGTACCGCAACTGGTCGGTAGCAAATCATCCATGCTAGGGATCGATTCCAAACTCGGTATGGAGGGAAGCGAGCCGGCTGAAAGGAGCATGGGAGGTACCGACACCGATGTTGATGTCGATACCGGTACCGGGATCGGTACCGTCGGTGACAACGATATATGAAGATCAGTCTGTAATGGCACTATCGGTGCCGTGGAAACCGAATGTGGCAGACTTTGATCATCAGTAGAATGTCTTCGGTACCGTCTGAAGTCGGTACCGAGACGAGTCGGTAACCAGAGAGTAGTTACTCACCTGTAACAGGTGTTCTCCAGGAGCAGCAGGAATCAGTCCTCACATATGGGTGAAGTCGGCGCCGACAGAGCCCTCGCGGAGCAATTTCCCCAGCTTTCAAAGAAAGCCTTTGGGAATTGCAGCGCGCATGCGCGGTCCCCTTCCCGCCCAAGGGTGGCATCTTGCTCAGTCTGATGACATAGCTAAAAGATAGCAAAAAATTAGCAAAAACGAAATGATAAGACTGCAACTCCAAGGGGAGGAGGGAGGGTTGTGAGGACTGATTCCTGCTGCTCCTGGAGAACACCTGTTACAGGGGAGTAACTACTCTTTCTCCAGAACCAAGCAGGAAGTCAGTTCTCACATATGGGACTCCCTAACTTAAGGCTACCGGAGACCTCAAGCGGAAAAATGAGCTCCCTCTAGCTCAGCAGCACAGATGGAAGGAATCTTCTCTGAAAACGCCCCCGACCGGTAGCCCAACACCAGGGCCGGAGGATAGGAGTTGCCTAAACCTCAAAGAGATTATGGAGGACTGCCTGACCGAAAGCACTCTCTCCAGGCAGTAATGGGACGCAAACGTCTGGCTTGAAGACCAAGTAGCGGCCCGGCAGATGTCTGCCAACGGAACAGAGCGGAGATGAGCCACTGACGCAGCCTTCGCCCTAACACGATGAGCCGTGACTCGACCCTCCAACCAGAGGCCGGCCGCCCCATAAGCCCAAGCGATACAGTCAGCAACCCATATGGACAAAGTACGCTTGGAGACAGGTAGTCCCAACTTATTGGGGTCAAAAGAAACGAAGACCTGAACAGCTCTTCTATGCTCTCGCGTACGGTCCAGGTAGAAGGATAAGGCCCTCCTACAGTCCAGGGTATGCAGGACCATTTCAGCCCGGCAGGTGTGCGGCCTGGGAAAGAAGGTTGGAAGAATCACCTCCTGGTTGAGATGAAAAGTAGAAACCACTTTTGGAAGAAACTTAGGGTGAGTCCGTAAGACGACCCTATTCCTGTAGAACCTAGTGTAAGGAGGATCAGACACTAGGGCTTGCAGTTCACTAACGCGCCTAGCAGAGGTAAGGGCTACCAAGAACAAGGTTTTCCAGGAAAGAAAACGAAGAGGGCAGGTAGCCATAGGTTCAAAGGGCGGACAGGTAATCCGCTGCAAGACCACATTCAGATCCCATTCAGGGGCTGGTGGGCGTAAAGGAGGCTTAAGGAGAAGGAGGCCTCGGAGAAAACGAGCCACCAAAGGGTGGTGGGAAAGAGGCCTGCCATCCACCGGTGCGTGATGCGCAGAGAGAGCACTGAGGTGGACCCTGACAGAGTTGGACTTAAGGCCCAGATTGGAGAGATAAAGCAAATATTGCAAGACCACTGCTATCAAGCAGGAGAAGGGATTCTCAGACTGCTGAGCACACCAAATGGAGAACTGACGCCACTTAAGAGCGTAGGACGTTCGGGTGGAAGGCCTCCTCGAGGCCAAGACAACCTCTTCCACCTCCTGAGGCAGCTGGAGGGGAGCAAGGACTACCCTTTCAGCAGCCAGGCCATCAGATGAAGGGACCGGAGGTTGGGGTGTAGGAGAGACCCTTGATCCTGTGTCAGGAGACCGGGCTGAAACCCCAGAGGAAGAGGAGTGTCCACCGCCAGCTGCATTAGAAGCGGGAACCAAGGTTGTATCGGCCACCGGGGAGCCACTAGGATCAGCGAGGCTTTGTCTCTGAGAACTTTGAAGAGTGTTCGAGACAACAGCGGCATGGGAGGAAAGGCATACAAGAGGCCTGTGGACCATGGAATCAGAAAAGCATCCGCCGCTACTCTGAGAGGATGCGGTTGTCGAGAGCAGAATCTGGGAAGTTGCCGGTTCAGAGGACTGGCAAACAGATCCATGGTGGGGAGGCCCCACTTGAGAAAGATCCGCTGAACCACCAATGGATCCAATCTCCACTCGTGTGGTTGGAGGATCCTGCTTAGCTTGTCTGCCAGGTAATTTTCCTGACCTGGGAGATAGACCACTTTGAGGAGGATGCCGTGGTGGACGGCCCAAGAGCACAGTTTCTGTGCCTCCTGACAGAGAAGGAAGGAGCCTGTGCCTCCTTGTTTGTTCACGTAGAACACTGCAAATTGATTGTCCATCTGGACCAGCACAGACTCTCAGAGCTAGACGGATGGCTCTGAGCTCCAGGAAGTTTATCTGCTGAGCAGACTCCCAAGGAGTCCAGAGGCCTTGAGTACATGTCCCTTGGCAATGTGCTCCCCAACCCAGGAGAGAAGCATCGGTTGTTAGTACCTGAGAAGGCAGAGGAGATTGAAAATCCACTCCCAGTAGCAGGTTTGGCAGATGAAGCCACCACCGCAGAGAAGAGACCAGCAGGTCGGAGACCTGTACTGAGTCAGCCAGGCTCCCCGTGGCCTGATTCCACTAAGTGCGAAGGCACCACTGAGCAGGTCGCATGTTCAGGCGGGCATTGGGGGTCACATGGACCGTGGAAGCCATATGGCCGAGCAGTCTCAGAAATTGCCTGGCAGAGACCAGGGAATTGCTGTGAAAGTGGCTGGCGAGATCCATGAGCCTGTGTGCTCTGTCTAGAGGCAGGAAGGCCCGCGCCTGAAGTGTGCTTAAACTTGCGCCGATGAACTCGAGATCTTGAGAGGGGAGCAAAGTGGACTTTGCGAAGTTTATGACAAAGCCCAAGTGCTGGAGCAGAGACACAGTGCGATGAGTGGCCTGAGTGGCCTCTTGGGAAGACTGGGCCCTGATGAGCCAGTCATCCAGGTATGGAAACACAAAAAGGCCTTGAAGTCTTAGATAGGCCGCCACCACTGCTAGGCATTTGGTGAACACCCTGGGGGTGGAGGATAGGCCAAAGGGCAGTACTCTGTACTGGTAATGATTTCCTCCCACAACAAACCTGAGATATTGTCTGTGGTCTGGATGAATAAGGATGTGAGTATAGGCATCCTTGAGATCTAAGGAGCATAGCCAGTCTCCCTGCTGGAGGTAGGGCAGCAGGATTCCAAGGGTAAGCATCTTGAACTTTTCCCTTGCCAGGAACTTGTTGAGGTTTCGCAAGTCCAGGATGGGTCTGAGGCCTCCTGTTCTTTTTGGTATCAAAGTACCTGGAATAAAAGCCGTGACCTCTCAGGTGGTGGGGCACCGGTTCCACAGCCTGTCCCTGTGCAGAGGGAGTCTTGGAGGCTCCCCTGGAAAGTAGGAGGGAGGTACCTAGTGAAAGTGTAGAAGATAGCCTTTCTGAACTATATGAAGCACCCAGGTATCTGAGGTGATGGCTGACCACCTGTGGGCAAAGTGGACCAGCCGGCCTCCGGTGCTGAGAGAAACCAGCTGAGGGGAAGAGGCTATGCTGATGGAGTCAAAAACCCCCCACTCTGCTGAGCAGGGGCCGGTGTTGTGGGCTTGGAGGTCTGCTGCCTACGGGACCCATTACCCCGTCCCTTGGCCTGCTGACCCTTTTGGGGAGCTGCTGAGGCCTGATACTGAGGGTAGTGTTTATAGGCAGCCGCCTTCCTCGGGTAAAAGGGCTTTTTCCCTGAGCCCTTCTTCTTCTGAGAAGGGGCAGAGGTTTTTCTGGACAGCCTAGTTCTGGTCAGAGTCTCGGTCTCGATCTATGCAGCCTTTTCATCCATGGGTTTGCCAAAGAGGTTTTCACCTCTGCAGGGGACATTGACCAACTTGTCCTGTACCCATGGCTCGAGGTCGGATGACTGAAGCCAAGCCTGTTGGCGGGCACAAATGCCGGCCCCGGCTACTCGAGCCGATGCTTCGAAGCCATCGTAGGCTGCTCGAGAGATAAACTTCGAGCACTCTCGAATACCAGTGGACAAGGCTTGGAACCTCTGCAAAGGTTCCTCGGAGAGACCAGCAGAGAACCCGGCAATTTCTTTTGCCAGATCTCGGAGATACATGCCCATATAGAGCTGGTAGGTCTGGACTCGACAAGCAAGCATAGAGCCCTGGAAGCACTTTCTACCGAGGGCATCCAGGTTCCGGGCCTCCCGGCTGGGAGGAACCAAGGAGTGCATCTTCTGACTCTTGAGTCGATGCATGGCCGATTCCACCACCATGGAATGGTGCGGTAGTTGTGCCTTTTGGAACCCGGGGCTCTTGAGGACTCGATAAATGGAATCGACCCGCTTGCTTAACACCGGCGCCGACACCGGGCTCTCCCACATGCGGAAGAGAAGTCGTTCCAGCATCGGAGCAACCAGTACAGTAAAGGCCTCCTTCGGAGGAGAGTCATACTGGAGGGCATCGAGCTCTTCGGCTCGAGGCTCCTCCTCGGGATCCGCGGGGAATGCCAAGGCCTTGGCCATATCCCGCACGAAGTCCGAAAACCGGGTGTCCTCCGGGGGGGACCGTCTCCGAGGTTCGGACTCATGTGAGTCCGAAGGGACACACCGAGTCCGAAAAGTACCAGGTGACTCTTTGTCCTCCGTTTTCCAGGCTGACTCCTCGGAGGAGGAATCGAGCGGCTCCGGTCGGGCGGGCACCTATGTCCTCCACCCCGACGCCGAGGGTGTCGGCGTCGACGACCTCGGTCCCAAACGGGAGGCCGAGGGAGACCGCGACCGAGGATCGACTCGAGCTCGCATGGACTCGAGGATCGGCTCGGTCTCCGGGGTCGACTTGGACGTCGACGTCCCGGTGGCCGGGGCAGATGCATTGGCGAGGCCAGCGATCAATGCCCGCTGCTGGTCCATGAAGGCAGCCAAACTGCTCTCCAAGGCCGTCAACCTGAGTCCAAGCTCAGGAGACCCAGCAGCCCCCGACGGGCCCGACGTCGGCTCCTTTGGAGGCGAGTCCACGAGAACTACAGTACTCACGTGTCCAGGCGACTCCATTTCAAGACGAGGATGTTTCGAAGGCCTCTCCGACTCCGAGGACCCGGGACGGCTTTCGGGGCTATGCGACCTGGCCCTCGAGGAACCAGGAGCGTCCACCGACGCCGCCCTCGCGGGTTTTTTCTTCCTATGATGTTCCCGGGCAGGAGACCCCCGCTCAGAGGAACTCCGACGATGCTCAGGACCGGAGTCCTGGGACGTCGAAGCCTCTGACGAGGTCCGGGCCCGGCCGGATGCGGAGTCAGAGAAGATTCGTTCCCTTTGATGCTGCCGACTCCTCAACGCTTTTGAAGACATCTTGCTACACGGACCGCAGATCATCGGGTCATGATCGGGTCCGAGGCAGCGGAGGCAGCAGTCGTGTGTGTCGGTAAGAGACATAAGTTTCTTACACCGATCACACTTTTTAAACCCGCTGGCAGCCATCGAGGGAAAAAGGGCCCCTGCGAGGTCAAAAGACAGGGCTGCCAGTGAAAAATAAAAAAATGGTGCGAACGCTTGTCACGAAGGACAAAAAACCGAAAAAGAAAGAACGGACCCGATACCGGCGTAGCGGGTCCGGGCAGAAAAAGGATCCGGCGTCGAACCGAGAAAGAATAAGAAATAAGAAATAAAATCAACTTTTTCTGCGGCGATCACAAACAGCGTCTGTAGGGCTCCGTGGAAAAAAGAAGACTGAGCAAGATGGCACCCTTGGGCAGGAAGGGGACCGCGCATGCGCGCTGCAATTCCCAAAGGCTTTCTTTGAAAGCTGGGGAAATTGCTCCGCGAGGGCTCCGTTGGCGCCGACGTCACCCATATGTGAGGACTGACTTCCTGCTTGGTCCTGGAGAATCATCCAGACTAGAGATCGATTCTAGACTCGGCATCGAAAGAAGCGAGTCTATCGATGCAGATCTGGAGGGCACCGACGCGGATACCAGCATCGGTACCGAGGCCGATGTGGGAAGATCGGTCAGTAGCGGCTCTAGCAGCACCGAATATACTGAGAGCGCTTGACTGCGATCATCGGTGTGGAATGTTTCATCCAGCACCATTGCCGATGCCGGGGTACCGGCACCGCTCAAAGCGGATACCACCATCGGGCATGGCTCAGGTATGTTCACCGAGGTAAAAACCCCAGGAACAACCTGAAACCCCGTTAATGCTTTTGAGAAAGAAGCCTCCCGCCGGGGTTTTGCCAATATGTCCTCGAGGGCAAGCCGAAAGGCATCTCTATGAAGTACATGAGATCTACCACCCGAGGACTGGCTAGTCTGTACAGACTTTTGTTTGGTTACCTGATCCTGCGAAAAAGAAGATGTAGCTGGTATTCTCAGGTCTGAGGGGAACGGCATATCGAGTTGAGCTCAATGCTGAAAACTTCTTGTAGAAATAAAAGTGCAGGAGGGACACTCCAACGGATGGTGTTCAGGTCCCAAACATTGAAGGCACCAATTATGAGTGTCTAAAACTAATTTGTAAGTGCCACAATTAATACACATTCTAGTGGCTAGCATTTCCCTGAGGGAAAGTGAAGAGGCCTAGCAGGCCGAAACCTGTCAGCCACTAACAGGAACAAAAGTTCCCACAAGGGGAAAAATTTTCAGAAAAAAAGAAAAAGAAACACCGGTGGTACCGGTGCGTCGAGGGAAGGTAGACGTGACCACAAGAAAAAACAAAAATAAAGGAAGAATTTTCTGCGGTGACAGGAGGACGTCCTGCCGGCTCCGCGGAAAAACGAAAACTGAGGAGAGACAGTTGGGAAAGGCGGGAAGGCAGCACGCAGGCGTGTTGGGATGCTTCCAAAAGCATTCTGATTGGACGCTGGGGAGCATTCCCGCGCAGACTCCGTCGGTACCGGCATACCCATATGTGAAGACTCATTCCTGCTTGTTCCTGGAGATAGACTTTTTCAAGTACATTCATAGCAAAAAATCTGTGAGAGAGTCAGTTGGTCCATTCGATGATAGAGGGGTAAAAGGGGCACTAAGAGGCGATAAGGTGATAGCGGAGAGACTGAATGAATTCTTTGCTTTGAGGAAGATGTAGGGATGTTACCCATGACTGAAGTGGTATTTAAAGGTGTGGAAGAATTGAAGGAAATATCAATACATCGGGAAGATGTATTACAACTATTAGATAAATTGAAGAGTAGCAAATCACCTGGGCCGGATGATATACATCCAAGGGTGTTGAAAGAACTGAAATATGAGATTGCAGACCTGCTATTAGTAATCTGTGAACTATCATTAAAATCATATGTAATACCTGAAGATTGGAGGATGGCGAACGTAACACCAATTTTTAAAAAGGGTTTCAGGGGTGATCCAGGAAACTACAGAGTGGTGAGCCTGAAATCAGTACCGGGAAAAATGGTAGATACCATTATAAAGAACAAAATTGCTGAACATGTAGATAGTCATGGTTTAATGGGAGACAGCTAACATGGCTTTAGACAAGGAAGATCTTGTCTTACTAATCTGTTATGTTTTTTTGAAGGTGTGAATAAACAGGTAGACAAAGGTGAGTCGGTTGATATAGTGTATTTGGACTTTCAGAAAGCCTTTGACAAGGTCCCTCATCAGAGACGTTTGGCAAAACTAAAGAGTCATAGCATAGGAGGCAGTGTACTATTGTGGATCAGGAACTGGTTAAAAGATAGAAAGCAGAGGGTAGGGCTAAATGGCCAATTTTTCCAATGGAGAAAGGTGAATAGTGGTGTACCCCAGGGATCTGTGCTGGGTCCGCTGCTTTTTGACATATTCATAAATGACCTGGAAAAGGGAATAACGAGTGAGGTTATCAAATTTGCAGATGACACAAAACTATTTAAAGTTGTTAAAACCCAAGAGGATTGTGGAAAATTGCAAGAGGATCTTGATAAACTGGAAGACTGGGCATCAAAATGGCAGATGAAATTTAATATGGACAAGTGCAAAGTTATGCACCTAGGGAAGAACAACTCAAACTATGGTTACACGACGCAAGGTTCCACATTAGGAACCACAACCAAGGAAAAAGATTTAGGCGTCATTGTGGATAACATGTTAAAACCCTCGGCCCAGTGTGCAGCAGCGGCCAAGAGAGCAAATAGAATGCTAGGTATCATAAGGAAAGGAATGGAAAATAAAACAAAGGATATTATAATGCCTCTATATCGTTCAATGGTGAGAAAGCACCTTGAATAGTGTGTGCAATTCTGGTTGCCGTATCTTAAAAAGAATATAGCGTTATTAGAAAAGGTTCAGAGAAGAGCCACCAAAATGGTAAAGGGGATGGAAGGATACCCCTATGAAGAAAGGCTAAAAAGGTTAGGGCTCTTTAACCTGGAAAAGAGACGGCTGAGGGGAGATATGATAGAAGTCTATAAATTAATCAACGGTGTGGAACGGTTAAACGTAGATCGATTATTTACGTTATCAGAATATAGGAAGACTAGGGGGCATGCAATGAAGCTACAGGGTAAACTATTTAAATTAATAAAAGAAAATATTTTTTCACTCAACGTGTAATCAAACTCTGGAATTTGGCCAAGCTGTTCTTCAAAATCTCTTTCAGACCTAAATCAACTCCTTACCCACCAGCCCTGGTGGAATGCCAGAGATCCATGGGAGGAAGGATTCCCACCCTCTAGGGTGGCACCTTCCTAGGGCTATCTCCCTGGCATCTTCAGCTAGGGAGTCCCCATATGTGAGGACTAAATTCCTGCTTGTTCCTGGAGATAGCATAGTTACTCACCTGTAACAGGTGATCTCCGGGAACAGCAGAAATTTAGTCTTCACACATGGGTATCGTCGGCACTGACGGAGCCCACGCAGGAACGCTCCCCAGCGTCCAATAGGAAAGCCTTTGAGAGCATCCCACAGCACCTGCATGCTGCCTTCCCACCTTTACCAACTGTCCCTCTCCAGTTGAATTTAAAGCTGAGACAAAGAGAGAGGGAAAGAGAGAGATAAAGAGATACAACTCCTAGGGGAGGTGGGTGGGTTGTGAGGACTAAATTCCTGCTGTTCCCGGAGATCACCTGTTACAGGTGAGTAACTATGCTATCTCCAGGAACAAGCAGGAATGTAGTCTTCACATATGGGGATTCCCTAGCTGCAGATGCCAGGGAGAAGGCCCCAGAGGTTGTGTGCCCCTGTGAAAGGGCTCCACTTCCCCCCATGGACCTCTGGCATCCTACCAGGGATGGTGGGTAGGAGTTGATTAAGTATTGTCACGTGTCCCTATCCCCAGCCACGTGCTTAGGGGATTAGGGTTGCCATTTTAGTCCTCTTTAAAGGGTTTTGAAAACTATTTCCTTCAGAGCAGTGCCCTTTGGAAGTTGTAGTTTCCCTCTTAAAAAGGATAGTCATGGAGACATCAAGTGAAGGCAAACATGACACAGTTTATTTCCCCAAAATATGCACAAATAAGGTTCAAATGCAAAGTATCTGGATATTTCCTCCAGGACAAAAAGTATAGAAAATATTTGCATCCTTAAGCTGAGTAACTTCACAAAGGCATTAAACAGACGCAGACGTTTCGTCAATCAAAACAGGCAAATCAAAAGTACAGCTTCTTAGGTTCAGCAAAGTAAAGAATGGCTTTCTGCTTCCTTAGTGAAATAATATACAGTGCTGTGCAAGCTTGTCTTACTTAACATGGTTCCTACCTTAGCAAGGTTAAGTTTTCTTGGTAGTGCTTTTCTCAAAAGCATTTACTCAGGCTGCTACTCCTTAACCAATGATTCAGTAGCCTCTGCATGACACAAAGAACAGTCCATTGGCAGTTCAGTAATCAAGGGGTCTGGTTCATTATACTCCACTTGCATTTCCTCCTGCTCTGGAATTATAATATCCTGCACTGAGATCTCATGATCTGCCTCTGGTGGAATTCTTGCTGAGGATTCCTGTAACTACCTCCAGGACTTCTCTACCCGGTAAGGAATATGGAGAACTGTATTACTGGATATCTTTCTTTGGTTCTCTTGCCCCAGTACCTCTCTGAGGTTTAACCACGGCACTCTGTTGGAGGCTGGGTTCTTCTGCCTCTTGGTCTGAAACCTAGGCACCAACCTGAGTGTTGTGAACCTCTTGGTCAGGAACAGAAGTTTGGAACCTGCCCTGCTATCTCCGCCTGAGCAGCTATTGCCTGGTTTCCCTTGTGCCAGACTCTTTCCAAGTCCTTCTTCTTTCCTCTACTTGGAACTTTCTTTCTGGGAACTTCCAGCTCAGTTTCCAGTCCTGCTCTGAGTCCGTCTTTGACTCTGTCTTCCTGGACTCTCTCCTTGAGTGTTTGCTTGCTCTGCTCTTCCCTTCTGAGCAACCTTTTCCTCCTGAGCAGCTTTTCTCCCCTCTGCTTTTCCCTAAGAAGGGTTTATAAAGGTGCTTCCTGGGCAGCGTTTCTCTCTGCCTTAACAGGTGTTCATAATCATGCTCCAAGCCTGCTACTCCGTCAGCAGAGCTTGGGTGTGGCAGGCTATCTTCAGAAACTCTAAGCTTACTCTGAAGCCTGTGCACTGCTGGAATGTTTTTAAAGGTACAATCACTGATTTTCTCTAACTCTGCAGGCTCACCAGTGCCTTCCTCATCACAGTATGGAACAGGTGTTGAAGAACAGCTTGACCAAACAAAGCATCCCGGCGGGAGTCCTTGTCTAAGCACTAATGGGCTGTGAAGGTATGAACCAAAGCCCAAGTAGCTGCTCGGCAGATGTCGTCGATAGACACAGAGTGAAGATCAGCCATAGAGGCTGCCATGGCTCTCGCACTGTGAGCTGGGACATGGCCTTCAAGAGGAAGGTTCTTACTCTAATAGGCAAAAGAAATATACTGTGCAATCCAGCTGGACAGTGTTCCTTTGGAGACTGGAAGTCCCAAATAACTAGGATCAAAAGCAAAGAGTTGAGAGGACTTTCTATGTTGCTGTGTCCTTTGCAAGTAAAAGGCCAAAGCCCTTTTAAAGTCCAAAGTATGAAGATTCCTTTCTGCATTTGAGGAGTCAGGCCTAGGGAAAAACACAAGAAGGTAAACCGCTTGGATTAAATGAAAAGGTGATACCACCTTTGGCATAAAGTGTGGATGAGTCCTAAGGACTACCTTATCATGAAGGAACCTTGTATAAGGAGGATCAGCCACCAACGCTTGCAATTCAGTGATGCGACGTGCTGATGTGATTGCAATAAGAAAGATGACCTTCCAGGAGAGGAATTTCAAAGAGGTAGTAGCTAATGGTTCAAAAGGTGGCTTCATGAGCTGCCCAAGAACCAGATTTAAGTCTCATGACACCGGTGGTGGCTTAATGGGAGGCTTAGTTAAAAGAAGGCCTCTCAAAAATCCCGCTATGAGAGGATGAGAGGAAATAGGTTGTCCATTTAGAGGCTTGAAAGAAGCTGCAATAGCACTCAAATGAACTCTCACTGAATTGGTCTTAAGCCCTGTATTAGACAAATAAAGGAGATACTCCAGTAATGATTCCAGAGGTATTGCAAGAGGGTCAAGACCCTTCTGTGAGCACCATATGGTAAACCTTTTCCACTTGAAAGCATAAGAGCGTCTTGTGGAAGGCTTCCTGGAAGCATAAAGGATATCCTTTACCAGCTGAGAAAGGTTAAGACCATGAAGTTTAAGGCTTTCAGCAACCAGGCCCTGAGATGCAGAGACTGGGGATTGGGATGCCACAGCATTCCGTCCTCCTGAGAAAGGAGATTTGGAGCAGATCCTAACTCCATAAGCAGAGCTTGAGAGAGATGTAGGAGCAGAGGGTACCACATTTACCGTGGCAAATGTGGAGCTATGAGAATCATATGACCTCTGTCTCTCTGAAGCTTGAAAAGGGTTTTGGGAATTAGGGGAATGGGTGGAAAGGCATACAGGAAGTCCTGGCCCAAATGGAAGAGGAAAGCATCCCTGGCCTGACAACCCTGAGCAGGAATTCGGGAACAGAACCGGGGAAGTGTGGCATTCAGCGGACGTGCAAAGAGCTCTATGTCCGAGGTTCCCCAACTTTGAAACATTTTGGCCACCTGGTCTGGAGAGACCATTCCTGTAGAAGCAAAACTCGACTGAGTTTGTCTGCCCAAGAGTTTTGAATGCCTGGAAGATACACCACAAGGAGATGAATCTGATGCTCTCTGGTGAGGGCCCATAGTCGCAAAGCTTCATTGCATAGTGACAGAGAGCCTGCTCCGCCCTGCTTGTTCACATAGAACATGGCTACTTGATTGTCCGTTTCAACTTGGACTGTCTTGTAGCTGAACTGGGTGTGGAATACTCGAAGAGCAAGGAAGACTGCTCTGAGTTCCAGGAGGTTGATATGGAGATAGGCCTCCTGCGGAGTCCAGGTACACTGGGTAGAGAGGCCTTGCAGGTGGGCCCCCCAACCCACCTGTGAGGCATCTGTTGTTAGAGTGGCTTGTGGGGGGATTGCTGATAAGGAGACCCCACCAAAAGGTTTTGGGGTGACTGCCACTATTGGAGGGACAAAATAAGGCGATCTGAGTTTGCTATTTTGTCTGACAGGCAACCTGACGCCTGAGTCCACTGAGTGGATAAAGTCCACTGGGCTGCCCTCATATGAAGGCGAGCATAAGTAACCACATGCACGGTGGATGCCATGTGGCCTAGCAACTCTAAGATTTCTCGAGCAGTGAGTTGAGGTTTTAACACTGCTTGGGAAGCTAACTGCACAATGCGAAGGCAGCAGGCCTGTGGAAGGTAGGCCCTTGTCTGTCTAGTATCCAGCAGAGCTCCTATAAACTCTAGGGACTGAGTGGGAGCAAGGTTCGATTTTGAGAAGTTTATGACAAGTCCCAAATACTGAAGGATACACATTGTGCAAGAGAGAGCAACCCTGGCCTCTGGCTGTGAAGGGGCTCGAATGAGCCAGTCGTCTAAGTAAGGGAAGACGAATATTCCTAGGGTGCAAAGAAATACTGCTACCACAGCCATGCATTTTGTGAACACCCTTGGTGCCGAGGCCAGGCCAAAAGGAAGAACCCTGTATTGGTAGTGCTTCCCTTGAAATAGAAAGCGAAGGAACTTTCGATGAGTTGGATGGATGAGAACATGAGTGTACGCATCCTTGAGATCTAGAGAACAAAGCCAATCCTGACCATGAAGGTATGGCAGCAGAGTTTCCTAGAGAAATCATTTTGAACTTCTCTTTGAACAGGAATTTGTTCAGTTCTCTGAGGTCTAAAATGGGTCTGTGTCCTCCTGTTTTCTTTGGAATAAGGAAATAGGGGGAGTAGAACCCTGTACCCTCTTGGAGAATGGGTACCTCTTCTATTGCCCCTTGCGCAAGAAAGCATAGTTACTCACCTGTAACAGGTGATCTCCAGGAACAGCAGGAATTTAGTCCTCACATATGGGTATCGTCGGTACTGACGGAGCCTGCGCGGGAACGCTCCCCAGCGTCCAATAGAAACGCTTTTGAGAGCATCCCTCTGCAAATGCGTGCTGCCTTCCTGCCTTTCCAACTGTCCCTCTTCAGTTAAGTTTGTAGCTGAGTGAAAGGATAGAGGGAGAGAGGAAAGAGACAATGAGATAGAGAGACAACTCCTAGGGGAGGCGGATGGGTTGTGAGGACTAAATTCCAGCTGTTCCCGGAGACCACCTGTTACAGGTGAGTAACTAGGCTATCTCCAGGAACAAGCAGGAATATAGTCCTCACATATGGAGACTCCCTAGCTGAAGATGCCAGGGAGATAGCCCAGGAAGGTGCTACCCTAGAGGGTGGGAATCCTTCCTCCCATGGATCTCTGGCATTCCGCCAGGGCTGGTGGGTAGGAGTTGATTTAGGTCTGAAAGAGATTTTGAAGAACAGCTTGGCCAAAAAAGGCTTTATCAAGTCAGTAGTGGGCTGTGAAGGTGTGTACCGAAGCCCAGGTGACTGCTCGACAAATGTCATTGATAGACACAGAGTGGAGATTAGCCATAGAAGCTGCCATGGCTCTCACATTATTAACTGTGACATGGTCCTGAAGAGGAAGACCCTTACTCTCATAAGCAAAGGTTATGCATTGGGCAATCCACTTAGATAAGGTTCTTTTGGAGACTGGAAGTCCCAAATGTCTAGGGTCAAAAGCTATAAAAAGTTGTGGGGACTTTCTATGTTGCTGTGTTCTTTGTATCTAAAAGGCTAAAGCCCTTTTACAATCCAAAGTATGAAGGTTTCTTTCTGCATGAGAGGCGGGAGGCCTTGGAAAAAATACAGGAAGATAAATTGATTGATTTAAATGAAAAGGCGAAACCACCTTTGGCATAAAGTGTGGGTTAGTCCGAAGAACAACCTTATCATGATGGAACCTAGTATAAGGAGGATCAGCCACTAAAGCTTGCAATTCACTAATGCGATGGGCAGAGGTGATTGCAATTAGGAAGATGACCTTCCAGGTCAAAAACGTAAGGGCTGTAGTGGCCAAAGGTTCAAAAGGCGGCTTCATGAACTGCCCGAGAACTAGATTTAGATCCCATGCCACCGGTGGTGGCTTGATGGGAGGTTTAGTTAATAAAAGGCCTCTCATAAAGCTTGATATGAGTGGATGAGAGGAAATTGGTTGTCCATTCAGAGGCTTATAAGAAGTTGCAATTGCACTAAGATGGACCCTTACCGAATTAGTCTTTAGACCAGAATCCGATAGGTGAAGGAGATACTCTAGCATTGATTCTAAGGGTATGACAAGGGGGTTTAATCACTTCTTGGAGCACCATATAGTAAAACCTTTCCACTTGAAGGCATAAGATATTCTTGTGGAAAGTTTCCTAGAAGCCTGAAAGGATATCTTTTACCTGTTGGGACAGGTTGAAATCTGGGAGGTCTAAGCCTTCAGCAACCAGACCGTGAGGTGCAGGAACTGGGGGTTCGGGTGCCATAGCGTCCCGTTCTGCTCGGAAAGGAGATCTGGAGCATGCCCTAACTCCAGAGGTGCTGCTTGAGAGAGATGTAGAAGCAGGGAATACCACGTTTGGCGTGGCCATCGTGGTGTTATGAGAATCATGTGACCCCTGTCTCTCTGAAGCTTGAAGAGTGTTTTGGGGATGAGGTGAATGGGTGGGAAGGCATAAAGGAAGTCCTGACCCCAGTGAAGGAGGAAGGCATCCCTTGCCTGACAGTTGTGAGCCGGAATCCTGGAACAGAACTGGGGAAGTTTGGCATTCAGTGGACTTGCAAAGAGGTCTATGTCTGGAGTGCCCCAGGGATGAAATATCTCTGCCACCTGGTCTAGGTGCAGGGACCACTTGTGAGGCAGCAGTACTCGACTGAGTTTGTCTGCCCAAAGGTTTTGAATGCCTGGAAGATATACCACTAGAAGGTGAATTTGATGCTTTCGGGCGAGGGCCCACAGTCGTAAAGCTTTGTTGCATAACTACAGAGAGCCTGTTCCGCCCTGCTTGTTCACATAGAGAGTAGTTACTCACCTGTAACAGGTGTTCTCCAGGAGCAGCAGGAATCAGTCCTCACATATGGGTGTCATCGGTGCCGATGAAGCCCCAGCGGAGCATTTCCCCAGCTTTCTATGAAAGCCTTTGGGAATGCAGGCACGCATGCGTGGTTCCCTTCCCGCCTAAAGGTGCCATCTTACCTTAGTCAAATGACATAGCAAAGAACAGCACACAAAAATGTAAATAAACTATGTACAACTGCAACTCCACGGGGAGGAGGGAGGGTTGTGAGGACTGATTCCTGCTGCTCCTGGAGAACACCTGTTACAGGTGAGTAACTACTCTTTCTCCAGGACCAAGCAGGAAGTCAGTCCTCACATATGGGTGGCTCCCAAGCTCTGGGCTACCGAGGAACCCAGGCTGAACAAGAGTACTCCCTCTAGTCTCAGCAGCAAAGAAAGGCTTTTCAAGGACACAACCTCCACCGGTAGCCCAACAGAGGGCAGGAGTTGCCTAAACCTCAAATAGATTCCGGAGTACTGCCTGGCCAAAAGCACTGTCCCTACGGGACTCCCTCTCCAGACAGTAATGGGCCGCAAAAGTCTCGCTTGAAGACCAAGTAGAAGCCCTGCAGATGTCTACCAAGGGCACATAGCGGAGATGAGCCACTGAGGCAACCATTGCCCTGACACGGTGGGCCGTAACCCGACCCTGTAAAGGAAGGTCAGCCGCCTTGTAAGCCCAGGTGATACAGTCAGCCACCCAGAAGGACAAGGTACGCTTGGACACAGCCAACCCCAACTTATTAGGGTCAAAGGATACGAAGAGCTGAGTAGCCCTTCTATGCCCCTGCGTACAGTCAAGGTAGAAGGATAAGGCTCTCCTACAGTCCAGGGTATGCAGAACTGCTTCAGCCTGGCTTGCATGAGGCCTAGGGAAGAATGTTGGAAGAACCACCTCCTGATTGAGATGGAAAGAGGAGACAACCTTTGGGAGGAACTTGGGATGAGTCCGGAGGACTACCCTGTTCCTATAAATCCTAGTGTAAGGCCTATCACAGACCAGGGCCTGAAGCTCACTCACTCGTCTAGCTGAAGTAAGGGCTATCAAAAAGAGTGTCTTCCAGGAGAGGAAGTGTAGTGGGCAAGTAGCCATTGGCTCAAAAGGTGGGCGAGTCAGTTGCTACAAGACCACATTCAACTCCCACTCAGGGGCAGGAGGATGGATTGGAGGCTTGAGTAAAAACAAGCCCCTGAGAAAGCGGGACACCAAGGGGTGAACCGACAGAGAATGTCCCTCCACCAGTGAGTGCTGAGCTGCTAGAGCTGAGAGGTGGACCCGAACAGAATTGGACTTAAGTCCCTGATTTGATAAGTGCAGTAAGTACTGAAGTACTACTGGTACAGTGCAGGAGAAAGGATCCACTGTACGTAGCTGACATCACAGAGAAAACCTTCTCCATTTGAGGGCATAGGTTTTTCTAGTGAATTGTTTCCTAGAAGCCAGGACAACCTCCTCAACTTACTGAGGCAGGCCCCAGGGAGCCAAAACTACCCTTGCAGACTCCAGGCCATCAAATTCAGAGCTTTGAGATTGGGATGCAGAAGGGAACCCTGATCCTGAGAGAGAAGGTCGGGTTGCAACCACAGGGGCAGTGGGGGATCCACTGCCAGCTGAAGCAGAAGTGGAAACCAAGGTTGTCTCGGCCACCTGGGAGCCACCAGGAGGACCGAGGCCTTGTCCTGAAGAATCTTGAAAAGAGTTCGGGCCACCAAAGGCATGGGAGGAAACGCATACAGGAGGCCCTGAGACCAGGGAATTAGAAAAGCATCCGGTGCTATTCTCAAAGGATGCGGTTGCCTGGAACAGAACTTTGGCAGTTGTGCGTTCAGTGGACTGGCAAACAGATCTATACAAGGGAGACCCCATCTCAGGAAGATCTTCTGAACTACCAGGGGATGCAGTTGCCACTTGTGGGGCTGCAGAACCCTGCTCAACTTCTCAGCCAGGTAGTTCTCCTGGCCTGGAAGGTACACAGCCCTGAGGAGCATGCCGTGCTTTAGGGCAAATGACCAAAGGTCTTGAGCTTCCCGACAAAGGAGCCTGGATAGAGTCCCGCCCTGTTTGTTCACATAAAACATGGCCACCTTGTTGTCGGTTTGAATGAGGACAGATTGATGGGCCAGGGCAGGAGAGAAAGCTTTGAGAGCTAATCGAATAGCTCTGAGTTCGAGGAGATTGATCTGCTGTGCAGCTTCCCAAGGAGATCACAGGCCCTGGGTGCACTTGCCTAGACAATGAACTCCCCAGCCCTGCAGGGAGGCGTCGGTGGTCAGTACAACTTGGTACCCAGGAATCTGAAAGGGCACACCTTTTAGGAGATTGGGTGGGTGCAGCCACCAGCTGAGGGAGTTCAGAAAGTGTCTGGACACCCTTATCCTGTCCCTGAGGCTGCCTGTGGCCTTTGACCACTGAGTCCGAAGGCACCACTGTGCAGGCCTCATATGGAGCCTGGCATTGGGGGTCACATGTACTGTCGAAGCCATGTGTCCTAAAAGCCTCAGGCAGCGTCTGGCGGAGACCAGCGACCTGTTGAGAAACTGTTTTGCCAAGGCCATCAGTCGTTGTGCTCTGTCTTCTGGCAAGAAAGCCTTTGCCAGGAAAGAGTCCAGTCTTGCGCCTATGAACTCCAAGTTCTGGGAGGGGAGCAAAGTGGACTTTGCGAAGTTTATGACAAACCCTAGGCTTTGAAAAAGAGCAATAGTTCTGAGGGTGGCCTGGCTGGCCTCCTGGCATGTCTGACCCCTGATGAGCCAGTCATCCAGATAGGGGAAGACAAAGATTCCCTGATTCCTCAGGTAGGCTGCCACCACTGCCAGGCATTTGGTAAAGACCCTGGGAATGGAGGTTAGGCCAAAAGGCAGTACTCTGTACTGATAATGGTTTCCTCCCACAATGAACCTGAGGTACTTTCTGTGGTCTGGATGAATGAGGATGTGGGTGTACGCATCCTTTAGATCTAAGGAGCATAGCCAATCTCCCTGCTGGAGGTAGGGCAGAAGTGTTCCAAGAGTAAGCATCTTGAACTTTTCTTTCTCTAGGAACTTGTTTAGGTTCCTGAGATCCAGAATAGGTCGAAGGCCACTGGTTCTTTTGGGTACCAGGAAATACCTGGAGTAGAACCCCCGACCTTGCAAGTGGGGAGGCACAGGCTCCACCGCCCTGTCCGCCAACAGACCTTGAAGCTCCTGGAGGAGAAGGTCTGTGTGAAGGGGAGGCCTGGGAGGCTCCCCTGGAAAGTATGGGGGAGGCAGTTGGGGAAAATGCAGTGCTTAGCCCTTGTGGACTATGTCCAACACCCAACTGTCCCCGGTGATGAGGGGCCTCTGGTGGGCAAAGAGGGCGAGGCGACCTCCTGTGCAGGGTTGGGATAGCAGGGACGGAGAGGCTACGCTCAAGGAGTCAAAAACCCCCACCCTGCTGAGTGGGAGCAGGGGCCGGAGGCTTGGGGGTCCTCTGCCTACGGGGCCCATTACCCTGCCCCTTGGCTTGCTGGCCCTGGGGTGCAGCTTGGGCAGCCGGATACTGAGGGTACTGTTTGTAGGCAGTGCCCTTCCTCGGGTAAAAGGGCTTTTTACCCGAGCCCTTCTTCTTATGAGAAGGGGCAGAGGTCTTCCTAGACAGCCTTGTCTGTGTAAGGTGCTCTGTTTCGAGCTGGGCGGCCTTCTCGGTCATGGGCTTGCCAAAAAGGTTTTCACCTCGGCAAGGGACATCGACCAACTTGTCCTGAACCCATGGCTAGAGGTCCGATGACTGAAGCCATGCCTGGCGTCGAGCCGCGATGCCAGCTGCCGCAACTCGGCCGAAGCCTCGAAGCCATCGTAGGTGGTGTGGGACATGAACTTCGAGCAGTCCCGAATCCCCGAGGACAAGGACTTGAATCTCTGCAAGGGTTCCCCGGAGAGACCAGCAGAGAACCCAGCCAACTCCTTGGCCAGGTCCTGCAAGTACATGCCCATGTACAGCTGGTAAGACTGGACACGGCAAGCAAGCATCGAGTCCTGAAAGCACTTTCTACCGATGCCATCGAGCTTCCGGGCCTCCCTGCTGGGAGGCACCGCGGAGTGCATCTTCTGACTCTTCAGACAATGCATGGCCGATTCCACAACCATGGAATGGTGTGGTAGCTGTGCCTTCTGAATGCCAGGGCTCTTCCGGAGTCGATAGATCGAGTCGACTCGCTTGCTGAGAACCGGCGCCGAGGCCGGTGCCTCCCACATCCGGAAGAGGAGCCGTTCCAGCATCGGAGGAACCGGGACAGTAAAGGCCTCCTTCGGAGGAGAGTCATACTGCAGGGCCTCGAGCTCTTCAGCTCGAGGCTCTTCCTCGGGGTCTGCCAGAATAGCCAAGGCAGTGGCCATATCCCGGACAAACTCCAAGAACAGAGTATCCCCCGGAGGGGATCTACTCTGGGGCTCAGACTGCGGTGAGTCCGATGGGACGCACCGAGTCTTGAACGTATTGGGGGACTCCTCATCCTCCGTCTCCCAGGTGGACTCGTCCGATGAGGAGTCAGGATCCGACCCCGTGGGGCCCTGGAGCACCCGCCCCGACGCCGGAAGCACCGGCGTCGACGCCCTCGGTCCCGAACGGGAGGTCGAGGGAGACCGCGACCGAGGTAGACTTCGAGCTATGATGGACTCGAGTATTGGCTCGGTCTCCGGGGTTGACTTCGAAGTCGATGTCACGGTGGTCGGGGCAGATGCGCCAGACATGCTGGCCATCAGTGCCCGCTGCTGCTCCATGAAGGCAGACAATCTGATCTCCAAGGCTGTCATCCTGAGACTCAGCTCGGGAGACGCAGCAGCCACCGACTTGGGCCCCGGTGGCGCCGGGCACGACGTCGGCTCCCTGGGAGGAGAGTCCTTGAGGACTACAGGGCTTACGTGTCCAGCAGACTCCGGCTCCACGCGAGGAACTTTGGCAGGCTTCTCTTGTTCCATGGGCACGGGGCGACGGTCGGGGGTCTTAGACCTGGCCCTCGAGGAGCCAGGGACCTCTTCCGATGACGCCCTCGCAAGCCGCTTCTTCCTCTTGCGTTCCGGTCGGGGGACCCCCTGTCCGAGGAGCCACGATAGCGCTCGGGATCCGAATCCAGAGATGTCGAGGCCTCAGACGAGGTCCGGGCCCGGCCGGAGGGTGAGTCCGAGAAAAGCCTTTCTTTCTGCTGCTGGCGACTTCGGAGTGCCTTGGAAGACATCTTCCCACATGGCCCACACGACTTAGGGTCATGATCAGGGCCGAGGCACCGAAGGCAGCAGTTGTGTGTGTCGGTGGGAGACATTAATTTCTTACACCGATCACACTTCTTGAAAGCGCTGGAAGCCATCGGGGGAAAAAGAGTCCCCGGGAGGTCAAAGGACCGGCCTTCCAGGGAAAAATCAAAAAAGGGGCGCGAACGCCAGCCACGTAGGGCAAAAACTGAAAAAGAAGAATCGGGCTCGATACCGGTGTACCAAACCTGGCGGGAGGTGAACCGGCGTCGAACCGGGAGAAAAAATAGCGAATATCGCCGAAAAAAATCAACTTTTATCCGGGATGACAGGACACACGTCCGGTGGGCTTCTCGGAAAAAAAGAGACTGAGGTAAGATGGCACCTTTAGGCGGTAAGGGAACCGCGCATGTGTACCTGCATTCCCAAAGGCTTTCATAGAAAGCTGGGGAAATGCTCCGCTGGGGCTTCATCAGCGCCGATGACACCCATATGTGAGGACTGACTTCCTGCTTGGTCCTGGAGAAAACATGGCTACTTGATTGTCCGTCTGGACTAGGACTGTCTTGTAGCTGAGCTGGGCATGGAATACTCGAAGAGCTAAATAGATTGCTCTTAATTCCAGGAGGATTATGTGTAAACCAACCTCCTGTGAAGTCCAGGTGACCTGGGTAGAGAGATGATTCAGGTGTGCTCCCCAACCCACCTGTGATGCATCTGTTGTTAGGGTGGCCTGAAAGAGGGGTTGATGGAAAGGAGACCCCACTGTCAGATTTCCTAGTGATTGCCACCATTGGAGGGACAAAATTAGTCGTTGAGAGATTATTATTTTGTCCGACAAATGACCCGTGGCCTGTGTCCACTGTGTGGAGAGGGTCCACTGAGCTGTTCGCATGTGGAGGTGAGCATATGGGACTACATGAACTGTGGATGCCATATGTCCCAATAACTGCAGTAGCTCTCGAGCAGTGAGGGAGAATTTGCCTGCTGCTTGAGAAGCTAGTTGCATTATGTGAAGACACCGGGCTTGTGGAAGGAAAGCCCTTGCCTGTCTGGTATCTAGACAGGCTCCTATGAATTCTAGGCATTGGAAAGGAACTAGTTGAGCTTTTGGGATGTTTATTACCAATCCCAAGTATTGGAGGATTCGCATTGTACAGGACAGTGCAGTGCTGGTCTCTGCAACTGTAGGGGCTCAAATGAGCCAGTCGTCTAAGTAAGGGAAGACGAAAATCCCCAGGGTTCGTAGAAATGCAGCTACTACTGTAATATATTTCGTGAATACCCTTGGTGCTGAAGTCAGACCAAAGGGAAGAACCCTGTACTGGAAATGTTTTCCCCTGAAAAGGAAACGTAAGAATTTCCTGTGATCTGGATGGATGAGAATGTGAGCGTATGCATCCTTTTAAGTCTAGAGAGCAAAGCCAATCCTGGCTTTGAAGGCATGGCAGAAGAGTTCCTAGAGAAATCATTTTGAATTTCTCTCGAAACAGATATTTGTTCAATTCTCTGAGGTCTAGAATGGGTCTGTGTCCTCCTGTTTTCTTTGGAATAAGAAAATAGGGGGAGTAGAACCCGGCACCCCATTGAGGAATGGGTACTTCTTCTATTGCCCCTTGGGCAAGAAGTGTGGAGACCTTGTGATCTAGCAGATTGTCTGCTGAGGTTTGTGAATTGAATTGCTTTAGAATTGTAGGAGGGGGCATGTTTTGAAAATGAAGCTTGTACCCCTCTCCTACAATGGACAAAGTCCAATCTTCTGCTATTATCTGATGCCATCTGTTGACAAAGTGGCATAACCTGCCCGGAATATTGGGGGGTTGGGGACCCCTCAGAGGCAGGGAGGCAAAGCTCTCTAGGAAGGAGTCAAAGCCCTTGAGGGGGCTGAACCTGGAGAGCTGGTTGGGCTCTCAGGCCTTTTGGCTTCTTTTGCTGTCTAGTTTGTCCCTTTTGGGCAACCTGACCTGGAGTTTGACTCTGCTGGGTATGGGAAGGATAAAACCTCCTCTTTTTGCTAAAAGAGGGTTTTTTATAAGGCTTCCTTTTGGCTGGAGTGGCTGTAGACTTTGACAATCTATCTAAGGTAGAATTGTCAGCATCTAACTCGTTAGCCTTTTCCTGCCTGTTCTTGCCGAAGAGATTCTCCCCCGTGCAAGGAATGTTGCCTAACTCGTCCTGTACCCAAGTCTCCAAGTCAGATGCCTGTAGCCAGGCAATCCGTCGTGCGCCAATGGCAATAGCAGAGGTTCTGCTGATGCATTCAAAGCAGTCAAAGGCTGCACGATTAACAAACTTGGAGACATCTTGAGCATGCTTAACTAGAGCAAGAAAATCTTGTCTCTTGTCATCTGGGAGAACTGGGCTCATAAGTTCCAAGTCTCTTGTGACTTCCTTGAGGAACATTCCCATATATAGAATATATGAACTGATCCCAGCTGAAAGCATGGAAGCTTGAAAGGTTCTGCGCCCAAAAGCATCCAGAGTCCTGCATTCACGACCTAGAGGATTGGATGCATGCCTCTTTCCACTTTTCATCCTACGCATGGTGGATTCCACTACCATTGAATGGCGTGGCAGCTGAGTTTTCTGAAATACAGGACATGGTAGAACTCGATACATAGTATCAAGTCTCCTAGAGTGAGGAGAAGTAGTCAGAGGTGCCTCCCACATTCTGAGCATCAAACTATGCAGAATTTCATGGACAGGCAGAGTGGCTGCCTCCTTAGGAGCTTTAGGATATTGGAGAATTTCCAATTCCTTTGCTCTGGGATCCTCCTCAGGAGCTACTGTGATTGAAAGACCTTTGGCCATATCACGGATGAAATCCTGAAATGACATGTCCTCTGGAGGTGACATTCTGCGCTGGGGAGAAGAGGGATCTAGTGCCAGCAGAATTGTCAGAGTCTTCGGAATTGGAGGAATCGAAGGACTCCTGACCCTGATGCTCCTGCAAAGCACTATCCCGGTACCGATCGAAGTCGGTACCGAGTTGACCCGGTACCACTTTGTCAATTCCAGCCAGAGATGGCATGGGAAGAGTTCCCACCAGGGCCGGTACCGTTGGTACCGGTATCGTCGGTGGTGGTACCGTTGTCAGTACCGGCATCGGTGTCGATGCCGGTACCGCTGCCCGTAGGACAACTGGTCCCGCAGCTGAAAGAAGAGCTGTGATGCTGCGCTCGATAGCGAGGAACCTCTGGTCTATCGACGCTGCCGATGCTTAGGTGTCGGTACCGGTAAGAACGGCTGGAACCCCTGAGCATGGCACAGGTAGTTCTTGCGATGTTGAGGCCTCGAGAACATCCTGAAGCCCCATCGATGCTTTGGAAGCCGAAGCCTCCCGCCGGGACAGTTTTGCCTGTATGGTTCCCTCAAGGGCAACGCCAATGGCCTCTTGATGCTTAGCAGGAAAGCTACCCTTTGAGGACCGGCTTTTATGTTTAGTTACCTGAGATCCATGGGAGGAAGAAGAGGCCCTTGATGATGTTGATGCAAGGGATCTGGCATCTGAAGAAAAGAGGGTACCGAGCTTTGCAGCCCGGTTCTGTCTTCCCCTTTTAATCATCCCCATACAGGAGAGGCATTCAGTTGGAGAATGTTCAGGTCCTAAACATTTCAGACACCAATCATGGGTGTCAGTGACGGAAATGGTATCGCCACACTTAGTACATTTTTTAAAACCACTAGTTGGCTTTTCCATGTTTTAGGAATATGGGGCCTAGTGCCCAAAATGGCGCCTAGCACCAAAGAGAAAGGTTTCTTAAAAGAAACAGTCTAAAGCCTACGTTTTTTTTTTTGCAAAGAAAAGAAAAGAACCGGCGGTACCGGTAGGCGTTCTGCGGTAGGCAAACGCGACCACAAGAAAAGAAATTTAAAGACGGAATTTTCTGCGGTGACAGGGAATAGATCCTATCGGCTCCATGGAAAACGAAGAACTGAAGAGGGACAGTTGGAAAGGAGGGAAGGCAGCACGCATGTGCTGAGGGATGCTCCCAAAAGCGTTCCTATTGGATGCTGGGGAGCGTTCCCAAGCAGGCTTCGTCGGTACCGATGATACCCATATGTGAGGACTATATTCCTGCTTGTTCCTGGAGATGCATAGTGACCTCTTGACCTAACTGGTCATTGAGAGAGGTCTGAGAATTGAACAGTCTTACCATTGTAGGAGGGGGCATGCTAAGAAAATGAAGCTTGTACCCCTCTCTTACAACAGACACAGTCCAATTTTCTGCCATTATCTGTCCCCATCTGGGGACAAAATGACATAACCTTCCTGGAATGGTGGAAGGCTCTGGGCCGTTCAGGGCCAGGAAGGCATAGTTCTCTAGATAGGAGTCAAAGCCCCTGTGGAGGCTGAGTCTGCTGAGCCGGTTGAGGCTTAACAGCTTTTGTTTTTCTTTGCCTAGGTTATTGCTGCTGTCCCTTTTGGGCAGACTGACCTAAACGATGCCCCTGCTGGGTAAGAGTAGTTACTCACCTGTAACAGGTGTTCTGCAGGAGCAGCAGGAATCAGTCCTCACATATGGGTGACGTTGGCGCCGACGGAGCCCCCGTGCGGAGCATTTCCCCAGCTTTCAAAGAAAGCCTTTGGGAATTGCAGCGCGCATGCGCGGTCCCCTTCCCGCCCAAGGGTGCCATCTTGCTCAGTCTGATGACATAGCTAAAAGACAGCAAAAATAGCAAAAATTTAATCATATGACTGCAACTCCAAGGGGAGAAGGGAGGGTTGTGAGGACTGATTCCTGCTGCTCCTGGAGAACACCTGTTACAGGTGAGTAACTACTCTTTCTCCAGGACCAAGCAGGAAGTCAGTCCTCACATATGGGACTCCCCAGCTTAAGACTACCGGAGACCCCAAGCCGAAAAAATGAGCTCCCTCTAGAGCGTCAGAACGTAAGGAAGGAATCCTCTGAGAACGCCCCCGACCGGTAGCCCAACATCAGGGCCGGAGGGAAGGAGTTGCCTAAACCCCAACGAGATTATGGAGTACTGCCTGTCCGAAAGCACTGTCCCTGCGGGACTCCCTCTCAAGGCAGTAATGGGCCGCAAAAGTCTGGCTTGAAGACCAAGTAGCGGCCCGGCAGATGTCTGCCAACGGAACAGAGCGGAGATGAGCCACTGACGCAGCCTTCGCCCTGACACGATGAGCCGTGACACGACCCTCCAATGAGAGGCCGGCTGCCCCATAATCCGAGGCGATACAGTCAGCGACCCATATGGACAAAGTACGCTTGGAGACAGGTAACCCCAACTTATTGGGGTCAAAAGAAACGAAGAGCTGAACAGTCCTCCGGTGCTCCTGCATACGGTCAAGGTAGAAGAATAACGCCCTCATACAGTCCAGGGTATGCAGGACCATCTCAGCCCGGCTGGCATGTGGCCTGGGAAAGAAAGTCGGAAGAACCTCCTCCTGACTGAGGTGGAAAGAGGAGACAACCTTAGGGATAAACTTAGGGTGAGTCCGTAAGACTACCCTATTCCTGTAGAACCTAGTGCAAGGGGTTCAGACACTAGCGCCTGAAGTTCACTTACTCGCCTAGCAGAGGTAAGAGCTACCAGAAACAAAGTTTTCCAGGAGAGAAAACGGAGAGGACAGGTAGCCATAGGTTCAAATGGCGGACAAGTAATCCGCTGTAAGACCACATTTAAATCCCACTCAGGGGCCGGCGGCCGTAGAGGAGGCTTAAGCAGGAGGAGGCCTCTGAGGAAACGAGCCACCAAAGGGTGGTTGGAAAGAGGCCTCCCGTCCACCGGCGAGTGGTGCGCTGAGAGAGCACTGAGGTGAACTCTGACAGAATTGGACTTAAGGCCTAGATTGGAGAGGTAAAGCAAATATTGCAATACTACCGCTACCATGCACGAGAAGGGATTCTCGCTGTGCTGAGCACACCATGCGGAGAATCTACGCCACTTAAGAGCGTAGGATTTCCGGGTGGATTGCCTTCTAGAGGCTAAGACTACATCTTCCACCTCTCTAGGCAGTAGTAGGGGAGCCAGAACTACCCTTTCAGCAGCCAGGCCATCAGATGAAGGGACTGGAGGTTGGGGTGAAAGAGAAATCCCAGTTCTTGAGACAGGAGATTGTGTTGAATCCCCAGAGGAATAGGAGTGTCCACCGCCAGTTGCAGCAGAAGTGGGAACCACGGTTGCCTTGGCCACCTGGGGGCTATCAGAATCATGGAGGCCCCGTCCTTGAGTACTTTGAACAGTGTTCTGGACACTAGTGGCATGGGAGTAAACGGATACAGTAGGCCTTTGGACCACGGGAGCAGAAATGCATCCGCTGCTACTCTGAGAGGATGCGGTTGTCTGGAACAGAATCTCGGGAGTTGCTGGTTCAGAAGACTGGCGAAAAGATCCATGGTGGGGAGGCCCCACCTCAGAAAGATCTGTTGAACCACCAATGGATTCAATCTCCATTCGTGTGGTTGCAGGATCCTGCTCAGTCTGTCCGCCAGGTAATTATCTTGACCTGGGAGGTAGACTGCCTTGAGAAGGATTCCGTGATTGACAGCCCAGGAGCACAGCCGTTGTGCTTCCTGACATAGAAGGAAGGAGCCTGTGCCTCCTTGCTTGTTCACGTAAAACATGGTAACTTGATTGTCCATCTGGACCAGTACAGACTGGTGAGACGTGAGATGGGAGAAGGCCCTCAGAGCTAAGCGTATCGCCCGCAGCTCCAGGAATTTATCTGCTGTGCAGCCTCCCAAGGGGTCCAGAGACCCTGAGTACATGCCCCTTGGCAATGCGCTCCCCAACCTTGAAGAGAAGCATCGGTTGTCAGCACTTGAGAGTGCGGAGGGGTTTGAAAAAATACTCCGAGCACCAGATTCGGAAGATGAAGCCACCATTGCAGAAAGGAGGCAAGCAGTGTGGATATTCTTACTGAGTCTGCAAGGCTCCCAGTGGCCTGATGCCACTGAGTTCGAAGACTCCACTGAGCAGGCCGCATATAAAGGCGGGCATTGAGGGTTACATGAACCGTGGCTGAGAAGTCTCAGGAATTGCCTGGCGGAGACCAGGGAATTGCTGCGAAACTGCCTGGCTAGATCCATTAATCTGTGGGCTCTGTCCACGGGCAGAAAAGCCTTCGCCTGAAGGGTGTCCAGCCTTGCTCCTATGAACTCCATGTTCTGGGACGGGAGCAAAGTGGACTTTGTGAAGTTGATGACAAACCCCAAGTGCTGAAGCAGAGCCACAGTGCGAAGGGTGGCTTGACTGGCCTCCTGTGAAGACTGGCCCCTTATGAGCCAGTCGTCCAGGTATGGGAACACAAAAAGACCTTGAAGCCTTAGGTAGGCCGCCACCACCGCCAGGCACTTGGTGAACACCTTGGGGGCGGAGGTTAGGCCAAAGGGTAGTATTCTGTACTGATAGTGGTTTCCTCCCACAACAAATCTGAGATATTGTCTGTGGTCTGGATGAATAAGGATGTGAGTATAAGCTTCCTTTAGATCTAAGGAGCATAGCCAATCTCCCTGCTGGAGGTAGGGCAGCAGGATTCCAAGGGTAAGCATCTTGAACTTTTCCCTCTCCAGGAACTTGTTGAGGTTTCGCAAGTCTAGGATGGGTCTGAGGCCTCCTGTTCTTTTTGGTACCAGAAAGTACCTGGAATAAAAGCCGTGACCTCTCAGGTGGTGGGGCACCGGTTCCACAGCCTGTTTCTTTAGCAGACTTGCTAATTCCTTTAGGAGTAGGTCCCTGTGCAGAGGGGGTCTTGGAGGCTCCCCTGGAAAGAAGGAGGGAGGTACCCGGTGAAAATGAAGAAGATAGCCCTTTTGGACTATATGGAGCACTCAGGTATCTGATGTGACGGCTGACCACCTGTGGGCAAAAAGGGCCAGCCGGCCTCCTGTGCTGATGTGAGCTAGCTGAGGAGGAGAGGCTATGCTTTCTGAGTCAAAAACCCCCGCCCTGCTGTGCAGGAGCCGGTGTTGGTGGCCTTCTGCCTACGGGGCCCATGACCCTGCCCCTTGGCCTGCTGACCCTGTTGGGGAGTTGCAGAGGCCTGATAATGAGGGTATTGCTTATAGGCAGATGTCTTCCTCGGGTAAAAGGTCTTTTTTCCCGAGCCCTTCTTCTTCTGAGAAGGGGCAGAGGTTTTTCTGGACAGCCTAGTCCTGGTCAGAGTCTCGGTCTCGAGTTCAGCAGCCTTTTCAGCCATGGGTTTGCCAAAAAGGTATTCACCTCGGCAGGGGACATTGACCAACTTATCCTGTACCCATGGTTCGAGGTCGGATGACTGTAGCCAAGCCTGTCGGCGGGCACCGATGCCAACCCCGGCTACTCGGGCTGAAGCCTCAAAGCCATCGTAGGCTGCTCAAGAGATAAACTTTGAGCACTCTCGAATACCAGTGGACAAGGCCTGGAACCTCTGCAAAGGTTCCTCGGAGAGACCAGCAGAGAACCCGGCAATCTCCTTTGCCAGGTCTCGAAGGTACATGCCCATGTAGAACTGGTATGTCTGGACATGGCAAGCAAGCATAGAGCCCTGGAAGCACTTCTTACCGAGGGCATCCAGGTTCCGGGCCTCCCGGCCGGGAGGCACCAAGGAGTGCATCTTCTGACTTTTCAGTCGATGCATGCCCGATTCCACAACCATGGAGTGGTGCGGTAATTGTGCCTTTTGGAACACGGGGCTCTTGCGGACTCGATAGATGGAATCGACCCGCTTGCTTAACACCGGCGTCAAGGCCGGGGTCTCCCACATGCGGAAGAGGAGCCGCTCCAGCATCGGAGGAACCGGAACAGTAAAGGTCTCCTTTGGGAGAGAGTCATACTGGAGGGCCTCAAGCTCCTCGGCTCGAGGCTCCTCCTCGGGATCCGCAGGGAATGCCAAGGCCTTGGCCATATCCCGCACAAAGTACGAGAACCGGGTATCCTCCGGTGGGGATCATCTCCGAGGTTCGGACTCCGGTGAGTCCGATGGGACACACCGAGTCCGAAAGGTGTCGGGTGACTCTTCATCCTCCGTCTCCCAGCCCGACTCCTCGGAAGAGGAATCGAGCGGTTCCGGTCGGGCGGGCACCGATGCCCTCCGCCCCGACGCCGAGGGAACCGGCGTCGACGACCTCGGTCCCGAACGGGAGGCTGAAGGAGACCGTGGCCGAGGATCGACTCGAGCTCGCATGGACTCGAGGATCGGCTCGGCCTCCGGGGTCAACTTGGACTTCGATGTCCCGGTGGTCGGGGCAGATGCACCGGTGAGACCAGCGATCAGTGCCCGCTACTGCTCCATGAAGGCAGCCAAGCTGCTCTCCAAGGCCGTCAACCTGAGTCTGAGTTCAGGAGACTCAGCAGCCCCCGACTCGGGCCCCGACGGCGTCGGGCCTGACGTCGGCTCCCCTGGAGGAGAGTCCACGAGGACTACAGTACTCACGTGCCCAGGAGACTCCATCTCAAGACGAGGTTGTTTGGCAGGCCTCTCCGACTCCGAAGACCCAGGACGGCGGTCGGGGCTATGCGACCTGGCCCTCAAGGAACCAGATGCATCCGCCAACGCCACCCTCGCGGGTTTTTTCTTCCTGCGCTGCTCCCGCGAAGGAGACCCCCGCTCAGAGGAACCCCGACGCTGCTCGGGGCCGGAGTCCCGAGACGTCGAGGCCTCTGACGAGGTCCGGGCCCATCCAGACACGGAGTCAGAGAAGATTCTGTCCTTTTGGTGCTGCCGACTCCTCAACACCTTCGAGGACATTTTGCCACACGGACCACAGATCATCGGGTCATGATCGGGTCCGAGGCAGCGGAGGCAGCAGTCATGTGTGTCGGTAAGAGACATAAGTTTCTTACATCGATCACACTTTTTAAACCCGCTGGCAGCCATTGGGGGAAAAAGGGCCCCTGCGAGGTCGAAAGACAGGGCTGCCAGTGAAAAAGATAAATGGCGTGAACGCTAGTCACGAAGGACAAAAACCGAAAAAAGAGAGAGTGGGCTCGATACCGGCATATCGGGCCCAGGCGGGAAAAGGATCCGGCGTCGAACCGAAGAAGGAAGACAAAAAACAGTGTGATCAACTTTTTCCTTGGCGAAAAACGAACTACGTCCGTCGGGCTCCGCGGAAAAAAGAAGACTGAGCAAGATGGCACCCTTGGGCGGGAAGGGGACCGCGCAAGCGTGCTGCAATTCCCAAATGCTTTCTTTGAAAGCTGGGGAAATGCTCCGCACGGGGGCTCCGTCGGCGCCAACTTTACCCATATGTGAGGAATGACCTCCTGCTTGGTCCTGGAGAATAGGAGGGATAAAACTTCTTCTTACTTCTTGTAGGATTTTTTCCTTGCAGGATCAGCTGTAGACTTAGACAATCTATCCAAAGTGATATTGTCAGTATCTATTTCATTAGCTTTTTCCTGCCAATTCTTGCCAAAGAGATTCTCTCCTGTGCAAGGAATATTCCCTAGTTTATCCTGTACCCAAAGTTCCAATTCAGATGCCTGAAGCCAGGCAATCCTACGTGCACCTATGGCAATAGCAGAGGTTCTGCTTATGTACTCAAAGCAGTCAAAGGCTGCACGATCCACAAACTTGGAAACATCCTGAGCGTGTTTGACAAGGGCGAGGAAATCCTGCCTCTTATCATCAGGAAGGAGAGGGCTCATAAGCTCTAAATCTCCTGTGACTTCCTTAAGGAACATTCCCATATATAATATATAGGAACTGATCCTAGCAGAAAGCATGGAAGCCTGGAAGGTTTGACGTCCAAAGGCGTCAAGAGTCCTACACTCACGTCCTGGAGGATTAGATGCATGCCTTTTTGCACTCTTGATCCTTCTCATAGCTGATTCCACCACCATGGAATGGTGTGGTAGCTGAGTCTTCTGAAACCCAGGACAAGGAGGAACTCGATACATGGTGTTGAGTCTTCGAGAGTGAGGAGATGTGGTTAGAGGTGTTTCCCACATCCTTAACATGAGATCATGCAAGATCTCATGAAAAGGTAAGGTAGCTGCCTCCTTGGGAGCCTTAGGATATTGTAGGATTTCTAATTCCTTTGTCCTAGGCTCTTTTTCAGGAGCCACTGTGATGGAAAGACCTCGAGCCACATCTCGGATAAAATCCTGAAAGGACATATCCTCTGGTGGAGACATCCTACGCTGAGGAGAAGAATAATTCTCAGGAAGAAGTACTCTGGTATCGGCAGAGCTTTCAGAGTCTTCAGACTCATCCGAGGATTCAAAGTATCTCCGATCCAGGTGATCGTGCAAGGCACGGTAGCGGTACCGATCGAAGTCGGCATCGGAGGGGTCCAGTACCAACTTGTCTATACCGGATGGATAAGCATGACTCGGTCCCAGTAGAATACCTGCCGATGTCGATGCAGTCGGTACCAGTACCAATTGAATTATCTGAAGTGGTTTCAGGGGCATCGAGGCTATGAGAAGAGCCGCCAGACTGTGTTCAATAGCCAAGAATCTCTGTTCTATCGACGCTGCCGATGCTTGGGTATCTGTACCTGATGAAGCAGCCGGTACCCCAGAGCATGGCACCAGTAGTTCTGCCGAGGTTGAGGCCTCGAGAACATCCTGGAGCCCCATTAGTGCTTTGGAAGCCGAAGCCTCCCACCGGGGCAATTTTGCCGGTGAAAGTCCCTCAAGGGCAATGCCAGAGGCATCTTGATGCTTAGAGGGAGATCTACCCTTTGAGGACCAGCTAGATTAATGTTTAGTTACCTGAGATCCATGGGAGGAAGATGAAGCCCTGGAAAACGTCGATGCCACAGAGGCTGCATCGGAGGGAAAAAGGGTGCTAAGTTTAGCAGCTCAGTTCTGCTGGCCCCTCTTCGACATCATCCCACAGGCAACACACTCCGAAATAGAGTGGTCAGGACCTAAACATTTGAGGTACCACTCATGGGTGTCGGTGACGGAGATGGTACCGCCACACTTGGAACACTTTTTCAACCCGAAGCGGGTTTTTCCATTTTAAAGGAAAAGTTGGGCGCATGGCACCTAAGGAGAAAATACCTGGAAAAGACTCCAGAAAAAAAGGTTTTGGGGGGGGGGGGGGAGTTTGGAAAAAAAGAAAGAAGAACCGGCGGTACTGGTGTAGCGTCGAAGGAAGGCAGACGTGACCAGAAAAAAGAAGAATAAAAGGGAATTATTTTCTGCGGTGACAGGATGTGCGACCTGTCGGCTCCGCGGAAAACGAAGAACTGGAGAGGGACAGTTGGGAAAGGCGGGAAGGCAGCATGCAGGCGCTGTGGGATGCTCCCAAATGTTTTCCTATTGGACGCTGGGGAGCGTTTCTGCGCGGGCTTCGTCTGTGCCGATGATACCCCTTCCTGCTTGTTCCTGGAGATATACTTTTTTCACTGAAAGAGTGGTGGATGCTTGGAATGCCCTCTCGATGGAAGTGGTGGGGACAAATACAGTGACAGAATTCAAAATGGCATGGGACAGACACAGTGGGTCGCTTTATAGAAACAGGATAAAATCAAAATAAACTTAACTATCTCTGATATCTCAACAAAAATGGGTGACCTACACAAAGCAAAGGGTATACCCTTAAACAAAGGCATGGAGAGGGGTGACTTGCACAGAGCGGTGGGCGCACCTACTCTTGTCACTTTACTGGGTAGACTAGATGGACCATGCTGGACTTTATCTGCTGAAATATACTATGTTACTAGGTACACCAAGTGATTTTTCTGGCAGAGGGGGAGGGGAGAAACATTTTTGTGAGATTGAGCAATATTGGTTGGAGGTGTTCCCTCTCCGGCATCTGTTGTGGATATGAGGGCCCACGCCCTCCGGGTGCTGGAGAGAAAATCCATACATGTATCATTTGTGGACGTAATGGCAGCGCGGCTGGTGCAGGGTTGCTCCTCCCATAGGGGCGTCAGGTCAGTTTGGGCCCAGTAGAGAGCAGGTTTTCTGTCGTTGGGGGCGGATGGGGCTGGATACATTGACTAAGCTGATTGACACCAGTGATGTCCTTCCTTTCGATGAGGTGCAGGAGAAGTTTCAGTTGCAGGGCCGGGATTTGTTTCCATACTTGCAAGACACACATTTTTTGAGATAGCGCCACATTAAGGGGACCTATGCAGAGAGATACAACGATCTGGAAGTCCTTTGCATGGGTACCAGAAAATCAGGGGCCTTATACAGCTTTTTTATAGGAGTTTGCAGAGGACGCATGGGGGTAAGTTTCGGCACCAGTCGGCCTGGGAACATGATTTAGGTCGGGAACTGGAAGCAAAGGAATTGGTGAGTGTGTGTGAAGGGTTGGGGCATCAAGCATTATTGGTGTCCATTAGAAAGACTTCTTATGACTTATGAACTACTGTATAAATAATATTATACACCTGAATAGTTACACAAAAAACATTTCCCTCTGTGTCTAACTTTTGTTGGTGGAATTGTGGGAAGGTGGGCACTTTTTGTCATATATGGCAGGAGTGTACTGAGATTCTCCAATATTAGCAATTGATCTGTGACCAAGTGTTAACTTTTTTCCATATAGATGTGGGGTTGCATATGGGATTTTGTTTATTGGGGATATGGCCAGAGGGGGGGTCTGCATGAATGGACACAACAGATTTGGGCATGTCTTCAGGCAGAGAGAGGGGAAATTGCCTGGAAATGGAAGCAAGGAGCGGCTCCTGGATTTTCTGTATGGCAGACTCTGCTGTGAAAAATAGTACCGATGGAGCAGTTGACCATTAGCTGAAGGGAAAAGACTGATCAGTTTCAGACTCACTGGCAGACGTTGACAGACTACTTGGTACGATCAAAAACTGCATGTGGGGAGATGGGGGGGAGGCTGGAGGTGAGGGGGTTCTTGGGTAGAGGGAGGGAGAAGCGGTGGGAATAAGCAAGGGGGAAATTGTCATAAGAAAGCTTTTATTTGATAGCTGTACTTACTTTGCTGCATGGATGTTAAATAAAAATAAAATTAAAAAAAATGGATTTGCGCTGCTTCTCGAACTTTCAGCCCTCTTTTAGTCATCTGCAAACACAAATTACAAGAAAAGAGGTAATGATCGGGACCCAGGCATTGAAGGCACCAACTATGAGTGTCCATTATGGATGTGGTCCTTGAGCACCTGGAACACTTTTTAAACCCGCTGGCAATTTTTTTGTGAATTCATCCAGAAAAATAGCTACAGAAAAATCAAATGGCTCGATTTTTAAGAGAAAAAGAGTAGTTACTCACCTGTAACAGGTGTTCTCCAGGAGCAGCAGGAATCAGTCCTCACATATGGGTGACATCGGCGTCGACGGAGCCCCCATGCGGAGCATTTCCCCAGCTTTCAAAGAAAGCCTTTGGGAATGCAGGCACGCATGTGCGGTCCCCTTCCCGCCCAAAGGTGTCATCTTGCTCAGTCTAATGACATAGCTAAAAGACAGCACAAAAAGAAAATGAACTATATACAACTCCAACTCCAAGGGGAGGAGGGAGGGTCGTGAGGACTGATTTCTGCTGCTCCTGGAGAACACCTGTTACAGGTGAGTAACTACTCTTTCTCCAGGACCAAGCAGGAAGTCAGTCCTCACATATGGGTGACTCCCTAGCTCTGGGCTACCAGGAACCCAAGCTGAAAAATAGAGCTCCCTCTAGAGCCTCAGCAACAGTGAGAGAATCTTCTCTGAGACCACACCTGAACGGTAGCCCAACACCAGGGCTGGAGGTGTAATCAAAGAGATTACGGAGTACCGCTTGCCCGAAAGCACTGTCCCTAAGGGACTCCCTCTCGAGGCAGTAGTGGTCCGCAAAAGTCTGGCTTGAAGACCAAGTAGCGGCCCGGCAGATGTCTGCCAATGGAACAGAATGGAAGTGAGCTACTGATGCGGCCTTCGCCCTGACCCGGTGGGCCGTGACTCGACCCTCCAGGGAGAGGCCGGCTGCCCTGTACGCCCAGGTGATACAGTCCGCCACCCAGATGGACAACGTACGCTTAGTGACAGGCAACCCCAATTTATTAGGGTCAAAGGAAATGAAAAGCTGAGAAGCCCTTCTATGCCCCTGCGTACGTTCTAGGTAAAAGGACAGCGCCCTTCTACAATCCAAGGTATGCAAGACAGTTTCGGCCCTACTGGCGTGCGGCCTGGGAAAGAACGTCAGAAGTACCACCTCCTGGTTGAGGTGGAAGGAGGACACTACCTTAGGATGAGTCCGCAAAACTACTCTGTTCCTATAGAACCTGGTATACAGCCTATCCGAGACCAGGGCCTGGAGCTCACTCACCCGCCTAGCCGAGGTGAGTGCCACAAGGAACAACACCTTCCAGGAGAGGAAACGTAAATGGCAGGTTGCCATCGGCTCAAAAGGTGGGCGAGTCAGTTGCTGCAAGACCACATTGAGATCCCACTCAGTGGCCGGTGGACGAATAGGCGGCTTAAGCAGAAGCAGGCCTCTGAGAAAGCGAGACACCAGAGGGTGGCCTGGAGAGATTGTCCATCCACCGGCGAGTGGTGAGCTGAGAGGGCACTGAGGTGAACCTGGACAGAGTTGGACAGAAGTCCTAGGTTGGAAAGGTGGAGCAGGTATTGTAGCACCACCTGGACCGAGCAGGAGAAGGGGTCCTCTTGCTGTTGAGAACACCAAGTAGAGAACCTACGCCACTTCAGAGCATAGGCCTTCCTCGTGGAATGCTTCCTGGAGGCCAACACCACCTCCTCAACCTCCCTTGATAGGAGCAAGGGAGCAAGGACTAGCCTTTCAGCAGCCAGGCCATCAAATTGAGGGATTTGAGATTGGGATGCAAGAGGGACCCCTGATCCTGAGTCAGAAGGTCGGGTTGCAACCCCAGAGGAAGTGGAGTATCCACCGCCAGCTGCAGAAGAAGAGGGAACCACGGCTGCCTGGGCCACCTGGGGGCTATCAGGATCACCGTGGCTCGGTCCTGCTGGATTTTGAATAGAGTCCGGGCCACCAGAGGTGTGGGAGGGAAGGCATATAGCAGGCTCTCTGACCAAGGGATCAGGAATGCATCTGGCGCTGCTCTCAAGGGATACGGTTGCCTGGAATAGAACCTGGGTAGTTGCCTGTTCAGCGGACTGGCAAAAAGATCCATGGTCGGAAGTCCCCACTTCAGAAAGATCTGTTGAACTACCAGAGAATCCAACTGCCACTCGTGAGGCTGCAGGAGTCTGCTTAGCCTGTCCGCCAGGTAGTTTTCCTGGCCTGGGAGGTATACCGCCCTGAGGGTCATGCCTTGATTGACAGCCCAGGAGCAGAGAGCTCGTGCTTCCAGGCACAGAAGACTGGATCCTGTACCTCCCTGCTTGTTGACTTAGAACATAGCCACCTGGTTGTCCATCTGAACTAGGACAGACTGGATCTGAGAGAAAGTCCGTAAGGCTAGTCGAATGGCCCTCAATTCTAACAGGTTGATCTGCTGAGCGGCCTCCCACGGAGACCACAGGCCTTGTGTGCAGGCCCCCTGGCAGTGTGCCCCCCAGCCCTGCAGGGAAGCATCGGTTGTCAGTACCCAAGTGTGTGGGGAGGCCTGGAAAGGAAGACACCTGACCAGATTTGGGAGATGCCTCCACCAGCGTAAGGAGTGCACCAAAAGTTTGGACACCTTTATTCTGTCTGACAATTTCCCTGTGGCCTGCAGCCACTGTGCTTTAAGGTGCAACTGAGCCGGCCTCATGTGCAGCCGGGCATGTGGTGTGACATGCACAGTGGAAGCCATGTGACCTAAAAGCCGGAAGAAGTGTCTGGCCAAGACCAGAGAGTTCGCCCGAAACTGGCCGGCCAACTTTATCAGCCTGTGAGCTCTGTCCACAGGCAAATAGGCCTTTGCATGGATGGTATCCAATCTTGCCCCTATGAACTCCGTGTCCTGTGAGGGGACTAAAGTGGACTTGGGGAAGTTTATCACGAACCCCAGGTGCTGAAGCAGGGATATGGTTCTGAAGGTGGCCTGCCTGGCCTCTTGTGGAGACTGGCCCCTGATAAGCCAGTCGTCCAGGTAAGGGAACACAAAGATCCCCTGGTTGCTGAGGTAGGCCGCAACCACCGCCAGGCATTTTGTAAAAACCCTGGGGGCGGAGGTGAGGCCAAAAGGAAGCACTCTGTACTGGAAGTGCTTTCCTCCCACCACAAATCTGAGGAATTGTCTGTGGCTTGGATGGATGAGGATGTGAGTATAAGCATCCTTCAGATCTAAGGAGCATAGCCAATCTCCCTGCTGGACGTACGGCAGTAAGATTCCAAGGGTAAGCATCTTGAACTTTTCCCTCTCTAGAAACTTGTTCAGATTTCTCAGGTCGAGGATGGATCTGAGGCCTCCTGTTCTTTTTGGTACCAGGAAGTACCTCGAGTAGAAGCCTTGCCCTTCCAGGTGGTGAAGCACCAGTTCCACCACCTGGTCCTTTAGTAGACCTTCCAACTCCTGAAGGAGTAAGTTTCTGTGCAGAGGGGGTCTTGGAGGCTCCCCTGGAAAGTAGGAGGGGGGCATCTGGGTGAAGTGGAGCAGATAGCCCCTTTCGATGATGCTTAACACCCAAGTATCCCCTGTGATGGCTGGCCACCTGTCTGCGTACAGGGTCAGCCGACCTCCTGTGCCCTGGAGAGGAGGAGAGGCTATGCTGGCATAGTCAAAAAACCCCTCCCTGCTGAGCAGGAGCAGGAGCCGGAGTAGGAGGCTTGGGGGCCTTCTGCCTACGGGACCCATGACCCTGCCCCTTGGCCTGCTGGGGAGCTGCAGAGGCCTAGTAGTGAGGGTAGGTTTTGTAGGCAGCAGTCTTCCTCGGGTAAAGGGTCTTTTTCCCCAAGCACTTCTTCTTCTGAGAAGGGGCAGAGGTTTTCCTGGACAGCCTCGAGTTCTGCAGCCTTTTCTGCCATGGGCTTGCCAAAGAGGTTTTCACCTCGACAAGGGACATCGACCAACTTGCCCTGTACCCATGGCTCGAGGTCCGAGGATTGTAGCCAGGCCTGGTGGCGTGCACTGATGCCGGCCCCTGCTACCCGGGCCGAAGCCTCAAAAATCCATCGCAGGCTGCTCGAGATATAAACTTCGAGCACTCTCGAATACCAGAAGACAAGGCCTTGAACCTCTGCAAAGTTTCCTCGGACAGACCAGCAGAGAACCCGGCTATCTCCTTTGCCAGGTCTCGAAGGTACATGCCCATGTACAGCTGGTAGGTCTGGACACGGCAAGCAAGCATAGAGCCCTGGAAGCACTTTCTACCGAGGGCATCCAGGTTCCGGGCTTCCCTGCCGGGAGGCACTGAGGAGTGCATCTTCTGACTCTTCAGGCCATGCATGGCCGATTCCACACCATGGAGTGGTGCGGTAGCTGTGCCTTTTGAAACCCGGGGCTCTTGCGGACTCGATAGATGGAATCGACCCGCTTGCTTAGAACCGGCATCAAGGCCGGCGCCTCCCACATGCGGAAGAGCAACCGCTCCAGCATCGGAGGAACCGGGACAGTAAAGGCCTCCTTGGGAGGAGAGTCATACTGCAGAGCCTCGAGCTCCTCGGCTCGAGGCTCCTCCTTGGGGTCCGCAGGGAATGCCAGTGCTGTGGCCATGTCCCTTACGAAATCCGAGAACCTGGTATCCTCCGGGGGGGGGGGGGGGGGGACGACCTTGTCCGAGGCTCGGATCCCGGTGAGTCTGAAGGGACGCACCGAGTCCGTAAGGTGTCAGGGGACTCCTCCTCCTCCGTTTCCCACGCCGATTCCTCCGAGGAGGAATCAAGCAGCTCCGAGTGGGCGGGCACTGACGCCATCCGCCCCGATGCCGAGGGAACCGGCGTCGACGACCTCGATCCCGAACGGGAGGCCGAGGGTGACCTCGGCCAAGGATCATAAGATATGCCATACTGGGTCAGACCAAGGTCCATCAAGCCCACTCGAGTTCGCATGGTCTCGAGGATTGGCTCGGCCTCCGGGGTCGACTTGGACGTCGATGTCCCGGTGGTCGGGGCAGATGCGCCGGTGAGACCGGTGATCAGCACCCGCTGCTGCTCCATGAAGGCAGACAATCTGCTCTCCACGGCTGTCAACCTGAGTCCGAGCTCAGGAGACCCAGCAGCCTCCGACTCGGGCCCCGATGGCGTCGTGCCCGATGTCGGCTCCCCCGGAGGAGAGTCCACGAGGACTACAGTACTCACGTGACTCGGGGCCTCCGACTCCACATGAGGATGCTTTGCAGGCCTCTCCGACTCCGAAGACCCGGGACGGCGATCGGGGCTATGCGACCTGGCCCTGGAGGAGCCAAGAGCGTTCACCGACGCCGCCCTCGTGGGTTTCTTCTTCCTTCGGTGCTCCCTCGAGGGGGACTCCCTTTCAGAGGAGCCCCGACGATGCTCGGGGTCAGACTCCTGAGACGTCGAGGCCTCTGACCAAGTCCGGACCCGTCCCGAGGCAGATTCGGAGAAGATCCTCTCACGCTGGTGCTGACAGCTCCATAATGCCTTGGAAGACATTTTGCCACAGGGGCTACAGACCATCGAATCATGGTCTGGCCCCAGACACCGGAGGCAGCAGTCGTGTGTGTCGGTGAAAGACATCAGTTTCTTACACCGATCACACTTCTTAAAGCCACTGGCAGCCATTGGGGGGAAAAGGGCCCCTGCAAGATCAAAAAAGTGGGCTGCCAGGGAAAAGAAAAAAGGCGCGAACGCAGTCTCTAAGGACAAAAACCGAAAAAGAGAGCCGGGCTCAGCACTGGTGTACCGAGTCCAGGCGGGAAAGGAACCGACGTCGAACCGAAGAAAAAACTCGACCCAACGCAGAAAAATCAACTTTTTTCACGGGTGACAAGGACAGGCGTCCGTAGGGCTCCGCGGAAAAAAGATGACTGAGCAAGATGGCACCTTTGGGCGGGAAGGGACCGCGCATGCGTGCCTGCATTCCCAAAGGCTTTCTTTGAAAGCTGTGGAAATGCTCCGCATGGGGGCTCCGTCGACGCCGACGTCACCCATATGTGAGGACTGACTTCCTGCTTGGTCTTGGAGAAAAAGTTATTACACACATGCAGCCAAAGCACCTATGCCTAAGGGGATAGAGGTGCCAAGAAAATAAAGGAAACTTTAAACAAACAAAAACTCTCTAACTAAAAGATACTATAGGAAGGAAACTATGATTGCACATGGGCAGAGCCAAAGAGGTAAAAAAATATTAATTTTTCACAGTAAAATAATACCCATTGACGAGACTCAGAAGATGCACCCATTGGGCTCCATGGGAAAAGAAAGACTTAAGTAAAATGATGCACAGTGGCAGGTGGGAAGACTATATGCATGTGCAGTGGAGAGTTCTAAAAGATTCAAGGAGTAGCTGGGAATACTCCCTTGTGGGGCTCCGTCTGATGACATTACCCATTCATGAGATTTATTTCTTGCTTGTCCACCGAGAACCTCCTACTACTTTGTACTTTCAGCTAAAATTAAACAGGAATAGCTTCTGACACTACAAGCCTTAATTCCCAACTATCCAGGGATTTTCTCCCTATTTTGTATTGCTTCCCAATTTATTTTAATACAGTCATTTGCTCTGAAGGATTAGTGCACAAAATGTGAATGGAGAAAAAAAATGCATGTACATCACCAGGTCACTCTCAGAAACTCTGCAATAGTTCTGAACAGCAGCCACTAGGTGTGCCCTGTTGCATGACTGTCACTCGTTACATCCACAGAATCCTCAACTGGCTTAGGGAATAAGAAAACGGATTTGAGAATTGCCCAATATATGTATATTTATGTTACTTAATATTAAATATAACGTGTGCCATTGAGTCAATGCTTACTCCTGGTGACCCAGCAGCCCCTGGGTTTTCTGGGCAAGGTGTGACTGGAAGTAGATTGTCAGGACTTTCTTCCAAGGCAATGGAAAGTTAAAGTCACTTGCCCAAGGGCACAAGAAGCGCCAGTGGGAATTTAATCTTAGTCTCTTGGTCACCAGGTTGCTGCTCAAACCACTAGGCTACTTCTCCACTTATGTTATTTAATATACAAAGACATTTTTATGAAAATCTTTCAAGCTCTATTTTACTTAACAAAGATTGATAAACCTTTCTGCTATACATGATTTTTTTTTCTCCATGCATTCACATTTTGTGCACTAATCCTTCAGAGTTTCTCACTGTTCTTAACGCACTTAAGTGCCTCCCCCTCACAAGGATTTCTTTTCTAGTCACCTGCCTGTGGGGCAGAATTAACCCTACAGTAGACCTTTCTACTACTACTTATCACCTGTATAGAGCTATAAAGGCATGTGCAGTGCTGTAGAGAGACATGTACGAGACAGTCCCTTATCATAAGAAATTACAGTCTAATCAAGACAGATATCACAACTGGGGACTAAGATATACGAGGTGTGATCAAAAAGTATCGAGACTTGTACAATAACACAAGAAGTATAATACTGACAGTTATTGCACTCAGTCTCCTTCAAAGTAGTCCCCTTCTGATAAAACACACTTCCTCCAGCATTCCTGCCATTGCTGGAAACAATTTTGAAATGCCTCTTTCGTTATATTGTGAAGCTGCTGTGTTGAATTTTGCTTAATGGTGTCTAAGTCATCGAATCACCTTCCTGTCAGTGGTAATTTCAGTTATGGAAACAAGAAAAAGTCACAAGGTGCGAGGTCAGGTGAATACGGAGATTGACGGACTTGCTCGATTTGGTGTTTAGCCAAGACCTGCTGGACAAGATGTGATGCATGAGTTGGGGAGTTATTGCGATGAATCAGCTTTTCACCATTCCTGTGCAACTCTGACCTCTTACGATGAACTGCATCTCTCAAACGAGTCAGAACTTGGACATAGTACTCATTATTGATGGTTTGGCCTTTTGGAGCATACTGATGATGAACAATACCCTGGCAATACTGTGAGCATGACCTTGACATTGCTCCTCACCTAACGGCTTTCTTGGGTCAGGGAGAGTTTGGAGTCTTCCATTGCGAGGATTGAGCTTTAGTTTCCGAGTCATAATCATAAACCCTTGATTCATCGCCAGTAATCTTTTTGATCAAATCAGAGTCATTTTCAATGAATTCCAACAACTCCCTGGCTGCAGACAGTTGATCTTTGTTTTAGTCAGAGGACATGAGTTTCAGCACAAACTTTGCAGACACACATCTCATTCCCAAATTGACAGTGAAAATGGACTGTACTGACCCAAAACTGATATCTATGTCCTCAGCAAGCTCCCTGATAGTCAATAGATGATTTGAGCGTATTGCGACACGCACTGCTTCACCTTTGTCTTCATTCCTGCTCGTGGATGGCCTTCCAGAACGTTCGTCACTTTGGCAGCCCTCTTGGAAACATTTGTACCAGTCAAACTCGAGCATGACTCATGTATTCATCACCATAAACTTGCTGTAACTTGTCGTAAGTCTCTTTGCACGAATCTCCAAGTTTCTGTCAGAATTTAATGCAAATTCACTGTTCAATTTTTTCACTCATCATAAATCTGATGAGCTGTTTTACACGATCCCAAACATCACGTGATTAAAAAAAGTACAGGTATGCTGCAACCACGCTACACTTTGCACCTGCAGAACACATAACTAGGTCATTGAATGCTTAATAGCATCGTGGTGCGACATACTGTTATATAGCTACGCAACAAGTCTCGCTACTTTTTGATCACATCTCGTTTCTAGAGGAATGGTAATGAAACACATAGTAGGGGAATGGTAAGGAAATGCATAGGAGGTAAACAGGATACTAGGGGAATCAGGATCCAAAAGCAGTCTAAAGAAGTGAGTTTTTAGCCTGGATTTGAACAGATCAACAGATGGAGTCTGGCGTACTGACTCAGGTAGTTTGTTCCAGGCATAAGGAGCAGCAAGGAGAAATTAGACCTTACCTGCAAATTGTCTTTCCTTGAGTTCTCTCCAGGCCAGTACAGGAATGGTAGGATTGTCAGCCCCCTCAAGCAGCTGAGGACTGAATCACACAGAGTCTTGCTGACACCCTATATAGCTCCCCCTGGTGCAGGGGCGGCCCAAGGGGGGTGTGGGGCCATGTGCGGAGACACGGTGCAGGGCTTCATTTGCATAAATATTTGCATAATGTTACCATACACAAACATGCCTCTTCATGAGTGTATGGATAAAGAAAGACAAAGATTTCTACATTACTATAATCCAGTGCCAACCGCCAGAGCCAGGCACATTAGGAACTACTACAAACATTGCCCATTTAGAACCCATAGCAAACCCACAGTATCCTAACAGCACTACCAGGACTCATAAAGCACCATACCCTACCTATCAAAAGGCAACACTGCAAATATTAAACCAATACATTTCAGAGAATAACAATACATGACCTACTGGGGAAAGAGAACAAGTGACAATGTCAAATAGGAATTACATAAACAGAATACCTCAGCTCAGTTACACATGCAGAAAATAGACCATCACCAAACAAGGAATCACAATTTAAAAACAGGAAGACAATAATTAAACTGGGAACCGTAAAAGCCAAACTTGGAATGTACAACAACAATGTAGAAATAAAACTATAAATTAATTTCCTCTTGTACTAAACAAAGCACAGACATTAATGATGCACATTTCCCAGAGCTGACATATTCCAGTTAATAAATTCAAAATAAAGAGATATCTTTGTACCTTTTGTGCATTTTTTTTTCAGTTGCAATTGTTCCAGTCACTTTCTTCTGGTTTATTTGTGTCTTCTGCTATCTCTCCATCGTCTGCTGTCCATTTGTCCTTTCTTCTCTTCTAGTTTTTTTCCATTCTCTCTCTACATCTGCTTTAACATAATAATCTTTCTCCTTTTGCTCTTTCCTCATTCCTATTTCATCCACTCAAATTTTACCCCTCCATCCTCAATCCCCACTTAGTCTCCCAATACCCGGCCAATTGTACATTTTTCTTCCCTCCCACACAAAATATTTTTCCCCTCTCCATTTCACTCTCCCAGCCCCATCCCCTTCTAATCTCCCCCAACATCAGCTCCCTTTTAGTTCCAGCCCCACCCAGTATCCGCTCCCTTCTAGTCCCCACATCAGCCCATTTCCAGTCCTGGCCCCCCATCAGTCCATTTCCAGTCCTAGCTCCCCCATCCATTTCCAGTCCTATCCGAGTCCCTTCATCAGCTCATTTCCAATACCAGCCTCCCATCAGCCCATTTCTAGTCCTTTCCTAGCCCCACCATCAGCCCATGTTAAATCCTAGCTCCCCTCCACTCAGCCCATTTCTAATCCAAGCCCCCCATGAGCCTACTTCCAGTTCTAGCCCCTCCATGAGTCCATTTCAATCCAAGCCCCCACCACAGCCCATTTCCAATCTTAGCTCCCCCCAACACCCAATTCCCAGTCCTATCCTAGCCCTTCCATCAGCCCATTTCCTGTCCTAGCTCCCTCCCCTAAGAGCCCATTCCAAGCCCCCCTTCCCATCAGCTATTTGCAGTTCAAGCCCTCTTCCACTCAGCCCATTTCCATTCCAAGTCCCCCTCCCCATCAGCTATTTGCAGTTCAAGCCCCCCACTTCCCCTCAGCCCATTTCCATTCCAAGCCCCGTCCCCATCAGCTATTTGCAGTTCAAGCCCCCCACTTCCCCTCAGCCCATTTCCATTCCAAGCCCCGTCCCCATCAGCTATTTGCAGTACAAGCCCCCTTCCACTCAGCCCATGTCCAGTCCGAGCAAACCCCCCAACCCATTACCAGTCCTAGCCCCCCATAGCCCACTCCCAGTCCTAATCCCACCAGCCCATTTCCAGTCCTAATCCCCCATCACCCAATTTTCAGTTTAAGCCCCCCATAGCCCATTACCAGTCCTAACCTCCCCATCAGCCAACTCCCAGTCCTAATCCCACCAGCCCATTTCTAGTCCTAATCCCCATCACCCAATTTTTAGTTTAAGCCCCCCCATAGCCCATTACCAGTCCTAACCTCCCCATCAGCCCACTCCCAGTCCTAATCCCACCAGCCCATTTCCAGTCCTAATCCCCCCTCACCCAATTTTTAGTTTAAGCCCCCCCATAGCCCATTACCAGTCCTAACCCCCCATCAACCCACTTCCAGTCCTAATCCCACCAGCCCATTTCGTCCTAATCCCCATCACCCAATTTTTAGTTTAAGCCCCCCATAGCCCATCACCACTCCTAACCCCCCCAGCGCCCATCACCACTCCTAACCCCCCCAGCGCCCATCACCCATCACCACTCCTAATCCCCCCCCCAGCCCAGCCCCCATCACCCATCACCACTCCTAACCCCCAGCCCAACCCAACCCAGCCCAGCCTAGGGAAAATTTAAAATAAAAAAAAGCTGTCTGCTGCCGCTTCCGGGGCCGCCACGGCAGAATCGAGTGTGCCGCGGGGGCCCCCCCTGTGCCCGGCAGAGCCTGCCCTCCCCTGTATCAGCTCTCTCTTTCCAGCGGCAGTCACACGCGCCGGCTTTCAGAGCGCGAAGGGACTAGTTTCCCTTTCGCGGCTCTGTTAAGCCCACGGGGGCTGATGGGAGTTCCCTTCAGCCCCCGCGGGCTTAACAGAGCAGCGAGGGAGAAACTCTCCCCTCGCGCTCTGAAAGCCGGCGCGTGTGACTGCCGCTGGAAAGAGAGAGCTGATACAGGGGAGGGCAGGCTCTGCCGGGCACAGGGGGGGCCCCGCGGCACACTCAATTCTGCCGCGGCGGCCCCGGAAGCGGCAGCAGACAGCTTTTTAAAAAAAAATTTTCATTTTACTTTTGGATCAGAATGTTTTTTGCGCGGGGCCCCCTGAAACGCGGGGCCCTGTGCAAAAAACATTCTCGCTCAATGGACGGGCCGGCCCTGCCCTGGTGCCAGAGACTCAGTCTTCTATTGACAAAGCAGCTCCATATACTCTGTATTCCATTAACTTACACTAAAACTAATAACCAACCAAAGAACCTCTTTCTTTTTTTTTTTTCTTTTTTTTAATGTAGAACTAGCCCTGCCCCTCCTTCCCCCAGCGAGGGACAGACAGACAGGTAGAGCCTCCCTTTTAGACTGACTCGGATGCCAAACTGCTCGCACCCCTAATCCGCAGTTTCAGTCATACCGTTGACATACTACTTCATTGCCAAACTGCTTACTGAATAACGCAGACTCAACCCAACTCAACCTCCATATTAAGCAAATGATGTGGGAGGGTCCTGGACTGGCCTGGAGATAACTCAAGGAAAGACAATTAGCAGGTAAAGTCTAATTTCTCCCTCCTATTCATCTCTCCAAGCTAGTCCAGGAATGGTAGGGTTGTACCAGAGCAGTAGCTAACTCCGGGAGGGTCCCGCCAGCCCAGCCACAATGGCTGCAGCCCCTACATTTGCGTCCCCCTTAGCCTGGACATCTAATCTATAATGTTTCACAAAGGAGTGAAGGTACGACCAAGTCGCCACCCTACAAATCTCAACTGGAGGCACTAAGGCGAACTCTGCCCAGGACGTTGCTTGCTCTCGAGTAGAATGGGCCCTGAGTCCCTTAGGAGGAAGCACTCCACGCGCCATATACACTGCCCCAATAGCCTGTTTTACCCATCGAGCAATGGAAGCTTTGGAAGCAGTCTCCCTCTTTCGAGGACCCGAAAAAATCACAAACAAGCGATCCGTCTTACAAAATGACTCCGTTCTCTTCAGGTAGCGACGGAGCACTCTGCTGAGATCCAATTTCCGCAGAGATTGATACTCACTTTCCCCTTCCATATTTGGAAAAGTCGGAAGAGAAATAGCCTGATTTACATGAAAAGACGACACTACTTTCAGCAGAAAAGGCGGCACCGGACGTAACACCACTTTCTCCGTCAAAAACTGAATAAATGGTTCTCTACAAGAGAGCGCCTGCAGATCCAAAATCCTCCTTGCCGAACACAACACTACTAAAAAGGCCGTTGTGGTGACAAGGCTGCAGCAGGACCTGGGAAAATAGCCAGAAATTAAACTTTTTCATCTGAGTGGAGGAATAACTCAGCCAGGCATACGTATAAAATTGCAGGTAGAGAAAAAAACCACACTTGCAGAACTACTGAGTTCAGACCATACCCAGGCTCCATGGCAACACAGGGTGGAGATAGGAAGCACCGGTGGGTGGAGCCAGAAAGGGGAGGAAGCTTACACACATTTAAGCTCTCAGAAACAGAGAGGGAGAGAGCAAGGCACAGTGCTAGTGCGAGAACAGCAGCAGCAAAGCACGGTCCAGGTGCAAAGCACAGTGCAAGGCACGGGAACAGAGACAGCCACAGCAGCAGTCACGAGTCATCCAAGAGATAGGGACTAAGGAAGCTGACTACAGGCCAGCTGGAAAGAAAGCTCACAAACCAGGCTGAAGAGAACATAATCTTCAGGGGTGAAAGGCAGAGAGTGTCCAGGGACAGACACAGGAGAAACTCTCAAAGCAGCCGGTATACAGGAGACTGCTCTTCAGAGTGGAGCCCCTGCTGTGAAGACACTGCAGCACGGTTTGAAGGTAGGAGGGATCGCCTTGGGAGAGCGGTGGATTCTAGCTCAGACACAGAGGCAGCCCTAGAAGACTCTGAAGGAGAAATTACACTTTTTAAAAGGCCTGTGAGAAAGACTGTTCCCAGAAGCAAGGTGAAGTTTTACTCAGAGGTAAAAAGCCTTGCAGCCATTTTAGAAACTCAGAGGAGAGAAAGAAATCTCATTTGGAAAAGCTGTTCACATTTTTAAAGAAAGTTAAGCCACAATTCTCAGAAGCAGATACAAACCCAGAAACCTATGAGCCTGATTATGAAGATATGGAAACGGAGCCCAGTATAGTGGAGCAGGACTCTGCTGATTCTTTAATGGATTGCTCTTTGTGTCTAAAGTCAGAGTGAAAGGGGGCCAACGGTTTTTAAGCCAGAAAAAACAGGAGCCAAAGCAATTAATGGTCCTGATACTCTGAGGGCTGGAAACCCGGGAGGTAAAGAGAATTGCTAATGAGAAAGCTAAGAGGAATGCTCAAGTGTGAAGTGAATGTGTTAAAGAAATAGCTGTGCTGTTTGAAATACAGACAAGCAGGAAAAAGGCTGTTTTAAAAGCCTGAACAGTTGAAGGGAACTGAAGTGTGCTAGACGGTAATAGGAAGCAATAAGCACTGGTTTCAACTGTGGCAGGTGAAGAAAGAAAATACTTTTCTGTTCTATGAAAAGCTGATTGAAGCAAGTTTATTTTGTCACTGCAATGTTTGTATGATACCTTTTTGGGTGAAGAAATACCCTTCCTTTGTGTTGTCCTGTTCAAACTTCCCAAGAAGAATTGTTTGCAAAGCTTAAACCACAAAAAGAATAAATTTCCTGTGTTCGCCTCTAAAACCACTCGGACTGCTTTATTTGCCCACAACTACAATTCCAGAAGCCTTAGCTCTGGGGCTAGAGCATAAAAAGAGACAATAGATGGCACGCTGCCTCCTATAGGCAACCGCCTAGACAGGGTGCAGTGCCACACCGTCTTCCAAGCCAAATGTCTCAACAACACCTTTGACATTGGCTCGAAGGGAGGAGCAGTCAGCGCCTCCAGCACCAAGTTCAAGTCCCAAGGAGGAATAACTTGCCGGATCAGCGGTTTAACATTCTTTACCGCTCTGAAAAACCGCAGAACGTCCGGATGAGTCGACAACACAGACCCCCGTATGCAACCCCTATAACATGCTAAGGCGGCTAACTGCACTTTAAGGGAACTAAGCGCTAGACCCTTTTCTAGCCCATCCTGCAGAAACCGCAAGATATTCGGCAGCCCCGAGGAGAACGGTCTAATACTCTTCTCCGCGCATCATCTTTCAAAAATGCGCCAAATGTGAATACAAGACAAAGATGTAGAACGCTTTTTCAACTGCAACATTGTCGCTACTACCGCCGACGCAACCATTCCCTCTCAAGAGCCGAGCCATAAGCGAGAATCGAGTCACTTGCGGCATCAACACTGGTCCTTGACTCAATAGATTGATCCGACAGGGCAGCCTCCATGGCTTCTCCACCAGAAGATGCATCAGATCTGCATACCAAGGCCTCCTTGGCCAATCCGGTGCAATCAGGATCACCGGCCCCTCGTGAACTGCAATCCTCTGCACGACTCGACCTATCATTGGCCATGGAGGAAAAACGTAAAGCAACTCGTTCATCGGCCATGGTTGCACGAGCGCATCGAGACCTTCGGACATGTGCACTCTGCGTCTGCTGAAGAATCTCGCCGCCTTGGTATTGTTGAGCGTGGCCATCAGATCTATGATTGGTAGGTCCCACCGCAAGGTGATGTCGTGGAATACCGCCGCATTCAGCTCCCACTCGCCGGGATCTAGGCGATTTTGACTTAGATAGTCGGCCTGAACATTGTCCTTGCCTGCCACATGTGCCGCTGACAAGGCTCTCAGATGAGTCTCCGCCCACCGTAGTAACAGCTGGCTCTCCTCCAACAAGGAGGCGCTGCCTGTGCCCCCCTGCCGATTGATATAGTACACTGTCACCGCATTGTCGGAGAACACACGAAGAGCCTTGCCCTCCTACCAGGTCTTTGACCTGTACTAGCGCCCGACACACTGCCTTCATCTCCAACCGATTGATTGACCATCCCGATTCTTCCGTGGTCCAACTTCCTTGTGTCACCTGCCCCAGACAATGCGCCCCCCCCAGCCTGAGAGACTGGCATCCGTGGTGACCAATACCCATTCCAGCTGTTGTAAGGGCATGCCGGCTTGAAGATGCTTGGAATCCAACCACCAATCTAGAATGGCTTGTACTTCCAGCGGACACACCAGCTTCTGAGACAAAAGCTGGTCCTGTGGAGACCACCAAGAGAGCAAGGCTCTCTGTAGCGGCCGCATATGAGCCCTGGCCCACGGCACTAGGTCTAATGCTGCCGCCATGGAACCCAACATTTGCATGTATCGCCACGCTGTTGGAGCCTGCATGTTCAGAAAACTCCTCACCTGTCCCTGAAGCTTTAGCATCCTGTCTTTGGGCAGAAACACCAAACTGGCGACCGTGTCGAACACCGCTCCGAGATATACCAGATGCTGCACTGGCTGAAACTGGCTCTTGGCCTGATTCACCACCCAAACAAGCCGTTCTAGAAACTCTACTACATGCCTGGTTGCCACGATCAACTCTGCTATGGAGTCTGCTCGAATCAGCCAATCGTCCAAGTAGGGATGCACTCGAATGCCCTCCTGTCGCAATGCTGCCACTACGATGACCATGACCTTTGTAAATGTACGAGGCGCTGCTGCCAGCCCAAAACTGGAAATGTCCCATAGGAACGGCAAAGCGCAAGAACCGGTGATGTTCCGGTCTGATCGGAATGTGCAAATAAGCTTCCGTGAGGTCTATGGAAGACAGCATCTCGCCCGGTTTCACCGCTAAAATTACCGATCACAATGTTTCCATCCGGAAATGTGGTACTTTCAAACAGCGGTTCACGTGCTTTAGATCTAGAATGGGCCGAAAAGAACCCTCCTTTTTGGGAACCACGAAATAGATCGAATATCAACCTAATCCGCACTGGTCTGTAGGTACTGGAACTACTGCCTGAAGGTGTAACAATCTTAGAAGCGTGTTGTTTACTGCCTCTCTCTTCACTTGGGCCTTGCAAGGGGACACAACGAATGCCTCTGCCAGTGGTCAGTCGAACTCCAGCGTGTAGCCCTTTTGAACGATCTCCAACACCCACTGATCCGTGGTGATGGCGGCCCAGGTGGAATAAAACTCCTGTAAACGTCCCCCGACTGGGACTTCCGCCTGAGCCTCCCCGACTTCATTGCGGCTTTTTGAACTGGGACTGCTGGGGAGGGAGATAACCTCTGCCAAATCCTTGCGCTCCCCGAAAGGACAGCCCTCTAGCCACAAACCTACCTCTCTGATAAGGGGTATACCGAGCCGCCCTAAACCTGCGGAACTCTCTCCCTTGTCCTCGCTGCAGTCCTCCTGGCCTCGGACCCTTCAGACAGTCCTCCGGCAGCCGGCCTCCCTTTGAATCGCCCAAATTTTTGACGAACTTTTCCAAGGCTTCTCCAAAGAGTAGCTTACCCCTATAAGGGAGTTTGCTGAGCCGTGCCTTAGAAGATGCATCCACGGCCCAATTCCTCAGCCAGAGAAACCGCCTAGCCGCAATAAGCGACGCCATCATCTTTGCCGAAATTCTGACCAGATCATAAAAGGCATCCGCTAAATATGCCACCGCTGATTCCAGCTTGGCCCCCTCCAGAGACGGATTCTTCTCCCCTGCAGGAGCAACCTCTCCTTGAAGCCAACGAATGGAGGCCCTTGACACATAAGCCCCACAAGTCGAGGCCTGCAATGTCAATGCACTAGAATCAAACGCCTGCTTGAGGATAGATTCCAATTTCCTATCCTGAAGATCCTTAAGGGCTGTTCCGCCCTCCACCGGGATGGTAGTCTTCTTCGTCACCGCTGCGACTAAGGCATCTACCTTTGGCATACGCAGCAAGTCCTTCTCGTCCTTGAGTATAACCGACCTATTGCCCGACTACCCCTCAAAGAAGCCTCCGGGCACTCCCACTCTGATTCTATCATTTGCTTAATGACCCTATGAACTGGAAAGCATTTCTGTTCTGCCTTAAATTCCTGGAGTAGTGGGTCTTCCAGCGGCTCCTCCTGAGCCACCGGAAGGCTGATATTCAATGCTGCCAAAGACTGCACAATGAGAGACCCCAGCTCCTCCCTATTTATTTATCTGTATTTATATCCCGCTTTTCACCGGGTCAAAGCGGTGGGACATATAACAGGGGGTGGGGAATCAAAAAAAGGGGGGGGGGGGGGGCCCATCACCGGGGGGTCTACATTAATGATTTTGGATGGACATAGAAAACTGACAAGATAGACAGTTTTATGGTCTGAGGATCTTGAGGAGAATAGGGGTTCCTATTCAGAGATGTTCTTGGAATAGGATGATTTTTAGCTGCTTTTTGAATGAAGGGAGATCTCCGTTGTTCTTGATGTGGTTTGGTAGAGAGTTCCAGAGGGATGGGGCATAGAGTTCAAAGGCTCTGTTGCAGGTCCGTTGTGTTGCTTTGGTTCTTTTGTGCGGGACGGGAATGGAGGATCCTGTTGGAGGATTGTCTGGTTGTTCTGTTGTGGGTTGGGCGAGGTAGTAGGGTGTGGAGTGGGGTGCTTTGTGTTTGGTGGATGGTTTTGTGGTTGAGTAGAAGAGCTTTGTACTTGATTCTTGCTTCGATGGGGAGAATATGAAGGTCTCTTAGAATTGGGGTGATGTGGTCCCGTTTCTTTGCGTTGTGGATTATTCTTGCCGTGGTGTTTAAGGCAGTTCGGAGGGGATTGGTTTGTGTGGCAGGTAGGCCATGGTAAATTATGTTGCAATAGTCCAGATGAGGGAGTGTCAGAGCCTGCATTACTGTCCTAAAGTCCTGTGGTTCGAGGAGAGGTCGGAGACGTTGTACCGTTTTTGCCTTGTGGAATACAGTTCCGGTGGTCTTGTTGATTTGCTGTTTAAGGGTTAGGGCTTGGTCAATGATAATTCCGAGATATCTTATGTGTGGTTGTATTTGAATTTGCGTGGTTCCCATGGTGAGGTGAGTGGGTGGTTTTGAAGTCTGGGTCTTTGGTCACTATAAGAGCTTCGGTCTTCTTTATGTTAATGGATAAGTTGTTCTCTTGTAGCCAGTTGGATACGTCGGTGAAGCAGGCTGATAGCTGGTCGTTTTTTGGGTCAGTGGTTGTAATTGGGGCGTAGAGCATTATGTCGTCGGTGTATATGTGGAAGTTGATGTTGTGTGCACGTATGACTGAACAGAGTGGACGGAGGTAGATGTTGAAGAGCATGGCTGATAATGTGGATCCTTGAGGTACACCTTGATGTTGCTGGAATGGGGGTGAGGTTGAGGTTTTGGTGCAGATCAGTTGCTGTCGGTTGGTTAGGTAGGACTTGAACCATCGGAGTACAGTATCTTTGATCCCAATTGCTTGGAGTCTGTGGAGAAGGATGTTATGGGAGATGGTGTCAAAGGCTGCTGATATATCCAGGAAAATTAGGATGAATCCAGAGTGTTTCTCTTGGGTTCCCTATGATGAGGGTGTTCATCAGTGTGGTCATGAGTGTCTCGACCCCATGTAATGGACGGAATCCGTGTTGCTGCGGGTCCAGTATATTGTTGACGTCCAAGTGTTCTTGAAGCTGACGTTGGACTATCTTCTCGATTATCTTTGCGGTGAGTGGGAGGCTCGCTACTGGTCTGTAAGAGGCAGGGTCTAGGGGGTCCAGGTTGTGCTTTTTTAGGGTTGGTCGAATGACTGTGGTCTTAAGGGCGTCTGGCATGTGTCCTTGGGTAAAGGATTCGTTTATGATATGGGTTAATGGAGTGCTCAGGACTCCTACGGAACACTCTGAACAAATTCGGATCTTCACCCGGTGCAATCTCTCCTTCCTCTAGCTCCATGACCCACGGGTCGAGCCCCGAGTCCGACAGGCCCTCTCCGTTGTCTGCCAGCCACGGTTCCAAGGTCTGCTGACCCCACGCATCGAAGGTGGAATCCAACTCAAGGTTTCTCTGAGAGGGACCCTCCTCCGGGTCCTCCTCCTCTATAAATGCCACTTTTTGTGACCCCGAAGGCAAGGTTGAACCAGATCTTCTCTGTGTCTGTTCCCTCTTGAGGCAATAGGCCTTATGCAGAGAGAGAATTAAATCTGCAGAAAACAACGTTTCTACCCCTTCCTGCAGTCCCAAACCCTGAGCTTGGGCAAAACCGCTGACAAGGAAGGCACATTAGATTTTCTTGACTTCGTTTTCTTTTTTTTACCTGCTTGTCAGCTAACGTGGGAGAAAGGGAAGCATCAGCCAAAATGGCCGCCTTTCCCGCTCGATCCTGAGACCTCCCTGCAAGCTCCCCCTGAGGCAAACTCTCCTCCATGGCGGCTAACCGCCGCTCCAAATCACTCCCTCGACGAACACAAGACCTGCAAAGCCCCGGTCCAGCCAAGCCGCGGACACCCCTGCACTGCACGCATGCTGCCGCAATCGACAGCATGCATCTGAACCGGAGCCCCCTCTGCCTTCAATTCCAATCTGCCACGCCGCTTAGCTACTCTCTCCGAGCAATCGCACCCTGTATTGCTCCTTACCTTCCACCGAGGTTTTTAAACAGCTGATCAGTCGATCCCCGCTGCTAGCGGGCGGCGATCAGACACTGCGGCGGCACGAGAGGAGTGCAACTGGGGCTCCCAGGCACTCACTCTCTTGCAGGCAAATGTCGGCTCCGACGACCTCGAGGCAGGCTCTGCCCCTGCTGCCCTCAGTCCCTCTCAATCGTGGGGATGTGCAAATCTGCTCTCCAGCTTTACAGCCCAGCTAGGACCCACCAGAATTTGCCTTTCCAAACCAAATCACCCCCACCGAGGGATGCCCTAATCTATTCCTGATTTCAACTGTGGAGCCTGAGCAAAACAAAAAACGGTCCTATCCAGCTGCTGAGGACTGAAAGACTGAGTCTCTGGCACCAGGGGGAGCTGTATAGGGTGTCAGCAAGACTGTGTGATTCAGTCAGCTGCTGGAGGGGGCTGACAACCCTACCATTCCTGGAGTGGCCTGGAGAGACGAATAGGAAGGTAGAAAGATCAAAGTCTGGAGTTGGCAGTGGAAAAAAGGGCACAGATAGAAGGGATATGCCAGAAGAGTGGAGTTCCCAAGGGGGAATGTAGTGAGAGAGAAGAGAGGAACGATAGTGAGGAGCAGCCAAATGAAGGCACTTATAGGTCAATATTAGAAATTTGAACTGGATACAGAAACAGATAGAGAGCCAATGAAGTAACATGAGCATTGTGACACTGGCAGAAGATTAGCCATGCAGCTGAGTTTTGAACAGACTGAAGTGCGGATAGATGATTCAGAGGAAAATCAGCAAAGAGGAGGTTGCAATAGTCTAGACAGGAGGTGACTAGAGAATGGATAAGGGTCTTAATAGTGTGTTCAGAAAGGACAAATTTTGCCTTACACAAAAACAAGTGTTTTGGGACCCCTACATTTAAAACCACCATAAATACATTTTAAAACAACCACAAATTATACACAATTAGGTCACCTTCCTCCCCCCCCCCCCCATGTAGTTATATCACCTTCCTTATTCTGCCTATTCCTCCCACATCACCTCTCTCTGCCTAATTCCTTCCAGCTGGCAATGGTTAGCTGGCAGTGTTTCTTTCTTTCTGCTGCAGCCTCCCCTACAATTGGAACTGCATGGGGCCTAGTGTCTTGCAAGACCTGCTGACCCTACATAGTTCCAACTGCAAAGGAAAGCCAGCAGGAAAGAACAGCTACTTGTCTCCTTCTGCTGGCTGAAAGGCAATCTGCAGGGGGCAAGAAGGATAAGAAAATAAGAACTGCCATACTGGGGCAGACCAAATGTCTAATATCAAGCCTAGTGTCCTGTTTTCAACAAGTGGCCAATCCAGGTCTCACGTGCCTGGCATATCCCAAAAGAAGCCCGTTCCATGCTACTTATCACCAGGGATAAGCAGTTTTCTCTCAACCTACCTTAATAATGGTTTCTGGATAGTGAGATAACACTTCATGGGTGGCTGAAGCACGTGTCTCTGATAGGCAGTGGCTGACTTAACAGGGCAGAAATCTGCTGACAAACCAATCATGGGAATTAGCACTTCTAACAGAATCCCTCCAAATGTTTGGGCCCTAGGCACAGCCTAGTTTGTTTATGCCTAAATTTGACTCTGCTTGTCTGTCTCTATATCCCATCATCTCCTCTATCTGTAGTATCCCTTACATATTTCTCCTCTCAAATTCAATTCCTTTGCCTCCTCAATCCTCAATGTGAAACTACCCCTTTCATTTTGTCCTCCTCTTACCTTTCCCCTCTTTTTTTTTAAAATAAATCTGCCTTGTTTTTCATATCCTCCATTTCAAACCACCCAAATTTCATTACTTTCTTCCCCTCCCCTAAGCCACTCCTCATCTACAATTTTGTTGCCACCAGTTTCCCTTTCTAGCTATTATTAGTTGCTACTTCCTGCATATACCCTCCCACCACCGGTGTGACCTCAACTTTCTGTGAACCATAAAATGTATTACAGTAACTTATTGCCACAAGAGCATTTACTACCAACACCATACTAGTATAGTAAACTGATCCTAGCACATACAGGACTGAATTAAAGGTAACATAGATGAAGTGTGACCACGGATAATAAAATAACAAAGAAAATGGTAGAAAGGAGGCAAGGGGTAAGAAAGGGACCCAAAGATGAGGTGATACCAATATCCAAAAGAGGGCAGCAGAAGACTGGACAGCAGCAATAGGATGAGGACAGAAGACAGTAGCGAAAGCAGTATTTTGCCATTACTACGTAGCATGCAATTATAGGATGCAAAATATCAAGTCTCCCACACTGGGCAAGAGATGCATCAGAAGGTCCATGTCTCACTGTCTTGCACAAGATGAAGAAGCTCCCACCCAATGCAGGAGACTTGGGAGGCTGTTATTGCTACATCTGCAGAAAAAGTCAGAGAGGCAGCCATCTTGTACCATCTTTTCTGCAAGCACAGCAACTTGAAAAGCAGATTCAACCTTTTTGGCCTGCACTTCCTACTTCTGATCTTGAGATACATGAGATCAGTAACAAGTGCATGCCCCCAAGGTCTGAACCTATTCGTTGGGTTGCTGGGCATGCAGAATGGATCTCTGGTAGACAGTGGAGAGCCCATCATATACAGTGAGTGGGGATGCACTAACTGGAGTAGAATAGTCACCTCGTGGTTAGAGTGGAAGATTGGCAATCAAGGAAGCCTGGTTCAAATCCTGCTGCTCCTTGTGATCTTGTGCAAATCATTTAACCCTCCATAGCCTCAGGTACAAAATCAGATTATAAGCGCTATGGGGACAGGAACATACCTACCCCACCTGAATTTAACTCGCCTTGAGCCACTACAGAAAAGGCATAAGCTAGAGCCTCCAAAAAATATTTATGCTACAAGAAAATTAGGGCCAGACTTGAAGGAAATTAAACACTGTCTGGTGAAGATTTATTCCTGACACATATTATGGGGAGCTAATACAGATACACTATGGGGCACGTTTACTAAAGGCTTTAAGGCATGTTAATAAAATTAATGCTCGTTAAGTGTCAACAGTCCTTTTATATCTGTGGGTACAGTGCATCATTTATTGGGCCTATAAAAAGATACTCTGTGGGGATATTGGGGGGGGGGGGGTGAGTTTAAAATAAATAAATAAAAACATGTGATGTCTTTTACACTGGTTATTTTTTGAAACCAAAAAGCATGGGTGTTGTGCAAACAGTGTTGTTTCACATAAGTGCTCTAACTGTTAGGGAGAGAAAGTTTTGATTGCCTGGGAGCATCACGGAGTATTCTGTATTGCAGTGTGTATTTACCCCAGTATTAACGGAGTGTTTGGGACTATGCCAGGGTGTCTACTCTGCCCACACTGACTTGTCATTGAAGCATGACTACTTCCCATAAGAGCTGGCACCCAGGCGCGCGGCCATGGGCATGTGAACAAAGGGGCATGCCCCTTTGTTGCTCCTTCGTTGCCAGTTCGGTGCCAGGATTGAGCAAAGAGAGGGCAGGGCAAGTATATCTAAAGGCTCACATAAGAGGAAGAATAAGAGTAGTTACTCACCTGTAACAGGTGTTCTCCAGGAGCAGCAGGAATCAGTCCTCACATATGGGTGATGTCGGCGCCGACGGAGCCCTCGCGGAGCAATTTTCCCCAGCTTTCAAAGAAAGCCTTTGGGAATTGCAGCGCGCATGCGCGGTCCTCTTCCCGCCCAAGGGTGCCATCTTGCCCAGTCAGATGACATAGCTAAAAGACAGCAAAAAATTAGCAAAAAAGAAAGCATAGAACTGCAACTCCAAGGGGAGGAGGGAGGGTTGTGAGGACTGATTCCTGCTGCTCCTGGAGAACACCTGTTACAGGTGAGTAACTACTCTTTCTCCAGGACCAAGCAGGAAGTCAGTCCTCACATATGGGACTCCCAAGCTTAAGGCTACCGGAGACCCTAAGCACAAAAAGGAGCTCCCTCAAGCTCAGTAGCCCAGAAGGAAGGAATCTTCTCTGAATACGTCTCCAACCGGTAGCCCAACATCCGGGATGGAGGGTAGGAGTTGCCTATACCTCGAAGAGGTTACGGAGGACAACCTGTCCGAAAGCACTGTCCCTGCGGGACTCCCTCTCCAGGCAGTAATGGGCCGCAAAAGTCTGGCTTGAAGACCAAGTAGCGGCCCGGCAGATATCTGCCAATGGAACAGAGCGGAGGTAAAGAGGACACAACGAGCAGAAGCACAACGATGACCACAGTGGCTAGTAAAACCTTTTATTGAAGAACCCCGACGCGTTTCGGCTTGCGCCTTCCTCAGGGGGACTTATAAAATAGAAAAAATCATAATATTAAAATAATACATAATGTAATATTAACACAACCAAGGCATGATAACCATAAAAATACAATGTAAAATAAAATTAAAATTAAAACTAGATAATTTTCAAAATGCTCTACACTTAAAACATAAAAGCTTAACATTCATAGTAATAGATCAAAATATTACAATTTATAATTAAAACAATATTAAAAAAACACAATATTACAAACACAGTAAGAGCAAATTAAAAATAAATTAAAAATAACATAAAAAGGGGGGAGACGCAGGGCAGAGAGGACAGACTACTTACTAAAATTGGCACCACAATGTTGTGCAGAATCAGGATACAATATGATTTTCACTAAACCATAGGGAACAAAAAACACAAGTAAAAACAAACTAGTAAGAAAAAACTAAAAACCACAATATTCAAAAATCATACTGTTGGGTTCCAAATGCTAATCTAGTGCAAAAAAGGTATAAAATCCCTCAAAAGGAGGGTACTACAAAAGATTTCTCTCACTTGGTTTGCAGCTTGTCGTGCTGTGAGGGCTTGTGTGCATCAGTGATGCTGAGAGCTAAACTATCGGTAGTTTAACTACTGGCAGGGTCTCCCAAGATGGACAGGTCTCAGCTGAGGTGCCAGACGAAGACAAACCACCCATCTGGGCAGCAGCAGAATGGGATAGTGTTGACGGCGGAGGATCACATTTCTGTGACAACGGCAACAACACCAAACTTAAACTGCGCGGAAGGAAGGCCCGGCAATCTACTTCTGTATCTTGCCATGAAAACCCAATGGATAGTTACAACAAAACAAATTGTGCTATGGTGCTGGAAGATGAGACTCCCAGGTCGGAAGGCACTCAACTAGCTACTGGGGAAGAGCTGAAGACTTTTCAGAGTAAAGCCAGCATTTATGATGTGGTTGGATCAAAGCCTTCGGGAAGTCTGACTGCTGATGTAGCTGCGCATGAAATGAGAGTCAGAAGCTGTAAAGATGTCTTACACATTGGAACATGGAACGTACGAAGCATGAACCAAGGGAAGTTGAAAGTGGTCAAGAATGAAATGGAACGTGTACAACTTGATCTGTTGGGTGTCAGCGAACTGAAATGGACTGGCATCGGGCACTTTGCATCAGACGATCACATGGTCTACTATACTGGAAATGAAAGACAAAGAAGAAATGGTGTTGCATTTATAATAAAGAAGAAACTTGCAAGAACTGTAATGAAATACAATGCAGTCAGCGAACGCTTAATCTCTATTCGTCTACGAGGATTGCCTATCAACACAACTATAATTCAAGTATATGCCCCAACAACAGCTGCAGAAGAGAATGAAATTGAAGAGTTCTATGAACAAGTACAAGCTGAAATTGACAGAACATGCAAACAGGATATCCTGATAGTCATGGGTGACTGGAACGCAAAAGTTGGCAACAAAGAAGAAGGCAAAGTAGTTGGAAAATATGGACTTGGCAACAGAAATGAAGCTGGAGAAAGACTGATAGAATTCTGCAAGACCAATAATCTATTCATCTCAAACACCTTCTTTCAGCAACACAAGCGACGACTGTACACATGGACTTCACCCAATGGATTGTATAAAAATCAAATTGACTACATCTGTGGAAGTCAACGATGGAAAAGCTCTGTAACATCAACAAAGACAAAACCTGGAGCTGACTGTGGTACAGATCATCAACTACTAGTATGCAAACTCAAGCTAAAGTTGAAAAAGAGCAAACCACTCATGAATGCACCAAAATATGACCTTGAGAATATACCACTGGAATTTAAAGACTGCCTGCAAAATCGATTTGCTGCCTTAGATACAAATGACAGAGCTCCGGAAGAGTTATGGAATGACATCAAGAAGGTTGTGCTGGAAGAAAGCGAGAAGTCTCTACAAAAGGTGAAAAAGCAAAAACGGCCAAAATGGATGATGGAAGAAACTCTGAAAATTGCCCAGAAACGCAGAGAAGCTAAAGCCAAAGGAGAAAGAAAGACAATCGCAGAACTCAACAGAGATTTCCAATGTGCAGCAAGACAGGACAAGGAAAAGTACTACAATGACACTTGCAAGGAAATAGAAGCAGAAACTATTAGAGGAAGAACAAGATCGGCTTTCCTAAAGCTGCGAGAGTTAAAGAAAAAGTTCCAGCCTCGAATTGGAATGTTACAAGATGCTCAAGGTTCTATGTTGAATGATGCTGAGAAGATCAAGAAAAGGTGGAAGGAATATACAGAGTTTTTATATGATAAAGATCAAGTGGACCAACAGCCGTTTCAACCTATACCTTATGATCAGGAACCATTGGTGATGAAAGAAGAAGTTGAAGCAGCATTGAAAGCCTTATCAAGAAACAAAGCACCAGGCATTGATAGCATTCCCATAGAAGTATTGCAGCAATCTGATGCAGCTGTTACCGTACTTACAAGGCTCTGCCAAGAAATATGGAAGACAACATCATGGCCAACTGACTGGAAAAGATCTGTGTTTATACCAATACTAAAGAAAGGTGATCCAACTGACTGTGGAAATTATCGCACAATCGCTCTGATCCCACATGCCAGCAAGATTCTACTGAAGATTATTCAAAAGAGACTACAGCCATACCTAGAACAAGAACTACCTGAAGTGCAAGCAGGGTTCAGGAAAGGGCGAGGAACGAGAGACATCATTGCGGATGTGAGATGGATCCTTGAAAAGACTAAAGAATACCAAAAGGATATCTATTTGTGCTTTATCGACTATAGCAAGGCTTTTGACTGTGTAAACCATGAGAAACTCTGGGCCACATTAAGAAGCATGGGTATACCAGAACACCTGATCGTTCTCTTGCGTAATCTGTACATTGATCAAGAAGCAACAGTTCGAACGGAACAAGGAGAAACAGAATGGTTTAAAATAAGCAAAGGTGTAAGACAAGGCTGCATACTTTCCCCCTACCTGTTTAATTTATATGCAGAACAAATCATCAGAGAAGCAGGACTGTATGAAGACAACAGAGGTGTGAAGATTGGTGGAAGACTCATCAACAACCTTCGCTATGCTGATGATACCACATTACTGGCTGAAAGTGAAGATGATCTGAAACATTTGCTTCTCACAATCAAAGAACATAGTCTCAAAATGGGCCTGCACCTTAATGTAAAGAAGACAAAGATCATGAGGGGGGCGGAGCCTGATGTCCAGCGGGATGGTCGCATAACGCTGAGGCTCCCGAGAGGCCTACTCAGAATCCTGAATTAACACCGTACATACTTGGAACTTCTACTCTGATCTTGCCGGGGCACATTGGTGAGATGGCGGGGACCAAACCCACGCGCCTGGAATTTGGATCTCCAGCGGCTTCTCACGGCAAACGTTCCAAAACTGAACCCCCGTCCCCGCAGAAGGGGCTGGCCTTGCGCGAGGGCCCCGAAATGCAGCAGGAAATCCTCGCAGAGATTAGAGGGGTCAAAAACCTCGTGCAATCAAACGGTGAAGCACTCCGAGCGCTGCGGGAAGATCTTGGTGTGCTGCAAAGCAAGCTAGAAGGGCTTTCTTCGCGTCAGGACAAAATGGAGAGCATATTGGACTCCCATGCGGCCCGGTTGTCCAAACTCGACAAAGTTGAACGTCAGGTGCGGGCCTTGCAGAAAGAAGTGGAAGATGGCAATAATAGAGCGCGCCGCAACAACATACGACTCGTGGGCATACCGGAGGGAGCGGAATCGGGAGACATGAAAGAGTTTTTATGCAAAATCCTCCCTTCCCTGCTCCAAATCACCTTTACCAAAGATTTGGAGATCGATCGCGCTCATCGTGTACCCACAAGCATAACGCTCAACAGGAAGACCCCGCGGCCTATCATTTTTCGACTTTTGAGATATCAACACGTGGAGCAAATTCTAAGTGCCTCTCGGGCAAAGGGCCATATGGAGTTTGAGAGCCACAAGATCGCCTTCTATCCTGACTTGGCTAAACCCACGGTCAACCGCCGAAAGCGCTTTCTGGAATTCCGGCCGAGGCTTCAACAACTACAAGCACGCTATGGCCTGATGTACCCGGCCAAGCTCCGAGTCGCGCTTCACAATCAGACAAGAACATTTGAGGACCCTGATCTACTAGCGGAGTTTTTGGATTCCAAAGAAGCCGACTTGATGCGCTGACTTCCAGAATATTCCTGCAAGTATTCTCATATCCGCTGTACCTGCCATATTGGATCTGCCGCAGCCCAGCAAAGAATCTGGCGAGGGCAGTTGGTTTGCCTTACTTTTGATGATATCTGTGACCCGACTCCATCTACCCACAGTAGCCTCGATGAGTATCAGAGACAGTGTTAATTATGGACTCTGGTGTTTCTTTTCTTTTTTTCATGTCTTTCTATTTCCTCTCTAGGGCCTCCTCCCGCAGACATATGGTCGCCATATTCTTTGGGGGTTTTGCTTCTTCTCTAAGATACTTTGGTACATACTTTTCAATATGGGGTGTATTAGCCAGCATACTCGGTGATTATGTCATTGTTGCACAGATTCTGATTATGTTGTATGTTCTCAAGCGCCCTTACCTAAAATGTCAATTACCGATTGATGGCACCATGTAAGATTTTCTCATTGAACGTAAAAGGAATCAATAATCCGATAAAACGGAAGAAAATCCTAAGTTACCTAAGTCAGGAAGCTGCGGATCTGATTTTTCTCCAAGAAACGCATTTAAATTCGAAGGAAACTCTTAAACTCAATATTAAACCTTACATGGTGGCCGCCTATTCCCCAGCCGTTTCTAAGAAATGTGGGGTTGCCATACTGGTTAGGAAATCTTTGCATGCTACACAGATGCTTTTATACCCCAGAAAAAATAGCCAAATGGAACACCACTGCTAGGGACCAGTGTTGGTCTTGCCATACTGCTGTGGGAACCTTCGCTCATGTTATTTATGAATGTCCTCAACTACAGGTTTATTGGGGGCGGGTTTGGGGTTGTATTCAATTTATCTTACACCTTCACGAGCCTCTCTCTTGGAAGATCGTGGGACTCCGCTCTGTGGCGGAGGTCCCCTCTCTTCCTAAGAAGGGTCGCTTTCTCCTTGATTTCATGCTGGGTATAGCCATATGCTTAATCACGAGGAATTGGAAGGATGTTGTTGTTAAGTGCCGTCGAGTCGGAGTCGGCTCATGGCGACCCTCTGGATAGCTATCCTAAATTGTGTTCGGTCTTCAGTCAGGCGGCTCATTGACGACAGACTGGTACCCGTAGCTGCTGTTATTGTAGCGATCCATCTCATTGCTGGCCTTCCTCTTTTGCGTTGACCTTCTATCTTGCCAAGCATGATGTCTTTCTCTAATGATCTCTCTCTTCGCATGATGTGTCCAAAGTATGAAAGCCGAAGTCTTGTCATCTGAGCTTCTAAAGAAAGCTTAGGTTTGATCTCCTCTAGTACCGACTGGTTTGTTCTTCGGGCAGTCCATGGTATACACAGTATTCGCCGCCAGCACCATAATTCAAAGGCATCAATTTTCTTCCTGTCTGTCTTTTTCACTGTCCAGCTTTCACATCCATATGATGTTATTGAAAATACCATGGCTTGAACAAGTCGAATCTTTGTATGGAGAGACACATCTCTGCTCTTGAGAATCTTATCTAGGTCTTTCATAGCCATTCTGCCAAGAGCAATGCGTCGTCTGATTTCTTGACTGCTTGTTGCTTCTTTATTGATAGTTGATCCAAGTAGGTTAAAGTTGTTCACAATTTCAATTTCTTCTCCTTCAACGATGAACCTGTTGATTATGCCAGTTGTCATGATCTTTGTCTTCTGTACATTAAGGTGCAGGCCCATTTTGAGACTATGTTCTTTGATTGTGAGAAGCAAATGTTTCAAATCATCTTCGCTTTCAGCCAGTAATGTGGTATCATCAGCATAGCGAAGGTTGTTGATGAGTCTTCCACCAATCTTCACACCTCTGTTGTCTTCATACAGTCCTGCTTCTCTGATGATTTGTTCTGCATATAAATTAAACAGGTAGGGGGAAAGTATGCAGCCTTGTCTTACACCTTTGCTTATTTTAAACCATTCTGTTTCTCCTTGTTCCGTTCGAACTGTTGCTTCTTGATCAATGTACAGATTACGCAAGAGAACGATCAGGTGTTCTGGTATACCCATGCTTCTTAATGTGGCCCAGAGTTTCTCATGGTTTACACAGTCAAAAGCCTTGCTATAGTCGATAAAGCACAAATAGATATCCTTTTGGTATTCTTTAGTCTTTTCAAGGATCCATCTCACATCCGCAATGATGTCTCTCGTTCCTCGCCCTTTCCTGAACCCTGCTTGCATTTCAGGTAGTTCTTGTTCTAGGTATGGCTGTAGTCTCTTTTGAATAATCTTCAGTAGAATCTTGCTGGCATGTGGGATCAGAGCGATTGTGCGATAATTTCCACAGTCAGTTGGATCACCTTTCTTTAGTATTGGTATAAACACAGATCTTTTCCAGTCAGTTGGCCATGATGTTGTCTTCCATATTTCTTGGCAGAGCCTTGTAAGTACGGTAACAGCTGCATCAGATTGCTGCAATACTTCTATGGGAATGCTATCAATGCCTGGTGCTTTGTTCTTTGATAAGGCTTTCAATGCTGCTTCAACTTCTTCTTTCATCACCAATGGTTCCTGATCATAAGGTATAGGTTGAAACGGCTGTTGGTCCACTTGATCTTTATCATATAAAAACTCTGTATATTCCTTCCACCTTTTCTTGATCTTCTCAGCATCATTCAACATAGAACCTTGAGCATCTTGTAACATTCCAATTCGGGGCTGGAACTTTTTCTTTAACTCTCGCAGCTTTAGGAAAGCCGATCTTGTTCTTCCTCTAATAGTTTCTGCTTCTATTTCCTTGCAAGTGTCATTGTAGTACTTTTCCTTGTCCTGTCTTGCTGCACGTTGGAAATCTCTGTTGAGTTCTGCGATTGTCTTTCTTTCTCCTTTGGCTTTAGCTTCTCTGCGTTTCTGGGCAATTTTCAGAGTTTCTTCCGTCATCCATTTTGGCTGTTTTTGCTTTTTCACCTTTTGTAGAGACTTCTCGCTTTCTTCCAGCACAACCTTCTTGATGTCATTCCATAACTCTTCCGGAGCTCTGTCATTTGTATCTAAAGCAGCAAATCGATTTTGCAGGCAGTCTTTAAATTCCAGTGGTATATTCTCAAGGTCATATTTTGGTGCATTCATGAGTGGTTTGCTCTTTTTCAACTTTAGCTTGAGTTTGCATACTAGTAGTTGATGATCTGTACCACAGTCAGCTCCAGGTTTTGTCTTTGTTGATGTTACAGAGCTTTTCCATCGTTGACTTCCACAGATGTAGTCAATTTGATTTTTATACAATCCATTGGGTGAAGTCCATGTGTACAGTCGTCGCTTGTGTTGCTGGAAGAAGGTGTTTGAGATGAATAGATCATTGGTCTTGCAGAATTCTATCAATCTTTCTCCAGCTTCATTTCTGTTGCCAAGTCCATATTTTCCAACTACTTTGCCTTCTTCTTTGTTGCCAACTTTTGCGTTCCAGTCACCCATGACTATCAGGATATCCTGTTTGCATGTTCTGTCAATTTCAGCTTGTACTTGTTCATAGAACTCTTCAATTTCATTCTCTTCTGCAGCTGTTGTTGGGGCATATACTTGAATTATAGTTGTGTTGATAGGCAATCCTCGTAGACGAATAGAGATTAAGCGTTCGCTGACTGCATTGTATTTCATTACAGTTCTTGCAAGTTTCTTCTTTATTATAAATGCAACACCATTTCTTCTTTGTCTTTCATTTCCAGCATAGTAGACCATGTGATCATCTGATGCAAAGTGCCCGATGCCAGTCCATTTCAGTTCGCTGACACCCAACAGATCAAGTTGTACACGTTCCATTTCATTCTTGACCACCTCCAACTTCCCTTGGTTCATGCTTCGTACGTTCCATGTTCCAATGTGTAAGACATCTTTACAGCTTCTGACTCTCATTTCATGCGCAGCTACATCAGCAGTCAGACTTCCCGAGGGCTTTGATCCAACCACATCATAAATGCTGGCTTTACTCTGAAAAGTCTTCAGCTCTTCCCCAGTAGCTAGTTGAGTGCCTTCCGACCTGGGAGTCTCATCTTCCAGCACCATAGCACAATTTGTTTTGTTGTAACTATCCATTGGGTTTTCATGGCAAGATACAGAAGTAGATTGCCGGGCCTTCCTTCCGCGCAGTTTAAGTTTGGTGTTGTTGCCGTTGTCACAGAAATGTGATCCTCCGCCGTCAACACTATCCCATTCTGCTGCTGCCCAGATGGGTGGTTTGTCTTTGTCTGGCACCTCAGCTGAGACCTGTCCATCTTGGGAGACCCTGCCAGTAGTTAAACTACCGATAGTTTAGCTCTCAGCATCACTGATGCACGCAAGCCCTCACAGCACGACAAGGATAGCTCTCGACTTACTGTCAATGAATGGTGGAACCACGTCTGCTTATATAGTAAATATGAGCAGATACCTCAGAGAGCTATTCCCCATGCCCAAACTCACTCTCGCTTGTCTAAATGGCAGATGCTTAATGATTATGTACAATCTGCTCATTGTTCCAACATGCCTGTATAATGTGCACTCATCATGTTTCAGATCACCGTTAGGTTTTGTAACACAATAATGTAAGTACACGCCCGCTTCGGGAATGATTAGTTTTCTAGAGAAGAAGCAGTGGTGAGGGGGGTGGCAGGGGTTTACTTTGGTGTATGTATGACACTTTATGTATCTGTCTTTTAGCTGTATGTCTTCCTTTTCCTTTGTTGTTATAAAACGAAAATAAAGAATTTAAAAAAAAAAAAAGAAGACAAAGATCATGACAACTGGCATAATCAACAGGTTCATCGTTGAAGGAGAAGAAATTGAAATCGTGAACAACTTTAACCTACTTGGATCAACTATCAATAAAGAAGCAACAAGCAGTCAAGAAATCAGACGACGCATTGCTCTTGGCAGAATGGCTATGAAAGACCTAGATAAGATTCTCAAGAGCAGAGATGTCTCTCTCCATACAAAGATTCGACTTGTTCAAGCCATGGTATTTTCAATAACATCATATGGATGTGAAAGCTGGACAGTGAAAAAGACAGACAGGAAGAAAATTGATGCCTTTGAATTATGGTGCTGGCGGCGAATACTGTGTATACCATGGACTGCCCGAACAACAAACCAGTCGGTACTAGAAGAGATCAAACCTAAGCTTTCTTTAGAAGCTCAGATGACAAGACTTCGACTTTCATACTTCGGACACATCATGCGAAGAGAGAGATCATTAGAGAAAGACATCATGCTTGGCAAGATAGAAGGTCAACGCAAAAGAGGAAGGCCAGCAATGAGATGGATTGCTACAATAACAGCAGCTACGGGTACCAGTCTGTCAACAATGAGCCGCCTGACTGAAGACCGAACACAATTTAGGATAGCTATCCAGAGGGTCGCCATGAGTCGACTCCGACTCGACGGCACTTAACAACAACAACAAAAGATTTATTGTAAAGTTATGGCTACTTTATGCTCTACTTTAATAAGAGATTCGATAAAATTTAAAATTTTAATAAAGGATTCGATAAAATTTATCACAAAAATAATTTACACTGAGAGGGACCTTAATTGATATTTGCTCACGATTGGAGTTTGAGGACTGATAACAAAAGAAAAAATATCCTGTGTGACCACCTTTGTATAATAGATTTAAAGGCAATAAATGCCAGGCAAGTATTTCATTAATGACAGTGCTAGCTGTAGAGACGTAGAGAAAATGATTTAATCAGTAACCCTGTTTGTTCTAAAAAGTGGTGTGGCAAACTATTCTTGTATTGGTATAGTAACGTGGATGCACGGAGGATTTAACTCAAACTGTGTCATCATACAAACGCATGACTGGAACGCCAATCCTTTTATATGTAAGAATACTATACAAACAAAACATGGAAACTAAACTCACTTAATAGAACCGTGAAATAAATAACTAAAACAAATAAAAACAACATTAAGAGCACGATACTAAAACCGCGAGTTTAAATAAGTTAAGAAACATGAGAAGAACGCTGAGCTGAGAGAATAGATTGCACACTCGAAATGTACCGCGGTACTAAAGAAGGCACAGAAGTCTTTGGACTGGTTTATAGTTATACCTCTAGTGAACAGATATAAAGGACTTTTAGAAAAATAAATAAATAAATAAACTTCTAAAAATCGAACATATAAAGAACCTTGGAGCACTGCATATTACGGCTACCTGTTGCGATTGTGAAATCCAAACCGGAATCTGATTGAGAGAAGCTTTAAAACACCCACAGGAGGGTACTGTAAAAACAACAACATTAGAAACTTGTAGTTACTTTGTACAAAATGATGGCTTTGGTCATGTAAAAAATTTTTATGCTAAGAGAGACTTGAATAAGTACTTACTTACGATGAGCAGCAAAAACTATGACCCAATGTATTCCACTGGAGCGAGTGAAACTGTATGCTGTGTGTTGTATCTTAAAAACGCTACTTTTTCGTGCCAAAAGGGGCGGAGTTAACATCAGCCAATCGTTGTAGGGAGTGATGATCCTAATGACTAAAAAATGTGGATACTATCCTATAGCACTACCTATGTCAGTTTAGAAACCTCATGATAGTGCACCATGGGGTGCACTGCTCCCAACATCAGAGACTGTTTTTAAGCATAAACATTACTTAATATAATATATCGACAGTGACCTTGCTTAACCCTTATGTGACATAGAAGTTGGATACAGGACAACTAGCAGAAATGAAAAAGGTTATCCATCATGATTTATCGCCGGAAAATAAAATAAAACCCCCTAACATGTTACTATCTGATGAAATGTGACGGGACTATGCGAACTTATAAAAACACAGACAAATCTACCTCCTGATTGAGACCGTTGGGTTCCAAACTATTAAATTCATAAATAAAACGCTGTTCCAGTTTGAGGAGAGTTTTGTCTACATCACCCCCCCCCGCCAGTGGGGAAGGACTGTTTTTAAAACCACATATTTTAAGTCCTGTATTGAGTGTTGCATTTTTATCCAATGTGAAACTAGTGGGCGATCTAGGATCCCCCTTTGGAGACAACTTCTGTGTTCAATGATGCGTGTGCGCACCTGGCGCTTAGTTTTTCCAATATAGACCAAATTGCAGGGACATAGGATTAAATATATAACATTTTCTGTTTTGCAATTCGAGAAAGAATGGATGTATACCTTATGATTAGTAGTAGGATGAGTGAACAAGTTCTTAGCCGTAATGCTGTGCGGACAAACGGAGCAATTGCCACACTTGTAATGGCCTTTAACGTTAGGCAAGGGTTTGTGATATGTGAGAGCAGAGGGTACAAGAATGTTGGCCAAATTGGGGTTACGCTTGTAAGCCACCATTACTTTTTTGGAGGCAAAGACTGGAAGGGAGGCTAATATATACCATTCTTGTTTCAAAATCCTAGTGATTTCATTAGAGTAATTAGAAAACGTGAGGGGACAAACTACACAATCCGATGTATTGGCTTTATCTTTCTTTTTAAGAAGAGAACTCCAGTCAGTTGCACAAGCACGAAAAAACGCTTTTTTAATGCACTTTTTGGGATAGCCGCGCTGGCTGAATCTATGATTCATATCTGCTGCATGTGAAAATCTGATTCCCTGGTGCACAAGCGCTTGATTCTCAAAAACTGACTAGTTGGCAAATTATATTTCAGTGTAGTATTATGGAAACTATCGTATTTCAAAAAATTATTACGGTCTGTAGGCTTGCGGTACAGATCAGTAATAAAGGCATCTGTCCCTTTCTTAATTAAAATATCCAGATAGGCTATCTCAGTCTTGCTATACTGGCCTTCGAATTGTAAATTGGGATCCATGTCATTAAGCCACTGAAAAAACAATTGTAACGAGACTTCAGTGCCATCCCAGATCATTAAAACGTCATCGATATACCTCTTCCAGAGTCGTACATGTATCTTGAACGGATTGAGGCTGAGAAATTCTTTTTCAAAATTTGCTACGTACAAGTTAGCGACGTCCGGCGCCATGGACGACCCCATGGCAACCCCTTTGATTTGTTTATAAAAGACCCCTTTAAAAGAAAAATAATTCTCACACATGGCTATAGAGGCAAGTTGTGTAAAATAAAATGTCGGAATTCGTACTGGTTTCTCTCTTTGTATTAACATATTGGATAATACTTCTAAGGCAGCTGCTTGTGGGATATTGGTGTAAAGTGAGTTGATGTCTAAGGTAACCAAAAACAAGTTTTCGTGATATCCAGAAAAATCGCGCAACATATTGATGACGTGTGTGGTGTCCTGTACATAGGACTCTGCTAGCATGACAAAAGGTCTGAGGAAAACATCTAAAAATTTGGAAATCGGTTCCAGTAGGGAGCCAATAGCAGAAACTATTGGACGTCCCGGTGGGTTATCTAAGGATTTATGTATCTTAGGGAGTATATAAATCGTGGGAGTAATGGGATGGGAAACTGTAAGATAGGACACTTCCTTTGGAGTTAGGTAACCCGCTTCCTTCCCAATGTAAAGGAGAGTATCTATTTTTTGTTGCAAGGATGTTGTGGGGTCATCATAAATTTTCTCGTAAAATGCTTTATTAGTAAGTTGTCGCATAATTTCAGAGATGTAAGCTGTGCTGTCTTGTATGACCAGTGCTCCTCCCTTATCAGCAGGCTTTATTATTATTCCATTATTGCTGCAAAGATCCTGTAATGCTGCCTTTTCGGCCTTTGAAAAGTTATAAAACATCTTAGTTTTCTTCTTATATAATTCTTGAACTTTAGTTAATACTACCTTTTCATAGGCAACAATCAGAGGATCATAATTGGATGGGGGCATCCAAGTGGAAGGTTTCTTAACAACTGACACTTCATCCTGAACCTTATCTGTGCCGCTGAAATAATTGATGATCTTTAACTTCCTGAAAAACTTAAATAGCTCAACATGTGTGCTAAACTGATAATGCTTTTTAGTAGGCACGAAGGATAAACCTTTCTCTAAGACACTTTTCTCAAGTGCAGTAAGTTGGTGCTTGGATAAATTTACTATACCACTCACAAATCCCAGTCCAGTCGCCTCCTGGACATGAGTGGGTGATCTCTGTCTTGCCCTCGGTGAGGGGGAACCTGTAGTTGCCTGTGATGCATTTGTGGTTGATAAGGGTACTGTTGAAATCTCCGCCCACCTCCTTTCCAGAGAGAGTCTATCTGAAAAACCCGATGTGGGCTACGATGTTCATGGTGAGCGGATGGGGGAACGGCCGAAAAAAGAGAACCAGAGGGGTCTACGGGACGGTGAGTTTCTTTCGATTGACGTCGACACCTTTTCTGACTCCTTTCTACATTACTTTCTAAATTATCTAGTTTTAATTTTAATTTTGTTTTACATTGTATTTTTATGTTTATCATGCCTTGGTTGTGTTAATATTACATTATGTATTATTTTAATATTATGATTTTTTCTATTTTATAAGTCCCCCTGAGGAAGGCGCAAGCCGAAACGCGTCGGGGTTCTTCAATAAAAGGTTCTACTAGCCACTGTGGTCATCGTTGTGCTTCTGCTCGTTGTGTCCTCTGTGTTGTCTGCAGGAGCTTCGCTCTCCTTTGCCTTACAGAGCGGAGGTAAGCCACTGACGTAGCCTTCGCCCGAACACGATGGGCCGTGACCCGACTTTCCAATGAGAGGCCGGCTGCCTCGTAAGCCCAAGCGATACAGTCAGCAATCCAGATGGACAGAGTACGCTTGGAGACAGGGAGCCCCAACTTATTGGGGTCATAAGAGACGAAGAGCTGAACAGCCCTTCTGTGCTCCCGCGTACGGTCAAGGTAGAAGGTTAACGCCCTTCTACAGTCCAGGGTATGCAGGACCATTTCAGCTTGGCTGGAGGGTGGCCTGGGAAAGTAGGTCGGAAGCACCACCTCCTGGTTGATGTGAAAAGGGGAAACCACTTTGGGAAGAAACTTAGGGTGAGTCCGTAGGACTACCCGGTTCTTGTAGAACCTAGTGTAAGGAGGATCAGACACCAGGGCCTGCAGCTCACTAACGCGTCTAGCAGAAGTGAGGGCCACCAAAAAACAATGTTTTCCAAGAAAGAATACGAAGAGGACAGGTAGCCATAGGCTCAAAAGGCGGACAGGTAATCCGCTGTAAAACCACATTGAGATCCCAGTCCGGGGCTGGTGGGCGCAAAGGTGGTTTAAGGAGAAGAAGGCCTCTGAGAAAACGAGCCACTAGAGGGTGGCTAGAAAGAGGTCTGCCATCCACCGGCATGTGATGCGCAGAAAAAGCACTGAGGTGGACCTTGACCGAGTTGGACTTAAGTCCAAGATTGGAGAGCGAAAGCAAGTACTGCAAGACCACTGATGCTGAACAGGAGAAGGGATCTTGAGACTGCTGAGCACACCAGACGGAGAACCGACGCCACTTAAGAGCGTAGGACTTCCGGATGGAGGGCCGCCGGGAGGCCAAGACGACCTCCTCCACATAAGGAGGCAGGCGGAGGGGAGCAAGGACTACCCTTTCAGCAGCCAGGCCATCAGATGAAGGGACCGGAGGTTGGGGTGCAGGAGAGTCCCCTGATCCTGCGACAGGAGGTCGGGCTGGAACCCCAGAGGAAGAGGGGTGTCCACCGCCAGCTGCATTAGAAGTGGGAACCAAGGTTGTCTCGGCCACCGGGGAGCCACTAGAATCATCGAGGCTTTGTCTCTGAGAACCTTGAAGAGACACCAGCGGCATGGGAGGAAAGGCATATAAGAGGCCTGTGGACCATGGAATCAGAAAAGCATCCGCTGCTACTCTGAGAGGATGCGGCTGTCGAGAGCAGAATCTGGGAAGTTGCTGGTTCAGAGGACTGGCAAACAGATCCATGGTGGGGAGGCCCCACTTGAGAAAGATCCGCTGAACCACCATCGGATCCAGCCTCCACTTGTGTGGCTGGAGGATCCTGCTGAGCTTGTTGGCCAGGTAATTTTCTTGACCTGGGAAATAGACAGCTTTGAGGAAGATGCCGTGGTGGACGGCCCAAGAGCATAGTTTTTGCGCCTCCTGACAGAGAAGGGAGGAGCCTGTTCCGCCTTGTTTGTTCACGTAGAACATTGCAACCTGATTGTCTGTCTGTATCAGCACCGACTGGTGAGAAACCAGGTGAGAGAATGCTTTGAGCGCTAGGCGGATAGCTCTGAGCTCCAGGAAGTTTATCTGCTGAGCAGACTCCCAAGGAGTCCAGAGACCTTGAGTACATGTCCCTTGGCAATGTGCTCCCCAACCCAGGAGAGAAGCATCGGTCGTCAGGACCTGAGAATGCGGAGGGGGCTGAAAAGTCACTCCTAGTACTAGGTTTGGCAGATGAAGCCACCATTGTAGAGAAGAGACCAGCTGGTCGGAGATCTGTACGGAGTCCGCTAGGCTCCCAGTGGCCTGATGCCATTGTGTGCGAAGGCACCATTGAGCAGGTCGCATGTTCAGGCGGGCATTGGGGGTCACATGGACCGTGGAAGCCATATGGCCGAGCAGTCTCAGAAATTGCCTGGCCGAGACCAGGGCATTGCTGTGAAAGTGGCTGGCGAGATCCATGAGCCGCTTGGCCCTGTCCAGAGGGAGGAAGGCCTGCGCCTGAAGAGTGTCCAACCTGGCGCCGATGAATTCGAGATTTTGAGAGAGGAGCAAAGTGGACTTTTCGAAGTTTATGACAAATCCCAAGTGCTGGAGTAGAGTCACAGTGCGATGAGTGGCCTGAGTGGCCTCTTGGGAAGACTGGGCTCTGATGAGCCAGTCGTCCAGGTATGGGAACACAAAAAGGCCTTGAAGTCTTAGATAGGCCGCCACCACTGCCAGGCATTTGGTGAACACCCTGGGGGCGGAGGATAGGCCAAAAGGCAGTACTCTGTACTGGTAATGATTTCCTCCCACAACAAACCTGAGATATTGTCTGTGGTCTGGATGAATAAGAATATGAGTATACGCATCCTTTAGATCCAAGGAGCATAGCCAGTCGCCCTGCTGGAGGTAGGGCAGCAGGATTCCAAGGGTAAGCATCTTGAACTTTTCCTCTGCCAGGAACTTGTTGAGGTTTCGCAAGTCCAGGATGGGTCTGAGGCCTCCTGTTCTTTTTGGTACCAGAAAGTACCTGGAGTAAAACCCTTGACCCTTCAGGTGGTGGGGCACCGGTTCCACAGCCTGTTCCTGAAGGAGACTTGCTAACTCTTGAAGGAGTAAGTCCTTGTGCAGAGGGAGTCTCGGAGGCTCCCCTGGAAAGTAGGAGGGAGGTACCTGGTGAAAGTGAAGAAGATAGCCCTTCCAAACTATGTGAAGTACCCAGGTATCTGTGGTGATGTTGGATCACCTTTGGGCAAAGTGGACCAGCCGGCCTCCTGTGCTGAGAGAAACCAGCTGAGGGGGAGAGGCTATGCTGATGAAGTCAAAAACCCCCACCCTGCTGAGCAGGGGCCGGTGGTGCAGGCTTGGGGGCTTGCTGCCTACGGGACCCATTACCCCGTCCCTTGGCCTTCTTACCCTGTGGGGGAGCTGCTGTGGCCTGATACTGAGGGTAGTATTTATATGCAGCCGCCTTCCTCGAGTAAAAGGGCTTTTTCCCCGAGCCCTTCTTCTTCTGAGAAGGGGCAGAGGTCTTCCTTGAGAGACGAGTCCTGGTGAGAGTCTCGGTCTCGATCTGTGCAGCCTTCTCATCCATGGGCTTGCCAAAGAGGTTTTCACCTCTGCAGGGGACATCGACCAACTTGTCCTGCACCCATGGCTCGAGGTCGGACGTCTGAAACCAAGCCTGGCGGCGTCCACCGATGCCGGCTGCGGCTACTCGAGCCGATGCTTCAAAACCATCGTAGGCTGCTGGAGAGATAAACTTTGAGCACTCCCGAATACCAGTTGACAAGGTTTGGAACCTCTGCAAAGGTTCGTCGGAGAGACCAGCAGAGAACCCGGCTATTTCTTTAGCCAGGTCCCGGAGATACATGCCCATGTAGAGCTGGTAGGTCTGGACTCGACAAGCAAGCATAGAGCCCTGGAAACACTTCCTACCGAGGGCATCCAGGCTTCGGGCCTCCCTACCGGGGGGCACCGAGGAGTGCATTTTTTGACTCTTAAGTCTATGCATGGCCGATTCCACCACCATGGAATGGTGCGGTAGTTGTGCCTTTTGGAAGCTGGGGCTCTTGCGGACTCGATAAATGGAATCGACCCGCTTGCTTAACATCGGCGACGACGACGGGCTCTCCCACATGCGGAAGAGAAGTCGTTCCAGCATCGGAGGAACCGGTACAATAAAGGCCTCCTTCGGGGGAGAGTCATATTGGAGGGCATCGAGCTCTTCGACTCGAGGCTCCTCCTCGGGATCCGCAGGGAAGGCCAAGGCCTTGGCCATATCCCGCACGAAGTCCGAGAACCGGGTATCCTCCGGGGGGGGACCGTCTCCGAGGTTCGGACTCGGGGGAGTCCGATGGGACACACCGAGTCTGAAAGGAACCAGGTGACTCTTCGTCCTCGGATTCCCAGGCCGACTCCTCGGAGGTGGAGTCGAGCAGCTCCGGTCGGGCGGGCGTCGATGCTATCCGCCCCGACGCCGAGGGAGTCGGCGTCGATGACCTCGGTCCCGAACGGGAGGCCGAAGGAGACCGCGACCAAGGATCGACTCGAGCCCTCATGGACTCGAGGATCGGCTCGGTCTCCGGGGTCGACTTGGAGGTCGACGTCCCGGCGGTCAGGGCAGAAGCACCGGCGAGGCCAGCGATCAATGCCCGCTGATGGTCCATGAAGGCAGTCAGACTGCTCTCGAAGGCCGTCAACCTGAGTCCGAGCTCAGGAGACCCAGCAGCCCCCGACTCGGGCCCCGACGGTGTCGAGCCCGACGTCGGCTCCTTCGGAGGCGAGTCTACGAGGACAACAGTACTTACATGAGCGGGCAAGTCCATCTCGAGACGAGGATGTTTGGAAGGCCTCTCCACCTCCGAGGACCCGGGACGGGAATCGGGGCTATGCGACCTGGCCATCGAGGAACCAGGAGCGTCCACCGATCCCGCCCTTGCGGGTTTCTTCTTCCGATGATGTTTCCGGGTAGGAGACCCCCTTTCAGAGGAACTTTGACGATGCTCAGGACCAGAGTCCCGAGACGTCGAAGCCTCTGACGAGGTCCGAGCCCGGCCGGAGTCAGAGAAGATACGTTCCCGCTGATGCTGCCGACTCCTCAACGCTTTTGAGGACATTTTGCCACATGGACCACAGATCATCGGGTCATGATCGGGTCCGAGGCAGCGGAGGCAGAAGTCGTGTGTGTCGGTAAGAGACATGAGTTTCTTACAGAGGTCACACTTTTTCAACCCGCTGGCAGCCATCGGGGGAAAAAGGGCCCCTGCGAGGTCAAAAGACCGGGCTGCCAGTGAAAAAGTAAAAAGGCGCGAAATCTGTCACGAAGGACAAAAAACCGAAAAATAAAGAACGGACTCGCAACCGGCGTCACGGGTCCGGGCGGGAAAAGAACCGGCGTCAAAACCGAGAGAAAAAAGAGAAATAAAATCAACTTTTCTGCGGGGATTCACAAACAACGTCTGTAGGGCTCCGCAGAAAAAAGAAGACTGGGCAAGATGGCACCCTTGGGCGGGAAGAGGACCGCGCATGCGCGCTGCAATTCCCAAAGGCTTTCTTTGAAAGCTGGGGAAAATTGCTCCGCGAGGGCTCCGTCGGCGCCGACGTCACCCATATGTGAGGACTGACTTCCTGCTTGGTCCTGGAGAACCATATTTTCCTGCAAATAATGCGCACACATATAACGCACAGAAATGACACCATTCTGTTCAAGAGTTTTCGGATAATGCACCCACGTATATAATGTGCACACCCTTTTTGCGTTGACCATGCTGGGTATGAAACACAACTCATACGCCGCCAACTTCAAACTAAAAGTCACTGTGAGAGCGGACGAAACAAGCAATAGAATGACAGCGAGGAAGCTTGAGGTTAGAGAGACGTCAACTTATGAATGAAGAAAGAAGATAAAGGACCTCGAGAATATGAACTCCAGCAAACACGCATGTTGTGGGCCCAAAACAAAATGGCCTAAACTTGAGAATGACTTGAGAGACTGGATTCTCTTTAGTAGGAAACAAAATCAAACTCTCTCTAATGTCACAATTCAGATCAAAGAGAAGCTTCTGGCAAATGAAAGAGGAATCATTGATTTCACAGCGGGTTTCACCTGGATTTCTAGATTTATAAAAAGAAATGGATATTCATTGATAATGAGAACTACTGTAGGCCAGCGACTTCCAGATGACTGGGAGCAAAAGATGAACAACTTCAGAGATTTCCTTGAAGATGCATTCTCGGAACATGGTATCTCTGCAATGGACATTATAAATATGGACACGGTTCCAATGTCTTTCAACATCCCTGCAACCAGGACTGTAGCTGCTTCAGGTATGAAAACTGTAGCCATTACAACCATTGGGCATGAAAGAGCCTGCTTCACTGTAATCCATGGATGCACTGCGAGTAGAGTGAAATTAAAGCCAATGATAGCTTTCAAAAGTTACCATGATCCGCAAAAAAATGCCCTCCGGTAAGCGCTGTCCATTGCAATAGAAAGGGATTGATGGACTGTGGCCTTATGAAAATATGGGTTGATAAATCTTAGAAAACCAGGCAGAGGGGATTCTTCTCCAAGAGGTCCTTCCTAATTTTTGACATTATGACTGCCCACAAAGAAAAAAAACATTCAAAATTATATAAACTGCATTGGTGCCCATAAAGCTGAAACATCTGGCGGTCTTAACTTGCAAGCTACAGCTGACAGATATAGTGGTTAACCACCCACTCAAGACATTCGAGAAAAGAGTGGGACGAATGGATTCAGTCTGAGATTCACATCATCAGGAAGACTGAAGGAAGTCTGCAAGTGGGAGTCTTCTGCTTCAGGTAAAATAATGCCACAAACCATCTGCAACAGCTAGAGAAAGGCTGGGATTGTCTACCAGCAGAATAAGACACATTCGGATGCCAACAACGAAAGTGAAGATATCAATAGCAGTGACAATGACATCACTTCAGAAATCACAGAAGAGCATTTGCAGTTGGCTCTTAGTTATTTCAACGATGACAGTGAGGAGGGAACGGTATTTGAAAGGTTAGAGGAGTCCGATGACCACGTTGATTGGGCCTCATTTAGTTTAATTTACTCCAGGCAGGTAACCTCTGCTTTGGGTAAAACATCGAGACCTATGGATAGACATAAGAACATAAGATATGCAGTACTGGGTCAGACCAAGGTCCATCAAGCCCAGTATCCAGTTTCCAAAAGTGGCCATTCTAGGTCACAAATACCTAGCAGTTTTCCCAAAAGACACACAGGTTCCACAATGTTTGTAATAGGGCAAGCAGTAGATTATCTGGGTCCTCTTTAATAATAGTTTATGGACCTTTCCTACAGAAACTTGTCCAAACCTTTTTTTTTAACCCAGCTACACTAACAGCTTTTACTACATCCTCCATAACGAATTCCAGAGTTTGATTACGTGTTGAGTGAAAAAATATTTTTTCTTATTACTCTTAAATAGGTTACACTGTAGCTTCACTGCATATCCTCTACTCTTTCGACATTTTGCTGACATAAACAATTGATCCACGTTTACAATTTCCACTCCATTCATTAATTTATAGACGTCTATCATATCTCCCCTCAGCCGTCTCTTTTCCAAGTTGAACAGCCCTAACCTTTATAGCCTCTACTCATAGAGGTATCCTTTCATCCCCTTTACAATTTTTGTGGCTCTTCTCATTACCTTCTCCAATAACACTATATCCTTTTTAAGATACGGTGACCAGAACTGCACACAATATTCAAGGTGTGGTTGCACCATGGAAAGATACAGAGGCATTATAAATTCCTTAGTTTATTCCTTTCCTTATGATTCCTAGCAATCTATTTGCTTTTTTAGCCACCGTGGCACACTGGGCGAAGGGTTTCAACATGTTATCCACAATGCGCCTCAATCTTTTTCCTGGTTGGTGGTTCCTAATGTGGAACCTTGCAGCGTGTAACCATAGTTTGGATTGTTCTTTCCTAGGTGAAAAAATTTGCACTTGTCCACATTAAATTTCATCTGCCATTTGAACATCCAGGCTTCCAATTTATTAAGGTCCTCTTGCAATTTTTCACAATCCACAAAGGTTTTAACAACTTTGAATAATTTTGTGTCATCTGCAAATTTGATTACCTCACACATTATTCACATTTCCAGGTCATTTACGAATATATTAAAAAGCAGAGGACCCAGCACAGATCCCTGGGGTGCTCCACTTTTCACCTTTCTCCATTGGGAAAACTGGCCATTTAGCCCTACCCTCTGCTTTTTATCTTTTAACCAGTTCCTGATCAACAATACTACACTGCCTCCTATCCCATGACATATTAATTTTGTCAATAATCTCTCATGAGGGACCTTGTCAAAGGCTTTCTGAAAATCCAGATACATTACATCGCCCAACCCACCTTTGTCTACCTGTTCATTCACAGATTAGTAAGACAAGACCTTCCTTTGCTAAACGAATATTGGCAGTCTCCCATTAAGCAATGACTATTGTCACAGTGCTGACTCATTAGTGACCCCTATGGAGACAGAAGATAGTGCAGCTCAGGGAAATAATGACGTGCTGAGAAAGCACATGGTGGAAAGTTGCCAGGGGCAACGTAAGCAAGTGAGGTCACGAGCTTGGAAGACACCCTCAGCCAATAGGGAAGCCAGGGGATTTTCACCTGACTCTAATCAGCTAGGGAGTGGTGCAGCTAGGAATTACCTAAATAAACCTAGCTCACAAACAGTTAAGCAGAGCAAGAACAAGACGAGGGCTGAAGAGCTTAAGCGCAAGACCGGGAAGGTACAGCTTAAGAGCCAAACCAGGAGCCAAGATAGGAACTGGAGAGAAACCCAGAGAAGGAACTGGTTACAGGAGGAGGACGAGAGGAGCTGTGGAGAGAGCGTGTCAGAGTACCCCATTGGAAGCTTGAGTGGACGTCTGAGTGAGTCTGAAGAGTGCTTGAATGAAAGGTACAGACAGCGTGACACAGCTAAGGAAAGTAAATGTAACAGCCCAGCGTGGAGCAGAGATAAGAAAGAAAAGGTACAAGCCAGGAAGTTTAATCCCAGTGCAAGAAGGGGAGCAGAGATACTCCTGTACCCTTTTTATAAGCAAAGTAAAGGCTTTTTACCTGAAGAAGGGACACACTCTGCAAGGTACGTGAGACCTAGAGTTTTCCCAAGGGCTGCCGTCAGGAGTTCCAGCTGGTTATCAGTTCCTACCTAGAGCTCAGAGCAGGGCCAATTCCACCTAATAGTGGGGCAGAGCAATTCCTCAACCTGTTTCACAGAGGTCAGCAGAGGGGAGGCTCCTATTACCACAACAAGAGTGATTTTGGTAAACACCCACAGTTTTCCTCTAGCAAAGGAGAACGACGTCACAGCCAGGACGGGCTGTTTGCTGAGTCCACACAGAGGGAGAGTGCAGAGGGATTGATTCCTGATGTGGAGCCAATGCAATGTGATTTACCTATGACTGAAGATACTATAGAAATGGACTGTAGTCTTTCTGTAGCAGATGATATAATATCTCTCAGATAAAAAGGAATAAGCAGCCTGCCAAGGCAAAGCAAGGCCTTATTCACAGTGGCTACAAGCCTATGTTAAAGTACTTTTTCTGTTGCTGAAAGAAAGCTATTTTGTGTTCCATTTTTGCTTTCTGTTTCACCCAAGAAGGGTTTTTGTTTGTTTTGCTGTAAATATTTGAATATCCTAATTGGGAAGGGAAATAAAGCCCTATTTACCTTATTCGGTTGTCCACAACTATTTTTGTGTAATCTGGCAGCAGCTACAACTACCAAGAGGCCAGTTACACAGGGGTCTAGTGCAATACCAAAGCTCACCGGTAGGTGCACCATGAGGGCCCGTGACACTATCTATATGCTCGATAATTTTGTTCTTTATAATGGTTTCTACCATTTTTCTCTATATTGACCTAACACTCACAGGTCCGTAGTTTCCTGGATCATCCCTGTAACTCTTTTTAAAAACTGGCGTTACATTGGCCATTCACCAATCCTCAAGTACTACAGATGATTTTAATGATAGTTCACAGATTACTAATAGTTTGTCTGCAATCTTCAACACCCTTGGATGTATACCATCCGATCCAGGTAATTTGCTACTCTTCAGTTTATCAAACAGTTGTAATACATCTTCCTGGTGTATCAATATTTCTTTCAATTCTTCGGCAGCATCGCCTTTAAATACCATTTCAGTCAGAAGAATGTAAGCACATAAGATATGCCATACTGGGTCAGACCAATGGTCCATCAAGCCCAGTATCCCGTTTCCAATAGTGGCCAAAAGTCATAAGTACCTAGCAGTCTCCCTAAAAGACACAGGTTCCTCAAAGCTTGTATTGGGTCAAGCAGTGATATCCTGGGTCCCTTTTAATAATGGTTTATGGACCTTTCCTCCAGGAACTTGTCCAAACCTTTTTTAAACCCAGCTACACTAATAGCTTTTACTACATCCTCCGGTAACAAATTCCAGAATTTGATAACACGTTGAGTGAAAAAATATTTTCTCTTATAAGTCTTAACTAGGTTACCCTGTAGCTTCATTGCATGTCCCCTAGTCTTGGGTAAGCTAGAGTATTAGGTTTCAAATGTTCAGTCTGCTGGAGTGGCAAGTATCCAGAATAGTCTGTCACTGCATCAGCAGATTGAACTTTAGGAAAATTCCATGTGTAATAAAAACTTAATTATCTTTCTCCTATTATATTGCTTCAAAAGTATTTTAAAGCAGTCCTGAAAATGGTGATACAATTTTTACTGTGAATGCTTATTGCTGTTGTCAAGTGCCATCGAACTGGTGTTGACCCAAGGGGACTCTCTGGATAGTGGTCATAACCTGTGTTCAGTCTTCAGTCAGGCGGATCACTGACAACAGATTAGCACCCATAGCTGCTTTATTGTATTGATCCATTTCATTGCTGGCCTTCCTCTTTTGCGTTGACCTTCTACCTCGCCAAGCATGTCATCTTTCTCTAATTATCTCTCTCTTCTTCATGATATGTCCAAAGTATGAAAGTCGAAGTCTTGTCATCGGAGCTTCTAAAGAAAGCTTAGGTTTGATCTCCTCTAGTACTGACTGGTTTATTCTTCGGACAGTCCATAGTATACTCAGTATTCGTCACCAGCACCATAATTCAAAGGCATGAATTTTCTTCCTGTCTATCTTTTTCACTGTCCAGCTTTTGCATCCATATGATGTTATTGAAAATACCATGGCTTGAACAAGTCCATTCTTTGTATGGAGAGAGACATCTCTACTCTTGAGAATCTTATCTAGGTCCTTCATAGAGATTCTGCCAAGAGCAATGCGTCGTCTGATTTCTTGACTGCTTGTTGCTTCATTATTGATAGTTGATCCAAGTGGGTTAAAGTTGTCCACTATTTCAATTTCTTCTCCATCAACAATGAACTTATTGATTTTGACAGTAGTCAGGATCTTTGTCTTTTTTACATTAAGATGCAGGCCCATTTTAAGACTATGTTCCTTGATCTTGAGAAGCAAAAGTTTAGGATAGTCTTCACTTTCAGCCAGTAATGTGGCATCATCAGCATAGTGAAGGTTGTTGATGAGTCTCCCACCAATATTCACACCTCTGTTGTCTTCATACAGTCCTGTTTCTCTGATGATTTGTTCTGCATATAAATTAAACAGGTAGGGGAAAAGTATACAGCCTTATCATACACCTTTGCTGATTTTAAACCATTCTGTTTTTCCTGTTTGAACTGTTGCTTCTTGATAAATGTAAAGGTTATGCAAGAGATCAGGTGATCTGGTATACCCATGCTTCTTAATGTGGCCCAGTTTCTCATGGTTTACACAGTTAAAAGCCTTGCTGTAGTCAATAAAACACATATAGATATGTTTTTGGTATTCTTTAGTCTTTTCAAGGATCCATCTCACATCCATGATGATGTCTCTCGTTCCGCGCCCTTTCCTGAACCCTGCTTGCACTTCAGGTAGTTCTTGTTCCAGGTGTGGTTGTAGGCTCTGCTGAATAATCTTCAATAGAATCTTGCTGGCATGTGGGATCAAAGCGATTGTTCAATATTTTCCACAGTCAGTTGGATCATCTTTCTTTAGTATTGGTATAAACACAGATCTTTTCCAGTCAGTTGGCCATGATGTTGTCTTACAAGGCTCTGCCAGGAAACTTGGAAGTATGGTAACAGCTGCATTAGACTGCTGTAATACTTTTATGGGAATGCCATCAATGCCTGGTGCTTTGTTCTTTGATAAGGCTTTCAATGCTGCTGCTGCTTCATCTTCTTCTTTCATCGCCAATGGTTCCGGATCATAAGGTACATGTTGAAATGGCAGTTGGTCCACTTGATCTTTATTATAAAATAACTGTATATTCTTTCCATCTTTTCTTGATCTCAGCATCATTCAACATGGATCCTTGAGCATCTTGTAACATTCCAATTTGAGGATGGAATTTTTTTCTTTAACTCTCAGAGCTTTAGGAAAGCCGATCTTGTTTTTCCTCTAATAGTTTCTGCTTCTATTTCCTTGCATTCTTCATTGTAATACTTCTCCTTGTCTTGTCTTGCTGCACGTTGGAAATCTCTGTTGAGTTCTGCAATTGCCTCTCTTTCTCCTCTGGCTTTAGCTACTCTGCATTTCTGGGCATTTTTCAGAGTTTCTTCGGTCATCCATTTTGGCCATTTTTTCTTTTTCACCTTTTCTAGAAACTTCTCACTTTCTTCCAACACAACCTTCTTGATGTCATCCCATAACTCTTCTGGAGCTCTGTCATATGTATCTAAAGCAGCAAATCAATTTTGCAGGCAGTCCTTAAATTCGGGTGGTATATTCTCAAGGTCATATTTTGCTACTTTCATGAGTGGCTTGCTCTTTTTCAACTTTACCTTGAGTTTGCATACTAGTAGTTGGTTATCTGGAGCAAAGTCAGCTCCAGGTTTTATCTTTGTTGATGTTATACAGCTTTTCCATCATTGACTTCCACAGATGTGGAAGGAGTAGCCTAGTGGTTGGGGCAAGGTACTTCAGGCCGGAAGGTCGGTGGTTCAAATCCCACTAGAGGACAGCAACCTTGGGCCGGAAGGACTGGGGTTTCTAGTCCCACAGGTGCTCCTTGTGGTCTTGGGCAAGCCACTTAACCCTCCATAGCCCATGCTCCCTGTAAAATAGTTATCTCCAAGTTATAATACCCTGTTCAATGTAATTTCAGTTTGTTCAATGTAAACCGCACTGATGCAGAATAGCGCGGTATATAAGAGAATGTAAATAAATAAATAATTTGATTTTTGTACAATCCATTGGGTGAAGTCCATGTGAACAGTCACCGCTTGTGTTGCTGGAAAAAGGTGTTGGTCTTGCAGAATTCTATCAATCTTTCTCTGGCTTCATTTCTGTTGCATAACTTTATGTTAATTATACTAACATTGACGTTCCTTGTAAAACAAACTTGCTTTGTTAATTGTTGTTCTCTGTAAACCGCAACTGAACTATGGAAGATGCGGTATATAAATGTGTATAAATAAATAAAATAAATAAATAAAATATTTTCCAACCATTTTGCCTTCTTCTTTGTTGCCAACTATCAGGATATCCTGTTTGCATGTTCTGTCAATTTCAGCTTATACTTGTTCATAGAACTCATCAATTTCATCCTCTTCTGCAGCTGTTGTTGGGGCATAAACTTGATTTATAGCTGTGTTGTTATTCCTCGTCGACGAACAGAAATTAAGCGTTCACTGACTGGCAAGAACTGTAATAAAATACAATGCAATTTCTTCTTAATTATAAATGCAACACCATTTCTTCTTTGTCTTTCATTTCCAGCATAGTAAACCATGTGATCATCAGATGCAAATTGCCCGATGTTAGTCCATTTCAGTTCACTGACACCCAACAGATCGAGTTGTACACGTTCCATTTCATTCTTGACCACCTCCAACTTCCCTTGGTTCATGCTTCATATGTTAGACATCTTTGCAGCTTCTGACTCTCATTTCATGTGCAGCTACATCAGCAGTCAAACATTCCAAGGGCTCAGCTCTTCCCCAGTAGCAGTTGAGTGCCTTCCGACCCGGGGGACTCATCTTCCAGCATTATAGTGCAATTCATTCTGTTGTGACTATCCATTGGGATTTCATGACAAGATATGGAAGTAGATTGCCAGGCCTTTCTTCCACACAGTTTAAGTTTGGTGTTGTTGCCATTATCACAGAAACGTGATCCTCCTCCGCCACCAACACCGTCCCATTCTGCTCCTGCCCAGATGGGTGGTTTGTCTTAGTCTGGCACATCAGCTGAGACCTGTCCATTTTGGGAGGCCCTGCCAGTAGTTAAGTTACCGATAGCTTAGCCCTCAGCATCAATGAGGCACACAAGCTACAAACCAAGTGAGGGGAATGCTTATTATTTGCTATAGTTTATTATATTTGAAGTCAATCTAACTATAAACTTCTGATCGGGCCATTGGGACCCCACAGGACTCCATCAATTTGTCACATTTTTTGGAAGTCAATTGACGAGATTCCCACTCAAGCCACTTTAGTAGCATCTTATTTCTGAGTCTCAGAAGGCTCAAGTTATGAAATTATATTTCCACTATAAGCAATTGTCCTCCTTTGGGCAAAAAATAATGATTTTTCACATTTCAAGGATTACCCAATTAAGGCGTAAAGGTTTTCTTGAATTGATTGCAGTGGGAGCTATTTTCTTTTTACAATTTCCTTGCTAATGTTTGGTCGGGCTGCAAGGGGACCAGTTATGTTTTTAAGGACCTCCTGAAGCTTGAGGAATCTGTGAAGAGCAATGAGTGATTTGGCCCTGGTCGTGACGGGTAGTCTGTTTCTTGCTTCTTTTTTTTGCTATTTTTTATGTTTTTGGTGTAGGAATGAGTCCAGCCTTTGTTGTTCATAACTTTTTTTTCCAGGCATGTCATTTAATCCTTTCTCCATGACATGGTCTACTTTTAACTGATGGGTTCAGTACATAAGATATGCCATACTGGGTCAGACCAAGGTCCATCAAGCCCAATATATTGTTTCTAACAGTGGCCAATCTAGGTCAAAAGTATCTAGCAGTTTCCCCAGAAGACACAGGTTCCACAATGCTTGTATTGTGACAAGTATTGGATTTACCGGGTCCCCTTTAATAATAGTTTATGGACCTTTCCTCCAGGAGCTTGTCCAATCCTTTTATAAATCCAGCTACACTAACAGCTTTTACTACATCCTTCGGTAACAAAATCTAGAGTTTGATTGCACGTTGAGTGGAAACATATTTTCTCTTATTAGTCTTCAACAGGTTACACTGTAGCTTCATTGCATGTCCCCTAGTCTTTCTACATTTTGATGGTGTAAACAATCGATCTATAATTACCCATTCCACTCCATTCATGAATTTATAGACGTCTATCATATCTCCCCTCAGCCGTTTCTTTTCCAGGTTAAAGAGTCTAACATTTTTAACCTCTCCTCATAGGGGTATCCTTACATCCCTTTTACCATTTTGGTGGCTCTTCTCTGTATCTTTTCTAATTCTGCTATATCCTTTTTAAGATATGGCGACCAGAATTGCACACAATATTCAAGGTGGGATCACACCATGGAACGATACAGAGGCATTATAATAACCTTTGTTTTATTCTCCATTCCTTTCCTTATGATTCCTAGCATTCTATTTGCTTTCTTGGCTGCCGCTGCAAACTGGGCAGAAGGTTTCAACTTGTTTTCCACGATGACGCCTAAATCTTTTTCCTGGGTGGTTGTTCCTAATGTGTAACTTTGCATCGTGTAACCATAGTTTGGGTTGTTCTTTCATAGGTGCATAACTTTGTACTTGTCCACATAAAATTTAATCTGCCATTTGGATGCCCAGACTTCCAATTTATCAAGATCCCTTTGCAATTTTCCACAATTCTCATGAGTTTTAATAACTTTAAAAAGTTTTGTGGCATCTGCAAATTTTATAACCTCACTTGTTATTCCCATTTCCAGGTCATTTACGAATACAGGTGCACCTACGCTTGCCATCGTGCTGGGCAGACTAGATGGACTATGCTGGTCTTTATCTGCCGTCATTTACTATGTTACTATGTTAAAAAGCAGAAGACCCAGCACAGATCCCTGGGGTACTCCACTATTCACCTTTCTCCACTGGGAAAATTGGCCATTTAGCCCTACCCTCTGCTTTCTTTTAACCAGTTTCTGATCCACGATAGTACACTGCCTCCTATCCCATGACTTTTTAATTTCACTAAGCGTCTCTCATGAGGAACCTTGTCAAAGGCTTTCTGAAATCCAGATATACTACTTCGTCCAACCCACCTTTGTTTACCTGTTTATTTACATCATGTTTTATGATAAGTTGTGTGAACATCCTTTTTTTCTGTATTTTCTTTGATGTTCCTATTGTAAAAATTGGAAACTTGATAAATAAAAAAAATATTATATTTGTTGGAGTTTTATATTGCAGGAGCTTGAAATGTCACTATTGTTTCGCCAGTTTGTTTGAAAAATCTTAAAAACCTCAGCACAATAAATTTACTTTTGTTTGAGGCACAGTTAAATGATCTCCATTTTCACTTTCCCTATTTTATTCCACGCTTCTCTTCCCTCATGCCTTTCTCTCCCCTCCCTGCTTTCCCTAGGCCATCAGCTAAGGAAGAAGGTGAGAGCCAACCTTCCCCTATCAGTGCTGCTGCCAACAAGGTGCACCAAAAAGCTTAACAAAATTGCTTTTCTCCAGCAAGACCCTACTTTGTGGTCACTGTGGAGTATGGAAACAACAATAGTTTCTCTGGAGATCAGAGAGGGATTCATGCATAAAGAAAAGTAAACTTAAAAGATACCAAATGTGTACTAAAATAAGCAAAATCTGATTCTTAAACAAATGAGTATGCCAAAAATTCAAGTAAAAAATCCAAGTTAACAGCATATTTGTGGAACCAAAATTTTCAGTTGTACCGTAACATGCCTCTTTCTTTACATTCACAGAAGCAAACAGTTCTCTTTAGGGGAAATGTAAAACAGTTAAGTTTCAGGCTTCCTTTCCCATTTTCAATACAAGAGCAACAGGTAGCTCATCCTATATATAATCACTACTATGAATTTAACTATTCCTTTTCTTTCCAAAAACTCGCCTTAGTATTCCACTATAGTTAGTTTGTTTACTTATTTAGTGAAATATATTTATTATTTTCCACCAATGTAAAGATTAAATACAGGTAAGGAAAATCGAAAACAACCATCAACCAGATACAATACATCAAGGCAATTAAACATAAAATGATATAGTCCACATCATGGGAGCAAGACTAGATAATTAATTAAAACAAAAACAAAATCAAAACAGAAACCAGAGCCAAATATATGGCCCACTCTTTAAAGGGGAAAATGATAATCAGACTACATTATCCCCAACCAAACCCTGTCTATCAGTCAAAACTTTCTCCAAATGCATTACATCAGCAAAAATAAAGGAAGCACCGTCATAGTTGATGATGCATTTACAGGGAAACCTTAAGAAAAACGTGGCACCCAACGCAAGCACACGAGACTTCAAAGATAAAAACTGCCTGCGGCGCAGTTGGGTGGCACGTGATATATCAGGGAAAATATAGACTACCTGCCCACAAAACTTAACAGCTTTCACACGAAAGTATGCTTTAAGTATACGCTGCTTAGTCACCACAGAAGGAAAGGTGACCAGCAGGGTAGACTGTAAGGAAATAATCTCTAGGGAATCTTCAATAAAGGCAGTGAGATTAGAAATAGAGGGGGTTATCTCATCCAATTCACCTTCCGCTGAGTTAACCTTTTTCAGAGATGGGGGGATATAATAAATCTGAGAAACATCAATAACATCAGATATAGCCAATATTTCTTTAAGATACTTATCTAACAAAATCTTAGCAGATAGCAATGGGGATTGAGGAAAATTTAGAAACCTGAGATTACACACCCTCATAGAATTTTCAAGCGATTCCAATTTCGAATGCAAAAACAAAAACAAAGAATCCTTAATACCGGCAGCACTAGCCAAATGTAGAGGAACTATCTGAGAATCTATTTTAGAAAAAGCTAAATCAATGGAAGACACTCTTTCATCCAGATGCTGTAAGGCCACTACAGCATCTTGGGTGAAAGTGCATAAAGAGTTAAATTTTAAGGACACTTTCGAATCGATACACTTTAAAGCACCCCACACATCCTTTAAGGTTACCTTTGCTTCCGAAGTTAACTCTGGGAGCTCTAAACAAACCTCCGAGGTTAAACATTGAACTGGCATAGGTAAACTCATCCCACGTTTCGAGTCTCGATCTGCCGAAGCAAAAGATCCAGGAGGGGCAGAAAAAGCTGACCCTGGGCAAGGAGGGGGAGATCTCCCATTGGGGCTCAAAGAGACGCCATCGGGAGAGGACTGAGCCAAGGGGGAAGGGAGAGTAACTAGATGTTTATCCATGGGGCCGACTGGTTTAAACCCTCCAGAATTGGCCCCAGAGCTCTTATTGCCCGCTTTAGCTTTCCTCTTACCCATGACAATATAAAAAAGAAAAACAAAATAACAATGCTTATCTGGGGAGGGGATTCACACCACCGAGCAACAAGAACTTCACCACCTCGCTGCTGCATAGGGCACAATAACGCCGAAACTCAAGGCGTCAAGATGGCGTCGAAGGGGCGTCGAAGGGGCAGTACCTGCCCCTTTAGACACGCCCCTTCAGACACGCTCCGCGGTCGCAGAACGCCTAAAGATATAAAGGGAGCACAAAGCCCCTCAGTGGGAAAGACTGTCCCGGGCGTGCCTGCCCAATTTCAAAGCAGCAATGTCACCTCCACCGGGTCAGTCCGATAGTCTCAGGACGCAGTCTCCACGGCCAGCTCCCCTCACTCCACTCTCCAATCTCGCTCCAAGGGCACGATATTCCAGCAGGCTTTTAAAGCTCCTTCAAGGCCCCTCAGGGGGAAAGACTGTCCCGGGCGTGCCTGCCCGATTTCAAAGCAGCAACGTCACCTCCACCGAGTCAGTCCAATAGTCTCAGGACGCAGTCTCCATGGCCAGCTCCCCTCACTCCACTCTCCAATCTCGCTCCCTTGTTTACTTATTTATTTATCTATCTAACTTTTTTTCTATACTATCATTCAAGATTTATCAAAGTGGTTTACATTAAACATGTTTTACATAAAACAAGGTACAGTATCAACTTTTAATGTTGGAACATTAAGCAGCTAACTAGGGGGGATGGGGTCAGTGGGGCATAAAAATTATTTACAACTTAATCAAAACTAGGCCAATATATATTGTTGTCGAATTGGTGGTTAGGTGTCTGAACCAAAATATTCCATGAAGAGGTAGGTTTTTAGTATTTTTCAGAAATCAGCTATATCTTCTATTGTTCTTAGTTTAGCTGGCAATGAGTTCCACAGTGATGGACCACAGACTGAGAAAGGTCTTAGTCAGGTTGCTTGAGAGCTTCTTGCCTTATGGGTTGGTATGGTGAGGAGGTCTTGGTGTCGTTGTCATCTTCTAATTCTAGTGCCTGTAGATTTCCAAATGAGAACGTGTAGGCGGTCAGCCATCTGGTTTAGTATAGTTTTGTAGATGATCATAATGGCCTTGTATTTAATTTGAGCTTGTAGGGGTAGCCAGTGTAGATTTTTGAGTACTGGAGTGATGTGTTTCTGTCATGGCATCCTTGTCATTAGTCAGGCTACAGTGTTTTGGGCTAGTTGCAAAGGAAGGAGAGTGTGTTTCAGGAGGCCTTGTAAAACTGAAATGCAGTAGTCCAAGTGTGTGGTGATTATGGCTTGACAAACAGTTTGGAAATGATTGTAATCTAGCAGTGGGTGGAGGATATGCAGGATTTTCATTTTGTAGTATGCAGAGGATGTAAGTTTCTTAATGTATGTCTGAAGAATCAGTCAATAATCTAATATGACCCCAAGATATTTGACTTCCTGCTTTAAGCGGAGGGTGATATTGTTGATCTGGATCGTTTGTGGAGGTGAATAGGATGTGTCTCTGGTGATGATCAGGACCTCAATATTGTTACAGTTGATTAGTAGGTTGTGGTCTTTTAACCAGCCTGTGATTGACTTGAAGCATGATTGTACAGGTGAAAATTCTGAATTCTTGGTGTTGAAGGTGACATATAGCATTAGGTCATCAGCGTATAAGTGGTAGTTCATGTTATGGCTCTGAATGAGTTTGCAAACTGGTTTTAAGTACAGACCGAATAGTAAGTAATGCTGAGAGGGAGGATCCCTGGGGTATGCCATTCTGCTAATTGGTTTGGAGGCTTTATCCTTTATCTTTTCTTGTTGCATTCACTCTATCAGGTAAGACTGGAACCATGACCAACTAACCAACTAACCAATCTCAATCACTACCCAAACTAAGAACATATCCTGTTATGTATACTTGTAAATACTCTTGTAAATACTCTTGTAAATAGTTGCAGAAATGACGTCCCATGTTTTATCCAAGTTCTCTGACCTTGTTCTCTGTAAAACCTAACAGTTTGTTGTTATGGTATGTTGTTATATTGTGAACCGCGCTGATTCTGAATAGAGCGGTATATAAGAGCCTGTAATAATAATAATAATAATAATGAGAAGGGAGTGCGGCTTATTTCTATGGCCTTCAGCCGATCTAAGAGTTTATTATGGTTTATGAAGCCGAATACAGATGCTATATCTATGAATATGAGGATGAATCCTTGTCTGGCCTATTACATTCCTTTGAGTAGCATGTTTATGAGTGATGTGAACAGTGTTTCAACACTGTTTTGGTCTAAATCTACGTTGTTGTGTGTCCTAGGGGGCTGAAGTGTTTATGAAGTCTTGTAGCTTAGTTGCTATTATTTTCGCTAAAAGGGGATGCTAGAAATGGGCCTGTACGAGGAGGGTGAGTTAGTGTCTGCTGTGGGGTTTTCTTGGTATGGGTCTGATGGAGGTAATGTTTAGGCTGGGGAGAGTGATAGGTTTAGGATTCAGAATAGCATGCGGGATAGTTCTTGTCTGGCTATTTTTATCCATTAGGTAGGACATGGGCCCAGAGGGAATGTAGTAGCATTTAGCATTTTTATGATTTGGTCAAGAAGTTTTTCTGAGATTGGCTCGAATGAGGTCCACAGCTGAGTGTTTCATGTAGTGTTCAGTAGTGGCTGGCTTGTTACCAAGCTATAACTGCAGGCAGTTTGTTTGTTCTGAAGGTATGTGGTAAAGTCATCTGGGTGTAGTGCTGAAATATTCTGTGACAGTGGATCTCTTGTGCAGGGGCGGCTCTATAATGAGGCGAAGTGAGGCGGCTGCCTCAGGCGGCAAAGTTTTGAGTGCGGCAAAAATGCCCACAAAACAGCTGCCTCAGTTTGCCTTAAAAAAAAAAAAACCCAAGTGCACAAGTTGTTGCCGCTGCCGAGTCCACTTCTCGGCAGCGGCAGACTGGCATTGCCTTTCCTATGGCAGCCGCGGCGCCTGCTTCTTAGAGCCGCGACTGTGCTGCTCCTAGCGATGGTTGTCCATTTAAACCAACTTCATACTGGTGTGGAGCCTTTGCCGCCACTGTGAAGGAACCCGTGCAACTGGGTCCCGCCCCAAAAGGAAGTACTTCCTTTGGGGGCAGAACACAGTTGCACGGGTTCCTTCACAGAGGCGGCAAAGGCTCCGCACCAGTATGAAGTTGATTTAAACCCGGTGTCTCAAACAGGTGGCCCGCGACCGAGAGGAAACTAAAAAAAACCCAAAAACCCTGGCTTCTGCCGCTGCTGCTGCCGCCATGACAGCGGCAGAATCAACCATCCCGCGGCCCCTTCTCATCTGCCCGGCAGAGCCCTCAGCTCCATCAGCGGCAGCTTTCAGGGCCGCAGGCAAAGAGAGAGTTTCTCTCTTGCGGCTCTGTTAAGCATGCCGGGGCTGAATCAGCCCCAGCAGGCTTAACAGAGCCGCGAGGGAAATACTCTCTTCGCGGCTTGAAAAGCCCACTGCTGATGGAGCCGAGGGCTCTGCCGAGCAGACGGGGAGGGGCCGCGGGACAGTTGATTCTGCCACTGCCACGGCGGCAGCAGCAAAAGCCAGGGTTTTTTTTTAAATTTTTAATTTACCTGGGCTGATGGGGGGAGAGAGGTTAGGACTGGTAATGGGGGGGGGGGGGCTAAGACTGAAAATGGGGTGATGGGGGTTAGGACTGAAAATGGGGTGATGGCGGGTTAGGAATGGAAATGGGGTGATTGGGAGGGTTAGGACTGGAGGTGGGCTGATTGGGGGTTAGGACTGGTAATGGGCTATGGGGGGCTAAGACTGAAAATGGGGTGATGAGAGGGTTAGGACTGAAGTGGGCTGTTGGGGGGCTTAGGACTGGTAATGGACTGGGGGGGGGTGCTAGGACTGGAAATGGGCTGAGTAGAAAGGGGGGCTTGAACTGCAAATAGCTGATGGGGAGGGGGGCTTGGAATGGAAATGGGCTGTGAGGGGAGGGAGCTAGAACTGGAAATGGGCTTAGTAGGGTGGGGGAGCTAGGACAGGAAATGGGCAGATGGAGGGGCTAGGATAGGACTGGAAATGGGCTGTTGAGGGGTGCTGAGATTGGAAATGGGCTGTGGTGGGGGCTTGTATTGAAATTGACTCATGGGAGGGCTAGAACTGGAAGTAGGCTCATGGGGGGCTTGGATTGGAAATGGGCTGTGTGGAGGGGAGCTAGGATTTGACATTTATTTAGACAGTTTTGTATACCGCCTTGTCCTTCAATCAAAGCGGTCACAACACAATTGGGGGATACATTTAACACATGGGGATATGAAACACATACACTAATACTTACAGGGAACATGGGCAATGGAGGGTTAAGTGGCTTGCTCATGACCACAAGGAGCATCTGTGGGACTAGAAACCCCAGTCCTTCATGGGCTGATAGTGGGGCTAGGAAAGGACTAGAAATGGGCTGATGGGGGGCTGGGATTGGAAATGAGCTGATGGAGGGCCTCGAATAGGACTGGAAATGGATGGGGGAGCTAGGACTGGAAATGGGCTGAGGGTGGGGCTAGGATAGGACTGGAAATGGGCTGATGAAAGGGATTAGAAGGGCGCAGATGCTGGGTGGGGCTGGAACTAGAAAGGAGCTAATGTTGGGGGAGGATTAGAATGGGATGGGGCTGGGAGAGTGAAATGGAGAGGGGAAAAATATTTTGTGTGGGAGGGAAGAAAAATCTACAATTGGCCGGGTATTGGGAGAGTAAATGGGGATTGAGGATGGAGGGGGAAAATTTGAGTGGATGAAATAGGAATGAGGAAAGAGAAAAAGGAGAAAGATTAGTATGTTAAAGCAGATGTAGAGAGAGAATGGAAAAAAACTAGAAGAGAGAAGAAGGGACAAATGGACAGCAGACGATGGAGAGTTAAAAGAAGACACGAAGAAACCAGAAGAAAGTAGCTGGAGCAATTGCAACTGAAAAAAAAATGCACAAAAGGTAGAAAAATCTCATTATTTTGAATTTATTAACTGGAATATGTCAGCTCTGGGAAATGCGCATCATTAATATCTGCTCTTTGTTTAATACAAGAAGAAATTAATTTATAGTTTTATTTCTACAGTGTTGTTGTACACTTCCGGTTCCGAGTCTTATGCGGCCCGTGGGTTACTTTACAAGTCCTCATTTGGCCCTCAAAACAATTTGAGTTTGAGACCCCTGGTTTAAACAGATAACCATCGCTAGCAGCAGCACGGTCGCGGCTCTAAGAAGAAGGAGCGGCGGCTGCCATAGGAAAGAGAGAGCCAGTCTGCCGCTGCCGAGAAGCGAACTCGGCAGTGGCAGCAACTTGTGCACCAACTGTCTCTTTGGGCTGTGATCTCTTGCATTGCCCCAGCCCGCGGAACACGCTGTTTCTCTTGGGCTGTTGCCTCTTGCACATTACCAGGGAGGGGGGAATGGACATCACCAGGGAGGGGGGAATAGACATTGATGAGGGTATTGGGAGTGGTCATGGGGTGCATTGGGGGTGGACGAGATATGCTGGATGTGGAGGGTTATAGACTGACAGACAGGAGATGAAAGATGCAGGGGGGAAAGGGAAACAGCGGAGACAAGCTAGAGGTGGGGGCTAGGAGAAGAAGGGAGATACTGGACATAGGAAGAGGAATAGAAGGAACGGGCATAGGGAGAATCAAGGAGGGGAGATAGAGTGCTGGATGCAGGGAGATAGGAAGGGAGAGAACAGATATGGAAGGATAGGGTGAGAAAGAATGGATACTGGATGGAAGGAAAGAGAAAGAGACACTGGATGAAGGGTGAGAAATGGTAGACAACAGGGGTGGTTCTTCCATTAGGCCGTCTGAGGCAATCGCCTCAGGTGACACTCCGACGGGAGTGGCACTCGCAATGCCAGCGGTACTCCGAATGTGTTTTAATTTTAGATTTTACAGCCTCTGGCCTGCCTCTGATTTCCCGCATGGTAAGGCAGAGGCAGGGCAGAGGTGGCAAAATCTAAAATTAAAAAAGCCGGAGTGCCCCCACTGCCACCGGATGAGAGGTGCAGGTGGAGGGAATGGGGACAGGAGGAAGACAAGGAGAGACAATGGTGAGTGACAGGAGAGAGAAAGGGGGAGACAGGGGACATGCTGGACAAAGGAGGAGACAGGGGACATGCTGGAGAAAGGGGGAGACAGAGGGACAAGTGCTGGACAAAGGGGGAGACGGAATTTTGGTAGACAAAGGGGAGAGAAAGGGGGACAAGTGCTGGACAAAGGGAGAGACACGGGCACGCTGGACAAAGGGGGAGATGGGGACATGCTGGACAAAAGGGGGAGACAGGGGGATAAATAGTAGACAAAGGGGAGCGACAGGAGAGAAATGCTGGACAAAGGGGAGAGACAGTGCGGGTTAGGATTATAATGGGATGATGGGGAGGCTAGCACTGGTAATGGGCAGATCAGGAGGGGATAGGACTGGTAATGGGTTGATTAGGGAAGGCTAGGACTGGTAATGGATTGATCGAGGGGGGCTGGAACTGGTAATGGGCTGATCGGGGGAGGGCTAGGACTGGAAATGGGCTGATTAGTGGAGGTTAGGACTAGTAATGGGCTGATGGGGAGGGTAGGACTGGTAATTGGGTTGAGGGGGGACTAGCATTGGAAATGAGCTGATCGGGGGGCTAGGACTGGAAATGGGCCAACCAGTGGAGGCCAGGATTGGCAATGGGCCGACGGGGGAGCAGGACCGGCACTGGGCCAGCACCGGCAATGGGGCTGAGGGGGGGACCAGCACCAGAGGTGAGCCGATTGGGGGGCTCCGACTGGGAATGGGCCGATGCTGGGGAGGGGAGGATAGAGCTGCTGGCCCTGGAAGAAAACTGGTGCTAGGGCTACAAATGGGCTGATGCGAGGGGAATGGGAGAATGGAACCAGAAGGGAGTGGATGCTGAGAGGGGCCGCCATGGCACCTGGACCAGAAGGGACTGGACTATGGGGAAGGAGGGGAACTGGAAGGGAATGGACACCAGTGGCAGTCATGTGAATGCAAGTTGACAGTGGAAGGTACTGGGAGGGAGGACCGGAAAGGGGCTGATACTGGGGAGGGTCATTGGGACTGGAAATAGGCTGATGGAAGGAAGTGAAAACAAAAGAAGAGATAAGAAATGGCAGATGGACCATAGACAAAGAGCTAAGAGAAGATAGGAAAGCAGAAGCCTCAGATCGGGACCAGCATGATCAGAGAATAAAATGGTCAGACAACAAAGGTAGAAAAAATAATTTTATTTCATTTTAGTGATTGGACTTTGTGTTATCTTTATATTTTATACTGCATGGAGGAACTGCACATTTATCTAATGTTGCACTGCTTGAAGAGTCTGACTTCTTAGGGTTTCAGTTTAAATTTTGTCTACATATTTTTATTTTTACTTTAGATTGTAAGTCACTTATTCTGTACTTGGTTAGGGTCTGTGTTCTGAATGTGTGACTGAGCCCAGGTGTTCTGTTAACATAGAGTTTGTAAATAAAGAACTATACTGTACTATTGTAATTTGACTTGTTCAGCTTTACAAATAGGTATATGGATGTTCCAGGGTCCACTGTAGTATTTACAGTGACACTTTATTTTGGTGGGCTCCTTATGTGAGTTTTGGAAGTTGGTGCTGGTATGGTATGGTAGATTTGCTCTATAGATACTCAGTGACTTTGTTGTAGGGTTTTGTATTAGTTCACAATATGTCTGGTACTGGAGAATGTTTGTTGTTAGTGAAATGATCAGAATCAGATTATTTTTGTTTTTTGTTTTAAGATATTGAGTTCTGTGGGTGAATGTCCTGGTTCTGCTCTGCAACCACTGTTGAAGGGGATTCTGTGGATGCAAAATATATGTTGAAAAAGAAAAGGTAATAACCATTAACGCAGTTTATAACAACCAAATAAAAATGAGTTATAATTTAGTTGTATGAACTGTGCTGTGGTTCTCGCTCTCTTTTAGTTCCTTGGTGTGCAAACATTTGTATTTCCTCCATATAATCTAAGTAGGTTTTTGGTTTGGTTCAGTCCCTGATTGGAGTTTTGAAAAAGCCACGCCTACCTCTATGGGGGGGAGGGGGGCGCCATCTCATTCTTCGCCTCAGGCAGCAGATTGCCTTGAGCCGCCCCTGCTCTTCTGAATGATGTGACCATCACGAACAGTTTTCTGAGAAGGTTTGGAGATTTGATAATGATGTTTCTGTGGTATTCCCTTTTATGTTTGTGAATTAGGTTACTGTAGTCTTTTTGTTTAGATGAATATTCTTGATGGTGTAGTGGGTCTCTGTTCATCTCCATCTTTGTTCTAGCTGTCTCAATTTGTGTTTGGCTTCTTTTATTTCCGTAGAGTACCATGGTGTTTTGTCTATTCATGGTGACTTTCTCTTCTGGGGGGCTATTGCAAAGGGTGCTATGGTATTGTTCCAATTATCCACGATTTTGGCGAGATCAGTTGAAGGCAAGTCTTGGTATAATGTGATCCAGTAAGGATTGCTTGTTAAATGCCTTGAATCTGTGAGAATTATAGGGCTATATCTAAGAACATAAGAACATAAGATATGCCATACTGGGTCAGACCAAGGTCCATCAAGCCCAGTATCCTGTTTCCAACAGTGGCCAATCTAGGTCATACGTACCTAGCAGTATCCCCAAGAGACACAGGTTCCACAATGCTTGTATTGGGTCAAGCATTGATATCCTGATTCCCTTTTTAATAATGGTTTATGGACCTTTCCTCCAGGAACTTGTCCAAACCTTTTTAAACCCAGCTACACTAACAGCCCTTACTACATTCTCCGGTAACAAATTCCAGAGTTTGATTACACATTGAGTGAAAAAATATTTTCTCTTATTTGTCTTAAATAGTTTACCCTGTTGCTCACTGTGGTGTTGGGGAGGTAGTTCAAAGGTTACCATGTGGTGGGATGGAAGTTACCTGGTAAGGGATGTGGGAGATATCTGTATGGAGCTTATTGGGTACAAATAATAGATCCAGTGTATGTCCCCCTCTGTTATGACTTGAGTAAAATCCAAGGAAGCTAATGCATCAAGGAAGGATGTGACTTGTGATAATGGTATAGAGTTGAGATTGAGATCCCGTAGCATTATTAAATGTTTATTCTGTTTTGAGTAGGTGCATGCCATTTCGAGTAGAGTTGAGAGGAACTCTGCCTGAATTTGAGGATCTGTATAGCAAGCATATTCTCAATTGCTTTTTTTGTAAAACAAGTGTCTTTGTTATGTCGGAAGAGCTCGCTGTGAATATGTTAAAGTTGAGATCTTTTCCTGAGAGGATGAATATGCCACCTCCCCTTCTATTTCTTCTTGGGCAGTTATGGAAGGCAGACCTGCTATTAGTAATCTGTGAACTATCATTAAAATCATCTCTAATACCTGAAGATTGGAGGATCGCCAATGTAACACCAATTTTTAAAAAGGGTTCCAAGGGTGATCCGGGAAACTACAGACCTGTGAGCCTCACGTCAGTACCGGGGAAAATGGTAGAAACCATCATAAAGAAGAAAATTACTCAGCATGTAGATAGTCATGGCTTAATGGGAGACAGCCAACATGGCTTTAGACAAGGAAGATCTTGTCTTACTAATCTGCTATGTTTTTTTGAAGGTGTGAATAAACAGGTGGACAAAGGTGAGTCGGTTGATATAGTGTATCTGGACTTTCAGAAAGCCTTTGACAAGGTCCCTCATCAGAGACTTTTGGCAAAAAGAAAGAGTCATGGGATAAGAGGCATTGTACTACTGTGGATCAGGAACTGGTTAAAAGATAGAAAGCAGAAGTTGGGCTAAATGGCCAATTTTCCCCAATGGAGAAAGGTGAATAGTGGTGTACCCCAGGGATCTGTGCTGGGTCTGCTGCTTTTTGACATATTCATAAATGACCTGGAAAGTGGAATAACGAGTGAGGTTATCAAATTTGCAGATGACACAAAACTATTTAAAGTTGTTAAAACCCAAGAGGATTGTGGAAAATTGCAAGAGGATCTTGATAAATTGGAAGACTGGGCATCAAAATGGCAGATGAAATTTAATGTGGACAAGTGCAAGTTATGCACCTAGGGAAAGACAACCCAAACTATGGTTACACGATGCAAGGTTCCACATTAAGAACCACGACCCAGGAAAAAGATTTAGGCGTCAGTGTGGATAACATGTTAAAACCCTCGGCCCAGTGTGCAGCGGCGGCCAAGAGGGCAAATAGAATGCTAGGTATCATAAGGCAAGGAATGGAAAATAAAACAAAAGATATTATAATGCCTCTATACCGTTCCATGGTGAGACCGCACCTTAAATATTGTGTGCAATTCTGGTCGCCGTATCTTAAAAAGGATATAGCGTTATTAGAAAAGGATGGTGTGCTCTTTTTTGTAGCGCTAGTATTGCATAACGTCATTCATGTATAAGCTGAAAATAAACCATCTTTATGATACATCAATTGAAGAGTGACAAATGGAAAACCACATGTGTGCATATCAGGAAATATTAAGAGACCCAATATAATAAATTAAGACTTAAAAATTACTACTTAAAAATTGCTTACATTACTTCCCTAGAGTAGTGGACCTGATATTATTATTTCTAAACTTCATTATAAATGTTGACAGAAGATCCAGTTACCATGACGTTATGCAATACTAGCGCTACAAAAAAGAGCACACCATCATCACTTACCCAAGACATTATAAACATTTAGAATTGGGTTATTGTGAGTACAAGCCTTTTGCTTATTACCTATGTTTTTATCTATGTTTTTAACATTGTTTTATTTAATTTTCTGTCTTTATACATGAGTTTGTTTACATATAATGTCTTTATTATACCATTGTCACAATTTTATATGTTTATAATATAATATAAGTCATTAATTAATGTTTACAATAAGAACAACTTTTTATGTCCTGCGTTCATTATAAATTTTGGAGCACTGAGTTTATATTTATTAGATCCTTATTGTTTGTAGTCATTTATAGTGTTCATAGGGTTCATTATTTATGTTATTATCACTGTTATGAGTGTTTATGTTTGTATTTTAGCTGCTACCCCCTGATGAAGGCACCACTTGCCGAAACGCGTTGGGGATCATTCCAATAAAGCAATTTGAACTTATCCTTACGTCTTTCGACTCTTGCTTTCTGTGGCTCCTGTTGGTTATTGCAAGAGCGGTGCTCCTTTTTTTGTTTGGAACGCTCCCCAGCTTCTACTGGAAGCTTTTGGGAGGCTCCACTGCACCTGTGTGCTGCAGCACCATCTTCTAGTCCAGTAAGATAACAAAGCTATAGCAGAATACAACTCCTCGGGGAGGTGGGAAGGTTGTGAGGACTTATTCCTGCTGTCCACGGAGAATAGCTGCTACAGGTGAGTAACTACCTTTTCTTCGTGGACAAGCAGGAATGAAGTCCTCCCAAGCTACAGGCTACTGAAAACCAAGGAGGCTGAGAAGCCCAATGGGGCAAACTGAATTAAGAACTGGAGAATCAACTATGAACAGCAGTGGTAGTTCCCAAAGAGGAACTCATTAGATTCATCTTTTTCATCATATATTCTTCTTTATAATTATTTGGGGGGGGGGGGGGGTGGTAGCCTGCATGGACAGTAGGGCCTTGGGGGGATGGAGTTGGATTCTAATCCCCAAACAAATGTCAGAGAACAGATTGGCTGAAGTTGCTGTTGCTGCGGAAATCAACATATAGGCAGTAGTGAGATGTGAATTTGTGGACAGAAGACCATGTTGCAGCTCTGCAGATCTCCATGGAGACCAAACGCAAGTTGGCCACAGACACAAACATGGCTCTGACATTGTGAGCTGTGACATGACCATCAAAACTCAGGCCAGCATGAGCATAAGCAAAGGAAATGCAATCTGCCCAGGGGCAGCTCAAGGCAATCTGCTGCCTGAGGCGAAGGATCAGATGGCGCCCCCCCCCCCCCATAGAGGGAGGGGAGCTTTCTCAAAACTCCAATCAGGGACTGAACCAAACCAAAAAGCCGATTAGATTATATGGAGGAAATGCAAGATGTTGCACAACAAGGAACTAAAAGAGAGCAAGAACCACAGCAGAGTTTATAAAACTAAATTATAACTAATTTTTATTTTGTTGTTATAAACCACATTATAGAAACATAGAAACATGATGACAGAAAAAGACCACATAGTCTATCTAGTCTGTCCTTCCATATCAACAACTACAACAGTCCCCTTTTTACCTTTAGAGATCCTCTGTGTTTGTCCCATGCTTTTCTGAATTCAGTTACTGTCCTCATCTCTACCACCTCCACTGGGAGACTATTCCATGGATCTACTACTCTTTCCGTAAAGAAATATTTTTGCATATCACTCCAGAATCTATCTCCCTTCATCCTCATCCCATGTCCCCTCGTAGTAAAACTTGCTTTCAAATTGAAGAGGCTCTCTCCCTGAACATTTATGCCACAGAGGTATTTAAATATCTCAATCATATCACCTCTATCCCGCCTTTCCTCTAAGGTGTACATATTAAGATCCTTCAGTCTGTCCTCATATGCTTTATAATGAAGACCACTAATCATTTTAGTAGCCACTCTCTGCACCAACTCCATCCTGTTCACATCCTTTTAAAGGTGCAGTCTCCAGAATTGCACACTATATTCCAAATGAGGTCGCACCAAAGACTTATAAAGAGGCATTATCACCTCCTTTTTTCTGCTAGCCATTCCTCTCCGTATGCACCCAAGCATCCTTCTAGCTTTTGCCGTCGCCTTTTCTACCTGTTTAGCTACTTTAAGATCATCAGACACAACCACACCTAGGTCCCGCTCTTCTTTAGTGGACAAAAGTACTTCACCCCCTATACTATATTGCTCCCTTGGATTGCTGTTATGGCTCTTGTTTTTTCTTTTTGAACAAATATTTTGCATCCACAGAAAGCATAGTTACTCACCTGTATGGGTGTATCTTCACATATGGCTATCATCGGTACCGACGGAGCCTGCGCGGGAACGCTCCCCAGCGTCCAATTAGAAAGCTTCTGGGAGCATCCCACAGCGCCTGCGTGCTGCCTTTCCACCTTTCCCAACTGTCTCTCTCCAGTTGAGTTTAAAGCTGAGACAAAGAGAGAGAGAGAGGGAGAGAGAAAAAGAGACAGATAGAGAGATGCAACTCCTAGGGGAGGTCGGTGGGTTGTGAAGACTAAATTCCTGCTGTTCCCGGAGATCAACTGTTACAGGTGAGTAACTACGCTATCTCCAGGAACAAGCAGGAATGTAGTCTTCACATATGGGGACTCCCTAGCTACAGATGCCAGGGAGAAACCCCAGAAGTTGTCTGCCCTTTTGAAAGGGCTCCACTTCCCCCCATGGATCTCTGGAATCCAACCAGGGATGGTGGGTAGGAGTTGATTAAGTATGGAACAGGTGTTGAAGAACAGCCTGACCAAACAAGGCGTCCCAGTGGGAGTCCTTGTCCAAGCAGTAATGGGCTGTGAAGGTATGAACCGAGGTCCAGGTAGCTGCTCGACAGATGTCGTCGATAGACACAGAGTGAAGATGAACCATAGAGACTGCCATGGCTCTCACATTGTGTGCTGTGACATGGCCTTCAAAAGGAAAGTTCTTACTCCGATAGGCAAAAGATATACACTGTGCAATCCAGTTGGACAGTGTCCTTTTGGAGACTGGAAGTCCTAAATGACTAGGATCAAAAGCAACAAAGAGTTGAGAGGACTTTCTATGTTGCTGCGTCCTTTGCAAGTAAAAGGCCAAAGCTCTTTTACAGTCCAAAGTATGAAGATTCCTTTCTGCATTAGAGGCATGAGGCCTTGGGAAAAAAACAGGAAGGTAAACTGCTTGGTTTAAATGAAAAGGTGAAACCACCTTTGGCATAAAGTGAGGATGAGTCCTAAGGACTACCTTATCATGATGGAACCTTGTATAAGGAGGATCAGCCACCAATGCTTGCAATTCACTGATGCGACGTGCTGATGTGATTGCAATAAGAAAAATAACCTTCCAGGAAAGGAATTTCAAAGAGGTAGAAGCTAATGGTTCAAAAGGCGGCTTCATGAGCTGACCAAGAACCAGATTTAAATCCCATGCCACCGGTGGTGGCTTAACGGGAGGCTTAGTTAGAAGAAGGCCTCTCATAAATCTTGCTATGACAGGATGAGAGGAAATAGGTTGCCCATTTAAAGGCTTGAGAGAAGCTGCAATAGCACTCAAATGAACTCTCACTGAATTGGTCTTAAGCCCTGCATTAGACAAATGAAGGAGATATTCCAGTAATGATTCCAGAGGTATTGCAAGAGGGTTAAGACCCTTCTGCGAACACCATATGGTAAACCTTTTCCACTTGAAAGTGTAAGAGCGCCTTGTGGATGGTTTTCTGGAAGCATAAAGGATATCCTTTACATGCTGAGAAAGGTTAAGACCATGAAGATCTAGGCTTTCAGCAACCAGGCCCTGAGATGTAGAGACTGGGGATTGGGATGCCACAGCATCCTGTCCTCCTGAGCTAGGAGATCTGGAGCAGATCCCAACTCCAGAGATGGAGCTTGAGAGAGATGTAAGAGCAGAGGGTACCACACTTGTCGTGGCCAATGTGGGGCTATGAGAATCATATGGCCTCTGTCTCTCTGAAGCTTGAATAAAGTTCTGGGAATTAGGGGAATGGGTGGAGGAAGGCATCCCGGGCCTGACAACCCTGAGCCAGAATTCTGGAACAGAACCAGGGAAGTTTGGCATTCAGCGAATGCAGAACTTGACTGAGTCTGTCTGCCCAAGAGTTTTGAATACCTGGAAGATATACTGCAAGGAGATGAATCTGATGCTCTCTGGCGAGGGCCCAAAGTCGCAAAGCTTCATTGCAGAGCGACAGAGAGCCTGTTCCGCCCTGCTTGTTCACATAGAACATGGCTACCTGGTTGTCCGTTTGAATTAGGACAGTTTTGTAGCTGAGCTGGGTGTGAAACACTCGAAGAGCAAGGAAGATTGCTCTGAGCTCTAGGAGACTGATGTGTAGATCGGTCTCCTGTGGAGTCCAGGAACCCTGAGTAGAGAGGCCTTGCAAATGGGCTCCCCAACCCACCTGTGAGGCATCTGTTGTTAGAGTTACTTGGGATGGGGATTGCTGAAAAGGGAAACCCACCAACAGATTCTGGGGTGACTGCCACCATTGGAGTGACAAAATAAGACGATCTGAGGTTGCTATTTTGTCTGACAGGCAATCTGATGCCTGAGTCCACTGAGTGGATAGAGTCCACTGGGCTGCCCTCATATGGAGGCAGGCATAAGGGACCACATGCACGGTGGATGCCATGTGGCCTAGCAACTGTAACATTTCCCGAGCAGTGAGGTGAGACTTTAGCATTGCTTGGGAAGCTAAGTGCACAATGCGAAGGCAGCGGGACTGTGGAAGATAGGCCCTTATCTGCCTGGTATCCAGCAGGGCTCCTATGAACTCTAGAGACTGAGTGGTAGCTAGGTTGGATTTTGGGAAGTTTATGACAAGTCCCAAATATTGAAGGATACGCATTGTGGGAGATAGAGAAAACCTGGCCTCTGGCTCTGATGGGGCTCGAATGAGCCAATCGTCCAAGTAAGGGAAGACGAATATTTTTAGGGTGCGGAGAAATGCTGCCACCACAGCCATGCATTCTGTGAACACCCTTGGTGCTGAGGCCAGGCCAAAAGGAAGAACTCTGTATTGGTAGTGCTTCCCTTAAAATAGAAAGCGAAGAAACCTTCAGTGAGTTGGATGGATGAGAACATGAGTGTACGCATCCTTGAGATCTAGAGAACAAAGCCAGTCCTGACTCTGAAGGTATGGCAGTAGAGTTCCCAGAGAAATCATTTTGAATTTCTCTTTGAACAGGAATTTGTTCAATTCTCTGAGGTCCAAAATGGGTCTGTGCCCTCCAGTTTTTTTGGAATAAGGAAAAAGGGGGAATATTTATTTATTTATTTTATTTATTTGTAAGTCTTTTATATACCGCCACTTCCCAAGATCAGTGGCGGTTTACATCAAACAATAAGAGATACATAGAACAGCTCAATAATAAGACTGGTACAATGAACGGTAATCAGAACTATGAACAATAGGTGTAAGTATAATTTTAAACTATTTACAGATTTTTATGATATTTATACACATATATATACATCATGTTTCATCCTATGTTTAGTTATGTGATTGAGTGTCATGATTATTAGGGCAGAAGAAATCCTTGGTGATTTATGGAGGATGGGAGGCCTTGTCTAAATTATTATCTATGTTAGAGTAATATTGGGAGAATAGATGTTTTTAAATCTCTTCGGAATTGCTTTAGGTCTTTTATCTCCCTTAATTGAGCAGGGGGATTATTCCACAATGAAGGGGCTACAAATGAGAATGCTGTGTTGCTTGTATTATGTTTTGTTTTTCTGATTGAGTTGGGCACTAAGACGGTATTGAGGTTATTCTTACGTCTTATCCTGTTATCTGAGGGAATAGAACCCTGCACCTTGTTGATGAATAGGTACTTCTTCTATTGCCCCTTGGGCAAGAAGCAGACTGACCTCGTGATCTAACTGGGAGTTGAGAGAGGTCTGAGAATTGAACTGTCTTACTATTGTAGGAGGGGGCATGCTGAGGAAGTGAAGCTTGTATCCCTCTCTTACAATGGACAGAGTCCAACTATCTGCTGTTATCTGCCCCCATCTGGGGGCAAAATAACATAACCTTCCTGGGATGGTGGAAGGCTCTGGTTTGGACAAGTTCCTGGAGGAAAGATCCATAAACTAAAGAGGACCTGGGAAATCCACTGCTTGCCCTATAACAAGCATTGTGGAACCTGTGTGCCTTTTTGGGAACCTGCCAGGTACCTGTGACCTGGATTGGCCACTGTTGGAAACAGGATACTAGGCTCGATGGACCTTAAGTCTGACCCAGTATGTCATTTCTTATGTTCATATGTTACCAGTGCAGAGTCTAGGAAACATGCTACTAAATATGCCAAACAAGAGGGGCTCAACAGCATCCATGCAGCATCTCCCACTTCCACAAAAACAAGTGTGACTTGGCATCCAAATACAGCACTCCCACCCTTTGAAAAACAAGAGGGACTTTGTGACCCCAACACAACATCTCCTACAACATAAACACCAAGAATGGCTTAGTAACCACAAGATAACACCCGAAACGGCACACTGGACCAACATGGTGTTAATGTAAATATATATTCCATAAAAAACAAAGGAAATGCAAGATGCTCGCACACCAAGGAACTAAAAGAAAAAGTGAGAACCACAGCACAGTTTATAGGACCAAATTATAACTCATTTTATTCTGTTATAAACGGTGTTATGGCTCTCACCTTTTCTTTTTGAATATTGTGGTGGCGAGGCCACGGAGGAGCAGGAGGAAAGGGAGAAAAAACAGGCATTTTCCCCTAAAAATGCAGTTAGCTCCAGGTCAGGGGTTAAAACTTCAGAGTTAGAAAAAAACTCCCTGCACAGAGTCAGTGGTAGAAAGACACGCACTAGCTCTATGGCAACCAGCATTGATAATGAGGAACAGCTGGGGGTGGAACTAGGAAAGGAAAGGGAGATTCACCAATATAAGGTGGAGGAAATTAGAGACAGGAGGAGCCTGGGAGACAGGAGCAGAGCCACAGGAGAAGCAGGAATTGACGAGGCAAGCCGAGAAGGCATTGCAAGTGGCAAGCATGGCTGGCACGTGGAGCCTAAGCAGCCCAGGAGGCAGCAACAGGAGGAACACGATGCAAGGCCTGTTTGCAGAGTAAGGCAAGAGCCCAAGGAGTCCTGCAAGAGGTATGGAAGTAATCCTGTGAGAGGGAAAGCTTATGAGAGAGAGGAAGTAAGCTATGAAAATGGCCGAGAGTTGTCTCCACCTGAATGTATGGAAATTGAGACCGTGGCACTAAACTCTGAGGAGAGTTTGTTTCCCCACAGCAAGGTGAGCACTTTAAAAGCTTCTCCTAGTTCCTTGAGAGATAAGAAGTCTCCTAATTTTCTCAAGAGTCCCCAGCAGAGAGAAGAAGCAATTTGGCAGAAAGTTTTAAAGGTTTTAGAAAGATTAAAGCCTGTTACTTCAGATCCAAAGTCTGACCATTTACCCTCTGATTCTGAAGGGGAAAGTATGGATTTGGGAGAATCTGTGTTGGAAGATTTACCTTCAGATCAAGAGATGGATTGTTCTTTAGTCTATGCCCAAACTGACAAGCCATAAGGTTTTAAAAAGTGAAGAAACCTAGAGGCTTGGATTTCAGTTGAGCTGTGCTGAGAAGATTATGCTAATGAGCTGCTGAGCTCCGTGGTTTGTTTCAGACTTGTTAAAAGACTGTGTTACAAGTGAATGCCAGAGTTGTTAACTCAGCCTCTAAGAAACATTTGTGAAGGGAAGAAGAATAGCTGCAGTAAAAAGTACCATTGGTTTAACTAACTGGAAGAATGTAAAGTTTGTAACCAACATGGAGGCTGTTTGGCTTAAAGAGTACTGGCTATTTTCTACCTGAAGATACGCTGATTGCCTAGCATTGTATATAAGCTGAATGAAGAAGCAAGTTTTTGTTTTTGTTTCACTGGAGAAAAACATCCACTAATTTTTATGTTATGATATTTTCTTGAACTGCCAAGTTCATCTTGCCTGGAGAATAAATAAATAAAAATCCTGTGTGCCTTGAAAAACAAAACCTCTCGGCTGAATTACTTTTCACAACTACTTTGCATAGAGGCTAAACAAGGGACATAAAAATAAATAAGTTCCGCCTCCTACCACTAGGCTACCGCCTGGCCACTAGGGGGCGCGACAATATATATTCTGCATCCACAGAAACCTCTCCCTTGACAATGGGAGCAGAGCAGAAGTAGGACATTCATACACAGAACTAAATATATTATTTAAAAAATCTGATTCTAGTCATCACACTAACAAAAACTTTTCAGTACAAGGCATACGGGGAACTAATATAAAACCTAGATCTACAAGGCCAAATCTACTATACCATACCAGTATAAACTTCCAAAACTCTACAAGGGTCCTACCGAGAAAAAAAGCAGCACTATGAATACTGCAGCAGGCCCTAGAACATCCATACACTTAGCTTCTAAGTTAAAAAAACAAAAACAACTCAACTTTGCTCCTCCCTAGTGAATCCCAACCATACCCTGATTGGACTACCTTCCACCTCATAAAAGAGATACAGCTACTAGAAACAATAGCAAAAATTAACACTACAACCTCACACCTGGACTCCTGTCCAGTATCGTGGATTAAAGCAGTCAAATTAGAGCTAGCAGCTGCAATACTTAATATTGTCAATCAATCCCTCATCCAGGGTATTATGCCTGACACTCTTAAACCTTTTGTCATCCGCCCCATACTCAAAAACAGATCTCTCAACTTCATACCGCCCAATAGCCAACATCCCATTCTTAGCTAAAATAATTGAAAAAGTAGTTCAAACACAGTTACAAGATTTCATTGACCTCAATGCCTCCCTTGACAACCATCAATATGGTTTCCGCCAAAAAGACCCTCCACACACTTCAACTTTCCCAAAACGCAAATGCCAGGATCATCTCCAAGGCAAGTTTAAAAGACCACATCACCCCAATATTCTACAATCTCCACTGGCTCCCCATAGCTTCCAAAATAAAATACAAGATGATAGTCATAACATTCAAACTATGCAACAGCATCTCCCCCCTCCCACTTATCCACCATGATACATGCACAAACTGAAACCCGAATCAAGAGAAAAAGTACCAGGAACCTCCTATCCATACCCACCTCTATACGAAAAACCAAACAAATTACCAGCAAAAGAGCCTTCAGATATGCAGCTCCCTCCCTTTGGAATTCTCTCCCCGAGTCTATCCGATCCATTAAGGACTTCCTAACCTTCCGCAAGGAATTAAAAACTCTTCTTTTCTCTGAATATTATAATGCTTCCACCCCAAGCACCCCTACCACCAACCGCTCTCCCCCCACCTAATCCTAACCCTCCTTACTCCCCCCACTCCCCCCTCATTCAAGGTATTCCAATGTAACACATTATTATTGTTTTTACACCTTGTAAATAGTTATGAGACAAGCTTCCACTGTAGCTCGGTATGTGTGATTAACTGGCACGTAAATAGTTCATTGTATTATAATTTGATATGTTCTCTATAACTCAGTTCATGTTTCACTGTAAACCGCCCCTGATCGATGGAAGGGGTGGTATAGAAAAATTGCTTAAATAAGTAAAATAAATACACCTATTTGAAAAGCTGAACAAGTTAAATTATTATAGTACAGTATAGATCCTTATGTACAAATTCCATGTTAACAAAACACAGACCCTCACCAAGTACAGAATAAATGACTACAACCTAAAGTAAACATAAAAAAGTAGACAAAATTTAAACTGAAACCCCAAGAAGCCAGACTCTGCATGCAGTGCAACATCAGATAAATAAGAGATGCAGTTCCCCATACTGTGTAAAATATAAAGATAGCACAAAGTCCAATCACTAAAATGAAAATAAAATAATTTGTTCTACCTTTGTTGTCTGACCATTTTATTCTCTGATCATGATGGTCCCGATCTGTGGCTTCGGCTTTTCTGTCTTCTCTTAGCTCTCTTTCTATGATTTATGATTCATCTGCCATTTCTTATCTCTTCTTTTGTTTTCTTCACTTCCTTCCATCAGCCTATTTCCAGTCCCAGTAACCCTCCCCAGTTTCAGCCCCCTTTCCAGTCCTCGCCTCTCAGTACCTTCCAATGTCAACTGCCTTTCATTCCCAGGACTGCCTCTGGTGTCCATTCCCTTCCAGTCTCTCTCTCCTTCCCCACCATCCAGCCCCTTCTAGTCCAAATACCATTGCAGGTATCAGCTCACTTCCATTCCCAGTGCCACCCCCCACCCCCGTCAGCTCCCTTCCAGTCACCCTACCCTCTATCCATCCCCCTTTCCAGTGCCATCCCCACATGTCAGCTCCCTTTCAGCCCCAGTGCCCCCTCCCTTCCAGCTTCCTCCTGATTACCCAGCCGCCTACCTGTCCCATCCCTAAGTGTCAGCTCCCTTCCAGTCCCCCTTCAGTTATGAGACCAGCTTCCACTGTACCTCAGCATATGTGATTAACTGGCATGTAAATAGTTCATTGTATTGATATATTCTCTATAACTTAGTTCATGTTTCACTGTAAACTGCCCCTGATCGATGGAAGGTGTCAGCTTCCTTTCAGCCCCCTCCTTCCCCCCATATCAGCTCCCTTCCTGACCCCATCTCCCCCGCGTCAGCTCTTTTCCTGCCCCCTCCTTCCCTTGACAGACCCTCTCAGCACCCACTTCCTTCCAGTCCTATTCTCCCATCCCCCCACATCAGCCCATTTGTAGCCCTAGCCCCCAGTCTTCTTCCATTGCCAGCAGCTCTCTCCTCCCCCCATCAGCCCATTTTCAGTCCCAGTCTATTTCGTCCTATCCCCCTTATCAGCCCACTCCAGTTCTAGCCCCCGTATCCATGTCCAGTCCTAGTCCCCCCAATCAGCCCATTACCAGTCCTAGCCCCCCCCCCCCGATCAGCCTATTTCCAGTCTTAGCCCATTTCCAATCCTAACCTAGCTATCAACCGCCTCAGAGAACTTTTCAAAATTGTCAAAACCCTAACTAAAACCCACCAAAATGAGGCACCCAAGACTACCATCGACCTTCAAACCCTTGCCAATCACTTTGCATCTAAACTAAAAAGCAAAAAAAACTACAACCACTGTTTTATCACAAATGAGCCTATACCCCCCCCCCCGCCCCCAATAAATGGAACACACTTCACACTATCAAGGAGAAGCAGTTAGTTGATACCATTATTAAAATCAACACAACCATTTCTCACCTAGATCCATGCGCTGTATCTTGGATAAAGGCAACTAAAACTGAGCTAGACCCCTTCTTATTCGGCATAGTGAACCAGTCCCTCCTCCTGGGGACAATGCCAAATGATCTCAAACTATCCACCATCCCTAAAGAAAGATGATCCCGCCTCCTATAGACCAATTGCAAGCATCCCCTTTCTAGCAAAAATCATTGAAAAAATAGTTCAAACTCAGTTGCAAGACTACATTGACTCAAACTACCCTCTTGACGAACACCAGTACGGTTTCGCCCACACCATGGAGTGGAAACCTTGACAATGGTCCTGTCTGACTTCCTCATCTGTGGCATGGATAATACTAATCAAGCTTTCATACTTGTCTTCATAGACATTGGCTCAGCCTGTGACAATGTGGGTCATAATATACTCCTTGCTAGACTAGCTCAATTAGGAGCTTAAACCTACAATGGTTTAAGTCATACATCAACAATAGATACCAATATATAAGAACTGACCAAGAGTCCTACGTGACCTTCCCACAAGAACAGGGAATTCCTCAAGGCTCAGCATTATCAGCTCTGCTGTTTAACCTCTACCTTCAGTCAATCTGCTCAATCTTAAAAAAGCATAAAATATATTACCTCTTATATGTCGATATTTTGTTATTTACCCCAGTAAACATAAAAAACCCAGTCTAGCACAACATTATTGACTGCATCCTTGAAGCTGAGTCCTGGCTTTGCAAGAACAATCTCCAAAATCAACCTCAAAAAAACTGAAATTATATTCACAACAAGAAACCAAAATTTCATCCCCTCTCCCCCAACTGAAATCAAGATACAAAACACCACCATTCAAGTAAAACAGGACGTAAAATACCTGGGAATCATCTTGGATAAATCCCTCAGTATGCCATCCCATGTAAAACAAACAGCCAGGACTATATTCTTTAAACTAAGGTCCATCCAGAACCTAAGACCTCTCTTAGAACCCAGCGATTTCTGAACTGTAATCCAAACGCTTATAATTCCGCACTGGGACTACTGCAACAGTTTACTCCAGGGTCTGCTCAAAAAGACAATCAACACCTTAACAACTAGCCCAAAATGTGACTGCTCGAATAGCTAAAGCATGCCTGACAAATCATATTACACCAATTCTTAAGGATCTGTCAGGCATTCCAATAATGAGTAGAATAAAATATAAAGTAATAATTTCCACTTTTAAGCTACTCCATAACATCTCACCTTCTTGCCTCACATCTAAGATTCACACACAAGCAGAGACTAGGAGAAGAAGAAACAACAATCTAAACACACTTGCAATACCATCATCAATCCGCACAAAAAAACAAGTAACCAGCAACAGGGCCTTCACTTACACTGCACCCAAACTATGGAGCCTTCTGCCAAACCCCATCAGGTCTATCAAAGACCTCCAAATGTTTAGGAAAGAACTAAAGACACTACTATTCATTGAATACTATAACAATGCCTGAAGTACATCCTGTTCACCCTTGTCCCACAACCAATATAAATGTATATAGCTGACATTATATATAGTGTTACTCCCCAACTAATGGCTCCTGACCCAGGCAGCTACTTTGTACATAGTTGAAAGGTTATTATGGTATGTTTTAATTGTTCTGTGTAACTGGTTTGTTCAATGTAAACCGCCCCTGATCTCTGGAAGGGGCGGTATATAAAAATTGACTAAATTAAAAAAAAACAAAAAAAACACCTGATCAGCCCATTTCCAGTTCTAGCCCACCCCCATCAGCCCATTTCCAGTGCTAGCCCTTCCATCAGCCCAATCCCAGTCCTAACCCCCCCCCCCCCAATCAGCCCATTACCAGTCCTAGCCCCCTCTGATCAGCCTATTTCCAGTCATAGCCATTTCCGGTCCTATCCCCACCTTATTAGCCCATTAGCAGTCCTAGCCCCCCTGATCAGCCCATTTCCAGTCCTAACCCCCTGATTAGCCCAATTTGCAGTGCTAGCCCTTCCATCAGCCCACTACCAGTCCTAACCGCCCTCCCCCAATCAGCCCACTACCAATCCTAGTCCCCCAAATCAGCCCATTTCCAGTCCTAACACCCCCATCAACCCGTTTCCAGTCCTAGCCCTCCCAATCTGACTATTTCCAGTGCTAACCCCCCCCCCCCCTCCGCCAGCCCAGCCCATTTCCAGTCCAAGCCCACCCCCCCTCCCCCTGGGGAAGAGTCCTGATGTTGCTTGGCCAGGGCCCTGGCTCATCTTTGAAGAGCCGCTACCCTTCTTTCCCGCGGCTCTGTTAAAGTTGAGCCTGCCGGTGCTGAGGGTAAATGAGGCATTTTGTGTCTCACGTGAGACAAGAAATGCCTCGTTTGCCCTCAGCGCCGGCAGGCTCAACTTTAGCAGAACCACGGGACAAAAGGGGAACACTGTTCCTTCTCGCGGCTCTGCAAAGGTGAGCCTGGGTGCCAGTCAGGCAACTGCAGGGCTCTTCTGGAGCAGGGGAGGGGGTGGAGGAGGAGACACGACAAAGTGGTTGATTCTGCCACTGCCGAGAAGCAGCAGCAGCAGCTTGTCCAGCCCTTTTTTTGTTTTTGTTTAAATTTTGAAGGCAGAGTGAGGTGGCCTTTTTGGAGGCATTTTTTGCCACCTCCAAAAGCTGTTGGCTGAGGTGACCGCCTCACTCGGCCTCATTACAGAGCTGCCCCTGAGTCTGCCAGCCAAATTGAAAGAGTGCATTTAGAAACAGCAGCCCCTAACTTACAGAAGTCAAGAGAGAGAAACTGGGTGGACTTTTGGTGGGCCTTCGTCTGTTCAAGGTAAAAGGCCAAGGCTCGCTTGCAGTCCCAGCATGTGCAGTACCGCTTCCCCTCAATGGGCATAAGGCCTCAGGAAGAAGACTAGAAGAACAACTGACTGATTAAGGTGGAAAGCCGATACCACCTTCAGAAGGAAATGAGGGTCAGTGTGCAGAACCACTCTATTATTGTGAAATCTGATGTATGACAGATGGGCCACCAGGGCCTGGAGCTCACTCAATCAGCATGCTGAAGTAACTGCCAACAGAACAAGACCATCCAGGTAAAGAACTTCAGGGGACAGGAGTCAAGTGGCTCAAAAGCAGTTGACATGAGCTGCGCCAGAACAACATTGAGGTCCCAAGCCACCACCAGAGGCTTGAAGGAGGTTTTGAGAGAAGCAAAGCCCACATGAAGTGAACCACTAAAGGCTGAGTTGAGATGGACTTTCCCTCCATTCCACAATAGTATGCCCCAATCATGCTGAGGTGAACCCTGAAAGAGTTAAGACTTCAGACCAGACTCTGAGAGGTGCAGAAGATAACTAAAAAAGTCTGTTGATGGAAGAAGTAAAGGGATCCAGCACCTGTTCTGCACACCAGGAAGTAAATTTCTTCCACTTGAAAGCATAAGACCTTCTTGTCGAGGCTCTCCTAGAAACCAACAGAACATCTGATACTCCGTCGGGAAGGTTAAGCTCCAACAGGACTAGCCTCTCAACATCCATGTAGTGAAAGCCAAGGACCAGATGTTGGAATGCAGCATCCTCCATGAAAGCCAAGGACCAGATGTTGGGATGCAGCATCCTCCAGTACTCCTGTGATAAAAAGTCAACAGAAGACCCCTGAGCAGGTCCTGATAATCCAACCACCAGTGCAGGGACTGGACGAGAGGTAAGCTGACCACACCCAGTCCCGAAGGCGGCCAGTGGCCTGTTTCCACTGAGTCCTCAGTGTCCATTGAGCTTGTATCATTGACAGATGAGCCATGGGTGTGACATGCACCATGGAGGCCATGTGGCCTAGCATCCCACGAGTTGTTGTCTGACGACTCTGCTGGGTATTGCAGGCCAAAGTCATCAATCTCTGGAGACAGTCCAGAGGGAGAAAGGCCTTTGCTTGAGTCATGTTAAGAAGGGCTCCAATGAACTCTAGTTGTTGAGTGGGCTGAAGGTGAGACTGTGAGTAATTTATTTATTTATTTAGCTTTTCTTCTATACCGCGCTATTCACATCAGTGCGGTGTACATTCAACATAACATTATACATGCAGTCAAACCGCATTGTATTTACATTGAACAGGAGCAATAAACCTGGATATAACTAGGGGTAACTATCTACAAATTATTTACATCAGCCCATTTCCAGTCCTAACCTTGACTACAAAACCCAACAGCTCTAACTGGACTCCGTCTGGAGTAGTGCTTTTTATGAGCCAGTCGTCCAGATAGGGAAAGACAAAACCCCCTAGTGTTCTGAAATAGACCACTACCACTGTGAGGTACTCCGAGGACTCAGGGCGCCGAGGCCAGTCTGAAGGATAACACTCAGTACTGAAACTGCTGTCCTCCTAGGACGAATCAGAGATATTTCCTGTAAGCAGGATGGATCGGTATGTGGGTATACATGTCCTGTAGATCCTGGAAGCATAGCCAATTGTCTTTCTAAAGATAAGGGAGCAGGGTACCCAGAGATAACAACTTGAACTTTGAGGTCCAGGATAGGCCGAAAACCCCTATGTCTTTTTGGGGCCAAAAGATACCTGGAGTAAAACCCCTGCCCGATATGACTCCTGGGGCATGAGCTCAATGGCGAGATCTGCCAGAAGGGCGCAGATTTCCTTCTGAAGTAGGTCTAAATGGAGAGGGTCAAGGGGATATGCCCTTAGGGAGCAATGAGGCGACAGCTCTGCAAGGTGCAACATGTAACCAGTTCAGACTACCTGTAGCACCCACGAGTCCGAAGTTATAAGGAGACCATCTGTGGACAAAAAGGGTGAGCCATCACCCCACCACAGGGTTCCCCTCTGTGGACACTGGCAGATTGGCTTTGCTCCAGAGGAACCAGTCAAAACACTCACCCAGCTTCGGTTGAGGGGCAAGCGGAGCCTTTGGAGGCTTCTCTCAATGCTCTGGGTGAAGATCCTGCATCTTTTGTTGGAAGCCTGCACTTAGGTGGGTAATAGGCCTTCTTTTGGCCTCCACCTTGATACCTCCTGTGATAGGAAACTGGATCGGACGTGCGTCTCGAGAGCCTAGTATGGGCAATGTGCTGCTTCCCTTGCCAGTTTATCCTCCACCTGCGCTCCAAAGAGGTTCTCTCCCGGGCACATCCCGCAAGCTAATTTCGGAAGACTGAAGCCAGGCAAGCCTGCGGGCTCCAATGCCCACACTGCCAATCTGGACACAGTCTCAAAGGCATCATACATCCCCCTGACCAGGAAATTCAAGCAGTCCTGGCCATAGCCCACAAGGACACGATAATGCTCCAGTTTCTCCGGAGGGGGAAATGGGCACATGTTGGCAAGATCGTGCATGATATCCTTCAGGAAAATGCTCATGTAGAGCTGGTAAGAGTGTATTCTAGCCGCAAGGGATCCAATATCCAAGCCTTCCTGCCTGGGTGAATTGAGGAATGAGTCTTGGTGCTCTTAATCCTTTTTAGGGCAGACTCTACCACCAAGGAGTGGTGCGGGAGCAGAGGCATCTCAAATCCAGGCACCTTTTGAACCCAGTACATCGAGTCCAGCGTCCTACTGACTTGTGGTACAGTGAGGGGGTTCTCTCACATTTTCATTTATAGCCTTTGTAGAAAGAGTAGTTACTCACCTGTAACAGGTGTTCTCCAGGAGCAGCAGGAATCAGTCCTCACATATGGGTGACATCGGTACTGACGGAGCCCCCGTGCGAAGCATTTCCCCAGCTTTCAAAGAAAGCCTTTGGGAATGCAGCACGCATGCACGGTCCCCTTCCCGCCCAAGGGTGCCATCTTGCTCAGTCTGATGACATAGCTAAAAGACAGCAAAAATAACAAAATAAATCATATGACTGCAACTCCAAGGGGAGGAGGGAGGGTTGTGAGGACTGATTCCTGCTGCTCCTGGAGAACACCTGTTACAGTTGAGTAACTACTCTTTCTGCAGGACCAAGCAGGAAGTCAGTCCTCACATATGGGACTCCCCAGCTTAAGGCTACCGGGGACCCAAGCTGAAAAAATGAGCTCCCTCTAGAGCCTCAGCATGCAAGAACAGAATCTTCTCTGATAACGCCCCCGAACGGTAGCCCAACACCAGGGCCGGAGGGTAGGAGTTGCCTAAACCCCAAAGAGATTATGGAGTACCGCTTGCCCGAAAGCACTGTCCCTGCGGGACTCCCTCTCAAGGCAATAGTGAGCTTCAAAAGTCTGGCTTGAAGACAAAGTAGCGGCCCGGCAGATGTCTGCCAACGGAACAGAGCGGAGATGAGCCTCTAACACAGCCTTCGCTCTGACACGGTGAGCCGTAACTCGACCCTGCAACGAGAGGCCGGCTGCCCTGTAAGCCCAGGCGATATGGTCAGCTACCCATATGGACAAAGTACACTTGGAGACAGCCAACCCCAACTTATTGGGGTCAAAAGAGACGAAGAGCTGAACAGCCCGCCGGTGCTCCCGCGTACGGTCAAGGTAGAAGGACAACGCCCTCCTACAGTCCAGGGTAACTGAGTCAGAGAAAATACCGATGCTGCTACCATCATATTTATAGTTTCCAGCCTTCACATACAAAAGGTCCATTATATACAGCCAAGCCACATGATAACATCATTCATGCTCAAACCCAAGGAGATAGGGCTGAGCATGTCAAACTCCTTACCGAATCTTTTAGGGGAAAAAAGGCTACAACCTGAAAATCATTTCCAGGAAGATTTATTCACTTTAACATTCATAGGGCAAACCTACTACAATACAAAACAAAAAATCAGAGCATGAGTACCTGTTATAATGAGACACAATCCAGAGCTGGAAATACTGAGACAAGTCATAAAACATCTATACTCACAACTCCTGACAGATGAGTCACTAAAAAAGATATTACCTGTTCTGCCAATACAGAATAGTTACTCACCTGTAACAGGTGTTCTCCAGGAGCAGCAGGAATCAGTCCTCACATATGGGCGACGTCGGCACCGACGGAGCCCCCGTGCGGAGCATTTCCCCAGCTTTCATAGAAAGCCTTTGGGAATGCAGCGCGCATGCGCGGTCCCCTTCCCGCCCAAGGTGCCATCTTGCTCAATCTGATGACATAGCTAAAAGACAGCAAAAATAGCAAAAAATAAATCATATGACTGCAACTCCAAGGGGAGGAGGGAGAGTTGTGAGGACTGATTCCTGCTGTTCCTGGAGAACACCTGTTACAGGTGAGTAACTACTCTTTCTCCAGGACCAAACAGGAAGTCAGCCCTCACATATGGGACTGCCTAGCTTAGGGCTACCAGAGGCCCCAACTGAAAAAATGAGCTCCCTCTAGAGCCTCAGCATGCAAGAACAGAATCTTCTCTGATAACGCCCCCGACAGGTAGCTCAACACCAGGACCGGAGGGTAGGAGTTGCCTAGACCCCAAAGAGATTATGGAGTACCGCTTGTCCGAAAGCACTGTCCCTGCGGGACTCCCTCTCAAGGCAGTAGTGGGCCGCAAGAGTCTGGCTAGAAGACTAAGTAGCGGCCCGGCAGATGTCTGCCAACGGAACACAGCGGAGATGAGCCACTGATGCAGCCTTCACCCTGACACGGTGAGCCGTAACTCGACCCTCCAATGAGAGGCCGGCTGCCCTGTAAGCCAAGTCGATGCAGTCAGCCACCCATATGGACAAAGTACGCTTGGAGACAGCTAACCCCAACTTACTGGGGTCATAAGAGACGAAGAGCTGAACCGACCTCCGGTGCTCCCGCGTACGGTCAAGGTAGAAGGACAACGCCCTCCTACAGTCCAGGGTATGCAAGACCATCTCAGCCCGGCTAGCATGAGGCCTGGGAAAGAAAGTCGGAAGAACCACCTCCTGATTGAGGTGGAAGGAGGAGACAACCTTTGGAAGGAACTTAGGGTGAGTCTGTAAGACTACCCTGTTCCTATAGAACATAGTATAAGGTGCATCTGATACTAGGCCCTGAAGCTCACTCACTCGCCTTGCTGAGGTAAGGGCTACCAGAAACAACGCTTTCCAGGAGAGAAAACACAGAGGGCAAGTAGCCATAGGCTCAAATGGTGGGCAAGAAGCCGTTGCAAGACCACATTTAAATCCCATTCAGGGGCAGGACGACGCACTGGAGGCTTAAGCAAAAGCAGGCCTCTGAGGAAGCGAGCCACCAAAGGATGGCTTAAGAGAGACTGACCCTCTACTGGGGAGTGGTGCGCTGAAAAAGCACTAAGATGAACTCAAACTGAATTGGACGTAAGGCCTAGGTTGGACTGGTGAAGCAAATATTGCATCACCACCGGTACCAGGCATGAGAAAGGATTCTCGTTGTGTTGAGTACACCAGACAGAGAATCTACGCCACTTAAGGGCATAAGACTTTCGGGTGGACTGCCTCCTAGAGGCTAAGACCACATCCTCCACTTCCCTAGGCAGTAGAAAGGGTGCTAGAACTACCCTTTCAGCAGCCAAGCCATCAGATTAAGAGACTGGAGATTGGGGTGTAAAAGAGATCCCTGCTTCTGAAACAGAAGATCGGGTTGCATCCCCAGAGGAAGAGGAGTGTCCACCGCCAGTTGCAAAGGAAGTGGGAACCACGGCTGTCGGGGCCATCAGGGGGCCACCAGAATTACCGAGGCCCTGTCCCAGAGCACCTTGAACATTGTCTGGGGCACTAGAGGTGTGGGAGGAAAGGCATATAGGAGCCTGTAGACCATGGAATGAGAAACGCAACCGCTGCTACTCTGAGAGGATGCAGTTGTCTGGAGCAGAACCTGGGAAGTTGACGGTTCAGAGGGCTGGCAAAGAGATCTATGGTTGGAAGACCCCATCTCAGGAAGATCTGTTGAACCACTAAAGGATTCAACTGCCATTCGTGCGGCTGCAGGATCCTGCTCAATTTGTCCGCCAGGTAATTCTCCTGACCTGGGAGATAGACCGCCTTGAGAAGAATGCCGTGATTGACTGACCAGAAGCACAGTTCCTGCTCTTCTTGACATAGAAGGTGGGACCCTGTGCCCCCTTGTTTGTTCACATAGAACATAGCAACTTGATTGTCAGTCTGAACCAAGACGGATTGGTGACAGATGAGATGGGAGAAAGTTCTCAGGGCTAAGCGGATAGCTCTCAATTCTAAGAGATTGATCTGCTGTGCGGCCTCCCAAGGAGACCACAGGCCTTGAGTACACGCTCCTTGGCAATGTGCACCCCAACCTTGAAGAGAAGCATCGGTTGTCAGCACTTGAGAGTTTGGAGGTGTCTGAAAAAACACCCCGTGCACTAGATTCGGAAGATGAAGCCACCACTGCAGAGAAGACTCGAGTAGTTTGGACACCCTTATTCTGTCAGTGAGGCTTCCTGTGGTGTGGGGCCACTGAGTTCTGAGGCCCCATTGAGCTGGCCTCATGTGTAAACGGGCATTTGGAGTTACATGGACCGTGGAAGCCATGTGGCCTAAGAGCCTCAGGAATTGTCTGGCGGAGACCAAGAATTGCTGCGGAACTGCCTGGCAAGATCCATCAATCTGTGGGCCCTGTCCAGGGGTAAAAAGGCCTTTGCCTGAAGGGTGTCCAGTCGAGCTCCTATGAACTCCATGTTCTCTGAGGGGTGCAAAGTGGACTTTGCGAAGTTTATAACAAACCCCAGGTGCTGAAGCAGAGCGACAGTGCGAAGGATATCTTAATTGGCCTCCTGTGGGGATTGACCCCTGATGAGCCAGTAGTCCAGTTATGGAAAGACAAAGAGCCTTGAACCCTTAGGTAGGCTGCCACCACCGCCAGGCATTTGGTGAATACCCTAGGGGCGGAGGTTAGGCCAAAAGGCAGCACTCTGTACTGATAATGGTTTCCGCCCACTACAAATCTGAGATATTGTCTGTGGTCTGGATGAATGAGGATGTGAGTATAAGCATCCTTTAGGTCTAAGGAGCATAGCCAATCTCCCTGCTGGAGGTAGGGCAGCAGGATTCCAAGGGTAAGCATCTTGAACTTTTCCCTCTCCAGGAACTTGTTCAGATTCCACAAGTCTAGGATGGGCCTGAGGCCTCCTGTTCTTTTTTGTACCAGAAAGTACCTGGAATAGAAGCCTTGCCCTCTCAGGTGGTGGAGCACCGGTTCCACTGCCTGTTCCTTTACAAGACTTGCTAACTCCTGCAGGAGTAAGTCCCTGTGCAGAGGAAGTCTTGGTGGCTCCCCTGGAAAATAGGAGGGGGGTACCTGGTGGAAGTGAAGGAGATAGCCCCTCTGAACTATACTGAGTACCCAGGTATCCCTTATTAAGGCTGACCACCTATGGGCGTACAGGGCCAGCCGGCCTCCTGTGCTGATATGGGCCAGCTGAAGAGGAGAGGCTATGACACTGGAGTCAAAACCCTGCTCTCTGCTGGGCAGGAGCCGGAGCTGGTGGCTTGGGGGTTTTCTGCCTATGGGCCCATGTCCCTGTCCCTTGGCCTGCTGACCCTGTTGGGGAGCTACAGAGGCCTGAAAATGAGGGTAGTGTTTATAGGCAGATGACTTCCTCGGGTAAAAGATCTTTTTCCCCGAGCCCTTCTTCTTCTGAGAAGGGGCAGAGGTTTTCCTGGACAACCTTGTCCGGGTAAGAGTCTCGGTCTCGAGTTCTGCAGCCTTTTCAGCCATGGGCTTGCCAAAGAGGTTTTCACCTCGGCAGGGGACATCGACCAACTTTTTCCTGCACCCATGGCTCGAGGTCCGATGACTGTAGCCAGGCCTGACGTTGTGTACAGATGCCGGCCGCGGCTACCCGGGCCGAAGCCTCGAAGCCATCATAGGCTGCTCGAGAGATAAAACTTTGAGCACTCACAAATACCCGATGACAGAGCATTGAACCTTTGCAAAGGTTCCTCGGAGAGACCAGCAGAGAACCGGCAATCTCCTTTGCCAGGTCTTGAAGGTACATGCCCATGTACAGCTGGTAGGTCTGGACATGGCAAGCAAGCATAGAGCCCTGGAAGCACGTCTTACCGAGGGCATCCAGGTTCTGGTCTTCCCGGCTGGGAGGCACCAAGGAGTGCATCTTCTGACTCTTCAGACGATGCATGGCCGATTCCACAACCATGGAGTGGTGCGGTAATTGTGCCTTTTGGAACCTGGGGCTCTTGCGGACTCGATAGATGGAATCGACCCGCTTGCTCAAAACCGGCGTCGAGGCCGCCACCTCCCACATGCGGAAGAGCAACCATTCCAGCATCGGAGGAATCGGTACAGTAAAGGCCTCCTATGGAGTAGAGTCATACTGTAAGGCCTTGGAGCTCCTCGGCTCGAGGCTCCTCCTTGGGATCTGCGGGGAATGCCAAGGTCTTGGCCATATCCCGCACAAAGTCAGAGAACCGGGTATCCTCCGGTGGGGACCGTCTCCGAGGCTCGGACTCCAGTGAGTCCGATGGGACACACCGAGTCCGAAAGGTGTCGGGTGACTCCTCATCCTCCGTTTCCCAGCCGGACTCCTTGGAGGAGGAATCCAGCGGCTCCGGTCGGGCAGGCACCAATGCCATCTGCCCCGACGCCGAGGGTACAGGCGTCAATGACCTCGGTCCCGGGCGGGAGGCCGAGGGAGACCTTGGCCGAGGATCGACTCGAGCATGCATGGACTCGAGGATCGGCTCGGCCTCCGGGGTTGACTTGGACGTCAATGTCCTGGTGGTTGGAGCAGATGCAACGGTGAGACCGGCTATCAGTGCCCGCTGCTGTTTCATGAAGGCAGCCAAGCTGCACTCCAAGGCCGTCAACCTGAATCCGAGCTCAGGAGACTCAGCAGCCTCTGACTCGGGCCCCGACAGCGTCGGGCCCGACGTCGGCTCCCCTGGAGGAGAGTCCTCGAGGACTAAAGTATTCACGTGACCCGGGGACTCCATCTCCACACGAGGTTGTTTTGCAGGCCTCTCCGACTCCGAAGACCCGGGACGGCACTCGGGGCTATGCGACTTGGCCCTCGAGGAGCCAAATGCGTCCACCGACGCCACCCTCACGTGTTTTTTCTTCTTGCGATGCTCCCGCGAGGGAGACCCCCTCTCAGAGGAGCCTCAGCGCTGCTCGGGGCCAGAGTCCCAAGACGTCGAGGCCTCTGACGAAGTCCGGGCCCGTAGTCAGAGAAGATTCTTTCCTTTTGGTGCTGCCGACTCCTCAACGCCTTCGAGGACATTTTACCACACGGACCACAGATCATCAGGTCATGATCGGGTCCAAGGCACCGGAGGCAGCAGTCATGTGTGTCGGTGAGAGACATAAGTTTCTTACATCGATCACACTTTTTAAACCCGCTGGCAGCCATCGGGGGAAAAAGGGCCCCTGCGAGGTCAAAAGACAGGGCTGCCAGTGAAAACAGAAAAATAGCACGTACACTAGTCACTAAGGACAAAAAAAGAAGTCCGGGCTCGATACCAATGTATCGGGCCCAGGCGGGAAAGGGAAACCGGCATCGAACCGAAGAAAATGGGTCCACGCAGAACTAAATCAACTTTTTCCTCGGGTGAAAATGAAACACGTCCGTCGGGCTCCGCGGAAAAAAGATGACGGAGCAAGATGGCACCCTTGGGCAGGAAGGGGATCGTGCATGCGCGCTGCATTCCCAAGGGCTTTCTTTGAAAGCTGGGGAAATGCTCCGCATGGGGGCTCTGTCGGCGCTGACGTCACCCATATGTGAGGACTGACTTCCTGCTTGGTCCTGGAGAATAGCCTTCCTACAAACGCCTAGTAAAAAAAAAAAAAAAAAAGTAAGTTTCAAATAAATCAGAAAGAAGAGAATGGTACAAGTCTCTGCAATACACTGAAAACTGACAGCACGTTTATCACAGAACTGACACAGGAAAGACACATATCGTGGCTTAGAAGTGAGGTTCATGACTGTCATGGTATGTGCAAAAAATAGAAATTACACTTACCTGGTAATTGTCGTTCCTTGAGTGACGACAGTTTAGTCCTCCGCCTCTGGGTTGTGCACCTCCTCCTGCAGCTTGGAGACTGGGCATGTCAAAATCGTGACATCACTGGATATAGCCTGCTGGTATCTCCCATCAGCCCCCAGTGTACTATTGACAAAGCAAACTCAAAGGAACTACAAATAAGTAACTATACCATAACTTTAAATAACTCTCCATTCCTCAACCTGAGGAACCTTTTTAACCTTATCAGTCTTATATTTTCTTTTTTTTTAAATTTTACATTCACGTCCCCCCTATGCAAACACATTTCCTATACCATCCTCTCGTTTAAATAAGAGAGAAGGAAGAAACAACAGAGAGGGATACTCACTGCGATCTAGAATCTGAAAGGATCTGTCTACTCCTTGAGATTAATTCTCCACTCCGCCTGAAAATATACTTCGAAGAAATCACACCCCGGGGGGGGTGGGGGGTGTGGAATGAGGACTAAACTGTCGTCACTCAAGGAACGACAATTACCAGGTAAGTGTAATTTCTATTTCCTTATCGCTCCTCCAGTTTAGTCCTCCACCTCTGGGATGTGACAGAGCAGTAATCATTGGGAGGGACCTATCCAGCCAACTCACCACACCGTCGACCCGGAACAGGCATCCTTTACTGCCAGAACATTTAGGCAGTAGTGGTTACTGAGGGAATGAAGAGACGACCTGGAAGCTGCTCTAATAATCCCCCCTGGTGGAAAGACACAGTGATCCACCCATGAAGCTGCTTGCACCCTGGTAGCAAGAGTCAGAAAGCCCCCCGGAATCGTACAACCTCGCCACAGAATGCTGAGGCAACCACCGCCTTAACCCAGTGCGAAATGGCTGCCTTCGCTGCTGCTTCCCCTTCGCGGGGACCTCCAACCAACACACAAAAACAAAGAAATGAACGCCACACCCTGCATTTTATGTTTCCTATCGGCATAAGCTACGAATAAAAACCTCCCCTTCCAGAAAAACCGAGAACTGGAAGAGAAACCAATAGGCTCAGGAGAAAAATCAGATACCACCTTTTGGAAGGACGACGAGACTGGTCGCAAACACCACCCTCTATCCAGAAAGGGTGAAAACGGCTCATTACATGACAACGCCTGAAACTCCGAAACTCGTCGCTCCGAACAAAGAGCTATCAAAGCCACTGTCTATAATAGCAAATCCTTTACTGACGCCTGGAGTAAAGAATCAAAGGGCTCTTTAGTTAACACCTCTAAGGCCCAATCGGGATCCCACGGCGGCACCCGAACTCTCCTTGAGGAGCGCAGTCGGGTCCCAACTTAAGGAAACGCCACACATCGATCCGAACACCTAGCGCTATTCCCTCCACAGAACCTCAACAGCCGGAAACAGTCGCCAGTTGGACCCTCTAAGGAACTGGCTGCTAGTTCTTTCAGACACTGTCCTGCAGAGAACTCAGACCAAGGATACAGACACCTTTGTCGCCCGGACTTGCCGCCGTAAACAGCAGCCTTCAAAAAGGCGCTAAGCACGGACCTATGTACCAGACACAGCCTGCCTCCTTGCTCTCAACAAGGTGGCGAAGACTGCTGCAGAATAACCCTTCTTCTTCAGCCCCGCCCATTCAAAGGCCAAACCGTAGGCGGGCACCGATCCACCTGAGACATTCGTCACGGACCTAGCCGCAGCAGAACGTCCGCTACCGGCAACTTCTAGGAAATGCCCGTCGAGTAGGCGAATGAGATCAGCCTAGTACGGCCGTCTCATCCAACCGGGCGCTACCAAGAGTACCTTTCCCAGAAAGCCTCGATACGCTAACTACTTGCCTACGAGAGCCCACGGGGAAAGGACAAGACAAAGACTTTTAACTGGGAGCTTATTGAGCCTCGACTTGGACGAACCATCAGCCGCCCCATTCCTCCACCAGAGAGACCTCCGGATGAACCCCAAGGAAGCCAATAATATTAGCTAGCGCTCGAATTAAACCATAATGCACATTTGCCACATACAGCAAATCAGGCTCTAGTCGATTCAACTCCCTGATCCTTTCCTGTTCCAGGTGAATAGACTGCCGTAAACACTGCGACCACCTGAAGCATGCTCTCGCCCCCCCAGGCTCCACAAATGGGAGCTTGTAAGGACAGAGCATTGCCCCCAACGATCGCTTCAGTGAACCATCTACTTTCATATCTTGCGCTAAAGAAGATTGCTAGGGCTCTCTTCCATACAGTGAGTCCACACCCCCTGGTAGTGCAAGGTGTGCACCCACCCACGTAGTACCCAGGCCTGCCCCTGCTTAGCCTCAAAATGTCAATCAAGAACAGGCGAATTCAGAACAGCTGAATACTTTTTTTTTTTCCACAAAGACATCTCTTAACCAAAAATTCCTCCAGCATATGTTAAGAGAAGCTCTTTCCGTGCCAACAATATGAAGTAGAAAGAACTCCCAATCACAGGCATACTAATCCACGGCCTTCCTGCTAGAGTAACGCCCCATTCTGTCTGACTGCACAAAGATGGACTTTATATTTTAAGTTGAACTAGCACCTGGTGTTAGGAAATACAGCTTTCTCATTCCGCAGTGGCAATTGAGTCAGCAATGAAGAAGCCGAGAAACTGCAGACAAGTTCCCATTAAACCACCTGGAAAAGACTCCACTTTTAGACCACTGAAGCAAAAAAGCATGCGAGAGTGCATCGTGTCCTGCCAGTAGCTGATCGAATTTAAATGATTCAGTGTATGCAGGGCATTTTCCAGAGAACGCAAGGTCCCTCATCCAGGCTGCCTCCATATTCACAGTCAAAACCGGCAGCCATCTTGGCTGATGCCGATCAGCGTGGAAGCCATCTGGTAAGCCCAGCATATGATGTATGCCTACTAGAATTTGAGCTGCTGCTATTGCTGCTAGAGAACTAGCCTGGCTGCGTGCTTCTGGCCCCCATTAAGGCATTCGCTGAACACTAGCAGATACTCTCCGTACTGGAGAACCTCTGATAAATGGAATGGGAGCATAAATAGCTTCAAAGGCCAGAGTTCTATTTTGCAACCTCTCTCCACTGAGCTGCCTTTTCCATATGTAAAATTAAACCACATATAGCCAAAATTAAGACATTACAAATCTACTGTAAAATCTTATAATTTGGGCAAAGCCAAACTAAATGGGAATATTTTCCATTAAGAAACCACACAACTATAAAACCCCTCTCATGACATAATGCTTATGGCAGAGCATTCCACATCTGTGGACTGGCCATGGCGCTCACCCAAGCACCTGTTACAACTGTCCAAGAGAGTTATCAACATAATTCCTTTTGACTTGAATATGTTTACAGCGGATCATAGCGCTATATCACAGCAGCTAAGCCAAAATATTACCCTGCCATATAAACCGACTTTAATGCTTTATAGGACCTTCTATGGATAGCGGAAGGAGATTCTTGTAAATCAACATAGCTATGCCCTTTTTTTTTTTTTTTTTTTTTTTTTAAAGTATAGGACTCCAAAAACCAAGTTTCCGCCAACTCTAATGAAATCAAAGCAGCTCAGCTAAAATTACCCGAACTGCTACTATAGCTTTGCAAGAAGCTACCAGTCCCCGCTGCACCCAGCTTTCCTTCCCCCCTTATCCTGAGGGATTCAGCGTTGCAGGACGCGTTGCGCACCCCCTGCCAGCCTGCTGCGTCTGACAGGGAGCTGAAGAGCGAAATAGAGAGTAGAACCCCTGGAAGCAAACAGTGTCCCAACCTCGGGGTTCAGGACGCAAAAGGCCACCGAATAAATCAACAGTGTTAGCTAAAAATGAACAAGGCTATCTCTCACTAAAGAGAGTTTCTTTTTCTTTTTGAAATCCCACCGAAGTCCATGGGACCCAAGCCTTCGAACACAGCTCCTTAACGCTGTGCATTAAACATAACCAGAGAAATTAAATGAAATCCTGCTCTAGAAATAGATGAGAATTTCCTGGGAAGGGCATGCTAAGTGGAGCTATGAAACACACAGACACCCCCTCCCCCCCAGCCTTCCTGCAGTCAGAGAAATAGCAGTGGGATACACCAGCAACATAGCAAATGGAGGTCTTAGAGGTTGCTGCCTGTGTGAACCTGATGAGTAATACGATTTTGTATTTTACCACCCCCCCCCCCCAGGGATGGGGGCACTGAATACTATATGTGATTCTTGAGCAGCGCTGCCATCCGGTGGCCTTTAGGGCACCAGAGCCCAACAAATGATACAGAAGTTAAGAGCTTTAAATCTTGGTCATATAATCTTGATGTGCAGAACATTACAGTTGCTTGTTTAGTCACTAACCCCTGAGAGCCCATGAGGTGGCCCTGTGGTTATTTCTTCCCTGACTTGCAGAGAATGATCAATCTGATATGGCTGCATACACACGGTCACAGAAAGGCACTATTGAGTGTACCAGCTGCCCTCTGGTGGCCATAGACCGTAGCACAGGCACTTAACTGTTATATACTTTTTTATATCCTAAGGTTTCCTAAACCTGTCCCTGTGAAACCACAGGCATTTGGGCAACTTTCACTATAGAATACACAAAGGCACACTTCCAGCCTGTCCCTCCTTCCAACTACAAGTTAGGGCTCTGCTCTTGAACCTAAAAGCTGGCAATTTGCCTAATATCCCGGGACTTAACAGATGCTCCTCAGAGACATGATTAGGAGGGAAAGAACATGTGGTATCAGAGATCAATGCCAAAACTGCTGTCCTATAAAACTAAGAATAAACTTAAAAATAAAGAGGACTGACAACAGCCCCCTTAAGGCTGAGGAACCCCCCAAGCCTCAAAAAACCTACAAACAAAAGAAAGAAACACTAGGCCCAAAAATCTAGCTATTCTGCCTGTTGTCTTCTTCACACAGACAGCTCCCTGCAACTCTCGCCATGCGGTCCAAATACCTAGAGAGAAAATGGCCGCCACTTCGCCAATGAATTTTGGCGCCAAGAACAACAGCCGCTGCAAAAAGGAGGCCTCAGCAGACCGACCGAGCCCGAAGGCCTTACCTGCAGGGCCGAAAGCCACGCAGCCCTGCTCCTACCGCCTTGAATTCCTCCGATCCTCAAGCGTGCTGATGTGCCTGGCAGTCGCGGCGAGGACCGCTCAGCCGGTTCCACAGAGTAAAATTAAAATCCCGCAGCAACGGAGAGGCTCCGTCTCACACAGCTTCAGTGTGGCTGAACGGGTCCCGGAGCTCTCTTCCGCACCGTCCAGGGAGAGAGATCTGCACCGGCGAATGCCTGCAGCAAGTGCCAATAACTGACAAGGAGGGAAGGCGAGAGCTGCTACTAATTTAAAAAGCCAGGCTCAAATTTTAAATTACTGTAAATATAAGGAAATTTGTTCCTAATAACTAAAGGGAACTAATCCCTGATTGCCAATTAACCAAAGGTAACTTAATTAAAAGTAAAATTAAAAGTAAAAATCAAAAGTAAAATCAGAATAGAATTTGTCACACTAAATGCTCCTTATCTGTTCCCCCGAAGTGAGCCCAGAAGCTAGGCTCACTATGTCCTCCTGCTGCATGGAGACTGGACACACTGGGGGCTGATGGGAGATACCAGCAGGCTATAATCCAGTGATGTCACGACTTTGACATGCCCAGTCTCCAAGCTGCAGGAGGAGGTGCACAACCCAGAGGAGGAGGACTAAACTGGAGGAATGATATGGAAATGGAAATTACATGTACCTGGTAATTGTTGTTCCTTGAGGAACTCCAATTCAGTCCTCCATCTCTAGGTTGTGTACCTCCTCCTGCAGCATGGAGACTGGACAAGTCAAACTCGTGACATCACTGGATATATCCTTGTGGTGTTCTCCCATCATCCCCCAGTGAACTATTGACAAAGCAAACTCAAAGGAGCAATAAGAAGCTAAAGAATTAATTACAACTCTACAACTCTAAACTTAACCTTTAAGTTTTAAAACTAAAAAGGGAAAAGCAATAACCTCCTTCTTGCCCCTGTCCTATTCCCCCCAGATCGGAGTAAGACAGCCAGAAAGAAGAAAGGAAGACCAAAAGAGGTCAGAGAAAGAAAAGGTATCACCGCGATCTCCAGCATATCAGACCTATTCCAATCTTAGCGATTGAAAACCCTCTCCAAACTGAAGAACCACGTCTGAATATCTCATCCCCGGGCGGGATTGAGGACTGAACTGGAGTTCCTTAAGGAACAACAATTACCAGGTAAGTGTAATTTCCATTTCAGTCCTCCACCTCTGGGATGTAACAGAGCAGTAATCATTGGGAGGGACCTTGCCAGCCGAGTCGCAGCACAGCTGACCCGAAACAGGCATCACTTGCCATCTGAACCTCAAGACGATAGTGCTTACTGAAGGTACAGAGGAACGACCGTGTCGCCGCTCTGCAAATCTCCACCGGCGGAACCAAACTACGCTCCACCCAGGCAGTTGCCTGCCCCCCGGGCGCCTGACGGCCCAGCAAGAGATATGCAGATGCTACTGCCTCCCAGATCCAACTGGATATTGGAGCTTTGGCTGCATCTTCACCTCTCCGCAGATCCCCGAAAGAACAATCAATCAGATTTTCGGAAGGCCCCTGATACTTATAAGTATGGTCGTAAAGCCCTTTTTTATGACCAACCGACGCAGACTGCGAACTGACACATCCTCTTCCGAGGATCACAGAACTGGTAACGAGGCCAACTGATTCATGAGAAAGGAGAACTACTATGAGCAAAAAGAATGGGACTGTCCGCAAGACCCATCTTTTCCCTAGAAAAGGAGAAGAATGGTTCTAGACAAAACCAGGCCTGTAAACTCAACATTCGGCGAGTCAATCAAATAGCCACTAAGAGCACTGTTCCTAAAACGAATCCTAGACCGAAACATAATGCAAGGTCTCATAAAATTCTCTAGTCAACGTCCCCAGGGCAAAAATTGAGCTCCTAAGAAGGGACCCCCATTCTGCGAGAAGGCCGCAGCCTGCAACAAAAGAAAAAAACCTAGAATAGACCCACTTGAGACATACGAAGAGGACCCCAGGTCAACAGATTCACTGTTGCGGGCAATCACCAAGGCTTCCCGTCCAGCAACCTGACCAGGTCGGCACACCAAGGACGTCTCGGCCAATCCTGCGTCATCAACACCACTCTACCCGAAGGGCCTCGATGTGCTGAATCATTTGCCCTATGAGCGGCACGGGGGAAGGCCCTAGAGAAGGCTGGGTGACAGGCATGGTTGCATCATAGCCTTGACACCCTCCGACATCCTTTCTCGTCTTCTGCTGTGGAAACAATACGGCTTGGCCGAATGAAAGTTCGCCATGAGAACCATGATCAGAGTACCCTACCTGATGACTATTTGTGCGAACATTACCGGATGAAGCACCCACTCTCCAGCATCCACCCGGACCTCTCTGAGAAAATCCGCCATCAGCTTGTCTGGTCCTGCAAAGTGCGCCGCCAAAAGCGCCTGCAGTCGAGGCTCCACCAAGACAACAGAGCCTCTGATTCCTCTTCCATGGCCGCACTGCCTGTGCCCCCCTGCCGATTTAGGTTAAGCCACTGTTGCGGAATTGCCAGACAGCACTTGCCCTGCCCGAACTTTCACTTCAGATTCAAATGCTTGAAGCACTAGCGCTACCACCCTCAGCTCCAATTGGTTGAACAACCAATGGAGCTCCTGTTCGCTGCAAAGATCATGTGCGAAACAATCCCCGCCATGATCTCCCTAGCCTGCGAGACTCACTTCTGTCAACATCGGGGGACACTGCGGCTGTTCCAGCGGCATGCATGCCGCAAGATCTCCTGGGACTAGCCCCCAATGAAGGGATCGCCTGACCTGCGCGGTACACAGGAGATGTTTGTTCAGAGAATAGGTCTGATGTGACAATCGTCGTAATAAGGACCTTTGTGAGGAGCTCATGAGAGCTGGCCCATGAAACTACCTCCAGAGTCGCCACCACTGCCCCAAGTGGCCGAAGATAGCTCCAATCCAGCGGCACCGGATCTACCAGAAACCTGCATACTAGCTGTTGAAGGGCCTGACCTCTCTGCTCCGGCTGAAACACTGTTCCCCATTGGTAGTCGAACTGCACCCCCAAGTACTCTAGGCCTTAAGACACAAACTAAACGACTTTTGACCGCATTGACTACCCAGCCGAGAGCTGTAAGAAATTTTATTACTCTGTCCGTAACCCGGACACTCTCGGCTCTGGACTTTGGTCGAATCTGCCAATCGCCGAGACAAGGAGAACTAAAAGTTCTTCTTTCCGCGGAGCCGCCACCACCGCCACCATAACCTTGGTGAAGGTACGCGGGGTCTTCACCAAAACGAAGGGCAACGCTTGAAACTAAATATGCCCCCACGGGAAGGCAAATCTTAGAATCTTCTGATGTGCTGCCCTTATTGAAATGCGTATGTTTCCGTAAGATCTAGGGATGTTAGGAACTCCCCCTGCGGGACCGCCACCACTACCGATCGCAACGGTTCCATTCAAAAGTGAAACGCTCAGAGATAGTGATTTATTTCCTTAAGATCTAGAAAGACCGGAAGACCCGTCTTTCTTTGCAACCATGAAATAAAGAGAGTAGTGCCCAACGCCGAAAAATTCCTACGGGCCCGACACAACTGCTCCCAAGCGCCAGATACGATTCCACGCTTGCCGAATTGCAGCAGGTCTCCGCAACCCTTTGCAAGGAGACAGGGCAAACGAATCTAGCACCAGGCGAGCAAATTTTAGTGTATACCCTTCGCGTACTAACACTAACACCCATTGCCCTACCGTTATCCGGACCATGGCAGGAAGAAACTCCCGAAGACTTCTTCCTACCCTACTGAACTGCCACCTGGGCCCGCCTTGCTTCATTGCGGTTGTCGGGCAGTCGCAGAAGAGGTAGCCGAGGATCCCCTTCCTGCTCTTTGACAGACCCAAAACCCTTGAACTCTGGAAGCCAATGTACCTCGTTGGGGCACTCCTAAACGAGCAGTTCCCTACTGACCATAGACCGATGGGAGGATCTTTCTATCCCCCATCTTTCTCACTAGATACATTTCTTGTATGCAGGCGCCTCTTGTTTTCCACAGAACTGAAGCTGCTACAAAGCTATATACAATTTTTTTTAACCACATCTTTATTCCTGTCTCTGACTGTCTATCAGATCCTTCTCAGGTGAAAGCAACAAAATACCAACCGTTTAAATCACCTAACCAGGCACACCGCACTCTGAAATCTGCACGGTAACAACTATGGCCTATCTGATTAGGCCTTTCCCCAGCTGTCTGCATCAAGCCCTGGTGCACTGAATAAGGTCTGAGCTGTATAACCCAAGGAATGCTTAAGGATTAGGTGAGAGTCACATCCCATGATACCCTCGCATACCAGGCACTGTGGTCTGGCCGGCATGGAGAGAAGGGCTGGGAACACTCCCCAGGAACTCCCTCTGAACCCGGGTATGTAATTGAATCCCCAGCACAGTGGACCTCCACAGGCTCCGGCACATAGCCTCTGAAGTAAATAAAATAAAATCTAGTTAACTAAACTAAAAAGTAAACTGCAAATGGCCCCCTATAAAGAAACTGCTTCAATCTCCGGTGAATGCCTCCCCCAGGCACCCACAACACAGGTTTAAACACATGCGGGCCTGAATAAAAAGAAATCATGCCTAAATGCAGCGGGGGAGGTTTCCCAGTCAAATACTGCCATGTTTCAATCCTATCGGAAACTTATGAATCCCGGGCCAAGGGAAAGACATGAAACCCCAAAAGATTTGAATATATTCCTGGACTAACAGCCATGAGGCGGAGCCTCACTCAGAGAAAGGGCCCCAAGGAACACATTGGATGTGTGTATTTCCCTGAGTTTGGGTGCGCATATAAGTCTTTTTTCCTTTTTTTTAATGTTTGCACTTCTCTCCCAGATAAGCACCCTGCCAGAGCAAAAGAACTACGTTCTAAATGCCTAGCCATTTCTCAAATAACGGCACTGTTCCCCCACTGCCCTGATCTAGCGCCCCTGCTAAACAAAGGATACTAATCCACACAAGAAGGGAACCACAAGGAATTAAATTAAATTAAATCTCTAAGGTTTAAGGAGAGCACTTTAGGGGTAGGGTCCCCCAATAATCTGCACTGCAGCTGAGCTGAGAAGCCAAACAGTGTGAAGCCTGGCCGGCATCCGGGTGAGAAACACTCAACAGAACCGATGCGGAAGAGCGAAGTAGTATTCTTCCTTCTCGATGCCACTTGCCAGGAAATCCTGGCAAGTGGCTGGAACCTGACTAAAAAAAACACATAAGGACCTGACTGTCTCCCATTAGTTCCCAAATACAACTAATTTCCCCCTGGAATGAAGTAACAAACTCCTGAAATACAACCCCCTCTTTTTTTTTTAAACCAAAATTACTAAGATACATTACATTACATTACAATAAATCAAATAAATTAAGGAAATAATTTAAATCGCTAGGCTAGGTGGTTCAAAAAGGACCGAGACTGAGGCAATAGTAAAAAAACTTAGGCTGCCTCGCGTTCACAAAAGCGTGGGAATCAACGGCGCGCGCTTCAGCCGGCCTGTCCTCCCCCAGGCCGCCAAAACGCCCCCGATCGAAGTGGAACAGATTAAATTAAATTAGCTGATAATATCCCCCCCCCCATCGAATCAGTCTAATTTATACCGTCTGAGGCAATCTGAACATAAATCTGCCTCGCATCCTTAAATGCGCGGGAAGAACGGCCCACGATTCCTCAGGGCCTGCTTCACCGCCAAAACACTCACAATTAGGGTTAGAAGCACTGTTCCCTCTAAGCTGTGCGCGTGTGCGCGCTGTCGCCCCCACCTGGCTGGGCATATAGCCGGGCACCAGGATGAAGTCGCCTTGCTGCCCTAGAATAAGTCCTCCCAATATGGCTGTCAGGAGGGCTGCTGGGATATGTAGTTTCACTTATCCTTATTAGGCAAAAGTAGTTGTGCAGACAAGTGGTCAGGCGAAAACAGAGAAATATTTATTTGTTGTGTTCTGGGGTTTCCATCATATTCACAAGTAGCAGGCTGAATAAACAATAATGGGATTCTTCTCCAAAGCAAAGGTATAACTTTTACAAAAGTATGCACAGGATTACTGGTAACAGCAATAAATAGCTTCTTAGGAACTTGCTTTCAAAGCTCAGATTATAAAGCTTCTCATGGGCACATTAGCTTCGTATGGGAGTGTTTCCTTCACAGCTCCTTTATAACAGAAACGGCTTTAAAATGTCCACTGAGCTTTCCCTTCAGTTTCAGGCCTTACACAGCAACCGCTTGATTAACAACGTTCGGCTGTTCTCTGTGCTGCATCCTTCAATCAGGTAAGTTCCTTACTATGGCATTCACTCATTCAAACAGGTTTTAAGCTTAACACACTTCTAATTCATTAGCTTTACAATAAGAACACTGCATCTCATCGGAGCTATCTTCATAGTCGTCATAGCAGCTTCCTATATCCATTTCCTCAATGGCATCCTCACAATATTCTTCAGAGGGTACCTGGCTGTAGAGCTGACTAGTTTGTTTCTGGAGCATTTCATTCAACCTCTCTAATAGAACCTTTTTCTGCTCTATTTCCTCAGAGAGCTGGGGTTGCTGACATGCAGACAAGCTATTGTTTCTACTGCTAGAGCTTAGCTGGCTATTATAATTATTTCTCCTATCAGGAACTAATTCTCTTAACTTTCTTTCAGGCACGAATTCTGGAAGACACACTTGCCTTAGTTCAGGGCCGTTTAGTAGCTCTCCTCTTTCCTTGCCAGAGCCATGCTGCTTTCTCTCTGCAGACACTTCTCTCCGTTGTAGCAAACTTCCTTTCTGCTGAGACTGCCTTGGACCGGTTCCAAGCAGACCCCACTGCTTAACTTTGAGGTTGAGCCCAGCACTTCTCGTGCCTCCTTGGGCCCCTTCTCCTCTAGCTCCAGTTCCTCTGGATTCTCTTCCAGGTCCTCTGGGTTCACTGCCACTCCTTCTTCTCTCCTCTCTTCGTCTTCCTCCTTCACTTTCCGGTCCTCCTCTCCCTGACTTTCCAAACACAGGAGTTTTAAACTGCTCCCTCTCAGGGACCACGCCTCTTTCCCAGCACACGTGGGAGCTGCTAGGCTTCACTCCAGCCCTGACGTGCTGAAGTGGGCGGGGCTTAATGGTGACTGAGCTATGAGTCAAAGGTTCTCGGTTGCTGGGGAAACCCTGAATGCTCTCACTCTTAAAGGCACAGAGTTCATTCTCCTGGCATTCCATAGCCTCTGAACTGCCTTCATCATCACAGCGCACACACACCTCGCCGAGCAAGCGCACATACTTTACAACAGAGCGCACAAAAATTATGGCTCTGATTCTGATAGAAAACAACACAGACATCTTAAAATTTAAAAGTTATGATTGTAATTACTATAAATTTCCCGCTTCATTTAGTAATCGTCTATTTTCATTTAATTTGATTAAAATCAATGTGGTGTACATACTGAATTCTGACATGTAGTCAAATTTTAAAGTATATAACTCCGAGTGTCATTATGTGGGGCACAAAAATTTAACCTTCCTTCAAAAGCTGCACACAGCTGATATTTTATGCGCACATAGCCTACAGAAAATTAGAGGGAACATTGGTTAGAAGGTCTTCCCGACCTCTAGAAGCGCGTTGGCACACTTACCCCGCCTCGGGCCTGAATTAGTCCCCACCGAGATTTCCGCTGCTCCGGACAGCAGCCCTGCGATCCGCGGTGCTGCTCTGAAGCACAGAGCAGCTACTGCCGAGAGGGCCGCGGTGCTGCTCTGAAGCACAGAGCAGCTACTGCCAAGAGGGCCACGGTGCTGCTCTGAAGCACAGAGCAGCTACTGCTGAGAAGGCATTCCTGCACTGGCTGCTTCTGCAGCGCAAAAAATAACGTGGGGCAACACCGCCGCTGAAAAGCAGGGCTTCGGTCTGCTGTCTAACTCCCCTCCGTCCAAACCAGGAGGGGAGAGCAGCACTGCTGATCGGAGAAGCTTGAGAGGCACGGGAAAACGCCGGCAACCAAGATCGATCCCCCTGACCTCCAGCCTCCATGTTTTTTTTTTTTTTTTGTAACTACTTTACTGATCTCACCTAAGACCCACATTAAATTAAACTATTAAACCTATCTATGTCACTAAATGCTCCTTATCTTTCCTTCTAGTGAGCCCAGCACCTAGGCTCACTACGTCCTCCTGCTGCATGGAGAATGGACACACTGGGGGATGTTGGGAGAACACCAGAAGGATATATCCAGTGATGTCACGAGTTTGACTTGTCCAGTCTCCATGTTGCAGGAGGAGGTACACAACTCAGAGGTGGAGGACTGAACTGGAGGAACGATAAGGAATTAACCCATTTGGAGAAACTGCCCCGAAAGACATTCAACATAAGAGGATCCTACTCACATGCCTCCTCTAAGATATTATTCAATGTAGGAAACATGAAGAAGGATTCAATAATGGTAATGTCAAAGGTGAGATTTCACAAAACAGACCAGGGCGCCACATCCATGCATGGGCATTTTGGGATCAGACCACTGTATTAATGACCATATGATCAGGATAACTCAAAGGAAACTTTAAAAAATTCAGAAGCTTATGACTTCTTAATTAAAGTCAGATATTTTGGAGCTGACAAGAAAAATAGCTCAGATAATTGTTAAACCTTAACACATTAGGAATTATATAATTTTATTGCCTATCACCTTCTGATCACACATCAACCTTTTACACTTTCAGACTATTACTGGAACAGTCCCAGATCTAGGCATAGGCAACAGTCTAAGGTGCCAGATTCTGAAAGCATCAAATATATGGGTCAAAGAGAAGCCTGATTCCTATTGCTTTAGCATCACTCCCCTCTGCTCTCTGGCCCTGCATTGAAATGTTGGTTTTGCCATCTTCTGCTTATTCCAATCTGACCTCAAAGTTAGTTCAGTAATGTGTGACACTGCAACAGGGAAAGATGAACAACATTTCCATGCAGCTGGGTCCTGTAATGACATTTTCTTCTCTGTATGAAGAACATACATCTACTTCCCCAACTCTCCACAAAGTTTTCATTGTCTATAGCTAACATTATATGGATGTATAGATGTACTTTGCTGAGAGGACTGGAGCCAGAACAAATTGGTGGCTATCAGATGCCAAGGGATGATTATCTAGGTCAGTGACTTCCAATTTCAGGTCTATGACCCCTAGAGGTCTGCGAGACTATCACAGAGGGTCCATTAGAAGGGAAGCAACCAAAGTACAGATGCTGGGGGAAAAAATAAAAAAAAAAGAGCAGGCCAATTTCACCTCTAAGAAGTTCTGCTCTTAAGGCTGCTGCTGCTTGATCTCATACTGCCCAAGCCTCAGAAACCCAGACCCATGCAGAGAAGTAAAGGGGAAGAATATAGCTGACTTGCCACAAGGAGCCCGAACCAGCATGAAGAGGAAGCAGGGAAGCGTGACTGGTTGCCACTACCAGAATCCTAAATCAGCATGAAAAGAAGCCAGGAAAGAGCATGGCTGATTGTTGCCATGCATGAAGTTTCCTAGCAGGACTAAGTGCCATGAGCACTTCCTTAGCTGCTGCTCCACATGACTAGAGGAGGTGGCAAGTAGTGTGATAACCCAAGACTATTTCTGGGCACTCCTACATGTGGTCCGAACATTCTTATAACTTCACTGAGTATGGCCACAGAGGAAGGAGTAAGGACAGAAAGAACTGGGGAAGGAGCCATAAAGCAAAGGAGGATAGGAGGGAAGGTGCCAGGAATGGGCTATGAGGGGAAGGAAGGAGGGAGGGAGAGGACCAAGGAAGGCACTGAGGAATGGGCTATGGATAAAGGTAAGGAGGCAACAGACTGCAGAAGGAGCCATGGAGAGTAAAGGCAAGGTGAATAGGAGCTTAGAAAAGGGCCAAAGGTTGGGAAAGGCATTCAGAAAGGTCATGAGAGAGAGCAGAAGAGTGAGTACTAGTTGAATAGGCCACAAAGGAGAGATGGCAGAAGGAAAGGCACTTGGGAAGGGACCAAAAGTGAGGGGAAAGCAGAGCGGGAGAAAAGGCAATCAACTAGCCATAGGGCAGTAGGGATAAATGACTACGAGGAATTTTTATTTTTGGAGGGGGGGGGAGGAAGAAGGGAGAGGAGAAAGAATTGATTGCTGGGATCAAGGGAGAAGATAGTAGGACCAGACAACTGTCAAGGATCATTTTATTATCCTGACATGTAAAATCTGTGGGTATGAAATTATCTGCATAGCCACCATCCCTAGAATTTTTGAAGAGAATTAAAAATTCACAGGCAGGTCCATGGACATAGTTGACTACTGGGTGAGACTGAAAAGGAGAAAATTGGTGGAGAGGAAAGGGATCAGTGGGTTTGGTATCTAAAAAGCGAGCGTGCTTAGTGAAGAGTGGCTGGAGCATAAGAAACACTGGTACAGCTGAAATGGGAGAAAAAGGAAGGAAAACGTGTGGTTTGGAAACAAGGAGAGACTAGCGAGGAGGGGCTTTTGAGGGAGATTAATAGGGCTTTGGGAGGGGGAGGGGGAGAAGAAAGAGGGTGGGAACAGACTAAGGGGAAATGCATACTATGGAAGGGATGGAGGGAGAGGGCAAGACTGAGGATGTGACTGGATAACGGAGATTAGTGCAGAGGGTCTGGGTATTGAGAAACTGAAAGGTTGGGGCTAAGCACGACTGGAGAGGGTTAAGGAAGACAGGGAGGCTGGCAGGGCATAGCTTGGTGGGGGGGGGGGGCAGGGAGAGATACTGGTGAGTGAAAGATGGGGAAGAAGTGAAAGATTCTAGAGAAGAGGGGCTGAGGGAGGTGAATGAGACTGATGGAGAAAGGACAGGGCTCTCTATGACTTTGGATATTGAAAAAAGGTCCCCCACATCAGAGGTGTTTTGGCAGGCCTTCCTTCTACCACCACAGTACTGCCAACTGTACCAACCCTTCCTTTAACATAAAATAATTAAGTACCTATAATCTACTCTTCAACCTTTCAAAAAGTGTTCAACCATCTCTGTGTGTTTCAGAAAATGCAGGAACAGTGCATAAAAAGCATTCTTTTACCCAACCTTATTATAAAATAAATATTTTTTAAAAAGTATATTTCTAATAAAATATTGGGAAGATATGACATTATGCCCTTTTATTCAAACCTCTTGAAAGATTAAGGGGAGGCTGAATGTAACCAGTTAGGAGTGGAGCAGCCACCTAGTGGTTGGAGAAGCAGCTTGGGAGCCAGAGAGATACCAGAATTTGAAACCCACTGACATGCCTTTTGGCCTTGGGCAAATCACTTAACCTTCCAATGCCTCAGATATAAACTTACAGGCCGATGCAGAAAGTCAGCTCTGAAGTCTAGCACTATCAATTCTGTACGTCTCTATGCAGCGCACCGATAGTACATGACTTCAGCGCTGGCAGGCAGAAAGGGGCACATATGCAAATTAGCCATGCATTAAACTGTGGCACAAATGGCAGCGTTAAACTGGGAGAGCAAGCCAAACACATGGGCACAGAAGTTGGCGCAAGTTTGGCATGCTCTCACAGAGAAACAGGGGCACCGCATGGTTAATTTGCATATGCACCCTGATAGTATTTTGATGGCATCGGGGGCCTACCCCGATACCTAGATCATCTGAGGTGGAAGTATCAAACTTCCCTTCAGTTGATCCAAGCATTGGAGAAAGCCCCCATGCTCCTGATAGAAAGGAAATCTCTGGTGGCTCAGCGGCCCCGATCTCCCCACCCGTCCAACTAAAAATAACCCTGGTGGCCCAGCGGCCCCAAACCCCCCACCTGGTACCTTTACAAAGGAGCAGGAGCGTAACCCACAGACTCCTGCGTTGCCATCCTTCTACCTTATAAGGCAATCTGACCCTGCCTGCTGCCACCATTTTTCAAGATGGCGGCACAGGAGCAGCAGCACATGGGCAACGTTCCCACTCCTTTGTAAAGGTACCAGAAGAGGGGTGAGGGGGGTGGAAATCGGGGCTGCTAAGCCACCAGTGCTTTCTGTCAGGGGCACTAGCCCCCTGACAGTATTATGATAGCATCTTTTCCCTGATGCTTGGATCATCTGAGGGGAAGTTTGACACTTCACCTCAGATGATCCAGGCATCGCAGAAAGCCCCTGATGCCATCAAAATACTGTTTGAGGCATGCGCAACACGTTTAAATCATCTCAGACCCAAGCATAGAGATATTGGCGCTTCAACTGGTTACATAATCTTTTATGCGTTTCTCTGAATCGGGCACAGACAATATTAGCATGTCATTTTAATGTGCACAGCTCATTTGCCTATAATTTAAATACACTTGGCGTTACTGTGTGCACTTGCTTTTCCTTTGCTATTTACACCCGCATCAGTCTTTCTTCTGCATTTGGCCTGTCGGAAACTGTACTTATAAGTTGCGCTATCTCCATCCAAAGGGCATGCTGGTTTTTCTGCATCAGCCCGCTAGGGCTCAATTTTCAAAAGGGCTGGTATTTAAACCCATGGTGCTTAAATTCTGGTGGGACATTCAGCGGCAGTATCCAGATAGGAGCAGACATTGAATATCCGGGACTGAGGGATGCTATCCAGGTAAGAGCGGACACTTAACCCAATTAGCAGGATGTTCATCTGGCATGTATCCAGATTGCAACTTAGGACAATTTTCATAAGTTGCCTAGCTGTCTACTGAAAAAGCATAGCTACTCACCTGCAAAGCACAGTTACTCACCTGTAAGGCACAGTTACTTACCTGTAACAGGTGATCTCTGGGAACAGCAGGAATTAGTCCTCACATATGGGTACGTCGGTACCGACGGAGCCTGCGTGGGAATGCTCCCCAGCTTCCCAGAAAGAAAGCTTTTGGGGCATCCCACAGCGCATGCGCGCTGCCTTCCCGCCTTTCCTACCAACTCTCCTCAGTTCAAGTTTAAAGCTGAGACAATAGAGAGAGAGAGGAAAGGAAAGAGAAAGAGAGATACAACTCCTAGGGGAGGTGGGAGGGTTGTGAGGACTAATTCCTGCTGTTCCCAGAGATCACCTGTTACAGGAAAGTAACTGTGCTATCTCCAGGAACAAGCAGGAATAAGTCCTCACATATGGGGACTCCCTAGCTAAGATGCCTGGGAGATCCCCAAGGGTATGAGACCCTGAAGGGTTCCTCGTCTTCCTATGGATCTCAGGCATCCATTCAGGGAAGGAGGGCAGGAGTTGTTCAAGAATGGAACAGGTGTCTGAGGACAGCCTGACCAAACAAGGCATCCGGGCGGGAGTCCTTGTCCAAACAGTAATGGGCTGTGAAGGTATGAACCGAGGCCCAGGTGGCTGCTCGACAGATCTGATCGATGGACACAGAATGAAGATGAGCCATAGAGGTGGCCATGGCCCTCACATTGTGAGCTGTGACATGGCCCTCCAGAGAAAGGTTCTTACTCTGGTAAGCAAAAGAAATACACTGAGCAATCCAATTGGACAGTGTTCTTTTGGAGACTGGAAGTCCTAAATGAGAAGGATCAAAAGCAACAAAAAGCTGGGAAGACTTTCTATGTTGCTGTGTCCTGTGTAAGTAAAAAGCTAGAGCTCTTTTACAATCTAGAGTATGAAGGTTCCTCTCTGCAGTGGATGCATGAGGAGCTGGAAAACAGACAGGTAAATATACCTCTTGATTAAGATGAAAAGGTGAGACCACTTTAGGCATAAAGTGAGGATTTGTCCTAAGGACTACCTTATCATGATGGAACCTTGTATAAGGTGGATTAGCCACTAAGGCCTGCAGTTCACTGATGCGGCGAGCAGAAGTGATTGCAATAAGGAAAATAACCTTCCAGGAAAGAAATTTCAAGGAGGTAGTGGCTAAGGGTTCAAAAGGTGGCTTCATAAGCTGACCAAGAACCAAATTTAAATCCCATACCACCGGAGGAGGTCGAATGGGAGGTTTAGTTAAAGTTAGGCCTCTCATAAATCTTGCAATAAGAGGATGAGAGGAAACAGGTTGTCCATTGATAGGCTTAAGGGATGCTGCAATAGCACTTAAATGGACCCTTACTGAAGTCGTCTTAAGGCCTGCATTGGAAAGATGCAGGAGATATTCTAATAGAGAATTCAGAGGAAGTGCCAGAGGGTCAAGACCCTTTTGAGCACACCAAATGGAAAATCTTTTCCATTTAAAGGCATAAGAACGCCTATTGGAAGGTTTCCTGGAAGCATGAAGGATATCCTTCACTTGCTGCGAAAGATTGAAGCCTTGAAGGTCTAGGCCTTCAGTAACCAAGCTCTGAGGTGAAGGGACTTGGGGTTTGGATGCCACAAAGTCCCCTCCTCCTGAGACAGAAAGTCTGGAGCAGCTCCTAAGTCCAGGGAGGGGGCTTGGGAGAGATGCAGAAGTAGAGGGTACCACACTTGGCGTGGCCAGCATGGAGCTATGAGGATCATAGATCCTTGATCCCTCTGAAGTTTGAACAGAGTCTTGGGAATCAGAGGACTGGGTGGAAAGGCATACAGGAAGTCCTGACCCCAATGAAGGAGGAAGGCATCCTTGGCCTGAACTCCCTGACACGGGATTCTGGAACAGAACCGGGGAAGTTTGGCATTCCACGGACTTGCAAATAGGTCTATGTCCGGGGTACCCCATTCCTGGAAGATTCTGAGTACCTGATCCATGTGCAGGGACCATTCGTGCGAAAGCAGAACTAGACTGAGTCTGTCTGCCCAAGAGTTTTGAATTCCTGGGAGGTATATACTGCCAGGAGATGGATTTGATGCTCTCTGGCGAAGGCCCATAATCTTAGAGCTTCGTTGCAAAGCGACAGAGAGCCAGTTCCTCCTTGCTTGTTTATGTAAAACATGGCTACCTGATTGTCTGTTTGAATGAGGACTGTCTGATAGCTGAGGAGGGTATGAAAGACCTTGAGAGCTAGGTACACTGCTCGAAGTTCCAAGAGGTTGATATGAAGGGAGATCTCCTGTGGGGACCAAGTGCCTTGGGTGAATAGGTCCTGTAGATGAGCTCCCCAACCTGTTTGGGAGGCATCTGTTGTGAAGATTGCTTGGGGCAACAAAGGTTGGAAGGGGGACCCCAGCAACAGATTTTGAGTGGATATCCACCATTGGAGAGACCAAAAGAGACGTTTGGAGTTTGCTATTTGGTCTGAGAGAGCTCCTGAAGCTTGAGTCCACTGGGTGGACAAAGTCCACTGAGCTGCTCTCATGTGTAGGTGAGCATAGGGCACCACATGTACTGTGGAAGCCATGTGGCCTAGTAGTTGTAGCATCTCCCGGGCAGTTAAGTGGTCCTTTGACTGAATCTGGGAGGTTAACTGCACTAGACATTGGCAACGAGCCTGGGGAAGATGCCTGGTGTCCAACTGAGTAGGGGTGAGCTGAGACTTTGGGAGGTTTACCACAAGTCCCAGATACTGCAGAATGCACCTGGTGGTGTCCAGGGAAATTTGGGCTTCTGACTGGGATGGAGCTCGGATGAGCCAGTCGTCCAGATATGGGAAGACAAAGATTCCCAGAGTGCGCAGAAATGCAGCAACTATTGCCATGCATTTGGTGAACACTCTTGGAGCAGAGGCCAGACCGAAAGGAAGGACTCTGTATTGGTAATGTGTTCCCTGGAACAGAAAACGTAGGAATTTTCTGTGGGATGGATGGATGAGTATATGAGTGTACGCATCCTTGAGATCTAGAGAACAAAGCCAATCCTGACTCTGTAGGTATGGAAGGAGAGTGCCTAAAGAGAGCATCTTGAACTTCTCCTTGTATAGAAATTTGTTCAATTCTCGGAGATCTAGAATGGGTCTGTAGCCCCCTGTTTTCTTTGGAATGAGAAAGTAGGGGGAGTAAAACCCAGACCCCTGTTGAAGAAGAGGAACTTCTTCTATGGCCCTCTGGGCCAGAAAGGAGGTTACCTCCTGATCCAAAAGGTCGAGGAGAGATGTGGAAGAATTGAAATGTCTCACCATGGTGTAGGGAGGAAGGTCTGAGAAATGAAGTTTGTAGCCCTCTCTGATGATGGAGAGGGTCCACTGCTCTGATGTGATTTGCTCCCATCTGGGAGCAAAAAGAGCCAACCTTCCTGGAATGGTGAGAGGTTCTGGCTGTTGTAGAGCCAGAAAGGTTAAGTTCTCTAGTATCAAGTCAAAACCCCTGAGGGGCTTGGGACTGCTGGGTTGCAGCAGCCCCTGCAGGTTTAGGCCTGGCCTGTTTAGGTTGCTGACGCTTAGTAGCAAAGCGACCTGTAGAAGACCGTTGACCAGAAGTGGAAGGAAATCTGCCCTTCTTGTAAAAAGACTTTTTAAAAGATTTTTTCTTGGCCGGAGTGGAGGTAGACTTAGAAAGTCTATCCAGAGCAGCATTTTCTGCATCCATTTGAGTGGCTTTAATTTGCCACTCCTTGCCAAATAGGTTTTCACCTGTACAGGGCAGATTTCCTAAACCGTCTTGAACCCAGGGTTCTAGATCAGAAGCCTGGAGCCAAGCAATTCTACGAGCAGCTATAGCAATGCCTGAGGCTCTGCTGGCACCTTCAAAAGAATCAAAGGCTGCCCTGTTGGAAAACTTTGAAATGTCTTGAGTATGCTTGAGCCAAAGAAGGAATTCATCCCTTTTATCTTCTGGAATAAAAGGGAGAAACTTGTGCAGCTTTTCTGCAACTTCCTTCAGAAACATACCCATATAAAGGCTGTATGAATTGATTCTGGCAATAAGCATGCTAGCTTGGAAGATCTTCCTACCAAAAGCATCCAAGGTCCTGCATTCTCTTCCTGGAGGAGTAGAAGAGTGTCTTTTGGTACTCTTTATCCTCTTCATAGCTGACTGCACCACAATAGAGTGGTGAGAAAGCTGAGTTTTTCGAAATCCAGGAGAAGGAGGGACATGGTACATAGTGTCCAATCTACGAGAATGAGGAGAAAGGGTGAGATGAGTCTCCCACAAGTCAATCAAGTGTTCTTGAAGAATTTCATGACTTGGCAAGGTGACTGCCTCTCTGGGAACCTTAGAGTATCCCAAAATATCTAATTTTTTTGCTCTAGGTTCTTTTTCAGAGGTTACTGAAATAGAGAGTCCTTTAGCTACTTCTACTATGAAGTCTTGAAAGGACAAATCCTCTGGAGGAGACATTCTCCTTTTTGGAGAAGAGGGCTCCTCAGGAAGGGTGATAGATACTTCAGGAGACTCATCCGATGACTCAGAATCATCAGAAGAATCGAAGTATTGTCTGCCCGATTCCAAAGATCGATAGGCGTATCGATCGGTACCGACATCGGGTGTTCCCGGTACCGGGTCGGTACCGAGAGAGCCCAGGACAGGGAGCCGGAATCGGCATCCTGGCCGATGTTGATGCAGCCGGTACCGGTATCGAGGTTGGTACCGGAAACGGCGCCGGTACCGACAACATGGCTTGTTGCGGTACCGACGGCGTCGCAGCCTTGATGAAAGCCAGTATGGCCTGCTGCATGGATTGCACAGTGTGATCCATCGACGCCACGACTGCCTGGATGTCGGTACCGGCCTAAGAAGAAAAATACACCAAGTGAGGAAAAAGTATTATTATTTTTTTTTTTTTAGAAGAAAAGAAAAGACCGGCGGTACTGGTCCGGCGTCGGGGAAGGCAGACACGCGACCAAAAAATAGATTAAAATAAAGACCGGCGGTACTGGTCCGGCGTCGGGGAAGGCAGACACGCGACCAAAGAAATAGATTAAAATAAAGAACTTCTTCAGCGGTGACAGGAACACGACCTGCTGGCTCCGCGGAAAAGAAAAACTGAGGAGAGTTGGTAGGAAAGGCGGGAAGGCAGTGCGCATGCGCTGTGGGATGCCCCAAAAGCTTTCTTTCTGGAAAGCTGGGGAGCATTCCCGCGCAGGCTCCGTCGGTACCGACGTACCCATATGTGAGGACTTATTCCTGCTTGTTCCTGGAGATCAGATGATCTCCGGGAACAGCAGGAATTTAGTCTTCACATATGGGTATTGTCGGTACCGACGGAGACTGCGCGGGAACGCTCCCCAGCGTCCAATAGGAAAGCTTTTGGGAGCATCCCACAGCGCCTGTGTGCTGCCTTCCCGCCTTTCCCAACTGTCCCTCTCCAGTTGAGTTTAAAGCTAAGACAAAGAGAGAGGGAGAGAGAGATAGAGAGATACAACTCCTAGGGGAGGTGGGTGGGTTGTGAAGACTAAATTCCTGCTCTTACCGGAGATCACCTGTTACAGGTGAGTAACTATGCTATCTCCAGGAACAAGCAGGAATGTAGTCTTCACATATGGGGACTCCCTAGCTGCAGATGCCAGGGAGAAGGCCCCAGAAGTTGTGTGTCCCTGTGAAAGGGCTCCACTTCCCCCCATGGATCTCTGGAATCCTACCAGGGATGGTGGGTAGGAGTTGATTAGGTATGGAACAGGTGTTGAAGAACAGCCTGACCAAACAAGGCATCCCGGCGGGAGTCCTTGTCTAAGCAGTAATGGGCTGTGAAGGTATGAACTGTGAAGGTAAGTAGCTGCTTGACAGATGTTGTCGATAGACACAGAGTGAAGATGAGCCATAGAGGCTGCCATGGCTCTCATATTGTGAGCTGTGACATGGCCTTCAAGAGGAAGGTTCTTACTCTCATAGGCAAAAGAAATACACTGTGCAATCCAGCTGGACAGTGTTCTTTTGGAGACTGGAAGTCCCAAATGACTAGAATCAAAAGCAACAAAGAGTTGAGAGGACTTTCTATGTTGCTGTGTCCTTTGCAAGTAAAAGGCCAAAGCCCTTTTACAGTCCAAAGTATGAAGATTCCTTTCTGCATTTGAGGCGTGAGACCTTGGGAAAAATACAGGAAGGTAAACCGTTTGGGTTAAATGAAAAGGTGATACCACCTTTGGCATAAAGTGTGGATGAGTCCTAAGGACTACCTTATAATGATGGAACCTTGTATAAGGAGGATCAGCCACCAACGCTTGCAATTCACTGATGCGACCTGCTGATGTGATTGCAATAAGAAAGATGACCTTCCAGGAAAGTAATTTCAAAGAAGTAGTAGCTAATGGTTCAAAAGGTGGCTTCATGAGCTGGCCAAGAACCAGATTTAAGTCCCATGCCACCGGTGGTGGCTTAATGGGAGGCTTAGTTAAAAGGCCTCTCATAAATCTCACTATGAGAGGATGAGAGGAAATAGGTTGCCCATTTAGAGGCTTGAAAGAAGCTGCAATAGCACTCAAATGAACTCTTACTGAATTGGTCTTAAGCCCTGTATTAGACAAATGAAGGAGATACTCCAGTAATGATTCCAGAGGTATCGCAAGACGGTCAAGACCCTTCTGCGAACACCATATGGTAAAACATTTCCAATTGAAAGTATAAGAGCATCTTGTGGAAGGCTTCCTGGAAGCATAAAAGATATCCTTTACCTGCTGAGAAAGGTTAAGACCATGAAGTTCTAGGCTTTCAGCAACCAGGCCCTGAGATGCAGAGACGGGATTGGGATGCCACAGCATCCCATCCTCCTGAGAAAGGAGATCTGGAGCAGATCATAACTCTAGAGGTGGAGCTTGAGAGAGATGTAGGAGCAGAGGGTACCACATTTGCCGTGGCCAATGTGGAGCTATGAGAATCATATGACCTCTGTCTCTCTGAAGCTTGTACAGGGTTTTGGGAATTAGGGGAATGAGTGGAAAGGCATACAGGAAGTCCTGGCCCCAATGGAGGAGGAAAGCATCCCTGGCCTGACAACCCTGAGCCGGAATTCTGGAACAGAACCGGGGAAGTTTGGCATTCAGCGGACTTGCAAAGAGGTCTATGTTCGGGGTTTCCCAAATTTGAAAAATTTTGGCCACCTGGTCTGCATGGAAAGACCATTCGTGTGGAAGCAGAACTCGAGTGAGTCTGTCTGCCCAAGAGTTTTGAATGCCTGGAAGATACACCGCAAGGAGATGAATCTGATGCTCTCTGGCGAGGGCCCATAGTCACAAAACTTCGTTGCATAGCGACAGAGAGCCTGTTCCACCCTGCTTGTTCACATAGAGCATGGCTACTTGATTGTCCGTTTGAACTAGGACTGTCTTGTAGCTAAGCTGGGTGTAGAATACTCGAAGAGCAAGGAAGATTGCTCTGAACTCCAGGAGATTGATGTGTAGATAGGTCTCCTGTGGAGTCCAGGTACCCTGGGTAGAGGCCTTGCAGGTGGGCCCCCCAACCCACCTGTGAGGCATCTGTTGCTAGAGTGGCTTGGGGTGGGGGTTGCTGAAAAGGAGTCCCCACCAAAAGGTTTTGGGGTGAGTGCCACCATTGGAGGGACAAAATAAGGCGATCTGAGTTTGCTATTTTGTCTGACAGGCAACCTGACGCCTGAGTCCACTGAGTGGATAAAGTCCACTGGGCTGCCCTCATATGAAGGCAAGCATAAGGAACCACATCCACGGTGGATACCCTGTGGCCTAGCAACTGTAACATTTCTTGAGCAGTGAGGTGAGGTTTTAACACTGCTTGGGAAGTTAACTGCACAATGCGAATGCAGCAGGCCTGTGGAAGGCAGGCCCTTCCTTGTCTGTCTGGTATCCAGCAGAGCTCCTATAAACTCTAGGGACTGAGTGGGAGCAAGGTTGGATTTTGGGAAGTTTATGACAAGTCCCAAATACTGAAGGAGGCACATTGTGCGAGAGAAAGCAACCCTGGCCTCTGGCTCTGAAGGGGCTCGAATGAGCCAGTCATCTAAGTAAGGGAAGACGAATATTCCTAGGGTGCAAAGAAATGCACAGCCATGCATTTTGTGAATACCCTTGGTGCCGAGGCCAGGCCAAAAGGAAGAATCCTGTATTGGTAGTGCTTCCCTTGAAATAGAAAGCGAAGGAACGTTTGATGAGTTGGATGGATGAGAACATGACTGTACGCATCCTTGAGATCTAGAGAACAAAGCCAATCCTGACTCTGAAGGTTGTGATAAGGAAGCTTATCATAGCTCAGGTAGGAGCTATAGAAAAGATGATGTGACTCTGAACAAGCAACCTGTCAGTTCTGGTAGAAGCAAGAAAACAGAGTTTTCACATAAAAGACTACCAGTCCCAGAATGCACCAGGTTTCCAGCAGCCATGAGAGGGGCTGAAGTGAGAAAATGTGTGTGCAATCAAGAGAGCTATGAGGTAATCCCTAAGCACTCATCTCAAAGGGCAGGGCCTGATTCAACACAGCTGCGCTGTGTTAGGGAGGAGCACACATTAGGACAGAATAAGAATAGAGCTTATTCTTCAGATAACAGCTACAGAAAGAGCTTCAGACACAGATACAGCAACAGCTACAAGCTCAAGCACCAGCATCACCTGGAGAAACAGAAGCCAAGCCAAGCGGATAGAGAGAGAAGGAAACTCTCTGGAAGGAAGAGAAGAAAGCCCATTGGAAGGTCTGGGAGATTCCAAGGCAGTACCTATACTGGGAGGTATTCCAAATGCCAGCAGAGTCCATTGGACTGGAGTCAGCCAGAGGAATGGAATGGCAGAGATAGGAATCACCAGTGGCTACTTGGAAGAGAGAAGACTGCACGTGGAAAGGACTTTCAGACCTATGCCAGAAGGTATGTGAGGAAAGATCCAGTGTCCAGGGATCAAGATTGGAAGGCTGGACATCAGAACTGGATTACATACTGGCCAGGCTATTCAGAGAGGAATTATGATAGCAGGAGAGGCTCAGGTATGAACACTGATCCAGACCCTATCTATAATAGTGAATGGCAGCAAGGGAATAAGCATTCTCATGATAGTGCCTTATTGAAAGACTCGTCTGTGCCAATGTATGATAGTGACCCTATGCAGATTGATGAAGGGGGACATACAGCAGATGAAACTATTAATTACAGGGACTGTTCTCTATCTAAATGCTATTGCTAGCTTTCTGTGAGCAAACACATCAGCCATCACAAAGAAACCTAACTTTGTTCTTTATTTCCACTGCAAACAGCTCTTAAAGCAGGATTTGGGTTCACACAGTAGCAGCCAGCCAGCTAAAGGGTTTCGGCTGGTCAATTGATAGTAATTAAAGCTGCACCTGATTGTGTGTGTGAGCAAGGGAGAATCACTGCTGGGATCTGCGTGGAAAATAAGCAGAAGTTAACCTAACAAGCAAAGTTTATTCATTTCTTTGTGCCTTTTTATTTGGTAATTATTTGCTAAGAAAACATTAGCTAATTGCCTGACAAGCTGAAGGTTGTTTTCTGATTTGCTTTGTGACTTTATGTTATCCATTTAAACACTGCAAGCAAGTAACCTCATTTATATTGCTAACAAGCATATTTGTGCTGGGTGAATTAAACCCCACCAATAAAAGAAGTACTTTATTGGCCTTACCACTGGTTTCACAACTCAATTATTGTCTTCAGCTGTGTTTGGGAGTGAATGAACTACATTACCCACAATACCTTGCAAGAATCATATGAATATATGCATCGTCAAGATTGTGTAAGTTCTCACCCTAGGCAGCCGTCTGACAAGGTATGGCAGCAGAGTTCCTAGAGAAATAATTTTGAACTTCTCTTTGAACAGGAATTTGTTCAATCCTCTGAGGTCTAAAATGGGTTTGTGTCCTCCTGTTTTCTTTGGAATAAGGAAATAGGGGGAATAAGAACCCTGTATCCTGTTGGAGAATGGGTACCTCTTCTATTGCCCCTTGGGCAAGAAGCATAGTGACCTCTTGACCAATGTTCCCTCTAATTTTCTGTAGGCTGTGTGCGCATAAAATATCAGCTGTGTGCAGCTTTTGAAGGAAGGTTAAATTTTTGTGCGCCACATAATGACACTCGGAGTTATATACTTTAAAATTTGACTACACGACAGAATACAGTATGTACACCACATTGATTTTAATCAAATTAAATGAAAATAGATGATTACTAAATGAAGCGGGAAATTTCTAGTAATTACAATCATAACTTTTAAATTTTAAGACGTCTGTGTTGTTTTCTATCAGAATCAGAGCCGTAATTTTTGTGCACTCTGTTGTAAAAGTATGTGCGCTCGTTCGGCGAGGTGTGTGCGCACGCACACGCACACAGCTTAGAGGGAACAGTGCTCTTGATCTAATTGGTCATTGAGAGAGGTCTGATAATTGAACTGTCTTACCATTGTAGGAGGGGGAATGCTGAGGAAATGAAGCTTCTACCCCTCTCTTACAATAGACAAAGTCCAATTTTCTGCTGTTATCTGACCCCATCTGGGGGCAAAATGACATAACCTTTCTGGAATGGTGGAAGGCTCTGGGCCGTTCAGGGCCAGGAAGACAAAGTTCTCTAGAAAGGAGTCAAAGCCCCTGTGGAGGCTGAGTCTGCTGAGCCGGTTGAGGCTTAGCAGCTTTTGTTTTTCTTTGCCTAGGTTGTTGCTGCTGTCCGTTTTGGGCAGGCTGACCTAAACGATGCTCCTGCTGGGTATAGGAGGGATAAAACCTCTCCTTCTTACTGAAGAATGGTTTCTTGTAGGATTTTTTCCTTGCAGGTTCAGCTGTAGACTTAGACAATCTATCCAAAATGATATTGTCAGCATCTATTTCATTAGTTTTTTCCTGCCAATTCTTGCCAAAGAGATTCTCTCCTGTGCAAGGAATATTCCCTAGTTTATCTTGTACCCAAAGTTCCAAGTCAGATGCCTGAAGCCAGGCAATCCTACGTGCACCTATGGCAATAGCAGAGGTTCTGCTTATGCACTCAAAGCAGTCAAAGGCTGCACGATTCACAAACTTGGAAACATCCTGAGCATGTTTGACAAGGGCGAGGAAATCCTGCCTCTTATTATCAGGAAGGAAAGGGCTCATAAGCTCTAAATCTCCTGTGACTTCCTTAAGGAACATTCCCATATATAATATATAGGAACTGATCCTAGCAGAAAGCATGGAAGCCTGGAAGGTTTGACGTCCAAAGGCATCAAGAGTTCTACACTCACGTCCTGAAGGATTAGATGCATGCCTTTTTGCATTCTTGATCCTTCTCATAGCTGATTCCACCACCATGGAATGGTGTGGTGTGGTTGCTGAGCCTTCTGAAACCCAGGACAAGGAAGAACTCGATACATGGTGTCGAGTCTTCGAGAGTGAGGCGATGTGGTTAGAGGTGCTTCCCACATCCTTAACATGAGATCATGCAAGATCTCATGAATAGGTAAGGTAGCTGCCTCCTTGGGAGCCTTAGGGTATTGTAGGATTTCTAATTCCTTTGCCCTAGGCTCTTTTTCAGGAGCCACTGTGATGGAAAGACCTCGAGCCACATCTCGGATAAAATCCTGAAAGGACATATCCTCTGGTGGAGACATCCTACGCTGAGGAGAAGAAGAATCCTCAGGAAGAAGTACTCTGGTATCGGCAGAGCTTTCAGAGTCTTCAGACTCATCCAAGGATTCAAAGTATCTTCGATCTGGGTGATCGTGCAAAGCACGGTACCGGTACCGGTACCAATCGAAGTCGGTATCAGAGGGGTCCGGTACCAACTTGTCTATACCGGATGGATAAGCATGACTCGGTCCCGGTAGAATACCTGCCGGAGTCGGTGCTGGTACCGATTGAATTGTTTGAAGCGGTTTCATGTGCATCGAGGCCGTGAGAAGAGCCGCCAGACTGCGTTCAATAGCCAAGAATCTCTGGTCTATCGACGCTGCCAATGCTTGAGTATCGGTAGCGGATGAAGCAGCCGGTATCCCAGAGCATGGCACCAGTAGTTCTGCCGAGGTTGAGGTTGAGGCCTCAAGAACATCCTGGAGCCCCATCAGTGCTTTGGAAGCTGAAGCCTCCCGCCGGGGCAATTTTGCCGATGAAAATCCCTCAAAGGCAACGCCAGAGGTATCTCGATGCTTAGAGGGAGATCTACCCTTTGAGGACCGGCTAGATTTATGTTTAGCTACCTGAGATCCATGGGAGGAAGACCAAGCCCTGGAAGACGTCGATGCCACAGAGGCTGCATCGGAGGGAAAAAGGGTGCTAAGTTTAGCAGCTTGGTTCTGCCGGCCCCTCTTCGACATCATCCCACAGGCAACACATTCCTAAATAGAGTGGTCAGGACCTAAACATTTGAGGCACCACTCATGGGTGTCGGTGACAGAGATGGTACCGCCACACTTGGCACACTTTTAAAAACCCGAACGGGTTTTTCCATTTTAAAGGAAAAGTTGGGCCTAGTGCCCAAAATGGCGTGTGGCACCTGAGGAGAAAATACCTGAAAAAGACTCCAGAAGTTTGTTTGTTGTTTTTTGAAAAAAAAAAAAAAGAAAACAACCGGCGGTACCGGTGTAGCGTCAAGGAAGGCAGACGCGACTACAAAAAAGAAGAAGAAAAGGGAATTATTTTCTGCGGGGACAGGATATGCGACCTGTCGGCTCCGTGGAAAACGAAGAACTGGAGAGGGACAGTTGGGAAAGGTGGGAAGGCAGCACGCAGGCGCTGTGGGATGCTCCTAAAAGCTTTCCTATTGGACGCTGGGGAGCATTCCCGCGCAGGCTCCGTCGGTACCGACGATACCCATATGTGAAGACTACATTCCTGCTTGTTCCTGGAGATCAGGTGATTTCTGGGAACAACAGGAATCAGTCTTCACATATGGGTGACGTCAGCACCAATGGAGTCCTGTGTGGGAACATTCCCTAGCATCCAAAAGGAATGCTTTTAGGAGTTTCCCTCCACGCATGCATGCCTGCCTTCCCAGCAATTCTCATCAGTAAGGTATAGAGCTCAGGAAAAAAAAAACATTCTACAACTCCTAGGGGAGGAGGGCGGGTTGTGAAGACTGATAACTGCTATTCCTGGAGATCACCTGTTACAAGTGAGTAATTACGCTATCTCCAGAACAAGCAGGAATGCAGTCTTCACATATGGGACTCACTAGCTTCCGGCTATTGCAGATGTCAGAGAGGAGTAAGGTGTGACTGACAGGGGAAAACCCCCGAATCGCAACAAGGATAAAGTATGGATCTGACAGGCTCAGCCCCTTGAGCAAACCCTCTGCTCAACAGGGAGAAGGTAGCCAGTAGGAACAGAGTGCCAGGGGGAAGGAGGAGTAGCTAAGTCCCAAAAAGGTGCCAAAGAACAGCTTGGCCAAAGGTTGTGTCTCTACTAGAGTCCTTGTCTAGACAGTAATGGGCAGCAAAAGTATGAATGGAAGACCATGTGGCATCTCGGCAGATCTCTGAGATGGAGATGTAGATGGGTGACTGAGGCGGCCATGGCTTGTACATTTTAAGCTGTGATGCGACCCTCTAGGGAGAGAATAGCCTGCACATAAGCAAAGGAAATGCAGTCCACAATCCAGTTGGAAAGGGTATGCTTGGTTACTGGTAGGCCCAAGTGACTGGGATCAAACAATAAAAAAAGCTGTGAAGACTGTTGATGGGTTTTAGTTCTGTCCAAATAGTAGGCTAAAGCTCTTTTGCAATCCAGGGTATGCAGCGTTGCTTCAGCTCAAGAAGAATGGGAAAAAGGTCAGAAGGGAAACCCACTGATTAAGGTGGAAAGAAGCGACCACCTTCTGAAGGAACTGGGGATGGGTCTGGAGGACCACCTTATCATGGTGGAAGCGTGTATAAGGAGCATGAGCCACCAGAGCTTGTAATTCACTGATACAATGAGCCGATGTAAGAGCAACCAAGAAAGTGACCTTCCATGTGAGGAACTTCAGCGAAGCTGAGGTGAGAGGTTCAAAGGGAGGTCTGAGCCAGGCTACCGGAGGCAGTCTGATTGGTGGCCTATTTAGAAAAGGCCGCGCATAAAGTGTGCTGCCAGAGGATGAACGGATATTGGCTGTCCGTCGACTGGATGGTGAGACAACCTTTTGGTGGTGGTGAGAATCAAGGAGGAATGTGACAAATTCTATCTACCCTTTTGATGTCTAGGACATCTGCACCTTGCCCAATCACAATCTTAAATGACAAGAGGTGTAAGGCAGGGGTCTCCCAATCCACTCCTGGAGGGCCACAAACCAGTCAGGTTGGCAGGATATCTCTAATGCATATATATCTCATGCATATTCATTAGGGTTATCCCGAAAACCTGCCAGGGTTGTGGCCCTCCAGGACAGGGTTCGACACCCCTGGAGTAGAGGCTTCACCGGGCAAGTAAGTGGGCTGAAACCCCTCTAGGAGAACCAGAGGGAAAACCTGCGCCATTTGAAGGCATAAGTGCGTCGAGTGGAGACTTTTATAGACACCAGGAGGATATTTTTATCTTTATCTGGAAGATTTAGGTGAAATAGGACTAGGCTTTCAGCAGCCATGCCGTCAGATGGAGCGCTCTCAGATTGGGATGAAAGAGCGAGTCCTGGTCCTGCGAGAGGAGGTTGGGTGCACATCTCAGACTGAGAGGTTTGTGTTGTGATAGTCGAAACCACAGTTGACATGGCCAGAAAGGGGTGATGAGAATCACTGTTCCCCTGTCTAATTGCAACTTAAAGAGTGGTTTCGGTATCAATTCAATGGGTGGGAATGCGTAAAGCAATCCCTGTCTCCAATGAAGGAGAAACACATCCGAGGCCTGGCTCTATGGAGACGGGATCCTGGAGAAGAATCAAGGAAGCTGAGCATTCACTGGAGTAGCAAAGAGGTCAATTATAGAAGTTCCCCATAACCAAAAGACATGTTGCGCTGTCTTTCTATGGAAAGTCCATTCGTGTAGTCAAAAGACTTGACTCAGGTTGTCTGCTAGCACACTGAGCTCCCCCAGAAAGTAAACTGCTCAAAGAAGCATCCGATGAGAGACAGCAAAAGAGGCGAGATACCCTTGTTCCCCCTTGTTTATGTAATACATGGCTACCCTGGTTATCGGTCTGAATGAGTACCAATTGTCTGGTCAACTGAGGATGGAACACCTGAAGAGCATTGGCAATTGCCTTGAGTTCCAAGAGGCTGATGCGGTAAGAGGCTGGGGGACCAGAGGCCTTGCATAGTTAGGACATTGAGGTGAGACCCCAGCCCTGTTTGGAAGCATCTGTTGTCAGGTTACACTGTGGTGCAGACATTTGAAAAGGTAACCCGATGAGAAGATTTTGAGGGTGCACCACCACTTGAGGGAGTCTACAAGTTGGAGTGATGGTGATCTTGTCTGTGAGATGACCTTTGACTGCTTTCACTGAGAGGAGAGAGTCCACTGCGCTTGAAACATGTGAAGGCAAGCATTGGGGACAACATAGACTGTGGAGGCCATGTGTCCTAAGAGATGGAGCATGTCCCTTGCCTTGATGCGGGACTGGCTTCAGCAGTGATTTGCCAGCTCGATGAGACGGTGGAGTCGGTCTCCTGAAAGGAAGGCTCAAGCTTGTGCAGTGTCCAGAAGCGCCCCAATGAACTCTAGTTTCTGAATTGGAGTGAGATAGGACTTTCGATAGTTGACCACAAAGCCTAGATGCTGAAGCACCAAGATGGTGCGCTGGAAAGACATGGTCACTAACTGAGGGGAATCGCCCTTGATGAGCCAGTCATCTAAGTAAGGGAAGACAAAGATGCCCAGGATGCAGAGGTTGGTCGCTACTACTGCCAGACACTTTATAAAAACTCTTGGTGCAAATGCTAGACCAAAGAGTAGAACATGGTACTGGTAGTGCAGTCCATGGAACAAGAAGCACAGGTACTTTCTGCGAGAGGGATGTATGAAGATGTGAGTGCAGGCATCCTTGAGATCTAGAAAGCAGAGCCAGTCTTTCTCCTGAAGGTACGAAGTATGGTTCCTAGCGTGGAATGGAACGACTCAGTGCTGCTGACATAGCACAGGCCATCTCATCGCCAAGAAGAGATAGGTATTGAGTAGGTCCACGTCTGATGCCGTCTTCCATAATATTTATTTATTTATTTTTATTTATTTTTACTTTTTATCAATTTACATAATACAAGAAGTAAAACAACGCAATTCTAAAAAATAGAACAAGAAAATAATACAGGAAATCCCATAGTATTATACAAATCCCGTCATTCAGCCACATATCAAAAACAAACACATCTAGGAGGTGCTAATTAACGAAATAAATAACATAAACCTACCAACAGCCCAGTAAATCCTCAAAGAGCCCATAGGTAACAGGTAAATACAAAAAGTAACCCTAAGCCTTCCCCTTCAAAAAATCTAACAGATGCTCAACTTCCCCAAATATATAACGCTTCCCTTGATAAAGTACATGGCAATTACACGGAAATTTCAAGAAGAATTTAGCCCCCAGAGCCACCACACGTGGACGGACCTCCAAAAAGGCTTTCCGCCACGCTTGAGTGACTCTGGAGACATCAGGAAAAAGTTGAATGGATTGCCCACAGAATTTCTCAAACTTTCTCTTAAAATAGGCCCTAAAATTTTTTTGCCTATCCAGATCAGAGACTAAAGAAACCAATAGGGTTGCTCTAGTAGGTATCTTGTCCTGTGATGACTCAAAGAACGCAGACAAATTCAACGAGGGAGAAGATCCTATTTCCCCCTGTACTTCCGCAGCCTTAACACTACCTCTATTTGTACCCCCCAAAGACAAATAATATATGCTCGATATTCCCATAGAGTCAACATCAGTTAAAAGCAACACATCTTTCAAATACTTTCTCAAAAGAATAAACTTTCCTTGCACGCACTATTTGGATCCTGTCTTCCATAATATTTAATATGTAAGGTGATAGCTACAGAATGGGAATGACTGAATGGTTGGTGACTGGTATTTTTAGAAGGTGGGGTCAGGTTTGGTGGCATTTGCAGTAGAAAGGAATCAAGAGCAGATTTAGCCACTAACCCTGTATGTGAATGAAAGAAGCTGTTTCTATGCAGTTTTTTTGGTTGTTAAAATATAAGCCAAATCTGTTTTTGTCTTTGAAGCCCTTTCTTTTGACCATTGGGAAAGTGGGAATAAGCCAGGTCTTGGTAGACCGAAGCAAGTGTCAGCTGTTGCTGTTTAGCTCAAAAGCCTGAAGTTCAACAGTATAGACCAGTAGATGTCAGATGTTTATTTGGTTACATATATGTATATTCATTAAAGGTTTATATATATAAAATTACACTTAGTTGTGAGTAGTAATGGGTCTAGGACAACTCAGCATGGTGCGCTGAGTTGGCTGCGCTGAAGTGTCCTAGACCCTTCCTAACGAGACTATCTTGAACTTTTTCACATACTAGAAACCTTTTGAGATTTCCGAGGTCCAGGATGGGTCTGAACCCCCCTATCTTCTTGGGGATGAGGAAATAACAGGAGTAAAACCAGAGCCCTTGTTGTGGGGGTGGAACTTCCTCTATGGCTCCCTGTGCTAGAAGAGTGACTATCTCTTGCCAAAGCAGGCTGGAGTGCAGAGGATCCATGCAGAACTCCCCCATGAAGAAGATGGGGGGCAAGTTCTGAAAATTGAGAATATATCCCCTGTTCACAACCTTAATCCAGGGCCCTGACAAAATGAGGGGCCATTTGTGGGCAAAGTGGACTAACCTGCCTGCAATGTGGGAGGGGAGGAGATCCTGTAAGGGTAGACTGGCTTGCTCTCAAGGAAGTAGTCAAAAAAAAAGCTGCAGGCTGCGTCTGTGGAGCTGGCTGAGGCTTTGGAACTTTAGGCTTCCTAGGTTGATATGGCCCTTGCTGCTTTTGATTGTGGCTGTTGGAGCTGATAAGAGAAATAAGGCGGGAAGGAAGGATAGTACCTCTTCTTCTTGGGGTAGGAGGGGTTTCTTGGAGGAAGTCTTCTTCTTAGATGGATCAGCCGTGTTCTGAGAAAGGCATTTTAGGGTGAGATCATCCGTCTCTATCTCACCAGCCTTTTCTCTTCACCCTTTTCCAAAGAGGTTCTCTCCTGTACAGGGAATGTTAGCTAGTTTATCTTGAACTCATTGTTCGAGATCAGACGCTTGCAGCCAGGCCATTTTTCTGGCTCCTATACAGACTGCTGCTGCCCTACTGGTGGGCTCAAAGGCATCAAAAGCAGCCCTAGTGAGGAATTTTGAGGTATTTTGACCATGATTGACCAGGACCTGATATGGACCTTGCTTGTCAGGTGGCAGCAGGGTGGAGCACTCAGCCAGATCTTTAGCAACATCCCTCAAAAACATACCCATGTAAAGCATGTAGGAGTTGATCCGCTTGGAAGGATCGACATCCAAATGCATCGAGAGTCCTTGACTCCCTTGCTGAGGAAACCAAGGAATGATTTTTAGAACTCATAAACTTGACACATTGCCAATTCTAGAACCATAGAATGATGTGGTAGCTGAGGCTTTTGAAATCCTGGGGAAGAAGGAAACCTATAGAGCATGTCTAGTCTTTTGCTGACTGATATAACAGTCAAGGGAGTCTCCTACATGTGGAGCATGAGGTACTGGAGGCTACGATGTATCGGTACTGTAGCAGCCTCCTTAAATATCCTTGAGGGATATGGAGAAAATAGACTTATCTGCTAATTGTTGTTCCTTAAGGAACTACAGTCCAGGACCACACATCTGGGTAGTGTACCTCTTCCAGTAGATTGGAGATTGAGCATGTCATCTTTTGATGACACCAGTGTACTTATGCAGCTGGCACCACCCACCAGCCCCAGTAACCTATTGACAAAGCAGACTCACAGGAGAAACAAATAAGTAGCTAAACATGAGTAAACAATTCTATACCTAAATAACCTGGCTTACCCACCACCTGAGAAGGAATCCCCCGCCACCCCCAGAATGAGGAGGCTTACCTATGGAGCACATGGGTGACGCCGTCCAGCATGGAGCGTGAGACCGACAGCTCTCCCGGTCTTCCCCCAACGCCATCCCCACCATAATACCCAGCATACCCTGGCCATTTCCACCAACAAGGGAACCAGCTTCAGGACCGGGGTCGAAAAATAGATCATCATAAAAACACACTCAGGGAGGAATCCAGGACTGGACTGGAGCTCCTCAAGGAATATCAATTAGCAGGTAAGTCTAATTTCTCCTTCTTTATCATCCCTTCAGTCCAGTCACACACCTCTGGGATGCAACAGAGCAGTTAAACTGACGGGAGAGGTCCTGCACAACCGACCTGAAGCACTGCCGTTCCGAAACAAGCGTCTACTGCTGCCTGGACATCCAGGCGATAATGCTTAAAAAAAGTATGAAGCAAAGACCACGTTGCCACCCTACAGATTTCCACTGATGGCACTAAACTATACCCCGCCCACGAGGCCATCTGAGCCCTCATGGAATGTGCCCACAATACCATCGGCACCAATTTATCCTTCATGATGTACGCTAACGTGATTGCTTCCCTGATCCATCTGGAAATGGAGTTTTTGGCCACCGCCTCTCCTCTGCGCAGCCACCCAAACAGTACAAACAGATGATCAGACTTCCAAAAAGACGCTGTCCTTTTCAAATAATGCCACAGGACTCTTAACATCCAAGAGGTGCAACTATGGATTGGCAGAGCCATCTTCCGTGTTTGTCAGGGCCGGTAGGGAAACAGACTGATTCAAATGAAAGGCCGAAACCTCCTTGGGCAAAAAGGAAGGCGCTGGCCGAAGGACCACCTTCTCCCTAGAGAAAGAAAGGAATGGCTCCTGGCAAGATAAGGTTTGAAGCTCTGAAATCCAGTGCACCAAGCAAATCAGCACACGGAATACCGTCTTCAGGGTCAAGTCCTTCAGCGAAGCCCCACTCAACGGCTCACCGGTAAGCACCGCTAACACCAAATTGAGGTACCAAGGTGGTACGTCACTGACCTCCATGGTGGATGAAGGTGGATCAACGCCTTCAGGAATCGCACTATGCCTGGGTGCATAGCCAATGTCGTACCTTTCCGCAATAACAGGAAATTGCCACCAGTTGCACCCTTAAGGAACTAGCAGCTAAGCTCGTATCGAAACCGATCTGTAGGAACGCTAGGATGTCCGAAATGGACGCAGTGGATGGGCAAGACTGCCTGTCTCCACACCATGCCTCAAAGATGCACCATACCCAGATATATGCTAGATAGGTAGACTCTTCCGTGCCTTCAGCAAGGTTGCTATCACCAGACCTGAATAGCCTTTCCTCTTCAGCCTCCCCCTTTCAAGAGCCATGCCATATGTGAGAATCGATCCACCTGAGGCATGCATACCAGCTCCTGCGTCAAGAGATCCTCTCAAACCAGAAGCTGCCACGGCCAGTCTGCCGGAATCCTCACCAGGTCGATGTACTATCGGCGTCTTGGCCAATCTGGGGTGATCAGAACGACCAAACCCCAGTGAGCTTCGGTCTGCTGCACGCCCCGGACTAGGAGTGCCCACAGGGGGAAAACACAGAGAAGCCCCTCCGCGAGCCACCTTTGCGCTAGGGCATCCAGGCCCTCTGACATCCTCTCTTCTCCTGCTGAAAAAGCGGCTCGCATTGGCAGATTCGAACATTGTCATTAGGTCCATGATAGGTGTGCCTCATCAGTGCACCATCTGCGCAAACACTTCCTGGTTGATCATCTACTCGCCAGGGTCCACATGAACCCGGCTTAGGTAGTCCACCGTCACGTTGTTGACTCCTGCTACGTGCACCGCCAATAACACGTGGAGATGACTTTCTGCCCAGCCAAACAGCATTTCGGCCTCTTCCTCCAAGGCTGTGCTGCCCATGCCTCCCTGGCAGTTGATGTAGGCTACCGTGGTCAAATTGTCTGAGAGGACCCGGACCACCTTCCCTTGCAACCAGGCTCGAAGCTCTGGGGTACCAGGACCACTGCACGCATCTCCAGCCTGTTGATTGACTAAAGGGCATCTTGTGGGCTCCACTGTCCCTAAGCAATGTGTCCTTCGCAATGGACCCCCAATCGGACAGACTGGCATCGGTCATCAGCAGGATCCAATGTGGCAACTTGAGGGGCATGCATGCTTCCAGATTCCCTGGGTGAAGCCACCACCTGGGTACTCTCCTGGGTCCCCCGTGGGTAGGGAGTCTCTAGAACAAGGGCTCTCTCTGGTGGGACCACCAAAAGAACAGAGCTCTCTGCAATGGACACATGTGCGCCCTCGATCACGGGACAAGTTAAAGAGCGACTGTCGTGGTCTCTAGGACCTGCAGATAATATCAAGCTGAAGGCTCCGACATCCTCAGAAACTGTCACACCATACCTCGCACCCCCTGCACCCATTGTTCCGGCAGGAAGACTCTCCCCATGCGAGTGTCGAAGCATACTCCCAAATACTCCAGCTCCTGAGACGGAACCAAATGACTCTTGGCCATGTTGACCACTCAACCGAGACTTTGCAGGAATTGACCACTCACGTCATTGCTTGTTCGCTTTCACCTCTGGACTTCGCTCTGATCAGCCAGTCATTGAGGTATGGGTGCATGAGAACTCCTTCCTTGCAGAGCACCACCGCTACCACCACCATAAACTCGAAATGCCCTATCGGCACCACAAAGCGGAGAAACTGCTGGTGCTCTCGTTGGATGAGAATGTGCAGATATGCCTCCGTGAAATCGAGAGACTTTAAAAACTCCCTGCTTCTTATTGCTACTATGACGGATCGCAACGTTTCCATGTGAAAATGTGGTACCTGCAGACAATGACTGATGCCCTTGAGAATGAAAATCGGGCGAAAGAACCTTCCTTTATGGGCATCACAAAATAAAAGGAGTACCGAGCGCAACTGTACTGGTCTTGGGGAAGTGGCACCACAGCCCTGAGCTGCAGGAGCCATGTCAAGGTGTCTTTTACCACCACCCCTTTGCCTCGCGCCTTTTCATGGAGACTGAAGGAAGGAGTGGCCCACTGGATGAGCCCACTCGAGGGCAGGACCCATTGGTCTGACGTGATCTGGACCCAGGCAGGGTAGAAATCCCATAGCCAACCTCTCATGGGTTGCACCATCACCTGTGCCCCCCTTGCTTCATTGTGATTCCTTGGATCCCGAAATCGAGGCGGCGCCAAATGCCCTGCCTGCTCCTCGAAACTCCTGCCCCCTTGAGGGGAATCTGTCCCTCTGGTAAGGGGTAAAGTGTGATGTATGAAAACGCTTGGAGCCCCGCAGCTGGCCTTGATTCGAGGGCTGGTTGCTGCTCTGCTTCTGCTTAGTCTCGGTAGTCATCCACCCTTGGATTCTCCAAAGTCCTTGAACAATTTGTCTAGCTCTTCCCCAAATAGAAGTTTCCCCTTAAAGGAGAGCTTGCTGAGGCGGGACTTGGAGGAACTATCCGCTGCCCAATTCCATAGCTACAGATAGAGGCGAGCCACTACCACCGAGGCCATGCTTTCAGAGAGTCCTCTAATGAGATAATAGCAGGTATCCACAAGATAGGCCGCTCCTGATTCCAATTTGGCCACCTCCCCCAAAAGGTCTGTCACCAGCTCTCCCAGCTGTTGAACCCATTACGACCAACGGAGGCAGGCTCTAGCTACCCATGCCCCATAGATAGAGGCCTACAGTGAGAGGGCGTTGATATCAAAGGTCTGCTTTAACAAGGTGTCCAGCTTCCTATCATGGCCATTCTTGAGTGCCGCACTACCTCCTACAGGGATCGTCGTCTTTTTGGTAACTGCCGAAACCGCCACATCCACCTTAGGCAACTGAAGCAGTTTGCGTTCTTTTTCCGGCAGTGGGTACAGGCTCGTCATGGCTCGCAGCCCCCTGAGGTCATCTTTCGGCAGATCCCACTCATTCTGGATCATCTGTCTGACCACTCTATGCACCGGGAAAACCACCTGCGTTTTCTTCACTGCCTGAAGCAGAGGGTCCTCCAGCATCTCATCCTCTGCCAGCAGGCTATGGGCATATTAAGGGCCTTCAAGGACTCCACGATGAGCACCGGCAACTCTTCCCAGCGGAATACCCATACAATCCGCGATTGATCCTCCTATTCTGGAATCTCTCCTCCTTCTAATTCTTTGCCTTGCAAATCTAGCTCCGTGTCCAGATCTTCTCCGTCTGGTCCTTCAGACACTGGGGATTGCACTTGCCACTCCTCTGAAGGCCTAGCCCTCTTAGAAGTCGCTGCCTCTGACTTGCTGTCTTTCGTGTCTGCTGCCCTCTTGGTACCACGTTCCGGTGCCGAGGAGCAGCCCACTGACCCCCCCCCCCCCCCGCTGGTGCATGCAGAATGCCTTGTGCAGAAGCAGGACAAACTGGTGAAAACCCACCCAGGACCCCTACATCTCCCCTGTTCTGTGATGGGGAGGGTCCAGGAATGGCCGACAGGCAGGAAGCCGGCTCTAACGATGGCAGCGCGGACCCCGCTGAGTCCTGGGTCTCCCAGGATGGAGAGAAAGTCCTCTCCTGCCTTGTCTTGCGGGTCCTGTTCCAACAATGTGGCTTCTTGCATGCACCCGATACAAATGCCTGCATCAGAGACTGCCCCCGTCGAGTCCCGCATACCAGGCACTGTGGTCTGGCTGGCATGGTGGAAATGACCATGAACTGGCCCCTGACTTGCCTCCAATCCATATCTGGGTGCAAAGGAGACCCCCTTATAGCAACTAAAACAAATTAAATCAAACTAAATTAAATTAAAACAGGTCCTCCATTTCCCCTCATTACCCATATGTAATAGGGAAGTGTAGGCAGCTGTCTCCCCCCCCCCCCCAATAAGCCTAGGGAGAGAAAAAACTCTTTGAAGAGGCTGACTGAACTGCAGAGCAGCAGAAAAGAGAAAAGGTGCTTCTTTTTTCCCATGCCACTGAGGATACCCCAACCACACTGTTTTAGGTCGCGCATAAGGTCTGGTGAAAGTTATCGCTCCCCCTCTGCTGCCTGGCTCCTAAGCCAAAATTTCCAAATAACGGCCTCGTTTACCTCCTGCTCTCCTTGTTTTGAGCACTACTTGTGCCTTAGGTCAATCATGCGCTGTGCTTCTCCTTCCCCTCACACTCAGCTGGTAATCACTGGCTTAGGTGTCAAGGGGCTGCCTGTCAACTCCTCTCTGTGTGTATGGCGGCTCCTCACCCGATGACTGGTTCAGGAGCTGCCCGTGGCCCAGGAAGTGGTGTAGCCTCCAAAAAGACCCCCCCATCCAAACACCTGGGGAGAGGAGAGGGATCTCTTCCTTCTGTTCGCTTTCCTTTTCTAAGATTTATTTATTTTATTTTTTTTCAAACTGTAGCTAAAATAAAAAGAACTCTGCCATAGCCATGACAAGAAATAAAGAAAAAGCAAACAAACACCTATACTCCTTAGCTGTCCCTTCAGTGAGTCCAGCACCTTGGCTCATTACCTCCTCCAGCTGCTTGGAGACTGAGAATACTGGGGCTAGTGGGCGATGCCAGCTGCATAAGTACACTGGTGTCATCCAAAGATGACATGCTCAGTCTCCAAGTTGCTGGAAGAAGTACACTACCCAGAGATGCGGGACTGGACTGGAAGGACCATAAGGAATGAAGAAATTCAAGTTCTTCAGCTCTCTGTTCCATCTCAGTAGCTACCGCCAATGAAAGCACTACCGCCATGTCTCGGATGAAACCTTGATATCCTCAGGTGGTGACCGGCATCACTCATGTGATGGAAAAGGGTCTGAGGAAATGTCCGGGAGTCCTACGGAATCTACAGACTCGATACTTGATTCAGAGGCGGCGGAATCAGTACTCGGTAAGAAGTTGAAAAAGTGTCGGATCGATGCCACTCTGATGCCTTCATCGGGTCTCAGTGCCGATGCACCAAGGCATCGGAACAGAGGTGCCCCCAAACTGGTTCACCCATGGGTTTTAACAAGGGTATCGGCCCCAGAGCTTGTGACAGTGCTGGTTCCATCAGCGATGCTTCCAAGTGCCTCGATGCATAGACATCGATAATCAAGCATTGGGTATCCAGATCACGAGGGCCAGAAGCAACACTGCCGCCAAGATAGCAGCCAGACTCTGCTCGATAGCCAGCACCCGCTGGTCGAGGGAGACTGGAGGTGTCTGGTTGGATTCCTGCATGGGGTTTTGTGCCACCATCCCAGAACATGGAACCTGGAAGAATGACACCTTGCAGGGACCTGGTCTTTTAGCTGAGTCTCCCACTTACTTTAGAAGCAAAGGTATCAGTTAAAGTTACAGGGACCTTTGCACAGTAGGCAGATACAAAGAAAGAAGAAGTTCAATTTGACTATTTCTGCTTCCATTGTTTTAATTTTCTGTTGCAAGCCTGCTCCCAGGGAGGGGATAATTAGATTATCTTACAGCCTGCCACAAGTACCTGGTCAACTCCAGTCTTCACAGCTTCCAGAGCCTCCACACAGCTTTCTATCTTTTGCCTGTTGCTAATATAGAATTTAACTGTTGGTTATACATTACTTTTTGGGAATATTCTGACTTCCTACATTCCTTGTGCAGCCCTTAAATCAGATATCTGAGTGTGCCCACTGTACATATAAGGCCTTCTGGCCAGGGACATGTAGGTTCCCGCCCACCCTACCCCTCACCACACCCACCCCAGGCTGCATTGCCTATATAGTGGTCACATACGTTGCCATCTATCCTTTTTAATTTGGTGTTAAAGCCCACCTTTTCTTCTTCTTCTCCTTCTAGGACTGCTTAATCAGCATGTCGTGTATTCAGTGCAATAACTGTGGTGCTTTCATTCTGAGACGAATCATTTGGAACCTAAGAGCTTGTCCTATGTGCCTCAAGTCAGCTGCCATGCATAAAGAATTGACTCTACTAAGGGAAGAACTAGCTGCAATGAAACGCACCTCGTCTAGGATACAAACAGAACCAAGTCCACCACCGCTCCCACAAAGAATCAAACATCCCAGGAACACATGGATCACAGTGGGCTCGGGTAGATTGAGACCTGTGACGCAGAGACATCCTATACATCAAGAGATATCCCTGCATAATGTCTTCTCTGCTTTGGTTAATGAGGATCACCAATCCATGGAAACTGAAGGGCCCTTAAATGAGTCAGTCAATGCTCAATCTCCTGCTAAAGCACCAAATATGAAGAAAAACTAAGCAAACAGAAAACTACTACTACTTGGAGATTCCATCATCAGAGGCACCAATTTGGGAACACAGTTCAAAGGAGAGAAAAAAGTCAAATGCCTCCCAGGCTCTTCAGCCAGCAGAAATACAAACCAAATTGTTGATGTAATTAGCACAGAAAGTGAGCACTCCAAAATTGATGTTGTCATCCACCTGGGTACAAATGACCTGGCTAGAAGCAATGCCTCTGCAGTTCAAAGGGACTTCCAAACTCTGGGAGAGAAACTCAAGCCCATTGTTAACACTGTAGCATTCTCAGAAGTTCTACCTGTTCATGGTAAGGGGCAGAAAGGCTCCATCACATAAACAGCTTTAACCCTCATCCTACCAACATATTTTACATACAAATCTTACCAACTGGGGTCCGAATCGACCCCATGTAGTTTTGTGATTGCTGATGAAAGTTAGCATCACTGAACACTTTCTTAATGTGGAAAACATAGTCTTTGATGTTGACAACACAAAATTTAAGTTACAGACATTTTTCTTGTAGCACTTTTAATCAGGAATAATTATAAATCAATCAACGAAATGTGAATTTGTAATGAAATTGTGTCCGGTTTTGATTTTACATATGAACTTAAACTATGAACTTTAGAAACTAATGATAGACAATGTTCGTGATAACTTTACAAATTCTGACATAGGAATACACACATTCACTTATATTTGAATGCATTCATTACAAACAGTACTTATAAACTAAAGTCCAAATAATTTGGGGTCCTTTCGGATCCCAGAGACTAAATAGCTGCTGTGGGCACAATAACGTTTAACATAAGAAAAGAATATTTGATTTGGCTTACCACTGGTGAGAAAACAAATTCTCAAAATGGCGGCTGTTGATAACTTACGGTGTTTATATAGCGCAAGCAAACTACTGCGTGGGGTCCAATATGACCCCACTTGGTAGGATGAGGGTTAATACATGGCTCCAGACCTGGTGCGAACGAGAAGGATTCAGATTTATTAGCGACTGGGGAAGCAGATGGACCAACAAGAGACTATACTGTGCTGATGGACTACATCTCTCTGTTGCAGGGAAAAGAATCCTAAGTGAAAAATTCAGGCAGTATGTGGATATGCATTTAAACTAGAAAAAGGGGCTGACGGATGGAGAAGGACTAGTTCATGACGTCACTACCGGCAAATGCAGATCATCATCAGAAACAGCCACACTTTTAAACCACACATCAACGACAAGTGGGAAGAAGTGGGCAGAACAAAATCAGTGCAGTTGGGGCAAGGTACTTCAGGCCGGAAGGTCACGGGTTCAAATCCCACTAGAGGACAGCAACCTTGGGCCGGAAGGACTGGGGTTTCTAGTCCCACAGGTGCTGCTCCTGGTCTTGGGCAAGCCACTTAACCCTCCATAGCCCATGTTCCCTGTAAAATAGTTATCTCCAAGTTATAATGTCCTGTTCAATGTAATTTCAGTTTGTTCAATGTAAACCGCACTGATGAAGAATAGTGCGGTATATAAGAGAATGTAAATAAATAAAATAAATGCAAGCCAGTTAAATGCTGGAATGCAATGAGCACAAATGCTCAAAGCTTAGCAAACAAAGTTCCAGACCTGGAAGCCCTAATGGTGGAAATGGACTTGGACATTGTGGCCATTACAGAAATATGGTTTAATGAATTGCATGAATGGGATATAGCCATAGCTGGCTATAATCTATTCAGAAGAGACAGAGAAAGTGGAAAAGGAGGAGGAGTAGCCTTGTATGTAAAAAGCAATATTAAAGCTACTGCAAAGCAGGGGGCATGGGGAAAAGAAGAAGAGCTTTGGATTGTGATGGAAAGAGGAGATGGCACGGTCATCCATACTGCTGTAGTCTACAGGCCTCTGACTCAAATCGAAGAAATAGATAATGAATTGATTATAGATATTGCCAAGATAGCCACAAAGGTGGAAGTGATCATATTGGGTGACTTTAATCTACCCGATGTGGATTGGAGTACTCCTTCTGCGAATCTGGCAAGAAGCAAAACAATTGTGGATGCTTTCCAAGATGCATCACTTAAACAAATGGTGATGGAACCAACCACAGAAAGCTTAATGCTGGATTTAGTGCTCACCAACGGTGAGAGCGTGTTGAATGTCTGGGTGGGTGCCCCTGTGAGCAGCAGCGATCATCACATGGTGTGGCTTGAGATAAAAGCCAAGGTGCAGTCCAATCATAGCGAGCTCAAAGTCCTAAACTTCAAAAACACTGACTTCAGTAAAATGGCCAAGTACCTGAAGGAGACGTTGGCAGGGTGGGAGGGGATAAGGGAAGTGGAATTGCAATGGGCTAAACTAAATTGGCAATAAAAGGGGCAACAGATAAATATGTAAAGAAAGTAAATTAAAAACAAGAGGAGAAGGAAACCTATTTGGTTCTCCAAAGAAGTGGCTGCTCAAATAAAGGCAAAAAACACAGCTTTCACAAAAATCAAAAGCTTGCAAATAGAAGAACACAGTAAGGAATACAGGATCAAACTAAAAGAGACAAAAAGAAAAATAAGGAAAGCAAAATAAAAGGCAGAGGAAAAGATGGCGAAAGATGTGAAGTGTGGTGACAAAACTTTCTTCAGGTATATTCGGGAGAGGAAGAAAATCAGAGATGGAATTGCAGGATTCAGAAGTGCTGGGAACGGATTTGTGGAAGGTGACATTGAAAAAGCAAAATTGCTCAGTTTTTACTGAAGAAAATCCTGAAGGAGGACCATCTGTGACTCCCAAAATTAAAAATGGGAATGAAGTAGATACCACACCATTCACTGAAGATGATGTGTTAGAACAACTTGAAAGTGAACAAGGCCATGGGACTGGATGGGATACATCCTAGGATACTGAAAGAGCTCAGCGAGGTTCTTGCAGAGCCGTTAAAGGATGTTTTCAACAGATCCTTGGAAAAAGGAGTAGTTCCTCAGGACTGGAGAAGGGCGGATGTAGTACCTCTTCACAAAAGTGGTGACAGGGAAGAAGTGACAAACTACAGGCCCGTGAGCCTTACCTTAGTGGCGGGAAAAGTAATGGAGGCGCTTCTGAAAGAGCGAATAGTGGACTTTCTCAAAACCAACAGGTTGCAGGATCTGAGGCAACATGGTTTTACCAAAGGACGATCTTGCCAAACAAATCTGATTGAGTTCTTTTACTGGGTGACCAGAGAACTAGATCAGGAGCATGTGATGGATGTCATCTACCTGGATTTCAGCAAAGCCTTTGATACTGTTCCTCATAGGAGGCTTATCAATAAACTCAGTAGTTTGGGGATGGGTCCCAAGGTGGTGAACTGGATCAGAAATTGGTTGACTGACAAGACGACAGAAGGTGATGGTAAATGGAGCTCACTCGGATGAAAGGAGGGTGATTAGCGGGGTGCCCCAGGGTTCGATCCTGGGCCCGGCACTGTTCAATGTATTTGTGAGTGATATGGCTGAAGGACTGCATGGAAAAGTCTGTCTTTTTGCAGATGACACAAAAATTTGTAACAGAGTGGATTCCCCTGAGGGAATAGATAACATGAGGAAAGATCTACAAAAGCAAGAATGGTCTAATGCTTGGCAGTTAAGATTTAATGTGAAGAAGTGCAGTGTCATGCACTTGGGAAGCAGAAATCCAGGGAAAATGTACGCAATAGGGGGACGAGAGGTTGGTGTGCACGGACCAGGAGAAGGACCTTGGTGTGATTATTTCTGCGGATCTCAAGGTGGCAAAACAGTGCGACAAGGCGTGGCAAAAGCCAGGAGGATGTTGGGTTGCATACAAAGAGGAATTACCAGCAGAAAGGAAGAGGTACTAATGCCATTGTATAAGTCACTGTTGAGGCCTCACTTGGAATACTGTGTTCAGTTTTGGAGACCATATCTTGCAAAGGATATAAAAAGACTGGAAACTGTCTAGAGGAAGGCGACCAAAATGATTTGGAGCCTGCGTCAGAAGCCTTATGAGAAGAGACTTGAAGACCAAAATATGTACACTCTGGCGATCGGGACAGTGGAGGGATGAAGCTGGCATCGGAGGCTGTGAGTGAGAGCTCTGCCTCATCACCTGCTTCTGTCAGGTACATCCAGGCAGCAGCAGCAGTTTATCAGCAGCCATTTCTGCGGCGTATTCCTGCCTGACTTGAATTGTGATGAGAGAAGAATATGGTCAAGTCTGTTTGGAAGGACTGAGCTATGGTGGTACGATATTCTGCCTCTCTGGATGTTATAATGAGCCTTTCCTCTTATCTCTTCTATTTCTTTGACTATCACTGTATCTCTTTTTCTGTCCTATCTTATTAATGGCGTTCTTTTCATATTTTCAGTATCATTTATGCTTTGGCCTGAGCGGTATATCAAATGTAATAAACATAAACATAAATACTTAAAGAGAAATAATGAACAAACAAACCTCTTCCAAAGATGGGGAAGCTGTAAAATTAGAGGGCATAACATGAAGCTGCAAGGTGGTAAATTGAAAGGCAAAGACAGGAAATACTTTTTCACTGAAAGGGTGGTGGATGCTTGGAATGCCCTCCTGATGGAAGTGATGGGGGCAAATACAGTGACAGAATGCAAAATGGCATGTGACAGAATTCAAAATGACATTGGACAGACACAGTGGATCCCTTTACAGCAACAGGATAAAATCAAAATAAACCAACTAATTTCTCAACATACAGGGGTGTCCTACACGGAGCGGTGGGTTCACCCTTAAAACAGAGACATGGGGAGGGGTGGCCTGCACGGAGTGGCAAGTGCACCTACTCTTGTCATCTTACTGGGCAGTCTAGATGGGCCATACTGGTCTTTATCTGCCGTCATTTACTATGTTACCTCGGGAGCATCCCGGAGTCCCTCTAGAGCAGTGGTTCTCAACCTTTTTTGTACTGTGACCCCTTTTACCATTGGTCAACTTGTGATGACCCCCAATGATAAAATCAAATGCGTCTCTCTTCCTTTACCGTTAACACATTGTCGCTGTAATCATTTGCTGAATTATTAATATATTATAGGCTTTTGCATTATGTTTTTATTTATAAAAATTTACTTATTTAAAACACAATAATTAATCCCAATAAGAAGTAACAATATTTGATTTCAAAATTATTATGATTTTGTAGTCAAAATCACTAATATGAAATAAAATTATTTTTTCTACCTTTGTTGTCTGACCAATTTATTCTCTGATCATGCTGGTCCTGATCTGAGGCTTCTGCTTTCCTGTCTTCTCTTAGCTCTCTTTCTGTGGTCTATGGTCCATCTGCCATTTCTTATCTCTTCTTTTGTTTTCTTCACTTCTTTCCATCAGCCTATTTCCAGTCTCAATAACCCTCCCCAGTATCAGCCCCTTTCCAGTCCTCACTCCCAGTACCTTCCAATGTCAACTTGCATTCCCATGACTGCCACTGATGTCCATTCCCTTCCAGTCCCCCTCCTTCCCCACTGACCAGTCCCTTCTAGTACAAATACCATGGCAGCCCCTCTCAGATCCACTCCCTTCCAGTTCCATTCTCCCATCCCCTCGTATCAGCCCATTTTTAACCTTAGTCCCCAGTTTTCTTCCAGGGCCAGCAGTTCTATTCTCCCCTTCCCACAATAAGCCCATTCCCAGTCAAAGCCCCCCAATCAGCTCACTTCCAGTGCTAGTCCCCCCTCAACTCCATTACCAGTGCTAGCCTCTCCAATCAGCCCAATACCAGTCCTATCCCCCCATCAGCTCATTACCAGTCCTAGCCTCCACTAATCAGCCCATTTCCAGTCAAAGCCCCCCCCCAAACAGCTCATTTCCAATGACAGCCTCCCATCAGTCCATTACCAGTCCTACCCCACCCCATCAGCCCATTACCAGTCCCAACCCCCCCTTGATCAGTCCATTCCCAGTCCTAGCCTTCCCTAATCAACATATTACTAGTCCTAGCCCCCCCATCTGCCCATTACAAGTGCTAGCTCCCCCATCAGCCCATTATAATCCTAACCCGCAGTGTCTCTCCCCTCTTTCCAGCATTTATCCCCTGTCTGTCCAGTATATCCCCGTCTCTCCCCTTTGTCCATGTCAGCCCTCTTCCCTCCCTCCCTCCATGTCAGCCCCCCTACCTCCATCCATGTCAGCCCCTCTCTGTCCATGTCAGCCCCCTCCCTTCCTCCATGTCAACCCCGTTGCAGGTTCCCTGCCCCCTCCTGCCCTCTCCTCACGTCTGCCTCCTTCTTCTGCAGCCGCGTCTCCCTGTCTCTTAGGGAACCGCGGCTATGCCTGTGAAGCCATTGTGGAGCCTTTCTGTCTCTAAACGGGCTCCGTGCAGCATTGTCCCGCCTCCAAAGGAAGTGGTAAACAACTTCCTTTGGAGGCAGGACAATGCTGCACGGAGCCCGTCGAGAGACAGGAAGGCTCTGCAACCATTTTACAGGCATAGCCGCGGTTCCCTAATAGGCAGGGAGCCACGGCTGCATTAGAAGGGAGGTGGTGAGTTTGCTGCTGCCGAGAAGCGGACTCGGCAGCGGCAGCAACTTTTGCGCTTTTTTTAATTACTTTTTGTTTAACTTGGCGGAGTGAGGCGACCCCCGCTAAATCCTGTGGTGACCCCCGTGGGGGTTGCGACCCACAGGTTGAGAACCGCTGCTCTAGAGCTTAGGAAGAAGTATCCTCCCTCCGGGGCTGTGCTGGCCACTTCAACTCCAGTTTCCCTCTCAGGATGTCTCTGTGCTGATGCCAGGAATCGGTGCTGGATGCCAAAGCTGAGGTCTTTGATACCTTTTCTGCCTCTGTGGGGTCATGTGATGATGGAACCATATGATGAGGTGGATTCCCGTGAGGGTGTGGAGGCCACCAAAGAATGTGCTGAAGTGGCCGAGTCTGACAGAAACAACTTTCCCCATTGTTGTTCATGGTTTTTAAGTCCCCTCCTGGTCATTTGCTAAAACAAGGGTCAAGCAGAAGCGTCATGGTACAGGCCCAAACACTTTAAACACCAATCCTGCTTATCTGTAGCAGAGTGTGTTTCGGCACTTAGTATATTTTTTAAAACCGCTGTATGGTTTCTCCATGTTTGAGAAGACCACAAAAGTAAAATCAAAAGAAGCAATGGTGGCCCATGCCAACCAATCAGGCAGCAAATGCCACGAAGTAAGAAAAATTTAATGGAAAATAAAAATAAAAGTCAAAAAAGAAATCGGGAAGTCTGATGCAGGACCAGATCGAAGGGAAGGCAAAGCACGATGTACCCGAAGGCACTTAGACGAGCTTTTAACAGCAGGAAGAGGTCGATGTCATAATGGCTCCATGTATAAAAGATGACTAAGAAGAATTGCTGGGAAGGTGGAAAGGCAGGCACGCATGCATGGAGGGAGGCTCCCAATAGCATTCCTATTGGATGCTAGGGAGTGTTCCCGCGCAGGGCTCAGTCGGTGTCATCACCCATATGTGAAGACTGCATTCCTGCTTGTTCCTGGAGATTCTCGCTAACTGGATGAAGTCGGCACTCATCCGGATGGTGCCAACACCACCCTTACTCCACCCATGAACAACCCCTGCACTAACCAGATAGTATTAGGGCAGTCTGAGGAGATGTTCAGGGGGCACTATCCAGATTGTGCTGCTGAATATCTCTGACAGCATGCTTACCCAGGCAACCTCCTGTTGGCCAACAGGCTAAGGGTTCTGAATATCAACTCCTTAGCTTGTAAGCCCTCCGAGGACAAGGAAATACTGATTGCACTTGAATGTAACGTGCTTTGAACTACTATTGCTAAGGTGTGAGCTCAACACAAATATATTAAAAATTAAAAATAAATAAAATAAATCCGCACATGACAAGCACAAGCTGAATCAGACTATGTCCAACTGGTCATTTTCCAAGTCTCCCAGTCATTCCTCTGGACTAGTGGTATGATGATTGCCATTACAAATCAGGTTAAAGTTCTAAAAAAATTCAAGCATCCTCTAAAAACATTCAGCAATTAAGTCTACTAAATTTTCACATCTGTCACTACCTTCAGGGCAAAACATTTGAAGAAATCTTGTATTACCACATTCCAGATCTTTCATAATTTACATGCAACTATTTTGCACAGACAAAAATGAATTTGTTCTTATTCTACTAGCATCTGTGACATTTACAAATGAGCACATCATGGAGGTAATTTAAAGTATTTTTCACATATAAAAGCATATTTTTATGTGTGAAAAATTGTCATTATAAAATTGCGAATGGATATACAGGCATAAAAAAGTAGGTACACCATAAAAATGCACCTAGTTTAATACCAACTGCACAGAGACAATCCCAGGAACTTAATTTGGTGAAGCAGGTTGGGACAAAGATGCAAAGTACATGCGTATTTATAAAATACTTGAACAAATGCAAGCGCGCACACACACATTTGTACTTTCTTAAGGGCAGATGTAAATTTGCATGAGAGAATTTGTGCACTACAGGGAGCCGCTGTACGGATAATTTTTAAAGGCACATAGGTGCCTATGTTATCTTTATGAAATAGGCATAAAATAAGTGCTCTATTATGAAATTAAACCCAATAATTTTAAAGATGCCATTTTCCTATTATCTGATGCCATGTGACCGGTACCATCACAATGATATATAGCAATGTTGCTTACCTGTAATAGATGTTTTCCATAGACAGCAGGATTGCTAAGGCACACAAATGAGCATACAGCGCTGCATACATCTAGTACCACTATAGGAATGATAACTTGTAGTAGCAATAGTTGTAGGAAGTGGATGATGTCTTTCGATGGCACCAAAATGGAACTTCTCTCCCACAGCTCAGAACCTAATGCATACATGGTCCTTTCTACACACAGAGTCTTCTCAATTAGTTTGAAAGCTCAAGAAAATAGGTGGGACTGTTTGCTTTATTAATCATTCTGCAACTGCCTGATCCCACACCGCCCATGCCAAGAGAAGGTGGTCACATATTCAGGAACCCGGACACATGCAGAGAGGTGAAGGGGAAGAGTGCAACTGACTGTTGCCAAAAGGAAGCAGGAAAATGTGGCCAACTCCCACCACCAGAATCCTACATCAACATGGAAAGAAGCCAAGAAACAGCATGGTTGATCAATGCCACAAGGAAAATGACGCTGCACCAACAAAAGGAAGGGAAGCCTATTGCCATGAGCACTTTCCTTAGCTGCTTCTCCATATGACTGGAGCAGGCAGCAAGTAGTATGATAATCCTGAGACAATTTCTGGGCACTGCAGCATGTGCTCCAAACACTCTGCTGACCTGACCATAGGAACAAAAGATTTTTTTTTTTAGTGCCATCAAGTCAGTGTTGACTCATAGCGACCCAGCTACCTCTGGGTTTTCTTGGCAATGTATCACTGGAACTAGATTGCCAGCCTTTTCTTCTAAGGCAATGGAGGGTAAACTGACTTGCCCAAAGTCACAAGGAGTGCCAATGGGAATCGAACCCTTGATCTTCTGGGTACTAGGCAGTTGCTCTAACCACTAGGCTACTCCTCCTTGAACAAAAGACACTACTACTAAAAATAAATTGTATAGCACCACTAGGCATACACAGCACTGTACACATACAAATAAGAGGCAGTCCCCTTCTCAACAGAGCTTATAATCTATTCAATACATGCAAAGAGAACAAAAATGTACTAGGGAATTTCATTTAAGGGAAGTGAACAGGAGAATAAGGGGGTCAGAATCCAAAGATGAGTTTACAGCCCAGATTTAAAAAGAACCAGACACAGACCTGATGTACTAACTTAGGAAGTAAATTAAAGGAATATGGCACAACAAAGTAGAAGGAATGTAGTTTGAGTTGTTAGTGGAGGGGATGGGAAAGGAACAGATAAGGTGACATTTTACTTACCAGTTATGTCCTTTCCACGAGCCCTGCTAGACCAGTCCAGACAAGTGGCTTGTGCTCCCTTACCAGCAGATTGGTGGGGACAAAGAACCAATGAAAATCCCAGGTTTCGATGACGTCACCCCCATGTCTCTATATGCCTCAGCCACCAGAGGTCTTTCAGTATTCATACCAAAGCATATGGGAGAAATATGGCAAGCCTTACACAACCTCAATATAGGCAACAATGAGACATCAACAGTAGAGAACTATGTACAAGAAAGCAAATTCAGAAGGCTGTCAGTATAAGACAAACCTGCACAGCAAAGTATAAAAAATCATAGCAGACCCAAAGATACCGCAGCAGCAGAACAGAGCAAATACAGTTTTGGGGCAGGCCCTGGAATGGTCTAGCAGGACTCAAGGAAACGACATTAACTGGTAAGTAAAATGTCAACTTCCATACTGTCTTGCTAAACCAGTCCAGACAAGGGGGACATACCAAAGCTACGATGCCACTGGGCAGGAAGAAGACACAGCAGCTCGCAAAACCCTTGAGCCAAAGGCTGTGACCACTCACACATGGACATCCAAGTGGTAATGCTTGACAAAAGTGAAAAGTAATGCCCACATTGCCTTCTGATAAATGTCTGCAGGGGCTACCAAGCTCCACTCTGCCATCAAGGACGCTTGTGCTCAGGTAGAATGGGCGCAGAAACCCTCCAGAACCAGCAGGTTTCCCAAAAGATATGCTGAGACAATGGCCTCCATAATCCAGTGTCCCAAAGCCGACAGCTGCTGCATCACCTTTGCATGAGCTAACGAACAGCACAAAAAGATGGTCGGACTTAAGGAAAAGAATTCGTAACCTCCAATTACCGAAGAAGCACCCTCTGTACATCCACAAGATGAAGATCCTTATCCTTCCCCTGACACTGCTCCTTAGAGAAGGATAAGCAGACCATCTGGTTCACATGAAACAGAGAAATCACTTTAGGCAAGAAGGAAAGTACAGGCCGAATGGAAATGGCCTCCTTTGAAAAAGACAGATAAGGATCTCGGCAAGACAGAGCCTGCAACTTGTAAATCCGCCTTGTGGAAAAAAATCGAGACATGTTTCTATGTTTCTAAAGTAGTGCATTCCAATGGCCCAAAGGGCACTGACATCAGAACCCTGAGCACCAGACAAAGATCCCAGGAAGGAACCACAGACTGGTGGGGAGGACAGAGATGCCAAAACTCCTGGAGAACGCGTGAGACATCTGATGCAAAACTAGAGACTTACCAGACACTGCACCTCATAATCAGGAATAAGCTGCCACCTGAACTTTCAGGCAGCTAAGGGAAAGGCCCTTCTCCAGGCCATCCTTTAGAAAGATCAACAGAGATGACACCATGGCCGCCTCAAAAGCCAACTACAAAAAGCAGCACCATCACTCAAAGAGGCAGCATACACGCACATATGCTAGCTTGGTAGATCTCCTCCGAGCTCTGAGCAGAGTGAAAACCACTGCCAGAGAAAGCATAGTTACTCACCTGTAACAGGTGTTCTCCAGGAGCAGCAGGAATCAGTCCTCACATATGGGTGACGTCGGCGCCGACGTAGCCCTCGCGGAGCAATTTTCCCCAGCTTTCACAGAAAGCCTTTGGGAATTGCAGCGCGCATGCGCGGTCGCCTTCCCGCCCAAGGGTGCCATCTTAGCCAGTCTGATGACATAGCTAAAAGACAGCATAAAAATTTGCAAAAAAACTTAAGCAGATGACTGCAACTCCACGGGGAGGAGGGAGGGTTGTGAGGACTGATTCCTGCTGCTCCTGGAGAACACCTGTTACAGGTGAGTAACTACGCTTTCTCCAGGACCAAGCAGGAAGTCAGTCCTCACATATGGGACTCCCAAGCTTAAGGCTACCGGAGACCCTAAGCACAAAAATGAGCTCCCTCTAGCTCAGCAGTACAGAAGGAAGGAATCTTCACTGAATTATTACCCACCGGTAGCCCCCATCCGGGATGGAGGGTAGGAGTTGCTCAAACCTCGAAGAGATTTCGGAGGACTGCCTGTCCGAAAGCACTGTCCCTGCGGGACTCCCTCTCGAGACAGTAATGGACCGCAAAAGTCTGGCTCGAAGACCAAGTAGCGGCCCGGCAGATGTCTGCCAGCGGAACAGAGCGGAGGTAAGCCACTGACGTAGCCTTCGCCCGAACACAATGAGCCGTGACTCGACTTTCTAAGGAGAGTCCGGCTGCCCCATAAGCCCAAGCGATACAGTCAGCAACCCAGATGGACAGAGTACGCTTGGAGACCGGGAGCCCCAATTTATTGGGGTCAAAAGACACAAAAAGCTGAGCAGCTTTACGGTGCTCCCGCGTACGGTCAAGGTAGAAGTTCAATGCTCTTCTACAGTCCAGGGTATGCAGGACTCGTTCAGCTCAGCTGGAGTGAGGCCTGGGAAAGAAGGTTGGAAGTACCACCTCCTGATTGATGTGAAAAGGGGAGACAACTTTTGGAAGAAATTTTGGGTGAGTCCGTAGGACTACCCTATTTTTGTAGAACCGAGTGAAGGGAGGATCAGACACGAGGGCCTGCAATTCACTTACGCGTCTAGCGGAAGTGAGGGCTATCAGGAATAAGGTTTTCCACGAAAGAAAACGCAGAGAACAGGTAGCCATCGGTTCAAAAGGCGGACAGGTGATCCGCTGTAAAACCACATTCAGATCCCAGTCAGGTGCTGGCGGGCGCAGAGGTGGTTTAAGTAGAAGGAGACCTCGGAGAAACCGTGCTACGAGAGGGTCGCTGGAAAGAGGTCTGCCGTCCACCGGCACATGGTGTGCTGAAAGAGCACTGAGGTGGACTTTGACGGAGTTGGACTTAAGTCCTAGATTAGAGAGGTAGAGCAGGTACTGCAAGATCACCGACACCGAGCAGGAGAAGGGATCCTGAGACTGCTGCACACACCAAACGGAAAAGCGACGCCATTTAAGGGCGTAGCATTTGCGGGTAGAAGGTCGCCGAGAAGCTAGGACGACCTCTTCCACCTCTGCCGGCAGGAGAAGGGGAGCAAGGACTATCCTTTCAGCCGCCAGGCCATTAGGTTGAGAGATCTGAGGTTGGGGTGTAGCAGAGACCCCTGATCCTGTGTAAGGAGATCCGGTTGAAACCCCAGAGGGAACGGATCCTCCGCCGCTAATTGTAACAGGAGTGGGAACCACGGCTGTCTGGGCCAGCGAGGAGCCACCAGGATCATGGACGCTTTGTCCCGGAGAACCTTGAACAGAGTTCGGGAGACTAGCGGGAGGGGAGGAAAAGCATAGAGAAGGCTTTCCGACCATGAGAGCAGAAAAGCGTCTGCCGCTACCCGAAGGGGATGTGGCTGACGAGAGCAGAAGCGAGGAAGTTGCCGGTTGAGAGGACTGGCAAAGAGATCCATCGTGGGGAGGCCCCACTTCAGAAAGAGTTTCTGAACTACCAAGGGATCCAGACGCCACTCGTGCGGCTGGAGTATCCTGCTGAGTTTGTCCGCCAGGCAATTTTCTTGGCCTGGGAGATAAACTGCCTTGAGAAGAATGCCGTGACTGACGGCCCAAGAGCACAGCTTCTGAGCTTCTCGGCAGAGAAGGAAGGAGCCCGTGCCCCCCTGCTTGTTCACGTAGAACATGGCAACTTGATTGTCCGTCTGGACAAGGACGGACTGGTGAGAAGTCAGGTGGGAGAAAGCCTTGAGCGCCAGACGAATAGCTCTGAGCTCCAGGAAGTTGATCTGTTGAGCAGACTCCCACGCGGTCCAGAGACCTTGAGTACATGCCCCCTGGCAATGAGCTCCCCAACCCAGGAGGGAAGCATCGGTCGTCAGCAATTGAGCCGGCTGAGGCGACTGAAACGGCATTCCGAGCACCAGGTTCGGCCGATGAAGCCACCACTGTAGGGAAGAGGCCAGCGGTCTGGAGAGGCGCACTAAGTTGGCTAGTCCGCCGGTGGCTTGTTGCCACTGCTTGCGAAGGCACCATTGAGCCGGCCGCATATTCAGGCGAGCATTGGGGGTCACGTGGACGGTGGAAGCCATATGGCCGAGTAGTCTCAGGAAGCGCCTGGCGGAGACCAGGGACTGGCTGCGAAAATGGCCGGCTAGGTCCATGAGCCGTTGAGCCCTGTCGAGAGGCAGGAAAGCTCGAGCCTGAGGAGTGTGCAGTCTTGCGCCGATGAACTCGAGATCCTGTGAGGGGAGCAAAGTGGACTTTGCGAAGTTTATGACAAAGCCCAAGTACTGCAGAAGAGTCACCGTGCGGTGTGTGGCATTGGCGACTGCTGGAGAGGACGACGCTCTGATGAGCCAGTCGTCGAGGTACGGAAAGACGTAGAGGCCATGAAGCCTGAGATAGGCCGCCACCACCGCGAGACATTTTGTGAAGACTCGCGGTGCGGAGGATAGGCCAAAGGGCAGTACTCTGTACTGGTAGTGATTTCCTGCCACCACAAACCTTAGGTATTGGTGGTGGCTTGGGTGGATGAGGATGTGCGTGTAGGCATCCTTTAGATCCAAGGAGCATAGCCAATCTCCCTGCTGGAGGTAGGGCAGAAGGATTCCAAGGGTAAGCATCTTGAACTTTTCCCGCACAAGGAACTTGTTGAGGTTGCGCAAGTCCAGGATGGGTCTGAGGCCTCCTGTCCTTTTGGTATTAGGAAATACCTGGAATAAAAGCCTTGACTTCTCAGGTGGTGGGGCACCGGTTCCACAGCCTGGTCCTGAAGAAGACTTGCTAACTCCTGAAGGAGTAAGTCCCTGTGCAGAGGGAGTCGAGGAGGTTCTCCCGGAAAATAAGAGGGAGGGACCTGATGGAAGTGGAGAAGATATCCTTCTCGCACGACTTGAAGCACCCAGGCATCTGAAGTGATGTTGGACCACCTGTGGGCGAAGTGAACCAGCCGGCCTCCGGTGCTGGGAGGAACCAGCTGAGGGGGAGAGGCTATGCTGAGGAAGTCAAAAACCCCCACACTGCTGAGCAGGGGCTGGTGGTGCAGGCTTGGGGGCTTGCTGCCTACGGGACCCGTTACCCCGTCCCTTGGCCTGCTGACCCTGTTGGGGAGCTGGAGGGGCCTGATATTGGGGGTAGTGTTTATAGGCAGCCGCCTTTCTCGGGTAAAAGGACTTCTTTCCCGAGCCCTTCTTTTTCTGGGAAGGGGCGGAGGTCTTCCTAGAAAGCCTGGTCCTGGTGAGAGTCTCCGTCTCGATTTGTGCAGCCTTTTCAGATATGGGCTTGCCAAAGAGGTTCTCACCTCTGCAGGGGACATCGACCAACTTGTCCTGCACCCAAGGTTCAAGGTCAGACGACTGAAGCCAAGCCTGTCGGCGGGCACCGATGCCAGCTGCGGCCACACGAGCCGATGCTTCAAAGCCATCATAGGCTGCTCGGGACATGAATTTGGAGCATTCCCGAATACCAGTTGTTAAGGCTAGGAACCTCCGCAAAGGTTCCTCGGACAGTCCAGCGGAGAATCCGGCTAGCTCTTTAGCCAGGTCTCGGAGATACATGCCCATGTATAGCTGGTAGGTCTGGACACGACAAGCCAGCATAGAGCCCTGGAAACACTTCTTACCAAGGCCATCCAGGTTACGGGCCTCCCTGCCAGGAGGCACCGAGGAGTGCATTTTCTGGCTCTTAAGCCTATGCATGGCCGATTCCACTACCATGGAATGGTGTGGCAGCTGTGCTTTTTGGAAGCCAGGGCTCTTGCGGACTCGATAGATGGAATCGACCCGCTTGCTCAATACCGGCGATGAGGCCGGACTCTCCCACATGCGGAAGAGTAGTCGTTCCAGCATGGGAGGCACCGGTACAGTAAAGTGCTCCCGGGCGGGAGAGTCGTACTGAAGGGTGTCGAGCTCTTCGGCTCGAGGTTCCTCCTCGGGATCCGCAGGGAAGGCCAAAGCCTTGGCCATATCCCTGACGAAGTCCGAGAACCGGGCATCCTCCGGAGGGGACTGTTTCCGAGGTTCGGACTCAGGTGAGTCCGAGGGGACACACCGAGTCCGAAAGGAATCAGGTGACTCCTCCTCTTCAGACTCCCAGACCGACTCCGAGGAGGAATCAGTGGGGTCGGCTCGGGCAGGCGGAGGCGTCGGCCGCCCCGACGCCGAGGGAGTCGGCGGCGACGACCTCGGTCCCGAACGGGAGGCCGAGGGTGACCTCGACCGAGGATCGACTCGAGTTCGCATGGACTCGAGGATCGGCTCGGTCTCCGGCGTCGACTTAGACGTCGACGTCCCGGCGGTCGGGGCAGCGGCGCCAGCGAGGCTAGCGATCAGCGCCCGCTGCTGGTCCATGAAGGCAGATAGTCTGCTCTCCAAGGCCGTCAACCTGAGTCCGACCTCAGGTGACCCAGCAGCCCCCGACTCGGGCCCCGACGGCGTCGGGCCCGACGTCGGACCTCTCGGAGGCGAGTCCAGAAGGACCACAGTACTTACCCGAGCAGGCAACTCCGACTCCAGGCGAGGTCGCTTCGGGAGGTGCTCCTTCTCCAAAGACCCGGGACGGCTGTCGGGGCTATGCGACCTGGCCCTCGCGGAGCCAGGAGCGTCCACCGACGCCGCCCTCGCGGGTTTTGTCTTCCGTCGATGGTCTCCGGAGGGAGAACCCCTGTCGGAGGAGCTTCGGCGATGGTCAGAGCTGGAGCCTCTGGATGCCGAGGCCTCCGACGAGGTCCGGGTACGGCTGGGGTCAGCGAAGATTCTATCCCGCTGATGCCGCCGACTCCGCAACGCTTTGGAGGACATTTTGCCACAGGCTCCACAGATCATTTCTTCATGATCCGGGCCCAGGCAGCGGAGGCAATTATCGTGTGTGTCAGTGAGTGACATATTTCTGTAACACTGACCACACCGCTTGAAACCACTGGCAGCCATCGGGGGAAAAAGGGCCCCTGCAAGGTCAAAGGACCGGGCTGCCAGCGAAAAAACCGAAAACGAAACTGACCAAAAATCAGAAAAAAACGAAAAATAAGAGAAGGACGCGCAACGGCATCGCGAGTCCGGGCAGGAAAACAACCGGCGTCGAACCGAATTGAAAAACGAGAAAACTCACGAAAATCAACTTTTTTAGCGGGGACACGATGGGTACGTCTGTAGGGCTCCGCGGAAAAAAGAAGACTGGCTAAGATGGCACCCTTGGGCGGGAAGGCGACCGCGCATGCGCGCTGCAATTCCCAAAGGCTTTCTGTGAAAGCTGGGGAAAATTGCTCCGCGAGGGCTCCGTCGGCGCCGACATCACCCATATGTGAGGACTGACTTCCTGCTTGGTCCTGGAGAAAGCTTAGTTATTCACCTGTAACAGGTGATCTCCGGGAACAGCAGGAATTTAGTCCTCACATATGGGTATCGTAGGTACCGACGGAGCCTGCATGGGAACGCTCCCCAGCATCCAATCAGAAAGCTTTTGGGAGCATCCCACAGTGCCTGCGTGCTGCCTTCCCGCCTTTCCCAACTGCCTCTCTCCAGTTGAGTTTTAAAGCTGAGACAAAGAGAGAGAGGGGGAAAGGAAAAAGCTAGATAGAGAGATACAACTCCTAGGGGAGGTGGGTGGGTTGTGAGGACTAAATTCCTGCTGTTCCCAGAGATCACCTGTTACAGGTGAGTAACTAAGCTATCTCCAGGAACAAGCAGGAATGTAGTCATCACATATGGGGACTCCCTAGCTTTAGGTGCCAGGGAGAGACCCCAGAAGTTGTGTGTCACTGAAAAGGGCCCCACTTCCTCCTATGGATCTCTGGCATCCTACCAGGGATGGTGGGTAGGAGTTGATTAGGTATGGAACAGGTGTTTGAGAACAGCCTGACCAAACAAGGCATCCCGGCGGGAGTCCTTGTCCTTGTGGTCTTTTTCTGTCATCATGTTTCTATGTTTCTAAGTGTAGTTGTTGTTATGGAAGGACAGACTAGATAGGCCATGTGGTCTTTTTCTGTCATCATGTTTCTATGTTTCTAAGCAGTAATGGGCTGTGAAGGTATGAACCAAGGCCCAAGTGGCTGCTTGACAAATGTCGTCAATAGACATAGAGTTTAGATGAGCCATTGAGGCTGCCATGGCTCTCACATTATGAGCTGTGACATGACCCTCCAGAGAAAGGTTCTTACTCTGATAGGCGAAAGAAATACACTGAGCAATCCAGTTAGATAGTGTTCTCTTGGAAACTGGAAGTCCCAAATGAGAAGCATCAAAAGCAACAAAGAGTTGAGAGGACTTTCTATGTAGCTGTGTTCTTTGTAAGTAAAAAGCTAGAGCTCTTTTACAATCCAAGGTATGAAGATTCCTCTCTGCATTTGATGCATGAGGTCCTGGAAAAAAGACAGGTAGGTAGACCTCTTGGTTGAGGTGAAAAGGCGAGACCACTTTAGGCATAAAGTGTGGATGAGTCCTAAGGACTACCTTGTCATGATGGAACCTTGTATAAGGTGGATTAGCTACTAGTGCTTGCAATTCACTAATGCGGCGTGCTGATGTGATTGCAATGAGAAAGATAACTTTCCAAGAAAGAAATTTCAAGGAGGTGGTAGCCAAAGGTTCAAAAGGTGGCTTCATGAGCTGACCAAGAACCAGGTTCAAGTCCCATGCCACCGGAGGCGGTCTAATGGGAGGCTTAGTTAGAAGGAGGCCTCTCATAAATCTTGCTATAAGAGGATGAGAGGAAATAGGTTGTCCATTTAGAGGTTTAAGGGAATGCTGCAATAGCACTCAAATGGACTCTTACTGAATTTGTTTTAAGGCCTGCATTAGATAAATGGAGGAGATACTCCAGCAAAGTTTCCAGAGGTATCGCAAGGGGGTTAAGACCCTTCTCAGAACACCAAATAGTAAACCTCTTCCACTTGAAAGCATAAGAACGCCTAGTGGAAGGTTTTCTGGAAGCATAAAGAACATCTTTCACTTGCTGAGAAAGATGAAGATCTTGCAGATCTAGGCCTTCAGCAACCAAGCCCTGAGATGCAGAGACTGGGGATTGGGATGCCATAACATTCCGTTCTCCTGAGATAGGAGATCTGGAGCAGACCCTAACTCCAGGGAGAGAGCTTGAGAGAGATGTAGAAGCAGAGGGTACCACACTTGCCGTGGCCAATGTGGTGCTATGAGAATCATGTGGCCTCTGTCTCTCTGAAGCTTGAAAAGGGTTTTGGGAATTAGGGGAATGGGTGGAAAGGCATATAGGAAGTCTTGACCCCAGTGAAGGAGGAAAGCATCCTTTGCCTGAGCTCCCTGAGCCGGAATTCTGGAACAGAACCAGGTAAGTTTGGCATTCCACGGACTTGCAAAGATGTCTATGTCCGGGGTTCCCCAAAGTTGAAAAATCCTGTCCACCTGGTCTGCATGCAGAGACCACTCGTGTGGAAGGAGAACTCGACTGAGTCTGTCTGCCCAACAGTTTTGAACGCCTGGAAGATACACTGCCAGAAGATGAATCTGATGCTCTCTGGCGAGGGCCCACAGTCGCAAAGCTTCGTTGCAAAGCGACAGAGAGCCTGTTCCCCCCTGCTTGTTCACGTAGAACATGGCTACTTGATTGTCCGTATGAATAAGGACTGTCTTGTAGATGAGCAGGGTGTGGAACACTCGCAGAGCAAGGAAGATTGCTCTGAGCTCCAAGAGATTGATATGTAGACAACTCTCCTGTGGAGACCAGGTGCCTTGGGTGGAGAGGTCTTGCAGATGAGCTCCCCAACCCATTGGAGAAGCATCTGTTGTAAGAGTTGCTTGGGGCAGGGGTTGCTGAAAGGGGGACCCCAGCAACAGGTTTTGAGTGGACTTCCACCACTGGAGAGACAAAATGAGGCGACTTGTGTTTGCTATTTTGTCTGACAGGCAGCCTGATGCCTGGGTCCATTGGGTGGATAATGTCCACTGAGCTGCCCTCATGTGAAGGCGAGCATATGGTACTACATGCACGGTGGATGCCATGTGGCCTAGCAACTGTAACATTTCTCGAGCAGTTAAAAAGGGCTTTAGCACTGCTTGAGAAGCTAATTGCATCAAGCGAAGGCAAAGGGCCTGGGGAAGATAGGCCCTTGCCCTTGTGGTATCCAGCAAGGCTCCTATGAACTCTAGAGACTGAGTAGGAGTTAGACTGGATTTTGGGATGTTTATTACCAGCCCTAAATACTGAAGGATACGCATTGTGCAGGATAGAGAAGTCTTGGCCTCTGACTGTGTTGGAGCTCGAATGAGCCAGTCGTCCAAGTAAGGGAAGACGAATATTCCCAGAGTGCGTAGAAATGCTGCTACCACAGCCATACATTTCGTGAACACCCTTGGTGCAGAGGCCAGACCAAAAGGAAGCACCCTGTATTGGTAGTGCTTTCCTTGAAACAGGAACCGAAGGAACCTTCTGTTGGTTGGATGGATGAGAACATAGGTGTACGCAATCCTTGAGATCTACAGAACAAAGCCAATCCTGACTCTTAAGGTATGGAAGCAGAGCTCCGAGAGAAATCATTTTGAATTTCTCCTTGACAAGGAATTTGTTCAATTCTCTGAGATCTAAGATAGGTCTGTATCCCCCTGTTTTCTTTGGAATAAGAAAATAAGGGGAATAGAACCCTGTGCCCTGTTGATGAAGAGGCACTTCTTCTATTGCCCCTTGGACAAGAAGGATGGCAACCTCCTGACCTAACAGGTCGATGAGAGAGGTCGGAGAATTGAACTGCTTCACTATTGTGGGAGGTTGCATGCTAGAAAAATGAAGTTTGTACCCCTCTTTTATGATGGAGAGTGTCCAATGCTCTGCTGTTATTTGCCCCCATCTGGGAGCAAAATGACATAACCTTCCTGGAATGGTGGATGGTTCTGGTCCTTCCAGAGCCAGAAAGGCTAAGTTCTCTAGTTGAAAGTCAAAGGCCCCGAGGAGGCTGAGGCTGCTGGGCCGGTTGAGGCCTAGCAGCCTTTGCTTTCTTCTGTTTGGATGGTTGCTGACATTTGGTTGAAAACTGACCTGCAGAAGATGCCTGCTGACCATAAGCAGGATAAAATCTTTTCTTTTTAGAAAAAAGTGTTTTCTTGAACAACTTTTTCCTAACAGGATCAGCAGTAGACTTGGATAGTCTATCCAAAGTGGAATTTTCAGCATCTATTTCATTGGCTTTTTCTTGCCAATCTTTACCAAACAGGTTCTCACCAGTACAAGGGATATTTCCCAATTTATCTTGTACCCAGAGCTCTAAATCAGATGCTTGGAGCCAAGCAATTCTACGTGCACCTATGGCAATAGAAGAGGTTCTGCTTATACATTCAAAGCAGTTGAAGGCTGCACGGTTGGAGAATTTAGAGACATCTTGGGCATGTTTGAGCCAAGTGAGAAACTCCTGCCTTTTATCCTCAGAGATGAAAGGACTTAAAGTCTGTAGATGATCAGTAACTTCCTTTAGGAACATTCCCATGTACAGACTATAGGAACTGATTCTTGCAGCAAGCATGGAAGCTTGAAAGACTCTACGTCCAAAAGCATCCAGAGTTCTGCATTCACGTCCTGGAGGATTAGAGGCATGTCTTTTTGCACTTCTAATCCTTCTCATAGCAGATTCCACCACAATAGAGTGGTGAGGAAGCTGAGTTTTATGGAAGCCAGGACAAGGAGGGACATGATACATAGTATCTAACCTACGAGAATGAGGAGAGGTGGTAAGAGGTGTTTCCCACATCCTCAACATGAGATCATATAGAATCTCATGAATGGGTAGGGTAGCTGCCTGCTTAGGAGTTTTGGGATATTATAAAATATCCAACTCCTTGGTCCTTGGCTCTGTCTCAGGGGCCACAGTGATGGACAGGCCCCGAGCCACCTCTCTGATGAAGTCTTGGAAAGACATGTCCTCTGGAGGAGACATCCTGCGTTTAGGGGAGGAGGACTCCTGTGGAAGAAGCATCGCTGCATCGACAGAACTTTCAGAGTCCTCAGATTCTTCTGAGGAATCGAAGTATCGTCTGTCCGGATGCTCCTGCAGAGCCCGATACCCGTACCGAGCAAGATCGGTATCGGGAATAACCGGTACTGGGGAATCAGTACCGGAGGGCATCGGAGGACAGGGTACCGGCATCGTAGACACCGATGCCGATGCTATCGGTACCGGTACCGATACCGGTGCCGGTACCGGTGGAGTTGTCTGTCGCGGTACCAAGGGCGTCGAAGCCACAAGGAAAGCCGCTAGACTGCGTTCTATGGACAGAATTCTCTGGTCCATAGACGCTGCCAATGCCTGGAAGTCGGTACCAGTGGGAACCGCCGGTACCCCAGAGCATGGCACCAGGAGATCTGTCGAGGCCGAGCCATCGAGAACATCCTGGAACCCTGATGATGATGCTTTGGAAGCCGAAGCCTCCCGCCGGGGTAATTTTGCCGGTGCAGAATCCTCGAGGGCAACGCCAGAGGCATCTCGATGCTTAGAAGGAGATCTACCCTTCGAGGACCGGCTGGATTTATGTTTAGTTACCTGAGATCCACAGGAAGAAGAAGCAGCCCTGGAAGACGTCGATGCCACTGAAGCCGCATCAGAGGGAAACAGGGTACTGAGCTTAGCAGCTCGGTTCTGTCGACCTCTTTTAGACATCATAGCACAGGACACACAATCTGTGATGGAGTGGTCAGGACCTAAACATTTTAAACACCATTCATGGGTGTCAGTGACGGAAATGGTACCGCCACATTTTGTGCACTTTTTAAAACCTGAGGCAGGTTTTTCCATGTTAAGAAAGGTTTTTGGGCCTAAGGCCCAAAAAGGTGGGTGTACCTGAAGAAAAGGAAAAAACATATATTTGTTTGTTTGTTTGTTTATTTATTTATTTTTTTAATAGAAAAGAAAGACCGGCGGTACCGGTAGAGCGTCGGAGAAGGCAGACGCGACCACAAAAAGAAATAAAGAAATTCTTCTGCGGTGACAGGAACACGACCTGCCTGCTCCGCGGAAAAAGAAGAACTGGAGAGAGGCAGTTGGGAAAGGCGGGAAGGCAGCACGCAGGCACTGTGGGATGCTCCCAAAAGCTTTCTGATTGGACGCTGGGGAGCGTTCCCGCGCAGGCTCCATCGGTACCGACGATACCCATATGTGATGACTACATTCCTGCTTGTTCCTGGAGATTAACCCTTACATACTAACTGTCTCCTGTCAAGAGTAAGCCAAAAAGAGAGAAGAGAATCGAGACCTCCAAGAGATCGATCCCTGCTACAATAGGCTTCGAGATGGAGGTAACCAAAGAGGAGAAGCCTGCAAGAGCTACATCAGATCTGTGAACCACGTTTTCCACAGACAATCAGGTGCCACCAGAACAATACTGCCCGGGTGGCTTTCTATACGCAGAATGACATGTCCCACCAGGAGCCAAGGAGGAAATATGTACAGCAGGTTTTGACTTGGCCAAAGCTGGATCAGGGCGTCAATGCCCTTGGACCCCATCTGTTTGTGGCTACTAAAGAAGCGGCAAACTTTGGCATTAGAGCGGGTCACCATCAGAGTCATTTCAGGGAGACCCCAGTGGCACAGAATCACCTGAAACGCCCCCGACTCAACTCCCACTCTCCAAGATCCAGAGTGTAGACTGAGGAAGTCCACATCCACACTGTCCACCATGGCAATATGCTGAACCAACAAGGCTGGGAGGTTCTTTTCCGCCCAGGCAAACATAGAAACAAACATGAAGGCAGAAAAAAAGACCACATGGCCTATCTAGTTTGCCCTTCCATATCAACCACTACAAAAGTCCCATTCTTTCCTTTAGAGATCCTCTGTGTTTATCCCATGCTTCTTTGAATTCAGATACTGTCCTCACCTCTACCACCTCCACTGAGAGCCATCTCCAGAACTACCACGGTACGTCTCATTCCACCTTGAAGATTGACATAAGCCACTGCCATGGCACTGTCTCAAAACACTCAAACTGTCCAGCCCTTGACCAAGGGCCATAAACACAAAGAGCCAATCTGATGGCCCTCGCCTCAAGGTGGTTGATGGACCACACCGCTACCCTGTGGTTCCAATAAACACCTCCACCATCAAAAGGAGTGGAAGTCTGCACTCCAACTGAGAATTCAGGGACCCCTGAGCCAGCAAGGACTACTAGAGTGGTCACATGTGAACATGCGCCCACGCTACCATCTCTATGGCTGCTGCCATCAATCTGAGGAGCTGAAGATACTCCCAGACTTGGGGAGTCTACTGCACACAGAATATCACCAGGCAATCCAATAGTCTTCTGACTTTTTCCTCTGGCAGGAAAACTCTGATCACTCAATTGTCAAAACATGCTACTAGAAACTCCAGGGACTGGAAAGGCAATAGCTGGCTCTTTCACTGACTGATCACCCAGCCAAGGCTTTCCAAAAAGAACACCAATTGGGACACCGTCCAAGATGCTTTTAAAAGGGAACGGACCCAGAGGAACCAGTAATCCAAATATGGATGGGCACAGATTGATCGGCAAAGCAGCCACCACCACCATGACCTTGGAGAAAGTCCTTGGGATGGTGGATAGCTCAAAAGCAAAATGAAAGTGATTGCCAAACACAGCAAAATGCAGATACTTTTGCTAATTTGCCCGGATTGGGATATGAAAATATGCCTCGGGCAGATCCAGAGAACCCAAGAACTTCCCTTGGCATACTGCTTGAACCACGGAGCACAAGGTTTCCATCCAGAAGCGCAGGACATGTAAGTGCTTATTGACTCCCTGAAAAAGATGGCGTTTCTGCCCTTGCCCCACTTGTCGGGGGGGATGGGCACCACTGCCTTTAGGTACAGCAACTTGCCCAAGGTCGTCCACAGAGCCACACGTTTGATCGCAGACCCACAAGGAGAGATGACAAAGGCATCTGTAATCGGCTTTTTGCATTCCGGGATATAGTTGAACAGAATAGTGTCAAGCACGTAGCGATCCTTGGTAACCCAGGCCCATTCCTGAAAGAAAAGGCAACGCCTGGCTCCAACCAGACGAAACAAGGAAATGGGCCTCCAAAACTTCATTGCACAGCCCGGGAGAGTCCTCCTCGGAAGGGAACTGAGTCCCTGCACATAAGAACATAAGATATGCCATACTGAGTCAGACCAAGGTCCATCAAGCCCAGTATCCTGTTTCCAACAGTGGCCAATCTAGGCCACAAGTACCTAGCAGTTTCCCCAAAAGACACAGGTTCCACAATGCTTGTATTGGGGCAAGCAGTGGCTATTCGGGGTCCACTTTAATAACGGTTTAAGATCCTTTCCTCCAACAACTTCTCCAAACCTTTTTTAAAATTGGCTACACTAACAGCTTTTATTACATCCTCCGGTAGCAAATTCCAGAGTTTAATTACATGTTGAGTGAAAAAATATTTTCTCTTATTAGTCTTAAATAGGTTACCCTGTAGCTTCATTGCATGCCCCTTAGTCTTTCTATATTTTGATGGTGTAAACAAGTGATCTACGTTAACCCGTTCCACTCCATTCGTTAATTTATAGACCTCTATCATATTTCCACTCAGCCATCTCTTTTCCACGTTGAACAGCCCTAATCTTTTTAGCCTCTCTTCATAGGGGTATCCTTCCATCCCCTTTACCATTTTGGTGGCTCTTCTCTGTACCTTTTCTAATAATGCTATATCCTTTTTAAGATAGAGCGACCAGAATTGCACGCAATATTCAAAGTGCGGTCACACCATGGAACGATACAGAGGCATTATAATATCCTTTGTTTTATTCTCCATTCCTTTCTTTATGATACCTAGCATTCTATTTGACTTCTTGGCCGCTGCTGCACACTGGGCAGAGGATTTTAACATGTTATCCATGATGACGCCTAAATCTTTTTCCTGGGTGGTGGTTCCTAATTTGGAACCCTGCATCGTGTAACCATAGTTTGAGTATTTCTTTCCTAGGTGCATAACTTTGCACTTGTACACATTCAATTTCATCTGCCATTTGGATGACCAGTCTTCCAATTTATCAAGATCCTCTTGCAATTTTCCACAATCCTCATGGGTTTTAACAACTTTGAATGGTTTTGTCTCATCTGCAAATTTGATAACCTCACTCGTTATTCCCATTTCCAGGTCATTTATGAATATGTTAAAAAGCAGCGGACCCAGCACAGCTCCCCCCTGAGGTACTCCACTATTCACCTTTCTCTATTGAGAAAATTGGCCATTTAGTCCCACCCTCTGCTTTCTATCTTTTAAGCAGTTCCTGATCCACAATAGTACACTGTCTATTATCCCATGACTTTTTAATTTTGCCAAGTCTCTCATGAGAGACCTTGTCAAAGACTTTCTGAAAGTCCAGATAGACAAAGGTGAGTCAGTTGATATAGTGTATCTGCTTATTCACACCTTCAAAAAAACATAACATATTAGTAAGACAAGACCTTCCTTGGCTAAAGCCAAGTTGGCTGTCTCCCATGAAGCCATCACTAACTACATGTTTAGTAACTGTGTCCTTTATGATGGTTTCCACCATTTTTCCCAGTACTTATGTCAGGCTCACCGGTCTGTAGTTTCCCGAATCACCCCTGGAACCCTTTTTAAAAACTGGCATTACATCCCATCTCCAGGTATTACAGATGATTTTAATGATAGTTCATAGATTACTAATAGCAGGTCTGCAATCTCATCTTTCAGTTCTTTCAACACACTTGGATGTATACAATCCGGTCCAGGTGATTTGCTACTCTTCAGTTTATCAAATAGTTGTAATACATCTTCCTAGTGTAAAAATATTTCTTTCAATTCTTCCGCAGCATACCATTAAATATCATTTAGACATGGGTAACATTCCTACATCTTCTTCATTAAAGGCCGAAGCAAAGAAGTCATTCAGTCTCTCCGTTATGGCCTTGACCCTCTTAGTGCCCCTTTTACCCCTCTATCATCTAATGGTCCAACTGACTTTCTCACAGGTTTTTTGCAACGAATGTACTTGAAAAAGTCTTTATTACACGGTTTTTGCTCCCGCATCAAGCTTCTTCTCAAATTTTCTCTTTGCCTGCCTTATCAATGCCTTGCATCTAACTTGCAAGTGCTTGTGCTGTTTCCAGTTTTCATCATTTGGCTTCTTATTCCATTTCCTGAAAGATGCTTTTTTGGCAACAGCATTTCTAACTCACCTTTAAATCATGCTGGCAGTTTTCTGGACTTCCTTTCACTTTTCTTAAAGCATGGAAAGCGTAGTTACTCACTTGTAACAGGTGATCTCCGGGAACAGCAGGAATTTAGTCTTCACATATGGGTATCGTCGGTACTGACGGAGCCTGTGCGGGAACGCTCCCCAGCGTCCAATAGGAAAGCTTTTAGGAGCATCCCACAGCGCCTGCATGCTGCCTTCCCGCCTTTCCAACTGTCCTTCTCCAGTTGAGGTTATAGCTGAGACAAAAGAGAGAGGGAGAGAGAGAAAGAGAGAGATACAACTCCTAGGGAAGGTGGACGGGTTTTGAAGACTAAATTCCTGCTGTTCCCGGAGGTCACCTGTTACAGGTGAGTAACTACGCTATCTCCAGGAACAAGCAGGAATGTAGTCTTCACATATGGGGACTCCCTAGCTGCAGATGCCAGGGAGATTGCCCCAAGAAGTTGTTAGGCCTTGTGAAAGGGCCATACTTCCCCCCATGGATCTCTGGCATCCTACCAGGGACGGTGGGTAGGAGTTGATTAAGTCTGAAAAAGGTGTTGAAGAACAGCTTGGCCAAACAAGGCATCCCGGCGGGAATCCTTGTCTAAGCAGTAGTGGGCTGTGAAGGTATGTACCGAAGCCCAAGTAGCTGCTCGACAGATGTCATCGATAGACACAGAGTGAAGATGAGCCATTGAGGCTGCAATAGCTCTCACATTGTGAGCTGTGACATGGCCTTCAAGAGGAAGGTTCCTACTCTCATAGTCAAAGGATATGCAATGAGCAATCCAGTTAGATAGAGTTTTTGGAAACTGGAAGTCCCAAATGACTAGGATCAAAAGCAACAAAGAGTTGAGTAGATTTTCTATGTTGCTGTGTCCTTTGCAAGTAAAAGGCCAAAGCTCTTTTACAGTCCAAGGTATGAAGGTTCCTTTCTGCACTGGAGGCATGAGTGCTCCGAAAGAATACAGGAAGGTAAACCGCTTGGTTTAAATGGAAAGGCAAAAACACCTTTGACATAAAGTGTGGATGAGTCCTAAGAACTACCTCATCATGGTGGAACCTTGTATAAGGAGGATCAGCCACTAACACTTGCAATTCACTGATGCGACGTGCTGATGTGATTGCAATGAGGAAGATGACTTTCCAAGAAAGGAATTTCAGAGATGTAGTGGCTAATGGTTGAAAGGGCAGTTTCATGAGCTGCCCGAGCACCAGATTTAAGTCCCATGCCACCGGTGGTGGCTTAATTGGAGGCTTTGTTAAAAGAAGGCCTCTCATAAATCTCGCTATCAGAGGATGAGAGGAAATAGGTAGTCCACTTAGAAGCTTGTAAGAAGCTGCAATAGCACTAAGATGGATTCTTACTGAATTTGTCTTGAGACCCGCATTTGACAAATGAAGGAGATACTCCAGTATCGATTCCAGAGGTATCGCAAGAGGGTTAAGACCCTTCTGCGAGCACCATATGGCAAACCTTTTCCACTTAAAGGCATACGAGCATCTTGTGGAGGGTTTCCTAGAAGCATGAAGGATATTCTTTACCTGTTGGGAAAGGTTAAGATCCTGAAGTTCTAGGCTTTCAGCAACCAGGTCCTGAGATGCAGAGATTGGTGATTTGGATGCCAGAGCACCCCGTCCTCTTGGGAGAGAAGATCTGGAGTGGATCCCAACTCCAGAGGCGGAGCTTGAGAGAGATGTAGGAGCAGAGAGTACCACGTTTGCCGTGGCCAATGTGGAGCTATGAGGATCATATGACTTCTGTCTCTCTGAAGCTTGAATAGGGTTTTGGGGATGAGGGGAATGGGTGGGAAGGCATATAGGAAGTCCTGACCCCAGTGGAGGAGGAAGGTGTCCCTTGCCTGACAACATGGAGCCGGAATTCTGGAACAGAACCGGGGAAGTATGGCATTCAGCGACTTGCAAAGAGGTCTATGTCTGGGGTTCCCCAAATCTGAAATATTTGGGCAACCTGATCTGGGTGGAGAGACCATTCGTGTGGAAGCCGAACTCGACTGAGTTTGTCTGCCCAAGAGTTTTGGATGCCTGGAAAATACACTGCAAAGAGATGAATCTGATGCTCTCTGGCGAGGGCCCATAGTCGCAAAGCTTTGTTGCATAGCGACAGAGAGCCTGTTCTGCCCTGCTTGTTCACATAGAACATGGCTACCTGATTGTCCATTTTAACTAGGACTGTCTTGTAGCTGAGCTGGGCGTGAAAAACTCGAAGAGCAAGGAAGATTGCTCTGAGCTCCAGGAGGTTGATGTGAAGACAGGCCTCCTGTGGAGTCCAGGTACCCTGGGTAGAGAGATCGTGCAGGTGTGCTCCCCATCCCACCTGTAAAGCATCTGTTGTTAGGGTGGCTTGGGATAGGGGTTGCTGGAAAGTAGACTCCACCAGAAGGTTTCTGGTTGATTGCACCATTGCAGGGATGAAATAAGACGGTCTGAGTTTGCTATTTTGTCTGACAGGCAGCCAGAGATCTGTGTCCACTGAGTGGATAAAGTCCACTGGGCTGCTCGCATATGGAGGCGAGCATAAGGAACCACATGCACGGTGGATGCCATGTGGCCTAGCAATTATAGCATTTCCAGAGCAGTGAAACAAGGTTTGAGCACTCCTTGGTAAGCTAGCTGTGTACTATGCGAAGACAGCGGGGCTGCGGAAGGAAAGCCCATGTCTGCCTGGTATCCAGATGAGCTCCTATCAACTCTAGGGACTGAGTGGGAGCAAGACTGGATTTTGGGAGGTTTATGACTAGTCCAAAAATACTGAAGGATTTGCAATGTGCAAAACAGAGCAGAGCTGGCTTCTGGCACTGTAGGGGCTCGAATGAGCCAGTCGTCTAAGTAAGGGAGGACGAATATTCCCAGAGTGCGGAGAAATGCTGCTACCACAGACATGCATTTTGTGAACACTCTTGGCGCAGAAGCCAGGCCAAAGGGTAGAACCTAGTATTGGTAGTGCTCTCCTTGAAACAGGAATCGGAGGAATCTCCTGTGATTTGGATGGATGAGAATATGAGTATACGCATCCTTGAGATCTAGAGAACAAAGCCAATCCTGACTTTAAAGGTATGGCAGCAGAGTTCATAGAGAGACCATTTTGAACTTCTCTCGGAACAAATATTTGTTCAATTCTCTGAGGTCTAAAATGGGTCTGTGTCCCCCTGTTTTCTTTGGAATAAGGAAATAGGGGGAGTAGAACCCTGTACCCTGATGGAGAAAGCACAGTTACTTACCTGTAACAGGTGATCTCTGGGAACAGCAGGAATAAGTCTTCACATATGGGTACGTCGGTACCGACGGAGTCTGCGCGGAAACGCTTCCCAGCGTCCAATCAGAACGCTTTTGGAAGCAACCCAACATGCCTGCGTGCTGCCTTCCCAACTGCCTCTCCTCAGTTAAGTTTTAAAGCTGAGACAAAGAGAGAGAGAGAGGAAGGAAGGGAAAGATAGAATAGAGAAATGCAACTCCTAGGGGAGGTGGGTGGGTTGTGAAGACTTATTCCTGCTGTTCCCAGAGATCACCTGTTACAGGTAAGTAACTGTGCTATCTCCAGGAACAAGCAGGAATGAGTCTTCACATATGGGGACTCCCAAGCTGAGATGCCCAGAGGGAGTCCTAGCATGTTGCGAGTCTAGAAAGAGCCATGCTATTCCTCAGGACCTCAGGCATCCTGGGGATGGAGGGCAGGAGTTGAATACAGAAAAGGTGCTGTGGAACAGCTGGACTAGAACATGACTTCTATAGAGGAAGACCCTGTATAGAGGGCATTTAGTCATAAAATATTGTAATATGGGCCTCCCTTGTTGGCCTTGCAAAAGTCTACTGAGGTTCATATGGATCTGTTAGAAGAGCCAGTGAAAAACCTCAAGGAGTACCTCACTGAGGAGTAGAGGTAATAAAAGTAGAAAAAACAAGTGGAGGTCATAACCCTTCAGGGTGAGAAATAGCCCCAGGGGAAACTGGGGTAGTATAAAGAGGTAGGGCTTCAGCGGAAGACGCAGAAGGTACTATTAGACAAGGCTTAAGCTGTTTTGGTCCAAGAACAGTACAATCCTAGGACCAAAAGAAAAAAGAGTCTGACCTATCTGGACTGGCAATGGAATTAGTCCATGTAGGAGAGAAAGGGTATGGAGACCCCTGTATCTGATAATAAAGTAAGGACAGACTCAGGAAACGCTAAGCTTTAGATTAACTAAAGTTCCGTAATGTCTTTCCTAAATGGGGTCAATTAGGAAAGAAAAAGGTACATGGAGAGCTTCAGAGGTACCTAACCCTGAAAGGTTATGGTAAGGAAAAAGATTGTTAATTACCACAGGAAGTGGTTATATGTGTAGAACCCTAAGTATGCTGGCACAGCATTGATAGGGGTAGTGCCCATCTGTCAGGATCATATAGGAATGTATGGATATCTGAACCTAAACAGACAGATAAATAAGTATGTGGATACATATCTATCTAAAAGATATATCTCACTAGATATATATATATATATATATATATACACACACATAGGGTATATATGCATATATATATAGGGAGATATGTATGGGCAGAAGATACACAGATAGATATAGATCTATCTATCTATCTATTGATATATATATATATATGAATATGTAGGCATATAGACACATGTCTCCAGGTATGTGGATGGAGAGATGTCTATAGAACCAGATTCCCCCCCTAGGGATATGGGGAGAGAGAAAGATCTCTCTAATAGCAAGAAGGTTGATACCTGCTTGAAATAGATGCATAGAGAATCCTCTTTCCCTGGTTATGACTGGCAGAGTCAGAGGAATGGTCTCCCTGACAGGAAGGAATGTAGATTCCTTTCAGAACTTGAGCTCTTGAATAACCAGGATGGCTTACGTGAAAAATGCCGATGATAACTTCAGTCTGCAGGCAGCAAGTCCAGATCTCTCCAGAACTGCAGTATGGAGAATGGATAGAGGACGCCACTGGAAGAAGATACCATAGTGACCCGCCTATGAGGCAAGATGGGTATCAGGCGTCCTTTAGCTGCCACTGAAAGAAAATTATCTCTGGCGAGAAGACCAAAGGAGATATGGGCCAAGTCAGGGAATTGGCCATTCTGTAGGTTTTCACGTGATGAGAGGCCTGAGTCTTATGCCTCAACAGAGATTTAAGATGAGATGGTAAGGGTAGGGAATACCTACCAGTCATGGAAACATGACTGGGGGAAGCCCTCCTAACCATCTGGGGTTATCTGCCAGTCAAAATACTAATGCTCTCTAGCAAGGGCCCATAGTGCAAAGCTACTTTGTAGAGTTGCAGAGAGCATGCTGCAGGTTGGTTAGAAGAAATATTGGCTGTGTAAAGCAGTGGGTAACAAACTATTCTGCCAAGGACAAGGGGGCAAAGAATAGAAGTTAACCAACCAGTCTAGGATAACCCCTGGTTGTGTGGTGAACAGAACCAGTGGCCTAACCACAAGGAATTGCTGTATCTGTAGCAAGTACCAGGGCAGCGGAAGGAAATTTCTTTTGCCCTCCTTTTTAGATTGGGAAAAAGAAACAACAGACATAGTAGGGCTTCCTATTGTCTGATGAGCTGTCCTAAGGTAATAAAGGGGGAGATAACTCTGGAAGGGAGAACCCCCTGTGGAACAGGTAGAGGACCATAGGGGCTTACCAATGTAAAAGAGCCACTCTTACAAATCTAATGTTGTAGTAAGAGGGAGATAAGACAGAGTTGAAGGAGACTGACTATGCAGGAAGTCTCTGAAAGGTAAGATGATACATGCCAGTACAGCGGAACAACTGTCTTATTGATAGATGTCACTTCTCTTTTCCCCAAAGAGGAAAAGAAAACCTGTTAAGTATGGGCATGATCATCATAAAGACTCTTAGAGTAAAAGAAAAGATGTCTCATGAAGAGATATCTAGAAAAGGTTAGGATAAAATCAGTGCAGATACTTCAAGTTTAAAGAAGCAGACTGCCACTCTAACCGCCAACCAAGAGGGGTAATGATGATCTATTTGAAACCCTGCGACTGCTGGGTTTGCTGACCCTGTTGAGGTTGTGGTTTCTTCAGACCAGGGCGATGTTTCCCTTGTTTGGGAACATCTGTACAATGGGCAGAAGATGGATAAAACTTATCTCCAGGAACAAGCAGGAATGAGTCTTCACATATGGGTACGTCGGTACCGACGGAGCCTGCACGGGAATGCTGCCCAGCTTCCAATCAGAAAGCTTTTGGCAGCATCCCGCGCGCCTGCGCAGTGACTTCCCGCCTTCTCCACAGCCTCTCTTCAGTTTTCGTTTTTCCGCGGAGCCGGCAGGACGTCCTCCTGTCACCGCAGAAACTTTTCTTTTTAATTACTTTAATTACTTTAGTTTTTTTGTTTTCTTGTGGTCGCGGCTGTATTTCCCGCTGCCACCGGTATCGCCGGTGGATTTTTGACTAAATTCTGAGAAACCTTTTCTTCAGTATTTTTGTCTTAACTACTTAGGCCTACTAGGCCTTTTCATCATGGAGCCTTCTTTTCCTAAGAAGTGCATTTGATGTGGAAACACCTGTTTCTTTTTAGACACCAATAGTTGGTGTCTCAACTGTGTGGGTCCTGACCCTTTTTCCCCTGACTTTTCAGGAGATAATTTGGTGAAGAAACCTTCAGTATTTAGAGTTTCCCTCGATACCGTTTTTTCCTCGGCACTGAGGGTACCCGGTTTCTCTACTTCACAGGATCAGGTAACCCAAAAACAGTCTGTTAAGACTAGTCAATGCTTGAGTGGTATGTCCCATGTACAGCATGGTGACGGCTCCGGCCTTACCCTCAAGAATCCATTGGCTTTACCCCTGCGGGAGTCTTCGGGCTCCAAAGCGTTAAAGGGGTTTCAGGATGTTCCTGGGGCTCACCCCTCACAGAACATGCCTGAGCCATGCGCGGAGGTGGTATCCGCTTCGAGCGGTACCGAGCCTCCGGCATCGGCACCGGTGTCGAGTAATCTACTCTTCACCAGGGATCGTCATCGGGCATCCTCGGTACCTTCGGGACCGATCGATACGCACCGCATTGACTTCCCTCAATCTCAGCCATGCTCCGGGACGGTACCGGCATCGATCGGTTCCGATACCCTGCCATCGGCATCGAGATAGACTGTCTTTTCAAGAGGTGCTCCTTGGGTATCCTCGGTACCGTCGGTATCGATCGATGTAACCCAGGCTGCCTTGGTGGTATCGGCATCGCCGATGCTGCCACCGGCGTCGGAACCCTCGCAACATGCATCGATAGCCTCGCTTCCTCCGATGCCGAGTCTTGCGCCAATATCTAGTCTCGAGGGCTGCGTATCGACGCGTCCGGGAACCGACTCCTGTCGTTTCCAAATAGGCAGTTCCGAAGATCCCAGATTCATGATCTCGGTACCACTGCAGCAGTTCCCGATGGCGACTTCACCTGCTAATCCTGTATCAGTATCGATGTCGACGCCTGTTCTTGCACCGATGCCTAGTTTGGAACCGATACCTGGCATTGGTGCAGTACACTGTAAGTCCTCTGGTGCTCAGGCTTTTCCTTTAGCCTTACCAGGGATGGTTCCCATAGGAGATCTGTCTTTTCAGGCTTTTCTCCTGGATATGGCAACCTTTCTTAATATTTCTATCCCTGGTTGTGATCCTACCCATGGCTCACCGGCACAAATGCAAAATATACAGTTTCCTTTACATCCTGCTCTGCAGGATCTCCTTCTCAGGGTTTGGAAATCGCCCTTCCTCAAGTTTCTACAGACATTGAGGTTCGGTACCGAGTGCCACCCTCTCCAGGGTTCCAAAAGCCTCAACTTTCTCATCGTTCCCTTGTAGTGGAATCGGCACTGAGGAAAGTTAAGAGCAAGAAGAAGCATTCTTCTTATCCGCCAGGTCGTTCTTCAAGAACACTCGATGCTTTTGGCAGTCAGGCCTTCCAAAACTCTATGCTGGCCTCCAGAGTTCTCTCATATATTTTTCACATGAGTCTAACACTCCAGGAAGTCACAGAGAAATTGTCTCTGTTGACCCCTTTTTTACCAGAGCCCAAGGCTACTGATTATTCCTTGCTCATCAATCACAGCCGGAATATATCCTGGTTCCTGTCTCGTGCTTCTATAGACTCTTTTGAGTCCGTTAGCAGATCCTCTGCTATTGCCATTGCAGCACGTCGCAGAGCCTGGCTTGAGGCTTCAGACTTGAGCAAACGGGCACAAACTATACTAGCTCATTCTCCTTGTACAGGAGAAGGTCTTTTCAATAAGGAGGCTTTACGTCAGGTTGCTCAATGCTCCACGGACTCTTCTTCCACTAGAAACCATTCTAAGCCACCTCCTTCTTCAAAGAGTAGGAAATGTCCTACCAAACCTTCTTTCCCTAAGAAAAGAAAGTTTCATTCATCTCCTGCCCATCATTCGGCTGTACCTAAGCAAGGGACACCTCAGCCTAGTCTGAAGTCCTCCACTTCTGGCCAGTCTCAGCATTCCCAGCGACCATAGAGGCCGGGAATGGTAACTTACCTCACTTCTACATATTAGAAGTTTATTCACTGTGCTTTTCTTTTCAGTGTATTAACCTGTCGGAGGGAAAAATTCTTTGTTCAGGATCTGCACCCTTCTCCTCTTCTTATTCCCTAGAAGAGCAGTTGCAACTATCCCCTGATAATTCTTATCCCAACTGAACATTTTTTCCTTCAGTTGACTTACCCTATGGGTACGTCACCCTCTAATTACTTGAGGGGTACCATACTGAACAGCTTCTTTAGCAAGCTCGTTCCCCAGACAGAGAGAAAAGATATCTCCTCTCTTTTCTTCTCTGTTTTTCTTTATTCAGCACTGGACAACATCTCTGCTGTTTCCGTCAGCAGCTCTGCCTGCAGGAGTTCCAGTGATAGTATTACTGGGACTTTTCCCATGTTCCAGTCCCTTATTCAACATTTTGTCTAGCCTCAGTAGTGATTCCAAACTATCTGGATCCTCCTACTCGTTTAGGCTTTCTCACATTATTCTACCATCTCCTCTCCTAGGATATGGCAACACACCTGACTTCAGTCAGTTTATCTCATAGCTCTCCTGCACAATGCTCTCTGTAGTCTTCAGAGAAGCTTTCTACTATGAGGGCCTTGCTATAGAGCATTGACCTTGTCTCTGAAGTTTTCTCTATTAGTGAGGAAAAACTTCTCAACCCTTCTTATACTTATGAAGGTTCTCCACACCCCCTCTGGCCTGGGGTGTTAACACGAGATATCAGTTCTTCTGCGTGGGACTCCAAGGCTTCTGTTTACGCATGCTACCTCTGGGTCCTTCCATAGGTCCTTCTGGTATCTCCCCTGCGTTTCTCCACATCTACCATATCAGTGTTCTGTGGAGCTCCCGCCTTGTTCTTCACAGATTCATATATTCATCTGTTCTCAAGTGAACATCACGGTTATCTGGTTAGATTGCTTTTCTGCATCCCTCAATCCTTGAAAATAGATTCTCTCTACATATCTCAAGTGGGTTCACCCTCTTGTAGAGCACAGAATCTTTTTCTTTTATATTCCCCATGTACAAATATGGGGATGGGTGGTAGACATGTATCTTCAACCTATTGTCTGGTATGTAGCATCTCCATATATGTCTACATACCTATATCATTACCATTGTGGTGCTAGACCATGCCCCACAAATTTACATATATTCAGGTATATCATATATATATATATTTGATATATTTTACCACCCATATCCTAATATACATCTGTACATATGTATATATTGTCCCCCGCAGCCCCCCCTGGTGGCGGCGTAGTTTTCCACGGAAGGGCTGGGGAGCGCACAAGATTATGGTGATTGGGGTTGGACAGGTGCGAGGGTCAAGGGTAGCAGTCCCTTGTGCCGGCCTCGTTACCAACTTCCCAAAAAGAACAAGTTCACACGAATATGGAGGGAAAAATGAAAAAGGCTTTATTTCCCCTTTGCACAAAATGGTTCAAAAACAGGATAAACGACTTTGGAAAGTAACAGAACTGAACAAATCATTGCATCAGGTTTAAAGCACAAATGAAAAGGTCAAAGTAATGGCTGTTGACTTCACAGTAATTCAAGGTAACACAAAATAATGCATTCACTTATGCCTTCATAAAGCTAGGAATGAACTACAGCTTTTCTGCTGTACAATATGTACAATCCATCTGCTGGTCAGACTCTTCGCCTGCAGATTCCACTTGCATATATTCTATGTCTGATAGTTCTGAGTCTGAGGCTTCTGCACAACTGAACTCTGGCTTTTTAAAAGCGTGCCGTACAGTTTCCCAGTGTTTGGTAGTTAGGTTAGGGCGTCGGCTTCTGCCCACTGGGTAAAACCAAGGCTCCTCTTCAGCTATAGTTTTAAAAGCTCTCTCAGCACAATGCTTGGTATTTACAGTTCTCCTCTTAGAGAAATTGTCTGTTAGCTTTTGCTTATAAATGTCATTGCTACAAGGAGAAACTTCCTTCCCCTGTCTTTCTCTTATGTTAGGCTTGAGCAAACAATTGCAAGAAATAGAAGCTTTACCTTTAGGCTTTCTTCTTTCTTTCTCAGGGAAGGCTTGAGGCCTAGTCCGGTTGTCCTCCAGCTCAGAATGGCCCAAGTTCTCCAATGATATCCCTCTTGCCTTAGTATAGGGACGAACCTCTCTGTGCCAAGGCTGCAGCTGTTGCCATCTGCCCTTGCCTTCACTCCTGAGGCTTTCCAGGCCAGCACTCTCGTTGCTCCTCAGGCCTGCTTTCTCTCTCTCATTCAAGACTGCCCTTTCTTTGGCTCTTGAGTCTCTGTCCTTCTCTCTCAGGATATCTCTCCGGATACTTCTCTGGATATCTCCCTGGATATCTTTCTCTCCTTCCTCCTGGATATATCCCTGGATCTCTTCTTGGATCTCTCCTTGGAGCTCTCTCTGGAGCTCTCTTTGGATCTCTCTCTTTGATTCAGACCTGCCTCTGCTTAAATCCAAAATGACTGGGCCCAAGTCCTGCCCATAGAGGCGTGGTTCTTCAGACTCTGTACTGACTCTCCTGCTCCCTCTATGTGGATCTTCAGGATATTGCAGCTTATACCTGTTTTTTTCTGGATTTAAAACTTCTCTTCTATCTGCAAGAGGGTCTGCTGCATCACAATAGATATATATATATATATATATATATATAGATAGATAGATAGATAGATAGATAGATATAGATATATACATATATCTTCCAGCCACATGTATATATCCCTATATATATATGTGTTTCATGGAGGGCCTCTTAAGGGTTGGTCTGTCTTACACACTATCACCCTTACTGTCTATACTACATGTTTTACCTCCTAGAGGTTTTAGACAGTCTGTCGCCCTACGTCCCATGCCATATTTCGATGCAGAAACTGTTAGGCACCACTAACCACTTTGGTGCTAACATTTGCTATTTTTTCTTTAAGTCCATGAAGCATCAAGCTTCAATATTTTTTCCTATCTCTCGCCAGCTAGGAAAAACAATGCACCTCTTTATCTTGAGTACACAACTGTTTTCAGTGGGAATAGGGGTTTTTTTCCAGTCCCCCTCTTCCCGCCAGGACTGGGCTAGTTGTCCAACTCCGTCAGTCTTCTTCCTTTAGTCCTCAATGTTAATGACCTTATGCCTAAAGGAGTTTTCAGCTTTTCCCATAAAGCTTTCCATTAAAGACCTGACGTCACATCCTACCCAGTTGACACCTGGATCATCTACTACCTCCAGGGCTGGACCTTCATCCTCACTACTGAGAGGTCACCTTGAAGATTCCACCACTGCTTAACCAGTAGACTCCATCATGCTTTCTACTTCCTACAATACAGTAGGTAAGCTGCATATTTTAAGTGTACATTAAATGTCTTTTAATGCTACTCATCATATCTACCAAGGACTCCTGTAGTTTGTAAATCCCTCTAGTCCTTGACTATGCTGTTTCTTTCCTCACAGCTCCTTTCTTGTCAACTCCTGCCCTCCATCCCACATTGGATGCCGGGGATTCCTGGAGACAAAATGCACCCCTGATCCAGGCACTTGCATTTTTATGGGATCTCTCCCTGGCATCTCCAGCTCGGGAGTCCCCATATGTGAAGACTCATTCCTGCTTGTTCCTGGAGATAGCACAGTTACTTACCTGTAACAGGTGATCTCTGGGAACAGCAGGAATTAGTCTTCACAACCCTCCCACCTCCCCTAGGAGTTGCATCTCTTATCTTCTTCCTTTTCTCTCCTCGCCTTTGTCTCAGCTCTGAAACTCAACTGAAGAGAGGCTGTGGAGAAGGCGGGAAGTCACTGCGCAGGAGCGAGGGATGCTGCCAAAAGCTTTCTGATTGGAAGCTGGGCAGCATTCCCGTGCAGGCTCCGTCGGTACCGACGTACCCATATGTGAAGACTAATTCCTGCTGTTCCCAGAGATCACCTGTTACAGGTAAGTAACTGTGCTTTTCCCCCTAGGGGAAGAAAGTTTGGTAGGACATTTCCTACCAACTGGGAACGAGGAAGGCGTAGAACAGCCTCTGGAAACAGGAATGTCAGTGGTTAAGTGAGCAACGTGGAGTAAAGACTCCTTGTTAAAGAGAATTTCTCCAGTGCAAGGAGTATTTCCCAGTCTTTCTTGTGCCCATTTGTCCAAGTCTGAAGCCAGGCTTTATGTCGTGCCCCTATAGCTATAGCAGAAGTTCTGCTAACAGACTCAAAGGAGTTTAGGGAAGCACGAGTAAGGAACCTAGAGATATTTTGAGCATGACTAACCAGTAAGGAATAGTCTGCTTTTTTGGGCTCTTGAATAAAAGGAGTCAAAAACAGTAATTTCTTTGTGACCTCTTCAAGAGATAAACCCATATAGAAAATATATGAGAGAATTCTTGCTGAAAGCATGGATGCCTGGAAGGTCTGGTGTCCAAAGGCATCTAAAGTCTTAGACTCACGACCTGGCGGATAAGAAGAATGCTTTTTAGTACTCTTCACCCACCTCATTGCTGATTCTACAACAATGGAATGATGAGGAAGTTGAGTCTCCTGAAAACCTGGAGAGGGGGGCACCTGATATAGAAGATCAGTTGCCCTGGAAGGTGGGGGTACCGTTAAAAGAGCTTCCCACATTCGCAGAAGGAGATCCTGCAAGGAATGATGCAAAGGAAGCATGATGTTCTCCTTTGCTCTTCCAGATATATACAGGGATTCTGTATTCCCTTGTGTAGGATCCTGTCCAGGTATAGAAATGGCAAGTGATTTTGCCATATCCAGGAGAAAAGCTTGAAAAGAAAAATCCCCAGAGGGAAATTCTTTTGGACAGGCTAGATCTGCTGAAGAACTAGCATTGGCACCGAGGGATCTATCCAACTTTATAGGAATATAAGATCCTGAATGGTGGTCCTTAGAGGATGGTCGCCGGTACCACGGGAGGTCGGGACCAGCAACAGTCGTCCATGCTAGGGATCGATTCCAAACTCGGTATCGAGGGAAGCGAGCCTGATGAGAGAAGCATGGAAGGCACCGACAGCAATGGTAATGTGGATAGCGGTACCGACTCCGGCACCGTATCCGATACTTGTGGATGAAGGCCAGCCGGTGACAACTCTAACGGTATCGAAGAAACCAAGAGTGCCGGACATGGATCATCGGAACCGTGCCTTCGGTACCGTCTGGTGTCGGTACCAAGGCGAGTCAGTATCCAGTCATCCAGACTGGAGATCGATTGCAGACTCAGCAGCGAAGGAAGCGAGTCTATCGATGCACATCTGGATGATACCGACGTCGGTACTAGTATCGGTTCCCGGAATCGATACCGATACTGGAGGGTCGGTCTGTGGCGTATCCAACGGCCCCGAAGGTACCGAGGACGCCAGACTACGATCCCTGGTGAGGAATGTTTCATCCAACACCATTGCCGATGCCGGGGTATCGGTACTGCTCGAAGCAGATGCCACCACCGAGCATGGCTCAGGTATGTTCTGTGAGGGGTGAACCTCAGAAACAACCTGAAACCCCACACAGGCTTTGGAGGCCAAAGACTCCCACCGGGGTTTTAAAACCAGTGTATTCTCGAGGGTAAGGCCAGAGGCATCTCTATGCTGTGCATGAGATCTACCACTCGAGGACTGGCTAGTCTTAAAAGACTGTTTTTGGGTTACCTGATCCCGTGTAGAAGAAGAAGTGGACGGTGCCCTGAAGTTCAATGGGGACCACGTATCGAGGGGAACTCGATGCTGAAGACTTCTTCACACAATACTATTGCAGGAGGGACACTCCAGAGGAAAATGGTCAGGACCCAAACAGGTTAGACACCAATTGTGAGTGTCTAAAATTAATTTTGTACCGCCACAGTTTGTACATTTCTTGGTAATAGTGGCTGGCGATTCCATAAAGGAAAGTGAGTAGGCCTAGCAGGCCTAAGAAAACCGTGAGGCATTAGCAAGGAAAAAATATTCCTTGAAAAGGAAAAATTTACAAGAAAAAGAAAAAGAAACACTGGCGGTACCGGTGGTGTCGGGGAAGGCAGCCGCGACCACAAGAAAACCAAAAAATAAAAGAAGAATTTTCTGCGGTGACAGGACGACGTCCTGCCGGCTCCGCGGAAAAACGAAAACTGAGGAGAGGCAGTTGGGAAGGCGGGAAGGCAGCACACAGGCGTGCTGGGATGCTTCCAAAAGCGTTCTGATTGGACTCTGGGAAGCGTTCCCGCGCAGATTCCGTCGGTACCGACGTACCCATATGTGAAGATTCATTCCTGCTTGTTCCTGGAGATTGGGTACTTCCCCTATTGCTCCTTGAGCAAGGAGCATTGTGACTTCTTGACCTAAGAGACTGTCGAGAGAGGTCTGAGAATTGAACTGTCTTACAATTGTAGGAGGGGGCATGCTGTGAAAATGAAGCTTGTACCCCTCTCGTACAATGGACAGAGTCCCAGTTTCTGCTGTTATTTGGTACCATCTGTGGGCAAAATGACATAACCTGCTTGGGATGGTAGAGGGTTTTGTACCATTCAGAGGCAGGAAGGCAAAGTTCTCTAGGGAGGAGTCAAAGCCCCTGCTGAGGTGGCTGAGGTTTTGCGGCTTTTGGCTACTTTTGTTGTCTAGGTTGTTGCTGTTGTCCCTTTTGGGAAGTCTGACCTGGACGGTGTCCCTGTTGGGTATAGGAAGAATAAAACCTTTTTCTTATTGAAAAATGGTTTCTTAGAGGATTTTTTCCTTGCAGGATCGGCTATAGATTTGGACAATCTATCCAAGGTGATATTGTCAGCATCTATCTCATTAGCCTTCTCCTGCCAATTCTTGCCAAAGAGATTTTCTCCTGTGCAAGGAATGTTTCCTAATTTATCCTGTACCGAAATTTTCAAGTCAGATGCCTGAAGTCAGGCTATCCGACATGCACCAATGGCAATAGCCGAGGTTCTGCTTATGCACTCAAAACAGTCAAAGGCTGCACGATTTACAAACTTGGAAACATCCTGAGCATGTTTGACTAGAGTAAGATAGTCTTGCCTTTTGTCATCAGGAAGGAGGGGGCTTATAAGCACCAAGTCTCCTGTGACCTCTTTAAGGAACATTCCCATATACAAGATATAGGAACTGATCCTAGCTGAGAGCATGGAAGCATCGACGCCCAAAGGCATCGAGAGTCCTACATTCATGACCTGGAGGATTGGATGCATGTCTCTTTGCACTTTTCGTCCTTCTCATAGCTGATTCCACCACCACTGAATGGTGTGGTAACTGAGTTTTTTGAAAGCCAGGACAAGGTGAAACTCGATACATGGTATCGAGTCTTCGAGAATGAGGAGATGTGGTTAAAGGTGTTTCCCACATCCTTAGCATAAGATCATATAAAATCTCATGAATGGGCAGAGTAGCTGCCTCTTTGGGAGCCTTAGGGTATTGGAGAATTTCCAAATCCTTTGCCCTAGGCTCTTTTTCAGGAGCTACTGTAATGGAAAGGTCTCAGGCCACATCACGGATAAAGTCCTGAAAGGACATATCCTCTGGCAGAGACATTCTGCACTGAGGAGAAGAGGAATCCTCGGGGAGAAGTACTTTTGTATCGGCAGAGTCTTCGGATGTCTTCAGACTCATCAGAGGATTCAAAATACCTCCGATTCCAGTGAACGTGCAAAGCACGGTACCGGTATCGATCGAAGTCGGTATCGGGTTGTTCCAGTACCGATCTGTTGATGCTGGAGACATATGCATGACTCGGTATGGGTGGCATACCCGCCACTTCTAATGCAGTCGGTACCAGTTCCGGTACCGGTATCGGTTAAGGTGTCTGAAGCGGTTTCAACGGTACCGAAGCCGTGAGAAGAGCCGCTAGACTGCGTTCAATAGCAAGGAATCTCTAGTCTATCGACGCTGCCGATGCTTGGGTATCAGTACCGATAGAAGCGGCCAGAACCCCAGAGCATGGCACCAGTAGTTCTGCCGAGGTTGAGGCCTCAAGAACATCCTGGAGCCCCATTAGTGCTTTGGAAGCCAAAGACTCCCGCCGGGGCAGTTTTGCCGGTGAAAATTCCTCAAGGGCAATGACAGGGACATCTCGATACTTAGAAGGAGAGCTACCCTTTGAGGATCGGCTAGATTTATGTTTAGTTACCTGAGATCCATGGGAGGAAGATGAGGCCCTGGAGGACGTCGATGCAACAGACGCCACGTCTGAGGGAAAAAGGATGCTAAGTTTACCAGCTCGGTTCTGCTGGCCCCTTTTTGACATCATTCCACAGGAGTGGCACTCTGAAATAGAGTGGTCAGGACCTAAACATTTGAGACACCAATCATGGGTGTTGGTGAAGGAAATAGTACTGCCACATTTAGAACATTTCTTAAAACCTGAAGTAGGTTTTTCCATTTTTAATGAAAAAATTGGGCCTAGTGCCCAAAATGGCACCTAGCACCAAGGAAAAAAAAGTTTCTAAAGTAAAACACCTCAGAAACTATAATGTTTTTTGTGTTTTTTTTTTTTTTAAAGAAAGAAGAAAGAACCGGCAGTACCGGTATGGCGTCGAAGGAAGGCAGACGTGACCACAAAAACAAAGATGAAAGACAAAATGTTTCTGCGGTGACAGGGTATGTGACCTGTTGGCTCCGTGGAAAACGAAGAACTGGAGAGGGACAGTTGGAAAGGCGGGAAGGCAGCACGCAGGCGCTGTGGGATGCTCCCAAAAGCTTTTCTATTGGACGCTGGGGAGAGTTCCCACGCAGACTCCGTCGGTACCGACGATATATGTGAAGACTACATTCCTGCTTGTTCCTGGAGATTACAGCTGGTCTGGGCTTCCGAGATAGTATTTTTAAACACCACCCTAGCTTGATGTAAATCTTTAACCTTTGCAACTGCTCCTTTTAGTTTTTTCTTAACTATTTTACTCATTTTATCATAGTTTCCCTTTTGAAAGTTAAAAAGTATACTGTGGATTTCCTTACCATCCTTCCTTCATTTATTAAATCAAACGCGATCATGCTAAGATCACTACTGCCAAGTGGCCCCAACACTTTTATCTCTTGCACCAGATCTTGTCTTCCACTAAGGACTAGGTCCAAAATGGCTTCCCTTCAGGTCAGTTCATGAACCAGCTGCTCCAAGAAGAGGAAATTAGACTTACCTGCTAATTGTTGTTCCTTAAGGAACTCTAGTCCAGTCCCGGAACCAGTGAGTTGAGAATCTCCTCCAGCAGCTTTGGAGACTGAAACATGTCATCGCTTTGATGACCTCAGCATAAGTAGGCTAGGACCGCCCCTTCTCCTTCAGTACCTATTGACAAAGCAGACTCAGCAGAGCAACAAAAAAGTAGTTAATCATATTCCTAACAAATAACTGAACCAGAAAAGCTCTAACAAACTTGAAATTGCCATCACTCTCCCCGTGCTTCCCAATTTATTTTTTTTTTTTTTAAATGAACCATGGACTGCTGTGACAGGATCCCAGTGGCTTAGAATAATATGGACTCATCCAGAACCCACTTGAGACCCTACTTCAGAACCAATTTTACATCAATTGCAGGTTGGCCACCCTAGAACCCCGGGTGGGATCCGGGACTGGACTAGAGTTCCTTAAGGAACAACAATTAGCAGGTAAGTCTAATTTCCTCTTCCTTTTCGTCCCTCTAGTCCAGTCCCGGAACCAGTGAGGATGTATCAAAGCAGTAAATTTTAACGGGAGGGGCCAGCCAATCCAGCCTGAAGCACTGCCGCCCCAAAGCGGCCATCATCTCCCGCTTGCACATCAAGCCGATAATGCTTCGCGAAAGAATGCAATGACGACCAAGTAGCCACTCTACAAATGTCTACGGCCGGCACTAAACTATATTCCGTCCAAGACGCAGCCTGCGCCCTAGTCGAATGAGCTCGGAGCCCTTCCGGCACAACTCTTCCTTTCAACATGTAGGCCATCGCAATCGTCTCCTTTAACCACCGGGAGATAGACGACTTCGCCGCCGCCGCCTCTCCCTTCCGCGGGCCCCCAAAAGTTACAAACAATCTGTCGGACTTACGGAAAGATGCTGTACCGCGGAGGTAACGCCGAAGAGCCCGACGTAATTCCAGAAGATGCAATCTGCTATCCGACTTTGCCCCTTGATTCTCCGAGAACACCGGAAGAGACACTACCTGATTAACATGAAACACCGAGACCACCTTAGGCAAAAAGGCCGGTACTGTACGAAGCACCACCTTGTGATCGAAGGAGGACAGATATGGCTCTTTACAAGACAAAGCCTGTAACTCCGAAATCCTGCGAGCAGAACAAATAGCTACAAGAAACACCGTCTTCAACGTCAGATCCTTAACCGTGGCCTTCCCCAACGGCTCAAAGGGCTGCTTAACCAACGCTTCCAACACCAAGTTCAGGTCCCATGCCCCCAGCACCTGGCCCTGAATCTTGCCCGGAAGCAAGAAAGCGCTGCCAACTGAACGCGCAAGGAACTCGCCGCCAAGCCCTTCTCTACTCCAGCTTGTAAGAAGGAAAGAATGTGAGGGACCGATGCCCCTAAACGCCGCAGGCATCTCTCTTCACACCAGTTCTCAAAGACGTACCAGATCCGAACATACGCTAGCGACGTAGACCGCCTGCGCGCCCTCAACAAGGTAGAAATGACCGCTGGGGAATAACCCTTAGCGTTCATCCTAGCCCTTTCAAGAGCCATGCCGTAAGCGAGAATCGAGCCACCTCCGGCATTCGCAATGGCCCCTGCCGCAAGAGATCCGCTCTTTGAGGGAGCCTCCACGGGGCTTCCACTAGCAAACGTACTAGATCCGCATACCACGGTCTCCTGGGCCAATCTGGCACAATCAGAATCACGCGTCCCTGGTGTCGCTCTATGCGCTGCACCACTCGACTTATGAGAGCCCACACGGAGGAAACACATAGAGCAGACACCCCTCTGGCCACCTTTATGCTAACGCATCGAGCCCTAGGTTCCGACATCCTCTCTCTTCTCCTGCTGTAAAATATGTCCACCTGTGCGGACTCGAACGTCGCCATGAGATCCATGAGGGGACGACCCCAACGCCGCACGAGCAGAGCAAACACCTCCGGGTGAAGCACCCACTCCCCCGGATCCACTTTTCTGTGACTGAGAAAATCTGCCTCGACATTGTGCACCCCGGCCACATGTTGCGCTGACAGACCCACCAGATGCTGCTCGGCCCAATCTAACAGCCGACCTGCTTCCTCTTCGAGAGCCACACTGCCTGTGCCCCCCTGACGATTGATGTAGGCTACCATCGCCGCATTGTCGGACAGCACCCTGACTGCCGCATGTTGCAATCAGGCTTGAAACTCCCGGAGAGCCAGGAACACCGCTCTCATTTCTAATCTGTTGATGGAGTAACTCTTTTCGTTCTGCGACCATTGCCCTTGGGCTAATCTCCCCTCGCAATGCGCACCTCAACCTATCAGACTGGCATCCGTCGTCAACAGTCACTAGGCCAGAGGTTCAAGAGAGACCCCGGCCGCCAGAGATTCCTTCGGCAACCACCAACGAAGTTCCTGCCGCACCTCCGGCGGACAGACCAGTCTGCGGGGACAAGGGATCCGATTAATGGGACCAGCGCAGAAGGAGAGCCCTCTGCAACGACCTCATGTGTGCTCTTTCCCACGGCACTACCTCGATCGAAGCAGCCATCGTCCCGAGCAATTGAAGGTACTGCCACGCTGACGGTGCCTGCCTCGCCAAAGATTGCGCTACCAAACTCCGTAAAGCGTGAGCCCGGCGATCCGGCAGAAAAACCTTGCCCAACACGGTCTCGAAACGCTCTCCCAAATACTCCAGGGACTGAGAGGGGACCAGGCTGCTCTTCACATGGTTGACCACCCAGCCCAGGCCTTCCAACATCTGCACCACCCGCGCGGTGGCCCTTACACTTTCCTCTCTTGACTTCGCCCAAATCAACCAATCATCGAAGTATGGGTGTACTAACACCCCTTCCTTTCGAAGCGCCGCCGCCACCACTACCATGATCTTGGTGAACACCCGAGGCGCCGTTGCCAACCCAAAGGGCATCGCTTGAAACTGGAAATGGCCCATGGGAAGAGCAAACCACAGGTACCTCTGATGCTCCGGCCGGATAGGGATATGTAAATAGGCTTCCGTGAGGTCCAATGACATCAGGAACTCGCCTTGCCGAACTGCCGCGATCACGGAACGCAAGGTCTCCATACGAAAATGAGTCACTCTGAGACACCGATTCACCCTCTTTAAATCCAGAATCGGCCGAGAGGAGCCCTCTTTCTTGGGGACCACGAAATAGATGGAGTACCGACCGCACCCGCATTGATCCGAGGGAACGGGAACCACCGCCCGAAGCTGCAGCAATCTTTGCAAAGTCTCTGCAACTGCGTGTACCTTGAGAGGAGCCCTGCAAGGAGATAGCACAAAGGAATCTAAGACGGGTCAATGGAGTTCTAGTGCATAGCCTTCTCGAATGACCTCCAGCACCCACTGTTCCAAGGTAATGTGGACCCAGGCAGGGTAAAATTCCCGTAACCGACCTCCGACGGGCAGCACCGCCACCTGAGTCCGCCTTATCTCATTGCGACTTAACGGTCGAGGACTGATAGGGCGCAAACCCTCTACCTGCCCCTCAAAATCCTTGAAATCCTTGGCCTCGCATTGGAAACCTGCCCCGCTGCGACTGGCCAAAACGAGAGGACCGAAACCTACGAAACTCCCGCTGAACTCCTCTGAGACCCGAAGGCCCCCGACTCTGCTTAGGCTTATCCTCTGGCAAGCGACCCCCCCCCTTGGAGTCCCTGAGATCTTTGACCAACTTTTCCAAATCCTCACCAAATAATAGCTTTCCTCGAAAAGGAAGCTTACTGAGACGCGCCTTGGACGAGCCGTCTGCTGCCCAGTTCCTTAACCATAAATATCTCAGCGCCGCAACAACTGACGCCATAGTCTTCGCCAGACCCCGAATAAGGTCATAATGAATATCCGCCAGATAAGCGGTACCAGATTCGAGCCGCGCTATCTCGGCTTCCTGCTTCCCCAACTGATCCCCCTGCAACCCTTGGGATCATCTGAGACAGCCTTTAGCCACCCATGCACCCGCTATCGAGGCCTGCATGGAGAGAGCACTAATATCAAAAACCTGCTTCAACAAGGTATCCAACTTCCTGTCCTGTACATCCTTTAAAGCCGCGGCTCCCTCGACTGGAATGGTAGTCTTTTTAGTGACAGCCGAAACTGCCGCATCCACTTTCGGAGAGCGAAAGAGTTCTTTATCCTGGTCAGAAAGAGGGTACAACCGAGCTATCGCCCTAGAACCTTTCAGAGCCGATTCCGGCACGTCCCACTCCTCCTGAATCATATTCCTAAATACCCGATGCACGGGAAAAACGCGCTGAGACGTGCGCACAGCCTGTAATAGTGGATCCTCTAGAACCTCTTCAGAGGCGGGTTCTACAGATGGCATGTTCAACGTCTTTAGCGTCTCTGCAATTAGAGCAGGAAGCTCTTCTTTCCTAAATACCCTGACTACTCTATTTTGATGTTCCGCATCGGGCAACTCCCCCTTCCTCCAACTCCTCTTCCGATGCTTCCAGGAAGTCTCCGTCAGCAGATCCTAGATCCCCCCAGAGGGGAGACGTAGGGTCCTCCATACTCGCCTCTCTACTCTTTTTGCGTGGGACCGGCTGAACCCCTGCAGACCCAGGACGCTTCTGACCTCGCGGGCTCTGAGGGGGCGCCCCCATAGCTGGCTGAAACAAGGCCAAGGCCTGCTGCATGAGGGAGAAGAAATCTGGCGGAATGCCCATCGAGCCCCTCGCTTGACAGGCTGCAAGCGGCAGAACCCCCCTCCCCCCCCCCCCCGAAGGAGATCCCTGTAACTGCTCAGCAGAGATCTCCTGGGAAGGCAGGGGGTCCCCCCGACCACCTGCATCCTCCACGTGATCTCCACTGGTACCTTCCAGAGGATTCTCCATGAAGGCAGTTTCGCGGGTGCAGGGCCTACACACTCCGGCCTCCAACAACTCACTTCGCCGTGAACCACACACCAAACACCGTGGTTTAGGCGGCATAACCCCTTGAAAATCAAAACTGAACTCCTCTAGCAGCTCTGCACAAGGAGGTAAACTGTCCCGTTTATTTTTATTTTATTTATTTTTTTTACAACACCTGCACTACCAGCAAACCCCACAGCTCTGTGCTGCTTGCCTAAGGCTGAAACGAGCCTTGAAAAGGTGAGATATCCTCAAAGAAAAAGCAAAGTTCTTCCATTAAAAACGAACAACGCTAATCAGCCTCGCGGCTTTTAAAATGGCCACCGTCGCGCTTCCCGTGCAAAATCGGGCGGGCGGCCTAACTACGCGAACGCTACCCTCGCACCTCCGTCCACCCCCCGGCTAAACTCTGGTGCCTGCACTGACCTGAATTCACCTCTCAGACCTCCAAAAAACGGGAGAGGGGCTCACAGCTCGCTGGGCTCAGCCTGACAGCGGCTTCAGCTCTGGCGTTAACTCTCCTTCTCCTCAGCGCTTCGGCTGGTGCTGTGGCTCTTGTGCCTGCAACCTGCTCCTCACCCGTTACAGCGGGTTCGGGAGCAGGGAGGCCAAAGGTGCTACGCTGGTCCCCCGATGCTCGTTAACACGACGGGGAGAGAAGCAAATACCCCCACTAAGAAAGCAATGATAGAATTAGGGAGAGGATGAGGGGAAGAGAACAAACAGCTTCAACCAGCAGCCGCAAAAGGACACCTCCAGCAGCAGCACCTGTCCTGTAAAATAATTAACACCCACTCAAAATAAAACTCTGCAATTTTAAATGTAAAACTTAATCTATAACTCTGCTTATTTGTGCTGAGCGAGCCTAGAGCTCAGAAGCTTCTCCTGCTGCTTGGAGACTGAAAATACTGAAGGAGAAGGGGCGGTCCTAGCCTACTTATGCTGAGGTCATCAAAGCGATGACATGTTTCAGTCTCTAAAGCTGCCGGAGGAGATTCTCAACTCACTGGTTCCAGGACTGGACTAGAGGGACGAAAAGGAAGCAGTCATTTATTTCATCTAGAAACTTTATCTCCCTAGCTTATTAAAAACTAGCTGCTACACAGTACCCTGTACTGTGCTTCTAAGGTAATCTGTGACCAATTTCCTGGGTGATTCACACAGCCCTTGCTTGGATTGAAGGAGTCTTTGGTTCTAACTTTAACAATAACGCTCTCTGCTGTGTTTTAAATTTAAACTGAAAGCTCTTTGCTGCTACTAGGCCCTGCCTGATTTAACAAATACACTGGGTTCACAGATTAATCAGCTTTAATCTAAAGAATTCCTTTTTCCCCAAGATTTACAAAAATTCCCATAAGTAAATACTTACAATTGCAGATCTCTCTCCAGAAGTAGCAGTCCCTTTTTGTAGTCCTTCAAGACCAAGAATCACAGAGCTCTGGTTGAACTATTTTTATGTCTGTGCTTCTGAGGTAATCTGTTACCAACTTCCTGGGTGATTCATACAGCCCTTGCTTGGATAGAGCGAGTCTTTCAAAATGGCCCTTTGATCTGTCACTTGGCTTTAACACCTATTTAAAACAATTTCACAAGTCTCTTGCCCTCTATCTAGAAGGCCTCTTTGTAAAGGTCTCTAGAAATGATTTATTGCTCAAAGAATACTGATCCTGTTTTTCCTTTTATGCTAAGTTATACTCTGATTTGATTTAAATTAAAGCTCTTTGCTAATGCCAGGCCCTGAGTATTAAATTTAAACTAGAAGCTCTCTGCTGGGTTCTAAGTTTAACCAGAAAGCTCTTTGCTGCTGATGGGTCCTGACTGAGTATTACATTTTAACTAAAATCTCTCTGTTGTGTTTTAAACTTAACTTAAAAACTCAACAGGTAGCTTACAGTTTAACTAAAAGCTATCTGCTGTTACTAGGCCCTGACTGATTTAACAAATACACTGGATTCACAGATTAATCAGCTTTACTATTAAGAACTCCTTTTTCACTAAGATTTAGAAAAATTCCCAAAAGTAAATATTTACAATTGCAGATCTCTTTCCAGAAGTAGCAGTCCCTTTTTGTAGTCCTTTGGCCCATATGCTGCTCTTCTCAAAACACACCTCTTCTACCAGGCCTACGATCTCCCTGTTCCTGCCGATAGCCTCGTCTCCCCTAGCTGTGCCCCCCACCCTTCATAATGTAGTACCCCTACAACCAGGTCACCCCATTCCTTCCCCTCCATGTTGTTTTGTTTTTGTCTAAAATACTTCAACCTTTGGTTCTGTTCCTGTTCTTTGTTTTGCTCTACTTTATCTATCCCTGTTCTATTTGCTGATGGCGTTCCTTTCTGGCTTTATTTTTCAGTAGCCAATATACATTTCTTTTTATTGTATACCGCCCTGATGCTCCGGCATGGGCGATATATCAAACCTCACAAATAAAGATAAAGATGAAAAGACAGAATGAGCCAGAAGCCCGGAAACAGAGGAGAAGAAAGATTTTCCATGTCAGTAACAACGAAGTTCCCAGGACTCCTGAGGATCTGGCCAGAATGCCCTCGGTGGAAGGGTGGAGGCTGATGAAAAAGGGGCACCAGCCCCCTGGACCTGTCTTCTCAAAGGCTGTAAGATTTTCTCTCACCCAGGTCCTTCACCAGCTTCTCCAAATTGGCTCCAAAAAGAAGCTTCCCCTTAAAAGCCAGTTGGGCCAACCAGGCTTTGGAAGAGGAGTCTGCTGCACAGTGCCGGAGACAAGTCCAAGGTCATGACACCATCAGGGTACCATCCCTGCCCAGCAAACTTACCAGTCCACAGGAAAGCACATACACTTTTTTTGCTAGAACCAGGCAGCAAAGGAGGTGAGAAATAAAAACAATGGTCCTTTATTAAGACCCCAACATGGCTATGTTTTGGCTGAGCCTTCGTCAAGGGGAACCTCAAAGAGAATTGCGGAAACAATTACACATTTATAACATGCAAATCATAAAATATAGAAATATTATTAAACAATAAACATTTTAAAAACACATTAAAATATAAACCATAATTGTCTTAACAATACAGAGACAATAAAGCGTACTTACTCACCTGTAAAAGTGTTCTCCGAGGACAGCAGGAATCAGTGCTCACATACTGGTGACATTAGCACCGACGGAGCCCTCATAGAAGTATCCCCCCAGCTTTCAAACAAAGCCTTTAGGAGAAGGTACCACGCATGTGTGGTTCCCTTCCTGTCCAAAGATGCCATCTTGCTCAGTCAGATGACATAGCTAAATGACGGCAAAAAATAAAATATGATAAAGGATCAACTCCAAGGGGAGGAGGGAGGGTTGTGAGGACTGATTCCTGCTATCCCTGGAGAACACCTGTTACAGGTGAGTAACTACACTTTCTCCGGGAAAAGGTAGGAAGTCAGTCCTCACATATGGGACTCCCTAGCTACAGGTTACCGCAAGCCCATAGGGGAAAAAACACGGTCACCATCAAGGGGAGCCGTGAACAGCAGCAATGGAGGTTCCATGTGTCCAATGGAAGCCAACGCTCCAGTAGCCTGAACACAGAAGGGTTGGCGGGTAGGAGTTGCCTAGACCCTGAAAAGATTACGGAGCATAGCCTGGCCGAAAGCACTGTTCTGTTGGGACTCCCTCTCCAGGCAATGGTGAGCTGAAAATGTGTGGACTGAAGACCAAGTGGCAGCCTGGCAGATGTCCAGCATCGGGATGGAGCACAGGTTTGCCATAGAGGCCGCTATAGCCCTGACACTGTATGCCATGACCTGGCCATCCAGCTTGAGCCCAGCCTGCTCATAGGCGAAGGCGATGTAGTTTGCCATCCAGACGGACAGTGTCCGTTTGGTCACCGCTTCCCCCAGCTGACTTGACTCATAGGAAACAAAAAGCTGAGCAGCTTTCCAGTGCCCCTGGGTACAATAAATGTAGAAAGACAGGGCCTTATTACAGTCCAAGGTGTGAAAGACCATCTCCGCCCTGCTGGGGTGAGGCCTTGGGAAGAAGGTGTGCAACACCACCTCCAGGTTGAGGTGGAAAGGAGATATCACCTTCGGAACGAATTTGGGGTGTGTACAAAGTACAACCCTATTCTTATAGAATCTGATTTACGGTGCTTCTGCCACTAGGGCTTAGAGCTCGCTGATTCTGCGAGCAGAGGGAGCGCCACCAGGAACACGACCATCCATGAGAGGTATCTCAGCTGGCAGGTAGCCAGAGGCTCAAATGGTGGGCGAGTGAGCTGCGCCAATACTATGTTGAGGTCCCATTCCTTCGCTGGAGGATGGACGTGAGTTTGGACAGCAGAGGTCCTCTCAAGAAGTGGGTCACCAGAGGCTGGACTGAGAGGGGCTTGCCTTTAACTGGGTGGTGGATGCACCGCTAGGGCACTGAGGTGCACTCTAACAGAGTATGATTTGAGCCAGGATTGCGAGATTTGAAAAAGGTACTGCAGCACCAGCTGCACCGGGCAGGAGAAGAGGTTCACCCGTTGTTCCGCACTCCAGACTGAGAACCTGTGCCATTTAAAGGTGTAAGCTTTCCTGGTGGAGGCCTTAAGGGAGGGCCAGCAGGCTTTCTTCCACTTCTCCCAAGAGGTTAAAAGGGGCTAGGATCACCCTTTCAGTAGCCACACTGTCAGTGATAGGAACCCAAGGTTGGGGTGCAAAAGAGAGCCCTTCCCCTGGACAAGAGCCCTGGGAAGCTCCCCAGTGGGATCGGAGTCTCCACTGACAGTCAGAGGAGCAGTAGGAACCACGGCTACCTGGGCCATAGTAGAGCCATCAGGATCAGTGAGGCTTTGTTGCGAAGAGGCTTGAAGAGTGTTTTGGCAATCAGAAGCATGAGTGGGAAGGCATACATGATGAGACCTTCTGACTACGGAATAAGAAATGCATGTGCTGCCACCTGGGACGGGTGAGACTGCCAGGAACAGAAGTGGGGCAACTGGTAGTTGACCGGGCTGGCAAAGAGGTCCACCCATGAGGTCTCCTACAGCTGTAAGAGCCAGGTGGCTACTCTGGGGTCCAGCTGCCACTCATGCAGCTGGAGGACCCTGCTCAGTTTGTCTGCCAGAGCATTGTCCTGGCCTGATAGGTATATCGCCCATAGCATATTCCCTGTTGAACTGCATAGGAGTAGAGTGCCATCGCTTTGCGGCAGAGAGTGCAAGACCCTATGCCCCCCTGTCTGTTCACAAAGAACATTGCCACTTGATTATTTGGATCAGCACTGACTGGTGCCTCAAGTAGTGACTGAACGCTTGGAGGGCTAGAAATTTTGCCCAAAGCTCCAGGAGCTTGATCTATCAGTTGCCCTCAGCTTGCGACCAGCTGCCCCGGGTGCGGAGTTCTTCGCAATGGGCTCCCCATCCCAGCAGGGAGGCATCTGTAGTGAGGACCCTTAGAGGGCTTGGTATTTGGAAGGGCATCCCTGCCTGATGGTGTTGGGGATTTTGCCACCAAGTCAGAGATTCTGCCAACTGGTGGGTCACTGAGAATGTCTTAGAAACGGCACATGGCCTCTGTCCATTGGTCCTGAAGGCACCACTGAGAAGCCCTCATGTGCAGAAGGGCCTCTGGGGTGACATGAACTGTAGAGGCCATTTGCCCAAGTAAGCACAGTAGAAGCTGAGCTGACACTGAGGGACAGTGTTGCACGTCTACGGCCAGTGCCCTAAGACAGTCAGCCCAGTCCAGGGGAAGGAAGGTCTTTGCCTGCAGAGTGTCCAGCCTTGCCACTATGAACTCCAGACATTGTGTAGGGAGGAGGTGGGATTTAGGGTAGTTTATCACGAACCCCAGATGTTGCAGGACATGGATGGTGCTTGCCGTGGCCTGCTGCGCCTCCTTTTATGAGCCAGTTGTCCAGGTAGGGGAGACAAATACCCACTAGAGGCGGACGAAGGTGGCCACTACTGCCAGGCATTTGGTAAAGATCCCAGGGGCGGAGGCTAGGCCGAAGGGAGTACCCTGTACTGGTAGTGGTCACCCCCCACCATGAAGTGAAGGTACTGCCTGTGGGTGGGGTGAATGAGGATGTGGGTATAAGCATCCTTCAGATCCAAGGAGCATAGCCAGTCTCCCTGCTGGAGGTAAGGCAGCAATGTTCCAAGGGAGAGCATCTTGAACTTCTCCCTCACCAGGAACTTGCTCAGATTCTGCAGGTCCAGGATGGGCCTTAGGCCCCCTCTCCTTTTTGGCAAGAGGAAATACCTGGAGTAGGACCCCTTGTCCCTGAGATGTTGGGGTACTGGTTCTACTGCCTTGTCCTCGAGGAGGCCTGTGAGTTCCTTCAATAGGAGGCAACCTAAGGGGCTCTCCCAGGAAGAAAAGAGATGGTGTCTGAGCCAGATGGAGAAGTTAGCCCTCCCTGACCACCTGGAGTGCCCAGGAATCGATGGTGATGGCTAGTCACATGTGGACATAGTGGATCAGACGTCCCCCTGTGGGCTGCTGTCCTCCTTGGGGTAGAGAGGCTTTGCCCAAGGAGTCAAAAGCTCTCCATGACTAAGTCGGAGCAGACGCCTGGGGCTTGGGAGCCTTCTGCTTACGAGGGCCTTACCCATGTCCTTTGACCCACTGACCCTGCTGGGGACACCTGAAAATATGGGTAGTTTTTGTAAGCAGCCCCTTTCCTCGGATAAAAGGGTTCTTTACCCGGACCCTTCCGTAGGGGAAGGGCAGCAGTCTTTTTAGACAGCCTGGTCCTCATCATGAAAGTCTCCAAATCAGCAGCCTTTTCCGTCATGGGCTTGCCAAAGAAGTTCTCTCCTTCACACGGGACATCAACCAATTTGTCCTGAACCCATTGCTCGAGATTGGCAGACTGTAGCCAAGTCTGGCATCAGGCCCCGATGCCCTGCCACCGCTACTCAAGTCGCCAACTCAAAGCAGTCATAGGCTGCTCGAGAGATAAATTTGGCGCACTCACAGATGGCTTTGGCCAGGTTCTTGAACCGCTGAAGGGGTTCCTCGGAGAGAACAGCCTAGAACCCAGCGATTTTCTTTGCCAGGTCTCTCAGGTACATGCCCATGTAGAGCTGGTAGGCCTGGATCCGGCCGATGAGCATCGAGCCCTGGAAGCACTTTCTGCTGAGGGCAACCAAGGTGTGGGCCTCCCTACCCGGAAGCAACAAGGAGTGCATCTTTTGGCTTTTCAGCCGATGCATGGCCAGCTCCACCACCATGGAGTTATGTGGCAGCTGCGCCTTTTGGAATCTGGGGCTCCGGCGGACACAATACATCGAGTCGAGCCGCCCACATACAGAGCATTAGCTGTTCCAGGATGGGTGGAATGGGTACCATGAGTGATTCTCTTGGAGGGGCCTCGTATTGGATGATTTTTAGCAAGGGTGGAGGAGTGGCCTAGTGGTTGGGGCAAGGTACTTCAGGCCGGAAGGTCGGGGGTTCAAATCCCACTAGAGGACAGCAACCTTGGGTCGGAAGGACAAGGGTTTCTAGTCCCATAGGTGCTCCTTGTGGTCTTAGGCAAGCCACTTAACCCTCCATAGCCCATGTTCCCTGTAAAATAGTTATCTCCAAGTTATAATGCCCTGTTCAATGTAATTTCAGTTTGTTCAATGTAAACCGCACTGATGCAGAATAGCGTGGTATATAAGAGAATGCAAATAAATAAATAAGGGTCTTTGACATGTCCCTGCACAAAGTCGAGGAATGCCATGTCCTCGGGCGGGGACTGATGCTGGGGCTCAGAAGGAGGAAAGTACGAGGGGACGTCATGATGGCAATGGATGTCCGTCGACCTCTCGTCCTCTGTCTCCCATTCAGAGTAGTCAGTCAAAGACTCAAGGGAAGGGCGGCCCATGGGCTCCAGGCCTGAGCCCTGCCCGTGTCTCTCGGAGGCCCCGCAGTTGGTGACATGTGCGCTAGCTGGGGAGGACCTCTTTCCCGTAGAACGGGAGCCAGATCGAGACCTCAGCCAAGGGGACCTCCTTGACATTGATTGCCCAGTGGACTGGGTGGAAGAACTGGTGGTACTGGACAACAATGTCCACTGCTGGTCCAAGAAGGCAGACTGTGCTCTAGGGCTGCCATTCTGGTTTTGAGTCCAGAAGGCTCCACAACCACTGGTACGGGAACCAAGGAACTTACGCCCTGCCCTGGTTCTCCTGAGGGGGAGTCCTCAATGAGGATAGATTCTGGTGTCCAAGGCCGATCTATGGTAGATTCCTTCCCGGAGACCTTAGTAAGCCGCTCCTATTTCGATCCCTCAGATGAGCATCTAAGACTGCGGGACCTGGCTTGGGGTTTACCCGACCTGTTGGAACCGTCCAGGGATGCCACCTTCAAGGTTTTCTTATTATTATTATGTTCCCTCAAGGGAGACCCCCTTGATGAGGAGCTACAGCATCGATCAGGGTCTGCAAGGGTGCCCCAGGATTCCGTGGCTTCCGAGGAGGCCTTGGCTTTCGAAAGCACCGGGGACTCCAGGAAAAACTTATCGTGCTGCTACTCGCAACTCGAGAGCCTTGGTGGACATCTTTTTGCAAAGACTGCATGCCATGGGGTCATGGTCCGGCCCTAGGCAGCAGTCGTGTGTATCAGTAAAGGACAGAATTTTGGCACACTTCTTGAACCCACTGGTAAGCCATGGGGGGGAAAAAGTATCCCAGCGAGGTCAAAGACCCACAATTCTGCCGGCTGGAAAATAGGACACGAAGGTGCCAAAAAGGAAAAAAAATGTACGAACCCAAGACTCTATGCCGAAACAGCAAGCTCGGGTGGCAGTGCACAACCGGAAAGAGCATGAAAGTCACATTGATGAAAAAATGAACTTTTTCAGGGGAAACCAGACAACGTCTGAAGGGCTCCGCAGAAAATAGGAGACCGAGCAAAATGGCACCCTTGGGTGGGAATGGCATCACGCATGCATGGTGGCATCTCCCATAGGCTTTCTTTGAAAGCCGGGGAGATGCTGCAGTGAGGGCTCCGTCGGCACTGATGTTATCCATATATGAGGACTGACTTCCTGCTTGTTCCTGGAGAAAAATAAAAATTAAATATTACAAAACAAAATTATAAAAAAATAGAAGCCAAGAGAAGATAAAAAAGCAAGTCATGTCATTCATACATAAATAAATAAATAAATATTTTTATATTAGACAGGCATCAGGACAGAAAACCTCACAGCCAATTGTGATGAAGGATGGAAAGTTTCTAAATATATATTGCACATTGTACCCAATTATAAAATAAAAACACCACAAGTGTTGCAGGAGGACAGGGTAAAAGAACCACAGAGGACTGACTTATGAGTTGCAGGACAATAAAATTGTTGGCAATTTTGGTTTAATAAAAGGATGAGCACTACTCTCTATAATGTAAAAAGAAATAAGAGACCATAAAAACAAAATAATCAATCTCTTTTAAAATAAAGATAAGGACACGGGAAACACAAAACACCGAGTCCAAAACAGGATAAAATTATACTTATAATCACATGTAGATAAAACACAATAAGAAAATAAAATTAAACATGAAAGTAAAAATAGAACCATCATGAACATCACAGGAAACCACCACTCTACTTTATTGTTTTAGTCATAGCTGAAGGGCAATTTAATAGAATATGTGAAGAGCAAAACAATGAAAAAAGTTGAAGCCACTAATACATAGACTGCAGCCCATAGGATAATTTATTTAACAGGTGGTGGTGGTTGTTTTTTTGTGTTTTTTTTTTTTGTTTGTTTGTTTTTTAACAGGCTGAGAAACAGAATCCTTTTTATTTTAATTTATTAATGTGGTCTTTTTCTGTCATCATATTTCTATGTTTCTATATCTCTAAAGGAAAAAAGGGGACTGTTGTAGTTGTTGATATGGAAGGACAGACTAGATAGGCCATGTGGTCTTTTTCTGTTGTCATATTTCTATGTTTCTAATTTATTTATTTTTAAGTGCCATCAAGTCAATGTTGACTCTTGACAACCCAGCAGCCCCTGGGTTTTCTTGGCAAGGTATGATCGGAAGTAGATTGCCAGGTCTTTTCTTCCAAGGGAATAGAGCCTCTTCTACAAGATGCCTGTTCTCTGTCCCTATAGTCTGGTTCAGGCCAGTCTGGGAATTATAATGTGCAAGATGTGAATTACTGCAGTACTTCTAAGGGACTCCCTGCGGATCTCCAGTCATATTGGTGGCATTCAAGGAAACTCTTTAGCGCCTCTTTCAATTGTAGGCTATTTCCCATGCCCTGCATACAGGGCCAGGGATGATATTCCAGCTACATAGCAGCACCCAAGAAGGGAAGTTCCTTCTGGCATAGCCTGGCCCTAAAGTCAGTCTATTTACCTTCTGTTCCATTAACATCATGGTCTTCGCTGCCTTTCAAGTTAAGCGATGACTTCGTTGGGACTGTTTTTATGACGTTATTACATCTCCCCTTAGGATAATTTAAATTGACTTGCTCATACCATTATCTATTTTTTTCTTTTACTCCATTCCACCTTAAGCTGTTTTGGTACCAAAAAGCAGTATTTAAATAATTCAGAGGTCAGCATGTAAACCCGTTTACGCGCTACTCCAGACTGCTTTATTCTCTTAGAAACTGTTCAGGCAAGTTCCCTTCTTTGGGTCTTTCTTAATTTACAATAGTGTGTCTTTTACTCATTATTCATTAACAGTGCAGATTCTCTAGGAAATCCTATGAATACTCACTGACTGACATTATTTTTTTTAGATGTAAAGTCAGCATCGATCGCTGGTCAGTTTGGTTTATATTCAATTTGTCATTTTTGCCACGTCCTTATAGAAACAGAGAAACATGATGGCAGAAAAAGACCACATGGCCTATCTAGACTTCCCTTCTATATCACGCACTACAAGTCTCCTTTTATCCTTTAGAGAGCCTCTGTGTTTGTCCCATGCCTTTTTGAATTTAAATATTGTCTTCATCTCTACCATCTCCACTGTGAGACTATTCCACACATCTACCATTCTTTCCGTAAAGAAATATTTCCGCATATTACTCCTGAATCTATCCCCGTTCACCCTCATCCTATGTCCCCTCATAGCAGAGCTTGCTTTTAATCGAAAGAGGCTCTTCTCCTGTGCATTTATGCCACAGAGGTATTTAAACGTCTCAATCACCTCTGTTTTGCCTTTCCTCTTAAGTATACATATTAAGGTCATTAAGTCTGTCCTCATATGCTTTATAATGAGGACTATTAATCATTATAGTAGTCACCCTCCGCACCGACTCCAACCTGTTTATATCCTTTTGAAGGTGTGGTTTCCAGAATTGCATACAATACTCCAAATGATAATTCTCAGCAAAAGCTGGCTTGAATTGCACGATATGGTTTTGTGACTTCGTAGTCACAATTTCGAGTATGCTTCATTCTTTATTTATGTGCCTGCCAGCTGACATTATTTTTAAACATAGAATGATTATTGATCATTGGTTAACCTGGTTTACATTCAATTTGCCCCATTCACTCTGTTCTCAAAATACTGAGCATAAGCAGGCTTGAGTTGTACAATATGTTTTTGTAACAAAAAAGCCATGATTTCGAGCGTGATTTTTTTTTTAACTACAGTACGTGCCTGCTAGCTGTACGGGTATTCACTGGGATAGTTACACTTTTGTATATTCTTTTTATATGAGCATTCATGATAGGATTGTTTTTTGGTTAAAGTGATGTTCCCAATGTTCTGTGAGATATAAAATACGTATTCATACAAATCCAGAGAGACATAACATATTTATGAGTACAGTCAAACCTCGGTTTTCATGATTAATCCGTTCGAAAAAGTCTGACTAAAACCGAAACGTATGAAAACTGAAGCAATATTTACCATAAGAAATAATGTAAATCCAATTAATCCGTTCCAGACACCCAAAAATATTCACAAAAAATACATTTTATAGAGAAAGCGTAGTTACTCACCTGTAACAGGTGTTCTCCAGGAGCAGCAGGAATCAGTCCTCACTTATGGGTGACGTCGGCGCCGACGGAGCCCTCGCGGAGCAATTTTCCCCAGCTTTCAAAGAAAGCCTTTGGGAATTGCAGCGCGCATGCGCGGTCGTCTTCCCGCCCGAGGGTGCCATCTTAGCCAGTCAGATGACATAGCTAAAAAAGACAGCATAAAAATTTGCAAAAAAGAACATAAGCAGACGATTGCAACTCCAAGGGGAGGAGGGAGGGTAGTGAGGACTGATTCCTGCTGCTCCTGGAGAACACCTGTTACAGGTGAGTAACTACGCTTTCTCCAGGACCAAGCAGGAAGTCAGTCCTCACTTATGGGACTCCCAAGCTCAAGGCTACCGGAGACCCTAAGCACAAAAATGAGCTCCCTCTAGCTCAGCAGCACAGAAGGATAGAATCTTCGCTGAATTATCACCCACCGGTAGCCCACATCCGGGATGGAGGGTAGGAGTTGCTCAGACCTCAAAGAGATTACGGAGGACTGCCTGTCCGAAAGCACTGTCCCTACGGGACTCCCTCTCGAGACAGTAATGGACCGCAAAAGTCTGGCTCGAAGACCAAGTAGCGGCCCGGCAGATGTCTGCCAGCGGAACAGAGCGGAGGTAAGCCACTGACGTGGCCTTTGCCCGAACGCAATGAGCCGTGACTCGACTTTCTAAGGAGAGTCCGGCTGCCCCATAAGCCCAAGAGATACAGTCCGCAACCCAGATGGACAGAGTACGCTTGGAGACCGGGAGCCCCAATTTATTGGGGTCAAAAGACACAAAAAGCTGAGCAGCTTTACGGTGCTCCCGCGTACGGTCAAGGTAGAAGTTCAATGCCCTTCTACAGTCCAGGGTATGGAGGACCGTTTCAGCTCGGCTGGAGTGTGGTCTGGGAAAGAAGGTTGGAAGTACCACCTCCTGATTGATGTGAAAAGGGGAGACCACTTTAGGCAGAAATTTTGGGTGAGTCCGTAGGACTACCCTATTTTTGTAGAACCTAGTGTAAGGGGGATCAGACACGAGGGCCTGCAATTCACTTACGCGCCTAGCGGAAGTGAGGGCTATCAAGAACAGTGTTTTCCAAGACAGAAAACGGAGAGAGAGAACAGGTAGCCATAGGTTCAAAAGGCGGACAGGTGATCCGCTGCAAAACCACATTCAGGTCCCAGTCAGGCGCTGGCGGGCGCAGAGGTGGTTTAAGTAGAAGGAGACCTCGGAGAAACCTCGCTACGAGAGGGTCATTGGAGAGAGGTCTGCCGTCCACTGGCACATGATGTGCTGAAAGAGCACTGAGGTGAACTTTGACGGAGTTGGACTTAAGTCCCAGATTAGAGAGGTGCAGCAAGTACTGCAAGATCACCGACACCGGGCAGGAGAAGGGATCCTGAGACTGTTGGGCACACCAGACTGCAAAGCGACGCCATTTAAGGGCGTAGCATTTGCGGGTAGAAGGCCGTCGCGAAGCTAAGACGACCTCCTCCACCTCCGCCGGCAGGAGAAGGGGAGCAAGGACTACCCTCTCAGCAGCCAGGCCATGAGGTTGAGAGACCTGAGGTTGGGGTGCAGAAGGGACCCCTGATCCTGAGTGAGAAGATCCGGTTGTACCCCCAGAGGGATTGGATCCTCCACCGCCAGTTGCAGCAGGAGCGGAAACCACGGCTGCCTGGGCCAGCGAGGGGCCACCAGGATCATGAAGGCTTTGTCTCGGAGAACCTTGAAAAGAGTCCGAGAGACCAGCGGGATGGGAGGGAAAGCGTACAGAAGGCTCCCCGACCACGAGATCAGAAAGGCGTCCGCCGCCACCCGAAGGGGGTGTGGCTGACGAGAGCAGAAGCGAGGAAGCTGCCGGTTGTGAGGACTGGCAAAGAGATCCACCGTGGGGAGACCCCACTTGAGGAAGAGCTTCTGAACTACCAAGGGATCCAGACGCCACTCGTGCGGCTGGAGGACCCTGCTGAGTTTGTCTGCAAGGCAATTTTCTTGGCCCGGGAGATAAACTGCCTTGAGGAGAATGCCGTGACTGACGGCCCAAGAGCAGAGCTTCTGTGCCTCCCGGCAGAGGAGGAAGGAGCCCGTGCCCCCCTGCTTGTTCACGTAGAACATGGCAACTTGATTGTCCGTCTGGACAAGGACGGACTGTTGGGAAGTCAGGTGGGAGAAGGCCTTGAGAGCTAGGCGGATCGCCCTGAGCTCCAGGAAGTTGATCTGCTGAGCAGACTCCCACGTGGTCCAGAGGCCCTGAGTACGTGCCTCTTGGCAATGTGCTCCCCAGCCCAGGAGGGATGCATCGGTGGTCAGCACCCGGGTCGGCTGAGGTGACTGGAAAGGCATTCCGAATATCAGGTTCGGCTGCCGGAGCCACCACCGGAGAGACGAGAGCAGCGGCTCGGAGACGCGCACTAGGTCTGCCAGGCCGCCTGTGGCTTGTCGCCACTGCTGGCGGAGACACCATTGAGCAGACCGCATATTCAGGCGGGCATTGGGGGTCACATGGACGGTGGAAGCCATATGGCCGAGCAGTCTCAGGAAGCGCCTGGCGGAGACCAGGGGCTGGCTGCGAAAGCGGTCGGCTAGGTCCATGAGCCGTTGAGCCCTGTCGAGCGGTAGGTACGCTCGTGCCCGAGGAGTGTGCAGCCTTGCGCCGATGAACTCGAGATCCTGTGAGGGGAGCAAAGTGGACTTTGCGAAGTTTATAACAAAGCCCAAGTGCTGCAGCAGAGTCACCGTGCGGCACGTGGCGTTGGTGACCTCCTGAGCGGACGCTGCTCTGATGAGCCAGTCGTCGAGGTACGGAAAGACATAGAGGCCGTGAAGCCGGAGATGGGCCGCCACGACCGCGAGACATTTTGTGAAGACTCGCGGTGCGGAGGATAGGCCAAAGGGCAGTACTCTGTACTGGTAATGATTTCCTGCCACCACAAACCTTAGGTATTGGCGGTGGCTTGGGTGGATGAGGATGTGCGTGTAGGCATCCTTTAGATCCAAGGAGCATAGCCAATCTCCCTGCTGGAGGTAGGGCAGAAGGATTCCAAGGGTAAGCATTTTGAACTTCTCCCGCACAAGGAACTTGTTGAGGTTGCGCAAGTCCAGGATGGGTCTGAGGCCCCCTGTTCTCTTTGGTATCAGAAAATACCTTGAATAAAAGCCTTGACCTCTCAGGTGGTGGGGCACCGGTTCCACCGCCTGTTCCTGCAGAAGACCTGCTAACTCCTGAAGGAGCAACTCCCTGTGCAGAGGGGGGCGCGAAGGTTCTCCCGGAAAATAGGAGGGAGGGACCTGATGGAAGTGGAGAAGGTAGCCTTCTCGCACGACCTGAAGTACCCAGGCATCTGCGGTGATGCTGGACCACCTGTGGCCGAAGTGAACCAGCCGGCCTCCGGTGCTGGGAGGAACCAGCGGGGGGGGAGAGGCTATGCTGAGCGAGTCAAAAACCCCCACCCTGCTGAGCAGGGGCTGGTGGTGCAGGCTTGGGGGCTTGCTGCCTACGGGACCCGTTACCCCGTCCCTTGGCCTGCTGGCCCTGTTGGGGAGCTGCAGGGGCCTGATAATGGGGGTACTGTTTGTAGGCAGCCGCCTTCCTCGGGTAAAAGGACTTTTTTCCCGAGCCCTTCTTTTTCTGGGAAGGGGCGGAGGTCTTCCTAGAAAGCCTGGTCCTGGTGAGAGTCTCAGTCTCAATTTGTGCAGCCTTTTCCGCCATGGGCTTGCCAAAGAGATTTTCGCCTCGGCAGGGGACATCGACCAACTTGTCCTGTACCCAGGGCTCAAGATCCGACGACTGAAGCCAAGCCTGTCGGCGGGCACCGATGCCGGCTGCGGCCACTCTAGCCGAGGCCTCAAAGCCATCATAGGCTGCTCGGGACATGAACTTTGAGCATTCCCGAATGCCCGTGGACAAGGCTAGGAACCTCCGCAAGGGCTCCTCGGAGAGACCAGCGGAGAATCCGGCTAGCTCTTTAGCCAGATCCCGGAGATACATGCCCATGTAGAGCTGGTAAGTCTGGACACGACATGCGAGCATAGAGCCCTGGAAGCACTTCTTGCCAAGGCCATCCAGGTTACGGGCCTCCCTTCCAGGAGGCACCGAGGAGTGCATCTTCTGGCTCTTAAGACGATGCATGGCCGATTCCACTACCATGGAATGGTGTGGCAGCTGTGCCTTCTGAAAGCCAGGGCTCTTGCGGACCCGATAGATAGAATCGACCCGCTTGCTCAGGACCGGCGAGGAGGCCGGACTCTCCCACATGCGGAAGAGTAGTCGTTCCAGCATAGGAGGAACCGGCACAGTAAAGTGCTCCCTCGCGGGAGAGTCATACTGGAGGGCGTCGAGCTCTTCGGCTCGAGGCTCCTCCTCGGGATCCGCAGGGAAGGCCAAAGCCTTGGCCATATCCCTGACGAAGTCCGAGAACCGGGCATCCTCCGGGGGGGACTGCTTCCGAGGCTCGGACCCCGGTGAGTCCGATGGGACACACCGAGTCCGGAAAGAATCAGGTGACTCTTCCTCCTCAGACTCCCAGACCGACTCCGACGAGGACTCGGTGGGGTCGGCCCGGGCAGGATGCGGCGCCAGCCGCCCCGACGTCGAGGGAGTCGGCGTCGGCGACCTCGGTCCCGAACGGGAGGCCGAGGGTGACCTCGACCGAGGATCGACTCGAGTTCTCATTGACTCGAGGATCGGCTCGGTCTCCGGGGTCGACTTGGACGTCGACGTCCCGGCGGTCGGGGCAGCGGCGCCAGCGAGGCCAGCGAGCAGTTCCCGCTGCTGGTCCATGAAGGCAGACAGTCTGCTCTCCAAGGCCGTCAACCTGAGTCCGAGCTCAGGTGACCCAGCAGCCCCCGACTCGGGCCCCGACGGCGTCGGGCCCGACGTCGGCTGTCGCGGAGGCGAGTCCAGAAGGACTACAGGACTTACCCGGGCAGGCATCTCCGACTCCAGGCGAGGTCGCTTCGGGAGATGTTCCTTCTCCAAGGACCCGGGGCGGCTGTCGGGGCTATGCGACCTGGCCCTCGCGGAGCCAGGAGCGTCCACCGACGCCGCCCTCGCGGGTTTTTCCTTCCGACGATGGTCCCCGGAGGGAGAACCCCGGTCGGAGGAGCTCCGGCGACGGTCCGAGCTGGAGCCCTTTGACACGGAGGCCTCCGACGAGGTCCGGGTACGGCTGGGGTCAGCGAAGATTCTCTCGCGCTGATGCCGCCGACTTCTCAACGCCTTCGAGGACAGTTTGCTGCAGGGCCCACAGATCAGTTCCTCATGATCCGGGCCCAAGCAGCGGAGGCAAAAGTCGTGTGTGTCGGTTAGTGACATATTTCGGTCACACCGACCACACCGCTTAAAGCCACTGGCAGCCATCGGGGGAAAAAGGGCCCCTGCGAGGTCAAAGGACCGGGCTGCCAGGGAAAACGAAAATGAAAGCTGACTAAGTCAGAAAAACCGAAAAAACGCTAGAGGACTCGAGACCGGCGTCGCGAGTCCGGCGGGAAAAACGATCGGCGTCGAACCGAAAGAAAAAAGTATAAAATAAAGAGGAAAATCAACTTTTTCGCGGGGACAAGACGGGGACGTCTGCAGGGCTCCGCGGAAAAAAAGAAGACTGGCTAAGATGGCACCCTCGGGCGGGAAGACGACCGCGCATGCGCGCTGCAATTCCCAAAGGCTTTCTTTGAAAGCTGGGGAAAATTGCTCCGCGAGGGCTCCGTCGGCGCCGACGTCACCCATAAGTGAGGACTGACTTCCTGCTTGGTCCTGGAGAATAACTATATTTTTACATACAGAAAACAATGAGAAATAAATATAAATGACTAATGAAATGGATAAAGCAAGCTAAGTACAGTACTGTACAGTACAGTATGTTAGCATCTGGCCTTAGCCACCCCTGACAAGCTGCTGTGCCCAGCTCTCTTCGGAATCACATTGGATTCAGCCCATTAAAATACCTTTACTTTATCTGCTCAATGCTTCAGAATGGCAGAAAATCTTAATGATATAGCTTCAGACGTACCCTGCAAGAGAAAGAACTGCCTCCCACATTCATGCAACATCTCCTGCTTACGTTGACAGCTTTTCTTCCCTGCTACCTCCGAGCCTGAGGGGACGCTCCAGAGAACGGGCAGGCGGTGGACGAGATCGGGGCCTTCCTCTCTGCGCAATCCTTGCCTCCCTAACTCTGACCAGGCTCGAGGATGTGTTTCATTTACATGCTCAGCTGGCTTTCGCTTCTCATCACGCTGGCGATCGGTGAGTCCGGGGGGCAGTGCTGCCGGGACAGGGCGGGCGTTCTGGCAGTGTATACAGACCGGTGTGCAGCGCGAGGGTGTATGTATTTACAGTACTGTACTTTACGAAAACCAAGGCGATGTACGAGAACCAGGACAAAATCTCAGTCAAAAAAGACGTTGAAAACCGAAGCGATGTATGAGAACCGGGACAAAATCTCAGTCAAAAAAGACGTTGAAAACCGAAGCGTATGAAAACCGGGGCAAATGAAAACCGAGGTTTGACTGTATATGTATGAGTTATTATATAACACACCAGGATATACGAAGTTTTATACCCTATTATCGTCTGTTTCTTTACTCCTCCCTTTGGGGCACACAACCATAAATTTGCTGTCAAGTAGGATTCTATTGTTTCTCAATTATCCAATGGGCTGCAGTCTATGTATTGGCACCTTCAATTTTCATTGTTTTGCTTTTCATACATTCTGTTAAATTCCCTTCAGCTATGACTAAAACATTATAATATCAGTTGTAGTCTCCTGTGATGTTCATGACTGTTCTATTTTTATTTTTTACTTTCATGTTTAATTTCATTTTATTATTGTTTTTTTATCTACATGTGATTATAAGTATAATCTTATCCCATTTTGGACTCGGTGTTTTATGTTTCCCATGTCCTTATCTTTATTTTAAAGAGATTGATTATTTTGTTTTTATGGTCTCTTATTTCTTTTTACATTATAGAGAGTAGTGCTCATGCTTTTATTTATTATTTTCTGTAATCTGAAAGCAGGGGAGTCAGAGGAGGAGGGAAGGAGCATTGATATTGTGTGAGGCTGCTGCACTCTTCCACATCCTTTCAATTTCTGGCTGTTTAACAGGCTCTTATAATAGAGTGGAGTTGACCAATTTCCCTCGTCCTATGGTCAACAAAAAGACTACAGTCTAGTGGAGCTTCCCACGTTGTGCTGAAGTGGGAGTCACCTTCAAGATGGTCGTTCATAAGTAATTAATCAATCTTTTCCTCTCAATCTTCAGAGAGGAGAAAATCCATCCACACACTGGAGACAAAGAAATACTGAAGAGACCTCTGGTGGCTGAGGTGAATAGAGGCATAACAGTGATGTCATTGAAACCTGGACTTTTCATTGGTTCTTTGTCTCTACCAATCTGCTGGTAAGGGAACACACACACTTGTCTGGACTGGTCTAGCAGGACGATATGGAAAGAGTAGTTACTCACCTGTAACAGGTGTTCTCCAGGAGCAGCAGGAATCACATATGGGTGATGTCGGCGCCGACGGAGCCCCCATGCGGAGCATTTCCCCACCTTTCAAAGAAAGCCTTTGGGAATGCAGCACGCATGCGCGGTCCCCTTCCCGCCCAAGGGTGCCATCTTACTCAGTCTGATGACATAGCTAAAAGACAGCAAAAATAAGAAAATAAAGCATATGACTGCAACTCCAAGGGGAGGAGGGAGGGTTGTGAGGACGGATTCCTGCTGCTCCTGGAGAACACCTATTACAGGTGAGTAACTACTCTTTCTCCAGGACCAAGCAGGAAGTCAGTCCTCACATATAGGACTCCCCAGCTTAAGGCTACCGGAGACCCAGGCTAAAAAAATGAGCTCCCTCTAGAACCTCAGCATGTGAGAAAAGAATCTTTTCTGATAACGCCCCCGAACGGTAGCCCAACACCAGGGTTGGAGGGATGGAGTTGCCTAAACCCCAAAGAGATTATGGAGTACCGCCCGCCCGAAAGCACTGTCCCTGCGGGACTCCATCTCAAGGGAGTAGTGGGCCACAAAAGTCTGGCTTGAAGACCAAGTAGCGGCCCAGCAGATGTCTGCTAACGGAACAGAGCGGAGATGAGCCACTGACGCAGCCTTCGCTCTGACACGGTGAGCTGTAACTCGACCCTGCAAGGAGAGGCCGGCTGCCCTGTAAGTCCAGGCGATACAGTCGGTTACCCATATGGACAAAGTACACTTGGAGACAGGTAACCCCAACTTATTGGGGTCAAAAGAGACGAAGAGCTGAACAGCCCTCCGGTGCTCCCGCGTACGGTCAAGGTAGAAGGACAACGCCCTCCTAAAGTCCAGGGTATGCAAGACCATCTCAGCCCGGCTGGCATGCGGCCTGGGAAAGAAAGTGGAAGAACCACCTCCTGAATGAGGTGGAAGGAGGAGACAACCTTTGGAAGGAACTTAGGGTGAGTCTGTAAGACCACTTTGTTCCTATAGAACCTAGTATATGGAGCATCTGATACTAGGGCCTGAAGTTCACTCACTTGCCTTGCTGAGGTAAGAGCCACCAGAAACAACGCTTTCCATGAGAGAAAGCGCAAAGGGCAAGCAGCCATAGGCTCAAATGGTGGGCATGTAAGCCATTGCAAGACCACATTCAAATCCCATTCAGGTGCAGGTGGACGCACTGGAGGCTTAAGCAAAAGCAGGCCTCTGAGGAAGCGAGCCACCAAAGGGTGGCTGGAGAGAGACTGACCTTCCACCAGTGAGTGGTGTGCTGAAAGAGCACTAAGATGAACTCTAACAGAATTGGACTTAAGGTCTAGGTTGGACAGGTGAAGCAAATACTGCAGCAATACCAGTACCAGGCATGAGAAAGGATTCTCGTTGCGCTGAGTACACCAGGCAGAGAATCTACGCCACTTAAGGGCATAAGACTTTCGGGTGGACTGCCTCCTAGAGGCCAAGACCACATCCTCCACTTCCCTAGGCAGTAGTAAGGGTGCTAGAACTACCCTTTCAGCAGCCAGGCGATCAGATTGAGGGACTGGAGATTGGGGTGTAAAAGAGACCCCTGCTCCTGAGACAGGAGATCTGGTTGCATCACCAGAGGAAGGGGAGTGTCCACCGCTAGTTGCAAAAGAAGTGGGAACCACGGCTGTCAGGGCCATCTGGGGGCCACCAGAATTACCGAGGCCCTGTCCCGGAGCACTCTGAACAGTGTCTGGGGCACTAGAGGCGTGGGAGGAAAGGCATATAGGAGGCCTGTAGACCACGGAATGAGAAACACATCCGCAGCTAAACTGAGAGGATGCGGTTGTCTGGAGAAGAACCTGGGTAGTTGACGGTTCAGAGGACTGGCAAAGAGATCTATGGTTGGAAGACCCCATCTCAGGAAGATCTGTTGAACCACTAAGGGATTCAACTGCCATTCGTGTGGCTGCAGGATCCTGCTCAGTCTGTCTGCCAGGTGATTCTCTTGACCTGGGAGATAGACCGCTTTGAGAAGAATGCCGTGATTGACTGCCCAGGAGCACAGTTTCTGTGCTTCCTGACAGAGAAGGCAGGACCCTGTGCCCCCTTGTTTGTTCAGATAGAACATAGCAACTTGATTGTCCGTCTGAACTAGGACGGACTGGTGAGAGAGGAGATGAGAGAAAGTTCTCAGGGCCAAGTGGATAGCTCTCAGTTCTAAGAGGTTGATCTGCTGTGCGGCCTCCCAAGGAGACCACAGGCCTTGAGTACATGCTCCTTGGCAATGTGCACCCCAACCTTGAAGAGAAGCATCAGTTGTCAGCACTTGAGAGTGTGGCGGTGTCTGAAAGAACACCCCTTGCACTAAATTCAGAAGATGGAGCCACCACTGTAGAGAAGACTCGAGTAGTTTGGACACCCTTACTCTGTCCGTGAGGTTTCCTGTGGCTTGGTGCCACTGAGTTCTGAGGCCCCATTGAGCTGGCCTCATGTGTAGACGGGCATTTGGAGTTACATGGACCGTGGAAGCCATGTGGCCTAAGAGCCTCAGGAATTGTCTGGCGGAGACCAGAGAATTGCTGTGGAATTGCTTGGCTAGATCCATCAACCTGTGGGCCTGGTCCACGGGTAAAAAGGCCTTTGCCTGAAGGGTTCCAGTCTTGCTCCTATGAAAGCGTAGTTACTCACCTGTAACAGGTGTTCTCCAGGAGCAGCAGGAATCAGTCCTCACATATGGGTGACGTCGGCGCCGACGGAGCCCTCGCGGAGCAATTTTCCCCAGCTTTCAAAGAAAGCCTTTGGGAATTGCAGCGCGCATGCGCGGTCGCCTTCCCGCCCAAGGGTGCCATCTTAGCCAGTCAGATGACATAGCTAAAAAAGACAGCATAAAAATTTGCAAAAAAACTTAAGCAGATGATTGCAACTCCACGGGGAGGAGGGAGGGTTGTGAGGACTGATTCCTGCTGCTCCTGGAGAACACCTGTTACAGGTGAGTAACTACGCTTTCTCCAGGACCAAGCAGGAAGTCAGTCCTCACATATGGGACTCCCAAGCTTAAGGCTACCGGAGACCCTAAGCACAAAATGAGCTCCCTCTAGCTCAGCAGCACAGAAGGAAGGAATCTTCGCTGAATTATTACCCACCGGTAGCCCACATCCGGGATGGAGGGTAGGAGTTGCTCAGACCTCAAAGAGATTACGGAGGACTGCCTGTCCGAAAGCACTGTCCCTGCGGGACTCCCTCTCGAGACAGTAATGGACCGCAAAAGTCTGGCTCGAAGACCAAGTAGCGGCCCGGCAGATGTCTGCCAGCGGAACAGAGCGGAGGTAAGCCACTGACGTAGCCTTTGCCCGAACGCAATGAGCCATGACTCGACCTTCCAAGGAGAGTCCGGCTGCCCCATAAGCCCAAGTGATACAGTCCGCAACCCAGATGGACAGAGTACGCTTGGAGACCGGGAGCCCCAATTTATTGGGGTCAAAAGACACAAAAAGCTGAGCAGCTTTACGGTGCTCCCGCGTACGGTCAAGGTAGAAGTTCAATGCCCTTCTACAGTCCAGGGTATGGAGGACCGTTTCAGCTCGGCTGGAGTGTGGTCTGGGAAAGAAGGTCGGAAGTACCACCTCCTGATTGATGTGAAAAGGGGAGACCACTTTTGGAAGAAATTTTGGGTGAGTCCGTAGGACTACCCTATTTTTGTAGAACCGAGTGTAAGGGGGATCAGACACGAGGGCCTGCAATTCACTTACGCGTCTAGCGGAAGTGAGGGCTATCAAGAACAATGTTTTCCAAGAAAGAAAACGGAGAGAACAGGTAGCCATAGGTTCAAAAGGCGGACAGGTGATCCGCTGTAAAACCACATTCAGATCCCAGTCAGGCGCTGGCGGGCGCAGAGGTGGTTTAAGCAGAAGGAGACCTCGGAGAAACCTCGCTACAAGAGGGTCGCTGGAAAGAGGTCTGCCGTCCACCGGCACATGATGTGCTGAAAGAGCACTGAGGTGAACTTTGACGGAGTTGGACTTAAGTCCCAGATTAGAGAGGTATAGCAAGTACTGCAGGATCACCGACACCGGGCAGGAGAAGGGATCCTGAGACTGTTGGGTACACCAAACGGAAAAGCGACGCCATTTAAGGGCGTAGCATTTGCGGGTAGAAGGTCGCCGAGAAGCTAGGACGACCTCTTCCACCTCTGCCGGCAGAAGAAGGGGAGCAAGGACTACCCTCTCAGCAGCCAGGCCATTAGATTGAGAGATCTGAGGTTGGGGTGTAGCAGAGACCCCTGATCCTGAGTGAGGAGATCCGGTTGTAACCCCAGAGGGAATGGATCCTCTACCGCTAATTGCAGCAGGAGTGGAAACCACGGCTGTCTGGGCCAGCGAGGGGCCACCAGGATCATGAAGGCTTTGTCTCGGAGAACCTTGAAAAGAGTCCGAGAGACTAGCGGGATGGGAGGGAAAGCGTACAGAAGGCTCTCCGACCATGAGAGTAGAAAAGCGTCTGCCGCAACTCGAAGGGGATGTGGCTGACGAGAGCAGAAGCGAGGAAGTTGCCGGTTGAGAGGGCTGGCAAAGAGATCCATCGTGGGGAGGCCCCACTTTAGAAAGAGCTTCTGAACTACCAAGGGATCCAGGCGCCACTCGTGCGGCTGGAGGATCCTGCTGAGTTTGTCCGCCAGGCAATTTTCTTGGCCTGGGAGATAAACTGCCTTGAGAAGAACGCCGTGACTGACGGCCCAAGAGCAGAGCTTCTGTGCTTCCCGACAGAGAAGGAAGGAGCCCGTGCCCCCCTGCTTATTCACGTAGAACATGGCAACTTGATTGTCCGTCTGGACAAGGACGGACTGGTGAGAGGTCAGGTGGGAGAAGGCCTTGAGAGCCAGGCGGATCGCTCTGAGCTCCAGGAAGTTGATCTGCTGAGCAGACTCCCACGTGGTCCAGAGGCCCTGAGTACGTGCCCCTTGGCAATGTGCTCCCCAGCCCAGGAGGGATGCATCTGTCGTCAGCACCCGGGCCGGCTGAGGTGACTGAAAAGGCATGCCGAGTACCAGGTTCGGCCGATGAAGCCACCAGTGGAGAGACGAGATCAGCGGCTCGGAGATGCGCACTAGGTCTGCTAGGCCGCCTGTGGCTTGTTGCCACTGCTTGCGGAGACACCATTGAGCAGGCCGCATATTCAGGCGGGCATTGGGGGTCACATGGACGGTGGAAGCCATATGGCCGAGTAGTCTCAGGAAGCGCCTGGCGGAGACCAGGGGCTGGCTGCGAAAACGGTCGGCTAGGTCCATGAGCCGTTGAGCCCTGTCGAGCGGTAGGAACGCTCGTGCCTGAGGAGTGTGCAGCCTTGCGCCGATGAACTCGAGATCCTGTGAGGGGAGCAAAGTGGACTTTGCGAAGTTTATAACAAAGCCCAAGTACTGCAGAAGAGTCACCGTGCGGCGTGTGGCGTTGGTGACCTCCGGAGCGGACGCTGCTCTGATGAGCCAGTCGTCGAGGTACGGAAAGACATAGAGGCCGTGAAGCCGGAGATGGGCCGCCACCACCGCGAGACATTTTGTGAAGACTCGTGGTGCGGAGGACAGGCCAAAGGGCAGTACTCTGTACTGGTAATGATTTCCTGCCACCACAAACCTTAGGTATTGGCGGTGGCTTGGGTGGATGAGGATGTGCGTGTAGGCATCCTTTAGATCCAAGGAGCATAGCCAATCTCCCTGCTGGAGGTAGGGCAGAAGGATTCCAAGGGTAAGCATCTTGAACTTTTCCCGCACGAGGAATCTGTTGAGGTTGCGCAAGTCCAGGATGGGTCTGAGGCCTCCTGTCCTTTTTGGTACTAGAAAATACCTGGAATAAAAGCCTTGACCTCTCAGGTGGTGGGGCACCGGTTCCACCGCCTGTTCCCGTAGAAGACCTGCTAACTCCTGAAGGAGTAATTCCCTGTGCAGAGGGAGTCGTGGAGGTTCTCCCGGAAAATAGGAGGGAGGGACCTGGTGGAAGTGGAGAAGATAGCCTTCTCTCACGACTTGAAGCACCCAGGCATCTGAAGTGATGCTGGACCACCTGTGGGCGAAGTGAACCAGCCGGCCTCCGGTGCTGGGAGGAACCAGCGGAGGGGGAGAGGCTATGCTTAAGGAGTCAAAAGCCCCCACCCTGCTGAGCAGGGGCTGGTGGTGCAGGCTTGGGGGCTTGCTGCCTACGGGACCCGTTACCCCGTCCCTTGGCCTGCTGGCCCTGTTGGGGAGCTGCAGGGGCCTGATATTGGGGGTATTGTTTGTAGGCAGCCGCCTTTCTCGGGTAAAAGGACTTCTTTCCCGAGCCCTTCTTTTTCTGGGAAGGGGCGGAGGTCTTCCTAGAAAGCCTAGTCCTGGTGAGAGTCTCCGTCTCGATTTGTGCAGCCTTTTCAGCCATGGGCTTGCCAAAGAGGTTTTCGCCTCGGCAGGGGACATCGACCAACTTGTCCTGCACCCAGGGCTCAAGGTCAGACGACTGAAGCCAAGCCTGTCGGCGGGCACCGATGCCGGCTGCGGCCACTCGAGCCGATGCTTCAAAGCCATCATAGGCTGCTCGGGATATGAATTTTGAGCATTCCCGAATGCCAGAGGACAAGGCCAGGAACCTCCGCAAGGGTTCCTCGGACAAACCAGCGGAGAATCCGGCTAGCTCTTTAGCCAGGTCCCGGAGATACATGCCCATGTATAGCTGGTAGGTCTGGACACGACACGCAAGCATAGAGCCCTGGAAACACTTCTTACCAAGGCCATCCAGGTTACGGGCCTCCCTGCCAGGAGGCACCGAGGAGTGCATCTTCTGGCTCTTAAGACGATGCATGGCCGATTCCACTACCATGGAATGGTGTGGTAGCTGTGCTTTTTGGAAGCCAGGGCTCTTGCGGACTCGATAGATAGAATCGACCCGCTTGCTCAGGACCGGCGAGGAGGCCGGACTCTCCCACATGCGGAAGAGTAGTCGTTCCAGCATGGGAGGAACCGGTACAGTAAAGTGTTCCCTGGCGGGAGAGTCATACTGGAGGGCGTCGAGCTCTTCGGCTCGAGGCTCCTCCTCGGGATCCGCAGGGAAGGCCAAAGCCTTGGCCATATCCCTGACGAAGTCCGAGAACCGGGCATCCTCCGGGGGGGACTGCTTCCGAGGTTCGGACTCAGGTGAGTCCGAGGGGACACACCGAGTCCGAAAAGAATCAGGTGACTCTTCCTCTTCAGACTCCCAGACCGACTCCGACGAGGAATCGGTGGGGTCGGCCCGGGCAGGGCGCGGCGCCTGCCGCCCCGACGCCGAGGGAGTCGGCGTCGGCGACCTCGGTCCCGAACGGGGGGCCGAGGGTGACCTCGACCGAGGATCGACTCGAGTTCGCATGGACTCGAGGATCGGCTCGGTCTCCGGGGTCGACTTAGACGTCGACGTCCCGGCGGTCGGGGCAGCGGCGCCAGCGAGGCCAGCGAGCAGTGCCCGCTGCTGGTCCATGAAGGCAGACAGTCTGCTCTCCAAGGCCGTCAACCTGAGTCCGAGCTCAGGTGACCCAGCAGCCCCCGACTCGGGCCCCGACGGCGTCGGGCCCGACGTCGGCGGTCTCGGAGGCGAGTCCAGGAGGACCACAGGACTTACCCGAGCAGGCAGTTCCGACTCCAGGCGAGGTCGCTTCGAGAGGTGCTCCTTCTCCAAGGACCCGGGACGGCTATCGGGGCTATGCGACCTGGCCCTCGCGGAGCCAGGAGCGTCCACCGACGCCGCCCTCGCGGGTTTCACCTTCCGTCGATGGTCCCCGGAGGGAGAACCCCTGTCGGAGGAACTCCGGCGACGGTCCGAGCTGGAACCTCTGGACGCGGAGGCCTCCGACGAGGTCCGGGTACGGCTGGGGTCAGCGAAGATCCTATCCCGCTGATGCCGCCGACTTCTCAACGCTTTGGAGGACATTTTGCCGCAGGGCCCACAGATCATTTCTTCATGATCCGGGCCCAGGCAGCGGAGGCAATTGTCGTGTGTGTCAGTTAGTGACATATTTCGGTCACACTGACCACACCGCTTGAAACCACTGGCAGCCATCGGGGGAAAAAGGGCCCCGGCGAGGTCAAAGGACCGGGCTGCCAGGGAAAAACCGAAAACGAAACTGACTAAGTCAGAAAAACCGAAAAAGAAGAAGAGGACTCGTGACCGGCGTCGCGAGTCCGGGCGGGAAAAAGACCGGCGTCGAACCGAAGGAAAAAAGAGAAAATTATGAGTAAAAATCAACTTTTTCGCGGGGACACGACGGGTACGTCTGTAGGGCTCCGCGGAAAAAAGAAGACTGGCTAAGATGGCACCCTTGGGCGGGAAGGCGACCGCGCATGCGCGCTGCAATTCCCAAAGGCTTTCTTTGAAAGCTGGGGAAAATTGCTCCGCGAGGGCTCCGTCGGCGCCGACGTCACCCATATGTGAGGACTGACTTCCTGCTTGGTCCTGGAGAACTCCATGTTCTGTGAGGGGTGCAAAGTGGACTTTGCGAAGTTTATAACACATCCTAGGTTCTGAAGCAGAGCGACAGTGCGAAGGGTGGCTTGATTGGCCTCCTGTGGGGATTGACCCCTGATGAGCCAGTCGTCCAGGTATGGAAAGACAAAGAGGCCCTGAACCCTGAAGTAGGCTGCCACCACTGCCAGGCACTTGCCGAAAAAAGAAGTCCGGGCTCGATACCGATGTATCGGGCCCAGGCGGGAAAGGGAAACTGGCGTCGAACCGAAGAAAACGGGTTCACGCAGAACAAAATCAACTTTTTCCTTGGGTGAAAACGAAACACGTCCGTCGGGCTCCGCAGAAAAAAGAAGACTGAGCAAGATGGCACCCTTGGGCGGGAAGGGGACCACGCATGCGCGCTGCATTCCCAAAGGCTTTCTTTGAAAGCTGGGGAAATGCTCCACACGGGGGCTCCGTCGGTGCCGACGTCACCAATATGTGAGGACTGACTTCCTGCTTGGTCCTGGAGAAATGGGTTTTACCTGATAAGTGGAGTTCCCGAGGAGGGGTGTAGGGAGAGATAGGAGGAGAGACAGGAAGAGAGGTAAGGAGTGGCAGCAGAGTGAATGCATTTGTAGGTTAGTAAAAAGTTTGAACACTACACAGAAATGGATAGGGAGTCCATTAAATGACTTGAAAAGAGGGGCTATGTAGGCCTAGTGACACAGATGAAGATTAGTCATGCAGCAAAGTTTTGAATGGATTGGAGAGAGATCGTTCAAAGGGAGGCCAGCAATGATCAGGATACAATACTCTAAGTGGGAGGTGATGAGAGACTGGATAAGAGGAGTTACATAATGAAGGCTAACTGAATGTATGCCCTGGAATGTAGCTGTAGAGTCCACCCACCATATCTTTAAAAGAATATAGTGGAATTAGAAAAAGTACAAAGAAGAGTGACAAAAATCGTAAAGGGAATGGAAGGATACCCCTATGAGGAGAGGCTTAAAAGGTTGGGGCTCTTCAACTTGGAAAAGAGACGGCTAAGGGGGGATACGATAGAGGTCTATAAATTAATGAATGAAGTTGAATGGGTAAATGTAGATAGATTGTTTATGCCATCAAAAAGTAGAAAGACTAGGGACACACAATGAAGCTACAATGCAACCCATTTAAGACTAATAAGAGAAAATATTTTTTTTTTACTCAACGCATAATCAAACTCTGGAAGTCGTTACCAGAGGATGTAGTAAAAGCTGTTAGTGTAGCTAGGTTTAAAGGTTTGGACAAGTTCCTGGAGGAAAGGTCCATAAACCATTATTAAAAAGGACCTGCGAAATCCATTGCTTGCCCTGGGACAAGCATTGTGGAACCTACATGCCTCTTTGAAAACCTGCCTTGTGTCCTGGATTGGCCACTGTTGGAAACAGGATACTGGGCTTGATGGACCTTGGTCTGACCCAGTAAGGTATTTCTTATATTCTTAATTTATCAAAATATTTGCAGCCACAGAGAACCACTACAAAATATAACATAGGGATAAATCTATCTGGGAGATTGGAGGAAGACAAAACAGAGCCCAGTGGGTATGTCAATTAAGAATCCAGGTGCAGGCAGTGAGTGGGAGAAGTAAGGCAAAATGGAGATGGATGTACCACCGATATTTATCAACAAGCATAGAATAATTTTTAACTTTAGTTCAAGCTATGTATGTTAGATTAGGTTTTTGGACCTTTATTTAGCACGATTTGCTGTCTTAAAGTTTGGCAATGTCTAATGGCTTCACATCGTTCCTGTTGCGCTTTTCTTCTTTTTTGTTCACTTTAACGATTAATTATGGAGTCCTCTGTTCTCTCATTGTAGTATATACAGTGTGGCAAGGTACCAGATATAGAATACACAGGTATGGTCATTTAAAGTTGCTTGTAATATGATTTTGATAGTAATATAAAAGAACTGTATGTCATTTTTAAGGATTTTATGGTATCTATTTCTAACTTCATATTTATTCATTTATAGTTTTTATGCATGGTTATTAGTTATATTTATTCATTTATTTATGTAGCAAAGTTTTTATGTATGGAAATTAACTACATTTATATTGTGCCTTTATGATTTGATTCGATTTTGATTTTAACTATTTTATCATTTGATAATGAATGTTTTAATATTATGTATTTGTATGTTGTGTTTTATAGCCTAGAGCCCCTGATGAAGGCATAAGCGAAACATGGCCTGTGTCGGGCCTGGCAAAAAGAGTATTCAAATAAAATTCCTTCCTTGCTACCCACGGTCTTTGATTGGTCCAGTTTCATTGTTATGCATTAACTCCTTCATTTTATAAATGCTGTGCAAAAACTCCCCATCAAGACTACTAAAATACTTCAGATTCCAAGTAATTCCATTCTATTGATATACTATCCACTGGAGGGGAAGAAATAGAGAAAGTATATTAAATTACCAGGAACAATGGAGGATCTCCCATCTGGATAATGATACTAAGGAAATGAATACAGCATAGAATCTGTACATTATTTTATCTGTATTTTGAATTTTGCAGAAAAACATTGGCTGATGGTATTTTACAAAGCTAAGTGTGAGTTGGACTATAAGAGTATGAAAGTTCTGCTTTTTCATGATTATTCAATCAAAGTAGCAGATAGCAGAAGGGCCATGGCCTTCATTGCACCGAGCCAGTTGAACAGGGCATTTGTTTTGCCATGCAGTTCCCCACCAGAGTACAAGTTAAATATGATAAAAGAAATATTTTACATACTGGATAATTTTCTTTCCTCAATTGGTTGAGCAACTGGAAAAGGGAAGACAGAAGGTTAGCAGATACCTCTGTAGCAGGCACATATAGTAAGTACTCTGATCCAAGGAAGTGGCTCCAAGGTGGCTGCCATGGACCCAAGGACCTTTAGGTATTCCCCAGTTAGTGGAGCTAAGTAAGAACTAAGTGCCATGAGTTGGCTCTGAAGCTTGAGGAGCCTCTGTCATGAGGAGACTAGGAACCAAATGACTTTAGGTCCTATCTTATAATTGGCGTTCCTTTCATATTTCCCTAAATGATTTAGTATTGTAAACAACTCTTATACCTTTTGGTCTGAGCGGTATATCAAATTTAAATAAACATAAACATAAACATATAGGAGGAACCCTTGGCACCACTAATTCTAATTTCCAGGAGTGTCTCTAGGTGAGCTTGTCCAAGAACATCAACATTTCACCAAGCTCACCCTGAAAAGCAAATGGCCCTCAGGGTGCTTAGAAACAGTTTTGAGTTAGCATCTGCCAACTAAGTGCAAAGCCAGCACTGTCATCTGGCCACTGTCGCCGCCGCCGCCATCGAAGGGCTCCCCTTCAGCGGGGTTGAGCCGAGAGCTCGGGGCCCAATCAGAAGGAGCGGTGAGGAGGTATTTAAATTCCAAGCACCATCGGGCACTCACCATGCGTCACCGCTGCCATCGAAGGGCTCCCCTTCAGCGGGGTTGAGCTGGGAGCTCGGGGCCCAATCAGAAGGAGTGACCAGGCACAGCAGCATTCATTGTGAAGGCTAACATTAACTGCTTTGCCTGGAAGACCCTCCAACGCTGCCTCATCAATGCTTAAAACAACTAATGCTGCCTCATTGATTGTAGGATAACCTTTGCGGCTTTGCCAGGACACTCCATTGCTCTCACCTCTGTGGCCCTGCCAGCACAATCCATTGCTCTCTCATTGCTTGTAGGCTAACCTTTGCTACTTTGCCAGGTCACTTCATTGCCCCCTCATTGCTTGTAGGATAAGATGAAATTAGACTTACCTGCTAATTGTAGTTCCTGGAGTGGACCCAGTCTAGTCCCGAAACCTCTGGGTTCCCCATCTCATATAGCAGCTTGGAGACTGAGAAACTCCTCCTTTTTGTGACATCACTGGTATATCCTCTCTGGATCCGCCTCGTGTCACCAGTTACCTACTAAATATGTATTTATCAGCTCAGCAATTAACCTTGAGTTCAATAGCTATTTAGTACTATATCTAAGCCTATCCACCATATGCAAAAAAGGTCTCAGAATTATATGAGGCGTGAAATCAGCCAGACTTGCTGGAATGACAATGCCTTCTACAACATCAACGACCTCTATTCTTTTTTTTTTTTATTTTAACTCTTTTATTAAGTTTCAACCAAAACAATCAGCCAACAGGGTCATTAAATACATATCCACGCAATATACATCCAACTCTCCCTCATATACAACAAGAACAGTATAAACCCCCATAAGGGACGACCTCTATTCTTAATGCATTGTGTGGATTTATTTTTATATATTTTTTTTGTCTTTTTTATCTTTGAAAAATTTTTTTGTTGGTATTTTGTTATACTTAAACTTTTCAATAAAAATTATAACCGTAGTTATTTACTAATAGCTTATCTATAGTTACTAATAAAATATTCTATTGATGATAATGCTTTTAACTCTCAACGCCTTATATTATAGGGCTCGATGTTTCTCTCCAAAGTCCATCAGACTAAATTAATTAGTGTGCCATCTTATGCACTTTCATTTTTAAAGTAGAAAAGACTTTGCTTATCTGTTGCAGTATATAAGAGACTCCAAAAGGTGTCTCAGATGACTTCATACATACGAGACTCAACACATTTTCTACAATTGCTGTCTCAACATGCCGGGCTGTCGAAAATTCATGATATAAAATTGGTAACACTAGATGTTACTGCACTATACACCAGCATACCGCAACAGTCAGCCAATTACATCATCATGAAGGTACTGCAAGACAGAGGTGACTTATCTTTACAGGTACAAGAATTTTTGGGAAAATTATCTAAGTTAATCTTATATGAAAATTATTTTGGGTTTGAGGGGAATATTTATCATCAATTGTCCAGGGTGGCAATGGGTGCCACCTGCGCCGCCTCTATTGCCAACTTGTACATGGAAGAGTTTGAGCGCCAATGGATCTATACAGAGCCTCCGAATTTCCACATTAAATGTTGGTGGCGTTATATAGACAATGTTTTCATGTTTTGGCAAGGCATAGAATCAGACCTGATAGTATTTACAACTTGGCTCAATAATAGAGACCCCAATATAACTTTCACATACGAATGGGACACTGCTCGTATTTCATATTTGGATGTTTGGGTAACTAAGGGAGATGGGATCTGGAACACATCGGTTTTTTGCAAACCTACCGATCGTAATTCTTTGCTTCATTATTTGAGTGCACATCCTGTCAATTTAAAAAATGGGCTTCCATTTTCACAATTTTTGCGTTATCGGCGAAATTGTTCGGACACTTCAGAATATAAGAAACAAGCAAAGAGCCTTAAAAAGAAATTTTACGATCGTGGATATCCGCAGGCTGTTATTTCTCGGGCATATAAACGTGCCCTTTATAATCACAGGGAAGCTTTACTTACTAATCCCCCCAAAAAAACCAACATTGATGAGACAAATGTCAATTTAATAACAGCTTATTCACCTTTTAGTTATCAAATACAAAGTATTTTGAAACGTCACAGTAATGTATTGAAACATGTAAAAGGATTGGAAGATAAACATGTTAGATGTGTATGGAAACGACAACGTAATCTCAAAGAAATACTTAGCCCTACTGAACTGCGATCGCCGGGGTTTGGGAATACTACATCTAACTCAGGTCATTTAAGATGTGCTGGATGCAATATATGCCCGGTCACTTTGGAAACAGGCTTGTTTACTTATGAGGGACATACTTATCAACTAACAAGATCCACTAACTGTCAATCTACTTATGTAGTATATGGAATATTTTGCCCGTGTTCATTATTATATGTGGGAAAAACAACACGTTCATTGCAAACCCGAATGCAGGAGCACCGCAGTAGATTAAAATGCCAGCGAAAAGAGGCACCGATGGTTGAACACTGTCTCCAATTTCACCACAGTTTTGAGGAGCTTTGATGCTTTAGTATTGAACAAGTTTTGAAGGGGACGCATGGTCGGACTAGAGAACAACAACTTCTCTATCGTGAACAACGATGGATATTTTCCTTGCCCACAGTTTCACCAAAAGGGTTAAATGCACAGGTAGATTGGCACTTATGTAATTGAAAAAACGTGGTCGAGAATGACTGTTAGGCATAGGAGAGACAAGCTCCTCCCAGGGGTCTCGGTATTTAAATGAGAAAATGATACTAGTCCGCATGCGCGGCGTTATTTGGACATCACAGAAGATTTCTAATGTCTGTTGAAGCACTTAAGCGCAGGCTGCTAAAAAGAAGTAAAGTTAAAATAAGGTATTGAATTTTTGATTTGCCCTTGATGACTAAATATAACACATTTAAGAGTTCAGTAGGTGGTTATTTGTATAAATAACATATCATGTTTTTAGCTCGTGCAGTTATAAATTGAATGAAAGCTGGAAGTCTTCTCTTTGAAGAACGAAACTGTGTCTAGTTACAAAATGAGTGGATAAAGACAGCAAGATTCCCCTGAAGAAACAAAGAGTGAAACGAGTGAGCGCTTCACGGTTAGACGTCGGGACTTTCTGAGACTATCTTTTGGAAACGAAACCATCTGTGACGTTTCTTCTATTTGGATACCTTTTGGAGTCTCTTATAAGCTGCAACAGATAAGCACAGTCTTTTCTACTTTAAAAATGAAAGTGCATAAGATGGCACACTAATTAATTTAGTCTGATGGACTTTGGAGAGAAACATCGAGCCCTATAATATAAGGCGTTGAGAGTTAAAAGCATTATCATCAATAGAATATTCTATTAGTAACTATAGATAAGCTATTAGTAAATAACTACGGTTATTGTTTTTATTGAAAAGTTTAAGTATAACAAAATACCAACAAAAAAATTTTTCAAAGATAAAAAAGACAAAAAAAAAATATAAAAATAAATCCACACAATGCATTAAGAATAGAGGTCGTTGATGTTGTAGAAGGCATTGTCATTCCAGCAAGTCTGGCTGATTTCACGCCTCATATAATTCTGAGACCTTTTTTGCATATGGTGGATAGGCTTAGATATAGTACTAAATAGCTATTGAACTCAAGGTTAATTGTTGAGCTGATAAATACATATTTATTTGATTCTATAAGCTCTATAAAGTGACCATATTAGATTTTTTGTTTGATACAACCAGTTACCTACTGACAAAGCAGACTCACCGGAGCAACAAGTAAGAATTAATAACAAGAATAAACTAACTATAACTGCTCCAACCAATTAATTAACCTGTGGCTTTAACCTGATCAGACCACTCCCTCATCCCAAGGAAAGGAAAGTGTACTCGAAAACTAGAAGCATGCTGCCTCTAACTGCCCCTTTAGACCTGTAAGCCCTACAATCACCCTCAGACCTTACCTGTGATCCACCACCAACGCTTCAGGCTTCTCGGAAAGCGAGACACTTGGGAGGGATACGGGACTAGACTGGGACCACTCCAGGAACTACAATTAGCAGGTATGTCTAATTTCATCTTCCTGATCGTGTCCCCAGTCTAGTCCCGAAACCTCTGGGTTAGTACCAGAGCAGTGAAGAAACCACTTCAAGAACGGGGGGGGGGGGGGGCGGGGGGGGGCCTGCAAACCAGCCTGAAGCACAGCCGCTCCAAAACAGACTTCCTCCCCCCTTTGTAAGTCCAACCGATAGTGCTTCACAAATGAATTCAAAGACGACCAGGTTGCTGCTCTACAAATCTCACCTGGAGACACCGACTGGCGCTCTGCCCATGTAGCGGCGTGCGCCCTAGTGGAGTGGGCTCGCAGCCCTTCCGGTACCGGCTTCCCCCTCAAGACATACGCTGAGGCAATGGCTTCTTTAATCCACCTAGCAATAGACGCCTTGGACGCCGCCTCACCCTTTCTCGGACCTGCGAAAAGCACAAAGAGCCTGTCCGACCTCTGAAAAGACTCCGTCCGCCTAAGATATTTCTTTAAGGCTCGACCAACGTCCAACAGATGCAGCCTCTTTGCCACTGCCCCTTGGACACTTTTAGAGAACACCGGCAACGAGATGTCCTGACTCACATGGAAAGGCGAGACCACTTTAGGAAGAAAAGCTGGCACCGTCCGCAGCACCACCTTGGACGCAAAAAAGGAAAGGTAGGGCTCTCTACATGACAACGCTTGCAGTTTAGAGATTCTTCTAGCTGAACACACCGCCACCAAAAAGATCACCTTCAGCGTGAGATCCTTGAGGGTCGCCCGAGTCAAAGGCTCAAATGGCTCGCGCTCTAGCGCGTCCAACACGAACGGGAGGTGCCACTTAGGTACGATCTGGCTAGACGGTGGATGCAGAATGGACACCGCCCGTAAGAAGCGCTTGACGTCTCTCTGAGTGCCAATCGATTGACCACCTACTCTGCCCCTGTAACAAGACACCACTGCTACCTGCACTCGTAGGGACGCGGCTGCTAAACCCTTGTCGAAACCATCTTGTAAGAACTCCAATATCTGAGGGACAGAGGCCTTTAATGCCGTACACCTCCTATCTCCGCACCAAGCCTCAAAAATCCTCCATATACGAACGTACGCCAATGAAGTAGACCTCCTTCTGGCCTTCAACAAGGTCGTAATGACCGCCGGCAAGTAGCCACGGGAGCTCAGCCGCGCCCTCTCAAGAGCCAGGCCGTAAGTGAGAACCGATCCACGTGAGGCATGAATAGGGGCCCCTGAGACAGCAGATCCGCCCTGGACGGAAGGCGCCACAGCTTTGCCACCAACAACCTCACTAGGTCCCCGTACCAGGGCCGGCGTGGCCAATCCGGGGCTATCAGAATGACGTGCCCCCAGAACGTTTCTATGCGTTGCAGCACTCTGCCTATCAGGACCCACGGTGGGAATACGTAGAGAAGTTGACCCACCGGCCAGGCCTGAATAAGAGCGTCCAGGCCCTCTGACAGTCTCTCTCGCCGCCTGCTGAAAAAACGACTTACCTTTGCCGAGTCGAAAGTTGCCATGAGATCCATGACCGGCTCGCCCCACCTGCGGACCACCATCTGGAAGACTTCGGGATGCAGGAACCACTCCCCCGGATCCACCCTCACCCGGCTGAGGAAGTCGGCCTGAACGTTGTCCACCCCGGCCACGTGCGCCGCCGAGAGATCCACCAGGTGTGCTTCTGCCCAACAGCACAACACCCTTGCTTCCTCCTCTAGCGCTACGCTGCTGGTTCCCCCTTGTTTGTTGATATAGGCCACCGCCGTCGCGTTGTCGGAAAACACTCGGACTGCCTTCCCGCCGAGGGCCGAGCGAAACTCCCACAATGCCAGAGTCACCGCTCTTAGCTCCAACCTGTTGATCGGCCACAACTGTTCCTGCGCACTCCACTGCCCCTGCGTGAAACTGCCCTGGCAGTGGGCTCCCCAGCCTAGCAGACTGGCATCGGTCATCAGAGACACCCAGGCTGGGGACTCCAGAGCCTTCCTGCGCTCCAGCGAGTCGGGAACTAGCCACCACCGCAGAGCTTGTCGAACTTCCTCTGGACATGGAAGTCTCCAGGACAGCGAGTCCTGTTGATGCGACCATCGCCGAAGAAGCGCTCCCTGCAAGGGCCTCATGTGCGCCCTTGCCCACGGCACCATTTCTAAGGTCGCCGCCATGGTGCCCAGCAGCTGCAGGTAATGCCAGGCCGTGGGCGCCTTGTATGTTAAAAACTTCTCGATTAGCAACCGCAGGTTCTGAGCCCGCTGCTCCATGAGGAAAACTTTTCCTAACCGCGTGTCGAATCGGGCTCCTAGGTATTCCAGATTATGCGATGGCACTAATTGACTCTTTGAGACATTGACTATCCACCCGAGCCCTTCGAGGAACGCCACAACTCGGGCCGTAGCTGCCACGCTCTCTGCACGAGACTTCGCCCTGATCAACCAATCGTCTAGATAGGGATGCACCAGAATACCTTCCTTTCGCAAGGCTGCCGCCACCACTACCATGACCTTTGTGAAAATCCTTGGGGCCGTCGCCAGGCCAAAGGGTAACGCCCGGAACTGAAAGTGGCCGAAAGGAACTGCGAAACGGAGGAACCTGTGGTGGTCTGGTCGTATTGGGATGTGGAGATATGCCTCGGACAAATCTAGCGAGGTGAGGAACTCTCCCTTCTGTACCGCCACAATAACGGACTGCAGCGTTTCCATGTGAAAAAGGGACACCCGGAGGCAACGATTCACTCCCTTGAGATCTAGAATTGGACGCGCCCCGCCGTCCTTCTTCGGGGGGACGAAGTAGATGGAGTACCGACCGCCGCCGCATTGGTCTGGCGGCACCGGTACTATCGCCCGGAGGGCCAGTAGCCTTTGTACAGTCTCCCTTAAGATCTTGTGCTTGGCGGGCGACTTGCCAGTGGACCGTACGAAGAACTCCCTCACTGGGCGCAGCAACTCTAGCGTATAGCCCTCTCGGATGACCTCCAGCAACCACTGATCTGATGTGATTTGGGCCCAGGCAGGGTAAAACTCCTGCAATCGCCCCCCTACAGCAAGTAAGGGCGCCTGGGCCCCCCTTATCTCATTGTGCCTTTTTGGAAGGAAAAGAGGAAGAGGCCCCAAAACCCCTTCCCGCTCCTCGAAACCCCCGGAAACCTTGAGTCCTGCTGGGGAAACGTCCGTGAGGGAAAGAACTGAACCGCTGGGAACGGAACCGGCGAAAATCCCGCTGCTGACCCCTGTCCGTCGGGATTGCCCGCCCTGCCTTAGGCTTGTCCTCTGGCAACCTGCCACCTTTGGACTCCCCTAGATCCTTGACCAGTTTCTCTAAATCTTCCCCAAATAGCAGGCATCCCTTAAAGGGAAGTTTACTTAACCAAGCTTTGGAGGAGGTATCCGCCGCCCAGTTACGCAGCCACAGGTAACGCCGTGTTGCTACCGCCGATGCCATACTCTTGGACAATCCGCGCATGAGGTCATAATGGATATCCGCCAGATAAGCCGCCCCTGACTCTAACCTGGATGCCTCCTCCGACAATCCACTTCCCTGACCAGCATGCACCCGTTGGGACCAGCGCAGGCAGGCTCTGGCTACCCAGGCACCGCAGATAGCTGCCTGAAGTGACAGAGCATTTACGTCGAATACCTGTCTTAACAGCACATCCAACTTTCTGTCCTGAGTCTCCTTAAGAGCAGCACTACCCTCTACCGGAATTGTAGTCTTTTTAGTTACTGCAGAGACAGCCGCGTCCACTTTAGGTGATTTAAACACCTCCTTGTCCTGTTCCGACAAAGGGTACAGGCGGCTCATGACTCGCGAACCTTTTAGCGGGGCCTCTGGGGTATTCCATTCTTCCTGGATCATCTCGCGAAACACCCTGTGGACCAGAAAAACACTCTAACTTTTCCTAAAGACCTGCAACAATGGATCCTCTAGTGTTTCATCCTCCGGTGATCCCTGAACCGGTATATTTAACACTTTCAACGCCTCCGCGATTAGCACCGGCAATTCCTCTCTTCGGAAGACCCGTACCACTCTGGCTTGGTCCTCGCTTTCGGCAAGCTCACCTTCCTCAAGTTCTTCTTCCAAATCCAAACTGAGTCCTTCCTCGTCCGACATTGGGCCCTCAGAGACCCACGATTGTTCTCCCACGTCCCCTTCACCACGAGGTCCCGTGTGGAAGGTCTTCAATTTGACAGTGAGCGGCGGGTCTCTTCACCGCGCTCCCGCTCGTCGTACCTTTCAGCTGTTGCGCGCTACCCAGCACTGATTGCTGCAGTAAGGAAATAAATTCTTGAGAGAAGATGGAGGCCAGCTGCCTAGGCCAGGCCATCTGAGACGAGGAAAGATCCACAGCGGAGGAGGGCCCTGCCACCGGCTCCTCCTGCGTCCCCATGGAGGCTTGCAAGGCTGAGTCCTCTGCATCGATCCCTGACACTCCCTCTCTCTCCTGCTCTGACACAGAAGCATCCCTCACGCAGGACTTACAGACCCTTGACTCCGTGGCCTTCTTAGCTCCACACACTACACACTGGGGTTTGGGGGGCATTGTAAAGCAGATAAACCAACGATATCTGGCACCTGGGACCGATGATACCCCCTTAGAGGACGTGTGAGCGATATCCGGCACCTGGACCTGCCCAGCACAGCGTGCAGTCCAAGAAAACTGAAGCGCCTTTTTTTTTTTTTAAACTTGTTACAATGGGCAAAAAACTACTTGACAACCCACTGTGACCCGAAATAACGCCCCGGGGGTTCCCTGTAACCTCCCGGAAGGGTCTGCTGATTGTCTGCTCGAGCCTCCAGTGCCTGATTGCGCCATCTGCACGCGGCCGGGCCTAAAGCCTGGTTCGCGCCAAAATCGCACTGCCGGTTTACAGCGCTTCAGCGTGCCTTCTTACCTTTGCCGGCGGCAGAACGCTCCAGCCGGGCCAAATCCCGCCTGCCGCCGACCCCAGGACCACGTCCCTGTACCGGAGGAGGCCGCTCGAGCTCCAATCGCTGACAGCCCCTCCGTCCTCGTGCAATCTCTGCGAGTCTGCCAGGCGCGCCTGCAAGCAAACTTCTGCTTGGCGCCGGCTAGACTCTGAAGCAACGCTCCTAAATTTTAAAACCAGAGCTGCTTTTCTCCTACCGCCAAAGCTACTCAGATGTCCCGAAGCCCCGAAGGGAGAAAGAGAGCAGGAGGAGGAACCCGGAGAAGAGATCAGGCCTGAAAGAATTTAAAGGCACAGACACCCAAATACCAGGTCTTTTTTTTTTTTTTGTCAATCAAAATTATAAACCCTCTTTAAAACGAACTACTCTATTCCTAATTGTTTCTCCAGTGAGCCCGGACCTCCGGGCTCACCATCTATCCAGCTGCTTGGAGACTGAGGTAACTTGTGACATGAGGCGGATCCAGAGAGGATATACCAGTGATGTCACAAAAAGGAGGAGTTTCTCAGTCTCCAAGCTGCTATATGAGATGGGGAACCCAGAGGTTTCGGGACTAGACTGGGGACACGATCAGGAACAATTGCTGCTCAAACCGACACTCCATTGCTGTTTAACCTGCTATAAATGTATGTATATGTACTGTAAATTTCTTATACTGTTTAACCTGTATTATGTTCAGCCTACTGTAGATAACATGTGCTGTAAATAATACATGCCGTGACTAACAATTACTGCTTAGCCACCGTAGATAACATATGATACTTAGTCTTCTAATGCCTTTGCTACCCTAATTCATTGCTTGTATGCCTGTTTAATACTTCACTATTTGTATAATAACATATCGCACAGCAAACAGAACAATTTAAGAAGACCCTAAATCAAGAAATCTCAAAATGCTCCCCACTCCCTACTACCTCATTGCCTACCTGTCATTCCTCCACACATTAGCAACCTTCTCACAGAGCATCCGACCCACTCAGCAATTCCCCCTGCCCCACCTATATACCAACCAAACTGCAGGGGCACCAGACTCCTCCAGCCCTAAAGAGAATAGGTATCCTAAGACTACAGCTCACAAACCACCTAATAACCACACGCACTACATTCAATAACTCTACAAATAAGGTACATACCAACCCAATATTAACAGATAAAATTAGGTGTGCACTGATAAATGTGAGATCAATTAGGAATAAACCAAACACTATCCTAGACCTCATCCGTGATAAAAAAAATTGGATATAATCTGCATTACTGAGACTTGGTTGGATGACTCTGACCAGGTAATATTAAACCCTACAGAGTACTCTGCATTCAATTGCATCAGAGAATGTAAGAGAGGAGGAGGTGTGCTAATACTAGCCAGAAAGGAATACAGATTTAAGACAATCTCTAGCACTAACACAAGAGAATCCAACACAATCATTATAGCTAATAAGTACCTAAGCTTCTCCCTCACCTATAGGCCTCCTGGAGCCACAACTGAACATCTCTCCACAGTTCTAGAAGCAATATGTGCACATAACACAAAATATTGTACTAGGAGATTACAATCTGACCTCTGCACCCACCAAGGAAGCCGCAACATTCTTAAAAGCCATGGAGTCACTAGAATATAAACAGACAATCAACGCCCCAACAAACCAGCATGGCACAGTACTGGACATGGTCTTCATTCCAATGCACATGGTGGAACAGGGTACAATCACAACACCAACAATCACACCAGTCCCTTGGTCAGATCATCACGTGATAGAGTTCACCCTGGTCCTTAACAAAGCCACCCAACACACAGATGATGAGAACTTTATCAGACAATATAGAGCCTTCAATAAAGACTCATTTATAGATGAAATCATCCCACAACTCCAGCAAGAATGCGACACCCTTGATCTAAGCATTGAGAAATGGAAATCTATAATTTCTAATGTAGCTTCAGCCCCTACGAGCATAAAGCCAAAAGCACGAAGGAGACTCAACGCCCCATGGTACTCACATGATATAAGAATTGCAAAGCGCACCCTCTGAAGATTGGAGAGAAAATGGAGGCGCAACAAATCGCACTACTCCTTGACTCTATATAGAGCTAAGCTGCTGGAATATAACAATCTGATAAATGAGCGCAAACAACAGTATCACACCAATCTAATCATGAAATCTGTAAACAAACCGAGAGAGCTTTTCAGCATTGTCCAGAAGCTCACTAGGGATACCTTGCAGCATTGTACTAATCATCTAAACCCACAGGAATTTCCTGACTACATGAGAGCAAAAATTCCAACCCAGACATGCTCCACCACACTACAAATTGATGACCATGAAATGAAAGAGCAACAGCATACATGGGAGGATTTCAGCATACCGACAAACTATCAAGTAGAGGACATAATACACGGGCTCAACACAACAACCTCACCATCAGACCTTTGCCCAGTGGCTTGGATAAAAGTCACAAGAAGCCAACTATCCCAACATATTCATAAAATTGTCAAAGACTCACTCCAACAAGGTTACATGCCACAGTCCCTCAAGCACGCCATGATACGACCAATACTTAAAAGTAATAACCTAAACCAATCTGAACAAAAATCATACCGTCCCATCTCCAGTTTACCGTTCCTTGCAAAAATAGTGGAAAAGACAGTGCAAAAACAACTGCAGGACCACATTGACATGAATGCCGCACTGGACATTCATCAGCATGGATTTAAACCCCAGCACGGTGTAGAAACGCTACTCACATCGCTCTTTGACAACCTCATAAGAGGTATAGATAATATAAATAATGGATTCTTGCTGGTATTCATAGACATATCGGCAGCCTTTGACACAGTGTCCCACGCTAGACTACTACAGCACCTGCAACAGATAGGATTGCGCAAGAACACTCTGAAATGGTTCACATCGTACCTCGAAGATCTAACACAGCATTTCAAATGCGCATAAAATAACTCACTGCGGTTCCCTGCAACACAAGGAATACCTCAGGGATCTGCCCTGTCATCCATGCTCTTCAATATCTATGTCCAACCCATATGTAACATCATCAGACAATATAAACTCCACTATCACATATATGCTGACGACATCATGGTGTACGCTCCACTCAACCTACTAGCACTTGACATCACAACAATAACTAAATGCCTTGAGGACATGAATGTCTAGCTCACAGACCTGTCAGTCAATTACAATAAGACTGAGGCAATATTCGTCACCAGGAACCCTGCCTTCATTCCACCACAGAATATCAGCATTCTAAACAAACTCATAATAGTCAAAGATGAAGTTAGGTACTTGGGCATCACATTGGACAGAGCTCTGAACTTGAAATCTCATATCTCCAAAACTGCAAACAAGGCCTATCAATGTTTGAGAACCATACGCAAGATCAAGCCACTACTCATCCAGGACCACTTCCGCAGTGTGCCAAGCACTCATTACACCTCTGCTTGATTATGGGAATTCTTTATATCAAGGCCTCCCCCAGCAAACCCTACAACCCACTCCAAATGGTGCAAAACATCACAGCACGCATCATCACTGACACACCAAGATCAGAACACATCACCCCTATCTTACAGCAACTACAATGGCTCCCTATGGTAGCCAGAGCAAAATTTAAAATAATCATGATCATTTTCAAAATCATCCACCATCTTTCAGCAGATGCACTACAAGAAACTGTAGCAAGAAACATCAGTAATAGACCAAGAAGGAATATCAATGACAACATGATCAGCATACCTTCTGGATATCACAAGACTAAACAAAATATGTCAAGAAGGGCTCCATCATTAATGGCTTCTACACTATGGAACTCCCTCCCAACGTGCCTAAGGGAATTAGAGGACATCACAGACTTCCGCAAGGCCCTTAAAACCCTGCTCTTCACAGAAACGTACGAGCAGATAAACAACAGTCCCCACCAGATACACAACAGCTCACACCCGAGCAGGAAAGCAACGTAAACTCCCTTGCAAAATAATACCTAACCAACCTAGCTAAACTCACGACACCATTAGGATAAATGTAACCCTCAAATTGTGTTGTAACAATGTTGTTAAACACCCTCATGTTAAATATTGTGAAGCTCCCAAATGTTAAATGTAACCCAATTGTGATGTTATGTAACCACTCTGATTGTAGGATAAGGTGGTATACAAGTCTGTCTAAATAAATAAATAAATAAAATTACCATCACGCGCTTGAAAAAGATTCTGAATCAGTCTTATACAGCAGGCCTTGACAACTTTTCTTGGAATCTAGAAGCCGGCCACCAAAACCTAGATCACAATGCACACCTCTGTCCCACCCCCAAAAAGGTGTATTCTAGTTACTTTTTAAGGGTTTGATTTACTAAGGCTATTTTCCTATTTTCTATGGGAAAAAGCTTAATAAATCAGGCTCTGAATGGGCCACTGCACAGTACCAACAGAAGGCACTGGCCCCGCTCTTCCTCTTCCCTTTCCACTACCCCCACTGACCCTTTAAGCTGCACTTCTGTGTTTGTGTGTGGTGCAGAGGTGCATGTTTGTGGTGCGGAGGTAGGGTGCATGTGTGCGCTTGGTGGGGGGATGTGTGCACTTAGTGGGGTGCCTGTGTGGTGTGTGTTGCAGAGATGGCTTGCCTGCATATGTGTGGTGCAAAGATGGGGGTGACTGTGTGTGTGCATGTGAGATGCAGAGGTGGGGTGCCTGTGTGCGTGTGTGAGATGCAGAGGTGGGGTGCCTACATGCATGTGTAGTGAGCAGGGTGCACCTTTTGCACATATTATGCCCTTTACTTCCCATGTATTCTTCTCTTCACTCTCCAACCCCTTGTACGCTTCCCTCCCCCGACTAAAACCTCTCTCCTGCTGTTTCTCCCCCAACCCCAACTCTGTTTCCCTTCCCAGACTCTCTCATCTTCAAACTCCCCCCTTTGCTCTCCATTCCGCACCTCGACCTACCATTCATTATTAATACCTACTGTCCCTTTAAATCTCTTCAGTCACAGGTCTGCAGACACTAAAGCTCCAGACAGGGCCTCTTCCAGGACTTTTGCCCATGAAGGTTGGGATCCCCATGGGCAAACACAGACCACCAACCTTCTGCTGCCCTTGTGCTCTCAGTCCCAGGCACCAGGTCCAATTTTTTAGCCACCATGATGACCTGGCGCCTGGAGTTTGTTGAGCCCTGTTATACAGCACCACCCACCAAGGTGGTCTACTGCCAACCTTATAGCTTCCAGGCTGTCCACAGAGGATGGATCCATCAGATAGCTTGTCTCCGGGTGTGCACACGGTACTGCCTGAGAGCTTAAGGAAGCAGCTGCAAAGACGTTCTTAAGGAGGGCCTTGACCCTCTATACCCAAGACTCCTTGAACACACCACTTCCCCCACAAGGGTGGTAGTCCCCTTAGTCACAGCTGTGATCAGGACTCCCACTCCATGGAGCCTGATAAACTAATCCTCTTCACCCTAGAGCAAAGGATACAGCCTAGATGGGACATTGGGACCCAGCTCAGTGGTTTCTGCCCTAAAGCATATGCACTACTGCAAAGGACCAAACAAAACATACTGAACATACAAACCACATTAAAATCAATTACATAAATAATTAATCAAATCATAAAACAAAATCAACTATATAAAATGGTAAAAACCAGAATAGCAAAGCTCAGGAAAACCCAAAACAAGCCAAAGGTAGGCACCAACCTCCAGGAGAAGTCACTATACACACCCCTTTTGCTATTTCATTCTGGTTTTAACCATCTTATTTAGCTGATTTTTTTTGTTGTATGAATTAATTATTTATGTAATTGATTTTAATATGATTTGTATGTTCAATATATTTTGTTTGGTTTTGCTTTTTCAGATTGTATACCGTATGCCCTGGAGGAATCCCTTTGTTTTCACCATTATTTTGTGCAAGCAAATATTTATGCCCTGATGATGGATTTATTCCAAAACATATTGGACTTTTAAGGGAGGAGTGGCCTAGTGGTTGGGGCAAGTTACTTCAGGCCGGAAGGTCGGGGGTTCAAATCTCACTAGAGGACAGCAACCTTGGGCCGGTTTCTAGTCCCACAGGTGCTTCTTGTGGTCTTGGGCAAGCCACTTAACCCTCCATAGCCCATGTTCCCTGTAAAATAGTTATCTCCAAGTTATAATGCCCTGTTCAATGTAATTTCAGTTTGTTCAATGTAAACCGCATTGATGCAGAATAGCGCGGTATATAAGAGAATGTAAATAAATAAATAAACATTGGTCTTTCAAACTATTTATTGTTTTCAATACCATATTAAAACATTATGGGTGCTTTTAATTTGTTAGTATCCTGATGTCCACTTCTTTGCTGCTTGTACTTCACTATTCACCCTTTTCCATTGAGAAAACTGGCTATTTAGCCCTACTCCGCTTTCTATCTATCTGTTAACCAGTTCCTAATCCACAATGGTACACACCATCTCCTATCCCATGCCTTTTTTAATTTCCCCAGGAGACTCATGAGGTACCTTGTTAAAGGCTTTCTGAAAATCCAAATACGCTATATCAACCAGCTCACCTTATCTGTTTAATCACATCTTAAAAAAAACATAATGGGTTAGTTGGATAAGACAATTCTTGTCTCAATCCATGTTGGCTTTTTTCCCCCATTAAACCATGACTCTCTACATGTTCGGTAATTTTTTCTTTATAATGGTTTTGTACCATTTTGCCTGGTATTGACGTCATGCTCACCAATCTGTAGTTTCCCAGATCACCCTTAAAATCCTTTCTAAAAATTGGTGTTACATTGGCCGCTCTACAATCTTCAGATACTACAGGTAATTTTAATGATAGTTCACAGATTACTAATAGTAAGTCTGCAATCTCATATTTCAGTTATTTTAACACCCTGGGATGTATACCATCTAGTCTAGGTAATCTGCTACTCTTTAGTTTATCAGATAGGTGTATTAAATCTTCCTGGTTTATCACGACTTTTTTCAATTCCTCCAGTACATCATCTTTAAATACCATTTCACGCATGATTAACTTCCCTACATCTTTTTCAGTAGAGACTGAAGCAAAGAATTCATTCAGTCTCTGCTATGGCTTTGTCCTCCCTTAGCACCCCTTTTACTCCTCTATCATCTAATGGTCCAGCTGACTCTCTCACAGTTTTTTTTTTCTATGAATGTACTTGAAAAAGTTTTTATTGTGTGTGTTTGCTTCCATGGCAAATTTCTTTTCAAATTCTCTTTGCCTGCCTTATCTTTACATTGCATTTAAACCTGGCCGTGCTTGGGTTTCCTGTTTTCATTTTCTGAAAGATGCTTTTTTTTTGGCTACAACAACCGCTCTGATTATATCTTTAGACCATGCTAGCAGTTGTTTGGCCTTCCTTTCACCTTTCTTAAGAAGTGGAATACATATGGTCTGGGCTTCCAAGATAGCACAGTTACTTACCTGTAACAGGTGATCTCTGGGAACAGCAGGAATTAGTCCTCACATATGGGTACGTCGGAACCGACGGAGCCTGCGCGGGAAAGCTCCCCAGCTTCCTAGAATGGAAGCTTTTGGGACCTCCCACTGCACATGCGCGCTGCCTTCCCGCCTTCCTGAACAGCTCTCCTCAGTTTCGAGTTTATAGCTGAGACAATAGAGAGAGGACAGGAAGACAGATAGATAGAAGATACAACTCCTAGGGGAGGTGGGTGGGTTGTGAGGACTAATTCCTGCTGTTCCCAGAGATCACCTGTTACAGGTAAGTAACTGTGCTATCTCCAGGAACAAGCAGGAATAAGTCCTCACATATGGGGACTCCCTAGCTGAGATGCCTGGGAGATCCCCCTCCAAGGGTTCGCCATCTTCGTATGGATCTCAGGCATCCATCCTGGGAAGGTGGGCAGGAGTTGTCTAAGAATGGAACAGGTGTTTGAGGACAGCCTGGCCAAACAAGGCATCCCGGCGGGAGTCCTTGTCCAAACAGTAATGGGCTGTAAAGGTATGAACCGAGGCCCAGGTAGCGGCTCGACAGATCTGATCAATAGAAACAGAGTGCAGATGAGCCATAGAAGTTGCCATGGCTCTCACATTGTGAGCTGTGACATGGCCTTCCAGAGAAATGTTTTTACTCTGGTAAGCAAAGGAAATACACTGAGCAATCCAATTGGAAAGTGTACGCTTGGAGACTGGAAGTCCCAAATGTGAAGGATCAAAAGCCACGAAAAGTTGAGAAGACTTTCGATGTGGCTGAGTCCTATTAAGGTAAAAGGCTAGAGCTCTTTTACAATCCAGAGTATGAAGGTTCCTCTCTGCACTGGATGCATGAGGAGCCGGAAAAAAGACAGGTAGATATACCTCTTGATTAAGATGAAAAGGCGAGACCACTTTGGGCATAAAGTGGGGATTCGTCCTAAGGACCACCTTGTCATGATGAAATCTTGTATAAGGTGGATTAGCCACTAGAGCCTGCAGTTCGCTGATGCGGCGAGCGGAAGTGACTGCAATTAGGAATAGTACCTTCCAGGAAAGAAATTTCAAGGAGGTAGAAAATAACGGCTCAAAAGGTGGCTTCATAAGCTGACCAAGCACTAGATTCAAATCCCATGCGACCGGGGGGGGTCTGATGGGAGGTTTAGTGAGAGTCAGGCCTCTCATGAATCTTGCAACAAGAGGATGAGAGGAGATAGGTTGTCCATTTATAGGTTTCAGGGATGCTGAAATAGCACTTAAATGGACTCTTACAGAATTCGTCTTAAGGCCTGCATTGGAAAGATGCAGGAGATAGTCTAAGAGGGAATTCAAAGGAAGTGCCAGAGGGTCAAGGCCCTGCTGAGCACACCAAATGGAAAAACGTTTCCATTTGAAAGCATAAGACCGCCTCGTGGAAGGTTTCCTAGAGGCATGAAGGATATCTTTCACAGGTTGAGAAAGATTAAAGTCTTGAAGACTTAAGCCTTCAGTAACCAAGCTCGGAAATGTAGGGATTTGGGGTTTGGGTGCCACAAAGTCCCCTCCTCCTGAGACAGAAGGTCTGGTGCAGCTCCTAAGTCCAGGGAGGATCCCTGGGAGAGCTGTAGAAGCAGAGGGAACCACACTTGGCGTGGCCAGCGTGGAGCTATGAGGATCATAGAGCCGTGATCTCTCTGGAGTTTGAATAGAGTCTTGGGAATCAGCGGAATGGGTGGAAAGGCATATAGGAACGCCTGACCCCAATGGAGGAGAAAAGCGTCCGTGGCCTGAGCTTCCTGACACGGAGTCCTGGAACAGAACCGGGGAAGTTTGGCATTCCACGGACTTGCAAAGAGGTCTATGTCCGGGGTCCCCCATTCCTGAAAGATTCTGCTTATCTGGTCCACGTGTAGGGACCACTCGTGTGGCAGCAGAACTCGACTGAGCCTGTCTGCTCGAGAGTTTTGAACTCCTGGAAGATACACTGCTAGCAGATGAATTTGGTGCTCTCTGGCGAAGGCCCATAATCTGAGAGCTTCGTTGCAAAGCGACAGAGAGCCCGTCCCTCCTTGTTTGTTTATGTAAAACATGGCCACCTGATTGTCTGTCTGAACCAGGACAGTCAGGTTGGCAAGGAGGGTATAGAAGACCTTGAGGGCAAGGTAAATTGCTCGCAGTTCCAGGAGGTTGATATGAAGGGTGGCCTCCTGTGGAGACCAAGTGCCCTGAGTGGAGAGAGTTAGCAGATGGGCTCCCCACCCCAATTGGGAGGCATCTGTTGTGAGGGTTGCTTGGGGTAGCAAGGGCTGAAAGGGAGCCCCCAACAACAGATTCTTGGTGGATATCCACCAATGGAGGGACCAAGACAGACGGTTTGAGGTTTGTATTTGGTCTGAGAGTGCTCCCGACGCCTGAGTCCACTGGGTGGCCAGGGTCCATTGAGCTGCTCTCATATGAAGACGAGCATAGGGCACCACATGTACTGTGGAGGCCATATGGCCCAGGAGGCGTAGCATTTCCCTGGCTGTCAAGTGAGTACTGGACTGGGCTTGGGAGGCCAAGCTCAGCAGACGCTGACCCCGAACCAGTGGAAGGTAGGCTCTTGCAGTGGTGGTGTCCAACTGGGCCCCTATGAATTCTAGAGACTGAGTAGGGCTGAGTTGAGACTTGGGAAGGTTTACCACCAGTCCCAGATACTGCAGAAGGCTCCTTGTGCGGTCCAGGGAAATCTGGGCCTGCGACTGAGTTGGAGCTCGAATGAGCCAGTCGTCCAGATATGGGAATACGAAAATCCCCATGCTTCTGAGAAATGCGGCTACGACTGCCATGCATTTGGTAAAGACTCTTGGGGCAGAGGCGAGACCGAAGGGAAGTACTCTGTATTGGTAATGACTTCCCCTGAACAGAAAGCGAAGATATTTTCTGTGGGATGGATGGATGAGTAGATGTGTATACGCATCCTGCAGGTCTAGAGAACAAAGCCAGTCCTGACTCTGAAGGTATGGAAGGAGAATGCCCAAAGAGAGCATTTTGAATTTCTCCTTGTACAGAAATTTGTTCAATTCTCTCAGATCTAGGATTGGTCTGAATCCCCCTGTCTTCTTTGGAATGAGAAAATAGGGGGAGTAGAAACCTGACCCTTGTTGATGAAGAGGAACCTCTTCTATGGCCCCTTGGGCAAGCAGAGAAGAGATCTCCCGATCCAACAGGGCTAGGAGAGGAGATGGAGAATTGAAGGGTCTCACCATGTGATGAGGAGGAAGGTTGGAGAAATGAAGTTTGTAACCCTCTCGGATGATAGAGAGGGTCCATTGCTCTGTTGTGATTTGTTCCCATCTTGGAGCAAAGTGAGCTAACCTTCCAGGTATGGTGAAAGGTTCTGGTTGGTCCAGAACCAGGAATGGCAAGTTCTCTAGGGGCAAGTCAAAACCCCTGAGGGGGTGGAGCCTGTTGAGCTGCAGTAGCTGCTGCAGGCTTTGCTCTTGCTTGTTTCGTTTGCTGACGTTTAGCCGCAAAACGAGGTTGAGAAGATTGTTGGCCAGTATTGGAAGCATATCTGGCCTTCTTATAATAAGGCCTCTTGAAAGACTTCTTCTTAGTGGGAGTAGAAGTGGACTTAGAAAGTCTCTCTAAGGTGGCATTTTCAGCGTCCATTTGAGTGGCTTTAACTTGCCACTCTGCACCGAATAAGTTCTCACCTGTACAGGGCAGATTCCGTAAGCCATCTAGAACCCAGGGTTCCAGATCAGAAGCCTGGAGCCAAGCCAGACGTCTGGCTGCAATAGCAATGCCAGAAGCTCTGCTGGCTCCCTCGAAGGAATCAAAGGCAGCTCTGTTGGAGAACTTAGAAACATCTGAAAGTTGTTTCACTACAGAAAGGAAGTCCTCCTGTTTATCCTCAGGGATAAAGGGGGCAAAATGCCGCACTTTCTTGGCAAGTTCCCCTAGGAACATGCCCATATAGAGGCTGTAGGAATTAATCCTGGCTATAAGCATACTAGCCTGAAAGATTTTCCTACCAAAAGAGTCCAGTGTCTTACATTCCCTTCCTGGAGGTGTAGAAGAGTGCCTTTTAGTACTCTTGATCTTTTTCATTGCAGACTTTACCACAATGGAGTGGTGAGGCAATTGAGTTTTCTGAAAACCAGGAGAAGGAGGGACCCGATACATGGTGTCCAACCTACGGGAATAAGGAGACAGAGTTAAAGGGTTCTCCCAGAAATCCATCAATTCTTCCTGAAGGATTTCATGGATAGGCAGGGTAACTGCTTCTTTAGGAGACTTAGAGTATCCTAAAATATCCAACCTTTTTGACCTTGGTTCCCTTTCAGAGGAGGTAGTGATAGAAAGGCCTTTAGCCATTTCTAAAATAAAGTCCTGAAAGGACAAATCCTCTGGAGGAGACATTCTCCTTTTTGGAGAAGAAGGTTCCTCAGGAAGGTCAAGGGAGAGCTCTGCAGACTCATCAGAGGAGCCAAAATCCTCAGAGGAATCGGTGTATTCTCGAGTTTCCTCTAACGCACGATACGCATACCGATCGGTATCGACATCGGGCATACCGGGTATGGAAGCGGTATGGAGCGAAAGCCCATACGGTACCGATTTGCGTTTAGAAGAGGAAGGCCTGGGTTCCGGCATGGCGGACGATACCGGAACCGGGCCCGGAACCGCTGGAAGCGGTACCGATGGCGTTGCAGCTTTAATGAAAGCCATGACGGCCTGCTGCATGGATTGGACAGTATTGCCCATAGACGCCACGGCTGCCTGGATGTCGGTACCGGTATGGGCCGGTACCCCAGAGCAGTCCAACAGGTGATCTGTCGAGGCCGTGCCATCGATGTCAACCTGTAGCCCCTGAATTGGCGTTTTGGAAGGCAGAGCTTCCCGCCGGGGCTGTTTGGCTGGGGCAGGGTCCTCAAAACTAAGAGCCTCTCGATGCTTTGAAGGAGATTTGCTCTTTGAGGACTTGCCCACAGAAGGTTTGGTTACCTGAGATCCATCCGGAGATGATGACCTGGATGACTGTGATGTTGGATTCTCTGAAGCAAACAGCACATGGAATTTGTTGGCCCGGTTCTGCAGCCCACGTTTAGACATTTGGGAGCAGGAAGGGCAGTCCGGAATGGAGTGGTCAGGCCCCAAACATTTAAGACACCATTCATGGGTGTCTGTGACTGATATTACAGCAGTACACTTGGTACACTTCTTAAATCCAGGGGCTGGCTTCTCCATGTGGAGAATTCAAGTAGGCCTGAAGGCCTAACTGAAGTGACCAAGTGCTGAAAAAATAATAAAAGAAAAGAAAATAATTTTTCAAGAAAGAAAAAGGAAGACCGGCGATACCGGTATCGGTATGGGAAGGCAGGTACGCGGTCTAAAGAAACAAAACAAAAAACTACAATTTCTTCAGCGGTGACAGGATACACGACCTGCTGGCTACGCGGAAAAAGAGAAACTGAGGAGAGCTGTTCAGGAAGGCGGGAAGGCAGCGCGCATGTGCAGTGGGAGGTCCCAAAAGCTTCCATTCTAGGAAGCTGGGGAGCTTTCCCGCGCAGGCTCCGTCGGTTCCGACGTACCCATATGTGAGGACTTATTCCTGCTTGTTCCTGGAGATAGCATTTTTAAACAACGCCCAAGAGTGATGTAAAGCTTTTACCTTTGCAGCTATCCTTTTTAGTTTTTTCTTAACCATTTTCCTCATTTTATCATAGTCTCCTTTTTGAAAGTTAAATGCTAGTGCAGTGGATTTTCCTGCTGTCCTCACTCTAGTTATTAAATCAAATGTGATCATGTTATGATCATTATTGCCAAGTGACCTCACCACCACTAAGGATTAAGTCTAAAATAGCTTCCCATTATGTTGGTTCATTAACTACCTGCTCCATGAAGCAGTCATTTATTTAATCTAGAAACTATCTCCCTAGCATGTTCTGCTGTGACACTGACCCGGTCAGATACCAGGGTAATTAAAATCACCCTTTATTACTGTGTTGAAACTTTTGTTAGTTTCCCAGATATTTTTTTTAGCATTTCATCATCCATCTGTTCATTATGGCCAGGTGGACACCCCCACTGCCATTGCCTTTCCCTTTTTTCATGGCATTACTATCCATAGAGATTATATACAGTGTATTTTGTTTCCTGCAAAACCTTTATTCTGTTTGACTCAATGCCCTCTCTAACATATAGAGCAACCCCTCTACCAATTTGATCTACCCTACCATTGGGATATAATTTGTACCAGGTCTCTGAGATGATAATTATATCTCACCTTTTGTTTAGTGCTATATATTCTTACTCTTCCATCTTATTTTTTATACTTCTAGCATTTGCATGCAGACATTTCAGAGGTTGTATTTTGTTCATATTAACAATCTGGTTATCAGTTGACAGGGTAATCTGGAATCTCTCAACTCTGCTCTTTACTTAAAGGGATCTGGGTTAACGTTTACTTTTATTGCAACTTCTTTATTGGGATGCTCTATCTTTCCTGTTTGGCTAGTATCCTTCAAAAATACATCATTCCAAACCATGCGCTCTTGGGCAACTGTCGGCTTTCCCCTATTATCTAGTTTTAAAAGCTGTTCTATCTGCTTTTTAAAGGTTAATGCAAGCAATTTGGACGTTATTCCAACTTTTGATGAGGACTTGGGGGTCAGTGGAGTCCTTGAGAAGTTTTGGGAGGGTGTCATGGATGAAATTGTCCTTGATAAAAGGTTTAAATCTTATTGCTGGATGATGGTCAAGGCTTCTGCTGTGGATGTTCTGTGGCAGGGAAAAGCTGATGAGCTTATGGTCTGACCACAGTACTGGGTGTGCGTGGATTGAATGTGGGGGTCCTGACTGGGTTGAATTGTCATTGAAGAAAATTAGATTGAGGGTATTGCCTCTATTGTGAGTGGAGGTCATTACGAGTTGTGTTAGGTCCATTGCTGACATGGCTTGGATGAAAGAGTGCGTGGTTCTGTTGTGGTGAGGAGAGGTTAACGTCTCCTAATACTAGGAGGCCTTTTCCAGATTTTGAAGCAGTTATCACACTGTCCAGGATCACTGATAAGTCATTGGCATGGGGGTTGGTGTCCTGTAGAAGAGACAGATGGTTACCAGTTTGTTATGGTGATGGTGTTGGATTCATAGTGCTCATACTTGCATGATATCAGAACTTGAGGTCATTCTTGGCAATGATAATTACTCCACCTCCTCTACGTTGTGATCGTGGACATTGGTAGATGGATATCCGTTTGGTGCTAGTTGATTTAAAAGTACATTGTTTGTTTTGGTGATCCATGTTTCTGTAATGCAAAGGGTGTCTAGGTTTTTGGGTGATAGAAGGTCTCTTATGATCGGGATTTTGTTTCTGTTTGAGCGTGAGTTTATGAGTGCACAGTGTAGTGTGCGTGCATTTGGAGTTTTGAGTGATGTCGTGGCTGTTTGTGTGGGGGAGTTCTGTATGTACATTAGGCGGCGGGTGTTCCTGTATATGTTGTGTGGGTGCCGCATGTATGTGGTTATGTTAGGGTGGGTGTTGAGCCAAGGTTGGGATATGGTGGTCGCATTATGTCAGTGTGCTGTGGAGATCAGCAGGTTTGCTAGGAGCAGGTAGAGCAGCGGGTATATTAGAGCATGGTTGTGTAGTTGTGGCACCCTGTCTTGGGGTGTGGTGTTGGGTGGGGTGGAGGATACCTTTCCATTGCTGCTTTGGATGGGGCTCTCTGTAAGGAGAGAGTCCATTGCAAGGTGTGGGGTATTCCTGATGGTGTAGGTCTGTTGAGAAGCTTGTGGCAGTGATCTCCAGTTGTTGTGTGTTCCCAGTGTATAGCGAGTTGTTGCTTGCAGTGTTTGGAGGGAGAGTCTGGTGTAAGAGTCTATCAACGACAACGGTCCTCGCCTAAAGGCCACACCAAAGGGCCCTCTGGCAAGGTCCTCAGGCACGGGCCTGCCAGGTGCAGGTGGGCCCGCCAGCACAAGTGTGCCTAAGCGCGTTGCTGCTTTTGAAGGTCTTTCAAAATGTCCGGTTTGCTGGTTGCAGCAAGCCCTGATTGGGCTCTGCAATGGGGAGCGAGAGTGGTGGTGATGAGTTGGTTTGTTAGCATGTTATCAGTTTCCACGAACCATGATTCAGTAACAAACATGATATCCAGTTCGTTGTCATTAATATAGTCAGAGATGAGGTGAATTTTATTATGTGCAGAACATGCATTTATTAGGCCACATTTCACGTACTGAGTATGGGTCTGTTGAGGTATTGGCGAAGTAGTTGTATTAATGTTTAATGTTTATTTATTTAACAGGTTTTATATACCGCATTATCATTTCAATCAAAGCGGTTCACATTGAAACTTAAACTTGGTAATGTACATTAAACAGGGACATTGATAACCCTCCATTGCCTCAGAAAAATCCAAGTTAAGTAACTTGCCCAAGGCCACAAGGAGTGCTAATGGGAATCGAACCCTGGTCCCTGGGTTCCCAAGCCAGTGTTCTTAACCATTAGGCTACTCCTCCATTCCTTGTCTTGGTAGAGCCTCTCTCAGGTATAAATTCATTCTTCTTGGCCTGTTAAGGTCATTGCGGGCCTACAGTGGAGCTTTATGGGTTTCAGATTTCAGGCTGGGTTCTTTTTCCCTCCCCATTGTGGGGTACTGCGTTGGTACATCTCATGCGCCTGGACTGGACTGGAGCGATAAGGAAGGTGAAATTAGTCCTTACCTGCTAATGGGAATCCAATCTTGGCTGCCTTCTATGTGACTGTGCATTTGGGTGCCATGGGATAAAGTGTCTCTGTTTATAAACAATGTATATTAAGCGAGCTCACATGATGGTTGGGCTAGATATCCTAATCAATGTGAGGGTGGTTTAGATTTATTCCAGTGGTTATCCATGACATGTTCACTTATTAGGTAAAAAATTATCACCTTGGATTAAGTGGTGGATCCTATTGCAATACAATTAATTCTGTATGAGCAGATGCAGAACTAGAGTCACCACAATAGCCACCACAGACTTGGAGGAAAACTTGATCAAGTCATATACAGCATCAGCTACATACGCAGCCCCTGACCAACCTGGCAGCCTCTGGGCTATCTGGCAATTGCTGAACCCACCAAAAAAGCGCCCTGGTCATGAGGCCTGCACACAGAGCTGCTTGAGCCCAAGACTAAGGCCACAAAGGCATTCTACAGGAGGGCTTCTACCTTCCTGTCACGAGACTCCTTTAATAGTGTGCCACCTTGGACCGAAATAGTTACGTGCTTTGTCACTGCTGTGATAAGGGCATCAAACAGAGGAAGTCCAAGATGAAATTAGTTTTTACCTGCTAATTTTCTTTCCTTGAGTCATTCCAGTCCAGTCCAGTCCAGATGCGTGAGTTATACACTCCTGCCAGCAGATAGAGACTGAGAACTACCAGCTTGATTTTTACGTCATACTACAAATGGGACTATGCAGCCTCAATCTCAACAGTATTTCTGTAACAAAGCAGATCTCAAAAGAATATTAAATGCTCCCACAATACTTTCAAATCCTTACATTATACTCACTGCTGTCGTCTTCGAGTTCTCACGAGTGGGCTTCATTATAAAGCATATGAGGACAGACTTAAGGATCTTAATATGTACACCTTAGAGGAAAGGCGGGATAGAGGTGATATGATTGAGATGTTTAAATACCTCAGTGGCATAAATGTTCAGGGAGAGAGCCTCTTTCAATTGAAAGCAAGTTCTGCTACAAGGGGACATGGGATGAGGGTGAAGGGAGATAGATTCAGGAGTGATATGCGGAAATATTTCTTTACGGAAAGAGTAGTGGATCCATGGAATAGTCTCCCAGTGGAGGTGGTAGAGATGAGGACAGTAACTGAATTCAAAAAAGCATGGGACCAACACAGAGGATCTCTAAAGGTAAAAAGTGGACTGTTGTAGTTGTTGATATGGAAGGACAGACTAGATAGGCCATGTGGTCTTTTTCTGTCATCATGTTTCTATGTTTCTAAATACGAAACAGAGAGCAACACTCTAAAGACCATATGGCTCAAGTCCTGTACCAGAGCAGGGCTGTAACCAATCGAAAGCCTATAAAGCAAAACAAGGGGAAAAGCAGAGTATTGCAAACTCACAAGAGCCCCTAAGGCAAATGAAGGAAAATACCAAGTGTTGCCAACTGAGAGCTAAAAAACAAACGGGGGAGAGTATTGTCTGGCTCTCCCTTTGCAAGAGAAAAGCCAAAAGGGAAGGCCAGGAGCGACACAAGGAATATAGTGCAGGATGGACAGGCCTGGCCTGGAGGGACTCAAGGAAAGAAAATTAGCAGATAAGGACTAATTTCACCTTCCTTATCATCGCTCCAGTACAGTCCAGGCGCTTGAGATGTACCAACGCAATACCCCACATTGGGGAGGGAAAAACAAGAACCCAGCCTGAAATCTGAAACCCATAAAGCTCCACTGTAGGCCCGCAATGACCTTAACAGGCCAAGAAGAATGAACTTATACCTGAGAGAGGCTCTATCAATAAAACCTGTTTCCCCGGGTGGAAGCCATGACAACCCTTGCCCAACAACAGAGGGCCTCCAAGCTCTGAAAAGCAACCATGAATTCTGACTCATTAGAAAGAACTGTCCAACCAAGGAGCACGGATCCACGTGCAATCAACACTCCCAGTACAAGAAACGTGGATAGCAGGGGAAGGAATCTTTTATTGAACACCTATTAACCAAGGCCCGACACAGGCCGTGTTTTGCTATGCCTTCATCAGGGGCTTTTTTGGCTAAAAAATACAACATATAAAATTACAAAATGAGTAAATAAATACATAAAAAAACAAATAATTAAAACATATAAATCAATCAAATCAAAAAAGTACCATAAAACCATGTGTATAATACATACATAAATGAATTATATTAGAACTAAAATTAAAAAGAACACATTTGATAATACGCTCATGGTTATCCATATACAGCTAATAACATCCATGTTATAAACATACCAAAAACATTGACTATAAAATTTATAAATAACTAAAACTAATGTTTTATAGATTTTATCAAGCTTTTAAACAAATGTCATTTGGAAGTAACTTGAAATACCAATATTAATTGTGAAATAAGATAGAATAAAACATACCTGTATGTTCTATATTTAATTCAATGCAATCTGTGTTTTCTACAAAGAGAGGATAAAGACTCACTAATAACCTAAGATATGTAATCCATTGTCAAAGAAGAAAGAAGCGCAACAGAAAACGATAAGCCATTTCATCATCATAAGATGTTTTTTGGAGAACTTCAATGAAAAATCTTTGAATAGCATAAATTCTCTCATATTGAGGATGGGCAGTCAGAACACACAGTGGCAGCCAAACTAAAAATGGAAAATCTTTTAATAATATATATGTCGTTAAATATCTAAACTAATATCCAGATCTCACAATTGTAGAATACCCCCCGATACAAAACATCAATTTTGAAATTTGTGTTATGAACATAAAGTGAGCACGACACCGTAGCAAACCATTATGATAATATTTTCTAAAAACTAATGTCAAATCTTTTGTCTTTTTTCATCCACACGCAATGACTATCCATGAGTACTACTGCTGATGTTCACATAATCATCATCGATGCTGTCTATATTAAAAATCGGCCCTACCTGGTTTATCTAAAAATGATGGCATATCAATATATGAATTACAAGCCTAATTCTTTTCAAAGTGTATAAATGTTTGCATCTATGTTCAATATAAAACAAAACCTAATCATCAAGGCAGAACAAACAAATTTTGGTGTTCTTGATTCCTAAAGCCAATCATAAACTGATGAGGACCGATGTTCTTAAAATAATGAAACTTGCTTACTTAAAATGATACTGAGATGAAAGATTGCAATAATTTGTTCTCTTTGCTGCTAAATCTGAGAAAACAACTGACTGTTCTGTCAAAAGACGCCAGCATCTGCGCTGTAGATAAGACAGGTTTTCCGCGGGAAACATGACGATTCTCAAAATTGACAGAAGTATGCAAATTCCAACCAGTTAAACTTTCTAAATTGAAACAGGGTGTTTCCTACATAAATCCTTATACAATGCATAATAGGACAGTTATTGATCGGAAATAAAAATTAAATTACTGAATTTCACATACCAAATAATAACTGTGACGCTCGCGCCCCTACCAGGCGGTTGCCTAGTAGGGACGGCTGGCCATCTGATATCCCTTCTAGGATATTTGTAGTTGTGTACGAAAAGAAGAGCCAAGTGGTTAATAAAGCGCACAGGAAATTTTATTCGGTTTCCATGCTGGTAAGTGGTGAACATAAAATTCTTCAAGCATAACTTTTGTTTCTCCAGACAAAAAGAAAATACAGGATAATTTCTCCCAGAAATCAAAATGTCCAAAACAGTGTAACCTTGAACAAACTCATACCAGTTCCTGTTCCTTACTGCAACTGCTTAACCTTAGCATCAGAAGAAAAAGGCATTTTAAAACTCTTCAGATAGTGAGTGAGGTATCAGCTTCAACCCTGCTGTTGCCACACACAAACAGTTTCAGCTGTTAGAACCTCCACTGAGCTCCTGCAGTTTCAGCTTCTTGGGAGAGATTCTTAATCCTTTACCTTCAGGCTTTCCCCTCTCTTCCAGCTTCTGAAACTGTCTTTAGGCTACCACAGCCCCCTTTTTATGTTCCACTGTTTCTAGCTCACACTAATACCTTAGTGCACAGCTCACATTCCATTTCAGAGACATCAGGATTAACAACACTTTCCTCAGGGCCTACCTCCATGCTCTCTATTGAGCTACAGCTGGGTGCTCCTTGAAAGTGTTCCGGGCTCTTTTCCTTAAGAGTCTTCACCAGATTAAACAGCCTCTCCCAGTGCCTGGCCTTGCCTTCTCCAGGCCAGTCTCTTGTGGGTCTCTCCTGTTTAACTTCCCTAGTGAGATATTTCTTTCTGTGCTGAGCCTTCTGGGGTATGACAGTCTCCTCTGAGTCAGAGCAAGAACTATCCTGCTGGCAATGCTTGGTCCCTGCGTACCTTTCTTGGCTGCCTCTATAGTGGTTCCTCCTTCTGCTGCTCTCCTTGGCTGCAAAGCTTCTCTTCAGTTTGGCCACAGAACTTTCCGGTCTGTGCCTTCTGAGAACTGGGCTAGAACCTGGGCTAGGCCTGGAACTGCAACTGCCGCTTGTGCTTGCTCTTGAATTCCTCCTGGACCTTCTTCTCAAAGCCCCTTCCTTATTCAAACTGGCTCTCCCTCTTGTGTTTGTTTTCTCTCTGTTAACTGCTGAGCAAGGCAACTCCCTTCCTGGCTCCACCCACTTGGACCTCCTACTCCTATGCAAGGTTGTCCTGTGGTCTGGGATTGGTTTACCTTTAGCTCTGCCCCCTAGGTTCCTTTCAGGGCTTTTAGTATGGAGTATGTGATTTTGTGCACCCATCCCCCGTAAAGAAGAAAAATTCTTCTTTTTTTCAGTTTTCTCTAGCTGGGCTGCACCCTCCTTACCACATAACCTAAATTAAATATATGTGAGTCACCAGAACCATTAGGGGATCAAAAAAAATGGCGGTATAAGAAAACATAGAGGATCATACTGATAAATTATTGCAAGACCCTTCAGTCCCTTTTTGATATTTCGCCAACCATATTGCCAATGTCCCATAGAAAAGTACAATCTGCATCATTTTTATAAAATATATAAGGAATAAGGAATTATAAATCCAATAAAAATTGTAATTGGTATTGTTGTGGACCAATCGTTAAAGAAAAACAGATAGGTTTTCTTCCATATTCAAACCATTAGGGTGTAAACTATCCAAATTAAAGATATACCGTTGTTCCAGGCACAAAATGGTTTTTGCAATGTCACCCCCCTCCAATTTAACTTTACTTTTCTAATTACAAAAAATTTTAAATCAGATATTTTATGATTTTGCTCTAGCCAATGATTGACCAGGGGCTTATCTACCAAACCTCTATTGATACAACTTCTGTGTTCGATGATTCTGTGACGAATGGGCCCACATATAGTTTACTGCAGGGGCACTGTATTACATACACAACATGACTTGTTAAGCAATTGGAAAAGTCATCTAAATAGAAAACACGTTTATTACTAGGATGAATATACTGATTTCTGATAGGAAGGGCATGAACACACACAGAACATCTACCACACTGGAAATGTCCCTTATATTTTGAGAGGAATTGTCGTTCAGTAAATGCGGAAGGAACGAGCATATTGCATAAATTTACATTACGTTTATAGGCTATGGTCAAACTTATCTCTGCAAAACCTGGAAGAGTTTGGATTAAATGCCAATGTTTTTTTTTAATTTTTCCAATACTATGGGATTGGTGAGAGTAAAGGAGAGGGCATAATAAATCACCATTATCCTTCTTTTTTTTGTGGTTGTAACAATTGTTCTCGAGAGGACTGACGAGCTTTTTTATTTGCCTTATTGATCTGATATGATGGGTACTGACCAACTTTAAGTCGATTAGAGATATTAATAACATTACTTTCCCTCTCAGAATTGATTATCTCCTCTCTATGATCTGTCGGGTCCCATGTAATCACTCCCTCGACCCCGGCTGCGACCCCTGTATGGTTAAAATTGACCAAGGGTCTTCTCTTGATTTTGGTCTCTGTCCCAATATGATTCCTTTTGTGGATGGCGCATGCGTGACTGATCTCGCCCTCCCCCTTTCCAAAGGGAATAGATATTTAAAAAACGTTTTCTTTTTCCCTTATCATCCCTTTCATATTCTCCTACTTTATTAGATTGTCCCTAAGCCAGTAACACTTCTTCTACATTTTTAGGTAGGAGGCGAGGGGCCAGCACTACCCTTTCAGCAGCCATGCTATAAGGTTGAGGGACCTGAGATTGGGATGTAAGAGAGAGCCCTGGTCCTGGGACAGGTCGTCGGGACTTGTCCCCAGCGGGAGTGGGGTCTCCACTGCCAGCTGGAGGAGAAGTGGAAACCAAGGTTGTCTTAGCCATCTGGGGGCTACCAGAATGACCGAGGCCTTGTCCCGAAGGATTTTGAACAGAATTCGGGCCACCAGAGGCGTGGGAGGAAACGCATATAGGAGGCCCACCGACCAGGAGATCAGAAATGCATCTGCAACCATCCTCCTGGGATGTGGCTGTCTGGAGCAGAACCGGGGCATCTGATAATTCTGCAGACTGGCAAAGAGGTCTATAAAGGATACCCCCAGCAGTGGAAGATCTGCTGGACTACCTCCGGATTCAGTTGCCATTCGTGAGGTTGAAGAATTCTGCTTAGTTTGTCCACCAGGTAGTTCTCTTGGCCTGCCAGGTAAACTACCTTGAGAGACATACCCTGTCTGATGGCAAAGGGGTAGAGGTCCAGTGCCTCCTGGCACAAGACACGGGACCCTGTCCCTCCCTGCTTGTTCACGTAAAACATAGCCACCTGATTGTCTGTCTGTACGAGCACAGATTGATGCGAGAGAACATGGCAGAAGGCTTGCAGAGCTAGGCGTATCGCCCGGAGCTCTAAGAGGTTGATCTGTTGTGTCCCCTATTGGGGAGGCCACAACCCCTGAGTGCAGGAGTCCTGACAATGGGCTCCCAAGCCCAGCAGGGATGCATCTGTCGTCAAGACTCTTGAAGATACCGGAGGTTGGAAATGCACTCCTCCAAGCAGATTGGGCAGGTGAAGCCAGCAGATCAGCGACTTTAGCAGTCGTTTGGACACCTTTATCCTGTCTCGGAGTCGACCTGTGGCCTGCGTCCACTGATCCCGGAGGCACCACTGAGCTGTCCTCATGTGGAACCGGGCATTTGGGGTCACATGCACTGTGGAAGCCATGTGTCCCAAAAGATGCAGGAAATGCCTTGCTGATATTTGAGACCTGTGGTTTATCTGGCGCACTAGCTCCAGAAGCCTCTGTGCCCTGTCCAGTGGCAGGTAAGCCTTTGCCTGCAGGGTGTCTAGTCTCGCCCCTATGAACTCTAAGTTCTGTGTGGGGAGCAAGGTGGACTTTGCCTGATTTATGACAAAACCTAAATGTTGCAGTATGTTGATAGTGCGAATTGTGGCCTGCTGAAACTCCTGAGGCGACGGGGCCCTGATGAGCCAGTCGTCCAGATAAGGGAAGACAACGATACCCTAGTTTCTGAGAAACCCCGCCACCACCGCCAGGCATTTGGTAAACACTCTGGGGGTGGAGGTTAGGCCGAATGGAAGTACTCTGTACTGGAAATGGTTTCTTCCCACTACAAATCTGAGATATTGTCTGTGGTCTGGATGTATGAGGATGTGTGTGTAAGCATCCTTCAGATCTAAGGAGCATAGCCAATCTCCCTGGCGGAGGTATGGCAGCAAAATTCCAAGGGAAAGCATCTTGAACTTTTCATTCACCAGGAACTTGTTTAAGTTTCACAGGTCAAGGATGGGCCTGAGGCCTCCTGTTCGCTTTGGTATCAGGAAATACCTGGAGTAGAAGCTTTGCCCTTGCAGGCTGTGGGGTACTGGTTCCACCGCCTGATCCTCCAGGAGACCTAACTCCTGTAAAAGGAGGTTCCTGTGTAGAGGAGGTCTTAGATGCTCTCCTGGAAAATAGGAGGGGGGCACCTGGCTGAAGTGGAGCAAATAGCCCTTTTGGACTATTTGTAGAACCCAGGTGTCTTTGGTGACTGCTGGCCACCTGTAGGCGAACAGGGCCAGCCTCCCTCCTGTGCCCAGTCTCACCCCTGGCTGGAGAGAGACCATACAGTGGCTGTCAAAAACCCCCAATCGGCTGGGAGGGAGCTGGTGCCTGGGGCTTGGGGGTCTTCTGCTTATGCGGGCCATGCCCCTGTCCCTTGGCCTGCTGCCCATGTTAGGGAGCTGGGGAGGCCTGGTGAGTGGGGTAGTTGCAGTAAGCAGTACCCTTACTCGAGAAAAAGGGCTTTTTACCCGAGCCCTTCTTCTTAGAAGAGGCAGAAGTCTTTTTGGAGAGTCTTGTCCGGGTCAAATATTCGGACTCTATTTCCGCAGCCTTTTCAGTCATGGGTTAACTCCAGATTCGACGACATTAGTCATGCCGGGCATCGGGTCGAAGCCGTCATAGGCTGCTCAAGACATGAACTTCGAGCACTCTCAGATCCCCATGGACAAGGCTTTGAATCTCTGCAAGGGTTCCTCAGAGAGGCTAGCTGAGAACCCAGCAATTTCCTTAGCCATGTCCCGTAAGTACATGTCCATGTACAGCTGGTATGTTTGGCTGATCGCTGGAAGTGGCGGCATACAAATGTATACCAAATAAATAAATGGCATGACAGCATCAAGCCCTGGTAGCACTTTCTGCCGAGGGCATCCAGGTTCCGGGCTTCCCTCCCAGGAGGCACCGAGGAGTGCGTTTTCTGGCTCTTGAGCCTTTGCATGGCCGATTCCACAACCATGGAGTTGTGCGGCAGCTGTGCCTTCTGGAACCCAGGGCTCTTGCAGACTCGATATATGGAATCAACCCGCCTGCTGAGCACCGGCATCGAGGCCGGTGATTCCCACATACGGAACAACAGCCGTTCCAACATTGGAGGAACCGGTACAGTAAGGGCTTCCTTTGGTGGAAAATCATACTGAAGGGCATCGAGCTCCTCGGCGTCAGCCGGGAAGGCCAAGGCCTTGGCCATGTCCCGGACAAACTCCGAGAACCGGGTATCCTCCGGGGGAGATCTTTTCAGAGGTTCGGACCCCGGCAAGTCCAGTGGGTGCCTGGGGAGTCTTCAAACTCTGTCTCCCAGACCGAGTCCTCCAAGGAGGAATCGATGGGCTCCGGTCCTGCGGGCTTTGATCTCAACCGGCGCCCATGACCTTGGTCCCGAACGGAGATCGAGGGAGACCTCAGCCGAGGATCGACTCGAGCTCTTAGAGCCTCGAGGATCGGCTCGTCCTCCAGGGTCGACTTGAACGTCGAGGTCCCAGTGGTCGGGGCAGATGGACCGGTGAGACCAGCCATCAGTGCCCCCTACTGCTCCATGAAGGCAGCCATGCTGCGCTCCAAGTCCGCCATTCTGAGACCGAGTCCAGAAGGCTTCGCAGCTTCCGGCTCCCCGGTTCTCCCGGAGGAGAGTCCACGAGGACAACAGTATTTACCTTCCTCAGCGTCTCTGGCTCCGTACGAAGTACCTTGGCAGGCTGCTCCGACTCCGAGGACCCGGGGTGGCGGTCAGGACTCCGAGACCTGGCCCGCGAGAAACGAGGCCTATCAGAGGCATCTAACGACGACGCCCTCACAAGTTTTTACTTCCTCCAGTGTTCCCTGGAGGGAGATCCCTTCTCAGAAGACCCCCGACGGTGCTCGGAGTCCAACAGCTCCCGAGATGTCGAGGCTTCTGATGAGGTCCAGATCCGGGTGGATGCGGACTCTGAGAACATCCTCTCACGCTGCTGTTGCCTACTTCTAAGTGTCTTAGAAGACATCTTGCCCCACGGGCCACAGGCCACCGGGTCATGGTCAGCCCCGAGGCATCGGAGACAGCAGTCATGTGTGTGGGTGAGGGACAATAACTTTTTACACCAATCACACTTTTTAAACCCACTGGCAGCCATCGAGGGAAAAAGGGCCCCTGCGAGGTCAAACGACCAGGCTGCCAGTGAAAAAGAAAGAGCACGAACGCTAGTCACTAAGGACAAAAACAGGGACCGGATCCGATACTGGTGTACCGAACCAAGGCGGGGAGGGGAACCGGCGTCGAACTGCGTCGAAGACAAAAATCTTCTGAAAAGTTGACACACTTTTTCCGTGAGGGAATTCAGAACACGTCCGTTGGGCTCCACAGAAAAAGGGAGACTGAGCAAGATGGCACCCTTGGGCGGGAAGGGGACCGCACATGCGTGATGCAATCCCAAAGGCTTTCTTTGAAAGCTGGGGAATTGCTCTGTACAAGGGCTCCGTCGGTGCCGACGTCACCCATATGTGAGGACTGACTTCCTGCTTGTTCCTGGAGAAATAGATCTACACTTGTGAGTATTAACCTTCTGAAATAAACTCTAAATCTTGGGGGAAAAGGAGAATTCTTTGGGTTAAAACTGATAGATCTGTGTATTTTAGAATTCAGTGTTTTTGCTGAGTCAGTCAGGTCTTTCTACCACTAGGGAGCTTTGTATTACGGTCAAAGCAGAGTATAGCTTAGCATAGAAAGTAAAATAAGAGTAAATAGACTCTGAAATTTCTTTATAGAAAGCTTTTCATTTCAATCAATTCAGAGTACAGCTTAAACAAAGAAAATTAAATAGAGTAAATAGTTACTGAAATAAAGTTGTTTCTAGAGAGCTTTTTATCTAAATCAAATCAGAGCACAGCTTAGCATACAGGTAGAATAGGCCAGAGCAGGAAGAAATAAACTTGTTTCTAGTAACCTTTACAAAGAGACCTTCCAGTTAGGAGGCAAAAGATCTGTGAAGTTCTCTTGAATAGGTGTTAAAGGCAAGTAACAGATCAAAGGGGCAATTTAAAAAGAACCTTCAATCAAACCAAGGGCTGCGTGTGTCACCCAGGAAAATGGTAAGCCTTTACCTTAGAAGCAAGCCAATTTTTAATAGGTCTTCATTCCTTCCCTCCCTCCCTCCCCACTCCCACTCCCACATCCCCCTGGGATAATTGAAGCTTTATAGCCTCTTAAACCTCTTAAAAAGAAGGAGGTGCCATATTCATTTTCAGGTGCAGCTGTTTATCCTCATCAAGCATACATTAAAGACCTGAGATTAATTAATCTTGAGGTGAACAAAGTCCATTAAACGTAGTAAGTATAGTTTTATTAATATAAGTATCCCCCGTAAACCTACGTAAGTAAACAACTTAAATACATAAACATAACCTAAAAAACTAAGATGCAGACAGCAGTCCAGCAGCAAGATGGGGGCTTTCCAGTCTTTTGCATTGAGTGTCACACGTATGATTTTCTCCCAGTTGGTGAGGGGTCTTACATATGCACTAGGTGCAAGGAGGTCATTGCTCTCAGGGAATCTCTGGAGGCTAGAATAGAAGAAATTAGACCTTACCTGCTAATTGTCTTTCCTGGTGTTCTCTCCGGGCCAGTCCAGGAACAGGAGGGTTGTCAACCTTCTCCAGCAGTTGAGGACTAAATTCAGAAGTTTTGCTGATCTGGTAGCTGGCTCCCCCTGCTGGCCACCTCAGTCACTTCCTATCCAAGCAGCCTAAGAAGATATCCATAACTTGAAAAACAAAGAATGCTAATGAGCCAACACTGAAGGAGATATAGAACGTACCAACCAGAGAACAACTCCCTCATGCCGGTCCCCCTTATTTATTGATCTATGAATTATTATTGTTATTATATTTTTTTTTTCTCTTTTTCCCGTAACAAAACTTATCGGAATCCCCGATTCCTATCGAGGAAGCCCCATAGACCACCCCGAGCAGTATCCCTGAAGAGGCCTTCCAACCGACTAGCCTTCGAACTCTTAGACATGCACTATGAAAGTACAATAGCGGTAACGCTCAACAGAGAAAGAACTACCATGACACGGGTGGGTCCTGGACTGGCCCGGAGAGAACTCAAGGAAAGACAATTAGCAGGTAAGGTCTAATTTCTTCTTCCTTCTCGTCTCTCTGGGCCAGTCCAGGAACAGGAGGGAAGTACCAAAGCAGTACCTAACTCCAGGAGGGACCCGCCAGGCCCGCTATGATGGCAGAAGCCCCCACATTTGCATCTCCCCTGGCCTGAACATCCAAACTGTAATGCTCCGCAAATGTGTGAAGAGAAGACCAAGTAGCCGCCCGACAAATGTCCGCCGGTGGAATCAAAGCATACTCGGCCCAGGAAGCAGCCTGGCTACGAGTGGAATGAGCGCGAAGCCCCACTGGAGGCACCTGTCCACTTGCCTGATACGCCGCCGCTATGGCTTGTTTTACCCATCTAGCAATCGAGGTCTTGGAAGCTGCCTCCCCTTTCCGAGGCCCACCAAACAACACAAACAGCTTGTCCGTTTTACGAAACGGTTTGGTCCTCCTAAGGTATATCTTGAGCAGCCTCCCTAAATCCAATTTCTTTAACACATCGTCAGTGGGAAGACCTTCATGTTTCCGAAAGGTCGGAAGGGAAATAGTTTGATTCACATGAAATTTGGACACCACCTTAGGGAGAAAAGAAGGAACCGTGCGCAACACCACCTTTTCCTCCGAAAACTGAATATACGAAGCTTTACACGAGAGAGCTTGGAGATCCGAAATCCTTCTCGCCGAACACAAAGCCACCAGGAAGGCCACCTTCCAGGAAAACTCCCTGAGCGATATGTTCTTGGCCGGCTCAAAGGGAGGCTTTCCCAAAGCCTCAAGGACGAGATTCAAATCCCAAGGGGGGGGGGGACCACAGACCGAACAGGGGGCCGAATGTTCTTTACCGCTCTCAGGAACCGAAGAATATCTGGATGGGTAGACAGACGAGCTCCCTGCAAACTCCCTCGAAAACAGGAAATCGCTGCCAAGTGCACCCTGATGGTGCTGAGGGCCAAACCTTTATACAGCCCCTCCTGAAGAAAAGACAATACTTGCGGCACCCAGGTGTCGCGCGTTCAGATGCTCCACTCCTTGCACCAGCCCTCAAAAACACGCCAAACGCGAACATAAGCTAGGGACGTAGACCGCCTCCTGGCCTTCAACAGAGTGGCCACGACAGCCGCCGAATACCTTCTACGTGTCAATCTTTCCCTTTCAAGAGCCAAGCCATAAGTGAGAAGCGATCCACATTGGGCATGCTCAGGGGCCCCTGAACCAAGAGGTCCGCTCGAAGGGGAAGCTTCCAGGGATCGTCTATGAGAAGACGAACTAAATCCGCATACCACGCTCTCCGGGGCCAGTCTGGTGCAATGAGAATCACGCGACCGCAGTGACTCGCCACTCTCCAAACGACTCTTCCTATCATTGGCCATGGTGGAAAGACATAAAGGAGCCCCCGGGCTGGCCACGGCTGTGCTAGACCGTCGAGCCCCTCTGACATACGTTCCCTGCGTCTGCTGAAGAACTGATGTGCCTTGGGATTGTCAAAAAATGGCATCAGATCCATCACCATCTGACCCCACCTTCGGGTCAGGTCGTGAAACACCGTGGCATTCAATTCCCACTCTCCGGGATCCACCACATGACGGCTGAGATAATCTGCTTGTACATTGTCCTGTCCTGCCACATGCGCTGCCGAAAGGCCTTGCAGATGGGACTCCGCCCAGGACATCAACCGCTGACTCTCCTCCAACAAAACTGCGCTTCCTGTTCCCCCCTGCCGATTGATATAAGAGACACCGTCGCCGCGTTGTCGGAGAACACCCGTACTGCTTTGTTCTCCACTAAATGAAGAAATTCCCAAAGAGCTAGAGAGACCGCCCTGAGTTTTAAAAAATTTATGGAACAGTCTTTCATCTCCGACGGCCAACAACCTTGAGCTATGCATGCCTGACAGTGGGTGCCCCAGCCCAAAAGACTGGCATCGGTAGTGACTAGCACCCAGTCCGGCTGACGTAAGGGCATTCCCGCTCGAAGATGGCTGGGATCCAACCACCACTGCAGACTGTCGCTGACATTCTGTAACCTGGGCAATTTTCGATCCAACGGATGATCCTGAGGTGACCACCTTGACAGCAATGCCTGTTGCAACGGACGCATATGGGCTCTTGCCCACGGAACCAGATCTAAGGCTGCCGCCATGGAGCTGCAAATATCGCCACGCTGTTGGTGCTTTCAATCTCAAGAACTCTGTCACCTGTTTTAAAATCTTCTGTACCCTGCATTCGGGTAGAAAGACCGCACCTATCTCTGTATCGAAAATCGCCCCCAAGTACTAAGGCGGGTTACCGGCTGCAGCTGACTCTTGGATTGATTGATTACCCAACCAAGCTGCTCCAGAAGGCTCACCACTTGCGCCGTTGCCACCCGAGATTCCGAGACGGATGGCCCCCGAATCAGCCAGTCGTCGAGGTACGGATGCACAAGGATCCCCTGTTTTCTCAAGGCCGCCGCCACCACTACCATCACCTTTGTGAAGGTTCGGGGCGCCGTGGCCAACCCAAACGGTAAGGCTCTGAACTGAAAGTGACCCATGTGCACCTCAAAACGCAGGAACCTTTGATGCTCTGGTCTGATGGGAATGTGAAGATAGGCCTCTGTGAGGTCTATGGAAGATAACACTTCCCCCGGTTGCACTGAGCTTATGACTGAACGAAGCGTCTCCATGCGGAAATGCGGAACCCTCAAGCACCGGTTTACGTGTTTGAGATCCAAAATAGGCCGAAAAGAGCCCTCTTTCTTGGGAACTACAAAATAAATCGAGTACCGACCTAATCCTAATTGATCCGGAGGAACCGGAACAACCGTCTGCAAACGTACCAGCCGCCGAAGCGTCTCTGACACCGCCGCTTGCTTTTCCGCCGAACCACATGGAGACACCACGAAAGCTTCTGACAACGGACGAGCGAATTCGAGGGAATACCCCTCTCGAATAATTTCTAGGACCCATTGGTCGGACGTAATGGTAGTCCAGGACAAAAGGAAGCTGTGAAACTGCCCCCCACCGGGAACTCCGCCTGGACCAACCTCGTTTCATTGTGACTTTTTAGGGGTATTGAGCTGGGCCCCGAAATAACCTCTACCGAATCCTCGAGCTCCCCGAAAGGACTGAGCTCTGGCCCCAAAACGACCTCTCTGATACGGAGTAAAACGGGACCCCCTAAATCTGCGAAAATCGCGAGAGGGACCCCTGTGCAAATTGTTAGGCTTCTGAGTTTTCGGGTGGTCCTCAGGGAGTCGACCACCCTTGGAAGCCCCGAGATCTTTAACAATCTTTTCCAAGGCCGCCCCAAAAAGCAGAGTGCCCTTGTATGGAAGCTTACTTAGGCGAGCTTTGGAAGAGGCGTCTGCCGCCCAATTCCTCAACCAGAGAAATCTTCTGGCCGCAAATCACTGTAGCCATGGACTTTGCTGAAATTCTAACTAAATCATAAAATGAATCCGCTAAATAAGCCGCCGCTGATTCCAGCTTTGCCCCTTCGTCCTCCTCCCTTTGGGAGTGAGCCCCTCCTTGGATCCACCGAATAGAGGCTCGGGAGACATACGCTCCACAGATAGCCGCTTGCAGCGAGAGAGCACATGACTCGAAGGTCTGTTTCAACAGGGTCTCCAATTTCCTATCTTGCAAATCCTTCAAGGCCGCACCGCCCTCGACAGGAATAGTCGTTTTCTTGGTTACCGCTGAAACCAAGGCATCCACCTTAGGCATCTTTAATAACTCCTGTTCCTCCTGAGGCAAAGGGTACAAGCGGCCGATAGCCTTTGCTCCACGCAAAGTAGCCTCCGGGCATTCCCATTCAGATTCTACCATCTGTTTCATGACCCTATGCACCAGAAAACACCGCTGTTCCACCTTAAACCCCTGAAGAAGGGGATCTTCTAAGGGCTCAGTCTGAGCCGTTGGCAAAGCAATATTTAAGGCAGACAATGTCTGAGCGATAAGCGCTCCCAACTCCTCCTTTCTAAAAACCCTGAACATATTAGGATCTTCGCTGGCACAAAGATCGCTCTCATCTAAATCTGTAGCCCACTCCATACCGGAATCTGACAGGATTTCTCCTTCCTCGACTCCTGGAGCCCTGAGATGTGCTGACCGGTGCTATCGGCGCTCAACTCTGCTCCATGGGCCAACTGAGAAGGACCCTCTCCGGGATCCAACAGGGAAGGTTGAATTCCAGAGCTTTGCCCGGTAAAAGGAGCAGCCACCTTATCCTGAGATTGCTGCCACTTCAAACAGTAAGCCTGGTGCAATGCTAAAATAAAATCTGCAGAAAAAACAGATTCTAAGCTCTTTTGTACTTCAGGCAGGGACTGTGGAAGAGCTTCTTCCACCTGCACTGGTTTCTTAGACTTTGTTTTCTTTTTGGCGGGCTTTTCCTGGACAGACCCCAAAACCGGAGCTGAAGCTGTCATGGCCGCTGTTCCTGCCAAATCTGAGGTGTTATGAGGGCCTCCTAAAGAACTGCCCGAATCTGCTTTGCTCTCCATACTCGCTTTAGCAAGATCGCCAACACGAAAAAAAAACCCGAGACAAGCAACGAAAAGAAAACCGCCGCTACAGCAAAACCGCGGCTTAAAACCTACCCGGGAACCTGCTACCACGCGAAAGCCGGCACGGAGCCCAAAAAGCCGTTGCGAACCTCACGAAAAACTACCGGCAGAGCAAACAGACGTTTCCACAAACCTTGTCAATTACAATCTGCTCCTTTCTTGTAAGTTACTCACCCCGCTGCTAGCGGGAGAGAAAAACTTAACTCCGGGGGTGTCAGGATGGTCGCTGGGGCTCCCAGTACCTCGCTGTGCTTTCCCCCCGGCAAACGGAGCTGCTGACTGAGGCAGGCTCTGCCTCCCTGCTCCTTGAATGTACAAAGTAAACAGCTAACCAGGTAAATATTTTGCGGAGGCAAACCCTGCTAGGGCTCAAACCTCTTTGCCACTGCAGCACCCAAAATAAAAAAAGGAACACCTTGCCAAATTCAAACTTTAAATATTTCCTCGGGAGCCAGCCAGGATTCTGTCCCTTCCAGCTGCTGAGGACTGAAAGACTGAGGTGGCCAGCAGGGGGAGCCAGCTACCAGATCAGCAAAACTTCTGAATTCAGTCCTCAGCTGCTGGAGAAGGTTGACAACCCTCCTGTTCCTAGACTGGCCCGGAGAGACGAGAAGGAAAGCAGACTTGGAGGACATAAGGAAGACAGAGAGGTACATAGCTAAGACCTACAGAGACATAGTACTGAAGTCCCACCTCCAGCCTGGAAGCTTCCCTGTTGCCATGGATGAGAAAGGTCACGTGACAGGACAGCATCACCCAGGAGTGGCAGGAAGTGATCCTGTAGCTAGGACCTGTCCTCCAGGTGATGTAAAACCCTTTCACACAGAGGAGGTTTCTTCAAGGCCATGAGCCCACGTGAGAAGGGTTAGGACAAAAGTTATAGATGGTTATTCAATCATTAGGCATGTAGATAGCTGGGTGGCTGGTGGACGTGAGGATCGCCTGGTAACAGGCCTGCCTGGTGCGAAGCTAGCGGACCTCACATACCACCTAGACAAGGTCTTAGAATAGATAGTACCGGGGAGAAGTCTGCCGTTTTGGTACATTTTGGTACCAGTGACATAGTAAAGTATGATAGCGAGATTCTGGAGGCCAACTTTAGGCTTTTAGGTAGGAAGTTCAAATCCAGAACTTCCAGGGTAGCATTCTCTGAAATGCCTCCTGTTCCACAAGCAGGACCCGAAAGGCAGGCAGAGCTCCGGTGTCTCAATTTGTGGATGAGACAGTGGTGCAAGGATGAGGGTTTGGGATTTGTTAGGAAATGGGCAACATTATGGTGAAAGGAGCGGCTTGTACAAAGGAATGGGCTTCACCTTAACTGGGATGGAACCAGACTACTGGCATTAACCTTTAAAAGGAGATAGAGCAGCTTTTAAACTAGTTAACAGGGGAAAGCAGAGAGTCGCTGAAGAGTACATGATTTGGAAGGATGTATCCTTAAACGATACTAGCAAAAGATTGAAGTTAGGGCATATTGACAGAGAGGTTCCAACAAAGATAAAAGTAACCTAAATGACCTAAAGTACACAACAGACAGAACTTAAAGATTCCAAATCACCCCTGCCTACCAGTGAGCAGATTAATAGAAATAAAATACAGACTCTAAAATCCTTGTATGCAAATACAAGAAGTCTAAAAAATAAGATGGCAGAATTCGAATATATAGCACTAAACGAGAGGTTAGATATGATTGGTATCTCAGAGAAACAGGATACTGGGCTTGATGGTTCTTGGTCTGACCCAGTATGGCATATCTTATATTCTTATGACATGGTGGAAGGAGGCCAACCAGTGGGAAACTGAAACCTGGATACAAATTATATCACAATGATAGAGTAGATCAAATTGGTGAAAGGTCTGAACTCTATGTAAGAGAGGGCATTGAGTCACACAGGATTAAAGTTTTACAGGAAACAAAATCCACAGTACAATCTCTATGGATTAAAATTCCATGTAAAAAGGGGAAGGCGATGGCAATGGGGGTGTACTATCGACCGCTTGGCCAGAATGAACAAATTGATGATGAAATGCTCAAAGAAAGCAGGGAAACAATATTTACAGCACAGTAATAATAATCGGTGACTTCAATTAACCCGGTATCGACTAGGTCAGTGTTACGGCAGGACATGCTAGGGAGATAAAGTTTCTAGATGAAATAAATGACTACTTCTTGGAGCAGCTAGTTCATGAATCGACAAGAGGGCCAGCCATCTTGGACCTACTCCTTAGTGGAACACAAGATCTGGTGCAAGAGATAAGGGTGTTCAGGCCAAATGGCAATAGTGATCATAGCATGATCATGTTTGATTTAATAAATGGAGAATGGACGGCAAAGAAATCCACAGTACTATCTTTTTAACTTTCAAAAGGGAGACTATGATAAAATGAGGAAAATAGTCAAGAAAAAACTAAAAGGAGCAGTTGTAAAGCTTAAAATTTTAGATAAAGCATGGGGGGTGTTTAAAAATACTATCTTGGAAGTCCAGACCACCTGTATTCCATGCATTAAGAAAAGTGGAAATAAGTCCAAAAAATTGCCAGCATGGTTTAATGGTGAAGTCAGAGAGGCTGTTGCAGCCAAAAAAGCATCTTTCAGGAAATGGAAAAAGGAGCCAAATGGTGAAAACTAGAAACAACATAAGCACTGGCAAGTTAGATGCAAGACACTGCTAAGGCAGGCAAAGAGAGAATTTGAAAAAAATCTTGCCGTGAAAGCAAAAATGCATAAGCGTAGTTACTCACCTGTAACAGGTGATCTCCAGGAACAGAAGGAATTTAGTCTTCACATATGGGTGACATCAGATACCGATGGAGCCCACGCGGGAAGCTCCCAGCTACCAATAGGAAAACATTTGGGAGCAGTCAACTGCGCCTACACTGGTGCCTTCCTGCTCTTCCAACGTACTCTCCTCAGTTGAGTATATAGCTGACAAAAAAGGAGAGTATAGAAGAGAGAATAGAGAGAACCCTACAACTCCACGGGGAGGTGGGCGGGTTGTGAAGACTAAATTCCTGCTTTTCCTGGAGATTATCTGTTACAGTTGAGTAATTACACTATCTCCAGGAACAAGCAGGAACGTAGTATTCACATATGGGACTCCCTAGCTCCCAGATCTCAGAGGACACAGTTAACGTCGGATAGGGTCGTTGACCTTGACTTCCCCATTATGGAGATCTGGTCAGAGTGGGCAGGGGGGTAGGAGTTGTATCTATATAGAAAAATGTAACAAATAAAAATAAATAAATAAAATATTTCCCAAAGAGATACTGAAGGAACGCTTGGCCAAAGGCCACATCCTGGCGGAAGTCGAAGCAGTAGAGGGCCGCATAGTTATGGATGGAGGACCAAGTAGCAGCTTGGCAAATCTCAGCAACAGGTACTGAATGTAAGTTGACAACAGAGGCCGACATAGCAAGAACATTTATTTATTTATTTATTTAACATTTCTTATATACCGCCTTTCATGATATCAAGGCGGTTTACATTGAACAAACTGAAATTACATTGAACAGGGCATTATAACTTGGAGATAACTATTTTACAGGGAACATGGGCTATGGAGGGTTAAGTGGCTTGTGAGCAGTGATGTGTCCCTCGGGGGAAAGTCCTGCTTTGTCATAAGAGAAAGATATGCAGTTCGCTATGCAGCGGGATAGGGAGCGTTTAGACACTGGGAGACCCAGGTATGCTAGATCAAAGGACACAAACAGCTGAGAGGTTTTCCTGAAGTTTTGTGTTCTCTGGAGATAGAAGGTCAGAGCTCTCTTGCAGTCGAAGGTATGTAGAGATACTTCTACACGTAAGGCGTGCGGCCTTAGAAAGAAGACTGGGAGGATGACAGATTGATTAATATAAAAAAAGGGAGACCACTTTCGGGAGGAAGTGGGGGTGCATCCGTAGGACTACTTTGTCATGGTGAAAATGTGTATAAGGGGTGTGAGCCACTAAGGCTTGTAACTCGCTAACAAGCCTGGTTGAGGTCAGGGCAATGAGTAAGAGGACTTTCCACAATAAATAGCGGAGATGTGTGGTTGCTAACAGCTCAAAGGGTGGTTTGAGGAGTAGAGCTAGCACCACATTGAGATCCCATGCCACTGGTAGCGGGCAAATAGGTGGCTTGGTGAGGAGTAGACCCTTCATGAATCGTGCCACTAGAGGAGTTGTAGAGATGAGTTTGCCATTGACAGGGTTATGAAAGACTGAAATAGCACTAAGGTATACTCGGACAGAGTTTGATTTGAGACCAAGTGAGGATAAATGATAGAGGTAGTGCAATAGCGTTGGAACTGATGCTTTGAATGGATTGTGAGCACCATGTAGCATATCTTCGCCACTTGTAAGAATAAGCCCTTCTGGTGGAGGGCTTTCTGGAGGAAAGGAGGATGTCCCTGACCTCCGTAGATAGAGGAAGATCCTGAAGAACTATGCTCTCAGGAGCCAGGCTGTTAGACGAAGAGATCAAAGATTGTGGTGGAGGAGTGCTCCATTGTCTTGTTAGAGGAGACCTAGCCTGGATCCCAGCGGGATTGGTGAGGTTTGTGCCAGATGTAACAGGAGGGAAAACAATGGTTGATGAGGCCAGTGTGGGGTTATGAGTATCATGCACCCCTTGTCTGCCCTCAGTTTGAAGAGGGTCTTTGAGATTAGCAGGATGGAGGAAAATGCATACAGGAGTCCACGACCCCAATAGATCATGAATGCGTCCGATGCCAGACTGAGTTTGGATGGTATTTTGGAGCAGAACCAAGGAAGTTTGGAGTCCTGCGGAATAGCAAAGAGATCTATCCATGGAGTTCCCCAGAGATGGAACAACTCTGTTTCCCTCATCAGATTGAAAGACCATTCGTGAGGTTGCAGGATGCGACTCAGGCGGTCTGCCAGGAGATTGCTCTTTCCTGGAATGTAAACTGCACGTAGGTTCATGTGATGTTGGATGGCGAAGTCCCAAAGTTCGCAGGCTTCCTGACACAGACGGAGAGAGCCCGTTCCCCCCTTTGTTGACATAGAACATTGCCACCTGATTGTCTGTCCGTATGTGGACTGGACTGTTGGAGAGCTGATGTTGAAAAATGTGGAGAGCTTTCATGATTGCTCGAAGTTCCAAAAGGTTTATCTGTTGTTGTGCTGTCCAGAGACCCTGTGAGCAGAGAGAGTCCGTGTGCACTCCCCAACTCTGTTTGGAAGGATTGGTCGTCAGCATATGTTGAGGCTGGGGCATCTGAAAAGGTGACCCTGCTAGTAGATTTGCTGGGATGCACTACCACCGAAGGGAGTTGGCCACAGGAGATGTTATTTGGATCAGATCCTGTAGGCTCTCTGTGGCCTGAGTCCACTGGGTTGAGAGAGTCCATTGCGTCTGACGCATGTGGAGTCTGGCATATGGGATTACATGCACTGTAACCTAGTAGGGTTAGAAAGCAGCATGCTGAAGCCTCTTGGCTTTGTCGCATGCTTGTGGATAATTGTATCAAGCGGTTCAAGCGGTCCACCGGGAGAAAAGCTTTGCACTGCTTGGTGTCTAGGACAGCACCTAAGAATTACAACCTTTGTGTTGGAATAAGGTGTGACTCTGGAAAGTTTATAACAAACCCGAGGGATTGCAGAACGGTTAGGGTCTTTTGCTGAGACGAGACGAGTTCTCCAGGAGAGTCTGCCTTTATCAGTCAATCATCCAAGTAGGGGAAAACATAAATCTTGGGTTTTCGAAAATGAGCCGCCATTACGGCCATGCATTTTGTGAAAACTCTTGGTGCAGATGCCAGCCCGAAGGGGAGAATCCTGTATTGATAATGGGTTCCTTGACATGTGGACCTGAGATACTGCCTGTGGCTTGGGTGTATCAGGATATGTGTATAGGCCTAGGGAACAAAGCCAGTCATTTTCCTGGAGGTAGGGAAGAAGGATCCCCGGGGAGATCCTCTTGAATTTTTCTTTTACCAGAAATTTGTTTAGTTTCCTGAGATTTAGAATAGGCCCTTGGCCTCCTGACTTCTTTGGAATGAGGAAGTAGGGGGAGTAGAAGCCTTTGAACCGTTCCTGAAGAGACACTGGTTCTACACTTCCTTGTGTAAGGAGAATGTTTGTTTATTTCCTGCTGGAGGAGGGTCTCCGGGGGAGGGGGGGGTTGGAAGGATAGTCCCCTCTGAAATAGTGAGGATGAAGCTCTCGAAAGTTGAGTTGATACCCCTTCTGTATAATGGTGAGAATCCAGTTTTCTTTGGTGATGGTATGCCATCTCTGGCTGAACAGCGAGTATCTTCCGGGAATGGATATCTGATCCTGCAGAGTCTGCTGGGGACTGGCTATGTTCCCTATCTGGGAGTCAAAACCTCAACGTAGCAGGAGCTGGTTGAGTTTGGGGTTGTGTTCTAGTGAGTCTGGGCTTCTTGGCCTGCTTGCAGCCTTGCTACTTTTCTTGTGGGTGGTAGGCTGGCTGGGGGTAAGAAGGGTAAAACCTTCTCTTTTTAGGGTAGAAGGCTTTTTTAGGTGGTGCCTTCTTTTTGGAGGATTCAGATGTCTTCCTAGAGAGATGTTTTAGGTTGGTATCATTGGTCTCCAGTTCCCCTGCCTTCTCCCGCCAGTTCTTACCGAATAGGTTTTTGCTCCTGCAGGGAATGTTGCCAAGCTTATCTTGGACCCATTGTTCCAAATCAGAGGCCTGAAGCCAAGCCAGACACCTAGCCCCTATAGCTATAGAGGATGCTCTGCTGGATGATGCGATGACATCACCGGGTGTGGCTGACTCATCCTGCTTGTCCTAGAACATAAGAAATCTTTATCTTTATTCAAAGTATTTGATAGACCGCCCTGTACCAAAGCGTTAAGGCGGTGTACAATGCAATGGACTGCTGGAAAATAAAGAGAGAGAGGAACGCCAAAAATTTATAGGAAAGGAGTAAGAGATAAAGATAGAAAGATAGGACAGGACAGATATCAATACAAACAGGGAAGAAAAACGGGGAGGGTGGGGGAATGGGGGGTAAGGAGGGGAGGGTGGGTAAGGGCTGGGTGGTTAAAAGAGGAGATGTCCAAGGGTCCGAAGGGTTACGGGGAATGGGGAGATCAGGGTTGTGTAAATTGATGGGAGGTATGGGAAACATGACTGGTGATATGGGGATAACTTAATGGATGACATGAGAGACCTAAGTGGGGTCAGGGAGGTTGAAGGCTTGGTGGAAAAGATAGGTTTTAAGGAAATGCCATACTGGGTCAGAGCAAGGTCCATCAAGCCCAGTATCCTGTTTACAACAGTGGCCAACCAGGTCACAAGTACCTGGCAGCACTGTTCCCTCTAAGCTGTGCGCATGTGCGCGCGCACACACCTCGCCGAGCGAGCGCACATACTTTACAACAGAGCGCACAAAAATTACAGCTCTGATTCTGATAGAAAACAACACAGACGTCTTAAAATTTAAAAGTTATGATTGTAATTACTAGAAATTTCCCGCTTCATTTAGTAATCATCTATTTTCATTTAATTTGATTAAAATCAATGTGGTGTACACATACTGTATTCTGACGTGCAGTCAAATTTTAAAGTATATAACTCCGAGTGTCGTTATGTGGCGCACAAAAATTTAACCTTCCTTCAAAAGCTGCACACAGCTGATATTTTATGCGCACACAGCCTGCAGAAAATTAGAGGGAACATTGCCTGGCAGGTTCCCAAAAAGGAACACAGGTTCCACAGTGTTTGTCTCGGGGCAAGCAGTGGATTTCTTAATGCTTTATGGAACTTTCCTCCAGGAACTTGTCTAAACCTTTTTTTAAACCTAGCTATACTAACAGTTTTTACTACATCCTCCGGTAACAAATTCCAGCGTTTGATTACGTATTGAAAGAAAAAATATTTTCTCTTATTAGTCTTTAAACGGTTACGTGCTCACTTTGAACTCACTCGCCATTCTGCTTTCTTTTTTTTCCTGGGCCCTGCCCTTTGTAACTCTTTACCCCCTCCCTCTGTTCAGAATCCTCCTTTGTAAGATTTAAAGCCATGCTCAAGGCCCATCTTTTTCACACAGCCTTTAACCTCCCACCTCCTACCGCTAAGCTCCCCCCACCTGATTCCCTGCTCTCTGTTTAATCTTTGTTTGTACTTCTCATTCTATACCTGTCCCCTTTTTGGAACTTGCTAGTCTATTCCGCTTTCCTATTGATATTGGCATTCTTTTCCTTTTTTTCTTATGTAGTCGATATTATATTGTGTGAACCACTCTGATGCAGTGCTTGAGTGGTATATCAAAAATTCAATAAAAATAAAGATAAATGTGGCTCTGTTGACAAATTTTGATACATTCTGACTATCAGAGAGGATAGCCTGGAAAGCTGGTCATTTTTCCTCTGGGAGAAAAGGGAGGAATACTTGTTCAGTTCTTTCAGGAACATCCTCATGTAGAGGATGTAGGAAGTAATTCTACTAGCCAGCATTGATGCCTGAAAAGAGCGTCGGGCCTGGATTCACGGCCTGGAGAGATTGAAGCATGGTTCTTCCAGCTCTTTATCCGGCACATCACAGATTCCACCACCATGGAATGGTAAGGAAGCTGTGTTTTTTGAAAACCAGGACAGTAGGGCACTTGATACATAGTAGCCAATCGACGACTTATAGGGGAGATGGTAAGAGAAGTGTCCCACATTCGTAGCATCAAATTGTGTAGAATTCGATGCACTGGCAGGATGGTGGCTTCGTTCGATGCCGCCCTTGGTTCTGGTTCCGATGCCACTTGGATTGAGAGGCCCGCTGCCATATCCCTGATGAATTCCTGAAAGGACATGTCCTCAGGAGGGGATTATCTTCGGGTATTAGACGATGGTGGCGAGGGTTCCAATGCAAAATCTCGAAGGTCACTGGAGTCCAATGACCAGTGATCGGAATCGGAATCCAGTGAGAATCGGTGGTGCCGATGCCAAGTGTCATGTCGAGGCCTCTTGATGTCTTCGGGGTTGAAGCCCTGCACTGTCTAGGAGGAATCCATGGACAGTGGTGGTATTGGTACTGAAACCGAAGTCTCAATGTCTTGAGGCCAATGCCTCGATGGCGATGGATCAGGGATGGCTGCTGAGAGATCGAGGTTGGTGCCCATAGCCAATTCTCTGGGGCTGTCAGTGTCATTGGTACCGATGCCACTAGGAGAGCTGCTAAAGTCATCCGCTGGTCCAAGGATGGAGCCTGTGCCTGGTCCACAGATAGAACAGGGCTGGGTGCCACCATACCAGTGCACGGCATCGGGGGTTCCACAGAGGCCGAAGCCCTGGGTACCTCCCGAATCCCTACCGGGGCTTTGGAGGACAAGTCCTCCCACTGGGGATGCTTGGACCTATGGCTTGAATCTCACGAAGTCCTGGACGATTCTCGGTGTGAACGGGAACGTTCTCTCGATTCCCGAAGCTTACCAGATGAGTCCTTGGACTTATGACTTGGTTCCTTCGGAGTCTCCGAGGGTTCCCGGGGTCTGGACTTATATTTTTGAAGGCGAGACGGAGAAGAAGGCTTCTTTGATTTCTTTCCCTCATGTCTGGACTCCTTGGAATGTTTAGAAGTGTGAGAGCCTGACGACGCCCTTGAAGAAGTCGAGGCCAACGATATTGTGTCCGAAAGAAAAAGATCTCCGAACTTCTTGGCCCGGTTCCCCAGGCCCCTCTTGGTCATTTGCTTGCATAGGGAGCACTCGAGGGATGTGGTCAGGACCGAGGCATTTAAGGCACCAATTGTGTTTAACAGTGATCGATATGGTGCTTGAACATTTTTTGAAGCCACAGATGGGCTTTTCCATGATTAGAAAGGGGTGGGCAAGAACCACAGGACATGAGACCCTAAAGGAAAAAAATCCTACTTTTTTTTTTTTAAAATAAAAGAAAGAATAAATACCTAAAAGATAACAAGGAGCATCTCAAACGATACCTAAGCAGCCTGCCCTCAGAACCAACGCTACTCAGAAAAACATGGCCATACCCACTATAACAATCGCTTTCCTGTACACCCTTGCCAGTATCATCGGTGGCTCCAACGCATTTCTCCAATACCACAATACAATCCCTACACTCCAAAACACAAGCAGGAAATATTATCATAATCAATACCAGCATACCTCAAGCTCCCATTATAAAAGACAAACGCATCTGCTCTATGTGACGCTAGATCTTACCTCTAATTCAAGAGTTAACAAAACAAAAACTCAATATGACCTTACCTGCGCCCTCATCAACGCACGCTCTGTCCGCAATAAATGGCCAGCCATTAACGATTTACTAATCAACATGGACTTAGACATACTAATGGTCACAGAAACATGGCTCTCAGACACGGATTCCGTACTATTAAATCAGCTCACTCCGCCTAATTTCTCAATCTACACATGCAACAGAGAAAATAAAAGAGGAGGATGAGTCTTCATCCTGGCGAAAACTGCTCTACAATACCGAATTCATTTTTCCAAGAGCTCACAACATCTAGACACAATAACCATCTCCAACAAACTCAACACCATCAATCTTGTTTACAAAGCACCAAGTGCCTCTTCAGATGAGCTCTCTGATATAATTGACCTAGCTGCTAACCCTGAAGATCACAGCAAACAAAACTGGCTACTAGGTGACTTTAATCTCGCCTCCACTCAGCACACCTTATCAAGCTCTTTCCTGGAAGCAATGTCAAACCTCGGCTACAAACAAATCGTGATGGACCCTACCCATAATAAAGGAAACCTTCTCGATTTGGTTTTTGCCCCAACCACAGCCACAAGCACAAAACACAACCTCAATCTCTCCTCCACCCCTGTCCCTTGGTCAGACCACAACCTGATAACTTTCCATATACCAGTGCAACAGAATGCAATCAGTCAACCAGACAACCAAGCATCAACCAACCCAATTCATTTCAAACCACTGGACAAGGAAATCATCATCAATCAGGCACTCCCAAAGCTCGCTCTCTCATCATCCAACCTCAACGAGACAGTAGCTAACTGGAATGATACACTTCGGCTATATGCTCAACAAACACCTACTAATAAACAGCCAGCACCTAAGGACCGAATTAACAAAAGGCCTCCTGCCCCATGGTTCTCTCCTGAGCTGCGAGCATCCCTACAGCAGCTGAGAAAACTCGAGAGAAAATAGAGGCGCACCCGTAACACCATAGATCAAGAAATCTACTTAGATCACCTGAAAAAGCACCAAGAAATAACTTGGCTTAAGAGGAAGGAATACCATTCTGATCTACTTCACCGATCACTCAACAAACCACGCGATCTCTTCAACCTAGTAAAATCTCTAACTAAAGAACCATCACCGCCACAACAAGAATCTATACATCTACAACTATATGCCAACTACATTCAGTCCAAAGTAGTTAAAGCAACTGCAACCACATTTCTAGAACCTGCCAAAAACATCCAGCAACAAGCACTACTTACTAAACTTTCACCCCCTTCGGCTAAATCCATTGAAAACATTATTATCACAATCAACACTACTACTGCACCTAACGATCCTTGTCCAGCGTATTGGATCAGAACATTGCGCTCTGAACTTAGCCCATACATAGCCAAGATCGCTGACCTATCTTACTCGTCTGGAGTATTCCCTGCTACCCTCAAGCAAACATCCATCCGACCTCTGCTGAAGAACCACCACCTAGCCCCAAAGGAGGAGGAATCCTACCGGCCTATATCCAGTATTCCTCTACTAGCCAAAATACTTGAGAAAGAGACTCAAAGACAAATCCAACAACACTTAGACACCTCATCCTCTCTAGACCCCTGCCAGCATGGATTTCGGGAAGCCCATGGAGTTGAAACTCTACTTACCTGCCTCTCTAACACGCTCATCAGTGGGATTGACAGCATCAAGAAGGGTTTTGCATTGATCTTTCTCGACATTGCAGCAGCCTTTGACTCAGTAGACCACCAACAACTATTAGTACGACTGCATGAGAAAGGTATCCAAGGTCTCGCATTGAACTGGTGTAAATCATACCTTGAAGACCGTTGGCAACAAGTCCACATCAACACTAACACCTCTGAGCCTTTCCGACAAAAACAAGGAGTTCCCCAAGGCTCCTCCCTCTCTGCACTGCTTTTTAATATATGCATGCAACCAATTTGCAAAATCACCCATTCTTTCGGGTTATCCTGCCTTATCTACGCAGATGATGTGCTCATCTTTACCCCGATCAATATCACTAATCCCGACTACACAACTTTAATCAACTGTTTCAACACGATAACGGACTGGCTCCTTAACCAGAACCTAAGGATAAACTTCAAAAAAACTGAAGTCTTAATCATCTCAAGAAACAAATGTTTCATACCTCCTCCATGTCTCAAAGTAAGAGACGCCGATCTTCCAGTAAAATCGTCCATACGCTACCTTGGTGTTACAATTGATCATCAACTAGACTTCAAGGAACACATAAAAAACACAGTAAAAGCCATTTATCACAAGATAAAAACACTTAGACTCCTAAGACCTTTCCTGAATCCTAAGGACTTCCGTACAATTTTCCAAGCGCTAGTCACCCCCCATTTTGACTACGCGAATATCATACTACACGGACTACCCAAGAATACCCTACACCCCCTTCAATTGGCCATGAATACTGCAGCCCGCATTCTCTCGGGAACATCAAGAAGAGACCACATTACACCGATATTAATGGACCTTCACTGGCTTCCGATAAGCTGCAGGATCACTTATAAAGCCCTTCTCACCACTTTTAAAGCCATAAACAACTTATCCTCACCCTCAATTTCTAAGCTACTCACGAAAACCCCGAATAGACTTAGGAGGTCAACAGCTGAAAATACACTAGTTATCCCTAGTGAATCAACGAAACGGTCTCAAACAACAAATAACAGAACATTTGCATCATACGCCCCAAGATGCTGGAATCAACTCCCTCCCAACATCAGAGCCATCATAGATCTTATGCAGTTCAGAAAAGCCATAAAACACCACCTATTCACTATGTACTTCAATGAACTCATCAACGAATCACTGCCTACCCCAAAACCTTAAGACCTCACGTTAACAAACCATTCACACTTCCCACTGTACAGTTAATGTAACCATATAGTCTATGCATGTGTTACCAAAATGTAAATAAAATTTGCAAGCATGTTTTTTGTTGGATTGTACATAGTTTACCCCAGTTGTAAGTCCATGTTACGTTCCCTGTTATTTGTAAACTCAAGACATGTCCTATATGTCTGAGTTATAATCTGTTTTATGTAAACCGCACTGATAACAAATAGCGCGGTATATAAGAACTGTTAAATAAATAAATTAAATAAATAAATAAATAAATGGAAAGCTAGTATCTATCAATACTGAAGTGGAAAAGGAAGGTATGTGATGATTCTTCAGCAGCAATAGGGAGAAGTCCTGTCGGCTCTGCAGAAAAAGAACTGAGGAGAGTACATTGGAAGAGCGGGAAGACACCAGCGCAGGTGCAGCAGACTGCTCCCAAAAGCTTTTCTATTGATAGCTGGAGAGCTTCCCGCGTGGGCTCTGTCGGTACTCGATGTCACCCATATGTGAAGACTACATTCCTGCTTGTTCCTGGAGATTAAAAACTTTTTCAAGTACATTTGTAGCAAAAAAAAACCTGAGAGAGAATCAGTTGTACCACTGGATAATAGAGGGGTAAAAGGGGCACTAAGAGGGGCAAGGATGTAGCAGAGAGAGTGAATGAATTTTTTGTTTCAGTCTTTATTAAAGATGATGTAAGAAAGTTACCCCTGCCTGAAATAGTATTAAAGCTGATGCAGCAGATGAAATGAAAGAAAAATTGATAAACTAGGAAGATGTATTACAACTATTTGATAAACTGCAGAGTAACAAATCACCAGAGGAGCCACCGCCACAGGACTCCGAGGACGCCCGGACCTCTCGTGAAGGGCCGGCTTCAGGGCTCGGCAATGGGGAAGCTGGGCAGAGTCAGATCTTGGAAACGGCTTCCCCTGCAACTCAGATCGCCTCCTATATGTTTTAGGGGTCATGGCCTGGCACCGGTCACAGGTAGAACTGTTGTGGTCCAGGCCCAGGAAGCGAATGCAGCAGTCATGGGTGTCAGTGACTGAGATAGTCTGACTGCAGCGGTCGCACTTCTTGAACCCACCGGGAGACATGGTGGGAGAATATCCAGCCATGGTTGACAAATGGCATGAAGGCTGGTCGAGGGAAAACCTTGAGAAAAAAGTAACACCGCGACCAGCACCAAAGGCGCTGTCTCAAGGCAGGAAGGAGACCGGTACAGCACTGGAGGAAGAGAGAGAGGTTTGGCGCTTTTTCCGGGGAAGTAGAGGACTACGTCCATTAGACTCCACGGAAAAAAGGAGACTGAGCAAGATGGCACCCTTGGAAGGGAAGGGGAACACGTTTGCATGGTAGCATTCCCAAAGGCTTTCTTTTGAAAGCTGAGGAAATGCTCCCCGCGGGCTCCATTGGTGCCGATATCACACACATGTGTGAACTGACTTCCTGCTTGTTCCTGGAGAATAAACAGATCCAGCTTCCATTAGGGTAGGGAATACAATCAAAAAACAATGTTCAAGCCCCTAAGGTCCAACTCCGAATTCTCCCACTAGAGACCAGAAGCTGTTCCATAAGCTCCAGCAAAGGAAAAAAGTCTAGTTATTACTACTACTAATCATTTCTATAGCGCTACAAGACATATATAGTGCTGTACAGAGTCATGCAAAAGACAGTCCCTTCTCATAAGAGCTTATAGTCTAGTCAAGATAGACAACACAACAACTGGGGACTAAGATATATTTAGGGGAATGATAAGGAAACACATAGAAGGTGGACAGGAAAATAAAGGGATCAGAATCCAAAAGCAAAGAGTTGAGTTTTTAGCCTGGATTTGAACAGGGCCACAGAAGAAACCTGACTCAGGTAGTTTGTTCCAGGCATAAGGAGCAGCAAGGTAGAAAGACTGAAATCTGGAGATGGCAGTGAAAGAGAAGGGCACAAATAAGAACTTAAGATATGTCATACTGGATCTGACCAAGGTCCATCAAACCCAGTATCCTGTTTCCAACAGTGGCCAATCCAGGTCACAAGTACCAAGCATGTTCCCAAAAAGACAACAGGTTCCACAATGCTTGTACTGGGACAAGCAGTGGATTTCCTGGGTCCTCTTTAATAACTGTTTATGGCCCTTTCCTCCAGGAACTTGTCCAAATCTTTTTTAAACCCAGCTACACTAACAGCTTTTACTACATCCTCTGGTAACAAATTCTAGAGTTTGATTATTTTCTATTAGTCTTAAATGGGGTACCCTGTAGCTTCATTTCATGTTCCTTGGTCTGTCTACTTTTTGATGGCATAAACAATCAATCTATGTTATCCATTCTGCTCTATTCATTAATTTATAGACCACTATCATATCTCCCCTCAGACGTCTCTTTTCCAGGTTGAAGAGACCTAGCCTTTTAAGCCTCTCCTCACAAGGGTATCCTTCCATCCCCTTTACCATTTTGGTGGCTCTTCTCTGTACCTTTTCTAATTCCGTTATATCCTTTTTAAGATACAATGTCCAAAATTGCACACAATATTCAAAGTGCAGTCACACCAGGGAACAATAGAGGCATTATAATATCCTTTGTTTTATTCTCCATTCTTTTCCTTATGAAACCTAGCATTCTATTTGTCTTCTTGGCCACCGCTGCACACTGGGTGGAGGGTTTCAATGTGTTATCCACAATGACGCCTAAATCTTTTTCCTGGGTGGTGGTTCCTAATGTGGAACATTGCATTGTGTAACCATAGTTTGAGGGTTGTTCTTTCCTAGGTGCATAACTTTGCACTTGTCCACATTAAATTTCATCTGCCATTTGAACATCCAGTCTTTCAATTTATCAAGGTCCTCTTGCAATTTTTCACAATCCTCTTGGGTTTTAACAACTTTGAATAATTTTGTGTCATCTGCAAATTTGATTAGCTCACTCGTTATTCCCATTTCCAGGTCATCTGCCAGAAAAAAGGAATTCCCGAGGAGGGGTGTAGGGAGAAGTAAAAGAGAAAATCTAGTGTGCAGCCTCTGAATGAAGGCACTTATAGGTCAGTATAAGTTTGAAGTAGACCAACAAACAAGCACGAGTCCACGTGCTATGTAGAACCCAGTAAAATAATGTGGACAGCAGAAAGGAAGGAATTTCTTTTATTGGTCACCTTTAGCCTATGGCCCGACACAGGCCGTGTTTCGCTACCTTCTTCAGGGGCAGGCTAAACTAAAAACATAATACATAATAATGAACAACATCATAAATAAAAACATAAATAGATAAATAACCATAAAATCATCACACCAAGAGTAAAACCTAAGATACTAAATACAGAAATAAATAAATAACATGCCAAATCAATGACACATATATCTATAAATACATAAATATAAAAAAGGGGGATTATATCTATATCTGTATTTGATTTCAAAAGAACTCATAACTAGCATAGCCAATAAAAAATAAAAGTGATTAAACAAATTCATCATTAATTAAAATATTATACATTATTAAAGATGCAAAACGTATAGATAAGAATTTGATGACTAACATATAAAAACATAGATAAAAGAATAAATAGTGTAATTATATAAATATACATTAAAAGGGGCATAAAAGGAATGTATGGTATGTATTCATGCGTGTAACCAAGGGTTATAAAACTCATATGCATACATTTAAATGGCCTGATAAAAAATGAATTCAGTGGAATCGGGGAAAAAAATCCATCTCTCTCAACGGAACCGTCCAAAATAACGTTTCAAAAGTGGTTCCTCTACCTGTAAAGTGTGACGTCTATTCTTCCAAGCTATAGATTCATCAATTGCCGATTCTAATAATAATAAAAAGCAAGAGGCAAAAGACTACATCAGGACCCAAGGAATCATAAGATAATAAATTAAGAAACATGGCCATTCATATTACATTGTTGCCAACAAAAGCCTAATATATGAGCACCATTCACTTATCTATTTGTTGACTCAACATTGTATATTTTACTTCACCAAAACAGATTATCTTCCTCCCTAAGGAAGATCACGTAGTTTTCAAACAAGCACGTTGTTTTAAAATCTACATAAATCACCATTACACTACATCCGTATTCTAAAAAAACCCCAAACTCTTCATATCAAATGGTGGGAGAAAGTGAAAATATTCTAATTCCTACATTATTGGGGATACTAAACGAACACCCAGCATAAAAAAGAAATTACAACAAATAAAAACTTACATAGTTAATAAATATCCAGTGTAACCGTGTTAGTGTTACAGCGCTCCCGCCGGCTGCACAGACACAGAACGCCGGCGCTTGCGCTCTTGAAACAAAACTATTCTCGCGGGACATGCAAATATATGACGTTTTAAACAAACACATACATATTTAAATTTTAAAGGGCATAAGGGAAAACTCCTACTCGCGCTGTGCTCTGAGACCGGTGAAGTGCTATTATAAATCAAATGTATGCACATACACCGCACTGTACACTGGTCTGATGATAAAAAAAATTATACATGTTGCACCTAATCAATGGGCACTATAACTTGATACCATAAGTTGTACTACTTAATTATCAGCTCAACCTATATTCAATATACCCTATGACAATACTAAATGGTTCATAAATGATTCCTACACACTACCCCAACCAAGCCTAATCACACCAAAGATTATTATGAACACCAACTAAACCCAAATCAAGATAATACCATAAATAAATTATCATAAAAATAATAAATATCCATATATATAATAAAAACTGCAATATACCACTGCCTAAAAACTGAGGTAACCATTTACAAAAAATATTCATATTCAACCCTTTAGGATACAAGCTATCCAGCGCAAAAATATATCGTTCTTCCAATCTACGGATTGTTCTCTCAACATCTCCTCCTCTCCAATTCATTTTAACCTTCTTAATCACAAAGAATGAAGTATGAAGACAACAGAGGTGTGAAGATTGGTGGAAGACTCATCAACAACCTTCGCTATGCTGATGATACCACATTACTGGCTGAAAGTGAAGATGATCTGAAACATTTGCTTCTCACAATCAAAGAACATAGTCTCAAAATGGGCCTGCACCTTAATGTAAAGAAGACAAAGATCATGACAACTGGCATAATCAACAGGTTCATCGTTGAAGGAGAAGAAATTGAAATCGTGAACAACTTTAACCTACTTGGATCAACTATCAATAAAGAAGCAACAAGCAGTCAAGAAATCAGACAACGCATTGCTCTTGGCAGAATGGCTATGAAAGACCTAGATAAGATTCTCACGAGCAGAGATGTCTCTCTCCATACAAAGATTCGACTTGTTCAAGCCATGGTATTTTCAATAACATCATATGGATGTGAAAGCTGGACAGTGAAAAAGACAGACAGGAAGAAAATTGATGCCTTTGAATTATGGTGCTGGCGGCGAATACTGTGTATACCATGGACTGCCCGAAGAACAAACCAGTCGGTACTAGAAGAGATCAAACCTAAGCTTTCTTTAGAAGCTCAGATGACAAGATTTCGACTTTCATACTTCGGACACATCATGCGAAGAGAGAGATCATTAGAGAAAGACATCATGCTTGGCAAGATAGAAGGTCAACGCAAAAGAGGAAGGCCAGCAATGAGATGGATTGCTACAATAACAGCAGCTACGGGTACCAGTCTGTCAACAATGAGCCGCCTGACTGAAGACCGAACACAATTTAGGATAGCTATCCAGAGGGTCGCCATGAGTCGACTCCGACTCGACGGCACTTAACAACAACAATCACAAAGAATTTTAGATCTGAGATCTTATGCTTGAATTCCTGCCAATGACTGACAAGGGGTTTATCAACTACTCCTCTCTTAAGGCAACTCCTATGTTCTATGATTCTGATACGGACTGGACGAGTGGTCATGCCCACATACAACTTCATGCATGGGCACTTTACCACATAAATAACATGACTAGTGCTGCAGTTGGAAAAGTCATCTAAAAAGAATACATGACCATTTATACTATAGGATGGATATATTTTTTCCCCTGATTCCACTGAATTCATTTTTTATCAGGCCATTTAAATGTATGCATATGAGTTTTATAATCCTTGGTTACACGCATGAATACATACCATACATTCCTTTTATGCCCCTTTTAATGTATATTTATATAATTACACTATTTATTCTTTTATCTATGTTTTTATGTTAGTCATCAAATTCTTATCTATACGTTTTGCATCTATAATAATGTATAATATTTTAATTAATGATGAATTTGTTTAATCACTTTTATTTTTTATTGGCAATGCTAGTTATGAGTTGTTTTGAAATCAAATACAGATATAGATATAATCCCCTTTTTTTATATTTATGTATTTATAGATATATGTGTCATTGATTTGGCATGTTATTTATTTCTGTATTTAGTATCTTAGGTTTTACTCCTGGTGTGATGATTTTATGGTTATTTATCCATTTATGTTTTTATTTATGATGTTGTTCATTATTATGTATTATGTTTTTAGTTTAGCCTGCCCCTGAAGAAGGTAGCGAAACACGGCCTGTGTCGGGCCATAGGCTAAAGGTGACCAATAAAAGAAATTCCTTCCTTTCTGCTGTCTAAGTTTGAAGTAGATGCAGAAACAGATAGGAAGCCAACGTAGTGACATGAGAAGAGTGGTGACATCAGCATAGCAACACTGATGAAAGATTAACTGTGCAGCTGAGTTTTGAGATGATTCAGAGGAAGACCAGCTTAGAGGAGGTTGCAATAGTCTAGATGGGAGGTGACTAGAGAATGGATAAGGGTCTTAGAATTGTGTTCAGAAATGAAGGGACAAATTATGCCAGTGTTACAGAGAAAGAAGCAAAAGGCTTTAACTATCGTTAAATATGTGTGGAGGAGGAGAGGGAGGAGTCAAAGATGACCCCAAGGTTGTGCCTGTTGAAAGGTAAAGGAAATGCAGTCGGCCACCCACAGTGAAAGGGTGCACTTGGAGATTGTGAGCCCAAGCCGACTGGGGTCAAAAAAGACAAAAAGCTACACTGAGTGGCGATGGGGCTGTGTTCTCTGGATGTAAAAGGGCAGCGCAAGCTTGCAGTCCAGTGTGTGTAAGGAGGCCTCCACCCTAGAGGAATGAGGCCTAGAGAAGAAGGTGGGCAATACCACCTCTTGATTCAAGTGGAAGATAAGAGACAACCTTTGGCAAGAACTTGGGGCAAGTCCGATGGACAACCATGTTTTCGTGAAACCTGGTGTAGGGCATGTGTGCTACTAGTGCTTGTGGCTCACTCACACGCCTGGCGGAGACAAGCACCACGAGGAACACTACCTTCTAAGAAAGGTACTTGAGGTGGCAAGTAGCCAGGGGTTTGAGAGTGAAGCCATGAGGTTACGCAAAACAACACTGAGGTCCCATGCCACTGATGGCAGATGGATTGGGGGCTGGCAGAGGAGGAGGCCTCACATAAACCGGTCCACCAGAGGGTGCAGTGAAATGGCCTGACCATCCAGCACATGGTGGTAAGCCAAAATGGCAAATAGGTGCACTCTGACAGTGTTGGACATGAGGCCAGCCACCGACAGATGCAGAAGGTACTGTAAGATGTCCGGTATCGCGCAGGAGAGGGGGTTAAGACCCTCATCCGCAAACCAGCATGAAAACCTGTGCCACTTAAAAGCATACGCCCATTGCGTGGCATCCTTATTCGAGGCAAGGAAAACATCCTCAACTGACCTGGAGAGGCAATGATGCATTATAGCTAGCCTCTCAGCATCCAGGCCATCAGGGCAAGGGACTGGAGGTTGAGGTACAATAGTGATCTGTCCTCTGGGATAGCAGATCCGGGGCACTCCCCAGCGGTAGTGGGTCCCTCTGGGACAACTGCAGAAGCAGGGGGAACCAGGGCTGCCTGGGCCAACTGGGCAGAATGAAGAGGGCTGAGGCTGCTTCTGCCTGGATCTTGAGAAGGGCCTGCAGCACCAGGGGCATAGGTGGAAATGCATACAAGAAGCCCCTTGACCAGGGAAGAAGGAAGGCATCTACTGCCTCCCGTCCCCAGGCTGGCCTCCAGGACCAGAAGCGTGGCAGCTGTGTGTTTTCCAGACTGGCAAAGAAGACATTCTCCAGGGTCCCCTAGCATTAGAAGACTTCCCCCAGCACGGCTGGGTTCAGTCTCCACTCGTGGGACTGGAGGACTCAGCTCAGGCACTTGGCCAGAACGTTGTCCTTGCCCAACAAGTACACTGCTCTGAGGGAGATGTTCCTACCGATCGTGACGTTCCAAAGGCGCACCGTCTCCCAGCAGAGATGATACGAGCCTGTGCCTTCCTGCTTGTTGAGGTAGTACAATGCCACCTGTTTGTCCATGTGAACCTGAACCACCTGTCCTTCCAGATGATCCCGGAAGACTCATAGGGCGTGAAAGACTGCTCTGAGTTCCAGCAGGTTGATCTGCAAGGCACTCTTCTCTGGCAACCATGGACCTTGTGACTGCAGATTATTGCAGTGGGCCCCACAGCCCAATTTGGACACATCTGTTATGAGGATACGTTGCACCTGGGAATCCCGGAAGGGCAGGCCAGCTCTGAGGTTGCGGGGGGTCCTGCCACCAGGCCAGAGAATTTACTAGGGCCGGTGTGACTTGGATAAAGTCCTCCAGATGGCCCAAAGCCTGTGTCCTCTGGGCACTAAGCATCCACTGAGCCTGCCACATGCAGAGGCGAGCAAATGGGGTGATGTGGACGATGGATGCCATGTGCCCCAAGAGGTGGAGCATCTGTCTGGCCGTCACCGTTGAGCTGTCCTGCACAGCCTGCGCCAGGATGGAGAGGCGTTGCGTACGATCCAGTGGCAGGAAGGCTCTTGCCTGCATGGAATCCAGTAGGGCGCTGATGAACTCCAAGCATTGGGTGAGCAGGAGGTGGGACTTCAGGAAGTTCTCCACAAAGCTCAGGCGCCTGAGTAGCCCTTTGGTGTACTGTGCTGCACTGCGCACTTCCTCTGGCGAAATTGGCTCGTATGAGCCAGTTGTCCAAGAAGGGGAAGATGAATATCCCCAGGAGCCTGAGGCGAGTGGCCACGACTGCCAGGCATTTTGTGAATAACCAAGGAGCCGAGGCGAGGAGAGGCTGAAGGGGAGTACCCAGTACTGACAATGTCATCTGCCAATGACAAATCAGAGGTACTGACAGTGCCTTGGATGGCTCAAGATGTGGGTGTAGGCATCTTTGAGATCCAAGGGGCATAGCCAATCAACTTACAAGAGGTAAGGCATCAAGGTTCCAAGGGATACCATTTTGAACTTTTCCTTGACCAGGAAGCGGTTGAGATCCCATAGATCCATGATGGGCTAGAAACCTCCTGTTTTCGTGGGAACAAGGAAGTAGTGGGAGTAGAATCCTCAGCCTTGAAGAGGTTGGGGGACAGGCTCCGCCACTTGATCCTCAAGCCTCTTGCAGAAGCTCCCTGTGCAAGGGGTCCATAGGTAATTCACCTGGGAAGAAGGGAGGAGGCAGCTAGGCAAAGTGTAGGAGGGAGGAGTGGCCTAGTGGTTGGGGCAAGTTACCTCAAGCCGGAAGGTTGAAATCCCACTAGAGGACAGCAACCTTGGGCCGGAAGGACTGGGGTTTCTAGTTCCACAGGTGCTCCTTGTGGTCTTGGGCAAGCCACTTAACCCTCCATTGCCCATGTTCCATGTAAAATAGTTATCTGCAAGTTAAAATGCCCTGTTCAATGTAATTTCAGTTTGTTCAATGTAAACTACCTTGATATCATGAAAGGCGGTATATAAGAAGTGTTAAATAAATAAATAATCTTCCCTGACCACCGGCAACACCCAAGTGTCCGTGATCATGCTTGGCCATTGGTGTGCAAAGTGGACCAGCCGTCTTCCTGTGAACCTTGGGCCTTGTACCTCTTGGGGGAGGGAAGCTATGCCCAAGGAGTCAAAAGCTCCCCCAGGCTACGTCTGGGGTGCTGTTTGGGGGCCTTTGCTTATGGGGGCATTGCCCCTGGCCCTTGGCCTGCTGCCTCTGAGGTGAAGCGTGGCACGTATGAAACTTGGGGAAGTTCCCGTAAAACTTCTTGGTTTTTGGGTGGAAGGACTTTTTCCCCGAAGTCTTCCTGTGGGAAAGATCAGACATTTTTTTTAGACAGCCTGGTTCTGGTCATGAATTCCTTCTACTGCTCATCAGCTTTCTCCATCATGGGACTTGCCAAAGAGATTTCCCCCCCTCCCCCCCCCCGGCAAGGGACATCGGCTAACTTGCCTGAACCCACTGCTCCAAGTCGGAGGAATGTAGCCAGGCAAGGCAGCGGGCACTAATACCCACTGCAGCTAACCGAGCCATTGACTCAAAGCCGTCGAAGGCCGCCCAAGTTTGAAATTGGAGCACTCCTTGACCAATGACACCAGGGTCCTGAAGTGCTCATGGGGTTCATTTGATAGATCAGTTGAGAACCCGGCGAGGTCCTTCGCCAGTCTCGCAGATACATGCCCATGTACAGCTGGTATGCCTGGATCTGGGCTGTGAGCATGGAGTCCTAGAAGCATTTCCTGCCAAAAGCATCCATGATGCGTGCCTCCCTGAAAGGAAGCACCAAGGAGTGTGTCTTTTGGCTCTTAATGTGACGTATAGCCGATTCCACCACCAAGGAATTATGTGGCAGTTGTGTTTTCTGGAAGCCGGGGCTCCAGCCGAATCAATACTGAGAATCAAGTCGATGGTACACAATCAGCACCGTCACAAGGGTCTCCCATATCCTGAACAGCAACCGTTCAAGGATGGGGGTGCATGGGCATCGTCAGTACCTCCAGAGGAGCCACCTCGTACTGGAGGATCTCGAGGTCCTCAGTTCGCGGCACGTCCTCGGGTGCCTGGGACATCTCCCGCACAAACTCCAGGAAGACAAGATCCTACAGAGGTGACCGCCATCGATGATGTGGCAGGGATAGGTCAGAGGGGATGTCCCAGTGGAGGATGGTGTCTGGAGACTCCTCGTCAATCTCCCACACCAACTCGGAGCCAGAGAAATCAGCGAGTGCCCCACGGTGGTTGGACTGGCTCGGCGTCAATGACACCCAGCATCGGGGTTCTGGCACGGCCGTACCCGACGCCATGCCGGGCCTCGAGTCAGTCACCGATGGAGTCGACATTGATCAAGCCAGCCTTTCGAGGATGGGTGGAGCATCCGAGGAGGAGGTCCTGGATAAGAAAGCCCTATGGTGGGCGCCAACAACCCGGATTGACCCTGAGTCAGGCCCCTCTGTGCCTCAATGAATTCCGCAAAGCTGCATTCCAGGGCCACTATCCTGGCCTCGATGCCCGACGGCTCCGCAGAGGCAGGTGCCGGCTTCAAGGATATTGAGGCTGGCATCATGTCTTTGGCAGGGGAGTCTTTGAGGGTGATGTTGTCCGGGGACCCGACTTGATCCCCCAACTTCATCAATGGTGGATTAGTGGCCATATTTTCATTAGCAGAGTAGGTTTTAAACTCTAGTAACCTTCTCAGCTTTTGGGAACTGCTGACACCTAATCAGGTGTTAGTTCCCTCCCTTCCCACCCCAACTCACACCCACCCCTAGTGAGCAGTCTTGCTTTATAGGGCACCTCCCCATTTAACAAAGCACAGAGACTTGGAACAGCACATTTTGAATATAATTCAAGGGATTTAACTGCTTTTTCACTGAAAGGACAGCTGGGAAACCGGTTGGTACTTTGGTAGATCTCTCTCTTTTGCTTTAACAGATACCTAAGCTCCACGAACAGAACAATGGCTGGGAAAAATTGTATCGCTAAAGCTGTTGCCCCCGTTACAACCTCTGTCTCTGTCCAGACAGAGGTCCCAATGCCAGATGAAGGACCGGTTCCATGTGCAGGGTGCCTGCATGCTGAAGCTCTGAGGAAACAAGTGGAGGAACTCAGAGAGGAGGTAGCGAGGCTGAGGAGCATTCAAGACAGTGAGAAGTACATTGATGAGATGCTTCTTGAAGCATCCAAGCTCTCTAGCAGAGGAGAAGATGGGTGCCAACAGAATGACGAAGGTTGGACACAAGTCACCAGGGCCTGCAGAATCACCCATCCAACTACTCCAGCCTTGAATTGGAGAACCACTATGCAGCCCTGGAAGAGGAGGAGGTGAAAGTATCCCTGGAAAGGGAAGACCCAGAGCTCAAGTACCCCAAAGCTGCAGAATCAGTGACCACAAGGAAGCAAAAGGTAGTGGTGGTTGGTGACTCTCTTCTGAGGGATACTGAGGCGTCCATCTGCCGACCAGATTTGATGTCCAGAGAGGTATGCTGTCTGCCTGGTGCCAAAATCCAAGATGTTATGGAGAGTTTGCCAAGACTGATCAAGCCCACTGACTATTACCCAATGTTGCTAATCCATGTCAGAACAAATGATACTGCCAGGTATCCCTCTGAGCGTATCAAAAGTGACTTCATGGCTCTGGGACAGAGGGTGAAGCAGTTAGGTGCACAGGTGGTGTTCTCTTCAATCCTCCCTGTTAAGGGTAAAGGCCAAGGCAGAGAGGCTCGCATCCTGGAGATGAATGCATGGCTGCTTGGATGGTGTCATCGAGAGTGTATTGTTCTCCTAGACCATGGGATGCAGTTCCAAGGGTTGCAGAGCAGAGGATGGCATCCATCTGTCGAAGAAAGGTCAACGCGTCTTCAGTAGTAGACTGGATAATCTACTGAAGAGAGCTTTAAACTAGATTCATTGGGGATGGGTGAAAAAAGCCCCCAGGTAAGTGATGCATTAAATACCTTTATGGAAATGGGTAACAGGGGTAACATATGGAAAGCAGTGTGTATAAATGCCCGTAGCATGGGGAATAAGATCCCTGATGTTGAAGCTTTGGTGGGAGTGGCCGACTTGGATTTAGTGGCAGTTACAGAAACATGGTTCACAGAAAACCATGACTGGGATGTAACTATACCTGGCTATACTTTATTCAGAAAGGACAGGGTAGGAAGAAGGGGAGGAGGAGTGGAACTATATGTAAAAAATACTATTAAAGCTTTGGAATTACAGAGCTTAAAAGGGAGAGAGGAGGCATTGTGGGTTAAACTAGAAAGAGGAAAAGAGAAATCTATTTGCATTAGCGTGATATACAGACCTCCCTCACAAGAGGAAAAGGTGGACAGAGACAACTGAAGACATACGCAGCATTTCTAGGAAAGGGGAAGTGCTACTGATAGGGGATTTCAATATGCCAGATGTTGATTGGCACATTCCTGCTGAAGTATCATCTAGAAGTAAAGAGATCCTGGATTCTCTACAGGGAGAACTATTCAAGCAATTGGTAACAGACCCCACACGTGAAGGGGCCATACTGGACTTGGTGCTTACCAATGGTGAAAGCGTTTCTAATGTTATAGTAGGAGATCATTTTGCATCCAGTGATCACCAGATGGTGTGGTTCAGTATTAGGACTAGGGCTGTTAGAATCCATTCAAAGGTGAGGGTCTTAGACTTTAGGAAGACTAACTTTGACAAGATGGGCCAATACCTCAGGGAGTCGTTAGCGGGATGGGAACAGCTGAAGGATGTATAAAAACAGTGGGAAAAACTGAAAGGAGATATTTTAAGGGCAACCAACCTTTTTGTTAAAATGGTAAATAAAGGTAAAAGGAAAAGGAGACCGCTATGACTTTCGAAAGAGGTAGCTGAAAAAGTGAAGAAAAAGAGGGAGGCCTTCATGAAATACAAGAGATCAAAGAGAGAGGAAGATAGGCATCTATATTTGGAAAAACGTAGAGAAGCTAGCAAAATAGTGAGGAAAGCAAAGATTCAAAAAGAGGAGGAAATAGCCAATGCAATAAAATGGGGGGATAAGACATTTTTCAGATATGTTAGTGAGAAGAGGAAGGGCAAAAGTGGTATTGTTAGACTCAAAGGTGAAGGGGAGGAATATGTAGAAGATGATGAGGATAAAGCGGAATTGCTTAACAAATACTTCCGCTCTGTGTTCACAGATGAAGAATCAGGAGCAGGACCTCAGAAAACACCCACAAACAGGAACAGAAGCGAGGGATATCTTGAACATTTTTCAGAAGACTGTGTTCATGAGAAACTAGCTCAACTTAAAGTAGACAAAGCGATGGGACCGAATGGGATACACCCTAGAATACCGAGGGAACTTGGGGACGTTCTAGCAGCTCCACTGACTGACCTTTTCAATGCCTTGTTGGAGTCCGGAGTGGTGCCAAAGGCTGGAGAGAGGCTCATGTAGTGCCTTTACACAAAAGCGGAAGTAAGGATGTAGTTGAAAACTACAGGCCGGTTAGTTTAACTTAGGTGGTGAGTAAATTATTGGAAATGCTGCTGAAAGAGAAAATAGTGAGGTTTCTGGAGTCCAGCAGATTACAGGATCCAAGGCAGCATGGATTCACCAGAGGCAGGACTTGTCAGACAAATCTGATTGATTTCTCTGACTGGGTGACCAGGGAGTTGGACTGAGGGAGAGCCCTAGATGTGGTGTATTTAGATTTCAGTAAAGCCTTTGACACTGTTCCTCACAGGCGACTTATAAACAAACTGAGCACCCTAGGGATGGACCCTAAAGTTACAGTTTGGGTTAGAAATTGGTTGGGTGTGAGGCGACAAAGAGTACAGGTAAATGGAGTTCACTCTGAGGAGAAGGATGTTACCAGTGGTATGCCCCAGGGATCGGTCCTTGGTCCGATTCTTTTTAACATCTTTGTTAGTGATATAACGGAAGGGCTGTCGGGTAAGGTTTGCTTTTTTGCGGATGATACCAAAATCTGCAATAGAGTAGACATCCAGGAAGGTGTAGGTAACATGAGGAGGAATCTAGCTAAGCTTGAAGAATAGTCTAGAATTTGACAGCTGGGATTTAATGTTAAAAAATGTAAGGTCATGCATTTGGGCTGCAGCAATTCAAAGGAGCAATATAGTATAGGGGGTGAAGTACTTTTGTCCACTAAAGAAGAGCGGGACCTGGGCGTGGTTGTGTCTGATGATCTTAAAGTAGCTAAACAGGTAGAAAAGGCAACGGCAAAAGCTAGAAGGATGCTTGGGTGCATACGGAGAGGAATGGCTAGCAGAAAAAAGGAGGTGATAGTGTCTCTGTATAAGTCTTTGGTGCAACCTCATTTGGAGTATTGTGTGCAATTCTGGAGATTGCACCTTCAAAAGGATGTGAACAGGATGGAGTCGGTGCAGAGGGTGGCTACTAAAATGGTAATTTATTTATTTAACATTTCTTTTATACCGCACTATTTTCCATCAGTGCGGTTGACAGAGAACAAAGTGACTCAATGACAGCGAAGGCAATCAGAGTTTACATAAAACAGGGGAAAACAACTTGGAGTGAACTGGGGGAAACTATGTACAATTTACATATGAACAATTTACATATGAAACTATGTACAATTTACAAGTTACCACGTTAATCTTTCCATTGTTCCTAGGGTTAGTGGTCTTCATTATAAAGCATATGAGGACAGACTTAAGGATCTTAATATGTACACCTTAGAGGAAAGGCGGGATAGAGGTGATATGATTGAGATGTTTAAATACCTCCGTGGCATAAATGTTCAGGGGGAGAGCCTCTTTCAATTGAAAGCAAGTTCTGCTACGAGGGGACATGGGATGAGGGTGAAGGGGGATAGATTCAGGAGTGATTTGCAGAAATATTTCTTTACGGAAAGCGTGGTGGATCCATGGAATAGTCTCCCAGTGGAAGTGGTAGAGATGAGGACAGTAACTGAATTCAAAAAAGTATGGAACAAACACAGAGGATCTCTAAAGGATAAAAAGGGACTGCTGTAGTTGTTGATATGGAAGGATAGACTAGACAGGCCATGTGGTCTTTTTCTGTCATCATATTTCTATGTTTCTAATGCCGCCTCCCTCCGGAGCTGCTTGGAGGGGCACTCCCAGCCATTATTACCGGCGTCGGGTCGAGGATTCTGCACACATGTCCCAGAGGTCTTAACCCCCGGGCCAGGGTCGGACCTCAACTTCAGCTTGGAGGAAGCCTTCGACGTTCGGGGAAGGTCCTCCAAGGACGACCCCAGGGCTCCGACCGAGGCCAAGAGCGAGACACAGAGCTGTCCGATGCCTGCGTCGAAGGCAGGGATTCCGCCTCCAATGCCGATCCCAATTCAGACTTATTAAACAGCTCCCCCTGCCGCCTTTAACTTTACTTATGGGTCTTTGCCAACATCAAAAGGTGGAGCGGGCAGAAAGACATGTCATGGTCTGCCCCAAGGCATTTAATGCAGGTGTTGTGATGGTCCATGTGGGAGATAGTGCGATTGCACTTACCACACTGCTTAAATCCGCTGGCCAAAGACATGGGAAAAACGAGCCCCGCAAGATTAAATTCAGACATCTCGACCAGCTAGGCCGCGAGCAAAAAACCCACAGGCCAAAAAGTAAAGAAAAAGAAGTACCCGAGTGAAAAACACGATGTTGAGGCGCTGGAGTTGGGCAGCGGGAGGTGATGCTAGGGAGATAAAGTTCCTAGATTAAATAAATGACTGTTTCTTGGAGCAGTTGGTTCATGAACTGACCAGAGGGGAAGCCATTTTGGAACTAGTCCTTAGTGGAACACCAGATGTGGTGCAAGAGATAACGGTGTTGGGGCCACTTGGCAATAGTGATCATAGCATGATCGCGTCTGATTTAATAAGTGGAGGAGGGATGGTAAGGAAATCCACAGTACTACCTTTTAACTTTCGAAAGGGAAACTATGATAAAATGAGGAAAATAGTTAAGAAAAAACTAAAAGGAGCAGTTGCAAAGGTTAAAGACTTACATCAAGCTTGGGTGTTGTTTAAAAATACTATCTTGGAAGCCCAGACCAGCTGTATTCCATGCTTTAAGAAAAGTGGAAGGAAGTCCAAAAAACTGCCAGCCTGGTTTAAAGGTGATATCAGAGAGGATGTTGTTGCCAAAAACGCATCTTTCAGGAAATGGAAAGAAGAGCCAAATGATGAAAGCTGGAAACAGCACAAGCACTGGCATGTTAAATGCAAGGCATTGATAAGGCAGGCAAAGAGAGAATTTTAGAAGAAGCTTGCTGCGGAAGCAAAAATGCATAATAGACTTTTTCAAGTACATTCGTAGCAAAAAACCTGTGAGAGAGTCAGTTGGACCATTAGATGATAGAGGGGTAAATGGGGCACTAAGAGGGGACAAAGCCATAGCAGAGAGATTGAATGAATTCTTTGCTTTGGTCTTTACTGAGGAAGATGTAGGGATGTTACCCATGACTGAAGTGGTATTTAAAGGGAATACTGCAGAAGAACTGAAGGAAATATCGATACATCGGGAAGATATATCACAACTATTTGATAAACTGAAGAGTAGCAAATGGTATACATACAAGGGTCTTGATGGTATACATACAAGGGTGTTGAAAGAACTGAAATATGAGATTGCAGACCTGCTATTCGCAATCTGTGAACTACCATTAAAATCATCTGTAATACCTGAAGATTGGAGGATGGCCAACGTAATGTCAATTTTTAAAAAGGGTTCCAGGGGTGATCCATGAAACTACAGACCGGTGAGACTGATGTCAGTACCGGGAGAAATGGTAGAAACCATCATAAAGAACAAAATTGCTGAACATGTAGATAGTCATGACTTAATGGGAGACAGCCAACATGGCTTTAGACAAGGAAGATCTTGTCTTACTAATCTGTTATGTTTTCTTGAAGGTGTGAATAAATAGGTAGACAAAGGTGATTTGGTTGATATAGTGTATCTGGACTTTCAGAAAGCCTTTGACAATGTCCCTCATCACTTCTGGCAAAACTAAAAAGTCATGGGATAGGAGGCAGTGTACTATTGTGGATCAGGAACTGGTTAAAAGATAGAAAGCAGAGGGTAGGGCTAAATGGCCAATTTTCCCAATGGAGAAAGGTGAATGGTGGAGTACCCCAGGTATCTGTACTGGGTCCGCTGTTTTAAGACAATCATAAATGACCAGGTTAGGGAATAACGAGTGAGGTTATCAAATTTGCAGATGAGACAATACTTTTTAAAGTTATTAAAACTCATGACAATTGTGGAAAATTGCAAGGGGATCTTGATAAATTGGAAGACTGGGTATCCAAATGGCGGATTAAATTTTATGTGGACAAGTGCAAAGTTATGCACCTAGGAAAGAACAACCCAAACTATGTTTACATGATGCAAGGTTCCACATTAGGAACCACCACCTAGGAAAAGGATTTAGGCATCAATGTGAATAACATGTTAAAACTCTCCGTCCAGTGTGCGGCGGCGGCAAAGAGAGCAAATAGAATGCTAGGTATCATAAGGAAAGGAATGGAAAATAAAACAAAGGATATTATAATGCCTCTGTATCGTTCCATGGTGCGACTGCACCTTGAATACTGTGTGCAATTCTGGTCGCCGTATCTTAAAAAGGATATTGCGTTTTTAGAAAACGTTCAGAGAAGAGCCACCAAAATGGTAAAGGGGATGGAAGGATACCCCTATGAAGAGAGGCTAAAAAGGTTAGGGCTTTTTAACCTGGAAAAGAGACGGCTGAGAGGAGATATGATAGAAGTCTATAAATTAATGAATGGAGTGGAACAGGTAAACGTAGATCGATTGTTTACGTCATCAGACTATAGAAAGACTAAGGGATATGCAATGAAGCTACAGGGTAAACTATTTAAGACTAATAAGAGAAAATATTTTTTCACTCAACATGTAATCAAACTCTGGAATTTCTGGATGTAGTAAAAGCTGTTAGTGTATCTGGGTTTAAAAAAAGGTTTGGACAAGTTCTTGGAGGATAGGTCCATAAACCATTATTAAGAGGGACCCAGGATATCAATGCTTGACCCAATACAAGCATTGTGGAACCTGTGCCTTTTGGGGAGACTGCTAGGTACTTATGACCTAGATTGGCCACTTTTGGAAACAGGATACTGGGCTTGATGGACCTTGGTCTGACACAGTATGGCATATCTTATGTTCTTATGAGAAAGACAAGAAAAATACAGAAAAATGGTGAAAAAAAAATCAACTCTATTCGGGGTACACAGACAATATGTCTGCAGGGCTCTGAGAAAAATGAATTGTATATGATGAAATTAGTATATTTTAGTTAAGTATTTGGTGCTATATTGTAGGAATGGATTTGTGTATTGTATTGTACCATTCCTGGTCACAAATAAAGAGATTTAAAAAAATGAATGGATAAGGTTCTTGACAGTGTGTTCAGAAAAGATGGGATGAATTTTGCTTGATGCTATAGAGAAAGCAACAACAGACTTTAGCTATCTGCTATATATGTGCAGAGAAAGAGAGAATGCAGAGTCTTACAGGTCACAGCTAAGTGGCCATAGGTTAGAATTTACTATGGAAATAACATGGATTACTACAGAGTTCACCAACTGACTGTAGTTGGAACCACTACTCACAAACTATAGGAGGCTGAATGTTTGCCTTGTTGACAGCATCTGCAATCAATTTTTACTGGCTGACATCGGGACTGTTGCTCCAGGGCTGTTCAGCCCTACCTTCTCTCCCCACAAAAGAGTGGCATCATCTTCCAGGGCCTACGCTACCCCATAAAGGAAAAGGCCGGTAGGCAGGCCAGCCACTGGCAAGCCACAAAGGGCCCTTTGAGCTCTTGGCTACTGCACAAAATTGTCTCTAATGAATATTTGATATATTTGCATTCTTGGTTTACAATATATGAATTAATTATATAAACTATGGTTTATATAGATAACACAGTGGTAGTTTATGCTATCAGCAGGCAGACCGCAAGAGCAGACAGGTTAATGAATCTGGTGAAAAAAACTAGTTCTTAGAAGCCTCAAGCTCAACACACATCATAGGGAAGCATGTGCTAGGTGTTATGAAAGAGACAGCTGATGCTCCGAGTTGAAAGAGAAGTTGAAGCCTGCATAAAAAGCTCCTGTGCCCTGCCCTTTTGAGGCTTTCCTAACCAGGGCTCCACACATCAAACAGTAAGTAAGGATTTGAGGGTTTCTTTGTTTGGGGTTTTTTTTTTTATTACATTGCTAGCTCTCTGACTGGGAGCTCTTAAAAGGGTTTTGTGTATATTTTTTAAAGCAAGGTTACTTTCATTTTTGCTGTTTTAGGGGAACTTTTACTTGAGCACAGTAGGTTGCTGAACTCTGTAACCTCCTCAGGTTCAGAAACTGCTAACACCTAATCAAGAGTTAGTGGGCCTGTTTCCTGAGTGCAGTTGAAGCCTGCATAAAACGCTCCTGTGCCCTGCCCTTTTGAGGCTTTCCTAACCAGGGCTCCACACATCAAACAGTAAGTAAGGATTTGAGGGTTTCTTTGTTTGGGGTTTTTTATTTTTATTACATTGCTAGCTCTCTGACTGGGAGCTCTTAAAAAGGGTTTTGTGTATATTTTTTAAAGCAAGGTTACTTTCATTTTTGCTGTTTTAGGGGAACTTTTACTTGAGCACAGTAGGTTGCTGAACTCTGTAACCTCCTCAGGTTCAGAAACTGCTAACACCTAATCAGGTGTTAGTTCCCTCCCTACCCACCCCGACTCCCACCCACCCCTAGTGAGCAGTCTTGCTTTATATGGCACCTCCCCCTTTAACAAATCACAGTGAATTGGACCAGCACATTTTGAATATAATTAAAGAGATTTAACTGTTTTTTCTCTGAAAGGACAGCTGTGAAACCGGCTGGTACTTGGTAGATCTCTCTCTTTTTCTTTAACAGATACCTAAGTTCCACAAACAGGACAATGGCTGGGAAAAATCGTATTGCTAAAGCTGTTGCCCCCGTTACAGCTTCTGCCTCGGTCCAGACAGAGGTCCTAATGCCAGTTGAGGAACCGGTTCCATGTGCAGGGTGCCTGCATGCTAAAGCTCTGAGGAAACAAGTGGAGGAACTCAGAAAGGAGGTGGCGAGGCTGAGGAGCATTCAAGACAGTGAGAAGTACATTGATGAGATGCTTCTTGCAGCAACCAGGCTCTCCAGCACAGGAGAAGATGGGTGCCAACAGAATGTCGATGGTTGGACAAAAGTCACCAGAGCCTGCAAAATCACCAATCCAACTTCTCCAGCCCTTGAATTGAAGAACCATTATGCAGCCCTGGAAGTGGAGGAGGTGAAAGCATCCCTGGAAAGGGAAGAACCAGAGTTCAAGTACCCCATAGTTGCGGAATCAGTGACCAGAAGGAAACGAAGGGTAGTGGTGGTTGGAGACTCTCTTCTGAGGGGTACTGAGGCGTCCATCTGCCGACCAGACTTGATGTCCAGAGAGGTATGCTGTCTGCCTGGTGCCAAGATCCAAGATGTTACGGAGAGTTTGCCGAGACTCATCAAGCCCACTGACTATTACCCAATGTTGCTAATCTATGTTGGAACAAATGATACTGCCAGGTATACCTCGGAACGTATCAAAAGTGACTTCATGGCTCTGGAACAGAGGGTGAAGCAGGTAGGTGCACAGGTGGTGTTCTCTTCAATCCTCCCTGTTGAGGGTAAAGGCCAAGGCAGAGAGGCTCGCATCCTGGAGATGAATGCATGGCTGCGTGGATGGTGTCTTCGAGAGCGTTTTGGTTTCCTAGACCATGGGATGCTGTTCCAAGGGTTGCAGAGCAGAGATGGCATCCATCTGTCCAAGAAAGGTCAACGCATCTTTGGTAGTAGACTGGCTAATCTACTGAAGAGGGCTTTAAACTAGATTTGTTGGGAATGGGTGAAGAAAGCCCCCAGGTAAGTGAAAGCCCCCAGGTAGGTGATACATTAAATACCTTTATGGAAATGGGTAACAGGGGTAACATATGGAAAGCAGTGTGTATTAATGCCCGTAGCATGGGAAATAAGATCCCTGAAGTTGAAGCTTTGGTGGGAGTGGCTGACTTGGATTTAGTGGCAGTTACAGAAACATGGTTCACAGAAAACCATGACTGGGATGTAACTACACCTGGCTATACTTTATTCAGAAAGGACAGGGTAGGAAGAAGGGGAGGAGGAGTGGCACTATATGTAAAAACTACTATTAAAGCTTTGGAATTACAGAGCTTAAAAGGAGAGAGGAGGCATTGTGGGTTAAACTAGAAAGAGGGAAAGAGAAATCTATTTGCATTGGTGTGATATACAGACCTCCCTCACAAGAGGAAGAGGTGGACAGAGAGTTAATTGAAGACATACGCAGCATTGCTAGGAAAGGGGAAGTGCTACTGCTAGGAGATTTCAATATGCCAGATGTTGATTGGCACATTCCTGCTGCAGTATCATCTAGAAGTAAGGAGATCCTGGATTCTCTACAGGGAGAACTATTCAGGCAATTGGTAACAGACCCCACACGTGAAGGGGCCATACTGGACTTGGTGCTTACCAATGGTGAAAGTGTTTCTGATGTTGTAGTGGGAGATCATTTTGCATCCAGTGATCACCAGATGGTGTGGTTCAGTATTAGGACTAGGGCTGTTAGAATCCATTCCAAGGTGAAGATCTTAGACTTTAGGAAGACTAACTTTGCGAAGATGGGCCAATACCTCAGGGAGTCGTTAGTGGGATGGGAATAGCTGGGGGATGTAGAAAAACAGTGGGCAAAACTGAAAGGGGGTATTTTAAAGGCAACCAACCTTTTTGTTAAAATGGTAAATAAAGGCAAAAGGAACAGGAGACCGCTATGGTTTTCGAAGGAAGTAGCTGAAAAAGTGAAGAAAAAGAGGGAGGCCTTCATGAAATACAAGAGATCACAGAGAGAGGAAGACAGGCATCTGTATTTGGAAAAACTTAGAGAAGCTAGCAAAGTAGTCAAGAAGGCAAAGATTCAAAAGGAGGAGAAAATAGCCAATGCAATAAAATGGGGGGATAAGACATTTTTCAGATATATTAGTGAGAAGAGGAAGGGCATAAGTGGTATTGTCAGACTCAAGGGTGCAGGGGGGGAATATGTAGAAGCTGATAAGGATAAAGCGGAATTGCTTAACAAATATTTTTGTTCTGTGTTCACAGATGAAGAACCAGGAGCAGGACCTCAGAAAACACCCACAAATAAGAAAAGAAGCGAGGGACATCTTGAACAATTTTCAGAAGACTGTGTTCGTGAGAAACTAGCTCAACTTAAAGTAGACAAAGCGATGGGACCGGATGGGATACACCCTAGAATACTGAGGGAACTTGGGGACGTTCTAGCAACTCCACTGACTGACCTTTTCAATGCCTCGTTGGAGTCGGGAGTGGTGCCAAAGGATTGGAGAGAGGCTCATGTGGTGCCTTTACACAAAAGCGGAAGTAAGGATGTGGTTGAAAACTACAGGCCGGTTAGTTTAACTTCGGTGGTGAGTAAATTATTGGAAACGCTGCTGAAAGAGAAAATAGTGAGGTTTCTGGAGTCCGGCGGATTACAGGATCCGAGGCAGCATGGATTCACCAGAGGCAGGTCTTGTCAGACAAATCTGATTGATTTCTTTGACTGGGTGACCAGGGAGTTGGACCGAGGGAGAGCTCTAGATGTGGTGTATTTAGATTTCAGTAAAGCCTTTGACACTGTTCCTCACAGGCGACTTATAAACAAACTGAGCACCCTAGGGATGGACCCTAAAGTTACTGCTTGGGTTAGAAATTGGTTGGGTGGGAGGCGACAAAGAGTACAAGTAAATGGAGCTCACTCTGAGGAGAAGGATGTTACCAGTGGTGTGCCCCAGGTCCGATTCTTTTTAACATCTTTGTTAGTGATATAGCGGAAGGGCTGTCGGGTAAGGTTTGCCTCTTTGCGGATGATACCAAAATCTGCAATAGAGTAGACACCCAGGAAGGTGTAGATAACATGAGGAGGGATCTAGCTAAGCTTGAAGAATGGTCTAGAATTTGGCAGCTGGGATTTAATGTTAAAAAATGTAAGGTCATGCATTTGGGCTGCAGCAATCCAAGGGAACAATACAGTATAGGAGGTGAAGTACATTTGTCCACTAAAGAAGAGCAGGACCTAGGCGTGGTTGTGTCTGATGATCTTAAAGTAGCTAAACAGGTAGAAAAGGCGACGGCAAAAGCTAGAAGGATGCTTGGGTGCATACGGAGAGGAATGGCTAGCAGAAAAAAGGAGGTTATAATGCCTCTGTATAAGTCTTTGGTGCGACCTCATTTGGAGTATGGTGTGCAATTCTGGAGACCGCACCTTCAAAAGGATGTGAACAGGATGGAGTCGGTGCAGAGGGTTGCTACTAAAATGATTAATGGGCTTCATTATAAAGCATATGAGGACAGACTTAAGGATCTTAATATGTACACCTTAGAGGAAAGGCGGGATAGAGGTGATATGATTGAGATGTTTAAATACCTCCGTGGCATAAATGTTCAGGGAGAGAGCCTCTTTCAATTGAAAGCAAGTTCTGCTACGAGGGGACATGGGATGAGGGTGAAGGGAGATAGATTCAGGAGTGATATGCGGAAATATTTCTTTACGGAAAGAGTAGTGGATCCGTGGAATAGTCTCCCAGTGGAGGTGGTAGAGATGAGGACAGTAACTGAATTCAAAAAAGCATGGGACCAACACAGAGGATCTCTAAAGGTAAAAAGTGGACTGTTGTAGTTGTTATGGAAGGACAGACTAGATGGGCCTTGTGGTCTTTTTCTGTCATCATGTTTCTATGTTTCTAAGTTGGTCAGGATGTAAGCTCACCTGTGGGATCTTTGATTCATGAGGCTCCGAAAAGACTAGCCACTAGTCCAAAAAGGTAGAGACACAAGCAAAATAATATGCAAACAGAAGAATTCATCACAAGGCTGAAGATTTGAGAACTGTCTAGAACACAGGTACAAATACATCAAGCAGAAACTGTTTTTTTTTTCAGAGGGGGGGGGGGCAGAAACACTAAAGTATTCCACATTAAAAAGATGATGAAAGACTGGAGGTGTCAGGATCCACCCAGTTAACTTCAGTTATACAAGCAGTTCTGGGTACACTGAAGGAGAGACTTATTTATGAGCAAGAAGTCACATTATTCAAAGCATCCTTCTTATAAATTCTCTGTGGGACATTTTGCATTAATGAAATAACAATGCTGGCTAAATGAGGGTGCGGAAGGCCAGTGCTGTAAGACTTGCAATGGGAACATGAGGGTCACAATTAGCATGAGAAGATCCAAAATGGACAAGAACAGGAAAAGAGCAGTTGGTCAGGCTAGTCAAAACTGAGGCGAGAAAGCTCTGCCTAATTCTTTTCCTTGAACCCTGCTTGATCAGTCCAGATGGGTGGGCTACACTCCCTTGCCAGCAGGTAGAGGCAGACTTGAGCATCTTTCACTGGTGCAATACCGAAAGAAATCACCAAAAAAGAAGAAACTATCACAAGGGTATAATGCACACAAACCGTGGCAGTCAAAACAACTCAAAAGAACTGAAAAAAAGGAAAGGCACAACTTTAAATATAAGAACTTATAAAAACATAAAAATCATATGTCACCATACATATAAGATCATACATAAGATTATAAATACATAGAAATTGCCTAAAATACCATATACATATATATATATATATATATACATATAAAAAACACATATACAGGAGACTTCCGGTGATGCGGTGAGCCCGAGCGGTCGCACGCCGCTCGAGCTCTGGGCCCCCTTGCTCCCCCGGCGCCGTGCAATGCTGGATCGGGGCTAGATTCGGGGCTCCCACGCACCCCCCGAGCAGCCTTACCCAGATCGCAGCCTGGAGGGATGATTCGGCGCTCCCCTCTCATCTACATCCGAGGATCGGTGGAGGCGGCCTGGAACCACGCGGCTCGCGCTGCAGGCGCCGCGCTGGGGTGAGTGCCACGTGGCGGGGTAGCTGGGCCAGCCGGCGAGTCTGGACGTCCTGCTCGGGATACGGCTGCGGCTCCACGGATGATGCTCATCCCCCCTCTTTTCTTCTGCCTCCAGCTTGTGCCCGGAGTGGCTGCCTGACACGAGAGGGACCAGGGGAGGCTGTGATCCCATACTAGGCCCGGCTGTGGGCTGCCTCTTGTTCTGCCTGCTTCCACCCCCACCCCAGGGGACCCGCACAGGACTGAGTGGATTTGACTCCAGCCCTCCTCTTACCTCCGTAGGAGACAGAGACCTGTGCCTTCTTCTGCCCGATGGGAGCCTTCTTGCGTCGAGGCATGCAGGACTGACCCTTGCCTCCCTGCCTCCTGCATCCTGGAACCTCTGACCGGTGCCCTGCTTTCACTAAAGAAGAGCCTGTGCCCTGCACCCGGCCTCCAGTACATGGGAGCCCGGGACTGAAGCTGTACTCCCCCCTGCGTGCAGGGGCCTGGGGCCGGTGTTCTTTCTTCAACATACTGCCCCACCTTTGGCACCTCGGGGCCCCAGATCCGTACTTGATCCAGGTGCAGCAGAGCCCGTGCCCAGGCCTTCTCTTAAGCGCTCGGCTGACCGGGATCCCTGCCTCTCATCTAGCGCCTCAGAGGCCTGAATCTACATTTTCTCTCCTGTGTACAAAGGCCTGAGCAGCCCAGGGGACGCCTGAGGCTCGGAGCTGGGGACTGTGCTGTGAACCAAGGAGGCCGACGACTGAGGCCCTCGTCGCCCGGCGTGTGGAGCGGGGACGGGTGAGTGACCTCCCCTCCCCCTGAGTGGACTATAGAAGTGGCCCTGGCGATGGTGGCAAAAGGAGGCCGCCGGGTGGAGAAGGAGAAGACCCCCTTGCCGCCTAAGGGGGGAGAGCAATCCTCGCCGCTGAAGGGGGAGGCTAAGACCACAGCAGGGATGGTGGATGAAATCTCCCTAGCCGTAGCGGGGGCGCTGTCGGCTCAGTTCGAGGACTTGCGGGGACGTATGGACCTTGTCCAGACCTCAGTGGAGGCCTTGGGCGGCCGACTACAGGAGGCGGAACACCGGATAGAGAAATCAGAGGAGCACGTGCTGGAGCTACAGCGGGAGATGGCTCGGGTGAAAAAACTACTCCAGGAGCAGGAAGCCAAACTAGATGACCTAGAAAACAGATCCCGCCGCAATAACTTGAGGTTTCTTGGGATCCCAGACACCGTCGAGGATCGGGACTTGCAATCCTACTTAGCAGATCTGGTGAAACAACTCCTGGCGACTGATCCAGAAGGTGCCTCGGTGCAGATAGAGAGGGCGCACCGGGTTGGACCTAGGAGGAATAACGACACCCGACCCAGGGTGACAATAGCACGGTTCCTGAGATTCCCACAGAAAGAAGCGGTTTTGCGTGCAGCGCGAAAGCAAGGGACCATTCAGAAGGACAATGCCCGGATACGTATTGTTCAGGATTACTCAGCAGCACTGGGGCAGCGGTGGAGAGATTATGGACCATTGTGCCAGACCCTGATAGATAATCATATTAAATTCATGGTGCATTACCCCGCCCGATTGGTCTTCACCCATGATGGGATTCGTTGGACTTTTGATTCCGCGGCAGCAGCAACGCCCTACGTGGAGGAGATACGCCGGAGGGCTGCAGTGGCAGCCGAGTCCTGAGGATCGGGGGAGAAGACTATGGCCCTGGTGCACAAGTTCAGAGCATTTTGCGTTGGACAGTAAAGTGTTGGTGATGGTAATTGGGGTGGGGGTGGAGGGTTGCTGGGGTTGTTTTGACTGTCTTTGAGTAGAGATGTTGATGGCTTCCTCTGGGTGTGGGGATGGGCGGGGAGAGGCCCGGGAGGTGACTGTGTCTTGGGGGGGGCCGGGGGGGGGGCGGCCTGTAGCGGACTCGGGGCGCTGGAGGAGTGGGGGGGTACCACACGCATCTAGGAATTCACGGAAGGGGAGAAGAGGATGGTTGTAGAATTAAGGAATCGAAGGGGGGTGGGGGGGGGGGAGGGGGAGGGAAAGGGAGGGAGAGGGAGTAGCTCAGGGGGGGGAGAGGGGAAGAGGGGGGATAGGGGTTGGGGGGGGGGAGATAAAATGCTGTATTCCTGGGGACCAGTTGAGGTAGGGACGGGCCAAGGACTGTCTTTGAGGGGCGGTGGGGGGGGACCCCAGGCTGGGGGGGGTGTCTTCCCTATATTCTGTATGGTACATAACAGATATTTTTGTGCCCAATTTCATAATGCATGCCACTTAAGATAATTTCCTGGAATGTTTGTGGCCTGGGTAGTCCGATCAAGCGGGCAAAAATTTTGCAGGCCCTGGCTAGGCAGGGAGCAGACATCGCTATGCTTCAGGAAACCCACCAGACTGCTGACTAACACCGTAAACTCTGCCGGGAGTGGGTGGGACAGGTCTGGGGGGCCCCAGCCCTTGGTAAGAAGGGCGGGGTAGTGCTGTTGATACATAAACGTGTAAGGATGGAGGTGGTGAAAGACCTCGTAGATCCGACGGGCAGATTTGTACTGGTGCAGGGAGTCCTGGAGGGGAGGCCGGTAGTTCTTGGTAGCGTGTACTGTCCCAATGTACTGGATTTGTCCCTGTATGCGCGCATTGCCTCCACACTTGAGACGTTGCCGGAACTACCCGTTATTTTGGGGGGGGACTTCAACAGGGTCATGGACGTTGACCTCGATACCTCTAACGCGGGGGAGCACAGAGAAAGAATGGCGACGGTTCGGGCAATGCGACGTTTCTGTTCTAGGCTGGGGCTAGTGGATCCCTGGCGATTATTACATCCGGTCGAGCGGGACTATACACACCAATCCCGGGCCCATGGCACAAGTGCACGTACAGACTACTTGTTGTTATCCGCAGGGCTGTTTGCCAAGGTGGGAGACGCCCGGATAGGGCCTCTGGAGATATTTGACCATGCATTTGTGTGGATGGAAGTCTTCTGGTCTGGGAGTACTTCACGGACCTTTCAATGGCGTTTTCCATTGGAATTATATAAAGACGCCCAATTTCGCTCGTTCATTCAGCGGCGGTGGCAGGAATTTGAAGCTGATCATAGGGGTCATCAGGATGACCCAGAATTGCTTTGGGAAACAGCGAAGGTCGTACTGAGGGGGGATATAATTGGGTTCCTTGCCAGAAAACGACGAATACGGGCCGAACGTATTATGGCTTTGGAGAGATTGGTGACGAAAATGCGACGCCGCTGGGCTCACAATCCCACTGCGGGCTTGAAAAAGCAGCTATGGGATTCTCAAATGGAATTAAACGAACTGTTGCACCAGAGAGCAAAGAAGTCAGTATTGTATTATCGCTATCAATTATACCGCTATGGGGACAAGCCGGGGAAGCTATTGGCTCGGTGCCTTCGCGGACCCCGGGGCTCAAAATTGGTGCCCGCCTTGCGAGATGATCTTGGGATCCTACAAAGGGAAAGCCCGGCGATAGCACGGGTTTTCCGCACCTTCTTTCAGACTCTCTACGCTGCGGAGGCAACTTCTCCCACGCGGATGGCGGATTATGTGAGGGGACTGGATTTGCCTCGTCTCTCCATAGAGCAAAGAGCTCAGTTAGATCAGCCAATTACGGTGGCTGAGTTACAAGGGGCTACTTCCAAGGCCAGCTGCTACAAATCCCCAGGATCCGATGGTCTAGGTGCCGAATTCTATAAGATACTCAATGCACAGATTTCCCCAACGCTGGCTGCCGTACATAATCGGAGAGCACAGCAGGGCTCATTTCGGTGGGGGGCTAACCATGCTCACATTGTTCTTATCCCCAAACCGGCAAAAGACCCTCTCTTTCTGCGGCCTCATATCGTCCGATTTCCTTGCTTAATTTTGACCTTAAATTAATGGCTAAGATCTTGGCGGACCGTTTGGCGGAGTTTTTGGGGCAGCTGGTCCATGAGTCCCAGGTCGGTTTTGTTAAGGGGCGATACGCGGTCCGTAACTTACGCAAGATTATCGCGTCTTTAGAATGGGTACAGCATAGACACCTGCCCTCTCTCTTGATTAGTTTCGACGCAGAAAAAGCCTTTGACAGGGTGGATTGGCAATACCTGAGATTTATCCTCCCTCAGTATGGTTTGGGGACGTCGTTCTGTAATATGGTCGAAAGCTTGTATGCCAATCCCACCGCTGCGATACTCTGTAACGGGGTCCTATCAGAGCCTTTCTCGCTGCAGAGGGGGACCCATCAGGGTTGCCCCCTCTCTCCTCTCCTCTTTGTTCTTTCTTTGGACCCTCTTCTACGCCGTGTGGCGGATCTGCGGGCAATCCGGGGAGTAGGTATTGGGACTCAGGTATTTAAGATCTCGGCCTTTGCCGATGACTTGTTGGTGCACTTGCTTTCCCCCGAGGACTCCCTACCCCTTCTTTTGAGGGAGTTCCACGCCTTCGGGCAGTTTGCGGGGTTTAGTATCAATAGGGATAAGTCTGAAGCCCTCGACGTCTCTGGACGACTTCGGGGCCGTTGGGTGGGCGACTTTCCCCTTCGATGGGCGGAGCACCAGTTCCTCTATCTGGGGATTGTACTGGCCTGTCACTCAGGTCATCTATATAGGGCTAATTTGCGACGAATGTTGACCAAGGTGAGGACCCAACTGCAGGCGTGGCTACCCCTCCCTCTGTCTCTTATGGGGAGAATTGCGGCGATCAAATTGGTCCTCCTGCCGCGGATCTTATATTGGCTACAGACCCTCCCTGTTTGGATCCTTCGTCGGGATGTCGGGCGCTTTGAGGCGGAATTTCGGGGCTTTCTATGGAAGGGGTCGAGAGCACGTATCTCTTATCGTAGACTACTGGGGAGGATCCGTGGGGGGGGATGGGGGCTCCCAGATCTTGGTGCTTATGCTTTGGCTTGTCAAGCCCGCCATCTGGGGGAATGGCTCAGAGATACCGATCATTATACCCCCCGGGCATTTGAGGCGGCCTACGTGGCACCCCACTCTTTACGGGCCCTTCTGCACCTGGAGGCAAGCAAGTGGCCTACGCATCTGGCGGACAGCGTGTTACTGGTCCCGGTTTATAAAACATGGCGGAAATTGAATGCCTATTGGGGCCGCCGGTGGCAGATGTCGAGCTGGTTGCCTATTCGGGGCAATGCCAATTTTACCCCAGGCACTGAAACCGCAGCGTTTCGTCTGTGGGGGGAGAGAGGAGTGCTAACTCTGGGCCATGTGGTGGACCTGGCGGGCAAACCTAAGCCCTTTCGCGTGCTATCCCGCGAATATGAATTGGGGCCCCTACATTTCTTTGCATATATGCAAGTGGCCCATTACGTGGCTTCCCTTCCCAGGTCGGAACTCTGTGGCGACCGCTCGGCCCAGATAATAGCGTTTTTTGGGTTTGGCGAAGTTGAACGGCCGTCTATTCGGACCTTTCATCTTCGGTTGGAACAGTTTCGACCACAACCAGACTATAGCGGTGTGGAAAGAGCCTGGGGGGTGGAACTGGGTCGGGAGATTCCCCGGGGCACTGTCTTGGTGGCCCTCCGGAGAGTAGCAAGCTTGGCAGATGGTGTTCGCTGGCGAGAGAAATTCAAATTAAGTGTTTAACTCGGGTTCACTTCTCTCCGCGGCGAGCCCTTCGCTGCCATTTGACAGCGGATGGCAGCTGTCCACGCTGTGCGGAGCCCCTGGCGACCTTGTATCATATGTGGTGGGGCTGCCGACGCATACGCCCCTACTGGCACAGAATCGCCCTATTTATGGCCGACCTCCTTGGACAACCTGTTCACTGGGATGCGGCCTTGATCGTCTTGGATCTCCTGGGTCTCACCTCTCCAAAGGGGAAATGGAGTCGTTGGCTGGTGCGGAAGGCATGTCTGGTGGGTAAGGGCCCGATCCTCCGGGGGTGGAGGGACAGCCACCCTCCCTCTTTTTGGGAGTGGCGGAACTCCTTCCATCAACTTATGCTCCTGGAATGTCGGGCTGCGCGAGGTCATGTGAAGCGATGGTCTGCTTTCTGGTTACTGTGGGAGCCCTACATCCAAAAGCTGAGCCCTCGGGCACGTAATGTAACCCTGCAATTAGGCTGTTGATAGCCCTGTTTGTATGTGGAGACCTACTGAGGCTCGGTAATGTTATATATATCCTGGTCCGGGTGGGTACTGCCTTAGGTGGGGGGGGGGGGGAAGGGTTTATTGGGGGGGAGGAGGGGTGGGGGGGGGGATGTAGGGGTATTATTCTCAAAAACTATGTAACCATCTATGTATCGCGCACCTTGGGGATAAGAGTCCACCCCAGGGAGCGATTGTATTATGTTCTGTATTTGCTGTTTTGTTTGATGGTTCAAAATAAAGTATTGAAAAAAAAAAACAAACACATATACATAAGACCATAAAATGCTGAGGAGGGATATGATAGAGATCTAGAAATTAATGAATGCAGTGGAACAGGTTAACGTAGATCAGTTGTTTATGCCATCAAAAAGTAGAAAGACTAAAGGACACACAATGAGCTACAATGCAACCCATTTAAGACTAATAAGAGAAAATATTGTTTTACTTAACACGTAATCAAAGTCTGGAATTCATTACCAAAGGACGTAGTACTGTAAAAGCTGTTAGCGTAGCTGGGTTTAAAAAAGGTTTGGACAAGTTCCTGGAGGAAAGGTCCATAAACCATTATTAAAGAGGACCTGGGAAATCCACTGCTTGCTCCGGGTCAAGGTCAAGCACTGTGGAACCTGTGTGCCTCTTTGGGAACCTGCCAGGTACTTGTGGCCTGGATTGGACACTGCTGGAAACAGGATACTGGGCTTGAGAGACCTTGGCCTGACCCAGTAAGGCATTTCTTATGTTTCGGCTATATGCCTATGTCAGGGGCTTACAAATTCCAAGGCAACTACAATGTGATCAAAAGATGTGATCAAAAGGGCTTTTGTTTTTGTTTTTTAAGATTTTCAATTTTTGAAGGTTTGTGTCATTTTGGGTAAGATCGAGGTTGTCAGCCTTATTGTCAGTCAGCCGCAATTCGCAGGAAAACCGGCTTAAAAGATAGCTTGCTGCCCATTCATCTATTCTGTTGCACTGCCACTGTTGGAAATGGATGATCCGGATAGGTTTTCTGGGATTCTCTGGTGTTTGACAGCGATTTTTTTAAAGTTTTCAGTCTTTTGTGGTTCTTTTAGGGCTGTCTCCCCTGCTTCACATGTTTTTGGCACTAGTTATGCTGGCTCCTCACTGTTGGTGTAGGAGCAGGAAGGGGGTCATGTTTTTTCATGGATGTAGAGTTGTTTGTGTCACTTTGGTGTTTTTTCCCTTGGTTTCCTGGTTTTCAGTGTATGCACCTTTTGAGCATGTTTTTTTCTCTGTATATGTTTGCTTTTGGGGAGCTGTTTTTGCATTTGTGCTTTTTTTTCTGGTGCCTTTTAAGTTTTTTGGTGATGAAAGACGACAAGCTGTTTCACCCCTGCTCTACCTGATTTTGAAGACTCTCTGCCCTTTGAATTACAAGAGGTGGATACCTGTAAGTATGGTCTAGCTCTACGGGCTCACTAAGGAGCGTTTTTAAGTCTGATTTTTGATAGGATGTTTTTTTTGTAGGCTGGGTTCATGTATTTTTTTTTTTTATTTTAGATCCTAGGACTCTATGGGCAATGGGCTAGCTCCATCCTGGAGACTGGGGTGTTCCCTTAAAAAGTAGGTATTTTTGTTGGTTTGACTGTTGATTTTATTCATTGTTTTTAGCATTTTGTGCCTCATGTGGATCCTCTTCGCCTTCCCTTCCCCCAGGTTGTCGCTCTTCTGTGGATGGTTTAATGAGTTTTATTGTTTTATCACCATCTTTTGATCACATTGTAGTTGCTTTGGAATTTGTAAGCTCCTGAAGCAGGCATATAGCCAAAACATGTTAGGCATTTTATGATCTAAGGTATATGTATGTTTTTTATGTACATATATGGTATTTTAGGCAATTTCTAGGTATTTATAATCTTATATTTATGGCAACATGATTTTTATGTTTTTATAAGTTTCTTATGTGTTTATTTATATTAAATATTTTAAAGTTGTGCCTGTCCCTCTTTCAGTTCTTTTGGGTTGTTTGGACTGCCACTGTTTGTGTGCAGCACTAAAAGAGGCCAGTAAGACACTTGCCAAGCAATAAGTAAGACTGAAAAACTCAGATTATACTCAAGAAAAATCAGCAAAAATAATAAGCAACCATTAGAACAATTGAAACATATATTTGGCTGTCTTAGCATAGTCTAAATCAATTAGGCTCTGTAACAAACAAACAAACAATGCTAAGGCAGGATTTTCCAACCCACAATAAAATCTTCCAGGACACCTCCTGGACTACTCTAGCATGATTCAAGGAAAGGAAATTATCAGGTACAATTAAAATTTCTCCTTCCTAAAGAGACACCAAGGCTGATTTGGCTCAGAAGGAAGCCTGAGACCTGGTGGCATGAGCTTTAACTCCTTCTGGTACCTGCTTCCTACACAAAAAGGTATGCTAATGGCCTGGCCTCTCTGATCCAGCAAAAAATGGAGGACTTGGCCATTCCCTATCCTTTCCTCAGACTACTGAAGAGAATAAAGAGTAGTTACTCGCCTGTAACAGGTGTTCTCCAGGAGCAGCAGGAATCAGTCCTCACATATGGGTGTCATCGACGCCGATGAAGCCCCAGCGGAGCATTTCCCCAGCTTTCTATTTATTTATTTATTATTTATTAACAATTCTTATATACCGCACTATTTACTATCAGCGCGGTTTACATTGAACAGAAACATCCGACAGCTTACATATGTCTGGTCATTACATTTAACAGGGAGTAGAAACTTGGAGAAACGGGTAACTATATACATCAGTGGTTCCATTGAATAGGGAAACATGGTCAACTATATACATAGATGGTACAACTATACAGGAAATTGCTTGTTATTTACATTGCGGGGTATGCCTGTTGCAAGGGTCTGCCTGTTTAACTACTACTACTGTTGTTGTGGTGCTCACTATTTGCTTGGGGATTATGCTCGGGGCTGTTAATGAGATATTTAAGGAAGAGGAAGTGTTTTAGTGCCTTTCTGAACTGGCTCAATTTGGGGATTGCTCTGATGTGTGCTGGTAAGGTGTTCCATAGAGTTGGGGCGCAGAGTCGGAAGGCTCTGTTAGCTGTTGCTCTGGTGCATCTTATGGTTTCCTTTGGGATAACTAGCATGTTCAACTCTGCGGTTCTTCGCGGCCTGTTTGGTGCAAGTGGTTGGATGAGGTCAGAAAGAGAGGATGAGGTGAGCCCCTTGGCAGCTTTTAAAGTTAGCAGTAAGGTCTTAAAACTGATCCTTGCTTGAATGGGGAGCCAGTGTAACTGTTTTAGGAGGGGTGTGATGTGGTCTCTCCTGGATGCTCCAAAGAGTACCCGCGCTGCACTGTTCATAGCCAGTTGCAGGGGGTTCAGGGTGGACCGGGGGAGTCCTTGTAGTATGGAGTTTGAAAAGTCAAAATGGGGAATTATAAGGGCTTGATAAATGGTGCGGAAATCATCCGGTTCGAGTAGCGTGCGTAGGTGTCTGAGGGATCTGATTTTGAAATAGATTGCCTTGACAGTATTGGCTATGTGGTTCTTCATGTCAAGGTTTTGATCCAACATTACCCCAAGGTAACGTATCGCAGGTTTCACTTGTAGTTCAGCATCCTTTATCTTGACACAGCTAGGTGGGGAAAAGTTTGTATTCCTCGAGACGAAAAGGACTTCCGTCTTTTTGTGTTGTATTTGCAGATTTTGTGACAGGAGCCACTCCGATATGGTGTCGAAGCAGTTAGTCAGTGGGGTGAGGTCTAGGCTATCCAATGATATTGGCATGTATAATAGCAAATCATCTGCATATATCATGTAACTGACATTGAAGGATCTGATGATGTTGCAGATGGGTTGGATGTATATATTAAACATCAGGGATGATAGGGAGGATCCTTGAGGCACACCTTGACTTTGTTGGAATGGTTCAGACGTAGCCCCGTCAGCTCGGACATGCTGCCATCTTCCGGACAGGTAAGATTTGCACCATTCTAGCGCTGTTCCGCAGATACCTTTTTCCCTTAGCCGGCAGATGAGGATTTCGTGGCATACAGAATCAAAAGCTGCTGCTATGTCTAAAAAAATGAGAGCGAAACCATGTCGTATGTTATCCATACCTGAGATAATATTGTTGAAAAGGGCTGTGAGAAGTGTTTCCACTCCATGTGACTCTCTGAATCCATGATGGGCTGGATCAAGTGGGGCTGAGGTGTCTATATGATCCTGTAGTTGCCTGTGCACTATTTTTTCAATGATCTTTGCAAGCATCGGTATGCTAGATATGGGCCTGTACGACTCTACTTTTTGAGGATCAAGTTTGGTGTTCTTTAAAAGAGGTCTTACAGAGGTCTGCTTGAGAGTAGGTGGGAAAGAGCCAGTGATAAAGGATTGGTTTAAGATTTTGACTATGATTGGAGATAGGTCACATCGCAGGTCCTTTATCCAGTGTGCAGGACAAGGATCTGTGTGCGCAGTGGTAGTATTTAGGGCTAGGATGGTATCTTCAATAATTTTCTTTGAAGGAGTGGAGAAGGATGTCAGTGATGCTGGGTAGTTTTGTTCATCAGGAGGGTCTGGTATTAAAATTCTATGAAAGCCTTTGGGAATGCAGGCATGCATGTGCGGTTCCCTTCCCGCCTAAAGGTGCCATCTTACCTCAGTCAAATGACATAGCTAAGAACAGCACACAAAAATGAAAAAATAAACTATGTACAACTGCAACTCCCAGGGGAGGAGGGAGGGTTGTGAGGACTGATTCCTGCTGCTCCTGGAGAACACCTGTTACAGGTGAGTAACTACTCTTTCTCCAGGACAAAGCAGGAAGTCAGTCCTCACATATGGGTGACTCCCTAGCTCTGGGTTACCGAGGAACCCAGGCTGAACAAGAGAACTCCCTCTAGTCCCAGCAGCAAAGAAAGGCTTTTCACGGACACAACCTCCACCGGTAGCCCAACAGAGGGCAGGAGGGCAGGAGTTGCCTAAACCTCAAAGAGATTCCGGAGTACTGCCTGGCCAAAAGCACTGTCCCTATGGGACTCCCTCTCCAGACAGTAATGGGCCGCAAAAGTCTGGCTTGAAGACCAAGTTGCAGCCCTGCAGATGTCTACCAAGGGCACAGAGCGGAGATGAGCCACTGAGGCAGCCATTGCCCTGACACGGTGGGCCGTGACCCGACCCTGCAAAGGAAGGTCAGCCGCCTTATAAGCCCAGGTGATACAGTCAGCCACCCAGATGGACAAGGTACGCTTGGACACAGCCAACCCCAAATTATTAGGGTCAAAAGATACGAAGAGCTGAGTAGCCCTTCTATCCCCCTGAGTACGGTCAAGGTAGAAGGATAAGGCCCTCCTACAGTCCAGGGTATGCAGGACTGCTTCAGCTTGGCTTGCATGAGGCCTAGGGAAGAATGTTGGAAGAACCACCTCTTGGTTAAGGTGGAAGGAGGAGACAACTTTCGGGAGGAACTTTGGATGAGTCCTAAGGACTACCCTGTTCCTATAGAAGCGAGTGTAAGGCCTATCACAGACCAGGGCCTGAAGCTCACTCACTCACTCGCCGAGCCGAGGTAAAGGCTACCAAGAACAGTGTCTTCCAGGACAGGAAGCATAGAGGGCAAGTAGCCATCGGCTCAAAGGGTGGGCGAGTCAGCTGCTGCAAGACCACATTCAACTCCCACTCAGGAGCAGGAGGACGGATTGGAGGCTTGAGCAGAAGCAAGCCTCTGAGAAAGCGGGACACCAAGGGGTGAACCATCAGAGAATGTCCTTCCATCAGTGAGTGGTGAGCTGCCAGAGCTGAGAGGTGGACCCAAACAGAATTGGAGTTAAGTCCTTGATTTGATAAGTGCAGTAAGTACTGAAGCACTACTGGCACAGTACAGGAGAAAGGATCCTCTGTACATAGCTGACACCACAGAGAAAACCTTTTCCATTTGAGAGCATAGGTTTTTCTAGTGGACTGTTTCCTAGAGGCTAGGACAACCTCAACTTCCTGAGGTAGGCCCCAGGGAGCCAAAACTATCCTTGCAGCCTCCAGGCCATCAAATTGAGAGCTTTGAGATTGGGGTGCAGAAGGGAACCCTGATCCTGAGAGAGAAGGTTGGGTTGCAACCCTAGAGTCATTGGGGGATCCACCGCCAGCTGAAGCAGAAGTGGAAACCAAGGCTGTCTCGGCCACCTGGGAGCCACCAGCAGGACCGAGGCCTTGTCCTGAAGGATCTTGAAGAGAGTTCAGGCCACCAAGGGCGTGGGAGGAAACGCATACAGGAGGCCCTGAGACCATGGAATCAGAAAAGCATCCGCTGCTATCCGCAGAGGATGTGGTTGCCTGGAGCAGAACTTTGGCAGTTGCTTGTTCAGGGGACTGGCAAACAGATCTATCCAAGGGAGACCCCATTTCAGGAAGATCTTCTGAACTACCAAGGGATGCAGCTGCCACTCGTGAGGCTGCAAAATTCTGCTCAAGCGGTCGGCCAGGTAGTTCTCCTGGCCTGGAAGGTACACAGCCCTGAGGAGCATGTTGTGCTTGAGGGCAAATGAACAAAGGTCCTGAGCCTCCCGACAAAGGAGCCTGGACCCAGTCCCGCCCTGTTTGTTCACATAAAACATGGCTACCTGGTTGTCTGTCTGAACCAGGACAGATTGATGTGCCAGGGTAGGAGAGAAAGCTTTGAGAGCTAGGCGAATAGCCCTGAGTTCCAGGAGACTGATCTGCTGTGCAGCATCCCAAGGAGACCACAGGCCCTGGGTGCACTTGTCTAGACAATGAGCTCCCCAGCCCTGCAGGGAGGCGTCTGTGGTCAGTACCACTGTGTACCCAGGAATCTGAAAGGGCACCCCTTTTAGAAGATTGGCTGGGTGCAGCCACCAGCTGAGGGAGTCCAGAAATGGTCTGGACACCCTTATTCTGTCTCTGAGGCTGCCTGTGGCTTGTGACCACTGAGTCCGAAGGCACCACTGTGCAGGCCTCATATGGAGCCTGGCATTGAGGGTCACATGTACTGTCGAAGCCATGTGGCCTAGAAGCTTCAGGCAGCGTCTGGCAGAGACCAGTGACCTGCTGAGAAACTGGCTTGCCAAGTTTATCAGTCTTTGGGCTCTGTCTACCGGCAAGAATGCCTTTGCCAGCTGAGAGTCCAACCTTGCCCCTATGAACTCCAAGTTCTGGGAGGGGAGCAAAGTGGACTTTGCGAAGTTTATTACAAATCCCAAGCTCTGAAGAAGAGCAATAGTTCTGAGAGTGGCCTGTCGGGCCTCCTGGCACGTCTGACCCCTGATGAGCCAGTCGTCCAGATAGGGAAAGACAAAGATGCCTTGATTTCTCAGGTGGGCCGCCACCACTGCCAGGCACTTGGTAAAGACCCTGGGAGGGGAGGTTAGGCCAAAAGGCAGTACTCTGTACTGATAATGGTTTCCTCCCACAATGAACCTGAGGTACGTTCTGTGGTCTGGATGAATGAGGATGTGAGTGTACGCATCCTTTAGATCTAAGGAGCATAGCCAATCTCCCTGCTGGAGGTAGGGCAGAAGCGTTCCAAGGGTAAGTATCTTGAACTTTTCTTTCTCCAGGAACTTGTTGAGGTTCCTGAGGTCCAGAATAGGTCGAAGGCCACCAGATCTTTTGGGTACTAGGAAATACCTGGAGTAGAACCCTTGACCTTGCAAGTGGGGAGGCACAGGCTCCACCGTCCTGTCCACCAACAGACCTTGGAGCTCCTGGAGGAGAAGATCTGTGTGCAGGGGAGGCCTTGGAGGCTCCCCTGGAAAGTATGGAGGAGGCAGTTGGAGAAAATGTAGTGCATAGCCCCTGTGGACTATGTTCAACATCCAACTGTCCCCAGTGATGTGGGGCCACTGGTGGGCAAAGAGGGCGAGGCGACCTCCTGTGCAGAGGTGGGAGAGCAGGGACTGAAAGGCTATGCTGGAGGAGTCAAAAAACCCCACCCTGCTGAGTGGGAGCAGGGGCCGGAGGCTTGGGGGTCCTCTGCCTATGGGGCCCATTACCCTGCCCCTTGGCTTGCTGACCCTGGGGGGCAGCCTGATACTGAGGGCACTGTTTGTAGGCAGTGCCCTTCCTCGGGTAAAAGGGCTTCTTACCCGAGGCCTTCTTCTTATGAGAAGGGGCAGAGGTCTTTCTAGACAACCTTGTCCATGTAAGGTGCTCAGTCTCGAGCTGTGCGGCCTTCTCGGCCATGGGCTTGCCAAAAAGGTTCTCACCTCGGCAAGGGACATCGACCAACTTGTCCTGAACCCATGGCTCGAGGTCCGATGACTGCAGCCATGCCTGGCGTCCAGCAGCGATGCCGGCTGCCGCAACTCGGGCCGAAGCCTCGAAGCCATTGTAGGCGGCGCGGGACATGAACTTCGAGCAGTCCCGAATCCCCGAGGACAAGGACTTGAATCTCTGCAAGGACTCCCCGGAGAGACCAGCGGAAAACCCGGCCAGCACCTTGGCCAGGTCTCGCAAGTACATGCCCATGTACAGCTGGTAAGACTGGACAAGGCAAGCAAGCATCGAGCCCTGGAAGCACTTTCTACCAACACCATCCAGGTTCCGGGCCTCCCTGCCAGGGGGCACCGCGGAGTGCATCTTCTGACTTTTCAGGCGATGCATGGCCAATTCCACCACCATGGAATGGTGTGGTAGCTGCGCTTTTTGAAAGCCAGAGCTCTTCCAGAGTCGATAAATTTAATCAACCCGCTTGCTTAGAACCGGCGCCGAGGCCGGTGCCTCCCACATACGGAAGAGGAGCCGTTCCAGCATCGGAGGAACCGGGACAGTAAAGGCCTCCTTCGGAGGAGTCGCACTGTAGAGCCTCGAGCTCTTCAGCTCGAGGCTCTTCCTCGGGGTCTGCCGGAATAGCCAACGTGGTGGCCATATCCCGGACAAACTCCGAGAACCGGGTGTCCTCCGGAGGGGATCTACTCCGGGGCTCAGACTGCGGTGAGTCCGAAGGGACGCACTGAGTCTTGAAAGTGTCGGGGGACTCCTCGTCCTCTGTCTCCCAAGCGGACTCGTCCGACGAGGAGTCAGGATCCGACCCCGCGGGGCCCTGGAGCACCCGCCCCGACGCCCTCGGTCCCGAACGGGAGGTCGAGGGAGACCGCGACCGAGGTCGACTTCGAGCCATGATGGACTCGAGTATCGGCTCGGTCTCCAGGGTCGACTTCAATGTCGATGTCCCGGTGGTCGGGGCAGATGCGCCAGACAGGCTGGCCATCAGTGCCCGCTGCTGCTTCATGAAGGCAGACAGTCTGCTCTCCAAGGCTGTCATCCTGAGACTCAGCTCGGGAGACGCAGCAGCCACCAACTTGGGCCTCGGCAGCGCCGGGCCCGACGTCGGCTCTCTGGGAGGAGAGTCCTCGAGGACCACAGGGCTTACGTGTCCAGCAGACTCTGGCTCCACGCGAGGAACTTTGGCAGGCTTCTCTTGTTCCACGGGCCCGGGGCGACGGTCGGGGGTCTTAGACCTGGCCCTCGAGGAGCCAGGGACCTCCTCCGATGATGCCCTCATGAGCCGCTTCTTCCTCTTGCATTCCCGGTCAGGGAACCCCCTGTCCGAGGAGCTTCGACGGCGCTCGGGATCCGAATCCTGAGATGTCGTGGCCTCAGACGAGGTCCGGGCCCGGCCGGAGGCTGAGTCCGAGAAAAGCCTTTCTTTCTGCTGCTGGCGACTTCGCAGTGCCTTGGAAGACATCTTCCCACATGGTCCACACGTCTTAGGGTCGTGATCAGGACCGAGGCACCGAAGGCATCAGTCGTGTGTGTCGGTGAGAGACATCAACTTCTTACACCGATCACACTTCTTGAAACCGTTGGAAGCCATCGGGGAAAAAAGAGTCCCCGCGAGGTCAAAGGACCGGCTTTCCAGGGAAAAATCAAAAAAGGGCGCGAACGCCAGCCACGAAGGGCAAAAACCGAAAAAGAAGAATCGGGCTCGATACCGGTGTACCGAACCCGGCGGGAGGGGAACCGGCGTCGAACCGGGAAGAAAAAATAGCGAGAATCGCCGAAAAATCAAACTTTTATCCGGGATGACAGGACGCACGTCCGGTGGGCTTCTTGGAAAAAGAGAGACTGAGGTAAGATGGCACCTTTAGGCGGGAAGGGAACCGCGCATGCGTGCCTGCATGCCCAAAGGCTTTCATAGAAAGCTGGGGAAATGCTCCGCTGGGGCTTCATCGGCGTCGATGACACCCATATGTGAGGACTGACTTCCTGCTTGGTCTTGGAGAAAAAGATGGTCCAACCACTGAAAAAAGTTGGTCTCTTCCAAGTAGCTGTGTAACACACTCCTTATGTCGAGGAGGTGCAAAAAGGGATCTGACCGGAAATCGTCATCCAAAAAAGAGGGCAGAATGACTGCCTTATTAAGGTGAAAGAGGAGATCACCTTCAGAAGGAAGGATGGTATTGTTCACAAGTTCACTAAAGCTGCTAAAATCAACAAAAACAGCTCATTGTGGAGCAAGGCCTGTAGCTCCAAGACCCATCTGGCAGAGGCAATCACCAGCAGAAACCCAACCTTTAGAGCCAAATTTTTAAGAGAAGCCTTGCGGATGGGCTTGAAAGGGGGACCTTTCAGTGTCTTCAAAATCAGTATAAGAACATAAGATATGCCATACTTGGTATTACTAAGGGTCCATCAAGCCCAGCATCCTGTTTTCAACCGTGGCCAATCCAGGTCATAAGTACCTGTCAGGTTCCCAAACGTTATACAGATTCCATGCTGCTTGACCCATGGGTAAGTAGTGGATTTCTCGGGTCCTCTTTAATGATTCATGGATCTTTCATCCAAGAACTCATCCAAACCTCTTTTAAATCCAACTACACTAATAGCTTTTACTGCATCCTCAGGTAACGCATCCTAGACTTTGATTACACACCAAGTGAAAAAATATTTGCAACTTCAGCACCCTCTCTTTTGTGAGGAAAACATGACCTTGAAGAGTGTGGAAATGCACCCCCAAATACTCCAACTCCTGGATTGAGGTTGCTCTTGTGGTAATTTATCAGCAGCCCCTGCAAATCCAGACACTAAACAACAAGGGTTGTATCTGCTCTTGATTTCTCAAGGAAGTCAGACAGGCTCAGCCAGTCATCCAGGTAAGGGTGAACCTGGATCATCTGCTTGCGTAGGAATGCCGCCACCACCAGCATCACTTTCAAGAAAGTGCAAGGAGCTGTGGCCAAGCCAAAGGATAGAGCCATGAACTAGAAATAAATATCACCACAGAATGCAGAAGCAGCAGAACCGCTGATGCTGTTCTCTGATGGAAATATGAAAGCAGGGTTCGGTCAGGTTCAGGGAGTTAAGGAACTCCCTATACGAACAGATGCAATAACTGGGCAGATCTCCATTTGAAAATGGGGAACCCTAAGCATGGCATTGACCGCATTCAGATCGAGGATGGGATGAAAGGATTCATCTTTCTTGGTCATCACAAAGTAGATGGAATACTTGGCTCTGACCTTGCTCTAAGGAAGGTATGGATATGGTAGCCTGCAACTGTAGGAGCATTGTGAAATTTGTCATTGCCACTCACTTGAGCAGGGAACTACAAAGATATTCTACAAAGGTGTCTCTGAGAGGCTCTGTAAATTCAAATGCATACCCCTGGACACAAGCTCTCTAGTAACCACTGGTCTGAAATGCTCTGGGTCCCTTCTGAGAGAATGTGCTGGAGCCACACCTCTACCGGCTATACCTCACAAGCGACCCACCTGAACTCATTGTGAACACTTTCTGGCAGCAGTAGAGACCAAAAAGGAATCCCAAGATAGCTGGGAGCAATGAACGTGTTGACCTTCCTGGGCTGAGATCCATAGGGGGCACCACAAGAAGGTTTTTTTAGATGCTAAGCGAACATCTTTAGACTGATCTTTCAGCAGCCTTCAATGCCATGCTTTGCCCAATTTTTCACCAATTTTTCAAGATCTCCAAATAGCAGCCTGCTTGAAAGGGGATCTCACTGAGACAACAGAGGCTACTGAGCAGTTGTGATGCCAGAACCACTGCTGAGCCACAACCACAACTGTCATATCTGGAGGACACCCTAATCAGATCATATAATATATTGGCCACAAACATAGTCCCCAATTCCAGTTTGAAGTCTCAGGGCTGTCCATCAGCTGCTGAATCCAAAGCAAAAGTGTCCTGGCTACAAGGCTGGCACAAAGGGCTGTATGGGATCCCAAGGCCAAGGCTGTGAAGGCACTCTTTAGTAGGGTCTCTACTCTCCTATCATAAACTTCGAAGCGCTGCACTGCCTTCCACCAAAATAGCTGTGTGCTTTGTCACAGTCATGACCAGGGCATCTACCCAAATAAGTCTAAAGAGTTGATCCAGCTTGCCCTGTGGCAGAGGATATAACCAAGCCAGGGCCTTTGAGGGCTAACTCTGTATTTTCCCATTGGGAGACTAGCTTCTCCAAGGACTCTGGCAACAGGAAGAATTCAGACAGGCATCGGATACCCTCCAAAATAGGTCCCCCCAAGAAGGCAAGGTGACTGTTCAAGTCTCATGGCCAGTGTATTATCTCTATCAGTACAAGGAGATCCTCACCCTTCATGAGGGGAATTAATGCTTCCTCCTCAGACTTGCCTTCAGATGCAAAGTTATCTTTTTTCTGCATCCTAATCAAACCCTCTAAGGCAGGGGTCTCCAACTCCAGTCCTGGAGGGCCGCAAACCAGTCAGGTTTTCAGGGTATCCCTAATGAATATGCATGAGATATATATGCATTAGAAATAGCCTGTCAAACTGACTGGTTTGTGGCCCTCCAGTGCTGGATTTGGGGACCCCCACCTTACACCTCTGTCATTTAAGATTGTGAGTGGGCAAGGTACAGATGTCCTCGACATCATCAAAAGAGTAGATAGAATGTGTCACATACCTCCTCGCTTCTCACCACCACCAAAATATTGTCTATTAGACAACTTTTTGGTGGTGGTGAGAAATGAGGAGGGATGTGACACATTCTATCTACCCTTTTGATGTCGGGGACATCTGTACCTTGCCCATTCACAATCATACATGATAGAGGTGTACGGCAGGGGTCCCCAAATCCAGCACTGGAGGGCCACAAACCAGTCAGTATGGCAGGCTATTTCTAATGCATATATATCTCATGCATATTCATTAGGGATACCCTGAAAACCTGACTGGTTTGCGGCCCTCCAGGACTGGAGTTGGAGACCCCTGCTCTAAGGGATAAGACTGGGTTCCCAGAAGAACACCAGGGCAAATGGGTGAGAGGAGGGGCATTTAGCTCCTGAAACAACCATAGAAGCACTACCCAAGGACAAAGATTCTCCACAGCAGGGAAGATCTGTCCCCGGACTCCTGCAAAGCCCCTAGCCAAGAAGGGCCCACCGAACCTTGCTAGCTAGAGGATAGGTCCTCTTCAGCCTTCCATGAAGCATCCCAGAAGTCCTCAGCGAGAACTGCTCACCCTGTGGTTGAAAGGGGCATAGAACAGAATTAGGCAGTGGCCCCAAATTGGCACTGGGGACTGTAACGCCAAGTGGGGGTCCTGATGATGCTGAAAAATCATGGGCCCTTACACCCCCCATCACACTGGGAGCAAGAGCTCACTGTGGAGATGACCATGCAAGTGCCACAATGGGCACAGCTGCGGGCATATGGCATACTTGCCTTTCTCCACACAGCAAAAAGAAAAAAGACCATGAAAGAAACCCGCAAAAAAGCCTACCCAAAGTCAGCGCAGGCTGCAAAAAGCTGCTTTCGCGACAAATGCACTTCATTGCAGTGAAAAGAGGATCCCAGATCAGACGTTTCTAAGCCTGTTAAGCATAAGCATCGGAATGTACCAAAATGTTGCCTGCCATCCACAGAGACTTCTTTCTGTCCATGGGTCGACAAGAGTTTTTGTCTCGATCGCTGCAGCCTTCCCCTCCTGCCTGAAGGGATCTGATCTCTGACAAGCAGACAGAAGGAGTCCACTGCAATGGCAGCCATTCCCTTCTCTTCTGCCCATGGGAGATGGGATCCCCATGGGCAGAACAGGAGGGGAAGGCCGCAGGGGGCTAGGGGCAGAATTATGGTGAAGTCAAGAAAGAGCTTGGTCCCCCCCAATTGGAGAGGCATCCCGTGGCCCCTGCTGTCAAGGAAAACCGTTCTGGGCTTCCCTCAGTGCCTACACAGGCTGAAGAAGTCCCACAGCTTAAAAAGGCCTGACTGATGATTTGTTTTGGGGTTTTTTTAACTGCTTTATGCAGCAAACAATCATATACAGCCTAATAGAATCCTATGGGCAGAAAAAGATTTAAATTTGGAAAAAAAAATCTTGAAATGATATTAGACAGCAAGAGAAAAGGGGGCCTTGGACCCAACTTACCAGCCCCCCATCCTCAGTGGCCCCGCAGGGTCCTCCTGCTACTCTTCAGCCCACCAAGAGCTAGTAATCCGCAGGAGCACTGGATCCTGGGTGGCTATCAGTTCAAGGAGTCAAGAGCATATCCTTCCTTCACAGGGTCCTCTCAGGCTCAGTCCTAGGCTACTGCACCGTGGCCCAGGAGAGCCAGGCCTATCTGCAGTACTGCACCAGTACACACACACCTTGCCACCTGCCGGAGGTCGACAATTACCTGCTTTTCAGTGGCCATACCTCCTGATAACATCAGTGGCTCCATTGTCTGACCTTTTCAATGTTTTCTTAAGAGTATGGCGTGGTCCTAGAGGGCTGGAGAAAGGCATGTGTGGTCACTTTACACAGAAGTGGAACTAAGGATGAGGTCGGTAGTCTGACCTCTGTGCTGAGTAAACTAATGGAAAAGCTGCTAAAACAGGATAGTGGGGTTTCTGGAATCCAATGGATTGCAGGATTCAAGGTAGCATGGTTTTACGAGAAGCAGGTCTTGTCAGACAAATCTTATTATTTTCTTTGACTGGCAGAGAAGAGAGTTGGACAGAGGGAGAGCTCTAGATGTGATGTACTTAGATTTCAGGCAACTTATAAACAAACTGAGCACCCTAGGGATGGACCCTAAAGTGACTGACTTGGTTAAAAACTGGTTGAGTGGGAAGCAATAAAGGGTATAGATGGCACTCACTCAGAAGAGAAGGATGTTAGCAGTGGTGTGTCACAAGGATGTCCTTGGTCTGATTCTTGTTAACATTTTTGTAAGTGATATTGCAGAAGGGCTATTGGGTAAGGTTTACCTCTTTGCGTATAAAGCGTAGTTACTCACCTGTAACAGGTGATCTCCGGGAACAGCAGGAATAAGTCTTCATATAAGGGTATCTTCGGCACCGACGGATCCTGCGCAGGAACGCTCCCCAGCATCCCAAAAAGAAAGCTTTTTGGAGCATCCACCACGCATGCGTGCTGCCTTCCTGCCCAACTACCTCTCTCACTTCAGTTGAGTTGAAAGCTGAGACCAAAGGAGAGAAGTAGAAGAAAAATAGAGAAAGACAACTCCTAGGGGAGGTGGGTGGGTTGTGAAGACTTATTCCTGCTGTTCCCGGATATCACCTGTTACAGGTGAGTAACTACGCTATCTCCAGGAACAAGCAGGAATAGTCTTCACATATGGGGACTCCCCAGCTAACAATGCCTAGGGATGACCCCAGCATGTTGCGGATCTAAGTAAGATGGGCCATGCTTCCTCCCAGGGACCTCAGGCATCCAAGAGTGGATGGTGGGAAGGAGTTGATCTAGGAATGGAAGAGATGCTGTAGAACAGCCTGACCGAACAAGGCATCCTGACGGGAGTCCTTGTCCAAACAATAGTGGGCAGTGAAAGTATGAACAGAAGCCCAAGTTGCTGCTTTGCAGATCTCATCAATAGCAACTGACCAAAGATTAGCTGTTGAGGCTGCCATGGCTCTAAGATTCTGAGCCGTGACATGGCCTTCAAGAGGGATTCCTTTACTCTGATAGGTAAGGAAATACAGTCTGCAATCCACTTAAAGAGAGTTCTTTTTGTGACTGGGAGTCCTAAATGACTACAGTCAAAAGCCAGAAAAAGCTGAGAAGACTTTCTAAATGGCTGAGTTCTGTGAAGATAAAAAGCCAGAGCTCATTTACAATCTAAGGTATGAAGATTTCTTTCCGCACTGGAGGCATGAGGCCTAGGAAAGAAGACTGGAAGATAAACCGATTGGTTTAAATGAAAAGGTGATACCACCTTTGGCATAAAATGAGGATGAGTCCTCAAGACTACTTTGTCATGATGAAACCTCGTATAAGACAGGTCAGCCACTAAAGCCTGCAGTTCACTAATGCGTCTTGCAGAAGTGATAGCAATTAGGAAAATGACTTTCCATGAAAGAAACTTTAGCTCTGAAGTAGCTAAAGGTTCAAAGGGTGGTGGCTTCATGAGTTGACCGAGAACAATATTAAGATACCATGCCACCGGAGGTGGTTTGATGGGAGGTTTTGCTAAGTAGACCTCTCATAAACCTTAAAACAAGAGGATGACAGGAAATTGGCTGTCCATCGAAGGGTTTATGAGATGCAGCAATAGCACTAAGATGGACTCTAACAGAATTGGTCTTAAGACCAGAAGCTGATAAGTGAAGGAGATAGTCCAGAAGGGACTCCACTGGTACCAAGAGCGGATTAAGTCCCCTCTGGGAACACAAGACTGAGAACCTCTTCAACTTAAAAGCGTAAGAACGCCTTGTGGAAGGTTTTCTGGAAGCTAGAAGAATATTCTTCACTTGTTGTGAAAGGCCTAGATCTTGAAATTCTATGCCTTGAGGAGCCAGGCCTTGAGATGAAGGGACTGAGGATTGGGGTACAGAAGGGATCCGTTATCCTGGGACAGAAGATCCGGAGCACTCCCCAACTCCAGAGGAGTGGCTCGAGAGAGACCTAAGAAAAGAGGATACCATGTTTGCCTTGGCCAACAGGGAGCTATGAGTATCATGCGACCTCTGTCTCTCTGGAGTTTGAATAGGGTTTTGGGGATTAGGGGAATTGGAGGGAAGGCATAGCGAAAATCCTGGCCCCAATGGAGCAGGAATGCATCCCTCGCCTGACAATTTCAAGCTGGAAGTCTGGAACAGAACCGGGGAAGTTTGGCATTCTGTGGACTTACAAAGAGGTCTATGTCTGGAGTTCCCCAGACTTGAAAAACTCGAGCAAGTTGATATGAGTGGAGAGACCACTCGTGTGGCAACAGGACTCGGCTGAGCCTGTCCGCCCAAGCGTTTTGAATGCCTGGAAGGTATACTGCCAACAAATGAATGTGATGCTCTCTGGCAAAGGCCCACAGTTGCAAAGCTTCGTTGCATAATTGCAGAGAGCCTGTTCCGCCTTGTTTGTTTAGGTAAAACATGGCCACCTGATTGTCGGTTTGCACCAGAACTGTTTTGTTTATGAGATGGAAGCAAAAGACTCAAATAGCATTGGAGATGGCCTTTAGTTCTAGGAGGTTTATTTGTAGAGAAGCCTCCTGTGGGGTCCAGAGACCCTGGGTAGACAGATTGCCCAAGTGGGCTCCCCAACCCAACTTGGAAGCATCTGTCGTTAGGATAGCCTGAGGTAGGGGTTGCTGAAAAGGAAAGCCTACTGTAAGGTTTTCCAGAGATTGCCACCAATGCAGAGACGCAATCAGGCGTGTGGTAACCCTGATCTTGTCTGACATGCATCCTGAGGCTTGGGACCATTGGGATGCTAAGGTCCACTGGGCCGCTCGCATGTGAAGGCGTGCATAAGGAATCACATGGACTGTAGATGCCATGTGTCCTAGAAACCGAAGCATCTGTCGAGCAGTGAGGAAGGTTTGTAGCACTGCTTGAGATGCTAGTTCGATGATGCGCAGACATCGAGACTGAGGCAGGAAAGCCTTTGACTGCTGTGTGTTCAAGCGAGCCCCTATAAACTCGAGGGATTGAGATGGAGTGAGCTGGGACTTTGGAAGGTTTATGACCTATCCCAAGTACTGCAAAATTTGCATTGCTCGGGAAAGAGCATGACTTGCCTCTAGAGTTGACGGTGCTCAAATGAGCCAATCGGCCAAGTAAGGGAAGACAAAAATCCCTAGAGCCCTCATAAATGTTGCTACTACTGCCATGCATTTTGTGAAGACTCTTGGAGCAGAAGCCAGTCCAAAAGGAAGGACTCTGTATTGAAAATGCCTTCCTTTGACTAGGAATCGAAGGAACTTTCTGTGATCTGCACGAATAAGGATATGCATGTAAGCATCCCTTAAATCTAGAGAACATAGCCAATCTTGCTCGTGGAGGTATGGAAGAAGTGTGCCGAGAGAGATCATCTTGAACCTTTCTCGGACTAGATATCTGTTCAGTTCCCTGAGGTCCAGGATTGGTCTTAGTCCCCCTGATTTTTTTGGAATGAGAAAAGAGAGGAAATAGAATCCTGTGCCTTGCTGGGACATTGGAACCTCTTCTATAACTCCTTGAGCCAGAAGAGTGGTGACCTCTTGCCACAACAGGTCTGAGACTGGTGGCTGAGATCTGAACTGCTTTATTAAGATGGAAGGGGGCAAGCTGAGGAAATGAAGCTTGTATCCCAGACTCACAATAGATAGAGTCCAATTTTCTGATGTGATTTGTTGCCATCTTTTGGCAAAATGGCAGATACGGCCTGGAATATTTAAAGATTCTGGGCTTAGAACAGGAAGAATGGCTAAGTTCTCTAGACAATAGTCAAAGACCCTGAGGAGGCTGAGCTTGCTGGGCCTTCTGAGGTTGTGCCTTTCTTTGTCTAGTTTGTTGTTTCCCCTTCTGGGGAACATGTGTTTGTTGGGTGGAAGATGGATAGAACTTCTTCTTCTTAGAGAAAAAAGGTTTTTTGAAAAACTTTTTCTTGGCGGGGTTAGCTGTAGATTTTGACAATCTGTCTAAAGTTGTATTATCAGTGTCAATTTCATTAGCCTTGAGCTGCCAATCCTTGCCAAAGAGATTTTCTCCTGTGCAAGGAATGTTTCCCAGCTTATCTTGCACCCATTCCTCTAAGTCTGAAGCCTGGAGCCAGGCAATACGATGTACTCCTATGGATATAGCAGAAGTTCTGCTAATACATTCAAAACAGTCAAAGGTAGCACGATTCAAAGAGTGTCTCTTAGCACTCTTAATCTGTCTCATGGCAGACTCTATCACCATAGAATGATGTGGTAACTGAGTCTTTTGAAAGCCTGGACAAGGTGGTACTCAATACATAGTGTCAAGACGTCTAGAATGTCAAAGGAGCTTCCCACATCCTTAACATTAGATCATGTAAGATCTGATGAATAGGAAGCATAGCTGCCTCCTTTGAAGCCAAGGATATTGAAGAATTCTCAATTCTTCTGCCCTAGGATCCTTTTCAGGTACTACTGTAATGGCAAGACCCTTTGTCATATCACGTACAAAATCATGAAAAGACATGTCCTCAGGAAGGGGCATTCTGCGTTGAGGAGAAAGAGTTGAATCCTGCAAAAGTTCAGTTCTGGTACCGGTGGAATCATCCGGAGTCATCGGAATCGGAAGACTCAAAAGGAGGAAGCATGGGGTTCTCCCGAAGCAGATGACGTCGGTACCGACACGAGTAGGTACCTGATCCCCCATGCTAGAGAGAGATTCCAAGTTCGGCATCAGGGGAAGCATGCCTGTTGAAACAGGTACCGAAGGCACTGGCACTGGTACCCGCATCGGTACCGGTGCCTGCGGAACCGTCTGCAGCGACCTTGGCGGTACCGAAGTAGCTAAAAGAGTCGCTAGACTGCATTCGATAGCGAGGAGTCTTTTGTCCACCGCTACTGCCAATGCTGGGGTGTCGGTACCGGTGGGAGCGGCCACAACCCCCGAGCATGGCACCAGTAGTTCCATCGAGGATGAGACCTCTGAAACATCCTGGAGCCCCGATAAAGCTTTGGAGCCCGAAGACTCCCGCCGGGGCTGTTTTGCCGGTAAATTATCCTCAAGGGCAACGTCAATGGCATCTCGATGTTTAGAGGGAGATCTACCCTTCGAGGACCGGTTAGTCTTAGAAGACTTGTGTTTAGTTACCGGAGATCCCTGGGAAGAAGTCGAAGCCCTGGAAGACATTGATGCTACAGACGCTGTGTCTGAAGCAAATAGGGCACTGAATTGATTTGCTCGATTTTGAAGACTTCTTTTAGTCAACTTCCTGCAGGAGAGACACTCTGCCGGGCAATGGTCAGGACCTAAACATTTAAGACACCAGTCATGTTTGTCGGTAATAGAAATAGTACCGCCACATTTTGAACATTTTTTAAAACCAGTGGCTGGTTTTTCCATGGTAAGGAAAAAGAGGGCCTAATGCCCAAAATGGTGCCAAGCACCAGAGCAGGGAAAAAACCCTGATAAAAGCACTAAAATTGAAAAGGTCTTAGAAGAAAAGAAAGAAAAGCACCGGTGGTACCGGTAGGCGTCGACGGAAGGCAGATGCAACCACAAAAAATATAAAAATAAAAGAAGATTTTCTGCGGTGACAGAAGACACGTCCTGTCGGCACCGCGGAAAACAAAGAACTGAAGTGAGAGAGGTAGTTGGGCGGGAAGGCAGCACGCATGTGTGGTGGATGCTCCCAAAAGCTTTTTTTTTTGGGACGCTGGGGAGCATTCCCACGCAGGCTCCGTCGGTGCCGACGGTACCCATATGTGAAGACTACATTCCTGCTTGTTCCTGGAGATTACCAAAATCTGCAGTTGAGTAGACACCCAGGAAGGTGTAGATAACATTTATTTATTTAACAGTTTTTCTATACCGTTTTATCCTATGGTCAAAGTGGCTTATATGAAACAGAACGTTATATATTTAAAAGGGAATTAAAACTTGGAGAAAACTTAGTGTAAGGGGGGAGTAGGAATTGAAGTGTAGGAGGAAAGGGAAGGGGGTTAATAAGAGTTAGGGGGTGGGACAAGGGAAACAGGGCAGAGGTAGGTGTGCAATGATATTACATTGTGTCTTCGGTGAAGCATGCTGTAAAGAGATGAGTCTTTAGGGCCTTTCTGAATGATAGTATGTCCTTTGCTGTCCGGAGTTTGTACGGGATTGAGAAGAGATCTAGCAAAGCTTGAAGAATGGTCGATAATTTGGCAGCTGAGATTTAATGATAAAAAATGCAGGGTCATGCCTTTGGGTTGCAAAAATCGAAGGGAGCAGTACAGTATAGGAAGTGAAGTGCTTCTGTCCACGAAAGAAGAGCGGGAACTAGAGGTGATTGTTTCTGATGATCTTAAGGTGGCTAAACAGGTAGATAAAGTGATGGCAAAAGCCAGAAAGATGCTTGGGTGCATAGAAAGAGGAATGGCCAGCAGGAAGAAGGAGGTGATAGTGCTTCTGTGTAAGTCTTCAGTGAGACCTAATTTAGAATACTGTGTGTAGTTCTGGAGACCACACCTTCAAAAGGATATAAACAGAATGAGGTTGGTGCAGAGGATGGCTACCAAAATGATCAGCGGTCTTCACCATAAGGCATATGCAGACAGATTTAAAGATCTTAATATATATACTTATACTTTGAAAGAAAGGTGGGAGAGGGGAGATATGATAGAGACAATTGAAAGAAAGCTCTGTAACAAGGGGGCATAAGATGAAGGTGAGAGAAGACAGGAGTAATTTGCGAAAGGATGGGTGGCTATTTTATGAGACGCGGTTTGGTATTGTAGGTGGGATAATTAGGGTACAAGGACCAGGACTTGACCCCTCCTGATGGCAAGACCTCACCAGCAAGAAAAGGGAGGGGGAGAAAAGGTGCATGTTGAGGACCCAGGTGCTACCAAAAATGCACATGGGCAGAACTTGAACAGAAAAGGGGATCCAGGTACTGTAAACAGGGCATCTGGACTCAGAGACCCTAAGAAGCATACAGCAATCATAACTAGGATGAATGAGCCCAGGACAACATTTGGGTTAACCCCCAAGGCCAGCAGAATGGGCACCCGAGGGGCGGGGTGGGGGGGAAGTCCAACCAACTAGAACAGGACAACCATATAGAGTGGCAGGAGCCACAAGAACGCCATACATCCTTTCTACCATGGAGCAGGTGGAAGGCAGAGAATCAAGCCCCACACAAAGGCAAAATACTGGATCAAAAAGCCATGACTCGAGCTGCTTTAAGAAGCTTGCCGTAGAGGAGGGGGTGTCCAAGATGGCTGCGTGAGAAGAGAGCTCTGTTTTCCTCTTGTGATGCCCAAAAGCAAAGGGAAGCCTCGGGCTTACCTTGCTGAGCCCCAGCCGGCCAGTTCAGGCCTTATGGACAGTTTTAGCACAGTCACCGAAGCTGAGTGTCGTGAGATTTGTGCGGACTTTGCAGGGGAGTTGCTGGAGGATTCTGCTTCCCTGCCTGCCATGAGGTTTCTCTCTCTCACGAGACATGGCGCCCTCCACCGCTTCCTGCTCCTGTAACCCCGAGCCCGCTGGTTGGTGCGAGTATGGAATCGGATGGCAGCTCCCCAGTCACGCTATTGCAAGGAGCTGGGGCGGAAGGAGGTGAAGCAGCTACCCTGTTGCCTTCTGGGACTCTTGGAGGAGGGAGTTGGAAGGTGTGCCTGCCCCGGTTAGAGGGGAGTGTGTAGGGGAAGTCTTGTCAGATGACTCCTCTAAATTGCCTGCTCCTTTTGTGCTGGTGTGCCCCAAAACTATTACCTTGGATAACATCTGGGATGCAATTTTGACTCTATCGGAGGCTTTAATTCAACACAAAGCTGGACTTGTCTCAGGTAAACACTGTTTCTCAGAAGTTGGATTCTTATATAACCATAACTGATTCGGTTAGAAAGAAGGTAGAAGAACATGAGACAATCCTTGAATTCTGTTGGTGACAATACAGATCTGATTAAGAGTAGTTACTCACCTGTAACAGGTGATCTCCAGGAGCAGCAGGAATCAGTCCTCACATATGGATGACGTCGGCGACGAAAGCCTTTGGGAATGCAGCGCGCATGCGCGGTCCCCTTCCCGCCCAAGAGTGCCATCTTACTCAGTTTGATGACATAGCTAAAAGACAGCAAAAATAACAAAATAAATCATATGACTGCAACTCCAAGGGGAGGAGGGAGGGTTGTGAGGACTGATTCCTGCTGCTCCTGGAGAACACCTGTTACAGGTGAGAAACTACTCTTTCTCCAGGACCAAGCAGGAAGTCAGTCCTCACATATGGGTGACTCCCTAGCTCTGGGCTATCAGGAACCCAGGCTGAACAAGAGAACTCCCTCTAGTCACAGCATCAAAGAAAGGCTTTTGAAGGACACAACTTCCACCGGTAGCCCAACAGAGGGCAGGAGTTGCCTAAACCTCAAAGAGATTCCAGAGTACTGCTTGGCCAAAAGCACTTCCCTACGGGAAGTCAGTCCTCAAATATGGGACTCCCCAGCTTAAGGCTACCGGGGACCCAAGCTGAAAAAATGAGCTCCCTCTAGAGCCTCAGCATGCAAGAACAGAATCTTCTCTGATAACGCCCCCGAATGGTAGCCCAACACCAGGGCTGGAGGGTAGGAGTTGCCTAAACCTCAAAGAGTTTATGGAGTACCGCTTGCCCGAAAGCACTGTCCCTGCAGGACTCCCTCTCAAGGCAGTAGTGGGCCGCAAAAGTCTGGCTTGAAGACCAAGTAGCGGCCCGGCAGATGTCTGCCAATGGAACAGAGCGGAGATGAGCCACTGACGCAGCCTTCGCCCTGACACGGTGAGCCGTAACTCGACCCTCCAACGAAAGGCGGCTGCCCTGTAAGCCCAGGCGATACAGTCGGCTACCCATATGGACAAAGTACGCTTGGAGACAGCCAACCCCAACTTACTGGGGTCAAAAAAGACAAAGAACTGAACAGCCCTCCGGTGCTCCCGCGTACGGTCAAGATAGAAGGACAACGCCCTCCTACAGTCCAGGGTATGCAGGACCATCTCAGCCCGGCTGGCATGCGGCCTGGGAAAGAAAGTTGGAAGAACCATCTCCTGATTGAGGTGGAAGGAGGAGACAACCTTTGGCAGGAACTTAGGGTGAGTCCGTAAGACTACTCTGTTCCTATAGAACCTAGTATAAGGAGCATCTGATACTAGGGCCTGAAGCTCACTCACTCACCTTGCTGAGGTCAAGGCTACCAGAAACAACGTTTTCCAGGAGAGAAAACGCAGAGGACAAGTAGCCATAGGTTCAAATGGTGGGCAAGTAAGCCGTTGCAAGACCACATTTAAATCCCTTTTAGGGGCAGATGGACGCACTGGAGGCTTAAGCAAAAGCAGGCCTCTGAGGAAACGCGCCACCAAAGGATGGCTTGAGAGAGACTGACCCTCCACTGCGGAGTGGTGTGCTGAAAGAGAACTAAGATGAACCCTCACAGAATTGGACTTAAGGCCTAGGTTGGAAAGGTGAAGCAAATATTGCAGCACCACTGGTATCAGGCATGAGAAAGGATTCTCGTTGTGCTGACTACAACAGGTAGAGAATCTGCGCCACTTAAGGGCATAAGACCTTCGGGTGAACTGCCTCCTAGAGGCCAAGACCATGTCCTCCACTTCTCTAGGCAGTAGCAAGGGCGCTAGAACTACCCTTTCAGCAGCCAGGCCACCAAATTGAGGGACTGGAGATTGGAGTGTAAGAGAGATCCCTGCTCCTGAGACAGGAGATTGGGTTGCATCCCCAGAGGATGAGGAGTGTCCACCGCTAGTTGCAAAAGAAGTGGGAACCAGGGTTGCCTTGGCCACCTGGGGGCCACCAGGATCACTGAGGCCTTGTCCCGGATCACTTTAAACAGTGTCTTGGACACTAGAGGCGTAGGAGGAAACGCATATAGAAGGCCTGTAGACCATGGAATGAGAAACGCATCCGCTGCTACTCTGAGAGGATGCGGTTCTCTAGAGCAGAACCTGGGAAGTTGACAGTTCAGGGGACTGGCAAAGAGATCTATGGTTGGAAGACCCCATCTCAGGAACACCTGTTGAACCACTAAAGGATTCAACTGCCATTTCGTGCGGCTACAGGATCCTGCTCAATATGTCCGCCATTTAATTCTCCTGACCTGGGAGATAGACCGCTTTGAGAAGTATACCGTGATCGACTGACCAGGAGCAAAGTTTCTGCGCTTCCTGACAGAGGAGGCGGGACCCTGTGCCCCCTTGTTTGTTCACATAGAACATAGCAACTTGATTGTCCGTCTGAACCAAGACAGACTGGTGAGAGATGAGATGTGAGAAAGTTCTCAGGGCTAAGCGGATAGCTCTCAGTTCTAAGAGATTGATCTGCTGTGCGGCCTCCCAAGGAGACCACAGGCCATGAGTACATGCTCCTTGGCAGTGTGCACCTCAACCTTGAAGAAAAGCATCGGTTGTCAGCACTTGAGAGTGTGGAGGTGTCTGAAAAAACACCCAGTGCACTAGATTCGGAAAATGAAGCCACCACTGCAGAGAAGACTCAAGTAGTTTGGACAACCTCACTCTGTCCGTGAGGCTTCCTGTGGCTTGATGCCACTGAGTTCTGAAACTCCATTGAGCTGGCCTCATGTGTAGATGGGCATTCGGAGTTACATGGACCGTGGAAGTCATGTGGCCTAAGAGCCTCCGGAATTGTCTGGCGGAGACCAGAGAATTCCTGTGGAACTGCCTGGCTAGATCCACCAATCTATGGGCCCCGTCCACAGGTAAAAAGGCCTTTGCCTGAAGGGTGTCCAGTCTTGCTCCTATGAACTCCATGTTCTGTGAGGGGTGCAAAGTGGACTTTGTGCGAAGTTTATAACAAACCCCAGGTGCTGAAGCAGAGCGACAATGCGAAGGGTGGCTTAATTGGCCTCCTGTGGGGATTGACCCCTGATGAGCCAGTTGTCCAAGTATGGAAAGACAAAGAGGCCTTGAACCCTTAGGTAGGACGCCACCACCGCCAGGCACTTGGTGAATACCCTGGGGGCAGAGGTTAGGCCAAAAGGCAGTACTCTGTACTGATAGTGGTTTCCTCCCACTACAAATCTGAGATATTCTAGTGGGAGGAACATGTATTGAGAACATGGCCATTAATCACAAAAAGACCGAAGTGATGTTCATTTCCAAAAAAACAGATTTCAACCCACCACCTACAGTCACCATGAACAATAACGTCTACGCCACAAAGAGCGAGCTAAAATACCTGGGCGTGACACTGGATTGCAACCTAAAGATGGAAAAGCATCTCCGAATTACCAATCGAGCCATTTTCCACAAAATAAAAGTCTTGCACCCACTACGTAGCATCATAGAGCACTCAGATTTTAGGACCGTTGCACAAGCCCTCATCATTCCTCACCTGGACTACTGCAACACCATACTACAAGGGTTGCCTAAAAAAACCCTCAACATCCTCCAAATGGCGCAAAATGTGGCAGCTAGATTAATCATGAGGAAAGGCCTGAAGGAGCATATCACACCAATTCTAATGGACCTACATTGGCTCCCCATCACTGCACGCATACAATACAAAATCCTAATCACCACATTCAAGCTCATTCATAATATAGCACCCTCGTTTCTCAACGCCCTTATCACATCGCAGCCAAATAACAGAAGCAGAAGAACCACATACCTCAATACCCTCATTGTTCCGGCTAGCCTGAGAGCTGTCTCTGCAACCACCAGCAACCGAGCATTCTCATTCATAGCGCCACTGCTATGGAACCAACTACCATGCGAACTGAGAGCAATCAGTGACCTGTTGGTATTCAGAAAAAAGCTAAAGATGCATCTTTTCCAGACACACTTCAATCCCACATAAACTCTTTCACCATGCACAAGGAAAGAGCACTACACGTCAAACACCTATAGATTCTGACAACCTGTAAATATGTACATACATGTGTAATCAATGTCTTGTAATCAAGTGTAAACCTGTAATCTGAATGTTTGTGTCCTGTACTGAATCATTATGTATTTTTTAATCCATGGCCTGTACAACCATACTGTTATGTATAGCAAACCGCTGCTGATCGCTGGAAGTAGCGGGATATAAGTGTACACTAAATAAATAAAATAAATAAATTGTCTGTGGTCTGGATGGATGAGGATGTGCGTATAAGCATCCTTTAGGTCTAAGGAGCATAACCAATCTCCCTGCTGGAGGTAGGGCAGCAGGATTCCAAGGGTAAGCATCTTGAACTTTTCCCTCTCCAGGAACTTGTTGAGATTTAGCAAGTCTAGGATGGGCCAGAGGCCTCCTGTTGGTTTTGGTACCAGAAAGTACCTGGAATAGAAGCCGTGACCTCTCAGGTGGTGGGGCACCGGTTCCACTGCCTGTTCCTTTACAAGACTTGCTAACTCCTGCAGGAGTAAGTCCCTGTGCAGAGGAAGTCTTGGAGGCTCCCCTGGAAAATAGGAGGGGGGTACCTGGTGGAAGTGGAGGAGATAGCCCCTCTGGACTATACTTAGTACCCAGGTATCCCTTGTTATGGCTGACCACCTGGGGGCGTTCAGGGCCAGTCGGCCTCCTGTGCTGATGTGGGCCAGCTGAGGAGGAAAGGCTATGCCACTGGAGTCAAAACCCCGCTCCCTGCTGTGCAGGAGCCTGAGCTGGTGGCTTGGAGGCTTTCTACCTACGGGGCCCATGTCCCTGCCCCTTGGCCTGCTGACCCTGTTAGGGAGCTGCAGAGGCCTGAAAATGAGGGTACTGTTTATAGGCAGATGACTTCCTCGGGTAAAAGGTCTTTTTTCCAGAGCCCTTCTTCTTCTGAGAAGCGGCAGAGGTTTTTTTGGACAGCCTTGTCCGGGTAAGAGTCTCAGTCTCGAGTTCGGCAGCCTTGTCAGCCATGGGCTTGCCAAAGAGGTTTTCACCTCGGCAGGGGACATCGACCAACTTGTCCTGCACCCATGGCTCAAGGTCCGATGACTGTAGCCAGGCCTGACGGCATGCACCGATGCCGGACGCGGCTACCCGGGCCGAAGCCTCGCAGCCATCATAGGCTGCTCGAGAGAAACTTTGAGCACTCACGAATACCCGATGACAGAGCATTGAACCTCTGCAAAGGTTCCTCGGAGAGACCAGCAGAGAACCCGGCAATCTCCTTTGCCAGGTCTCAAAGGTACATGCCCACACAACTGGTAGGTCTGGACACGGCAAGCAAGCATAGAGCCCTGGAAGCACTTCTTACCGAGGACATCCAGGTTCTGGGCCTCCCGGCCGGGAGGCACCGAGGAGTGCATCTTCTGACTCTTCAGACGATGCATGGCTGATTCCACAACCATGGAGTGGTGCGGTAATTGTGCCTTTTGGAACCCGGGGCTCTTGCGGACTCAATAGATGGAATCGACCCTCTTGCTCAGAACCGGCGTCGAGGCCGGCGCCTCCCACATGCGGAAGAGCAGCAGCTCCAGCATCGGAGGAATCGGTACAGTAAAGGCCTCCTTTGGGGGAGAGTCATACTGCAGGGCCTCGAGCTCCTTGGCTCGAGGCTCCTCCTCGGGATCCGCAGGGAAGGCCAAGGCCTTGGCCATATCCCGCACGAAGTCTGAGAACCGTGTATCCTCCGGTGGGGACCTTCTCCGAGGCTCGGACTCCGGTGAGTCCGATGGGACACACCGAGTCCAAAAGGTGTCGGGCGAGTCCTCATCCTCCGTTTCCCAGTCGGACTCCTCAGAAGAGGAATCAAGCGGCTCCGGTCGGGCAGGCACCGATGCCATCCACTGCGACGCTGAGGGTACCGGCGTCAATGACCTCGGTCCCGAACGGGAGGCCGAGGGAGACCTTGGCCGAGGATCGACTCGAGCGCGCATGGACTCGAGGATCGGCTCGGCCTTCGAGGTCGACTTGGACGTCGATGTCCTGGTGTTCGGGGCAGATGCACCGGTGAGACCGGCGTTCAGTGCCCGCTGCTGTTCGATGAAGGCAGCCAAGCTGCTCTCCAAGGCCATCAACCTGAGTCCCAGCTCAGGAGACTCAGCAGCCCCCGATTCGGGCCCTGACGCTACTCACGTGACCCGGGGACTCCATCTCCACACGAGGTTGTTTTGCAGGCCTCTCTGACTCTGAAGACCCGGGACGGCGCTCGGGGCTATGCGACTTGGCCCCCAAAGAGCCAAGTGCGTCCACCGATGCCGCCCTCGCGGGTTTTTTCTTCCTGCGATGCTCCCGCGAGGGAGACCCCCTCTCAGAGGGACCTCGACGCTGCTCGGGGCCGGAGTCCCGAGACATCGAGGCCTCTAACGAAGTCCGGGCCCGTCCGGATGCGGAGTCAGAGAAGATTCTTTCCTTTTGGTGCTGCCGACTCCTCAACGCCTTTGAGGACATTTTCCCACACGGACCACAGATCATAGGGTCATGATCGGGTCTGAGGCACCGGAGGCAGCAGTCATGTGTGTCGGTTAGAGACATAAGCTTCTTATACCGATCACACTTTTTAAACCCGCTGGCAGCCATCGGGGGAAGAAGGGCCCCTGCGAGGTCAAAAGACAGGGCTGCCAGTGAAAAAAGAAAAAATGGCGTGAACGCTAGTCACTAAGGACAAAAACTGAAAAAAGAAGACCGGGCTCGATACCGATGTATCGGGCCCAGGCGGGAAAGGGAAACCGGCGTCGAACCGAAGAAACGGGTCAGACACAGAACAAAATCCACTTTTTCCTCGGGTGAAAACGAAACACGTCCGTCGGGCTCCACGGAAAAAAGAAGACTGAGCAAGATGGCACCCTTGGGCGGGAAGGGGACCGCGCATGCGCGCTGCATTCCCAAAGGCTTTCTTTGAAAGCTGGGGAAATGCTCCACACGGGGGTTCCGTTGGCGCCGACGTCACCCATATGTGAGGACTGACTTCCTGCTTGGTCCTGGAGAAAAGATAATACCTTATTAAGGGCTAAGGTGGACAATTTGGAAACCGCTACTCGGGACTCAAACTTCCAAATTTTGAATTTTCCAATAATCACGGGAACTCTGCCAGCTGATCTCTTTAAAAGATATATGGCGGAGACTTTGGCTGTGTCAGCAGACCTGATGCTGAAGATTGTTAAGGCTTTTTACTTGCCAACTGGTAAAACGGATATTGGAGTTTTGGAAGAACTATCTAATATGGATGCTATAAATGTATCTGAGATTCTGCAGTCTTCTGGTCCATCTGTATTGAAAACTTCTACCTTATTAGTAATGTTTGCTTTATCGTCAGATAGAGACTGATTGCTTAGATTATATTATACTAAACGGTCTCATTTGTTTTATGGGCAAAAAACTGCAATCTTCCCTGATGTTTCTAAGGACACCCAAATACGCCGGAAGCAATTTTTGCTATTAAGACCAGGTGTTTTGGAGTTAGGTGCTACCTTTTTTTTGAAGTTTACGTGTAAACTTATAGTGGTGTATAGGTCGCAAAGATTTACTTCTTCCAGCCAGCAGATCTTTCCACATTTATTAATGCTAGTTTACCTATTACCTCCTTATCTTCAGTCAGGGGTGGTGAGTAGATATGATCATGCATCAAGTAATATGTACCTTTGGATCCTCTGCAGCCCTCTTGTCTGCTTTTTGATATTATTTCTTGTATAAACTGGAGGAGTTCCTCCAACCCCTCTATTTATTTTGTTTTATCATTGAATTGTACATCCCATTGTGGACTATAGGTCTTTGCATCTTTTTGAAAGTTTTCTGCTTGTAATAATTTTGTATTATTTCTTTTTTCTTGGTGTTAACACCTTTTCTGTACAAGTTTGTTCTTGATAAGTTTGTGAAAATTTTCTAAATAGTAAATTAAAAAAAAGAAAAGGCAAGACTCCCCCTTTAAGCTGGCGAGGCCACTGTAAGAGATGTGTGTTTGAATAGGTCTACAAATGTGTGCATAAAAGTTGCATTCACAATTAGTTTCAATGTTTTTAAATGTCCAAAGATTATGGCAATAAAGCTGTAGTCATTTATTCCCACACAGAAAATTGGTGTCTGGTCATAAAGGAAAACAAGAAAGGGAAAGAGTGGGAAGATGTTAAGATTGGATAGTCTATCCCTAGCCCAGAAAGTCATGCCCATGTTAAGTTAGATTCTTACCTGGCGCCAACACTCCAGTCCAAAGAAGCAGCTTACGTGTGCTCAAACCTGGCTGCAAAGCTTCTCTGCTCCACAGGTTCAGACTCTACCCTCTAAACATAAAGCGTAGTTACTCACCTGTAACAGGTGTTCTCCAGGGACAGCAGGAATCAGTCCTCACACATGGGTGACATCAGCGCCGACGGAGCCCTCGTGCGGAGCAATTCCCCAGCTTTCAAAGAAAGCCTTTGGGATTGCATCGCACATGCGCAGTCCCCTTCCCGCCCAAGGGTGCCATCTTGCTCAGTCAGATGACACAGCTAAAAAGATGGCAAAAAATGAGAAAAATTAATCAAACGACTGCAACTCCAGTGGAGGAGGGAGGGTCGTGAGGACTGATTCCTGCTGTCCCTGGAGAACACCTGTTACAGGTGAGTAACTATGCTTTCTCCAGGAACAAGCAGGAAGTCAGTCCTCACATATGGGACGCCCTAGCTATAGGCTGCCAAGAACCCATAGCTGAAAATGGCTCCCTCTAGAAGAGCTGCAGCAGCAGTGATAGGATTTTCCTCCAAGAATACAAACCCCCACGGTAGCCTGACACCAAAGGGTCGGAGGGTAGGAGTTGCGTAAACCTTGAATAGGTTAAGGAGTACCACCTGACCGAAAACAATGTCCCGCCGGGACACTCTCTCCAGGCAGTAGTGGGCTGCAAAAGTCTGGCTTGAAGACCAAGTTGCGGCCCGGCAGATGTCTGCCAACAGAACAGAGAGGTGGTTAGCCACTGATGCAGCCTTAGCTCTGTTAGAGTGAGCCGTGATTCGGCCCTGTAGCTGGAAGTCAGCTGCCCTATACACCCAGGCGATGCTGTCTGCCACCTAGGTGGATAACTTGCGCTTGGAGACAGGTAGAGCTGGGAAGCTCTCCGGTGTTCCTGCATATGCTCCAGGTAGAAGGCGAGCGCCCTCTTACAATCCAGGGTATGCAGAACTGCTTCTGCCCTGCTGGTATGTGGCCTGGGTAAGAACGTTGGAAGAACCAACTCTTGGTTAAGGTGAAATGAGGAAACCACTTTTGGGAGGAACATGGGGTGAGTACGTAGGACCACTCTGTTTTTGTAAAATCGTGTATACGGTCTATCCGATACTAAAGCTTGCAGCTCGCTCACACGATGAGCAGACATGAGTGCACCAAAAAGAGTGCTTTCCAGGAAAGGAAGCAGAGATGACAGGTGGACATTGGTTCAAGAGGTGGGCAAGTAAGCAACTGCAAGACCACATTTAAGTCCCACTCTGTAGCCGGTGGCGAATTGGAGGCTCCAAGAGTAGGAGGCCTCTGAGGAATCGGGATACCAAAGGGTGAGCTGAAAGAGGTTGCCTGTCCACTGGAGAGTGATTAGCTGATAGCGCACTCAGGTGGACCCTGACAGAGTTAGACTTGAGGTCTAACTCCGAGAGGTGGAGCAAATACTGCAATACCTGAGGTACTGGACAAGTGAAGGGGCTCTCCTTAGTCTGGGCACACCACCCTTCAAATCTACGCCACTTGAGCGCATAGGATTTTCTAGTGGATTGCCTCCTAGAGGCCAGCAACACCTCCTCAACCTCCTTGGGAAGGAGTAGAGGAGCAAGTACTACCCTCTCAGCAACCAGGCCATTAAGTTGAGGGATCTGAGATTGGGGTGTAGCAAGGAACCCTGTTCCTGGGTCAAGAGGTCAGGCTGCACCCCCAGTGGGAGTGGAGTTTTGACCGCCAGTTGAAGGAGAAGAGGGAACCAAGGCTGTCTGGGCCACCTGGGGGCTACCAGGATGACCAAGGCCTTGTCCCGAAGAATCTTGAACAGAGTGCATGCCACCAGGGGCATGGGTGGGAACGCATAGAGAAGGCCCTGTGCCCACGAGATCAGGAAAGCATCCGCCGCCACGCTCAGCGGATGCGGCTGCCTCGAGCAGAACTGGGGCAACTGATGGTTTTGAGGACTGGCAAAGAGATCCATGGATGGGAGACCCCAACGGTTGAAGATCCGCTCGGCCACATCCCGGTTCAGTTGCCATTCGTGAGGCTGAAGAATCCTGCTCAACTTGTCGACCAGGAGGTTCTCCTGACCTGGCAGAAAGACTGACTTTAGGGTCATGTGATGTGCCACAGCAAAAAAGCAGAGGTCCATAGATTCCTGGCAGAGGATGCGAGATCCTGTGCCCCCCTGTTTGTTGATGTAGAACATCGCTACCTGATTGTCTGTCTGTATCAGCACCGATTGATATCCAAGAAGATGACAGAAGGCTTGAAGAGCTATGTGGATGACTCGAAACTCTAGAAGATTGATCTGAAGTGCGGCCTCTCGCGAGGACCACAAACCCTGAGTGCATGAACCCTGGCAATGGGCACCCCAGCCCAGCAAGGAGGCATCTGTCATCAGCACTCTGGTGTGGGATGGAGGTTGGGATGGTACTCCCTGAAGCAAGTTGGGGGGGGGGGGGGTTGAAGCCACCATTGCAAGGCTGTCACCAGCAGCTTGGAAATCGCTACTCTGTCTCTGAGGCGGCCAGTGGCTTGTGTCCACTGGTCCCTGAGGCTCCATTGAGCTGTGCACATGTGGAATCGAGCACATGGAGTCACATGCACCGTGGAGGCCATGTGGCCCAGGAGGCAGAGGAAGACCCTTGCGGAGACTTGAGGTTTGTGCTGGACCTGCTGTAACCAAGTCCAGCAACCTCCTTGCCCTGTCCAGCGGTAGGTAAGCCCTTGCCTGAAGAGTGTCCTGTCTTGCCCCATGAACTCCAAGTTCTGAGTGGGGAGTAAAGTGGACTTTTCGCGATTTATAACAAACCCTAGGTGCAGGAGCAGGGTGACTGTGTGAGCAGTGGTCTGCTGAGCTTCCTGTGCCGATTGGCCCCTGATGAGCCAGTCATCCAGGTATGGAAAGACGAAGACTCCCTGGCTTCTGGGGAAGGCTGCCACCACTGCTAGGCATTTGGTAAATACTCTGGGAGCAGAAGCTAGGCCAAAGGGAAGCACCTTGTACTGGAAGTGGTTTCCTCCGACCACAAACCTGAGGTATTGTCTGTGGTCTGTGTGTATGAGGATGTGAGTATAAGCATCCTTTAAATCTAAGGAGCATAGCCAGTAGGATCCCAAGGGAAAGCATCTTGAACCTTTCCCTCACCAGGAACTTGTTCAGATTTCGCAAGTCCAGGATGGTATGAGGAAATACCTGGAGTAGAAGCCTTGCCCCTGCAGGTGGTGAGGCACCGGTTCCAAGGCCTGATCCTTTAGTAGACCTGTCAACTCCTGCAGGAGGAAGTTCCTGTGAAGAGGGGGCCTGAGAGGCTCTCCTGGGAAAAAGGAGGTGGGCACCTGGTCGAAATGAAGTAAATAGCCCTGCTGGACTACTTTCAAAACCCAGGCGTCGGTAGTAATGGGTGGCCATCTCTGAGCGTACAGGGCCAGCCTTCCTCCTGTGCAGGACAAACCTCTGGTGGGAGAGGAGCTATGCACTGGGAGTTAAAAAAACACCTCCCGACTGGGTAGGAGCCAGAGCTGGAGGCTTGGGAGTCTTTGGCTTACATGGGCTATGCCCCTGTCCCCTGGCCTGCTGCCCCTGTTGGGGAGCTGGGGTGGCCTGGTAAGTGGGGTAGTTTCTGTAAGCCGTACCCGTCCTCAGGAAAAAGGGCTTTTCCCCCCAAGGCCACCTTCTTGTGAGAAGGTGCAGATGTCTTCTTCGACAACCTGGTCTGGGTCAAGTACTCGGACTCGATTTCTGCAGCTTTCTCAGTCATGGGTTTGCCGAAGAGGTTGTCTCCTCGGCATGGGACATCGACCAACTTGTCCTGAACCTATGGCTCCAGGTCCGACGACATGATCCAGGCCTAACGGCGTGCACCGACGCCGGCCGCAGCTACTCGGGCCGAAGCCTCGAAGCTGTCGTAAGCTGCTCAAGACATGAACTTCGAGCACTCTCGGATCCCCATGGACAAGACTCTGAAGCGCTGCAAGGGTTCCTCGGATAGGCCAGCCGAGAACCCGGCAATCTCCTTTGTCAGGTCCCGCAAGTACATGCCCATCTACAGCTGGTAAGTCTGGACATGGCATGACAGCATCGAGCCCTGGTAGCACTTTCTGCTGAGGTTGTCCAGGTTTTGGGCCTCCCGGCCGGGAGGCACCACGGAGTGCATCTTCTGATTCTTCAGCCGATGCATGGCCGATTCCACAACCATGAAATGGTGCGGTAGCTGTGCCTTCTGGAACCCGGGGCTCTTGCGGACTCGATAGATGGAATCGACCCGCTTGCTCAGAACCGGCATTGAGGCCGGCGCCTCCCACATGTGGAAGAGCAACCGTTCCAGCATCGGAGGAACCGATACAGTAAAGGCCTCCTTGGGAAGAGAGTCATACTGCAGGGTCTCGAGCTCCTCGGCTCAAAGATCCTCCTCGGGGTCCGCAGGGAAGGCCAAGGCCTTGGCCATGTCCCGCACGAAGTCCGAGAACCGGGTGTCCTCCGGTGGGGACCGTCTCCGAGGCTCAGACTCCGGTGAGTCCGAAGGGACACACCGGGTCCGAAAAGTGTCCAGGGACTCCTCGTCCTCCGTTTCCCAGCCCGACCCCTCAGAGGAGGAATTGAGCGGCTCCGTTTGGGCAGGCACCGATGCCATCCGCCCCGACGCCGAGGGAACCGGCGTCGACGACCTCGGTCCCGAATGGGAGGCCGAGGGAGACCTTGGTTGAGGATCGACTCGAGAGCACATGGACTTGAGGATCGGCTCGGCCTCCGGGGTCGACTTGGACGTCGATGTCCCGGTGGTTGGGGCAGATGCACCAGTGAGACCGGCGATCAGTGCCTGCTGCTGTTCCATGAAGGCAGCCAAGCTGCTCTCCAAGGCCGTCAACCTGAGTCTGAGCTCAGGAGACTCAGCAGCCCCCGACTTGGGCCCCGACGGTGTCGGGCCCGTCGGCTCCCCCGGAGGAGAGTCCACGAGGACTACAGTACTCACGTGACTCGGGGACTCCGTCTCCACACGAGGTTGTTTAGTAGGCCTCTCCGACTCCAAAGACCCGGGACGGCGTTCGGGGCTATGCGACCTGGCCCCCGAGGAGCCAAGTGCGTCCGCCGACGCCGCTCTCGCGGGTTTCTTCTTCCTGTGGTGCTCCCACGAGGGAGACCCCCCTCTCAGAGGAACCCTGGCAATGCTCGGGACCAGAGTCCCGAGACGTCGAGGCCTCTGACGAAGTCCGGGCCCGGCCGGACGCAGAGTCAGAGAAGATTCTTTCCTTCTGATGCTGACGGCTCCTCAACGCCTTCGAGGACATTTTCCCACACGGGCCACAGATCAGCAGGTCATGATCGGGTCCGAGGCAATGGAGGCAGCAGTCATGTGTGTCAGTGAGAGACATCAGTTTCTTACACCGACCACACTTTTTAAACCCACTGGCTGCCATCGGGGGAAAAAGAGCCCCTGCAAGGTCAAAAGACAGGGCTGCCAGTGAAAAATAGAAAAATTGCGCGAACGCTAGTCACAACGGACAAAAACTGAAAAATGAAGTCCGGGCTCGATACCGGTGTACCGGGCCCCGGTGGGAAAGGGAAACTGGCGTCAAACCGAAGAAAATCACAGATCCACGCAGAAAATCAACTTTTTTCTCGGGTGAATACAAAACACGTCCGTCGGGCTCCGTGGAAAAAAGAAGACTGAGCAAGATGGCACCCTTGGGCAGGAAGGGGACCGCGCATGCGCGCTGCATTCCCAAAGGCTTTCTTTGAAAGCTGGGGAAATGCTTCGCATGAGGGCTCCGTCGGCGCCGAAGTCACCCATATGTGAGGACTGACTTCCTGCTTGGTCCTGGAGAACTGGACATTGCCTTATGGCCTAGATGCGGCTCTCCATACCTTCTTTCCAAATAGGAGTGGTGGTAGTAGCATTTCTTGGCATGTAAGGATACCAGTGATCCATACCTGGACTTTGAGCTAGTCCAACCAGACTCTATGGAGAAGGCCAGATATGATGCAGTCTTGGCAAATTCTGGCTGGGAAGCCTTGGATCAGTGTTCGCCTGTTCTTCTAAACAGCCTGATTCTCTCCCAGGATTTTGAATGCTTGGAAGTCTGTTCCATACTCTCTTGATCCATATTTCCTCAACATGGAGAGATCTCTCAAGCTTCAGCCATCTCAGGATGTGGTGCTAAGTCAGATCCATGGGCCTGGGGTTTTCTCAGGTCCTCCAGTCCATGGCACCGGCGGAGTCAATTCTTTGGACCAAGCTACATATGCACTTGCTGCAGAGGCACCTGCTTCTGACGTTCATGTTCCCCCATCATTCAACCAGGCCCTTCCTCTCCCCCAGAGATCAAGGAATAGTTTTGGTGGTGCAGTTCCGCCTCTGGATAACTGGGGTGCTATTGGAAGCACCAGATGGAGTGCTTATCTCAGATGCCAGCTGGAAGAGCTGGGAGTCCAATGCCTGGGAGAGCTTCCATCTGAAAGCCAAAGTGATCAATTTTACCCTGGAGAGGTTCAATCCCTTCTAGCGAACAAAGCGAGATGAGTTCTCTCAGACATTGTCCTGATGGTGACATGTGTCCACAAATGTGGCAGAATTCATGAAGCCAGAATGGATCTTGAGGATGTGGAGCTATGCTGCTAGAAGAAGGAGCATCCAATTGCCTTATCCTCAGTACAAGCTTCAACAACATACAGATCAACCTTCTAGATCAGAACTCCATGGGTCCAGGCGAGCGAGAGCTCTCCCACATATGACCTCACAGTGCGAGAGCAGTGCCTTCCGGTGCTACACTTGATGAAGAAAACCCAACAGCTCTTCCTGAAAGAGGTCTAGCTTCCAATCCAAGAGTCTCCAAAGTCAGCCCATAACAATTATCTCTCAGGAGAATGAAAATAAGAAATTAGTTCTTACCTGCTAATTATCTTTCCTGGAGCTTTCTCCGGGCCAGTCCAGGGACAGTCCAGGGACAGGTAGGGTTGTCAATCTTCTATAGCTACTGAGGACTGATCTGAAGTTTTGAGAAGTGAAGCCACTCCCCCAGAGGGTTACCCAGCAGTCTACACGTGACAAAGCACTACAAGAAAGAAGAACTGAAAGAAATAGATAACCCTTGAAAAATACTGATAACTTTCTATAGTCCTTGAACAAAGTAGAAGCCATGAAAGAAGGCGTACAAAATGGAACAAGCAATAACGTCTACAAATTTGTTTTTTTTTTTTTCTAAATTAATAATTACATAAATTACATAAATTACAGGAGTATAGAATCTCCCACTCTTTCACCGCGAAATCGGAAAGCCCCAAGGAATACCTCTGACCGAAAAATATCTCTTAAGCCAATAGAGGTGGGGCCCTGGACTGGCCCGGAGAAAGCTCCAGGAAAGATAATTAGCAGGTAAGAACTAATTTCTTATTCCTATTCGCTTCTCCGGGCCAGTCCAGGGACAGGTAGGGCAGTACCAAAGCAGTACCTAATGATGGGAGGGACCCGCAAGACCTGCGACAATAGCCGCAGACCCCACTTTCGCATCGTCACGGGCTTGAAGATCTAAGCGGTAATGCTTAGTAAAAGAATGCAAGGACGACCAAGTAGCCGCTCGGCATATATCAATAGGCGGAACCAATGCAAACTCCGCCCAGGAAGTGGCGAGAGCCCGAGTCGAGTGAGCCCGTAAGCCCAGCGGTGGAGAAATTCCTTTAGCCGTGTACGCCGCAACAATAGCACTGCGAACCCACCGCGCTATGGTGGATTTGGAGGCTGGTTGACCCTTCCGAGACCCGGCGTACTGCACAAATAGCCGATCCGTCTTCCAAAAAGTCTCTGAAACCCGAAGATACGTCCGCAAAACTCGCGCAAGATCTAATCGCTTGAGCGCCCGATCCATGGGCGAACCGGACGACTCCGTAAAGACGTGCAAAACCACCATTTGATTAACATGGAAAACGGAGACAATCTTAGGCAAATAGGACGGCACTGTCCGGAGAAGCACCCGTTCTGGCAAAAACTGAAGATAAGGTTCCCTGCACGACAAGGCCTGCAGATCGGAAATCCGGCGAGCGGAACACAACGCGACCAGAAAGGCCGTTTTCCAAGAACACTCGCGGATCTCACGAAAACTTTGAGATGCCAGAGAAGAATGTGAAAAGGCATCCAACACCACATTCAAATCCCAAGGTGGAACTAAGGGACGCAGTGGCGGACGGAGAAGCCGCGCTGCCCGAAGAAAACGTTGGACATCCGGAAGCGCCAAAAGACGCCGACGGCAAACGTACCCCCGAAAACAGGCAAGCGCCGCCACCTGCACCTTAAGGGTACTGAGAGCCAGACCCTTGTCGAAGCCATCTTGAAGAAAAAGGAGAAGCTGAGGCAAGGTAGACGACATTGGAAGAATATGACGTTGAGCGCACCACATCTCAAACAGACGCCACACCCGAACATAGGCCAGAGAAGTTGCTTGCCTTTTTGAGTGCAGCAACGTGGCAATAACTGAATCAGCATAACCTCGCCGCTTCAACCGAGACCTCTCAAGAGCCAAGCTGTAAGCAAGAAGCGATCCACTTTTGGCATTAGAATCGGCCCTTGATGCAACAAATTGATCCGAGCCGGAAGGGCCCAAGGCGGAGCTATGAGTAGCCGAACGAGATCGGCATACCAGGGACGACGAGGCCAATCCGGCGCTATGAGAATCACCCGCCCCGGGTGACGTGCAATCCGCTGAATGACCCGACTCAACATTGGCCAGGGAGGAAAAACATACAAGAGGGAGTCTGGCGGCCATGGTTGCACGAGAGCATCGAGACCTTCCGACATGCGCTCTCGGCGTCTGCTGAAAAATCTGCCCACTTTGGCATTCGCAAACGTTGCCATCAAGTCCATCACTGGAGAACCCCACCGGAGCGTCAGATCGTGATAAACGGCCGCGTTCAGTTCCCATTCCCCGGGATCTAGCACATTTCGGCTGAGATAATCGGCCTGGACATTGTCCTTGCCAGCCACATGCGCCGCCGAGATAGTTGCGAGATGGGACTCCGCCCACTCCATCAGCTCCAGACATTCGGTCAGAAGGGCGGGAGACTTGGTACCCCCTTGCTGATTGATGTAAGCGCCCGTCACTGCATTGTCCGAGAAAATTTTTACCGCCTTGCCCCTGAGCCACGGTTCGAAGCGAAGCAAGGCTAGGCGAGCCGCCCGTAGCTCGAGACGGTTGATCGACCATGAACTCTCCTCTGGAGACCATGCCCCCTGAGCGACCTGATCTAGACAGTGCGCTCCCCAGCCGGACAGACTGGCATCGGTGGTAACCAGGATCCAGGAGGGTTCCTCCAATGGAACCCCTGCCGTAAGATGTTCGGGAAGCAACCACCACTGAAGACTGCGCCGGACGGGATCTGGACAGGGAAGGCGCTGCCCCAGCGGGTGAAGCTGCGGCGACCACCGGGAAAGGAGCGCCTGCTGCAATGGGCGCATGTGTGCTCTGGCCCAGGGCACCAGATCTAGAGCAGCTGCCATGGAACCCAAGACCTGTAAATAGGTCCACGCTGACGGATCTTGAAGAGACAGGAAGGTCTGAATTTGTCGCAAAAGCTTTTGCACCCGCACACTGGGCAACGAAACGTGCCCCCGCTCCGTGTCGAAGCAGGCTCCGAGATAAGTCAACTGCTGTTGCGGGATCAATTGGCTCTTGGCGTGATTGATCACCCACCCGAGCTGCTCGAGAAGTTGGACTACTCGCGCCGTCGCCAACAGAGACGCTTCCCGAGAATCCGCTCGGATCAACCAATCGTCGAGATATGGATGTACTCGAATACCTTCCTTCCGAAGCGCCGCTGCTACGACCACCATCAGCTTTGTGAAGACACGCGGAGCCGTCGCTAGACCGAACGGCAAGGCGCGAAATTGGAAATGTCCCATGGGAAGCGCGAAACGTAAATAGCGCTGATGAGACCGTCTGATGGGAATATGAAGATACGCCTCTGTGAGATCTATGGAAGAAAGAAATTCTCCCGGTTGCACCGCCCGAAGCACTGTACGCAGGGTTTCCATGCGAAAGTGTGGAACCCGCAAAGTACGGTTTACACCTTTGAGATCTAGTACGGGACGAAAAGAATCTTCGTTCTTTGGAACCACAAAATAGATCGAGTATCGACCGCAGCCGCACTGGTCCAATGGCACTGGAACAATCGCCTGCAGCTGCAACAGACGCCCGAGCGTGTCGGAAATGGCGTGCATCTTCTTTCCGGGCGCACAAGGAGAGAGTATGAATGCGGGTTGCAACGGGCAAGCGAAGTCCAAAGCATAACCTCTCTGAATGACTTCGAGGACCCACTTGTCCGAAGTAATTACGGTCCAAGCCGCCAGAAACCCCTGTAAGCGGCCGCCTACAGGAACTAACGGCTGGACCTGCTGACCTTCATTGCGATTTCTTAACGGACGGTTGGGAGTCCGCCCCGTAAGATCGGCCGAAACCTCTGGCTCCGCGAAAGGACGAACCACGAAAACTTGAGCGCCCCCGTGAATAAGGCGCAAAGCGGGCACCACGAAATCTGCGGTATTCCCGGGAAGAGCCTCGCCCCGCTCCCACAGCCCGGAGCAGCTTAGGCCGATCCTCCGGCAAACGCCTGCCCTTGGAGTCTCCCAAATCCTTCACAATCTTCTCTAAGGCCTCGCCAAAAAGTAACCCCCCCCTAAAGGGCAGTTTACTAAGGCGAACCTTCGAGGAGACATCCGCAGACCAGTTACGTAACCACAGGAAACGCCTAGCCGCCACCATAGAGGCCATGGTCTTGGCCGAAATGCGAACCAAATCATAAAATGCATCCGCCGCATAAGCTGCCGCCGATTCCAACTTCGCGGAATCCGGAACCTCCGAAGCGGAATCTCCCGCTGCGTCCCCCTGCAGCCAGCGAATAGAGGCCCTAGAAACATAGGCCCCACAAACCGCTGCTTGTAAAGCCAATGCACTAGCCTCAAAAGCTTGCTTGAGAAGCACCTCCAATTTCCTATCCTGCAGATCTTTAAGCGCTGCTGCGCCCTCCACAGGGATGGTAGTCTTTTTAGTGACTGCCGACACTAAAGCATCCACTTTAGGCATACGGAATAAGTCCCGGTCTGCTTGCGGAAGGGGGTACAAACGAGACAGAGCGCGCCCCCCTCTTAGAGTAGCTTCAGGACACTCCCATTCGGAGTCAATCATCTGCCGAATGACACGATGCAAGGGAAAACAGCGCTGCTGAGACTTAAAGCCTTGCAATAAAGGATCCTCTAACGGCTCCTGAGAGGAGGAAGGAGGGAGGAAGTAGATGCAGGGCCGCCAAAGATTGTGCAATAAGCGCAGCGAGCTCCTCCTTACGGAAAACCCTAAAGAGATTTGGATCTTCCCCCGGAGCTATTTCCCCCTCCTCCAACTCCTCAGGATCTTGATCTAAAAAGAGATCTACACCCTCATCTGAGACAGATTGACCTGTCAGCAGAGATTCCTGTGTTATAAAAGAGCCCAAAGGATCTGCCAGAACCTCTTTAGGCTTAGAGGGGCCTTCCCCAGGATCCTCTGCACCCTGTATCTTATTGGGAACCATCGCAGGAGGGGAACCCCTTGTCGTATGGTCTGGCTGAGCCGACCTAAGTACGAATGCTTTATGCAAAGCCAGAATGAACTCCGGCGAAAAAAACGAATAAACATCCTCTGGAGCCCTTACAGAGACATCTGCAGGCAGAGAAACTGGCATAGGCTCTTTAGAGGACTTTGTCTTTCTTTTGTGCGGTCGGGACTGCTCTGTCTGCGAGCTGACAGGCACCGGCAAAATGGCCGATTTTCCCGCCTTCTCTGCAGGCAACGAAGAGCTCTCTAAAGCCTGCTCCATCTTGTCAGCCATTCAAACACACGCGGAGAGCACTGAAAAAAGAAAGACTCCCGACGAGAACGAAGGACAGCTCGAAGAAACCCCGCCCGAGGCACCGGAAGACAGAGCCGACAGAAGCGCCGAAATTAAGTAAAAAACTCACCGCACTGAGGGAAATGAGACAGGAAGCTGGCAGACCCGCAGCCAGCGGGAAAGGGCAGACTCACTGAATATTCTTCGGCAGAGGCACTAACTGGGGCTCCCAGAAATCTTTCCTCTGCCGACGGAGACGGAGCCGGTGAAGTGAGACAGGCTCTGCCTCTCACCGGTATGAAAACTCACTCGACATCTCCCGCGCTGTTAAAGGCACAGCGCTACCAATTTACACCCAAGGACCTTAGAAATATATCAGCCCTGCTAGAGCCAATATAAAGTAAGAAAACAATAAAAGAACAAACAGCCATTAGCAAACTGAGGGAGAAGCAGAGAATCGATCCTCTGTAGCTGCTGAGGACTGATAGACTGCTGGGTAACCCTCTGGGGGAGTGGCTTCACCTCTCAAAACTTCAGATCAGTCCTCAGTAGCTATAGAAGATTGACAACCCTACCTGTCCCTGGACTGGCCCGGAGAAGCGAATAGGAATGTGAGGAGCTATTTCAGCTGTGGGAAGGATACACTGATGGCAGGCTTGAAAACCCTACTTCAACAGTGGCCTTGAGATGGGATGCTGCATATCTCCCTCTCTGGCCCCTGGGCAGCTGTCTTATGTATAGATTTCAGGCCCATCCTGGTGGTCTCAAACTGGCCACAGTCTGTGATGCATGGATTTGTTGCTTGAAAGCATGTGGTTCCCTCTCTGGCTACATCAACAGCTGGGCCTGCTATAGTAGGAACTTTGATAAGGGAGCGGGAACCTCCACTACCAGCTTATGGTCTGGCCCATGTAGGGCATAGGCCCTCTAAGCAGGGCCACTATGGAAATGTAGTACCTTCTCTACTTAGGGTCAAGGAGGTCCCCTATATCCTTAGCTTATGTTAGAGCTCTTTTGGCAGTCCAACACTATCAAGGTTCAAGTGACGGCCCCATTATCTTACAGGAATCGCCTCAAAGGGATTTCATTGGGGAACTTCCTTGATATTGCCCACTTCCTCAGGAGTTAAGCGCTTCTGTCTGCTTGTATGTCCTGTAAAGCTTTAGGTGGGGTCCCAGAGGTTGAGGGCTCTTAAAGGGACCCTCTGGGTCCATGAATAAGGCTTCCCTTGAGGCCTGGTTCCTTATAATGGCTTCTTGGGGAGTTCTGCCATCTGCAGGTCGGTGAACTGCAGGCCTGGTCTTGCAGGGAACATTTCTTGTTTTCCTCGATAGCTTCTGTTGACTTACGGTCTATGCTTTTCTTTTCTTGCAAGGGTGTTGCTCTTTTTATCTAGACTAGACAGTTGTTCTGCCTTCTTTCTCAGAGATATAGTTGTGGTCAACATTATTGGCACCCTTGCAGTTCAACCCCTTAATGTCTAATATCTCCTAAAAAAAAGTGGCCATTGAAATGGCTTTGCATTATATATACACACATATTTGACACATAAAAGAATCAAATCAGACAAGACAAATTAAAAAAAGGAAATAACAGGAAATAGTATAAAAACTATGACATTGCCAGGACATGATTATTAGATCAGCTACTAAGAGAAATAATACTAAAAAATAACTAATTTTTTGTCGGAACTAACACCATGAAAATAATAACATCTTCTCATGGTGCAAAATTCCTTTTATTTTTTAAATAGGGACGCAACCCTTAACAATCTCTAAGAGGACATGAACCTCTTAGTACAACCAACCGGTAAAGATATCACTCTCACTTAGAAATTAATCAAGCCACGGTGGCCACTTCCAAGATGGCGATAGAGAGAGTTTGAGCGCGATGCCTAAACGCAAGGGTAAGACTCGGGCGCGCCCTACAGAGCCCGAAGCTGTTGCTACTGGACCAATGGATCGATTTGTGTGTCTCACAGAGGAGCAAAGAGGGGGAATTCGCAGGGATATGGTGGCGCCGGCTGTGGAGAATTCGGCTGCCCCTTCCCTGGAGGTTTCGCTTTCCCCAGATGATCGTTTCCCTCCTGTGGTATCGGGGCTATCCTCAGGCCCTCAGGAGCGTGGTGTAGCAGGGACGCCGGAGTTGGCACCCTCTGTTTTACCTGAGTGGGGTGCCCCTGGGGAGATGGCTGAGAAGTAGAGGAGCAATACCAGGAGCCGGCCAGCAATCCCTGGCATTAAACAACCTTTGGAAGGGCAAACTATCCTTAGTTTGGAGGCTGAGTCTGATGGGCGGATGGCTGTCTCTGGAGCTCCGGTGCCTGTGAGTACCCCAGTGATCACTCTTGTTCGACCTACTAAGGTGACTCTGGAAAGTATCTGGGAGGCTATAAGTCAGCTTTCCCAGGTAATGAATCAACAGTTGGCTTTATCCTTTACCAATTTATCTGCAGTAGAGTCCACTACAAATAAGTTGTCCATGGAACTTGTGGATGTGAAGAATCAAGTTGTTTCTATGGATTTGAGACTTTCTCAAGTGTCGGGTCTGTCTGACTCGTTGATGAAGGACAATATGTTTCTTAAAGCGAAGATAGAGGCCTTGGAAAATGCTACCAGAGTGTCTAATTTACGGTTATTGAATTTTCCTGTAATTCCTGCGGTGGCCCCGGTGGAACTCTTTAAGAAATATATGCAGGAGTCTCTAATGATTTCACCTGAGCTGTTTCCTCCTGTTGCGAAGGCATATTATTTGCCTATTAGTAAAAAGGAGGGGGAATGTGTAGTTGGGGGTATACAAATGGATTCGCTGGATGTGTCAGCCTTGTTGCGATTCCCTCCAGAGGAAGAAAGAAAGGTCTCTACACTATTGGTGACTTTAGCACTTCCATCTGATAGAGACTGGCTTCTTAAAGTGTATTTTAAGAAACGTAGTAATTTGTTTATGGGGAGGAGGATTTCTATCTACCCAGATATCTCTAGGGACACCCAGCATAGACGGAAAGCTTTCCTTTTGTTAAAACCTGGGGTTCTCCGACTAGGGGCCTCTTTTTTATTAAGATTTCCGTGTAAATGTGTAGTTTTTCATAATTCTGTTAAATATATATTCTTGCAACCTCAAGATTTATCCTCCTATATCAGTACTCATATGCAACGTCCTCCCCTGTATAAGGATTATAGCGATCTGTAATTAGTACTCCTTGCTCTCTTTTGCTCTCTTGGCTTTCTGTGTATATGATTTCTTTATATAGGACTTAGGGGGTTCTCCACCCCTTGGTTCTTAATTTCTTTAGTTTTCACCCACACTTATAGTGGACTAATGATGTATTACCCTAGGGATTGTTTTCTTTTTGTGATGGTTTTTGGAAATTTTCTATGGTGTATATCTTTTCTGTACAAGTGTTTATGCTTGATTCTAATTTGAAAATGCATAAATAAAATTAAAAAAAAAAATGAATCAAGCCACATTTCACTTATCTGATCAGGAGTAGTTTTTCAGATCACAAAATCAGAGAAGACGAACTATTCCGGCTCAAAGTCCAATTCTCAGAGTTCTTTCAAGTATCTGTTGGCGTTTCCTCAAACTTCACCAAACTGTCTATTCAACCCTCAGTAGTCGGTACTAAAAAACGCCGTCAAACAGCACTCCTCCACATTGTTCCTTCTCCTGAAATTAACAGCTGAAAATATTCTTAATTGCAACTTGCCATGATGTTATCCATGATATAGTAAACCAACATTGTGTTTCGAGCCGCTGATCCTCTAGGCTCTTCTTCAAAACTTCGTTGCTATGTTATTATCTTCATGGTGTTAGTTCCGACAAAAAAAAAAGTTATTTGTTAGTATTATTTCTCTTAGTAACTGATCTAATATATAAGTGGGAAATAAGTGAGGTTTAGTTTAGTGGGTAGTAAATTTGGAACAAGGACATGATTATTGGCACCCTTATCAATAATTAATATCAGTTTGAACAGAAGAACCACTTTCCCATTGCATTAAAATTAGACGCACCTATGATCAATTGTCAGTAATTACATGACTTGAACCAACTAATGAAAGACCGCTCTAATGTTTAAAATGGCCACATTCATACTCTGTTCTATTTTCACAATGGTGAAGATAAGAGAGCTGCCTGAGACCATCAGAAAAGCCTTTATCAGCAAACATAAAACTTTAAAGAGGTACAAGGCCATCTCCAAAGACCTTGGGATTCCTATGTTTACAATTTGCAACGTTAATAAGAAGTTTTCTACGCATGGAACTATTAAAAATCTCCCAGGACGTGGTGGGAAGAGGAAAATTCATCCAAGTCGTCTTCAAAGGTTAGTGCGAACTGTTGGAAAAACACCATGTACAACATCCAAAGAACTTAAGGTTGACCTGGAGCAATCTGGAGATGTGGTTTCAACTCGTACCATACTGCGCACACTAAATAAAGAAGGACTTAATGGGCGAAGGCTAAGGAGGACCCCACTGCTCAAAGACAGACATAAAAAGGCACCCCTGATCTGTGCCCAAACCGACCTTGAAAAACCATAATCCTTCTGGGAAAATGTTCTGTGGACAGATTAAACCAAACTTGAGCTCTCTGTCAATGCAGATCAGCGATACATTTACAGGCAAAGAAAGATGAAATTAGTTCTTACCTGCTAATTGTCTTTCCTTGAGCCTTCTCCGGGCCAGTCCAGGGAAAGGTAGGGTTGTCAATCCCCCATAGTGACTGAGGACTGAAGACTTCAAGCTTTTCCTTGTGATGTGAAGCCACTCCCCCTGAGGTTAATCAAGCAGTCTCCTTCTGACAAAGCGACTAAAGAGAAAGAAACTAAACACAGCAGATTAACCCTGCACATATTGCTAACATTCTATAGTCCGTGAAAAAAACATTTAATACAAACACTTTTTTTTTTTTTTTTTTTAAATATTTACATATGCAAGCTATAAGAGCTGCCAGCGGTGTAGACTGAATACTAGAGGCCCCTAAGCATCCTCCTTTAGAAGATATAGACGATGTAATTCTGTAGAGGCCTGAGAAAGCGAACACTGATCCTACAATGTACGTAGTAGATAGAGAACCGGGTGGGACCCTGGACTGGCCCGGAGAAGGCTCAAGGAAAGACAATTAGCAGGTAAGAACTAATTTCATCTTCCTTATCGCTTCTCCGGGCCAGTCCAGGGAAAGGTAGGGCAGTACCAAAGCAGTACCTAAGAATGGGAGGGACCCGCCAAACCGGCGATAAGAGCGGATGCTCCCACTCTGGCATCGTCCCTAGCCTGGACATCTAATCTGTAATGCCTAGCGAAAGAATGCAGTGTAGACCAAGTCGCCGCTCTGCAGATATCCACTGGGGGAACAAAAGCAAATTCTGCCCAGGATGTTGCGAGAGCACGAGTGGAATGAGCTTTGAGACCCTCAGGTGGGGAAATCCCCCTAGCTTGATAAGTCGCTGTAATAGCAGAGCGAACCCAACGAGCGATAGAAGATTTTGACGCAGCTTGTCCCTTCCGTGGCCCAGTCCACTGGACAAAAAGTCTGTCCGTCTTTCGAAACGTTCGTGAGAGCTTAATATACTTCTTTAAGACTCGCCCAAGATCCAAATGTTTAAGCGCTCGATCAATTGGCGAGCCATCGCTCTCCGAAAATACGGGCAATGTAATTGATTGGTTAATATGAAAAACCGAGAGGACTTTAGGCAAAAAAGAGGGAACTGTTCGCAAGACCACTCGCTCCGACAGAAATTGCAGATAAGGCTCTTGGCAAGATAAGGCCTGCAAATCGGAAATTCGTCGAGCGGAACACAAAGCCACCAAAAAGGCCGTTTTCCAAGAACATTCCCGAATTTGCGTAGCGCAGAGGAACTTTAAATGCGATCCAGACAAACCGTCCAAGACAATATTCAAATCCCAAGGAGGAACGATAGGTCGTCGAGGAGGACGTATAATTTGCGCTGCTCGTAGAAAACGGCGAACATCCGGATGAGCGGAAAGACGGCGATGTTGCACCAAGCCCCTAAAACAAGATAGTGCCGCGACATGCACCTTAAGGGTACTGAGAGCCAACCCCTTATCTAAACCGTGTTGCAGAAAGAGGAGAAGATGAGGCACGGTAGAAGCCAGAGGTGAGACCTTTTGTCGCTTGCACCAAGCTTCAAAAAGACGCCAGACGCGAACATATCCCAAGGAAGTTCCTGGACGTTTAGACTGGAGAAGGGTAGTTACAACCGAACTTGCATAACCCCTCCTTTCTAAGCGAGACCTTTCAAGAGCCAAGCCGTAAGCAAGAAGCGATCCACTCGCGGCATGAGAATGGGACCCTGATGCAACTGGTTGATACGAACTGGAAGGAGCCACGGCGGAGCTACAAGGAGTCGAATAAGATCGGCATACCAAGGTCGACGAGGCCAATCGGGAGCAATGAGAATCACCTTCCCTCGGTGATTCGTTATGCGCTGAATAACCCGACTCAACATTGGCCAAGGCGGGAACACATAGAGGAGTGCATCGCAAGGCCAGGGTTGAACTAGGGCATCGAGACCCTCCGACATGCGTTCCCTGCGCCTGCTGAAAAAATGGCTGGCCTTGGCATTGCTGTAGGAGGCCATGAGATCCATCACTGGCTGTCCCCAACGCAACGTTAGCTGATGAAAGATCGCCGCATTTAATTCCCATTCCCCTGGATCGAGAAGATGACGGCTGAGAAAGTCCGCCTGTAGATTTTCTTTGCCCGCAACATGTGCTGCGGAAATGGTCAGGAGATTGCTCTCTGCCCAATCCATCAATTGTTGGCATTCGGACAGTAGAGAAGGAATCTTCGTCCCCCTCTGACGATTGATATAGGCGACGGTCACAGCATTGTCGGAAAAAATCTTGACCGCTGTCCCCTGGAGCAGCGGTGCGAAGTGAAGCAGAGCTAAGCGAGCCGCTCGGAGCTCCAGACGGTTGATCGACCATGAACTCTCTATTGCGGACCAAGTCCCCTGTGCAATGCTTGACTGACAATGAGCACCCCACCCCGAGAGGCTTGCATCCGTGGTCAGTAACACCCACGAGGGGTCTTGCAAGGGCATTCCCGCTGTGAGGTGCTCCCGAACTAACCACCAGTCCAGACTGTGACGGACGCTCTCGGGATAGGGGAGACGCTGAGAGAGCGGATGAAGCTGCGGAGACCATCGTGTAAGCAACGCCTGCTGCGAGGGGCGCATGTGCGCCTTGGCCCACGGAACAAGATCCAGTGCCGCCGCCATGGAACCCAACAGTTGCAAATACGTCCAAGCCGACGGCGCCGTTAAGTTGAGAAACGCTCGGATCTGTTGTAGCAGCTTTTCCACACGAACCTCGGGCAAAAAAACCTTTCCTTGCGCGGTGTCGAAATATGCTCCGAGATAAGTCAGCTGCTGCTGCGGTTGCAGGTGACTTTTGACTTGGTTGATCACCCAGCCGAGTTGCTCGAGAAGTTGCACCACTCGAGCCGTCGCTTGAACCGAGGCAGATCGCGACTCGGCTCTGATCAACCAATCGTCGAGATAAGGGTGTACTCTGACCCCTTCCTTCCGAAGCGCTGCTGCCACAACTACCATAAGCTTTGTGAAAGTACGCGGAGCCGTAGCCAGACCGAATGGCAACGCTCGAAACTGGTAATGGCCCATGGGGAGAGCGAAGCGCAAAAAACCCTGATGCGAACTCCTTATGGGAATGTGCAGATACGCTTCCGTAAGATCGATGGATGAGAGAAACTCCCCCGGTTGAACTGCCCGAACTACAGTACGGAGGGTTTCCATGCGAAAATGAGGCACCCGTAAGGAACGGTTGACCCCTTTGAGATCTAGAACGGGCCGAAAAGAATCTTCTTTCTTGGGAACCACAAAATAGATCGAGTATCGACCGCAACCGTATTGGTCCCGAGGCACGGGAACGATAGCTTTGAGCTGCAATAGGCGAGTCAGGGTGTCCACAATGGCCTGCTTTTTCCGACCGGGACCGCAGGGAGACATTACAAAGGCGGGCAACAGCGGGCATGCGAAATCGAGCGCGTAACCTTCCCGGATGACCTCCAACACCCACTTGTCTGAGGTAATGGTGGTCCAGACCGCTAGAAAGTCCTGTAGGCGTCCTCCCAGCGGAATTAGCGGCTGGACCAACTGACCTTCATTGCGGCTTCTTATTGGAGGGCTGGGATGCCCCAAAGTAGGACCTGCCAAATCCTCTGGCTCCCCGAAAGGAAGTCCCCCGAAAGGAGGAACGGCCCCTGGAATAGGGCGCAAAGCGCGCCCCCCGAAACCTACGGGACTCCCTTCCGAACCCCCTGCCGGAAGGAAGCAATCGGGAAGGTTTGGGTTTGTCCTCAGGCAAACGACCGCCCTTAGCGTCGCTCAAATCCTTAACAATCTTCTCCAAAGCCTCCCCAAAAAGCAATTTACCCTGATAGGGCAATTTGCTAAGTCTCAATTTGGAAGAAACATCCGCCGACCAGTTGCGTAACCAAAGAAAACGCCTGGCAGCTACCAGAGAGGCCATGGTCTTAGCCGCAATCCGCAGCAAATCATAAAAAGCATCTGCCATATAAGCAGCGGCTGATTCCAGTTTAGGTGCATCGGGAACTGCAGCAGGAGCATCAGGAGAAGTATCGCCTTGCAACCAACGAATGGAGGCGCGAGAGACATAAGCCCCACAAACGGCCGATTGTAGAGCCAAGGCACTAGACTCAAAAGCCTGTTTGAGTAGAATCTCCAATTTTCTATCTTGAAGATCCTTTAGAGCTGCAGCCCCTTCCACAGGAATAGTAGTCTTTTTAGTCACTGCGGATATAATTGCATCCACTTTTGGCATGCGAAATAAGTCCTTTACGTCCTGAGGAAGTGGGTACAGGCGAGCCAACGCTCGGCTTCCACGTAAGGAAGACTCCGGACACTCCCATTCCGAGTCAATCATCTGTTTGATCACTCTGTGCAAGGGAAAACACTTCTGTTCAGTTTTAACACCCTGCAGCAAGGGATCCTCCAAGGGTTCCTGAGAAGACGCGGGAAGGGAGAGATGGAGCGCTGCCAAAGACTGGGATATGAGAGCTGTGAGTTCTTCCTTACGGAAAACCCTGAAAACATTAGGGTCCTCTCCTGGAGCTATCTCCCCTTCTTCCAACTCTTCTGTGTCCCACTCCCCAGGATGTCCTGTAAAAGACTCTGAATCTCCCTGCTCCTGCAACAGCGGGGCCTGAGACAACAAGGGATCTAAGGAATTCTGAACCATATCTTGAATATGAGAGGATCCCTCTCCGGGATCATCAGGCCGTGGTAGGGAAAGTGGCACTGACACAGGTTCAGAAAGAGAAGAAAGCCGCGGAGGCTCAGCAGATCGCATAAGAAATGCTTTGTGCATAGCCAGAATAAAAGCTGGCGAAAAAAATGAGTCCATGTCCTCCTGAGGCAAAGTTGGAGCTGGGGAGGGTAAATCAGGTAAAACCGCCGCTCTAGAGGACTTCGCTTTCCGTTTATGAGGCTTTTGAGGCTCTGCCAGAGCACTGCCTGACGCCGGTAAAATGGCGGACTTTCCCGCCTTTTCGGCGTGAGGAGAAGGCTCCGGTGAACTAATCAAAGGCTTTTCAGCCATTGATCAAAAACAACTCCGGGATCGCCAAAAAAACCCGTAAGCTCAAAAAAGCAAACTGCCCCGGAGTCCGCGGGCCCGAGCGCCGAAAATCAACACGGAAGAGAAAACAGACAAAAAACTCACCGCAGAAGTAAAAAACTGTGCCCGGCTGAATGGAGCACAGTTTAGCGGGACCACCGGCAAACTCACCGCGGGTAAGACAGAGGAGAAATCTGGGGCCCCCAGTATCACTCTGCACCGGGAGACGGAACAGTGATAGAGGCAGGCTCTACCTCACACTGAAATAATTAAGTCCCCCACGTCTCCTGCGGTCTTAAAGTGACAGCGTATTTTAAAAGAAAAGTTAAAAGGACTATAGAAGATTAGCTCTGCTAGAGCCAATCATAAATTTAAGAAAGGAAAAAAGGTAAAATGAAACCACTACAGGTGTACTTTGAGGGAGAAGGTAAGTTCGATCCTCTCTAGTCACTGAGGACTGAAAGACTGCTTGATTAACCTCAGGGGGAGTGGCTTCACATCACAAGGAAAAGCTTGAAGTCTTCAGTCCTCAGTCACTATGGGGGATTGACAACCCTACCTTTCCCTGGACTGGCCCGGAGAAGCGATAAGGAATGAAGTTTATAAGGAAAATAAGCACCCTTCCTACAGTTAAATATGGTAGAAGTTTCATAATGCTGTGTAGTTGTTTTGTTGCCTCAGAAACTGGAGGCTGGAATGTATTAAAGGAATCATGAAGTCAGAGGACTACAGAGAAATTAGACTTACCTGCTAATTGTTGTTCCTTGAGGAACTCCAGTTCAGTCCTGCACCACTGGGTAGTGTACCTCTTCCTGCAGCATGGAAACTGGGCATGTCAGAAGCTTGATACATCTACCGGTGGCACCTCCCAACTGCTTCCAGTGATCTACTGACAAAGCATACTCTAAGGAGCAACACATAAGTAGTTATAACAAAAATGAACTGTGAACTAGAGGCCTCTCGGCCTCTGCAATACAACCCTGAAAGGAGAGGATAACTGCTCCACCCCTCCCCCAAGGAAACTAACAGCACAGATAAGCAATATACATGCAAGAAGGCAAAAGAAAGTAGAGCGGCCAATTAGCCGAATACCTCACTAGACAGGTAATAAACACTTACCTTTAGACTTTCCTTTGCGTGGCCGGTCACTCTAATGTCACAAGACCATTGACTGAATCCCCAAACTGGGTGGGAATCGGGACTGACCTGGAGTTCCTCAAGGAACAACAATTAGCAGGTAAGTCTAATTTCTCTTTCCTTTTCGTTCCTCCAGTTCAGTCCCGCACCGCTGGGATGCAGCAGAGCAGTACACTAATGGGAGGGAGCCAAAAAACCGGACCGCAAAACCGCTGATCCGAAACAGGCATCCCTTGCTGCTTGCACATCAAGACGGTAATGCTTACTAAAAGTATGCAAAGAGGACCACGTGGCCGCCTTACAGATTTCAACTGCCGGGACACAGCCGAGTTCCGCCCAAGACGTCGCTTGAGCCCTTGTTGAATGAGCTCTCAATTCCAAAGGCACCTGACGCCCCTGCAAAAGATAAGCTGATGCAATCGCTTCCTTAATCTGTCGAGCAATGGATGCCTTGAAGGCTGCTTCCCCTTTACGCGGCCCCCAAAAAAGGACAAACGCTCCGACTTATGAAAGGACTCTGACCTCCGCAAGTAATGATGACGCACTCTCTTCACATCCAGTAATCGCAAACTACTATCGGTCACCTCCCCACCGGATGACTTCAACACAGGTAAGGCGACCGACTGATTCAAATGAAACGGCAAAACCACCTTCGGCAAAAAGGATGGCACCGGACACAACACAACCTTTTCCTTGAAGAACATAAGGAAAGGCTCCTTGCAAGACAAAGACTGCAACTCTGAAACCCAACGTGCCGAACAGACAGCCACAAGAAAATGGAAAATACACTTACCTGGTAATTGTAGTTCCTTGAGTGACGACAATTTAGTCCTCCACCTCTGGGTTGTGTACCTCCTCCTGCAGCTTGGAGACTGGGCATGTCAAAATCATGACATCACTGGATGTAGCCTGCTGGTATCTCCCATCAGCCCCAGAGTACTATTAACAAAGCAGACTTAAAGGAACAATCAACAAGTAGCTGTAATTTAACTGTAACTGTAACAAACACACAAAGTGAAAACTAAACCACAAATCCTTAACAAGAAGGACTTTTTTTTTTTTTTTTAAACGTTCTTCATATTCCTTTACTCCCCCTGTTCCAGCCCTTGAATCGAATAAGAGAAAAGGAAGTAGAACAGGTCAGCGACCAATACTCACTGCGATCCAGATTTCAAAATGCTTTTTTTTCCCCCCCATTCCCCGAAAATAACCTCTGAACTGATCACTCCTCGGGTGGGAATGAGGACTAAACTGTCGTCACTCAAGGAACTACAATTACCAGGTAAGTGTAATTTCCATTTCCTTATAGTTCCTCCAGTTTAGTCCTCCACCTCTGGGATGTATCAGAGCAGTAATCATTGGGAGGGACCTTTTCACCCGGATCGCAACACCGCCGCCTAGAAACAAGCCTCGCTCACCGCCAAGACCTCGAGGCGCCAGACCCTACTGAAAGCAAAAAGAATGGACCAAGTGTCCGCTCCACCAATTTCCACCGGTGGACACAAAGGGCACACCGCCCCGAATATCGCTTACGCCCTAGAAGAGTGAGCTCTTAAGCCCACCGGCACTGAATGACCTTGCCAAAGATATGCTGTCGCAACTGCTTCTTTAATCCATCAGGAAATGGGTGCATTCGCCGCTGCCTCTCTTTCGCGGGAACCTTCGAACAACACGAATGAACTGCCCAACTTGTGAAACGTTCCTGAACTTCTAATACTGTCGAAGCAGCCTCTTTGTGCCCAACTGGCGAAACCACAGTCCGAACATATACCCCTCCGTCGAACCGAGAACTGGAAGAGAAATTGTTGGACTTAGCAGAACGGAGAAAACCTCCATGGACAAAACGGTCAAACTTCCTACACGATAACACCTGTAACTGCGAACTTTGTCTTGCCGACCAGAAGACTACCAACCACACTTACTTGAAGGTAAGCCCCGCACCGACACCTGGAGGCAGCCCTACAGCGGTTCCATAGCTAACGTTCCTAGAACCAAGTTGATATCCCCCGGCAGAACCGTGATTCTACGATGAAACCACCGCCGGGATAACCCTTTAAACAACGTACCCCATCAACAAGCGAACCTAAATCCATTCCTTGGATTTTTTTTTTTTTTTATAGCAAGCCAGAGCTGCCACGAAAATGCTCCACGAAACGACTGCCAGATCTTTATCCAACCCATCTTACGGGAAACGTCACTCCAAAGGGGTGGATACAGAAGCCACATGTGTGCTTGCCACCGCGAGCACCCATCTTCAAAAAAGACACCATATGCGCACCTATGTAAGAAACGTAGGCTCTTTCCTTGCTCGAACTAAAGCCATGATGACTGCTCCAGCAGAGCCTTTTTTTTTTTTTTTTGAAACCTGCCCTTGTAATGGCACCACCGTAAGCGAAAAACAGCAAAACCAATCCACCGGAAGCATCCGAAGCGGCCGCTGTAGCAACCGATGCTCCAACGTCGTTAACCTCCAGGGATGTCCGACGAGTAACGTTATAAGATTGGCGTACCACGGGCATTTTGAACACTCCGGGAACACCCACAACATTTCTCCATGATGCGCTTCAATATGCTGCACCACACGTCCTATGGGCGTCCAAGGAGGAAAGACAGAGTAGCCCGACGCAAGCTCGGGTTTGTCACACTGCAGCGCCCTCTGGCGTAGGTATAGGCAGTTGCCTATGAGGGGTTAGCATGTGGGGCAAAGAGGAAAGCAAATTTATATACCTAAGTGCTGCTGTCTGGTGTCCATTGTAGTTGTGGGCCAAGTAACAGAGCGAAGGCCTTCTGTGAGTTCCAATAATAACTTTATTTCCACACACAGGAATTTGGAGCACTACGTCCCCAGGCACAAACAAAAAGTAGTGGTACTCAATTGTGTCAAATAAAAAGTCCATGAAAATCCTGATGCTTCTCAGGTACAATTCAAAGTACAAAGTTCAGCAATTAACTTCCATTAGCTTCCAATACAAGCCTTGATTTCTTCCATTAAACATTGCACTAGTATGCTCTCTTTAAACATAGGACATTCTCCAGCGTTGAGCTTTACTTCACAGGTGCAATAATTACATCTGAGTTTCCCACGGCAGAAGGCTGCCTTTCTCAATGAAACTCAGATTCCTTCAAATAGGCTTCTCAGCACTTCACATATAAGCTTTTGATACAGCTTCTCTCCTCTTATAGGATTCACTTAATATAACTTCAATCCTTATAACAGATCCCACATTCCATAGGCGAATCACTGCTAACTGATGAAGGTGGATCAATTAACATCTCTTCTGGGTCTGATATATCTTTGAGGCTTTGGTTAAGAGAGTCTACAGACTGCCATTGCTTAATTAAATTCTTAAGCTGTCTTCTTTTGTTCTCCTTAACATACCTAGGCACATGTACAGGCTCTAAGTTATCAGCACCTTTTAAAAGCTTATAAAAAGGGCTCACCTGATTTCCGGTACGCCTAGACTGTGTTCTCTGGCAGGGAGGTAAACATTTCCTGTGATACTGTTTCACTAAATCTTGTATTACAGCGTCTTCGTCAGAGCCTAGCTCCTGCCCGTGTCTGTGCTGCTTGTAATCAAGAGCATGCTGATAGGCACCTGGGCTACACTCAGAGCTAGAGCTTCTATAACATTGTCTGTGACAAGCAACTTTCTTTAGCTTACTGAAAGGGATCTTCTCTCTGCCCAACCTTTCATTCCTGAGAGAAGATTCCTGAGAGCTATTTCTCTCCCTTACAGGCAAGGTATCTGACCTTCTCCCCTGGAGTTTTAAATAGTCTCTGACCTGCTTTCCTTGGCTAATGAGCTCCAAGTAGTTCCTCCTTGGAAGGTTCCTCTGAAGCCTGGCCTCTCTCCTTGGCTCCCTTTGCCTCTGCTTCCCAGACTCTCTCTTGGTCTCTGCAGACTTTCTCTCAGACTCTCTCTCCTTCTTTCTCCCTTGTTCTTTCTCTCTACTGGCAGTTGCTTCCTGGTTAAGTGAAGCAAGCTGCCCTATCGGGTGTGACTCCGCCCCTTTTCCTCCCACGTCAGCTCCCTGGGTTTGCTTCAAGCTAGGGTGTGGCTCTCTTTCCCCTTTCCTGTGTAGCACAGCTTTCAGGGCTGTATCCTTAACCCCTTCCTGCCCAGTTTCACTGACAGCTTCTGAAGAGAAAAAGTGTTTTAAACCTTCCTTATCAGGTTCCGCAACCTCTGCACTGTCACAGGTTGCAGCCGGGTGTCGCTTCCTTCCGACCTCCTCTCTCGGCATCTGCTGAAGAACCTCTTTTTTTTTTTTGCCTGAAAAGTCGCCCTGCGATCCATGATCGTAGATCCCCATCTGTGACCTATTTGCGCACACCCGTCCGGTGGGAATGGTGGTTGCATCCAGGGAGGAGTGGTCTAGTGGTTGGGGCAAGGTACCACAGGCCGGAAGGTCAGTGGTTCAAATCCCACTAGAGGACAGCAACCTTGGGCCAGAAGGACTGGGGTTTCTAGTCCCACAGGTGCTCCTTGTGGTCTTGGGCAAGCCACTTAACCCTCCATTGTCCATGTTCCCTGTAAGTATTAGTGTATGTGTCTCATATCCCCTCGTGTTAAATGTATCCCCCAATTGTGTTGTTAACACTTTCATTGAAGGATAAAGTGGCATACAAAACTGTCTAAATAAAATAAATAAATAAATCCACTGGGACCCTGCTTGAGAGATTCCGCCATCACATTGCCCTGTTCTGCAATGTGCGCCACCAAATTCGCTGGTAGATGAGACTCCAGCCAGTGGCATCGAGCCCCTGCGTCTGTTTTCCCTGGCTACCCCTCCTACCCCACCCTGCCGATGGAAGCAGTCCACCATCGCGTAGTTGTTGGAGAACACACGCACTGCTCAACCTCTCATCGTAGCTTCAAACTTCTCTAGCGATAGCCCGACCGCTCTCAGCTCTAGTCGGTGGATGGACCATTTGCGCTCCTGCATAGATCCCATATCTTGTGCGAAGAGACCTCTGCAACATGTTTCCCGTCATGCGAGTCTCGCGTCCGTCCACCAAGGGAGCTACTCCGGATGCTCCAGAGACATCCCTGCTCTCAGAGATTCAGGAAGCAGGCACCAACAAAGGAATTGCCTGACCCGGGACAGGCCAAGCAGTCGTTTGTTCAATGAGGCGGGCTGATGCGGCCGAAGCTGTTGAAGGTAATCTGGTACCCCCCGCCCCCAGGGTCTCTTGCAGCAGGGAGGGACTCTCCTGCCTCATCTCATCCTGCTGGTCCTGCTCCTATGACCGCCTGTTGCTCGCAGTTTAGGCCAGCACCTGCCTCCGAGATCACACCACATCGGTGACTGCGCATCTTCAGGATTTTTAAATTGCACTGCCGTGTTGTATCTTAAAGCTATGAACTGGATCTTGCCCTGATTCAATCAAACTGACACATTCTCAGATAAAGTTTACTTTTGTGCTAATACTACTAATGGCTATCAAGGAGTGCAGCTTCCCTTACTAGCAATATTACAGCTTTAAAAGGTACCTAATCTGGGCTAAGAGACAAGAGATGAGCATGTCCGGGTACTCACTACCTATAGACAGATGGAAGAATTTCATTTGCTCCCTATTCACAATCTTTCAACTTATATACCTGTCTTGTATACAGCTACTTCCCGTTTTCCACAGAACTGTAGCGGTTACAAACCTATATGCCGGGGGCTTTTTTTTTTCTCTATTCCTGTCTATCAGACCCTTCTCAGGAGAAATTTACAAGTATCAACCAACTGCCTTTTAGATCACCTGACCAGACCCACAGCACTCTGAAATTTGCCCAGCAACAAACCATGGCCTATCTGACTAGGCCTTTCCCTCATGCCTGCACCAAAGCATTGTGCACTGAATACATTTTGAGCTGTATAACACCAGGAATACTTAAGGGTTAAGTGGGCATTACACCCCTTGATACCATCCTATACGAGACACTGTGGTCTGGCCGGCATGGTGGGAAAGGCTGGGGCCCTCCCCAGGAATTCCCTCAATCTGCACCCCGGTATGTAACAAGGTCCCCAGCACAGTGTACCACCACAGACTCAGACACAGAGCACTAGAGTACTTGAACTAAAATGAAATAAAATATATTTAACTGAAACTGAAATGACAAAACTGTAAGTGGCCCCTCAGGAACCACCACCACTGTTAGGAAGATCCAGAACAGTAGGCCAAACCCCAGCTTCTAAGCGCCAGGCACGGTCAAGGACATATGAACTAGAAGCTCTGCTTACCAGATCCTAAACTCCCCCCGCATACGAAGACAAGAGGAGAGCTTAGCTACTCTTGTAGTCCATGCCGTATACCTTCGACTGCAGTAACACCACCAACTGCAAAAGAAGCTAGTGGAAAGCCACAAACCTTTTTTTTTTTTTCATTTTATTTTGGGGAACGAAAAACCGCGGAACTGCCTCTGTCTGAGACCCAAGGAAACCAGTTCAAACTAGGCATAGCATAAGCCAACCTATGCATTTTTTTTATAGCCTTCCATGGACGGCTTCCCGAGTTCTTCAATTCCAACATGATCAGCTATACCAGCAGAACAAAGTCATGCTAACCCAATGCTAGCCTGAGATCCGCCGCAGTTACCTAACTTGATCTTGGGCCCTCCTGTAACTGTAGAGCCCCAACTTGCAACATACAACTCTTCCAAGATACCTGATCTTATGATCATCGTCAAGAGATGCCAAAGCTGAGTAACTCTAGCACTCTGTCTGTCAGGATTTTCTGCAGGCTCTTAAAGTTCAAAGAATTGAGCCTCCCCTGGTAGGGATACCTCACGGCCCTGCAGCTGGGATCGTCACCGGCTTTCTAAAGCACCTGTCCAAAATAGCATAACATTTATTTTATTTATTTATTTACATTCTCTTATATACCGCGCTATTCTGCATCAGTGCGGTTTACATTGAACAAACTGAAATTACATTGAACAGGGCATTATAACTTGGAGATAACTATTTTACAGGGAACATGGGCTATGGAGGGTTAAGTGGCTTGCCCAAGACCACAAGGAGCACCTGTGGGACTAGAAACCCCAGTCCTTCCGGCCCAAGGTTGCTGTCCTCTAGTGGGATTTGAACCCCCGACCTTCTGGCCTGAAGTACCTTGCCCCAACCACTAGGCCACTCCTCCACTCCTTCAACATGCAGTATGAAAGAATGCACCCAAGGCATCCCTCCACTAACCACATCCGTTTAGATACAGGGAGATGCCTGACCAGGCATTTGAACTGGAAAAGCAGCCAACACCACACTCCAGTAACCTTTTATAAAATGGTCTCAGCGCCTGCAGGAAGAAGAGTAAGCACAGAGACATTATAGCACATACGGCTTCTGAGCCTGGAAGAGGCACTAGGGTGCCTATTTCAGGGGTAGCCAAACACCTCTGTGATTCATCCAGAAGTAGAAATCAGACTCTTTCTACCCTGAAACTCTTTATTTGGTAATGCAGTGTGTAGTGCAAACCATAGGTCAGGTCATAGCCCCAATGACCTATCTCAATCTGCTGCCTATAACTTAAAGCATCAATTTCATACCTTCACCGCTCAGACCCATGCATGCCTACATCACCCCTGCTCTGATACAGATGTAAAAATGAGTGCTATTCTCCCCGGGACCCATATATAAAAGCCTACCCGGTACAGATATGTCTACGCTGTATTTACTCAATACCCTATTCTCAAGATTAATCTGAAAATGAGACTCCTGGCATACTTTATCAAAATATTCAGCATGAAGTGAAACTAAGAAAACAAAAAAACAAAAGATTAACGAACGCGTCTCAGGGCCGTGCCATGTGCGTTCCTCCCAATGTGATACTCTGCTCTCAGCTGCCACGTGGTGCTAACAGAGTACACAAAATGGCCGTGAAGCCTGCCGGCTGGTCTTTGGCACCATAAATTGCCGAAGACTCACCGGCTGCCGCCTCTCTTGATCCTCTTTGCTGCGCCTCCGAAAAGGCAAGAAAGCGCATCTTACCGTTTGGGAAGACAGCCCTTCAAGCCGCGACGTTGCTCCGCGCTGCGAGCGACGTCCGCAGTGAGAGCTTTTCTGCCGAATCAAGATGGCCCTCGCAGAGAAACAGAATCGGCTATGAGGCGCTCAGTATGAGCATGTGTGTTTCCCAGAGCTCTCCCCCATACCGTCTAGGGGGAGAGATCCTGTAATCTGAGCCTTCTGGGCGCAGTAGGGAAGAAGAAAGAATATTAGCCTTTTCTGAGACAGCTGTCAGACACAATAGAAATAAAATTAAATTAAATTGAATTAAAATAAAGTAAAGACGAAATTTTTAAATTAAGATTAAATTAATTAAGATTAGCCATTTATAATTGACAATTATAAATTTAAAACTTAAACCCTGACTAAATTGTTCCCTATCTGTTCATCAAGTAAGCCCAGCACCTAGGCTGACTACGTCCTCCTGCTGCATGGAGACTGGACACACTGGGGCTGATGGGAGATACCAGCAGGCTACATCCAGTGATGTCACGATTTTGACATGCCCAGTCTCCAAGCTGCAGGAGGAGGTGCACAACCCAGAGGTGGAGGACTAAACTGGAGGAACGATAAGGAACACCGTTTTCAAGGTCAAGTCCTTCACCGAAGCCTCACCAATCGGTTCAAAAGGTATTCTCGTCAACGCCAACACCAAATTGAGATCCCACGCAGGAACCACTATGCAGCGAGGAGGTCTCAAACGCGATACCGCTCTCAAGAAACGCAAGAACCTGGATGAGCTCCTACTGCGCGTCTTTGCACCTTACCACAATAACAAGCTATAGTGGCCAGTTGGACCCGCAACGAATTGGCCACCAAACCCTTATCATAGCCATCCTGAAGGAAACTCAACACCTCGGGAACTGAGACTAAAGATGGGCACAACTTCCTAGCTTCAAACCAACCTTCAAAGATATGCCAAATGCGAATATAAGCCAAGGAAGTGGAACGTCTTCTAGCCGACAGCAAAGTAGCCACCACCGCCGGCGAATAACCTTTCTTTCTCAACCTAGCCCTTTCAATGGCCAAGCCGTAAGCGAGAATCGAGCCACCTGCGGCATCCGAAGCGGACCCTGCAAGAGTAGATCCTCTCGAACCGGCAATTGCCAGGGCTGACCGTCGAGAAGCCTCACCAGGACCGCATACCACAGATGATATGGCCAATCCGGTGCTATTAGAATCAAAGTTCCTATATGTTTCTCTATGTGCTGAACCACTCAGCCTATGAGCACCCAGGGAGGAAAGACATACAGAAGACCCTGGGCTGGCCACTTTTGAATTAAGGCATTGATCCCTTCAGACATTCTCTCTCTTCTCCTGCTGAAAAACGGGCTGGCTTTGGCCGTCTGACAAGTCGCCATGAGACCCATCCTTGGCATTCCCCACTTGAATACCAACTGTCTGAATACATCTGGATTCAGCTCCCATTCCCCGGGATCCACGCAAACCCAACTGAGGTAATCCGCCATCACATTGTCTGTTCCTGAAATGTATGCCACCGACAGCGCCAGATGCTCTACCCGAGGCTCTACCCAATCGAACAGAACCCCCGCTTCCTCTTCCAGTGCAACGCTGCCCGTTCCGCTTTGCCGATTGAGATACGCAACCGTGGAGACGTTGTCTGACAGCACTCGAACTGCTTGCCTGCACAAAACCAACTAAAACACTTTTAAAGCCAGAGCCACAGCTCGTAACTCCAGATGACTGATGGACCACTGGGCTTCCGCCACGCTCCACACGCCCTGCGTGTAGAGCCCTTTGCAATGAGCCCCCCAGGCTGGCATCCGTCATCACCGGGACCCATTGTGGCTGCTCCAATGGCATTCCTGCCATCAGTTTTTCCCGTTGCAGCCACCATTTGAGCGATGCTTGTACCTCCCTCGGGCAGGGCAAGCGCTTCCTCAACGAATCCTCCTGGTGCGACCATCGACGAAGCAGAGACCTCTGTAAAGGTCGCATGTGCGCCCGAACCCAAGGAACTACTTCTAAAGTCGCAGCCATGGTACCTAGCAGCCGAAGATAATGCCATGCTGTCAGTGCCTGTAGCTGCAAAAACCCGAGTACCAAGGAACGCATCGCCAGAACCCGAGCCTCCGGAAGAAAGACCGCTCCGACCTCATGTTGAACCGAACCCCCAGATATTCCAATGACTGCGTAGGCACCAACCAATTCTTGGAGACATTGACTACCCAACCAAGGCTCTGCACGAACCGAACCACTCTCTCCATTTCTCTGTTCTCGGGACTTTGCCCGAATCAACCAATCGTCTAGGTAAGGATACATGAGCACCCCTTCCCGGCGGAGAAAGGCTGCTACCACCACCATTACACTTTGGTAAACGTATGCAGAGCTGTCGCCAATCCGAACGGTAGTACTTGGAACTGAAAATGACCCCACGGGACCGCAAACTACCAGAATCTTTGATGATCTGATCGAATCGAGATGTGCAGATACTCCTCGGTGAGATCTAGCAAAGTCAAGAACTCTCCTTGACAATGGCTACCATTACGGACCTTAGGGTCGCCATACGAAAATGGGTTACCGTAGACATCAGTTGATGCTTTTGAGATCCAGAATCGGACGAAACGACCCATCTTCCTTTGGGACCACAAAATAAATCAAGTACCGACCAGAACCGCATTGATCCTGAGGGACCGGGACTACAGCCCCGAGTTGCTTGAGATGCGTCAAAGTTGCACGAACCGCTGCCTCTTTGTTCTGCCCCCTGCAAGGAGAAACAACAAGCGAGTCTTGAACCGGTCGAGCAAATTCGAGAGCATAGCCCTCTCGGAAGACCTCCAATACCCATTGATCGGATGTAATTTGAACCCAGACAGGCAAAAACTCCCGCAACCGACCCCCTACGGGTTGGACACCAGCCTGAGTTCCCCTCATTTCATTGCGACTTCTTGAAACCGGCAGCTGGGGGGGGTTGCGAACCCCCTCCCTGCCTGCTCTTCTGAACCCGCCAAAAACCTTGACCACGAAAGGGATACCACCCTCTATGAAAGGATCCCAACTGTGAAGCCCGAAAATGGTGAAAATTGCGGGGCTGGCCTCTTGACGACGCCCTGGGCTTCCCCTTTTTCAACTTATCCTCCGGCAGATGACCTCCTTTGGACTCCCCCAAGTCCTTAACCAGCTTGTCCAGATCTTCACTGAACAGCAGCTTACCCTTAAAAGGGAGCTTACTAAGCCTTGACTTTGAGGAACTATCAGCCGCCCAATTTCGCAACCAAATATACCTACGCCCCGCCACTAACGAAGACATACTATTTGCCAAAGTCCTGACCAGGTCATAATGCATGTCCTCTAAATAGGCTGCTCCGGACTTCAATCTGGAAAAGTTCTGTAACTGGCCCTCCGACAAGTCTGCCACCTGGCAAACACTGAGACCAACGCAGACAAGCCCTCGCTACCCATGCCCCATTGGCCTCAAAGGTTTGCTCCACCATCGAGTCTATCTTTCTATCATGACCATCCTTCAACGCCGCACTACCTTCCATCGGAAAGCGTAGTTACTCACCTGTAACAGGTGTTCTCCAGGAGCAGCAGGAATCAGTCCTCACATATGGGTGACGTCGGCACCGACAGAGCCCTCGTGCGGAGCATTTCCCCAGCTTTCAAAGAAAGCCTTTGGGAATGCAGCGCGCATGCGTGGTCCCCTTCCCGCCCAAGGGTGCCATCTTCCTCAGTCTGATGACATAGCTAAGAGACAGCAAAAAATCAAAATGAAGGATATCACTGCAACTCCAGGGGAGGAGGGAGGGTCTTGAGGACTGATACCTGCTGCTCCTGGAGAACACCTTTTACATGTGAGTAACTACACTTTCTCCAGGACCAAGCAGGAAGTCAGTCCTCACATATGGGACTCCCCAGCTCTAGGCTACCGTGAACCCAAAGCTGAAAAAATGGCTCCCTCTCGAGAGCCACAGCATCCGTGACAAGAATTTTCTCTGAGAACGCACCCCATACGGTAGCCCAACACGAAGGGCCGGAGGGTAGGAGTTGCCTAAACCTCAAAGAGATTACGGAGTACCGCCTGGCCGAAAACACTGTCACCGGGACTCTCTCTCCAAGCAGTAATGGGCTGCAAAAGTCTGGCTTGAAGACCAAGTTGTGGCCCGGCAGATGTCTGCCAACGGAACAGAGCGGAGATGAGCTACTGACACGGCTTTCGCCCTAACACAGTGGGCCGTGATCCGACCCTGCAAGGGGAGGCCGGCTGCCCTGTATGCCCAGGCGATGCAATCTGCTACCCAAGTGGACAACGTGCGCTTGGAGACAGGTAACCCCATCCTATTAGGGTCAAACGAGACGAAGAGCTGAACAGCCCTTCGATGCTCCCGCGTACGTTCTATGTAAAAGGACAAGGCCCTCTTACATTCCAGGGTATGCAAGACTGTTTCAGCCCAGGCTGGTATGCGGCCTGGGAAAGAAGGTTGGAAGAACTACCTCCTGATTGAGGTGGAAAGAGGAAACCACTTTTGGGAGGAACTTGGGATGGGTCCGTAGGACCACCCTGTTTCTATAGAACTGCGTGTACGGTATATCAGAAACCAGAGCTTGTAGCTCACTCACATGTCTGCCAATGTAAGAGCCACCAGGAAGAGCGCTTTCCAAGAGAGGAAGCATAAATGGCAAGTAGCCATCGGCTCAAACGGTGGGCGAGTAAGTTGCTGCAAGACCACGTTCAAATCCCACTCAGTCGCCAGTGGGCGAACCGGAGGCTTGAGCAGAAGCAGACCTCTGAGAAATCTGAACACCAAGGGGTGAACTGACAGAGACTGTCCTTCCACCGGTGAGTGGTGCGCTGACAAAGCAGTGAGGTGGACCCGAACAGAGTTAGACTTATGGCTAGGTCTGAAAGGTGAAGGAGATACTGCAGTACTACTGGCACAAGGCAAGAGAAAGGATCTTCATTTCACTGAGCATACCACACCGTAAACCTACGCCGCTTGAGGGCATAGGACTTTCTGGTGGACTGCCTCCTAGAGGCCAATACCACCTCCTCAACCTCCTTAGGTAGAAGTAAGGGAGCTAGCACTACCCTTTCAGCAGCCAGACCATCAGATTGAGGGACCTGAGGTTGGGGTGCAGAAGGGAACCCTGCTCTTGAGACAGGAGATCGTGTTGCAGTCCTAGAGGGAACAAAGCTTCCACCACCAATTGCAGAAGAAGTGGAAACCAAGGCTGCCTCGGCCATCTGGGGGCTACCAGAATCACCAAGGCCTTGTCCCGAAGGATCTTGAACAGAGTTTGGGCCACCAGGGGCGTGGGAGGAAACACATGCAAAAAACAGGAGGCCAATAGACCAAAAGGTCAGAAAAGCATCCGCTGCCATCCTCAGGGGATGCGGCTGTCTGGAGAAAAACCTGGGTAGCTGACGGTTTAGCGGACTTGCAAAGAGATCGATGGATGGAAGTCCCCAGCGGAGGAAGATCTGCTGGACCACCAATGGATTCAACTGCCATTCGTGAGGCTGGAGAATCCTGCTTAGCTTGTCTGCTAGGAGGTTTTCTTGACCAGGTAGGTAGACTGCTTTGAGAAACATACCCTGCCTGACTGCAAAGGAGCGAAGGGCCAGTGCCTCCTGACATAGGAGCCTGGACCCTGTGCCCTCTTGTTTGTTCATGTAGAACATTGCCACCTGATTGTCCGTCTGAACCAGGACAGACTGCTGAGAGAGGGCATGACAGAAAGTTTGCTGTGTGGCCTCCTCAGGGGACCACAGGCCTTGAGTGAATGAGCCTTGGCAATGTGCACCTCAGCTTCTTAAGGAAGCATCCATCGTCAGCACCCTTGTGTGCTGAAGCCTGAAAAGGTACACCCCTGAGAAGGTTTGGTGAATGTAGCCACCACTGCAAGGAGTTGTCTCGGAGGTCGCCGGTGGCTTGTGTCCACTGATCTCTGAGGCACCATTGAGCAGTCTGCATGTGCAGACGGGCATTTGGGGTCACATGTACAGTGGATGCCATGTGGCCCAGGAGGCGCAGGAAATGCCTGGCGGAAACATGAGTATTGCGTTGGACCTGGTTGACCAAATCCATAAGTCTGTGTGCCCTGTCCTCGAGCAAGTAAGCTCTTGCCTGAAGGGTGTCCAACCTGGCCCCTATAAACTCTAGGTTCTGAGAGGGGAGCAAAGTGGACTTTGCATAGTTTATGACAAAGCCCAGATGCTGAAGAAGAGAGACAGTGCGAAGAGTGGCCTATCGGGCCTCCTGGAGTGACTGGCCTCTGATTAGCCAGTCGTCCAGGTAAAGGAAGACAAAAATCTCCTGATTTCTGAGAAAAGCCACCACCATCGTCAGGCATTTGGTGAAAACCCTGTGGGCAGAGGTCAGGCCAAAAGGAAGCACCCTGTACTGAAAGTGGTTTCCTCCCACCACAAATCTGAGATATTGTCTGTGGTCTGGATGGATGAGGATGTGAGTATAAGCATCCTTTAGGTCTAAGGAGCATAGCCAGTCTCCCTGCTGGAGGTAGGGCAGCAGTATCCCAAGGGTAAGCATCTTGAACTTTTCCCTCTCTAGAAACTTGTTCAGATTTCGCAAGTCTAGGATAGGTCTTAGGCCTCCTGTTCTCTTTGGTACCAGGAAGTACCTGGAGTAGAAGCCTTGCCCTTTCAGGTGGTGTGGCACCAGTTCCACCGCCTATTCTTTTAGAAGACTTGCCAACTCCAGAAGGAAAAGGTTCCTGTGTAGAGGGAGTCTTGGAGGCTCCCCTGGATAGTAGGAGGGGGATAGCTGGTGGAAATGGAGCATATAGCCCTTCTGGAATATGCTCAGCATCCATGTATCCCCTGTGATGGCTGGCCACCTGTAGGCGAACAGGGTCAGCTGACCTCCTGTGCTGAGTGGGGCTACCGGCGGAGGAGAGGCTATGCCCAGGAGTCAAAAAACCCCTCCCTGCTGTGCAGGAGCCAGAGCTGGAGGCTTGGGGGTTTTCTGCCTACGAGGCCCATGCCCCTGCCCTTTGGCCTGCGGACCCTGTTAGGGAGCTGGAGAGGCCTGATATTGAGGGTAGGTTTTGTAGGCAGTACCCTTCCTCAGGAAAAAGGGCTTCTTCCCCGAGCCCTTCTTTTTGTGAGAAGGAGCAGAAGTCTTTCTGGACAGCCTTGTCCTAGTGAGAGTCTCGGTCTCGATTTCTGCAGCCTTCTCAGTAATGGGCTTGCCGAACAGGTTGTCACTTCAGCACAGGACATCGACCAACTTATACACCCATGACTCCAGGTCCGACGACTGTAGCCAGGCCCGATGACGTGCACCGATGCCGGTCACAGCTACCCGGGCCGAAGCCTCGAAGTCGTCATACGCTGCTCGAGAAATAAACTTCGAGCACTCTCGGATCCCTGTAGACAAGGCTTTGAATCTCTGCAAGGGTTCCTCGGAGAGGCCAGCCGAAAATCCGGCAATCTCCTTTGTCAGGTCTCGAAGCCTCAAAGCCGTTATACGCTGCTCGAGAAATAAACTTCGAGCACTCTCGGATCCCTGTAGACAAGGCTTTGAATCTCTGCAAGGGTTCCTCGGAGAGGCCAGCCGAAAATCCGGCAATCTCCTTTGTCAGGTCTCGAAGCCTCGAAGCTGTCATACGCTGCTCGAGAAATAAACTTCGAGCACTCTCGGATCCCTGTAGACAAGGCTTTGAATCTCTGCAAGGGTTCCTCAGAGAGGCCAGCCGAGAATCCGGCAATCTCCTTTGCCAGGTCTCGTAAGTATATGCCCATGTACAGCTAGTAAGTCTGGACACGGCAAGACAGCATTGAGCCCTGGAAGCACTTTCTACCGAGGGCATCCAGGTTCTGGGCCTCCCGGCTGGGAGGCACTGAGGAGTGCATCTTTTGGCTTTTCCGCCTGTGCATGGCCGATTCCACAACCATGGAGTTGTGTGGCAGCTGCGCCTTTTGGAATCCAGGGCTCTTATGGACTCAATAGATAGAATCAACCCGCTTGCTAAGAACCGGCGCCGAGGCCGGTGCTTCCCACATTCGGAAAAGCAGCCGTTCCAGCATCGGAGGAACCGGCACAGTAAAGGCTTCCTTCGTAGGAAAATCATACTGGAGGGCATCAAGCTCTTCGGCTCGAGGCTCCTCCTCGGCATCCGCCGGGAATGCCAGAGCCTTGGCCATGTCCCTGATGAAATCCGAGAACCGGGTATCCTCCGGGGGGGACCTTCTCCGAGGCTCGGACTCCAGTGAGTCCGACGGGACGCATCGGGTCCAGAAGGTGTCAGGAGACTCCTCGTCCTCCGTCTCCCATGCTGACTCCTCCTTCTTTGAAAGGTGGGGAAATGCTCCGCATGAGGGCTCTGTCGGCGCCGACGTCACCCATATGTGAGGACTGACTTCCTGCTTGGTCCTGGAGAATGGTAGTCTTCTTCGTTACTGCCGAAACTGCCGCATCTATCCTAGGAGAGCGAAACAGCTCGCGCTCCTGATCAGACAACGGATAGAGCTGTGCCATGGACCTCCCACCTCTGAGAGCTGACTCCGGCATGTCCCATTCATCCTGAATCATCTGCTTAACTACCTTATGGACCAGGAACACCGCCTGGGACTTTCTTACCGCTTGAATGAGAGGATCTTCCACAATGTCTTCTTCTACCGCCGTGGCCATAGACAGGTTAAGGGCCTGCAGCGATTCCGAAATCAGTGCCGTCAGTTCCTCCCTCCTTAACACCTGAATAATCCGGGTCTGATCCTCAGGTTCTGGAATCTCACCGTCCTCTAGATCCTCACCCGGATCTTCCAAGTCCCCTTCTAACCCTTCGTCGTCCAAACCTTCCAAGGGAAGGGACTCGTCTTCCGATATCCATGGCCGTTTGCCTGGCCTCACTTGAGAACCTACCGCTGTCTGCGCCACCGATGCAACCACTCTGGGACTCAACCCTGACACGTCCGGACTAGCCCCCTGCTTACGAAGGCAAAACGCTTGATGTATCAGTAGCACAAAATCCAGAGAAAAATCTTCCAGGGCCGTGGCTGACGCCCCCCGAGCCGCACTCGTCCCCGGCCGCGACGAAGCAGACGCCTGCGGAGAAAGAGGGGCCTCTCGTCCCCCTTCTTCCCTTTCCTCCCCTCCAGCTCCCTGGAGCTTGGGGAGAGGGCTTTCCTTACTCTGGTCTTGCAACTCTTGCTCCATCTGTACCGCTTCAGCCGCACAGCCACGACACACACTATTGACAGAAACTGCGCCCCTGCGGGTTCCACACACCAGGCACTGCGGACGAGCAGGCATTAGCGTCCAAACCCCGCTATTGAGGCTTCCAAACCACCGGGTATGGCCTCACCGCCGAACCTGCCCTTAACCCTACAGAAACAACAACCTTTCTCCAAAACTGACTTTTTTTTTTTAAAACCCCTTAATGCCTAACCACAGGCACTCTAGAGGCTTGGGGCAAGCACCAAAAACAATATTTCCTGAAAATGTCAAGTCCTGTACCCACAGGAACTGCCTGCATAGCCAAACACACTATGCAAAAAAAAAAAACACAGGAAAAAAACGCTACCGAAAAAATGGCCGCTTCAAAATTTAGCCCCCGGCTCTACACGAGGCAGCCGGCCTCAACCGGCAGCAGAAGGCCCCGCAGCCCCAAAAACACACTCTGCTGCCTTCCCAAACGCTCTGACGAAAAAGTGAAGGTAAATACCTGGATTCCTGCCAGTAGCTATCACAGCACCCTGCCGGTCAGCCCCGATGGAGAGAGAAGTGCAGCCGACACCTGACAGCACTCTCCGACGCTGCCAACTGAATCGGAAGGCAGCTCAGAGCATGAAATACAGCTCCCCACCGTTCTTACTAAGTAGGGAGTGTTACAGGGCATTAAATCAAAATGAATACTGACTGGAAGGTGGAGCAGGAATCCTCTCCACTCCCCCCCTTCTCTGCCCTGACCAGCTCTGCTCCTGTGTTTTGTTTTGTTTTTGTAAACTAATAAAAATAAATTAAAGGTACAGCGTACCCAAAAGCAAATCCCCTTAAAACCAAATGCTAAACCACTACTAACTAAACCTACTCATGTGTTCCTCCTGTTGAGCCTACACCCTAGGCTCACAACATCCTGCTGCATGGAGACTGGACACACTGGAAGCAGGTGGGAGGTGCCACCGGTAGATGTAGCAAGCTTCTGACATGCCCAGTCTCCATGCTGCAGGAAGAGGTACACTACCCAGCGGTGCGAGACTGAACTGGAGGAACAAAAAGGAACAAGGTATTTTGGAGCAAAATGTGCTACCTAGTGTCAGAAAGCTAGGTCTGGGTCAAAGGTCATGGGTCATCCAGCAGGACAATGACCAAAAACATACATCCAAAAATACAAAAAAAATGGCTAAAAAGGAACAAATGGACTGTTTTAAACTGGCCAGCAATCAGTCCTGATCTCAATCCAATTGAGAACCTTTGGAAAGAGCTGAAATCTGCCATTGATAAAAGGAAACCTGGAAACATTCATAAGCTGGAACAAATTGCAGCTGAAGAGTGGGAGAAACTACTAGCAGATAGATGTACGACACTTATAGATGGCCACAAGAAACGTTTGGAGGCTGTCATCACTGACATGGGTTGTCAACCAAATATTAGTGAAGGGTGTCATTCCTGTCCAAGTTATATTTTGGGTTTTTTTCTCAGAAATTACTACATTTATGTTGCAAAGACATCTTTTTTTTGTGCTATATACCTTTGAACATACTAATATAATATTATGACATACAGTTGGAATAATTTCCAATTATTTCTCAAGATATTGTACACAACATACCTAAAATGCAAGGGTTCCAATAATGTTGCACCCTTCAGAAGGAGCCTTTGCTGCATCTGTGGGACATGCGGAGGGTGTTGCTCAGATACATGGCAATTTCTAGGTCTTTTCTTGGGCATATCTGGTGTCCGCCTCGGTGGTCCCAATCTCTCTATCAAACAGTGCAGAAAGGCCATGCACAGATTCAAACAATCCCTGCACAACTCATATCCTCTGTTGAATTATCTTGGTGAACAGGAATTCTCTGAGCTGGTCACAACATTGTTCAGCCATACAGACTCTAAGACAGGTGAAGGACATGACTGTGCAGAAAAGGCAGTGATCAGGATCATGGCTTGAGCCCAATTATTTCAGATAGAGCTGGTGAAGGTCTTCATTGTGGAATGTTCTAGCATAGGGATCTCCAAACCTGTCCTGGAGGGATGCAATCCTTCCAGGATTTTGGGATATACCTAAGGAATATGCATGAGATATATTTGCATGGATCTCATGCATATTCATTAGGGATATCCTGAAAACCTGACTGGTTTGTGGCCCTCCAGGACTGGATTTGGAGACCCATCTCGCACAACACAGACAAGGATGAATTCTCAACATTATAAAGATCCCAAAGCAAAGGATTTGCAAGGAAACTTCACAAGCAAATTGTAGGTGATAACTTTTTTAATGGACTATCACTTACAACTTACTTGCTGACAATTTTCTGCTGTAACAAAACTTAATAAAACAAAAAAACAAATAGAAAGACAAATTTTTGAAAAAAAAAGACAAACTGTTGGATTACGGAATGCATAAAAAATTCCACAGCGTTCTTGCGGTATGTTCTTTCAGAAACAAAAACGGAGTATCTGAGGAACCTGCTGCACACATGCTCTGAACCAGATTTAAGATGTTGGCACCCATAAGGACGACAGGAGAGTGGCTCCAAAATCAGCAGATTCGGGCTTCTCTTTAGCCCTACCCCAGGTATTCGGCTCCCTCAAAATGTGGCAATTTAGGAAGTTACCTATGCCTAAATCTGGGCCTGTCTCACCCATTTGTGTGCTGATTCAATCCTGCTTGTTGACAGAAAAGACAAACATATGCACATCACAGATTAAATCAACAAAGAACAAAATAGGTGTTTTACAAACAAGAGCTACAAACTCAGCAAAATACAAGCACTAAATAAAAACCAGTATGTTGCTGTTGTTGTATAGGTTCATGTATAACAGATTTTATTGATATACATGATTAGTTGTACATATACATAATATAACTGTAGTTAAACCCCTTAATAGAATATAGATGCTAAACATTTATTTAGGAAAAATAAAACATTCTGTTCAAAATCTTTTCCAAAATATACTTCTATAAGAGAAACACTGACACCAAAAAAAGTCCAACATACATTACAGGAAACACAAGTAACCAATGTCTTGTGAAAAAATAATTTTCCCAATCAGCGCGTGAAGAAAAAGTATAATGGCAAACAATGAATCAACGCCTCAATCAGCTACACCTTCCCTGCACAGGCACATCAAGGAATACAAGATATTTGCAAGTAAAGAGCTAGAAAGAAGCCATTCTCTGAGCCATTGCCATAGTGCCTAATGCTCCCAGCAGGAGTCACTCCTGCAGCATCCATTTTCTGTTGGCTATCAACATTACATTTCTAAAAACAAAGGTAGTGCAAATTAAACAAGCTCTTAAGCAAAGACATGAAAAACAAACCTACAAAAACTACTAGGAGCATGCTATAAATCTGATAAAGCTGCTTGTTACCTCCACATAACTAGATTCAGAAAAACGTCCATACAGGACAGTACAGACTGACACTCAACTTTCTCACTAATAACCCACAAATAAAGCTACTTCTGTTTTTAAAAAAAATGAAAATCAGTATTTGACCTAATTCATACATTACCAGAACGAAGCAATGAAAACAGACCAATTAAGGTCTGATAAAATCCAACTTGAAGGGTCAATGTCAAAGAACTGAACCCACTGGAGGAGATCCATACCCAACTGAGGTGACAGGTTATATATGATCATTCAAACTTTATCCATACATACACACACTTTATAAATATATACATACACACACACACACACACACATCCTTTATTTAGACTTATAAGCTTAAAAGATATACTTTATAGTAGTGAGCCATGAGTAGCAATGTGCCTGCAATTCTCTTTAATTAATGCTTATCACCAGGCCTTCCATCTCCTCTTACAACTACCTGCCCTAGCTAGCCCTTTCTCATTTTTTACACAATCTCTTATCCCAAGGCTTTCCCTTCTTTTAAGAGACACCAGTTTTCTGCTTTTTAAATGGCAGTTTTCTATTTTTAGGCTGCTGCCTTTATGAGGGGTTTCCTTTGCTTATACTGAGTCACTAGGCTTTCCTCCTCCTATGTTTGAAATATGACCTCCTCAGCATTTCTTACTTACCCAAAGGTGCATCATTTTAGCCAAAGGAAACTGCAGGGCTTCCACACAAGGTCAATGAGATACCCCTGCACTCTCACTGGCAGCAGAACAAAACTCCCAGGTGCAAAAGACCTCAAAATTAGCTTTGTTTTCTCCTTGCCTCATTCAAGCTCTCCTGTGCTGTTGTTCTCTGTCTCTCTCTGGGAGTTCCCAGCCCTGTGTGTCTGTGCTGGCGTGTAAGAGCACACTCGTTGCATTGCCTTTTGCCTGCAGGGAATTACTCTCCACTGCCACTCAACTAAAAAAAAAAAAAAAAAATCTACGCCTCACCATATTCTTATTAAAGGCAGAGGAGGGTGGAGCTCATAAGAGCAGAAAATGTACATATATAAACAAATATTCAAAAAGACACAGACACCACTATACACATTCACACATATATATGCTGGCTTCCACAGCCTGAGGAAGCCGCACAGTTTCATCTGCCAGCATTTCAAATACCTCATCCCCTCCCCATTACTGAAATAGGGATACAAATGGTTCTCCCAAACACAGATCATTGTTAGTTGATTGTGGTATTTAAATTCTGCATAGAAAGTGATATTAATAACCAGCATTATGACTGAGGGCTCATGTTATCAGCATTCCATATTTATGCACCACACATCTAACTCGCATAAATCTGAATGTTCCTTATTTCGCTAAAACCTCCAAGAAATTTCTTCACCTCCTCCCCCACAATACAATTTTGTGACTGCAAACCAAAGCATTCTTACCTTCCAAGAGGCCTGTCTTTGAAGGCAAACTGAAAATACTTAAGCAGTGAAATCCCCTCTTGTTTTGTTTCTTGGCAGCATTCCAGAATCTGATCTTCTGCATGTTCTCTTAGATTATTTATCTCTACTCAATGCTCCTTCCTCAGGTCTAACACACCCTTTTCAGACTACTGGGACACTCTAGAAACATTACTTTCAACATTACCGTTTGCTTCTAAGGTTCTTTTCCATTTATTTCCTCTAAGGGCAGCCTAAGGCCTGAGCTGCTGAGTCTGCACTACCATCTATTCGCTTTCAGTTAAACAGGCATGAGGGAGTCTTCTGGAACAAACAGCATTGTTTGTTCCATCATGATTCTTTCATTGCACTTGCTGTACTGTCTCCTACTATAAAGCAAGAACAGCCAATTTTCACCAGCTGGGGGAGGAAGGGAGCCATCTGACTCATATATAAAATTTAGGAGGATCATAGTCAAGCCTGGAATCATAAGTTCTCTCTCAGATGCGTCAACTATATTGTACATTACACTTAAAGAAAGGATTTACGATTTCATAAACAGGCAAGTTTTTGAAATAACAAAAATGTGTGAGTTAACCCTGTCCTTGGACTCGCTGTATGCCAGTATACCAGATGAATATTCATTTTAGATATCTGGTAAAGCAAGTCTGTTAGTGGCATTCAAAAACAGAAGAGTTAAAAATCTTTACCCTAAAGCACATAGTTTGTAATGTTTAGTCAACATGGTCCTATGTACTGCAGCACCTATCTTATTCCTATGGGCACAGAAGTAAATAGCATGTGCCAACATTTAATAAACATTGCTTTGGGCAAGTCACTTAACCCTTCATTGCTTCAAGTACAGACTTACAGGCTGATGCAAAAAGCCAGTGCTGAAACCGTGCGCTATTAGCTGTGTGCATGTTTATGTAGTGTGCCGATAGTGTGAGGTTTCAGTGCCAATATGCAATGGGCATGTATGCAAATATGCTGTGCACAAAACTTCAGTGTAAGTTGAAAGGAGGGGGGCCAACAGATGCGCTACAAGTGGCAGTGTGCGCAAAGGCATAAATGTCAAATGCTCACATTATGTGCAAAGAATGTGCAGATTCTTTTGGTGCTCGGCCCATAATAATCAATATTATTTCACCCAAAAAACTATTTTTTATGAAATCGCCACAAAGAGACCTAATAGTAAATGGAGAATAATATAAGTGAGCCTAAAAAACACACAAGAATAAGAAGCAAAAGACATTTGTTCTTGAATGCTGAACTTTTGCTTATACACTGAAAAATACACTCAAAAAATTTCACAGTGAAGGTAACTGTTCATCAGTACATACCCTGAAATAGTCTCTCCCTACATAAGCAAAATGTTTAAGTCACCTCAAACTAGGTGTAGAGATAGCATAGTTACTCATCTGTAACAGTTGTTCTCTGGGGACAGCAGGAATCAGTCCTCAAATATGGGTGATGTCGGCACCAATGGAGCCCTTGCGGAAGCATCCCCCCGGCTTTCAAAGGAAGCCTTTGGGAGATGCCACCATGCATGCGTGGTCCCCTTCCTGCCCAAGGGTGCCATCTTGCTCAGTCAGATGACATAGCTAAAAGACAGCAAAAATAAAAGATGGTAAAGGAGCAACTCCAAGGGGAGGAGGGAAGGTTGTGAGGACTGATTCCTGCTGTCCCTGGAGAACACCTGTTACAGATGAATAACTACGCTTTCTCTGGGAACAAGCAGGAAGTCAGTCGTCACATATGGGACTCCCCAGCTACAGGCTACTGAAAGCCCATACCAAAAGTAAGGGCACCCTCGTGGGGAGCCGCAAGCAGCAGCAAATGAGTCCGTGTCCACAGACCACAATAGGACCCCTGTTGTCCAATGAAACCAGCATTCCGGTAGCCTGAACACAGAAGGGTCGGAGGGCAGGAGATACCTAAACCCCGAAAAGGTTACGGAGCACAGCTTCACCGAAGGCACTGTCCCATCAGGACTCTCTTTCCAGGCAGTAATGGGCTGCGAAGGTATGTAATGAAAACCAGGTGGCTGCCTGCCATCGAGATGGAGCGCAGGTTAGCCACTGAGGCCGCCATGGCCGTGACATGGTGTGCCGTGACACAGCCTTCCAGTGGGAGCCCCAGCCGCTCAGAGACGAGGGCGATACAGTCCGCCACCCAGGTGGATAGCGTACGCTTAGTTACTGCCTCCCCCAGCCTACTGGAGTCATAGGAGATGAAAAGCTGAGAAGCTTTGCGGTGGCCATGGGTTTGTTGGATATAGAAGGACAAAGCCCGCTTTCAGTCCAGGGTGTGAAGGACTGTACCCACCCGTCTGGAGTGAGGTCTTGGAAAGAAGGTAGAGAGCATCACTTCCTGGTTGAGATGGAAGGGCGATATTACCTTTGGCAGTAATTTTGGGTGCGTGCGAAGCACCACCCTGTTCTTGTAGGACCTGGTATAAGGCGCTTCCGCCACAAGGGCCTGAGGATCACTGAATCCGTGAGCAAAGGTGAGCGCAACCAGGAAAGCAACCTTCCAAGAGAAGCAGTGAAGGTGGCAGGTAGCCAGAGGCTTGAAGAGTGGGCTGCCCCAACACTACGTTGAGGTCCCATTCAGATGCCAGAGGGCAAACCGGGGGCTTCGATAGGAGCAGGCCTCGAAGAAAACGGGCCACCAAAGGTTGGACCGAGAGAGGCTGTCAGACGGCTGCCTGGGTGAGAATGTTCACAGTCTTGGCAAAAGCATATATCAATATGATTTGCAAGGGATTGTGGGAAATGCAGTCCATTCACACCAGACACAGCTGCTCACAATAATTAGTTGTGCTTGAGTGTAAAGCCAATAAGATATTTATTTATGGGGTTATTTCTCCCAACACAGATATGCTTGGTAGCACATAAAACAGGATACTTGCTTTCAGTGTTAAACTTAGAAAAACAAAATCAGGAAAACAACAGTTGAACTTGTCAGGCAATCAAATCAAAAGAATAAAGACCTGGTTGGTAACAAACTGGTCTTTTCTGTAGGCTTTAGCTAATATTTTCTTAGCAGTGTTTCAAACAACAAGCAAAACCCACAAAGAAGGGAAAAACTGTTCTTTTCAGGTTAACTTCTTATATCTTCACACATAGATTCAGAAGTGATTCCCTCAGAGCTCACAAGCAATTAGGTAAGGCTCAATTGCTAGCAGTTACCCAGCTGAAACCCCTTAGCTGGCTTGCTTTCTACTGCGTGGCTCAAATCCTACTTCAGGAGCTTTTCTGAGTAGATTAAAGAACAAGTTTGTATTTCTTTGTGATGGTTGTTGTACTTTGTAACAGAAAATTACCAAAGGAGTTTAGACAGAGAGCAATCCATATATTCACAGCCTGTATCTAAGACCGATCCCCCTTCTTCAACAATCATGGGTTCAATATCATGGACTGGCACAGAGGAATTTCTCAATGTAGCACTCTCAGGAGAATACTTGTTTCCCTGCTGTCTTTCAAGGTTATAGCTAGGGCATAGATCAGTGTTCATACCTGAGCTTCCATTGCTGTTAGAGTTCCTCTCTAAATAGCCTGGCCAGTATGTAGTCCAGTTCTTATGTCCAGCCTTCCAATCCAGATCCCTGGACACTGGATCTCTCTTCACATACCTTCTGGCACGGGTCCTAGGGTCCCTTCCACGTGCAGCCGTCTCCCTCACAGGTACCGTCTGGAGATTCCTAGCTCTGCAGCACCATTCCTCTGGCTTTCCCCAGTCCAATGGTGTATGCTGGCCTTTTGAATGTCTCCCAGTATACGTACTGCTCTGGACTCCTTTAGACCTCCCAAATGCTTTTCTCTTCTTTCTTCCAAAGGGTTTCTTGCCCTCTCTGTCCGTCCGGTCTGGCTTCTGTTTCTGATGATCCTCCAGATGATGAAGACGTCCAAGCTGAGGATATCCAAGCTGAATCTGAGGATGATGATCTCCCAGATGAAACTGAGGATGAGGATAATTCTCTGTAGAATAAACTCTACCTTTATTCTGCTTTGATGAGTGCTCCACCCTAGCACAGCGCAGCTGTGCTGAATCAGGCCCTGCCCTTTGAGATGAGTGCTTGGGGATTACCTCATAGCCCTCTTGATTGAACACACGTTTCCCCACTTCAGCTCCTCTAATGGCTGTTGGAAACCTGGTGCATTCTGGGACTGGTAGTCTTTTATGGGAAAATTCTGTTTTCTTATTTCTACCAGAACTGACAGGTTGCTTGTTCAGAGTCACTTCACCTTTACTATAGCTCCTTCCTGAGCTATGATAAGCTTCCTTATCACAAGGCTTACCATCCACCGGATGGTGGTGCACTGCCAGGGCACTAAGGCGCACTCGGAAGGAGTTAGACTTGAGCACAGATTAAGAGAGGTGGAGAAGGTACTGTAACATCAGTCCCACCGGGCAAGAAAACGGGTCAGCCCCGTGTTTGGCACACCAAGCCGAGAACCTGCGCCATTTCAGAGCATAAGCCTTTCTATTAGAGGCCTTGCAAGAGGCCAGCAGAATCTCGTCCACCTCAACCGAAAGGCTGAAAGGAGCCAGAGTCACCCTCTCAGCAGCCACGCTCTCAGCGACCCCAGGTTGGGGTGAAGAAGAGAGACCCCCTCCTCCTGAGACAGGAGTCCCAGGGCAGTCCCCAGGGGGATGGGAATCTCCACCATCAACTGGAGAAGCAGCGAGAAACACGGTTGCCTAGGCCACCGAGGAGCTATCAGGATGAGCAAGGCCCTGTCGCGGAGGGTCCTGAGCAAAGTCTTGGAAATCAGCGGTGTGGGTGGGAAGGCGTACATGAGGCCTTCTGACCATGAGACAAGGAATGCATCCACTGTCACCCTGGAGGGGTAGGCCTGCCGGGAAAGAGGCGGTGCAACTGGAAGTTCTCCGGGCTGGCGAACAGGTCATCACGGGTTCCCTCCAGAGCCAGAAAGGCCAACTGGTTACTCTGGCGTCCAGCTGCCACTTGTACGGCAGGAGGACTCTGCTCAGCCTGTTGGCCAGAAGGTTGTCCTGGCCTGGAGGTACATTGCCCACAGGAGGATACCCTGTTGGATTGCGTACGAGCAGAGGACCAGTGTCTCCTGACAAAGGGTACGAGACCCTGTGCCCCCATTTATTCACGTAGAACATAGCCACCTGGTTGTCCGTCTGGACCTGCACTGGCTGGTGATGCAGGTAGTGGCAGAAGAATCGATCCATTTCCAGCATGCACACTGGGCCTTGCAAAAAGAGGTCCATAACCCATGGCAACCTCAGGGGTTCGGCAAAGTGATGCATCAGATCGGCATACCAGGGCCGATGCGGCCAGTCCGGAGCTATCAGTAAAGCCTGCCCCAGATGGACTTCAATGCAGTGGAGAACCCACCCTATCAGCACCCAGGGAGGGAACACGTACAGCAGTCCTGAGCGGGGCCACAGCTGTACGAAAGCATCAAAGCTCTCTGCCATTGGGGAGCGCCTCAGACATAAGAAGCGGGGTGCTTTGGCATTGTGCACTTGGGCCATCAAATCCATCACCGGCCTACCCCAAATACACTACCAGCAACTGGATGACTTAAGAACATAAGATATGCCATACTGGGTCAGACCAAGGTCCATCAAGCCCAGCATCCTGTTTCCAACAGTGGCCAATCTAGGTCATACGTACCCAGCAGTCTCCCCAAAAGACACAGGTTCCGCAATGCTTGTACTGAGTCAAGCATTGATATCCTGGGTCCCTTCTTAATAATGGTTTATGGACCTTTCCTCCAGGAACTTGTCCAAACCTTTTTAAAACCCAGCTACACTAACAGCCTTTACTACATCCTCCGGTAACAAATTCCAGAGTTTGATTACACGTTGAGTGAAGAAATATTTTCTTTTATTAGTTTTAAATAGTTTACCATGTAGCTTCATTGCATGTCCCCTAGTCTTTCTATATTCTCTTAATGTAAACAATCGATCTACGTTTACCCGTTCCACTCCGTTCATTAATTTATAGACTTCTATCATATCTCCCCCTCTCACTTGGTTTGCAGCTTGTCGTACTGTGAGGGCTTGTGTGCATCAGTGATGCTGAGAGCTAAACTATCGGTAGTTTAACTACTGGCAGGGTCTCCCAAGATGGACAGGTCTCAGCTGGGGTGCCAGACCAAGACAAACCACCCATCTGGGCAGCAGCAGAATGGGACAATGTTGACGGCGGAGGATCACATTTTTGTGACAACGGCAACAACACCAAACTTAAACTGCGCGGAAGAAAGGCCCGGCAATCTACTTCTGTATCTTGCCATGAAAACCCAATGGATAGTTACAACAAAACAAATTGTGCTATGGTGCTGGAAGATGAGACCCCCAGGTCAGAAGGCACTCAACTAGCTACTGGGGAAGAGCTGAAGACTTTTCAGAGTAAAGCCAGCATTTATGATGTGGTTGGATCAAAGCCCTCGGGAAGTCTGACTGCTGATGTAGCTGCGCATGAAATGAGAGTCAGAAGCTGTAAAGATGTCTTACACATTGGAACATGGAACGTACGAAGCATGAACCAAGGGAAGTTGGAGGTGGTCAAGAATGAAATGGAATGTGTACAACTTGATCTGTTGGGTGTCAGCGAACTGAAATGGACTGGCATGGGGCACTTTGCATCAGATGATCACATGATCTACTATGCTGGAAATGAAAGACAAAGAAGAAATGGTGTTGCATTTATAATAAAGAAGAAACTTGCAAGAACTGTAATGAAATACAATGCAGTCAGTGAACGCTTAATCTCTATTCGTCTACGAGGATTGCCTATCAACACAACTATAATTCAAGTATATGCCCCAACAACAGCTGCTGAAGAGAATGAAATTGAAGAGTTCTATGAACAAGTACAAGCTGAAATTGACAGAACCTGCAAACAGGATATCCTGATAGTCATGGGTGACTGGAACGCAAAAGTTGGCAACAAAGAAGAAGGCAAAGTAGTTGGAAAATATGGACTTGGCAACAGAAATGAAGCTGGAGAAAGACTGATAGAATTCTGCAAGACCAATGATCTATTCATCTCAAACACCTTCTTCCAGCAACACAAGCGGCAACTGTACACATGGACTTCACCGAATGGATTATATAAAAATCAAATTGACTACATATGTGGAAGTCAACGATGGAAAAGCTCTGTAACATCAACAAAGACAAAACCTGGAGCTGACTGTGGTACAGATCAACTACTAGTATGCAAACTCAAGCTAAAGTTGAAAAAGAGCAAACCACTCATGAATGCACCAAAATATGACCTTGAGAATATACCACTGGAATTTAAAGACTGTCTGCAAAATCGATTTGCTGCTTTAGATACAAATGACAGAGCTCCGGAAGAGTTATGGAATGACATCAAGAAGGTTGTGTTGGAAGAAAGCGAGAAGTCTCTACAAAAGGTGAAAAAGCAAAAAACGGCCAAAATGGATGACGGAAGAAACTCTGAAAATTGCCCAGAAACGCAGAGAAGCTAAAGCCAGAGGAGAAAGAAAGACAATCGCAGAACTCAACAGAGATTTCCAACGTGCAGCAAGACAGGACAAGGAAAAGTACTACAATGACACTTGCAAGGAAATAGAAGCAGAAAACTATTAGAGGAAGAACAAGATCGGCTTTCCTAAAGCTACGAGAGTTGAAGAAAAAGTTCCAGCCTCGAATTGGAATGTTACAAGATGCTCAAGGTTCTATGTTGAATGATGCTGAGAAGATCAAGAAAAGGTGGAAGGAATATACAGAGTTTTTATATGATAAAGATCAAGTGGACCAACAGCCGTTTCAACCTGTACCTTATGATCGGGAACCATTGGTGATGAAAGAAGAAGTTGAAGCAGCATTGAAAGCCTTATCAAAGAACAAAGCACCAGGCATTGATAGCATTCCCATAGAAGTATTGCAGCAATCTGATGCAGCTGTTACCGTACTCACAAGGCTCTGCCAAGAAATATGGAAGACAACATCATGGCCAACTGACTGGAAAAGATCTGTATTTATACCAATACTAAAGAAAGGTGATCCAACTGACTGTGGAAATTATCGCACAATCGCTCTGATCCCACATGGCAGCAAGATTCTACTGAAGATTATTCAAAAGAGACTACAACCATACCTGGAACAAGAACTACCTGAAGTGCAAGCAGGGTTCAGGAAAGGGCGAGGAACGAGAGACATCATTGCGGATGTGAGATGGATCCTTGAAAAGACTAAAGAATACCAAAAGGATATCTATTTGTGCTTTATCGCCTATAGCAAGGCTTTTGACTGTGTAAACCATGAGAAACTCTGGGCCACATTAAGAAGCATGGGTATACCAGAACACCTGATCGTTCTCTTGCACAATCTGTACATTGATCAAGAAGCAACAGTTCGAACGGAACAAGGAGAAACAGAATGGTTTAAAATAAGCAAAGGTGTAAGACAAGGCTGCATACTTTCCCCCTACCTGTTTAATTTATATGCAGAACAAATCATCAGAGAAGCAGGATTGTATGAAGACAACAGAGGTGTGAAGATTGGTGGAAGACTCATCAACAACCTTCGCTATGCTGATGATACCACATTACTGGCGGAAAGTGAAAATGATCTGAAACATTTGCTTCTCACAATCAAAGAACATAGTCTCAAAATGGGCCTGCACCTTAATGTAAAGAAGACAAAGATCATGACAACTGGCATAATCAACAGGTTCATCGTTGAAGGAGAAAAAATTGAATTTGTGAACAACTTTAACCTACTTGGATCAACTATCAATAAAGAAGCAACAAGCAGTCAAGAAATCAGACGACGCATTGCTCTTGGCAGAATGGCTATGAAAGACCTAGATAAGATTCTCAAGAGCAGAGATGTCTCTCTCCATACAAAGATTCGACTTGTTCAAGCCATGGTATTTTCAATAACATCATATGGATGTGAAAGCTGGACAGTGAAAAAGATAGACAGGAAGAAAATATGGAAATTACACTTACCTGGTAATTGTCGTTCCTTGAGTGACGACAGTTTAGTCCTCTACTTCTGGGTTGTGCACCTCTTCCTGCAGCTAGGAGACTGGGCATGTCAAAGTCGTGACATCACTGGATATAGCCTGCTGGTATCTCCCATCAGCCTCCAGTGTACTATTGACAAAGCAAACTCAAAGGAACAACAAATAAGTAACTATACCATAACTTTAAATAACTCCCCATTCCTCAACCGGAGGAGCCTTTTAAACCGTATCCGTCTTACATTTTCTTTTCTCTTTTCTTTTTTTTTTTACTTTACATTCATGTCCCCCCTATGCAAACACGTATCCTATACCATCACCTCGTTTAAATAAGAGAAAAGAAAGAAAGAACAGAGAGGGATACTCACTGTGATCTAGAAACTGAAAGGATCTGTCTACTCCTTGAGATTGATGCTCCACTCCGCCTGAAAATAAACTGAAGAAATCATACTCCTGGGTGGGAACGAGGACTAAACTGTCGTCACTCAAGGAACGACAATTACCAGGTAAGTGTAATTTCCATTTCCTTATCGTTCCTCCAGTTTAGTCCTCTACTTCTGGGATGTAACAGAGCAGTAATCATTGGGAGGGACCTATCCAGCCAACTCACCACACCGCCAACCCAGAACAGGCCTCCTTTACTGCCAAAACATTTAGGCAGTAGTGGTTACTGAGGAAATGAAGAGACGACCTGGAAGCTGCTCTACCAATCCCCCTGGTGGAATGACACAGTGATTCACCCATGAAGCCGCTTGTGCCCTGGTAGCAAGAGTCAGAAAGCCCCCCGGAATCATACAACCTTGCCAGCAGAAAGCTGAGGCAACCACCGCCTTAACCCAGAGCGAAATGGCCGCCTTCGCTGCTGCTTCCCCTTTGTGGGGACCTCCAACCAGCACACAAAAACAAAGAAACGAACATCGCACCCTGCATGTAATGTTTCCTATCGGCGTAAGTTACGAATAAAAACCTCCCCTTCCAGAAAAACCAAGAACTGGAAGAGAAACCAATAGGCTCAGGAGAAAAATCAGAAACCACCTTTTGGAAGGACGACAGGACTGCTCACAAACACCACCCTCTATCCAGAAAGGGTGAAAACGGCTCATTACATGACAACGCCTGAAACGCCGAAACTCGTCGCACTGAACAATGAGCTATCAAAGCCACTGTCTATAACAGCAAATCCTTTACCGATGCCTGGAGTAAAGAATCAAAGGACTCTTTAGCTAACGCCTCTAAGGCCCAATCGGGATTCCCTGGCGGCACCCGAACTCTCCTTGAGGAGCGCAGTCGGATCCCAACTTAAGGAAACGCTACACATCGATCTGAACACCTAGCGCTATTCCCTTCACAGACCTCTACAGCCGGAAACAGTTGCTCGCTGGGTCCTCTAAGGAACTGGCCGCTAGTTCCTTCAGACACTGTCCTGCAGAGAACTCAGACCAAGGATACAGACACCGTTGTCGCCCGGACTTGCCGCCGTGAACAGCAGCCTTCCAAAAGGCGCTAAGCATGGACCTATGTAGCAGAAGCAGCCTGCCTCCTTGCTCTCAACAAGGCGGCGAAGACTGCCGCAGAATACCCCTTCTACTTGAGCCCCGCCCATACAAAGGCCAAACCGTAGGCAGGCACCGATCCACCTGAGACATTCGTCACAGACCTAGCTGCAGCAGAATGTCTGCTACCGACAACTTCTAGGAAAAGCCTGTCGAGTAGGCGAATGAGAAAAGCCTAGTAGGCCGTCTCGCTCAACCGGGCGCTACCAAGAGTGCCTTTCTCCGAAAGCCTCGATACGCCAACTAGTTGCCCTATGAGAGCCCACGGGGAAAGGACAAGACAAAGACTTAATTGGGAACTTACTGACCCTTGACTTGGACGAACCATCAGCTGCCCCATTCCTCCACCAGAGAGACCTCTGGGTGAACCCCAAGGAAGCCAATAATATTAGCTAGCGCTTGAATGAAGCCATAATGCACATTTGCCCCATAAAGCAAATCAGGCTCTAGTCGATTCAACTCCCTGATCCTTTCCTGTTCCAGGCGAGTAGACTGCCGTAAACACTGCGACCACCTGAAGCATGCTCTCGCCTCCCCAGGCTCCAAAAATGGGAGCTTGTAAGGCCAGAGCATTGCCCCCAACGATCGCTTCAGTGAACCATCTACTTTCCCACCTTGCGATAAAAAAGATTGCTAGGGCTCTGTTCCATACAGTGAGTCCGCACCCCCTGGTAGTGCAAGGTGTGCACCCACCCACGTAGTACCCAGGCCTGCCCCTGCTTATGCCTCAAAATGTCAATCAAGAACAGGCGAATTCAGGACAGCTGAATACTTTCTTGACTTTCTCTCGCTTTTTTTTTTTTTTTTTTAATTATTTATTTATTTTTACAAAGACACCTCTAAACCAAAAATGCCATCAGCATATGTTAAGAGACGCTCTTTCCGTGCCAACAATATGAAGTAGAAAGAACTCCCAAACACAGGCATACTAATCCACGGCCTTCCTGCTAGAGTAACGCCCCATTCCGTCTGACTGCACAAAGATGGACTGTATATTTTAAGATCAACTAGCACCTAGTGATATGAAATACAGCTCTCATTCCGCAGTGGCAATTGAGTCAGCAATGAAGAAGCCGAGAAACTGCAGACAAGTTCCCATTATACCACCTGGTAAAGACTCCACTTTTAGACCACTGAAGCAAAAAAGCATGCGAGCGTGCCTTGTGTCCTGCCAGCAGCTGATCGAATTGAAGGGATTCAGTGTATGCAGGGCATTGTCCAGAGAACGCCAGGCCCCTCCTCCAGGCTGACTCCACATCCACAGTCTAAACCGGCAGTCACCTTGGCTGATGCCGATCAGCGCGGAAGCCATCTTGTAAGCCCAGCATATGAAGTATGCCTACTAGAGTCTGAGCCGCTGCCATTGCTGCTAGAGAACTAGCCTAGCTGCTTCTGGCCCCCCATTAAGGCATTCACCAACACTAGCAGAGACTCTCCGTACTGGAGAACCTCTGATAAATGGAATGGGAGCATAGATAGCTCCAAAGGCCAGAGTTCTATTTTGCAACCCCTCTCCGCTGAGTTGCCTTTTCCATATGTAAAATTAAACCACATATAGCCAAAATTAAGACATTGCCAAATTATACGATTTTACGGTAGATTTGTAAAGTCAAACTAAACGGGAACATTTTCCATTAAGAAACCACACAACTATAAAATTCTTCCCAATGCATAATGCTTATGGCAGAGCATTCCACATCTGTGGACTGGCCATGGCTCTCACCCAAGCACCTGTTACAACTGTCCAAGAGAGTTATCACCATAATTCCTTTTGACTTGAATATGTTTACAGCGGAACATAGCGCTATATCACAGCAGCTAAGCCAAAATATTATCCTGCCAAATAAACCGACTTTAACGCTTTATAGGACCTTCTATGGATAGCGGAAGGAGATTCTGGTAAATCAACATAGCTATGCCCTGTTTCTTTGCTTTTTTTTTTTTTTAAAGGATAGGACTCCAAAAACCAAGTTTCCGCCAACTCCAATGAAAGCAAAGCAGATCCGCTAAAATTACCCGAACTGCTACTATAGCTTTGCAAGAAGCTACCAGCCCCCGCTGCACCCAGTTGTCCTTCCCCCCCTTATCCTGGGAGATTCTGCATTGCAGGAGGCGTTGCCCACCCCATGCCAGCCTACTGCATCTGCCAGGGAGCTGAAGAGCAAAATAGAAAGTAGAACCCCTGGAAGCAAACAGTGTCCCGTCCTTGGGATTCAGGCGCAAAAGGTAAAAATCAAAAGTAAAATCAACAGTGTTAGCTAAAAATGAACAAGGCTATCTCTCACTAAAGCGAGTTTCTTTTTCTTTTTGAAATCCCACCGAAATCCGTGGGACCCAAGCTTTCGAACACAGCCCCTGACGCTGTGCATTAACCACAACCAGAGAAATGAAATGAAATGAAACCCTGCTCTAGTAATAGATGAGAATTTCCTGGGAAGGGCCTGCTAAGTGTTGCTATGAAACACACAAGCACCTCCCCAGGCCTTCCTGAAGTCAGAGAAATAGCAGTGGAATACACCGACCACCTTGCAAATGGAGGTCTGAGAGGTTGTTGCCTGTGTGAACCTGATGAGTAATATGATTTTGTATTGTACCACTCACCCCCCAGGGATGGGGGCACTGAATACTATATGTGATTCATGAGCAGTGCTGTCATTCAGCGGCCTTTAGGGCAGCAGAGCCCGACCAATGATACAGAAATTAAGAGCTTTAAATCTTGGTCATATAAACTGGATTCTCAGACCTTACATCACTTCACCGAGGCTCTGTGGCTCCCTGTGGCTCTGTGGTGATTTCTTTCCTGACCTGCAGATAATGGCTGCATGCATACCCACAGTCATAGAAAGGCACTATTGAGTGTACCAGCTGCCCTCTGGTGGCCATAGACCGTAGCACAGGCACTTCCTGGTTGACAGTTTAACTGTCTATTTTTTTATATCCTAAGGTTTCCTAAACCTGTCCCTGTGAATTTTGGGCAACTTTCACTATAGAATACATAAAGGCACACTTCTAGGCTTTCCCTCCTGCCAACTACAAGTTAGGGCTCTGCCCTTGAACTTAAAAGCTGGCAATTTGCCTAATATCCTGGGCCTTAACAGATGCTCCTCAGAGACATGATTAGGAGGGAAAGACCATGTGGTATCAGGGATCAATGCCAAAACTGCTGTCCTGTTTTTAAGTTTATTCTTATTTATTCTATAAAGAGGATTGACAACAGTCCCCCTTAATGCTGAGGAACCCCCTGAGCTTCAAAAAAAAAAATCCTACAAACAAAAGAAAGAAACAAACACTAGGCCCAAAAATGTAGCTATTCTGCCTGTTGTTTTCCCTCATGCAGGCAGCTCACTGCAACTCTCGCCATGCGGTCCAAATACCTAGAGAGGAAATGGCCGCCCCTTCGCCAATGAATTTTGACGCCAAGAACAACAGCCGCTGCAAAAAGGAGGCCTCAGCAGACCGACCGAGCCCGAAGGCCTTACCTGCAGGGCAGAAAGCCACACAGCCTGCTCCTACCACCTTGAATTCATCCGATCCTCAAGCCACGCTGATGCGCCTGGCAGCCGCGGCGAGGATCGCTCAGCCGGTTCCACAGAGTAAAATTAAAATCCTGCAGCAACGGAGAGGCTCCGTCTCACACAGTTTCAGTGTGGCTGTACGGGTCCCGGAGCTCTCTCCCATACAATCAAGGGAGAGAGATCCGCACCGGCAAATGCCTGCAGCAAGTGAAAATAACTGACAAGGAGGGAAGGCGAGAACTGCTACTAATTTAAAGAGCCAGGCTCAAATTTAAAATTACTGTAAATAAGGAAATTTGCTCCTAACTAAAGGGAACTAATCCCTGATTGCCAATTAACCAAAGGTAACAGAATTAAAAGTAAAATTAAAAGTAAATTAAAGGTAAAAATCAAAAGTAAAATCAGAATAGAATTTGTCACACTAAATGCTCCTTATCTGTTCCCCCCAAGTGAGCCCAGAAGCTAGGCTCACTATGTTCTCCTGCTGCAAGGAGACTGGACACACTGGAGGCTGATGGGAGATACCAGCAGGCTATATCCAGTGATGTCACGACTTTGACATGCCCAGTCTCCTAGCTGCAGGAAGAGGTGCACAACCCAGAAGTAGAGGACTAAACTGGAGGAACGATAAGGAATGATGCCTTTGAATTATGGTGCTGGCGGCGAATACTGTGTATACCATGGACTGCCCGAAGAACAAACCAGTCGGTACTAGAGGAGATCAAACCTAAGCTTTCTTTAGAAGCTCAGATGACAAGACTTCGACTTTCATACTTTGGACACATCATGCGGAGAGAGAGATCATTAGAGAAAGATATCATGCTTGGCAAGATAGAAGGTAAACGCAAAAGAGGAAGGCCAGCAATGAGATGGATCGATACAATAACAGCAGCTACGGATACCAGTCTGTCAACAATGAGCCGCCTGACTGAAGACCGAACACAATTTAGGATAGCTATCCAGAGGGTCGCCATGAGTCGACTCCGACTCGACGGCACTTAACAACATCATCATATCTCCCCTCAGCCGTCTCTTTTCCAGGTTAAAGAGCCCTAACCTTTTTAGCCTTTCTTCATAGGAGTATCCTTCCATCCCCTTTATCATTTTGGTGGCTCTTCTCTGAACCTTTTCTAATAACGCTAAATCCTTTTTAAGATACGGCGACCAGAATTGCACACAATATTCAAGGTGCGGTCTCACCATGGAACAATATAGAGGCATTATAATATATTTTGTTTTATTTTCCATTCCTTTCCTTATGATACCTAGCATTCTATTTGCTCTCCTGGCTGCCGCTGCACACTGGGCCGAGGGTTTTAACATGCTATCCACAATGACACCTAAATCTTTTTCCTGGGTGGTGGTTCCTAATGTGGAACCTTGCATCGTGTAACCATAGTTTGGGTTGTTCTTCCCTAGGTGCATAACTTTGCACTTGTCCACATTAAATTTCATCTGCCATTTTGATGCCCAGCCTTCCAATTTATCAAGATCCTCTTGCAATTTTCCACAATCCTCTTGGGTTTCCACAACTTTAAATAGCTTTGTGTCATCTGCAAATTTGATAACCTCACTCGTTATTCCACTTTCCAGGTCATTTATGAATATGTCAAAAAGCAGCGGACCCAGCACAGATCCCTGGGGTACACCACTATTCACTTTTCTCTATTGGGAAAATTGGCCATTTAGCTCAACCCTATGCTTTCTATCTTTTAACCAGTTCTTGATCCACAGTAGTACACTGCCTCCTATCCCATGACTCTTTAGTTTTGCCAAAAGTCTCTGATGAGAGACCTTGTCAAAGGCTTTCTGAAAGTCCAGATACACTATATCAAGCGACTCACCTTTGTCCACCTGTTTATTCACACTTTCAAAAAAACATAATAGATTAGTAAGACAAGATCTTCCTTGTCTAAAACCATGTTGGCCGTCTCCCATTAGGCCATGACTATCTACATGCTGAGTAATTTTATTCTTTATGATGGTTTCTACCATTTTTCCCGCTACTGACGTGAGGCTCACCGGTCTGTAGTTTCCCGGATCACCCCTGGAACCCTTTTTAAAAATTGGCGTTACATTGGCGATCCTCCAATCTTCAGGTATTACAGATGATTTTAATGAAAATTCACAGATTACTAATAGCAGGTCTGCAATCTCATATTTCAGTTCTTTCAACACCCTTGGATGTATACCATCCGGCCCGGGTGATTTGCTACTCTTCAGTTTATCTAATAGTTGTAATACATCTTCCCGATGTATCGATATTTCCTTCAATTCTTCTGCACCTTTAAATACCACTTCAGTCATGGGTAACATCCCTACATCTTCCTCAGTAAAGACCGAAGCAAAGAATTCATTCAGTCTCTCCACTATCGCCTTGTCGCCTCTTAGTGCCCCTAGAGTGACCACTCGCCCGGATCCAGGGTGTGGAGACTCAGATAATCTTCCTGCACGTTCACCATCCCAGCAACATGTGCTGCTAAAAGCACGAGGAGGTGAGTTTCAGCCAACTGGAGTAATGGGAGAACCTCTGCTGCTACCTGTGAGCGCCGAGTGCCGTCCTGGTGATTGATGTAGGTCACTGTGGTGGCATTGTCGGATAGGACTCATACCACCCTGTGGCATACTAAGTGGAAAAACGCCTCCAGTGCCAACCGAACTGCCCTTGTTTCCAGTCGGTTGATCGGCCACTGTCTCTCCTCGGGGGACCAGAGCCCCTGAGCAACGTGGGTCAGGCAGTGTCCTCTCCAACCCAGGAGACTCGCATCCGTTGTGACTACCATTCACTAAGGGGTCTCCAGGGGCATCCCTGCCCCCAGATTTCTGGGGTCCAGCCACCATTGTAGACTGGAATGGGCTGCCTGCGAGAGGAAGAGGTGCACCTCCATGGAGTGAAGGCATGGCGACCAGTGGGCCAGGAGATGTTCTTGTAAAGAGTGCATATGCAGGTATGCCCAAAGGCACCAGCTCTAATGAGGTCGCCATAGACCACAGGACCTGGAGGTAATCTCAGGCTCAGGGTCGAAGGGCCCAGCATAGCCCCTAAATCTGAGTCTGCAGCCTCACTATTCTCCCCTTTGGGAGGAACACTCTGTCCCTGAGGGTGTTGAAGTGGGCACCTAGATACTCTAATGACTGGGAGGGCTGGAGCTGGCTCTGGGCACCCAGCCGAGCTCTTGTAGGCACCACACCACAGAGTCCGTAGCTGTCTGGCTCTCCTCGTGGGACTTTCCGTGAATCAGCCAGTCGTCGATATACAGATGAACCAACACCCCTTTTCTGTGGAGATGGGCTGCCACCACTACCATTACCTTGGTAAGGACTCACGGTGCCGTGGCCAACCCAAAGGGAAGGGCCTGAAATTAAACATGCCCTGCGGACATCACGAAGCGGAGGAACCAATGATGCTGTGGCCGCACCGGGATATGCAGGTAGGCTTCTGTGAGATCGAGGGAGGTAAGAAACTTGCCCTTGTGTACTGCCATTATCACCGACTAAAAGGTTTCCATATGGAATTGAAGAACACTGAGGACAACTCCCTTCAGGGTCCAGGATCAGGCACCACGACCCCTCATTCTTTGGTACCACAAAGTAGATGAAGTAATGGCCTAGACCCCATTATGCCCGAGAGACTGGGCAACCGCCTCGAGTTGCAACAGCCACTCAAGTGTCTCCTGTACAGCCCTGGCTTTGTGGGCCAAGCTGCAGGGGGAAAACAAAAAAGTCTGCTAGGGCAAATTCGAAATAGTATCCCTCGCGAATGACCTCCAAGATACAAGCATCTGATGTAATCTGGGCCCAGGCGGGGAGGAAGCGCTGTAGGTAGCCGCCTACTGGCCGAACCTCTGCCGGGGCCCCCGCACCATCATTGTGCAGGTTTAGCTGGGACTGGGGTTGCGGGGCTGAAGCTCCGGCCGCCTCCTCGAAAGGACGCCCTCCATTGGAAGAAGCAAGTCCTTTGGGGGTTGCCACCATAGGCGGGGAGAAATCCTCATGCACCCCCGCCCTGGCTCTGGCCTCCTCTCGTTGACTTGGGCTTACCTTCCGGCAAGCAGGGAACCTTGGTCTTTCCCAGAGACCTTGCCAATTTATCAAGATCATCTCCAAATAGCAAGGTACTCCCAAAGGGTAACAGAGAAAGCTTTGTCTCGGATGCCACATCTCCTGACCAGTGGCAAGGCCACAGGAAGTGATAGGTTGCCACCACCAAGACTATGCTCTCGGCGGAAACGCGTAGGAAATCATATAGGAGGTCGGTCAGGAAGGTGGACCCCGATTCCAGCCTGGCATCCATGGAATGGCTCGAGCCCTCTGCAACTGTCAGATCCGTAGAATCCTGGGACCAGCGAAGGCAGGCTGAGGCCACATATGCCCCACAGATGACCTCTTGTAGGCCCAAGGCGGAGATCTCGAAGGCCTACTTAAGCAGAGCCTCCAGACACCGGCCTAGCAAATCCTTTAAGGCTGCACCGCCTTCCACCAGGATTGTGGTCTTCCGGGTGACAGCCGCCACCAGGACATCCACCTTAGGGAGGCGTAGACACTCCTTCTCCTCCAGCAGGATGGGAATAAAGGCAAGCTATGCTCCTTCCTACCTGCAGCCTTACGTCCGGAGTATTCCACTCTTCCTCTTCCAGTTCTTGATCCACAGTAGTACACTGCCTCCTATCCCATGACTCTTTAGTTTTGCCAAAAGTCTCTGATGAGGGACCTTGTCAAAGGCTTTCTGAAAGTCCAGATACACTATATCAACCGACTCATCTTTGTCCACCTGTTTATTCACACTTTCAAAAAAACATAACAGATTAGTAAGACAAGATCTTCCTTGTCTAAAGCCATGTTGGCTGTCTCCCATTAGGCCATGACTATCTACATGCTGAGTAATTTTATTCTTTATGATGGTTTCTACCATTTTTCCCGGTACTGACATGAGGCTCACCGGTCTGTAGTTTCCCGGATCACCCCTGGAACCCTTTTTAAAAATTGGTGTTACATTGGCGATCCTCCAATCTTCAGGTATTAGAGATGATTTTAATGATAGTTCACAGATTATTAATAGCAGGTCTGCAATCTCATATTTCAGTTCTTTCAACACCCTTGGATGTATACCATCCGGCCCGGGTGATTTGCTACTCTTCAGTTTATCTAATAGTTGTAATACATCTTCCCGATGTATCGATATTTCCTTCAATTCTTCCGCACCTTTAAATACCACTTCAGTCATGGGTAACATCCCTACATCTTCCTCAGTAAAGACCGAAGCAAAGAATTCATTCAGTCTCTCTGCTATTGCCTTGTCGCCTCTTAGTGCCCCTTTAACTCCTCTATCATCTAATGCACCAACTGACTCTCTCACAGGTTTTTTGCTACGAATGTACTTGAAAAAAATCTTTATTTCGCGTTTTTGCTTCCACAGCAAGCTTCTTCTCAAATTCTCCCTTTGCCTGCTTTATCAATGCCTTGCATTTGACTTGCCAGTGCTTGTGCTGTGTGACACGGAAGATCTGCCCTGTGCCTTAAAAACACAGAAATCTGCTGTGTATAGCTCAGATTCTGACAGGCAGGTAGATCAGAAGCTTCCTAGTTACCATAGGCAACCAAAACAAGCTGAGACACGAGGGCTGCAGTCACGCTTAGTTAGCAAACACTCCCCAGTTGATCAGGAAAACAGTTTTCACATGGGCAAGAAAACTCCCCTAAAGCTGTATAAAAAATGTCCAAAGCAGGAAGAGTTAGAGCAAGGCAGAGAGCAGGACAGGAACCGGGACAGAGACCAGGAACAGGAAGCTGCAGGAACTTGGCAGTTGGAGGAAACTTGCAGGTCTCAGACGGAGGCTCAGAATACTCTTATACTGACTCTGAACTGCCTGAACCTTGGAGCAGAAAGCCACGAGGGAAATATCAAAAGGAAACAAAGTTACCTTCACCAAGAGAGGTTAGTTACAGGCAATACTCACCTCTGAAGCTGTGTGATTTTTCCAGGCACCAAGCTCAGTGGAAGGGACGTGAGGCAGTTGGTAACAAGCCACATATATTTGAGAAGCAGAGCCGTTTAAAATACTTACAACCCTGTGAGAGGGAAAGTAATCCTGTTGAGGATATCTGTATGCTTGATGAGGATGAATGTGTGCTCCTAAAGCCTTGCAGGAGAATTCCAAAAGAAAAGTCTTCCATTACCAGAACAGGATAGTGCTGTGAGCTGCCGTCAAGTACAAGAGGCAGGAGGTTTAAAAGTTACAAGGAGAAAATTTGTTTAGACAGAGCTGTTTCTCTGTCTTGTTTTTACAAGCTGTCTGATACGTATCTGCCTTATTGTGAAGAGGGCGGTCCTGAGAGCTCAGAGAGAGAAACTGAATTGAGGAAGTTTCAGATTCTATGTCCTAGAGAAAATACTGTGTTTGATGAACCAATGATTACAGAACCAAGTAATTTAACTCCAGCTGTGGAAGAGATGGATTGCTCTTTATTGATGGCTGATATCAGTTCTTCTCTGCGTTAGCTAAAGACAAGAGTGCCTTGTAGAGAGCTGGAAAGCATAGAAGAGACTGCCAGCATATCAGCTGATTCTGTTTGATGTAATTCATGATTTTTTGTTAAAGCAAGAAGCTGTATTTTGATTTCCTCTTCAGTTTGCCAGAGGCATGGCTGTATTTTAAGTTCTTGTGTTTTGTGCTACTTTTTGAAAATCCAAACCCCGGGAGGGGAATAAAATCCTTATTGAAAACCTGACTACTCGGACTCGCAACTACTACTTTCCATAAAGAGAGATCAGGCCCAGCAGTGTGACTGGCTGCCTACGCCTCAGTTCAGCCACTGCTGTTGACAGCTGTTTCCAGGTTTCGTCGTTTGGCTCTTTTTGCCATTTCCTGAAAGATGCTTTTTTGGCAACAACAGCCTCTCTGACCTCACCTTTAAACCATGCTGGCAGTTTTTTGGACTTCCTTCCACTTTTCTTAAAGTGTGGAATACAGCAGGTCTGGGCTGCCAAGATAGTATTTTTCAAAAACACCCAAGCTTGATGTAAGTCTTTAACCTTTGCAACTGCTCCTTTTAGTTTTTTCTTAACTATTTTCCTCATTTTATCATAGTCTCCCTTTCGAAAGTTAAAAGGTAGTACTGTGGATTTCCGTACTATCCCTCCTCCACTAATTAAATCAAAGGCGATCATGCTATGATCACTATTGCCAAGTGGCCCCAACACCCTTATCTCTTGCACTAGATATGGTGTTCCACTAAAGACTAGGTCTAATATGGCTTCCCCTCTGGTCGGTTCATGAACCAGCTGCTCCAAGAAGCAGTCATTTATGTCATCTAGGAACTTTATCTCCCTAGCAAGTCCTGCAGTGACACTGACCCAGTCGATACCGGGGTAATTGAAATCACCCATTATTATTACTGCGCTGTAACTTTTGTTAGCTTCCTTGATTTCTTTGAGCATTTCATCATCCATTTGTTCATTCTGGCCAGATGGTCGATAGTATACCCCCACTGCCATCGCCTTCCCCTTTTTACATGGAATTTCAATCCATAGAGATTCTACAGCAAATTTTGTTTCCTGCAAAACTTTAATCCTTTCTGACTCAATGCCCTCTCTAACAGAGGGCAACCCCTCCACCAATTTGATCAGCTCTATCATTACGATATAGTTTGTACCCAGGTATCACAGTGTCCCACTGGTTGTCCTCCTTCCACCATGTCTCTGATATTCCAATCATATCTAACCTCTCATTTAGTGCTATATATTCTAACTCTCCCATCTTATTTTTTAGACTTCTAGCATTTGCATACAAGCATTTTAGAGACTGTATTTTATTCATACTAATTTGGCTATTGGTAGACATGGGTAATTTGGGATCTTTAAGCTCTGTCTGCTCCATACTCGAGGGCATTTGGGCTACTTTACTCTTTTTTGGAACCTCTCTGCTTTTGGTAGTATCCTTCAAGGATACATTCTTCCGAACCATCCGCTCTTGGGCGACTGTCGGCTTTCCCCTATCCAGTTGCTATCCATTTGGAGAGGATACGCTTGGATACTGGCAACCCCAAATGACTAGGGTCAAAGGAGATGAAAAACTGAGATGCCTTTTGGTGTTCTAGAGTCTTCTGAAGATAGAATGCTAAAGCACATTTACAATCCAGAGTGTGGAGGGCTGCCTCTGCCCTAGATGAATGTGGTCTAGTGAAAACACAGGAAGGTAAACTGACTGATTCAGATGAATCGGCATGAAGTGAGAATGAGTCCTAGGGACAACCTTGTCATGGTGGAACCTTGTGTAAGGCGGGTCAGCCACCAAGGCCTGAAGCTCACCAATGCGTCTTCCTGATGTGAGGGCAATGAGGAAGATGACCTTCCATGTTGGAAACTTGAGCGAGATAGTGGTTAGAGGTTTGAAGGGGGGATCACGTGTGCTCATGAGCGGGTGAGGAGCTTCCTTGTCATGCTCCCGGGCTGTCTTGGAAACTTTGCAGTTTAATCGGTGGCAACAGTCTGTAGTGGAAACAAGAGTGGTCTGTACTTGTATAACATACTTGGTACTATACCCCGGTAAGTTGGCTTGCAGCAGAGGGCAGATGAAAGCGGCGGTAAAAAGAGACAAAGCCGCGGGCGCACGAGAGAGCAAAATGGCGGCCGCAGCCCGAACGGCGTGTGTGCTGGACTCCCCGGGGAAAGACAGTGTGGATTCGGGCCCCGATGAGGTAGCCCAGGAAGTTGTCAAGATGCTGGAGCCTAAATTTGACACGGTAATGCGGAAACTGGATAAGGTGGATGAGAGGTTTGGAGAGTTTGCACAACGGATGGATGAAGTTGAACAGCGGGTGACAGTGTTGGAGGATGGGGAGCTGGCGTTGGAAAGAGCTAACGTTAAACAGCAGAAGTAGATAGAGGACCTACTGCAGAAGGTTGATGATTTAGAGAATCGTTCGAGACGGAATAATTTGCGATTGATTGGTGTGCCAGAGTCCTGGTCAGGGAGTAAGCTGTTCACACTCTTTGAGGTAGTGGCTCCCCCGGGCGCTGGGTCTTGCGGATCTACAAGGGAAAATACACGTGGAGAGAGCTCACAGACTTGGACCGCTGCGGGAAGGCCAGAATAGGCCGCGACCGGTGCTGGCGCGCCTCCTAAATTTCCAACATAAAGTAATACAGGAAGAAAAGGGACCTAAAGATGGAGAATGGTACAGTCCTTTTGTTCCCGGACTACTCAGCGTCCCTAGCTGCGAGGCGCAAGGAGTTTGCTCCTGTCTGTAGCGCTTTGGTTAAAAGCGGAGTAAAATTTGCACTGCTTTATCCTGTCACCCTGAAAGTGTTCTTTAAAGGCACTACGCATACTTTTGAGCAGGCGGGAGCGGCGAAAAAGTTTGTGTCAACACTGGCGGCCGCTAAAGCATCGGATGGCGACTGAAGAGTCTCAGCTCGTGGACATTGGGCATTGGAGTGGTTTAATGAGGAGCCATGCTGGGTTATTTCCGATGCTGAGATGGGCAGCTGTTTCATGAAAACCGCCTATAGGACACTGTGTCTGCAGCCGAGCATATAGACTGAACCTGGTGGACTGGCCTGTTGCCATCTTGTGTTTGATTTTGTTTGTGGATGACGGCCCGGAGGGGTATAGATTGTGATCTCACTCCCTAAGGAGAGTATTCTGCTCCGGCAGGATTATATATTGTTTAATTTTATGGGGGTGCGGGGAGGGGGAGCTGAGGGTGTGGCTGGGGGTGTGGATGGAGGTATGCATATGAGAGTGGCTGTTTGTATGGGAGAGTGTGTGCGGGGACGTGGCAGTGGGGTATGGAAGATGGTGGGGTTTCCGGAGTTTGTAGGATGGTGTTCAAGAGGTCTTTTGGGCGGGGTTGGGTGGGCAGGGGGGATTTGGGGGGGGAGGAGGGGGGAGGTGGGGTTAGGGGGGAGGTGCTATCACAGGGGGTGGGGGGAGGTGGGGGGAGGGGAGGTGGGGTGGAGGAGATGAAGACTCTGTATTTGGAAGATTAAGTTGGGTATGGAAGGTGGCACCTGAAATACATAAATATATAATTTGTATGGTAAGGCATAAAATGGAATCCTGGAGGCGAGGCTGGGCGTTTCCAGGAGCGGAAGCATTTGTATGTCTTGATGGGAATCGTAAAGCGCTAAAGCTATGCTGAATATCAAGATGAATAGTGCATCCCCAATTATGTACATCACCCAACAATATCCGTTCTCATTTCATCTGCATATGTATATAGTTTACCCTGTTCAATTCAGTTGCATATGTATATAGTTTACCCTGTTCTCCAAGTTACATTTCCTGTTCAATGTAATGACCAGACATTTGTTTATTGTCGGATTTTGTTGTTTTATGTAAACCGCGCTGATCGCAAATAGTGCGGTATATAAGAAATGTAAATAAATAAAAAATAAAATAAATAAATAAATAAGATAATATCGTGGAATGTGGGGGGCATTGGATCCCCAGTTAAACGCACTAAAATATTACAAATGTTAAAAAGGAAAGGTGCACATATTGCGCTACTACAAGAAACACATTTAAGTGAGCTAGAATATCGAAAGTTGCAGAGAGATTGGGTGGCTGCTGTGTATGGGGCATCGTCTGGGGGAAAAAAGGCGGGAGTGGTGGTGTTAGTAAAGCGGGGTCTTCCCTTTGAAGTGAGTAGGGTGCAGACAGATCCCCATGGAAGATATGTCATGTTATCTGCTAAGCTTTTTAATGAAGTAGTTTGGATAGTGAACATCTATGCGCCGAATGTGTATGACCATGACTTCTTCAAGAAACTCTTACGCTTTGTCCGGGAAGCGGGGACTAGTAAGTTGATTATGGCTGGTGACTTCAATTGTCCACATAACCCCTATCTTGATAAATCTCAGAGTGGCGGGATGGGCTCTTGGGCGCGCAGGGGGGTGGGCTACCTTTGCAGAATGGGTGATCTCGTGGATGTGTGGCGACTACTCCACCCTGGGATGAGGGAATATACCCATCAGTCTAGAGCCCACCGCACTTGGTCTCGTATTGATTACATTCTGGTGAAAGAGGGCGGGCTCTCCCAGGTGTTGCAGGCAGAAATTGATCCAATAGTAGTGTCAGATCATGGTATGGTGTGGGTGACATGGGATTGTAAGGGCATGTTACAGAGGGGGTGGCGGTTCCCGGCGTATCTTTGCCAAGATGAGGCGTTTCGGGCCTTTTTGGAAAAGCAATGGGATATGTCGTCTTTAATGACCGGCCACAGTGCTCTCCGATGCTGTTTTGGGAAGCTAGTAAAGCGGTAATGCGCGGGGCCATTATATCATATATCGTCCAGCGACGTAGGCATATCGATCGTAGTATCCTTGTTCTGGAGCATGGGATTCGAGATTTGCAGCGGAAGCTTGGTAAAAGTGGTGATGAAATCCTCCAGCGGGAGTATGCGAGATCTCAATTGGCGCTTAATGAGTTGCTTCAGAGGAGAGCAGGTTTATCCATGCATTACTACAAACATCAATTGCATAGGTATGGTAACCGGACGAGGCGGCTACTTGCGAAGTTAGTACGAGACCCTGGAGGGGCACGCTTTGTACCAGTTCTCCGGGATGACAAAGGGGGATTGCATCACCAGCTGCAGCGGGTAGCAAGCATTTTTCGGAGTTTTTATGCTGGTTTGTACAGTGAGGAGGAGAGGGATTACGGGAAGGGTAGTGCTTTTCTGCAGGGACTGTCGCTGCCCCAGGTGTCTGAGTAGGACTTGGGTAAGTTGAATCAACCTTTGACGGTGCGAGAGATACAGGCGGGGGAAGTCCCATAAAGCCCCTGGACCCGATGGCTTTAGTATTGAGTATTATAAAATGATTGCGGCCAGAGTGGCTCCCTCTATGGTGGCGATGTTTGATGCTGCTCGTCAGGAGGGGGAGTTTCCGCGAGATATGCGCTGTGCTGATATCACAGTGATCCCGAAACCGGGGAAGGATGTAGTAGATCCAGCCTCTTATCGGCCTATACCTCTCATAAATTGCGATATGAAGATTCTTGCGTCCGTATTAGCAGGGCGACTTAATCCCATTTTGCCCTCACTTATAGCTCCTCGGCAGGTGGGTTTTGTACAAGGCCGAGAGGCGACTAAAAATATTACTAGGTTGCTTCTAGGTATGGAACACTGCTTGCGGAAAGAAGAAACTCAACTCTTAGTTAGTCTGGATGCTGAAAAAGCGTTCGATAGGGTGGCTTGGAGATATCTATGGGAGGTCCTGGCGCGTTTTGGCTTAGAGGGGAATTTTGTTCACTGGGTTCGAGCCCTTTATCAACGCCCGTTGGCTCGAGTAGTGATGTGTGGGGCTAGCTCTACAACGCTTGAATTGGAGCGTGGGACGCGTCAGAGCTGCCCGCTATCTCCTCTACTGTTTGTACTCTCGTTGGAGCCTTTGCTGCATGCTATTCAATGTCACTCGGAAGTTAGGGGAATTTTGTTAGGGGGAGAAGAAATGAAAATTAGTGCGTTTGCGGATGATATGCTCTTATGCTTAACGAAACCGCAGTCATCCTTGGAACGCGTATTGCAGTTGATACAAGAGTTTGGTGAATTTTCGGGTCTAAAAATCAATGCATCAAAATCGGTGGTACTGGATGTAGGGGGAAGAGGTAGGCCTTTATGGGAGGGACGTTTTCCGCTTGTGTGGGCAGAGGGGGAGATTAAATACTTAGGGATACAATTACCGGATAACCCAGCCAATCTTTACCATGTTAATGTCCCCGGTATGTTGAGCAGAGCTCGGCAGACCTTTGCTAAATGGAAGGGCTTGCCTTTGTCTTTGAGGGGGAGGGTAGCTTTATTTACCATGGTGGAGCTGCCTAGATGGCTATACGCGTTGCGCTTGTTGCCTCTCTGGATCCTGGAGAAAGAGTGGAAGTGTTTTGAAAAGTATTTGAGAGGCTTCTTGAGGAGGAAGAGGGCACGCATTCCGCTGAGGGCTTTGATGCGGAGGAAAGACGAAGGAGGTATGGAGTTACCAGATTTGCGGAACTACAATCTTCGGTATTTGCTTAGGCATGTGTGGTCCTTAGTGTGTGAAAATGAGGGACGTGCACCGTGTCGGCAGGTGAATGCCAGTTGTGTACCCTACCATAGTCTATCGGTTTTGCATTTGGACAAGGGCATGGTGGGCACGTGGGAGAGCCTGGAGTTATATGCCAGCCTTATGGGCGGCTTGGCGGGCGATATGCTCCCGATCTGGTTGGAACTGGAAGAGATCAACTTTATTGCCCTTGGTGGGTAACCCGGATTTTTTACCGGGCTTTGTAGAGTATAGTGTGTTTCATGAGTGGGTTAAGAAGGGGATTGTTTGTATTGGTGATTTATTCACGGTGGATGGGCTGAGGATGGAGAGCTTCCAGAATCTGCAAATAAGGTTTCAACTTCCTAAGCGTGACTTTTATGGATACCTGCAGGCTTGGCATTATGTGGAGGGTCTGAGTGACGGAGGGAACGGTGTGTTGGAGCCAGGTTTCTCTGCTAGAATATTGTTGGAAAAAATAGTTGGGAGCCCCTCGGGAGGGATTGAGCATTGGGAGCTCCTACACCCTGTGGGTGATAATGTTTATCTCTTGGATTTGATGCGAAGGTGGGGTAAGGAGGGCTTGGAGGGATTGTCGGTGGCAAACCTTTGAGAGGCCTTTGAGGGAATTCCGAAAGGTGTTATGTGGATTTATTTGCAGGAGTTACAGTTTAAATTCCTGTGGAGAGCTTATACGACAGATGAGTGGGCTTTTCGGGTAGGGCTACGGGTTTCGCCTGCGTGTGGTTGGTGCAATTTGGAAAGAGGTACGCTACTTCATAAGTTTTGGGAATGCTCTAAGGTGCAGGGATTGTGGAGCCAAGCATGTGGGAAGCTTGCTCGGTGGCTTGGCGTGGATGTTAGTTGGAATAGGGAGGTTTGTCTGTTTCATAGGTGGGGCCCTGATCACCAGGCACTTGCGCCGGCCCAGCGGATGTTGTTGGTGAGGGGCTTTTTGTTAGTGAAGAAAGTTTTGCTGAGCCATTGGATTGAGTTGTCTCCTCCGGGGGTGCAGATGTGGGAGAACGCATTGATGGAACTGCTCTATATGGAAAAGTTGACAGCCAAGCAGCAGGGGGGTAAAGGCTGGGATTCCTTCCTGGAACCATGGGTACCTCTTTTGACCCAGTTGCCCAAAAGAGCATGCAGTCTGGTGGTAAATGTTTGACTATTTGAATATTTAACTCTTTGCATATGTATATTTATTTACGTATTTATATGTATAAATAGTTCATTGTAATGGCAGCCATCTGTCAGTTTTCTTCCGCCCCTGCTGGGGTAGGGGTAAGATGTATGGTTGACTAGTTGCTGTACCGTGAGATAAGCCTTACAGGTGTTGTTGCCTTGTTCGGTGCTGCCTGGAGTTGAGTTGAGATGAGATAGTGGTAAGGATAGGGTCCATCTTGCGGGAGTGGGGGTGGGGTGGGGGGGGGAAGGGAGGGGGGAAGGGAAGAGACAATACGGATGAACACTATGTATAGTCTTCTTCATACTGTTAAGATTATTGGTCCTGCGGGAATCTTCATATATCTTTGGGGTTTTGGAATTGTATACAGTTAAGTAGTGGGAATATTCGGGCTGGGAGAACATGATTGGCTAATGTTGGGGCCTCTCTTGGAGTGACTATTGTAAATTTGTGTAGACTTTCTAGTACACATTGGACCTCTGTCTTGTGTTTTATGCTCTGTTTTATGCCCCTTATCCCCGTCATGGACGGTTGTGATGGTGTGTTAAAGTTATAAATTGAATAAAAATGATTTGAACTAGAGGTTTGAAGGGTGGTTTGAGAAGTTGCCCCAGAACAACATTAAGGTCCCATGCCACTGCTGGTGGTCTAATGAGAGGTTTGGCTAAGAGAAGGCCTCTCATAAAGAGTGATACGATTGGCTGTGAGGAGATGGGCTGCCGATCTAAGGGATGATGGGAGGCTGCAATTGCACTTAGGGGCACTCTTACCAAGTTGGTTTTGAGACCAGATAAGGAAAGGTGGAGGAGATACTGGAGAAGTGCCTCCACCGGAGCTGAGAAGGAATTAAGATCCTTTTGTGAACACCAGAGAGAGAACCTATGCCACTTAAAGGCATAGGAACGTATAGTGGATGGCTTTCTGGAAGCTAAAAGGATGTCCTTAACCTCTTGAGAAAGGCTAAGTTGCTGAAAAGCTATGCCTTCAGCAGCCATGCTGTGAGATGGAGAGACTGCAGACTGGGATGGAGCAATGTCCCCTCTCTCTAAGAGAGTAGATCTGGAGCAGATCCGAGATCTATAAGCTGAGTCTGAGACAGATATAGGAGAGGGAACTACAGTTGACATAGCCATGAAGTATCATGAAGCCCCTGTCTGCCTGGAATTTGAAGAGAGTTTTGGGAATCAGAGGAATGGGAGAGAAGGCATAAAGAAAATTGTGTCCCCAGTGGAGGTGAAAAGCATCAACCAGCTGTCTGTCTGACATAAGAGTTGGTGCAGAAGTGTGGGAGTTTGGCATTCTGCGGAGTGACAAAGAAGTCTATTTCTGGAGTCCCCCAGGTCTGAAAGATGTAGGATACTGTGTCTACATGGAGAAACCATTCGTGGGGAAGAAGGATCCGACTCAGTTTGTCCGCTAAGACATTTTGTTTGCCTGGAAGATACTCCTCTTGGAGGTGAATGTGATGAGCAATGATAAAGGACCAGAGATGTAGAGCCTCCCTGCAGAGGGACCAAGAACCTGTTCCATCCTGCTTGTTCACATACAACATGGCCACTTGGTTGTCAGTTTGGACTAGAACTCTGTGGTAACGGAGGTGTTCCTGAAACACTCAGAGCATTGAAGATGGCTTGGAGCTCCAGTAGATTTATCTGGAGTAGTGACTCCTGCTGTGACCAGAGGCCCAGAGTGGAGAGGTGTCCTAGATGGGCTCCCCAGCCCAGTTTGGATGCATCCGTCGTTAGGGTACATTGATGTGGAGGCATCTGAAAAGGTGACCCTACGAGGAGATTTTCTGGGGAACACCACCAATGGAAAGATGAGGCCGGAGGGGCAGGTACTAGTATTCTGTCCCGAGATGGCCTGAGGTTTGAGTCCACTGGGAGGCCAGAGTCCATTGGGCTGTGTGTATGTGGAGATGGGCATAGGGGACTACATGCACCGCTTGATGCCATATGACCCAGAAGTTGCAGCATTTCACAGGCAGTGAGCTAGTCCTTGAGACATGCCTGAGATGCTAGCTGAGTCGAGTGCAGCGGAGTTGGGGCAGAAACGTCTTCGACTGCTGAGTGTTTAAGAGAGCCCAAGTGGGGATGAATTGGGATTTTGGAAGATTTATGACAAATCGCAAATGTTCTAACATCTGCATGGTGCGTGAGAGAGACAGGCTGGCCTCCTGAGAGGTGCTTACCCTTATAAGCCAGTCGTCTAAGTAAAGGAAGACAAATATCCCTAGAGTTCTTGGGAATGCGGCTACGACCGCCATGCACTTTGTGAAGACACTTGGGACAGAGGCCATTCTGAAAGGAAGGACCTTGTATTGATAGTGTCTTCCCTGAAACATGAAGCGTAGGAACTTTGTGGTCTGGATGAATAAGGATATGAATGCACATTCCTTTAAATCTAGAGAACAGAGCCAGTCCTGACTGGAGATAGGGGAGAAAGGTCCCCAGAGAAACCATCTTGAACTTCTCGCACACGAGAAATTTGTTTAGGTTTCTGAGGTCCTGGATGAGCCTGTATCCTCCTGTTTTCTTTGGAATGAGAAAGTAGAGAGAACAGAAGCCCATTCTCTACTGGGATGTTGGAACCTCTTCTATGCTGCCCTATACTAGGAGCAGAGCAAGATGGCACCCTTGGGCGAGAGGGGGCTGAGAACGATACTCTCTTACTAAGGTAGAGGGGGGCAGGCTTTGCAGATGAAGCATGTACCCCTCTCTCACTATCATTAATGTCCACTGCTCTGAGGTGATGAGATGCCACCTGTGAGCATAATGGGGGATTCTCCAGAGGCAGAGCAGCTATGTTCTCTAGGAAGAAGTAAAAAACCAGAAGCAGCTTGAATCTGCTGAGCTGGCTGCATTTTAGGAGCCTGTGATTTATTTTGTTGTTTTGGAGGCTGTTGCCCCTTCTGAGTAGCATGATGCTGATATTGAGAAGCAGGGGTGTAAGAAGGATAAAACTTATTTTTCTTGCTAAAGAAGGCTTTCTTTGCTGCTGCCTTCTTTTTAGCTGGGATGGCTGTAGATCTAGAAAGTCTATTTAAGATAGTGTTCTCAGATTCTAACTGAGACACTCTGTCTTGCCAATCCTTGCCATAAAGGTTTTCACTAGTGCAAGGAATATTATCCAACTTATTTTGAACCCACTGTTCAAGATCTGATGCTTGAAGCCATGCAATTCTGTGTGCACCAATGCATATTGATGTAGCTCTACTGGTGCACTCAAAGCAATCAAAAGTTGCTCTATTGACAAACTTCGAGACGTTCTGAGCATGCCTGACTAGAATGAGGTAGTCTGCTCTCTTATCATCAGGGAGAAGAGGAGCCATTGATTCTAAATCCCTAGTTATCTCCTTAACATACATACCCATGTAGAGTAAGTAGGAACTAATCCTGGCTGATAGCATGGAAGCCTGGAAACAATGACGGCCAAAAGCATAGAGGGTTCTCAATTCTCTACCCAGATGGTTAGAGGAATGTGTCTTAGAGCTTTTAATCCAACGCATTGCCGATCTACCACCACTGAATGGTGCAGCAATTGTGTCTTTTGGAAACAGGACATTCCGGAACCTGATACATGGTATCGAGCCATCGAGTATGTGGAGAAATAGTAAGGGTTGTCTCCCACATACGCAGCATGAGATCGTGGAGAATGTGGTGAATGGGAGTGTAGCCACTTCTTTAGGAGCTGTTGGGTATTGGAGAATCTCCAATTCTTCAGCTCTAGATGCTTTCTCCGATGTTACTGTTATGGAAAGGCAACATCGCATATAATGTCTTGAAAAGACATGTCTTTTGGCGGGGGACATGCAGCGATGCGGAGGTGGAGATGGGTCCTCCGGTAGACACTGCAGGCCTCGAGTATCATCTGATGAATCCAATTCCGAAGACTTGAAGTATCAACAGAAGGGATGCTCCTGCTCCACCAGAACCCAGTACTGATCGAAGTCAGTATCAGTACATGGAATCTGTTTGGCTGGAAGATATTAGAAAGGGACTTGAGGGCAGGGATGGGCGGTAGCGTAGCGAGCGGCATATAACCCGATGTAGTTTGCATCAGTACCGAAGATGGTGCCGCATTTGCGGAACAGACGGTAAAGATTTTACTGGAACAGAGGCTGCCAAGTAAGGCCGCTAGGCTCCGCTCGATGGCCAGGATATGCTGATCCATGGAGCTTGCCGATGCTTGGGTTATCGGTACCGGAGTGTGGGCCAAGATCCACGAGCATGGCACCAGGAGCTCTCCGGAGGTGGAGGCCTTGGAAGCATCCTGGGACCCCCTGATGGCTTTGGAGGAAAGGTCCTCCCACCAGGGTTGTTTGGCCAGTCAATCCCCCTCTCGATGCTTAGGAGATCTATCCTTGGGGGGACAGCCAGTCTTCATTGAAGACTTATGCTTTAATACCTGAGATCCATAGGAGGAAGACGATGACATTGATGCTAGAGAGACGACATCAGAGGCAAAGAGGGTGCCTAGCTTTGCAGCCCAATTCTGTAAGCCGCTCTTCCTCATCTTCCTGCAGAGGAGACATTCTGATGGTTGGTGATCAGGACCTAGGCATTTTAGAAACTAGTCATGGGTGTCGGTGGCCGAGATACTACTGCCACACTTAGAACATTTCTTAAAACCACTAGCTGGTTTTTCCATAGTTCCAGTGACAAAATGGAAGGCCTGGGCCTAAAATAGCATTGATGTGCCTGAAAAAAGTTTAATTTTTTTAGCAAAGAATAAGAAAGAAAGAAAGAAGAGAACAGACAATGAGTCGGTACCAGCATAGATGGGAAGGCAGACGCAAACCACAAAAAATAAGAAAACAATTCAAGAATTTTCTGCGGTGACAGGATTTGCTTCCTGCCGGCTCCACGGAAAATGAAGAACTGAGGAGGAAGAGTTGAAAAGGCGGGAAGGGAGCTACACAGGTGCAGTGGGATGCTCCCAAAGGCTTTCCTATTGGACACTGGGGCGCGTTCCCGCGCAGGCTCCGTCAGTACCAACGTCACCCGTATGTGTTCCTGGAGATAATATCTTGCATATATTAAAAAACCCACTAAAAACTGAAACGTTTTGAGAGTATATGTATTCATCCCTTTTGCTATGAAACCCTTAAATAAGATATGGTCCAACCAATTAACCTCAGAAGTCACATAATTAGTTGATTAGGGTCCACCTGTGTGCAATCAGTGTCACATGATGCCTGTATAAATATACCTGTTCTGAAAGGCCTCTGACTCTGCAACACCACTAAGCAAGCAACATGAAGACCAAGGAGCACTCCAAACAGGTCAGAGACAAAGTTGTGGAGAAGTATAGATCAGGGTTGGGTTATAAAAAAAATCCCAATTTTTGAATATGTCACGGAGTACCATTAAATCCATTATAAAAAAAAATAGAAAGAATATGGCAACAATACAAACCTGAAAAGAGAAGGCCACTCACAAAACTCACAGACCGGGCAAGGAGGGCATTAATCCGAGATTACAAAGACACCAAGGATAACACTGAAGGAGCTGCAAAGATCCATAGCGGAGATGGCAGTATCTGTCCATTGGACCAATTTAAGCCGTACACTCCACAGATTAGGGGCTTTATGGAAGAGTGGCCAGAAAAAAGACATTGCTTAAAGAAAGAAAAAAGAAAACACATTTGGAATTTACACAACAGCATATGGTGGACCTCCCAAATACATGAAAGAAGGTTCTCTGGTCAGATGAGACAAAACTTGAACTTTTTGGCCAGCTTGGGAAATCCCATGTGTGGCGCAAACCCAACACTTCCCATTAACCCGAGAACACCAATCCCAGAGTGAAACATAGTGGAGTGGAGGAGTGGCCTAGTGGTTGGGGCAAGGTACTTCAGGCCGGAAGGTTGGGGGTTCAAATCCCACTAGAGGACAGCAACCTTGGGCCGGAAGGACTGGGGTTTCTAGTCCCACAGGTGCTCCTTGTGGTCTTGGGCAAGCCACTTAACCCTCCATAGCCCATGTTTCCTGTAAAATAGTTATCTCCAAGTTATAATGCCCTGTTCAATGTAATTTCAGTTTGTTCAATGTAAACCGCACTGATGCAGAATAGCGCAGTATATAAGAGAATGTAAATAAATAAATAAATAAAATAAATAGTGGTGGCAGCATCATACAGTAGGGATGTTTTTCATTGGCAGAGAAAAGAAAACTGGTCATGATTGAAGAAACAATGGATGGCACTTGCGACGCTCCTGCCGGCGCCCTACAGCTTATTTATTTATTTATTTTATTTAGTGTACATTTGTATACCGCTACTTCCAGCGATCAGCAGCGGTTTTGATTACAGATTGGAAATTGTCAAATCATGACAGGAAATTTTTGAGGTATAAACACATTGATTAGACAGGAAAGCACAGCACACAGAGAACTATCTTGATCAGCAAAGCAGATAGTCAAGTGCTGACTCTCCCTGTGCCCTTGGCAGCAGCATTTTTGGGCTTTTACCTGCAAAGAAGTGGGTCATTGTTCATGGGCTGACTTTCACAGGCACATAGCTAGCAGGAAAGGACTTTATAAACTGAGTCATATGCTTCAACCACATAAATGTGGACATGACTCTGAAGATCTTTCGAGACTGGGGCTTTACCTCAATCAATTTATTTGTCATTCTCTAGAACAGAAAAGCACTCATTTCTGTTCAAGGATAGTGTCTCATGACAAACTAGCCTTGGGTGCTTTTCTCCTAGACTGAGGCGAGGGTCTTCTGAATATCCTCCAATACTCCTCATATCAAAACTCCTGAAACTCAAAAGAGAACAGGAAACCATGATCTTCATAGTACCATGAGGCATATATAGAAATTATACTTACCTGGTAATAATTGTTCCTTGAGGAACTCCAGTTCAGTCCTCCACCTCTGGGTAGTGTACCTCCTCCTGCAGCTTGGAGACTGGGCATGTCAAAATCATGACATCACTGGATGTAGCCTGCTGGTCTCTCCCATCAGCCCCTGTGAACTATTGACAAAGCAGACTCAAAGGAGCAACAAATAAGTAGCTATCATATTAATTTTAACCTTATACTCAAACGGAACGTCTAACATCTAACTAATTGATAACTAACCCCCCCCCCTCTAGTAAGAAGGGGACTGCTTCCGGTACGTTCTCCTTCCGCCTTATGCAAAGCCAAAGACAAGAAAGAAGAAGAATAGACAGAAAATAATAGAACTATACCCACCGGTAGTCTTGCACTTCTTCCAACTGACAACGACACCATCCCCGGGCGGGAATGAGGACAGAACTGGAGTTCCTCAAGGAACAACAATTACCAGGTAAGTGTAATTTCTATTTCCTTATCGTTCCTCCAGTTCAGTCCTCCACCTCTGGAATGTAACAGAGCAGTAATCATTGGGAGGGACATTTCCAGCCGGCTCTCAACACTGCCGACCCGAAACAGGCATCGTTCGCCACCAGAATATCCAGGCGGTAGTGCTTACTGAAAGTATGGAGAGATGACCAGGTGGCTGCTCTACAGATTTCTACTGGTGGAACCAAACTGTGTTTTACCCAGGAAGTCACTTGCGCTCTGGTAGAGTGAGCTCGTAACCCCGCTGGGACTGAACGACCTTGCAAAAGATATGCTGATGCAATCGCCTCTCTAATCCATCTAGAAATGGACGCCTTCGCCGCCGCTTCTCCTTTGCGGGGACCTCCGAACAACACGAACAGGCGATCCGACTTGCGAAAAGTTTCTGACACCTTTAAATACTGGTGCAGCACTCTCTTTACATCCAAATGGCGTAAACTACGGTCCGATACGCTCCCCTCCACCGAACCTAGAGCTGGAAGAGAAAACACCTTTGGTAAAAAGGACAGAACTGGGCACAACACCACCTTTTCTCTGGAAAAAGACAAAAACGGCTCTCCACATGACAACGCCTGTAATTCCGAAATTCGCCTCGCCGAACAGATGGCTACCAAAAACACTGTCTTTAAGGTTAAATCCTTAACCAATGCCTGATGTAAGGGTTCAAATGGTTCCTTAGCTAACGCCCCTAAAACCAGGTTGAGATCCCACGGTGGGACCATGATTCTACGAGAGGGCCGCAGTTGGGATACTGCCTTAAGGAAACGTAACACGTCTGCATGCAAACCTAGAGCCACTCCCTGAACTTTGCCTCTATAGCAAGCCAGGGCTGCTAACTGAACCCTCAAGGAACTTGCTTCCAGACCCTTATCAAACCTGTCTTGCAGGAAGCTTAACACCATGGGAACGGATACTATAGTAGCATGTACTTGCCACTATGAGCACCAGTCCTCAAAAATACGCTTTATGCGTACATATGCAAGAGACGTGGACTTTTTTCTCGCTCGAAGTAAAGTCACGATGACTACTCCAGAGTAACCTTTTTTCCTTAACCTTGCCCTTTCAATGACCAAACCGTAAGTGAGAACCGATCCACTGAGGCATTTGAAGTGGCCCCTGAAGCAACAGATTCTCCGACGTCAGTAACCTCCAAGGATCCCTGTCGAGCAGTCGAATGAGATCGGTGTACCACGGGCGTCTTGGCCAGTCCAGGGCCACCAACAGCACTCTCCCCTGATGAGCTTCGATATGCTGAACCACTCGCCCTATGAGCGCCCACGGAGGGAAGACATAGAGGAGCCCTGACAGCGGCCAATGTTGTATCAAGGCGTCGATTCCTTCCAACATCCTCTCTTGCCATCTGTTGAAGAAGCAACCCGTCTTTGCTGACTGAAAGGTCACCATGAGATCCATGACCGGCGGTCCCCATCTGCGGACTATTTGCGCAAACACGTCCGGATGCAACTCCCACTCCCCGGCATCCAACCGGACCCTGCTGAGAAAATCCGCCGTCACACTGTCCTTTCCTACAATGTGCGCCGCCGAGATCGCTGGTAGTCGAGGTTCTACCCAAGAGAACAGTGTCTCTGCTTCTTCTTCCATGGCCACACTTCCTGTATCACCCTGTCGATTGATGTAGGCCACTGTTACGGAGTTGTCTGACAGCACTCCCACCACTCGACCTGTCACCGTAGCCTCGAAGTCTGTAGTGCTAGACAGACCGCTCTCAGCTCTAGTCGGTTGATTGACTATTTGCTCTCTTAGTCGGTCCAAGTGCCTTGCGCGAAGAGATCTTCGCAATGTGCTCCCCATCCCGCGAGACTTGCGTCTGTCAACAACAGGAGCCACTCCGGCTGCTCCAGGGGCATTCCTGCTTTCAGAGATCTTAGAAGCAGCCACCACCGAAGGGACTGCCTGACCCAGAGAGGGCAGGGAAGCCGTTTGTTCAGTGAGTCAGACTGAGACCAGCGGCGAAGCAACGCCCTCTGTAATGGACGCATATGAAATCTGGCCCATGGCACTACTTCCAAGGTCGCTGCCATTGTTCCCAGCACGCGAAGGTAACTCCACGCTGAGGGTGCCGGAGCGGACCTGAACTTGCGCACCAACTGTTGAAGAACTTGAACTCGACGATCCGGCAGAAATACCACTCCTCTCTGAGTGTCAAACCATACCCCCAGATACTTGAGATCCTGGTGAATTGACCACCCAGCCGAGACTCTGCAGAAACTTTACCACCTTGTCTGTAACCTGAACGCTCTCGGCCTTGGACTTTGCCCGAATCAACCAATCGTTGAGATAAGGATGAACCAGAATTCCTTCCTTTCGTAATGCTGCTCCATGAAACCCGCGAAACCCCTGGGCTCTAGAAACAAACCTTCCCCTTTGGAAACCACCCAAGCGAGAAGTACGAAATCTCCTGAAATCTCTAAACTGACCCCGAAAGGCCGGCAAGGGCTTCCCTTGCTTAGATTTATCCTCCGGGAGTCTTCCGTCCTTGGACTCTTCTAAATCCTTAACCAACTTGTCAAGATCTTCTCCAAACAACAACTTCCCTTTAAACGGAAGCTTACTGAGGCGCGACTTAGACAAGCCGTCAGCCGCCCAATTCCTCAACCACAGGGATCTACGGGCGGCAACCAACAAAGCCATACTATTTGCTAACTCTCTGATCAAGTTGTAGTGCACATCCGCCAAATATGCCGACCCAGACTCTAGCCGAGTCAGCTCACTTACACTCTCCTGCTCTAGTTGAGTAGACTGCCGTAAGCGTTGAGACCACCTGAGACATGCTCTCGCCACCCAAGCTCCACAAATGGAAGCTTGCAAGGATACAGCGTTAGACTCAAATGTTTATTTCAATAAACCATCTACTTTCCTATCCTGCGCATTCTTTAAAACCGCGCTATCTTCCACCGGGATAGTGGTCTTCTTTGTAACCGCTGACACTGCTGCATCAATCTGCGGATAGCGGAACTTCTCTTTGTCCTTATCCGCCAAGGTAGAGCCTGTTCATAGTCCTGATTCCTCTTAGTCCCGCTTTTGGCTGATCCCACTTCTCCTGGATCATCCAGTCTACCATCCGGTGGACGGGAAACACTACCTGAGCTTGTCACACTACTTGAATGATAGGATCTTCCACATCCTCTTCTTCCATTGGCTGCGCTGTAGCGAGACTTAGCGTCTGAAGGGATTCTGTGATAAGTGCCGTCAGCTCTTCTTTCCGGAACACCCGAATGATTTTCGCCTGATGCTCAGGTTCCGGTATTTCCCCTTCTTCCAATTCCTCCATACCTGCTTCGAGTTTTAACTCGGCTTCATCTGTCTCGTGCCACTCCAAATCTGAGGGTGAAAGGTCAAGCGGTTGGGATCTCTTTGGGGGCCTCGTGGACATGTTACCAAATTCCCCTACTCTGGGCTGTTGCATAGCTGTGGTAAGGAGCAAGGGCTCAGGCAATTTACCCTGATGCCTTAAACAGAATGCCTGATGCATTATCAAAACGAAGTCTGGAGAGAAATCCAACTGCGGACCGGACCCTATTGCCGAAAAAGCATTAGGTGGACCCGGTTGGGACATCCGGGCAGGGCAGTGGTGAAGTGATCAGCAGCGCCTCTCCTTCTATCCCCGCTGATGTCCCCTGGGGCTCTGGAACCACTTTATCCTCCATCTGCTGCTCCACGCTGGTAGAAACAGTAGCGCAGCCCCGACAGATTCCGGTGTCAGCGACTATGCCTCTGCGGGTGCCGCAGACAACACACTGTGGGCGTGCTGACATGAGCTGTACACCCCAAAAGTCCTTGACAGGAGAGTAAAGTAAATAATGTTGCTGTCCCTTCTGTGTTATTTTTATTTTTTTGTCAACCGAGAAAATGAAGAAACAAAGGAAGAACTAACCCCCACAGGGAATCCCCCACTAAAAGGAACTAAGGGACCCTCTGAAATTAAATGAAGTAAAACAAATTAAAGTAAACCCTTGTCTCAGGGTTGTGCCATGCTGCTTTCCCTCCAATGCGAGCCGCCGCACTAAAGCGCCATGCGGTGAGAACCACGTGCACAAAATGGCCGCAAACCCAGCCGGGTCTTTTTCGGCGCCAAAAGCTAGCCGAAGACTCACAGGCTGAACGCTCTCCTGACTCCTCTTCCCTGCACCAATGAAAAGCTCAACTTACCGCATCGAATTACAGATGCAGCGAGAGCTGCTCTGCCAAAATAAGCTGTTTAAGAACCGGAGCCAGCGATCAGACGCTCAGCTCAGTGTGAGTTTGTGTGCGTGCGTTCCGCGGAGCTCTCCTCCATACCGTCTAGGGGCAGAGGTCCTGAAACTGAGCGGTCTTGACGCGGTAGGGAGAAAGAAAAGAAGTTCAGCCTGAAGCCTTTTTTTTTTAAAGAGATATCTCCCAGGCACAAAGGAAATAAAATTAAATCAAAGGGACCAAAGTAAAACTTGAAATTTAAATTAAGATTAGTCAATTGAAATTGAGATTTGTAAATTTCAAATTTGTAAGACCTAAACCCTGACTAAATTGCTCCTTATCTGTTCCTCAAGTGAGTGCAGCACCTAGGCTCAACACGTCCACCTGCTGCATGGAGACTGGACACACGGGGGCTGATGGGAGAGACCAGCAGGCTACATCCAGTTATGTCACGATTTTGACATGCCCAGTCTCCAAGCTGCAGGAGGAGGTACACTACCCAGAGGTGGACTGAACTGGAGAAACGATAAGGAAAGAGTAGTTACTCACCTGTAACAGGTGTTCTCCAGGAGCAGCAGGAATCAGTCCTCACATATGGGTGACGTCGGCGCCGACGGAGCCCCCGTGCGGAGCATTTCCCCAGCTTTCATAGAAAGCCTTTGGGAATGCAGCACGCATGTGCGGTCCCCTTCCCGCCCAAGGGTGCCATCTTGCTCAGTCTGATGACATAGCTAAAAGACAGCAAAAATAGCAAAAAATAAATCATATGACTGCAACTCCAAGGGGAGGAGGGAGGGTTGTGAGGACTGATTCCTGCTGCTCCTGGAGAACACCTGTTACAGGTGAGTAACTACTCTTTCTCCAGAAACAAGCAGGAAGTCAGCCCTCACATATGGGACTCCCTAGCTTAGGGCTACCAGAGGCCCCAACTGAAAAAATGAGCTCCCTCTAGAGCCTCAGCATGCAAGAACAGAATCTTCTCTGATAACGCCCCCGACAGGTAGCCCAACACCAAGGCCGGAGGGTAGGAGTTGCCTAGACCCCAAAGAGATTATGGAGTACCGCTTGCCCGAAAGCACTGTCCCTGCGGGACTCACTCTCAAGGCAGTAGTGGGCCGCAAAAGTCTGGCTTGAAGACTAAGTAGCAGCCCGGCAGATGTCTGCCAACGGAACAGAGCTGAGATCAGCCACTGACGCAGCCTTCGCCCTGACACGGTGAGCCGTAACTCAACCCTGCAACGAGAGGCTGGCTGCCCTGTAAGCCCAGGGGATGCAGTCAGCCACCCATACGGACAAAGTACGCTTGGAGACAGCTAACCCCAACTTATTGGGGTCATAAGAGATGAAGAGCTGAACCGACCTCCGGTGCTCCCGTGTACGGTCGAGGTAGAAGGACAACGCCCTCCTACAGTCCAGGGTATGCAAGACCATCTCAGCCCGGCTAGCATGAGGCCTGGGAAAGAAAGTCGGAAGAACCACTTCCTGATTGAGGTGGAAGGAGGAGACAACATTTAGAAGGAACTTAGGGTGAGTCCGTAAGACTACCCTGTTCCTATAGAACCTAGTATAAGGTGCTTCCGATACTAGGGCCTGAAGCTCACTCACTCGCCATGCTGAGGTAAGGGCTACCAGAAATAGCGTTTTCCAGGACAGAAAACGCATAGGGCAAGAGCACTAAGATGAACTCTAACAGAATTGGACTTAAGGCCCAAGTTGGAGAGATGAAGCAAATACTGCAGCACCACGGGTACCAGGCATGAGAAGGGATTCTCGTTGTGTTGAGTACACCAGGTAGAAAATCTATGCCACTTAAGGGCATAAGACTTTCTGGTGGACTGCCTCCTAGAGGCCAAGACTACGTCCTCCACTTCCCTAGGCAGTAGTAAAGGCGCTAGGACTACCCTTTCAGCAGCCAGGCCATCAAATTGAGGGACTGGAGATTGGGGTGCAAGAGGGATCCCTGCTCCTGAGACAGGAGATCGGGTTGCATCCCCAGAGGAAGAGGAGTGTCCACCGCCAGTTGCAACAGTAGAGGGAACCAGGGTTGCCTTGGCCACCTGGGGGCCACCAGAAACACTGAGGCCTTGTCCCGGGTCACCATGAATAGTGTCTGGGACACTAGAGGCGTGGGAGGAAACGCATATAGTAGGCCTGTAGACCATGGAATGAGAAACGCATCCGCTGCTACTCTGAAAGGATGCGGTTGTCTGGAAAAGAACCTGGGTAGTTGACGGTTTAGAGGACTGGCAAACAGATCTATGGTTGGAAGACCCCATCTCAGGAAGATCTGTTGAACCACTAAAGGGTTCAACTGCCATTCGTGCGGCTGCAGGATCCTGCTCAATCTGTCTGCCAGGTAATTCTCCTGACCTGGGAGGTAGACTGCTTTGAGAAGAATGCCATGATTGAATGCCGAGGAGCACAGTTTCTGCGCTTCCTGACAGAGAAGGCGGGACCCTGTGCTCCCCTGTTTGTTCACATAGAACATAGCCGCTTGATTGTCCATCTGAACCAAGACGGACTGGTGAGAGATGAGATGAGAGAAAGTTCTCAGGGCTAAGTGGATAGCTCTGTTCTAATAGATTGATCTGCTGTGCAGCCTCCCAAGGAGTCCACAGGCCTTGCATACATGCCCCCTGGCAATGTGCACCCCAACCTTGAAGAGAAGCATCGGTTGTCAGCACCTGAGAGTGTGGCGGTGCCTGAAAAGGCATCCCTTGCACTAGATTTGGAAGATGAAGCCACCATTGCAGAGAAGACTGTAGTAGGCTGGACACCCGCACTTTGTCCGTGAGGCTTCCTGTGGCCTGGTGCCACTGAGTCCTGAGGCCCCATTGAGCTGGCCTCATGTGTAAACGGGCATTGGAAGTCACATGGACCGTAGATGCTATGTGGCCTAAGAGCCTCAGGAATTGTCTGGCGGAGACCAGAGAATTGCTGTGGAATAGCCTGGCTAGAGACATCAATCTGTGGGCCCTGTCCACTGGTAGAAAGGCCTTTGCCTGAAAGGTGTCCAGTCGAGCTCCTACGAACTCCATGTTCTGGGAGGGTTGCAAACTGGACTTTTCGAAGTTTATGACAAACCCCAGGTGCTAAAGCAGAGCAACAGTGCGAAGGGTGGCTTGATTGGCCTCTTGCAGGGATTGACCCCTGATGAGCCAATCATCCAGATATGGAAAGACAAAGAGGCCTTGAACCCTGAGGTAGGCTACTACCACCGCCAGGCACTTGGTGAATACCCTGGGGGCGGACGTAAGGCCAAAAGGCAGTACTCTGTACTGATAATGGTTTCCTCCCACTACAAATCTGAGATATTGTCTGTGGTCTGGATGAATAAGGATGCGAGTATAAGCATCCTTTAGATCTAAGGAGCATAGCCAATCTCCCTGCTGGAGGTAGGGCAGCAGGATTCCAAGGGTAAGCATCTTGAACTTTTCCCTCTCCAGGAACTTGTTCAGGTTTCGCAAGTCTAGGATGGGTCTGAAGCCTCCTGTTCTCTTTGGTATCAGGAAGTACCTGGAATAGAAGCCGTGACCTCTCAGGTGGTGGGGCACCGGTTCCACTGCCTGTTCCTGTAGAAGACCTGACGCAAAGTTATAATCCTACGCTCTAACACTCTAATTTTTACTAACGGTTGAGATCCAGAATATGGGGCTTGCTTTACACGGGGCTCAGACTACACCATGGCATTAGTTTCAGGGTATTTACAGATCCCCCGTAATATGCCTGTTAGCATCAATGACCCGACTTATTGCAAAATTTTACCCCTTTCATGTGTCAGTAAGCAGAACATTTAATCCTCTACATAATTACAACTTAGCTCATATCATTGACGTGCTCTGTAGAGGTGCTTGACTGGTTCGCTTAGTCTCAAAGTCCCAACGCTGCTATCGAAGCGCCCCCGCGTTTCACTATTAAGGTTCTTCAGGGGACCATTATCTATACTACAATAAACAAACGACACAAAACATAAACTCAACCTGAATTAAAACTCATCTGCCTTTAACAATTTTCTTACTTAAACTGTAATCACAATAAGCTAAATGAAGCAAATTACCTGAGGTGTCGATGCTGCCCGCGAATACCTGTAGAAGACCTGCCAACTCCTGCAGGAGTAAGTCCCTGTGCAAAGGGAGTCTGGGAGGCTCCCCTGGAAAATAGGAGGGGGGTAGCTGGTGGAAGCGGAGGAGATAACCCTTCTGGACTATACTGAGAATCCAGGTATCCCTTGTGACGGCTGACCACCTGTGGGCGAACAGGGTCAGCCTGCCTCCAGTGCTGATGGGGGCCAGCTGAGGAGGAGAGGCTATGCCAATGCAGTCAAAAACCCCCTCCCTGCTGAGCAGGAGCAGGAGCCGGAGTAGGAGGCTTGGCATCTTGAACTTTTCCCTCTCCAGGAACTTATTGAGATTTAGCAAGTCTAGGATGGGCCGGAGGCCTTCTGTTGGTTTTGGTACCAGAAAGTACCTGGAATAGAAGCCGTGACCTCTCAGGTGGTGGGGCACCGGTTCCACTGTCTGTTCCTTTACAAGACTTGCTAACTCCTGAAGGAGTAAGTCCCTGTGCAGAGGAAGTCTTGGAGGCTCCCCTGGAAAATAGGAGGGGGGTACCTGGTGGAAATGGAGGAGATAGCCCCTCTGGACTATACTTAGTACCCAGGTATCCCTTGTTACGGCTGACCTCCTGTGGGCATACAGGGCCAGCCAGCCTCTTGTGTTGATGTGGGCCAGCTGAGGAGGAGAGGCTATGCCACTGGAATCAAAACTCCGCTCCCTGCTGTGCAGGATCCCGAGCTGGTGGCTTGGGGGCTTTCTACCTACGGGGCCCATGTCCCTGCCCCTTGGCCTGCTGACCCTGTTGGGGACCTGCAGAGGCCTGAAAATGAGGGTACTGTTTATAGGCAGATGACTTCCTCAGGTCTTTTTTCCCGAGCCCTTCTTCTTCTGAGAAGGGGCAGAGGTTTTTCTGGACAGCCTTGTCTGGGTAAGAGTCTCGGTCTCGGGTTCGGCAGCCTTGTCAGCCATGGGCTTGCCAAAGAGGTTTTCACTTCAGCAGGGGACATCGACCAACTTGTCCTGCACCCATGGCTTGAGGTCCAATGACTGTAGCCAAGCCTGACGGTGTGCACTGATGCCGGCCGCGGCTACTCGGGCCGAAGCCTCGAAGCCATCATAGGCTGCTCCAGATATAAACTTCTAGCACTCATGAATACCTGAGGACAGAGCAGTGAACCTCTGCAAAAATTCCTCAGAGAGACCAGCAGAGAGCCCGGCAATCTCCTTTGCCAGGTCTCGAAGGTACATGCCCATGTACAGCTGGTAGGTCTGGACACGGCAAGCAAGCATAGAGTCCTGGAAGCACTTCTTACCAAGGGCATCCAGGTTCCGGGCCTCACAGCCGGGAGGCACCGAGGAGTGCATCTTCTGACTCTTCAGACGATGCATAGCCGATTCCACAACCATGGAGTGGTGCGGTAATTGTGCCTTTTGGAACCCGGGGCTCTTGCAGACTCGATAGATGGAATCGACCCCCTTGCTTAAAACCGGCATCGATGCCGGCGCCTCCCACATGCGGAAGAGCAACCGTTCCAGCATCAGAGGAACAGTAAAGGCCTCCTTCGGATGAGAGTCATACAGTAGGGCCTCGAGCTCCTCGGCTCAAGGCTCCTCCTCGGGATCCGCGGGGAATGCCAAAGCCTTGGCCATGTCCCGCACGAAGTCCGAGAACCGGGTATCCTCCGGGGGGACCTTCTCCGAGGCTCGGACTCAGGCGAATCCAAAGGAACGCACCGAGTCCGAAAGGTGTCGGGCGACTCCTCATCCTCCGTCTCCCAGCCGGACTCCTTGGAGGAGGAATCGAGCGGCTCCAGTCAGGCAGGCATCGATGCCATCCGCCCCGACGCCGAGGGTACCGGCGTCGACGACCTCGGTCCCGAACGGGAGGCCGAGGGGTATCTTGGCCGAGGATCGACTCGAGCTCGCATGGACTCGAGGATCGGCTTGGCCTCCGGGGTTGACTTGGACGTCGATGTCCCGGTGGTCGGGGCAGATGCACCGGTGAGACCGGCGATCAGTGCCCGCTGCTGTTCCATGAAGGCAGCCAAGCTGCTCTCCAAGGCCGTCAACCTGAGTCCGAGCTCAGGAGACTCAGCAGCCCCCGACTCGGGCCCCGGCGTCGGCTCCCCTGGAGGTCAGTCCACAAGGACTACAGTACTCATGTGACCCGGGGATTCCATCTCCACACGAGGTTGTTTTGAAGGCCTCTCCGACTCTGAAGACCTGGGACGGCGCTCGGGGCAATGCGACTTGGCCCTCGAGGAGCCAAGTGCGTCCACTGACGCCGCCCTCGTGGGTTTTTTCTTCTTACGATGCTCCAGCGAGGGAGACCCCCTTTCAGAGGAGCCTCGACGCTGCTCGGGGCCGGAGTCCTGGGATGTTGAGGCCTCTGACGAGGTCCGGGCCCTACCGGACGCGAAGTCAGAGAAGATTCTTTCCTTTTGGTGCTGCCGACTCCTTAACGCCTTAGAGGACATCTTCCCACACGGACCCCAGATCATCGGGTCCAAGGCACCGGAGGCAGCAGTCATGTGTGTCTGTGAGAAACATAAGTTTCTTACACTGATCACACTTTTTAAACCTGCTGGCAGCCATCGGGGGAAAAAGGGCCTCTGCAAGATCAAAAGACAGGGCTGCCAGTGAAAAAAGAAAAAATGGCGCGAACGCTAGTCACTAAGGACAAAAAACGAAAAAGAGATCCGGGCTCGATACCGACGTATCGGGCCCAGGCAGGAAAGGTAAACCGGCGTCGAACCAAAGAAAAACAGGTTAACGTAGAGAAAATCAACTTCTTCCTCGGGTGAAACGAATATACATCCGTCGGGCTCCGCGGAAAAAAGAAGACTGAGCAAGATGGCACCCTTGGCCAGGAAGGGGAATGCGCATGCGCGCTGCATTCCCAAAGGCTTTCTATGAAAGCTGGGGAAATGCTCAGCACGGGGGCTCCGTTGGTGCCGACATCACCCATATGTGAGGACTGACTTCCTGCTTGGTCCTGGAGAAATGGCTTTTACTCTTTGTCCTTAACTTTCCATTAGACATTCCATAAGGCTTGGCAGTCCTCCAATGCTGATCTCACAGGCACAAGGAACTCTGCTGCATCCCAACATCGAGTCCCTTGTGCTCACAGCTTGGATGTTGAAGGGATAACCTGAGCTTCTCTGAGCCGGTCTGACAAGGTTTTGCAAGTTATTCTGACTTCCAGGAGAGCTTCCATTAGGTGGTGATACAGTTTTAAATGGAAGAGGTTTGCTGTGTGGCATGATGGAAAGGCCCTAGTTCCCTTTCCCTGTTACACACAGAAACTGTTTGAATAGCTTCTGCATTTTTCTGACTGGATTTGAAGACTGTTCACGTTCACCTTAGTGCAGTTGGCACATATCTCCATCATGTAGAAGGTAAACCCACCTCTCTACAGCCTTTAGTTGTTAGTTTCATGCAGTTATTGCTTCTGTTGAAGCCTCCTTAACATTGTCTTAACCCAACTGATGAAAGCTCCATACTTATGAACTGAAGTATCTAACCTGGAAAGTTTTGCTTTTGTGATGGTAATGTCAGCATGCACAGTAAGTGAGCTCCAGGTTCTGGTATTGGGTCCACCTTACACAAATTTTACAACAGCAGGGTGGTTCTATGCCATTATTCCAAGTTCTTTCCTAAGTTATTGCTGGATTTCCATCTTAATCACTCAGTCATTCTACCAACATTTTTTCCCAGGTCTCATGGCCCATAAAGGTGAACGTGCATTGTACACATTGGACTGCAAAAGACCCTTAGTCTTGCCTTTGGAACACACTAAAGCCCTTAGAAAGTCCACCCAGCTTTATCCAATTAGCTTAACAGACTGCATTTCCTTCACTTATGTTCCCAGGCAGACTTGATTCGAGGATCATGTCATGGCTTCTAATGTCAGAGCTATGAATGCAACTCCATCCCTTTCAGGCTGCTCCCAAAAAAGGTGAGTTGCCATCAAATACTTTATTGCTGCCTGCCTGTTACAGTGCCTTGCATGTTAATTTTTATCTTTTTTTTTCAGTTGAAGGCAGCCTGTAGCTAGGGAATCCCATGTTATGAAGACTTGGTTTCCTGTTTGTCCTAAGAGAAAAAAAAGTTACTTACCTATACCAAGTGTTGCACATGGACAAGAGGATACAAGTCCTTGCATACACTTCCTCTTTTCCTCCTCCTACATTCAGCTTTAATAATAAACTGAGGTGGTCCCGTGCAGCAGGCTGGTATGCTGGGCTCCATTGATAATATCACTCATGTTGTGAGGGCTTGTATCCTGCTGTCCATGGAGTACACTTGCTACAGTTAAGTAACTTGGTTTTGCAGTGATGCGTAGAAGGTGCCACAGCAGAATTGGGTGGTTTTGTGTGTGTAGTGATGAGTATTGGGAAAGGTGCTAGAAAAGAAATGTGCTGGTTTGAGGGTATTTCAAGGCATAGTCCATTTTCTACAAATTTTTAATCTATTTTTTTTGAAAATTTTTATTTGAAAATGTATATATGCGCTGGTCAATTTTGAGCCATGTAGGTGAGCTGATTAAATCCAACCTGCAGCTTTAAAAAAATGTTTTGGCACCTGGACTCAGCACATATTGCAGTATTTAAACAATGCTCAGATAAGACCCATATAAGACCAGAGAGACCCATATACAGTACACCCTACAGTAATACAAATATGCCCATCAGAATTCCCAGGCTGGCCTGAATCGGACCTTCAGGGACAGACCTCGAAGGCCCACAAGTCCCCCTCCCCCCATATGGCACAGGTCCATTCAGAAAGAATAGCCTGAACTACACCCCCACTGGCTGTACCTCAAACGGGGATGCCAGTCCTCTGGAAGAAATTACAGACTTCCAAAAGAAACCCTGGATAAGACTAGAGAACAGTAAAGGCTCAGACTGGATGGCCCCATTAAAACTCAGGCACCACAATGGCCAAGGGCATTTTGAGGCTGTACACATAGCCATATAAGGTCCTTTGGCCCTTCTAGCCCAGATCATCAGGCATTTCAGTGAGCAAGCATCTTCCCCCAAAGAAGCAGCAACCCTTAAAGGAAACTACTTTCCCTACACTGGAGCAAAGATCTGTCAACTAAGGGAAATGCCAGCCCTATCAACTGGCCAATACTACTGCTGCCATGGAACTCGTAGAGAAATTAGAAGATAATTTTTATTTATTTATTTGTGTGGGTTTTTTTAAGATAAGCAATGCCATACCAATCTATAGACCATTACCATGTCTTCCCTCAGATGTCTCTTTTCCAAGTTGAAGAACCCTAACATTTTAAGCCTCTTATAGGGGTATTCTTCTATCCCCTTTACCATTTTAGTGGCTCTTCTCTGTACCTTTTCTAATTCCGCTATATCCTTCTTAAGATAAGGTGACCAGAATTCCACAAAATATTCAAGATGCGGCCATACCATGGAATGATACAGAAGCGTTATAATATCCTTTGTTTTATTCTCCATTTCTTTCCTTATGATTCATAGCATTTTATTTGCTTTCTTGGCCACTGCTGCACAATGGGCGGAAGGTTTCAACGTGTTATCCATGAAGACACCTAAATCTTTTTCCTGGGTGGTGGTTCCTAATATGGAACCTTGCATCATGTAACCATAGTTTGGGTTGTTCTTTCATAGGTGCATAACTTTGCACGTCTCCACATTAAATTTCATCTGCCATTTGGGCGTCCAGTCTTCCAATTTATCAAGGTCCTCTTGCAATTTTTCACAATCCTTACGGATTTTAACAACTTTGAATAATTTTGTGTCATCTACAAATTTCATTACCTCACTAGTTATTCCCATTTCCAGGTCATTTATGAATATGTTAAAAAGCAGCGGACCCAGCACAGATCCCTGGGGTGCTCCACTATTCATCTTCCTCTATTGGGAAAATTGGCCATTCAGCCTTATTTTCTGCTTTCTATCTTTTTTTTTTTATAACTTAATCTTTATTAATTTTTCCAAGCCAACAAAGCAAAACACTAGATATGGCATATCACAGAGTGGGAATACAAAATGAACCCTCCACCCCGCTCCCGCCACAAAGGTACCAATGATACCAACATACAAGATGTACAATTTATGACCCCCTCCCACCCATCCCCTCCCTCCGCTATCAACATCTACAGAACTATGAAAACCCTTGTCCCCATTCCCCCCCACCTCCCCCCTTCCCTACTGTAAGCATTATCGCATACCTGAGGCTGCTAAATGAGCTATTAACGGTTGCCATTGATGCTCAAACTGCTCCCCATGATTTTTCCGGAGGGCAGTCAAACGTTCCATATGCATAACTTTATATAGTCTGATAATCCAATGGTGGAGATCTAGAGCTCCCCCCTGTCTCCACTTCCATGCGATTTCACACCTTGCCGCTACTATACAGGTCCGCATGGGCCGGGACCATTTATGCGACAGGGTATCTGGCCAAACTCCCAAAAGAAAAAGAGAGCGGTAAAGTTCTAATCGTACCCCAAAGATAATTGCCATCTGATCCCTGACCCGCGTCCAATAAGAACAGACCTGGGGGCACTCCCACCACATGTGAAAATATGTTCCCCTAGCCCCACAACCCCTCCAACAAAGATCTGGAACCGCAGGGAACATCTTATGATATCTTTCGGGAGTGTAGTACCACCTCATTAAAATTTTATAGGTATTCTCTTGAATTAAGGTGCAAATAGAGGATCGGGCCGCCGCTTTATAAATGGCCTTCCATCCCTCTCCATCCCAATTCAGCCCCAGATCTTTTTCCCATTCCACCATATATTTTAATCTGGGTTCCCCCTCCAGGGCCTTCCGTAGGCTAAGATAATGTAAGCGGATCAATCCTCTAGAGGAGTGGTGGCCCACCCACAGGGCCTCTAGGTCATTAAGTCCCTCGTCAATACGATCCCGAACAATTTTTTGGCGCAGGTAATGTGTAACCTGCAGATAGGCGAAAAAATCGCGCTTGTCTAACTGAAATTCCGCTTTCAATTGATCAAATGACTTGACCTCATCATCCTCTAATAAATGCACAAATTGAGTCAGGCCCCGATCCTCCCAAACCTGGAAGACCCGTTCTTTGCCCGCTCGAAGGCTGGAGTGGCTTGCATCGGTGAAAGCAAAGACGTCCCCAATTGAGCATTGACCCTCCGCCACCCTCTACCCCATTCTCCCAAAAGGTGACGGATAAAGGGATTACAGGTCCATTCCCCCTGTAAAGTGCCCTTCTGTAACCAGGGTAACCAGTGTAGTTTATAATGTGGTACTGCTTGTTGCTCGACCATAAGAAACCCTTTCGACTGTACTGGTGCACGCCACTCCATTACCTGCTGCATTTGCGCTGCTAAGTAATAATCCGCAATCGCCGGCATTCCCAGCCCCCCTTTCTCCCGTGCTCTATACATAACATTCCGAGCAATGCGCGGAGGCCTGTATCTCCATACAAACAAAAACAGCTTCCGTTGGAGCTTAAGTAAAACTTTTTGGGGAACTTTAATAGGTAATACCTGAAAAAGATACAACAGTTGAGGTAATACCATCATCTTAAGCGTCGCTATCCTGCCCAACCAGGATATACCCTCCTGGTTCCATTTCTCCAAATCCCTGCTTATCCGTTGCAACAACCCAGGGTAATTAGCTCCATACAGCTGGTCTAAATTACGAGTCAAATTCACCCCTAAATATTTGATCTTACTGGCAGCCCAACGGAATGGAAAACACTCCTGTAAGTGCGCTGTTAATGCGCCAGGCAGGTTAACGCTCAAGGCTTCGGTTTTGTCCCAGTTAATCTTGAATCCGGCGACCGCCCCAAAACGTTTCAACTCCGCCATGAAAATGGGCAATGCTATCAGTGGGCGAGTAATAAATAGCAAGAGATCATCTGCGAACATCGCCAGTTTATGTACGGTCAATCCTATTGTCAAACCCATAGCATCGACATTCTGCCGTAGACGCTGGGCCAAAGGCTCCATTGTTAAGGCAAACAACAGGGGGGAGAGTGGGCACCCCTGCCTCGTGCCCCTCTCAAGGGAGAAAAACTCTGAGTGTCTGCCATTAATTTTGACCGTTGCGACCGGATGGGCGTACAACACTCCTATCCATGACATCATATTGGAGCCTATCCCTTCTGCTTTTAATACCTCAAACATAAACCCCCATTCTACTCTATCAAATGCTTTTTCAGCATCTACCGCTAATATAAGAAGTTCTTGCTTCTGATGCTGGGCAGCCCACATCACCTGAATTGCTCTTCTGATGTTATCTCCCGTGTTTCTGCCTTGGATAAAGCCCGTCTGATCTGAATGAATAAGTTTTGGCAGTATTCGCCCCAATCTGTTTGCTAAGATCTTCGCCAGTATTTTCCCATCCGTATTCAAAAGAGAGATGGGTCGATAAGAGCTACAAATGGTAGGATCTCGGCCCGGCTTTGCTATCACCGTAATCCACGCCTGACTCATTGAGGGAGGCAATTGTCCCTGGAGAACAGCGTTAAATAAACGTTGCAACATTGGAGCTAACGTTGTCTGGAATTTCTTATAAAACAACGTTGAGAAACCATCTAATCCCGGGGATTTATTCAGGAGTAAGCCCTTAATTACCTGGTAAATTTCATCAAGGGTGACCTCCTGATTTAAAAGCTCACGATCCAAATCGGAGATGACTGGGAGACCGCCCCCTTCCTGGATATACTTGATCGCCCCCGTTGGGTCCCCTACAATCTCACTAGTATATAAAGTTTTATAATATAATCGAAATTGTTCTCGAATATCCTTAGTTCGAAAAAAAAGCCTATCTCCCGGGCCCTTGACCTTCAAAATAGTAGAGCGCCGATCCCTGTCCTGCAGCTTCCTTGCCAGTAGTCGACCCGCCTTGTTATGGAATTCATAATAATGCTGATTAATACGGCGAAGTTTGAAATTAATTGTCTCCATCTGTAAGGAGGTTAATTCTGCTCGTGTATGTGCCAATTGCGCTTGTATGTGAGCTCCCCCCCCTGTTTATGCCGATGGTCCAACTCTTAAACCCTTTGAAGCAGCTGGGCCGTCTTTTCCCCTGTGGCTTTCTTTTTGCGGGCAGCTCTTTGTATCAACACACCACGTAGTACCGCCTTTAGGGCATCCCATTGAATCCCCAAGGATACGTCCCCCGTATCATTCACTGTGCAGTAATTTCTAATTTCATCAGTTACACTAGCAATCACTGCAGTATCCTGCAGAAGGCTTTCATTAAGGCGCCAAAAGGACCTTCCACACGTGTCCCTCTCCCCGCCAAACTCCACCCAAATCGGGCTGTGATCCGTCCAGGACATGGGTTCAATACCTGCTTTCAAAATTTTTGGGAACCATGAAGCATCCCCAAGAAAAAGGTCTATTCTGCTATAGCTATGGTGTACCTGAGAATAATGCGTATAATCAATCCCTTGCGGGTTCACCTGACGCCAAAGGTCCCACAGCCCATAGCTCTGCATTAAGCGCTGTAGTTGGATTCGCCCTCTAGTGTCCCCTCTATTGCCCCCTAAAGATCTGTCCCAGCGCGGGTTTAGCACCTCATTAAAATCACCCCCCATCAATAGGGCCCCATGAATTTTGTCTGAAAGCCAGCTTGACAGCGTATTCCAAAAATCTGTGTGGGGATCATTGGGACCATAAACATTCAAAAAAGTAACCTCCTGTCCCTGCAGCGCACCCCAGATTAACAAAACTCGTCCTTTAATGCCTTTAATTACCCCCCCCCCCCCAATTGGAAGGAGACGTCTTTATGAACCAGAATAGCCACTCCAGCCTTTTTATGCGAACCTTCAGCGTTAAACCAAATATCCTTATATGCACCATGTCGCAAAAGGTGCTCATCTTTCGGCAGTAAATGTGTTTCTTGCACAAAGAGTACATGCCAGCGGTGGAGCTTAGCCTCCTGAAATAATGCTTTCCGCTTTTGGGGAGTATTGAGGCCTCTAACATTAATAGATCCTACCTTAAGACCCGCCATCCGGCAGCTCCAAACATATTATCCATGGCAACCTCAGGTTATGTGCAAGCTTGGGACCCCCCCCCAGCCCACAATCCCCCCGCCCTCACCCATCCCCTTCCCTTCCATCTGCTGTATACCCCCTCCTCTTCCAAACCCCCACCCTCCATATATCTCTCCACAGGCCCAAAGCCTGTGTCGCCTCTCCGGAGGAAGAAACGTACCTTCCGAGACTTTTTTTATATAGCCATGATACAGAGCCCCCCCCCCCCTTTTTTTATAGGAAACAAGGAAACTCCCATTACCTTACTACGCCATGTCCCCGACCCTTCGCCCACCTACCAACTGTTAAGAAAACAACACAGTGGCATCAATACAAAAAGAAGCCCAGAGGTCCCCCTTACAGCAAATCCCTGCCTGCTTAGAAAGACTTAGAAAAAAGTCATTAAGGCAAATAGGACACCCTAAGCAAAACTACTGCCTCACCCCGCAACTGAAGACAAAACATAAGACCAAAAACATCATGATTAAAGCTTATATTTCTAAAAACAAGTGTCTACAAACCAGTATAGGCCAAGTTCTAATCAGGGAGGCAAAAAGATGTCACTGAACAGACCTTCTGCTTCCCCGCTCAGCCAGGACCCATGCCAAACATCAATTCCATGGTAGTCCGTTCAAACATTTCTAAAATCAAGTCTCTGCTGATCAATTGGATCTGGAGGGTAGCCATTAAATGAAATGAAAATCTTTGAGCAGACTTCCCGGCTCACCTCGCTACGGGAGCCAAGAGTTGCTCCCCAAAGACGTGATCCACATCGCAGAATTAGATTTCTCAAAGTCATGGCGGCGTGTCACGGGCCTCGTGGTAAGAGACTCCGTAGACCCTCTAGGCGACTGCCTAGGGGTATTGTGGTTATGATTGATCTGCCTTCTCTTCTGTACACAGAGTCAGTCAGTCAAAGTGGTAAAGCAAAATAGGGTTTTATTCCCGTTCCCTGGCGGATATCATTTCTTTGCAAAAGCACACAGAACAATAAACAAAACTAAACGAAAACAGCTGGAATGTTATTTCTTTCTTCCTTGTTCCTTTCACAAGTTACATCAGCATAAAGATGTTATTTCATCTGATAAACAGATTGTACAATCCATCGGCTCCGGCTCTGAGTAAGTGTTACTGCTTTCCCACTGTGTTAAGCCTGGACTGCATCTATCACTCCCCGGGTCACATTCACTGCATGTGCTGGAGCTGGGTTCATTTGCTGTGGGAAGATAAGCTTTCTTTTCTCCCAGACACTTGTCTAAATCAGGATTATAAAAACCTGCTGTAGAGAAAGTCTCTTTATGGTAAGCCTCCCTTGGCTCCCTTACTTGGAAGTCTGCATGCCTTCCTATATTAAAACTCTGCCAACTCTCCCAAACACAAGGCTTTAAACTTGTTACCTTACAGGAGGTTCTGTAGTTAGCTGTGGGGTTTCTTTCTCCTGGCAAAGCTTTACTGGCTTGAAGAAAGTTTCTCCGTGACTTGGGTAATTCCCCCAAGGTAGTGTCCCACTTCCTGTTTGAGTGGAAAACCTCTCCGGTACTATCTCTCCAGAGATCAGTTTCTCTACTGCTCCACTGCCCTTTCCTGGAGCTTCCCTTGAGAGCTCTTGGTCCTCTCAGACCTCCAAAGTCTCTCCTGGAATTGGAACGTCTCCTGGGACTCTGTGTCTCTCTCTGTCTCTGAGTCTGGCTTGTCTGATGCTGGATCTCCACCTGCATCTGACTGCCACTCTCCTCCTCAGAGTCAGTCTGGCTCTCCTTCTTGCATTCGCTCCTACTTCCCCTCTTGCTTTCTCTTCCTGGTTCTAACCAGGGCTTTTTGTACCTCCCCCCTCTGCACATTACGTCAGCTTCTGGGGACAGGTGTTTCTGATGAGATTCCTCAATTCTATCTGCGTCACTGCTAAGGAAAGGAAACCTCATTTTAAACCTCTTCTGTTCTACTTGTGCTGACGGCACCGGCTGCTCAGCCATTCTTAGACATGCTGAATCCTCCTGCCCAGCCACGTTTGAGGTGAGTTCTTCCTTTTTGCTAGTTTCAACAGGCTTTCTATAGCTTACTGTATCACAGGCGTCAGAGGCCCGCCCGTCTCAGAGTCCCCGGTGGGAAGATTATCTCCAGATGTGCGATGAAGACGGTGTCCCTTTGTTGGAATCCGCTGCCACTTCAGCTTATCGAGTAAGAGGGACTGCTCCCGATCTAGGTCTGATGGGTCAGAAACTGTTCGGGTCCAAGGTAAGTTCGGGGCCTTAACGTTGTCTAAGCACTGCCAGGCTTCTGATAGAGACTTAGTGCGATGAGTCGCACCTCCGGCGTCGAACTGTATGCCAAATGGGAAAAGCCATTTATATTTAAGATTTTCACGTCGCAAGTACTCAGTAACAAGCCGCATCAACTTGCGACGTTGTAAAGTCTGCGGTGCCAACTCCTGAAATACCTCAATCGTTGAGCCTTGCCATTGTTACTTATTGCCATATAAATATTTCATGTATTATTTTTATTTATTTATTTATTTAACATTTTCTTCTATACCGCGCTATTAAAATCAGCGCGGTGTACATCGAACAAGAATACTGCAATGTATACAAATAACATTGAGTTTACAAATAACAGGGAATTGAACATGGGGGAGAAAACGGGGAAACTAAATACATATTAACTCAAACTATGTACAATGCTCTAATGTAACTGGGTGTTGCATTAGTTTTGTGAAGGTTGGTAGGGTTTGGGGGACTACCTATTATTTGTGGTGTTGACGTGCAGGGGCGACTGGTGTGTGGGGGAAGTTTGCAGGTTGTTAGTTGTGCTTCTATCGCTGGAGGTTTCTGAGTAGCATTTTGTGAACAGGTGGAGCTTTATGGCTTTTCTAAATAGGATGAGGCTTTTTATTCCACGGATTTCGTGGGGGAGTGCATTCCAGTTTGACGGGGCAAATAATGAGAAGGCTCTGTTGGAGGTAGCTTTTGTGCACTTAGTCATTAACTTAGGGACTGCTAATGTGTTCCGTGCAGTAGATCTTCTGTTTCTGTTTTCTGGGGTGCCATGAATTAGTTTGCTGATTGGTGTAGGGGGGTAGTTATTTAGGGCTTTGAAAGTGAGGACCAATGATTTGTATTGGAGCCTGGCATGTAGAGGTAGCCAATGCAATTCTTTCATGATGGGTGTTATGTGGTCGGATCTTGACGATCCGGAGAGGACTCTTGCGGCTGCATTCAAGGCTAAGCGGAGGGGGTTTGAAGTTGATTGTGGGAGGCCGTGCAGGATGATGTTTGCAAAATCGACATGTGGAAGGACTAGTGCCTGGAAGGTTGTCCGATAGTCTGTGAAGTCCAGTAGGTGTCGAAGGTGGCGTAGAGTTCTGATTTTATGGTATATTGCCTTTGTGATGTTTTTGATATGCGTTGTCATGCTCAGGTGCTGGTCCAGGGTGATGCCGAGGTAACGGATTGTGGATTTGGACTTCAACTCTACATTGTTGACACGTAGTGATGGAGGAGGTATGAATTTGAGGTTCTTTGTGACAAATAGGACATCTGTTTTATTGTGATTGATCCGTAAGTTTTGTGATAATAGCCAATTGGCTACTGCTTCGAAGCAGTTGATGATTGGGGAGAGCACTGGTTGGTCTATCAAGAACGGCATGTAAAGGAGGATGTCATCAGCGTATGCCAGGCACTTTACGTTGAAGGATCGAATCAAGTCACATATCGGCTGCATATAAATGTTGAACATCAGGGATGATAAGGACGATCCTTGGGGAACTCCCTGTGTTTGCAGAAATGGTTTGGAAGATGTTTGGCCAACCTTGACTTGTTGCCACCTATTAGATAAGTAGGATTCACACCATTTTAGCGCTGTGCTTTGGATCCCCTTTTCTTTTAGGCGTTGTATAAGTATGTCATGGCTCACCGAGTCGAAGGCGGCAGATATGTCCAGGAAGATGAGGACAAAGCCTTGTTGTATGTTGTTGATTCCTGTGATCAGATCGTTGAACAGGGTTGTGAGGACAGTGTCTACTCCGTGTGCTTCCCTGAATCCGTGTTGGACAGGATCCAACGGTGCTTGGGTGTCGATATGTTGCTGGATTTGTTGTTGAGCGGCTTTTTCGATGATCTTAGCAAGCTGTGGGATGCTCGATATCGGTCTAAAGGATTCTACTTTCGAAGGGTCTAGTTTGTTGTTTTTTAGTAGGGGCTTGATAGAGGTGCTTTTGAGACTCTGCGGGAATGATCCAGTGATAAAGGACTGGTTCAGTATGTTAGCCAGGATGTTGCTTATGTCATGGCGAAGCTCTTTGATCCAGCTGGCTGGACAGGGGTCATTAGGTGCAGAGCTGGGGTTAACAGAGGCAACAATGTTTTCAACCTCTTTAGTGGATACTGCGGTGAAGTTGCATAGAGGAGTTGTTTGAGATGTTTTAGATGGTGTGGAGGGGTTATTGGTGCCTATGTTTGTGTTGGTCTTGATCATCTTAGATTGTAAATAATCTGCATATTCCTGAGGTTGAGGCATTGGAGGGTGGGCTGAGACAGGCTCTCCTGTTATGGACTTTACTATATTGAACAAGGCATGTGGTTTGTTGATGGAGCGTTTTAGTATATCAGTGTGATAGAGTTTCCTTTTTTGCGTTATCTTTGCACGGTGAGTTAGCAAGTATGAGTTATAGGCGGTGTGTGCTTCAGCGGATTGGGTTCGGCGCCATTGTCTCTCAAGTTGGCGTAGGTGGTGTAGAGATGTTCGTAGGTCCATGGAGAACCAGGGTGCATGTTCTCGTCGTATTGTTGTCTTCGTGGTGTGAGATGGACAGGATGCATCTCTGAGGTTTTCATCCCATTTAGATATGAGGTCATCCAGGCTGAGGGATGTGTTGGTCATAAGAGGTTGGAGGTTCTCTAGGACTTTGCTCTTGTTGAGAGGGCGGAAGCGGGTTGCTAGATTCTTGGGAGTATTTGTAGTTATATGACTGTTGCTGGGAGTGCTTATGGGTATGTGGAAGTTAAGGAGATGGTGGTCAGACCACGGGACTGGTGTTACGGATAGTGCAAGGTCCTGGGATGACGAGGCGTCAGAAAGAGGTGCAAATATGAGATCCAGTTTGCCCCCCTTAGTGTGGGTGGCAGAGTCGACACATTGATTGTATCCTAGATCCTGTAGGGCCTCAAGGAATGCTGTGGAGTGGCTACTTTGAAGGGATGGGAGGTTAAAGTCGCCGATTAACCAATTTGGAGAGTGCGGGGTGGAAGTGGTACATGCTAGTTCAATTATTGTAGATAGGTCATCTGGTGATGGAGTGAGTGCCCGGTAAATGAGGTTGATGGCACAAAGTTTATTTGATATGGTGAGAATGTCAAGGTGAGTTGAGCTGGAGGTGGTACGCAACTTGAATTGAAGGTCTGTTTTGGCAAGGATGAGTGTTCCGCCACCTTTCTGGGTGGACCTGTGGCATGTATATAGGGAAAATCCTGGGGGTAGCATCTGATTCAAGAGGACATTGTCGCAATCGGACAGCCATGTCTCAGTGATCATCAGGATGTCGAGATTGTGTAGAGGTATTAGGTCCATGGCTGCAGGCCATTTTGAGCGTACTGATCTGGCGTTTATCAATGCACATTTCAGTATGCGTTGCTGACGTTGTTTCTTGGCTTGTGTCTTTTTGAAGAGTTGGAGGGGGATGTTAAGTAGGTGGGAGTGGGGTGAGTGGTTGGTCTTTGGTGTGGCGTGGTGTGGGAGTTCAGGCCGTCTCCTTCCATGGTGTAGGATTGGAATGGGGTTAGTGTATATAGTGTATATAGTTGACCCCTGTTATCCATGTTTGTACCCCTGTTCGATGTAAAACCTAACAGCTTGTTGTTATGGTCGTTGTGTTATAATGTAAACCGCGCTGATGCCGAATAGTGCGGTATATAAAAAATTGTAATAAAATAAATAAATAAAAATAATAAATTGTAGCTTTCCCTTCTTAGCCGCCGCTCTCATAATCGCTTCTTTTTGTGGGAAGCTAGTCAGGCAGGCAATAAAGTCCCGGGGTCGATTCCCTGGAGGAGATTTAAGGGCTCTATGTGCCCGTTCGATGCTGATCTCGGTTTTAAGGCCTGGCGCGGCCTGATCATCTCCACTCAGCAGGGCCTCGCAGATTTCGCGCACCACTCTGACTGCCTGTTTATAGCGGTCTTCCTCAGGGACCCCTCATATACGAATATTGCAGCGTCTAGACCTGTTTTCAAGGTCCTCGATTTTCCCCCGCAATTCCTCCGTGGTCTCCTGCCAGCGGCTGGTCATGGAGCGCACCGTCTGAGCGGCTGTGGCCATCTCGTCCACGTGCTCTTCTAGGACGTCGACTCGGTGCCCCAAAGCCTGAAAATCTTGGCGAAAGTCCGCAACAAGTTCCTTCACTTCACTTTTGACACCAAGAACTTCTGTTTTAATTTCACGACACCATCGTCGAAGGTCCCCTTTGGTGCAGGTCTCATCAGCGTTTTCCAACTCATCCTCCGTTTCGGTGTCGTCCTTCTCGGCCCGCTCTTTCTAAGAGCGGAGGGGAGCATAGCTAGAGCGATATTTTTCCAGCTTTTTTTTAGTCGACATCGTGTACCCACACACTTCAACTCCAAAATGCTCTCTTTTCCGGGGGTGGGGAGGCCTGATGCTATGGAATATTGCTCTATTTCTTTATATCCCGAAGGGAGCTCCTATGTCAGGCCGCCATCCCGGTTGGTGACGTCACTTCCTCTCTCGCTTTCTATCTTTTAACCAGTTCCTGATTCACAATAGTACACTGTCTCCTATCCCATGACTGTTTAATTTTGCCAAGAATCTGTCATGAGGAACCTTGTCAAAGGATTTCTGAAAATCCAGATACACTATATTAAACGGCTAACCTTTGTCTACCTGTTTATTCACACCTTCAATAAAATATAACTATATTAGTAAGACAAGACCTTCCTTGGCTAAAGCCATGTTGGCTTTCCCGCATTAAACCATGACAATCTACATGTTCAATAATTTTGTTCTTTATAATGGTTTCTACCATTTTGCTCAGTACTGACGTCAGGCTCACCGATCAGTAGTTTCCCATATCACCCCTGGAACCCTTTTTAAAAATTGGTGTTACATTGGTCATTTCCCAGTCTTCAGGTATTACAGATGATTTTAATGATAATTCACAGATTACTTATATTTCAGTTCTTTCAATACCCTCGGATGTATTCCATCCGGTCCAGGTGAATTGCTACTCTTTAGTTTAGCAAATAGTTGTAATACATCTTCCTGGTTTATCGATATTTCTTCCAATGCATCATCTTAAAATACTATTTCAGTCATGGGTAACTTCCCTACATCTTTTTATAGTAAAGACTGAAGCAAACAATTCATTCAGTCTCTCTGCTATGGCCTTGACCTCTTAGTGTCCCTTTTACAACTCTATCATCTAATGCTCCAACTGACTCTCTCACAGTTTTTTTGCTACGAATATACTTGAAAAAGTTTTTGCTGTGTCTTTTTGCTTCCACAGCAAGCTTTTTACAAATTCTCTCTTTGCCTGCCTTATCAATGCCTTGTATCTAACTTGCCAGTGCTTATGTTGTTTCCAGTTTTCATCATCATTTGGCTCCTTTTTCCATTTCCTGAAAGATGCTTTTTTCGCTACAATAGCCAAAAAACAACCCAACTGAACCAGCCGCAGCCACCTAGGCAGCCCACTGCAAGCTTGCTAGTATCCAGCATGAGACAGGGCTCAATGACCAATTGGCCCAACCAATGCTAGGTAATCCAGAGAACCAGCTGCCACCTTGAGAAACCCAGACCAGAGCAATATGGCCGCAGCCCCAAGGATGGGACCCTCAATTGAAAGCTAGTCTTTAGATGTGCCTCCAGCACAGAAGTGTCCATGATGGCTAATTCCAAGTCCTTTCTATGGACCTCAACTTGCCAGAATCCAAGCATTCACCATCCTTCCAGTGAAAACGTATTTCCTGACGTTGCCTTCCAGTTTACCCCTTTCAGTTTCATGTTATGCCCTCTAGTTTTACAGCTTCCTTGTCTTTGAAAAAGGTTTGTTTGTTCATTAATACCGTTTAAGTATTTAAAGGTCTGAATCGTATTTTCCCGTCCCTCCTTTCTCCTAGAGCAGTGGTTCTTAACCAGTCCTCCTTGAACCCCTAGGCCAGTCGGGTGTTCAGGATAGCCCTAATGAATATGCATGAGATATATATGCATTAGAGATATCCTGCCAACCTGACTGGTTTGTGGCCCTCTAGGGCTGGATTCGGAGACCCCTGCCTTACATCTCTGTCATTTAAGAATGTGAGTGGGCAAGGTGCAGATCTCCAAGACATCAAAAGGTTAGGTAGAATTTGTCACATGCCTCTTTGCTTCTCACCAGCACCAAAATATTGTCTATTAGACAACTTTTTGGTGGTGGTGAGAATTGAGGAGGCATGTGACACATTCTATCTACCCTTTTGATGTCTAGGACATCTGCACCTTGCCCACTCACAATCTTAAATGACAGAGGTGTAAGGCAGGGGTCTCCAAATCCAGACCTAGAGGGCCACAAACCAGTCAGGTTGGCAGGATATCTCTAATGCATATATATCTCATGCATATTCATTAGGGCTATCCTGAACACCCGACTGGCCTAGGGGTTCAAGGAGGACTTGTTAAGAACCACTGCCCTAGAGTATACATATTTAGGTCTTCAAGTCTCTTCTTATATGTCTTCTGGCGCAGGCTCCAAATCATTTTGGTCGCTTTCCTCTGAACAGTTTCCAATCTTTTTATATCCTTTCTGAGATATGGTCTCCAAAACGGAACACAATGTTCCAAGTAAAGCCTCATCAGCGACTTATACAGTAGCATTAGTATCTCCTCCTTTCTGCTGGTAATTCCTCTATGTATGCAACCCAGCATCCTTCTGGCTTTGGCCACCACTTTGTCACACTGTTTTGCCATCTTCGGATCCTTAGAAACAATCACTTCAAGGTCTTTCTCCTGGTCCAATCACACCAACATTTCGCCCCCTATCGCATAAAATTCCTTTGGATTTCTGCATCCCATGTGCATGACACTGCATTTCTTCACATTAAATCTTAACTGCCCAGCATTAGACCATTCTTCCAGTGTTTTTAGATCTTTCCTCATGTTATCCACTCCCTCAGTAGAGTCCACTCTGTTGCAAATTTTCATGTCATCTGCAAAAAGGCAGACTTTTCCATTTACTCCTTCAGCAGTATCACTGACAAATACATTGAACAGTACTGATCCCAGGACCGATCCCTGGGGCACACCTTCCTTTCATCCAAGTGAGTTCCGTTTACCATCACCTTCTGTCATCTGTCAGTCAACCAATTTCTGTTCCAGTTCACCACTTTAGGTAGATCACATCCATCGCATGCCCTTGATCTAGTCCTCTGGTCACCCAGTCAAAGAACTCAATCAGATTTGTTTGGCATGATTGTCCTTTGGTAAAACCATGTTGCCTCGGATCCTGCAACCTATTGGTTTTGAGAAAATCCACTATTCTCTCTTTCAGGAACGCCTCCATTACTTTTCCCGCCACCGAGGTAAGGCTTACTGGCCTGTAGTTTGTCACTTCTTCTCTGTTGCCACTTTAGTGAAGAGGTACCACATCAGCCCTTCTCCAGTCCTATGGAACTTCTCCTGTCTCCAAGGATCTATAAAAATATCGTTTAAAGGCCCTGCAAGAACCTCTCTTTCAGTATCCTGGGATGTATCTCATCTGGTCCCATGGTCTTGTCCACTTTCAGTTTTGCAAGCTGTTCAAACACATCATCTTCTGTGAATGGTGTTGTATCTACTCCATTCCCATTTTTATATTTGTCAATCACAGGTGGTCCATCTCCAGAATTTTCTTTAGTAAAAACAGAAGTATTTGTTTAGCATTATTGGTTTTTCAATGTCACTTTCCACGAATCCGTTCTCAGCACTTTTGAGTCTTGCGATTCTACCTCTGATCTTCCTCTTCTCCTGAATGTACCTGAAAAAAGCTTTTTCTCCATGCTTCAGTTCTTTAGCTATCTTCTGCCTTTGATTTTGCTATCCTTATTTCTTTTTTTGTCTTTTAGCTTTATCCTGTATTCTGTTCTGTGTTCCTCTGTTTGCGAACTTTGGAATTTTGTGAAAGCTGTGGGGTTTTTTTTTTCTTTATTTGTGCAGCTATTTCTTTGGAGAACCAAATAGGTTTCCTTTTCCTCTTATTTTATTTACTTTCCTTACATATGTATCTGTTGCCCTTTTTATTGCCTCCTTTAGTTTAGCCCACTGCAATTCCACTTCCGTTACCTCATCCCACCCTGCCAACTCCTCCTACAGGCACTTGGTGGGGGCAAGTACAGTGACTGAATTCAAAATGGCATAGGACAGACACAATGGATCCCTTTATAACAGGATAAAATCAAAATAAACTTAACTATCTCTTATATCTCAACAAATAGGGGTGACCTGCAGGGAGCGGCAGGTGCACCTACTCTTACCACCTTGCTGAGCAGACTGGATAAACCATGCTGGTCTTTATCTGTCATCATATATTATGTTACTATGTAGAATGAAACTCCTCAAACAGGGCACTTTCCTCCACTGGGACAGTCATACATTAGCTAGACTCCCTCTCCAATTGCCCAAGGAACTGATGCCACTTTCCTTCAAGCCGAGTGAACAGCCGAGACAGGACCATAGGACCCAATAGACCTAGGTTGGGAGCTTTCTCCTTAACATTATGCCCTGCTGCATAGGATCAGAAAAAGAAATAAATGCAGGAGGACACCAAGATTCCCACGATATATAGAGAACCCAACTGCTAACCCTGCTTAACAGCTGACTTCACAACCTGCAGAGCCGCCATACTATCCTGAAAAGGTATAAACAGGGTCAGGTAGAAAAAAAGGTGGATGAAATGGATTCAAACTAGCCCACTGGGGAACCACCACTCCGTCCTCCTCCCTTACCTTGCAGACAGGGATTTTGCTTGCATCATTCAACAAAGACCCAAACAGAAAAAAAGGTGATATTAGACCTTACGTGCTAATTGACTTTCCTTGAGTCCCCCCAGTCCAGTCAAGTGGGTAGTCTCCCCCCAACCAGCAGCTAGAGACTGAGCATGTCAGGTTTTGTGATGTCACCACATAAGGGCACTGCACATGGACACCAGTACCCTACTGACAAAGCAAACTCCAAGGAGAGCACAAGTTATTCTGTTAGCAAAAACATATATTTTCTTTACCTCGTTATGTTTTTTTTAATTACATTATAAAAATAGCTTAGAAGAACTATATACAGGTCCAGAGAAGAGTTGCAAGAAAAATGGACCTCCCCACCCCCACTCCCCCAGACCAAGGCCCTAAGGCGGCCTCCCAGAACCCCCAGGAAGATTATAAACTGGCCCTATAAAACAGTATTACCCGAAAACAGTCTTGTCCGGGCTCGCTCATATAATGAAAACTAAAGACAAAGGTGGGTCCTGGACTGGACTGGAGGGACTCAAGAAAAGACAATTAGTAGGTAAGATCTGATTTCACCTTCCTTATCGTCCCTCTAGTCCAGTCCAGACCAGACAAATGGGATGTACTCAAACACGGGCGGGTCCCAAAAGTCCAGCCTGCAATTCACCGGTGCCAAACTACGCCTTTCTCTGTGCCTGAACATCTAGACGATAATGATGAACAAAGGAATGAAGGGACGACCAAATTGCCACCCTACAGATCTCAATGGACAGCAACCTCACCCCAGGAAGCCACCAGAGTCCTTGCAGAATGAGTGCATAACCTCAACGGAAGGGGCTTGTGCTTCAGCAAATAAAGCACAGTTACTTACCTGTAACAGGTGATCTCTGGGAACAGCAGGAATTAGTCCTCACATATGGGTACGTCGGTACCGACGGAGCCCGTGCGGGAAAGCTCCCCAGCTTCTTAGAATAGAAGCTTTTGGGACCTCTCCCACTGCACATGCGCACTGCCTTCCCGCCTTCCTGAACAGCTCTCCTCAGTTTCGAGTTTATAGCTGAGTCAACAGAGAGAGGACAGGAAGATAGATAGATAAAAGATACAACTCCTAGGGGAGGTGGGTGGGTTGTGAGGACTAATTCCTGCTGTTCCCAGAGATCACCTGTTACAGGTAAGTAACTGTGCTATCTCCAGGAACAAGCAGGAATAAGTCCTCACATATGGGGACTCCCTAGCTTAGATGCATGGGATCCCCTGTAAAGGTTCGCCATCTTCGTATGGATCTCAGGCATCCATTCTGGGAAGGTGGGCAGGAGTTGTTTAGGAATGGAACAGGTGCTTGAGGACAGCCTGGCCAAACAAGGCATCCCGGCGGGAGTCCTTGTCCAAACAGTAATGGGCTGTGAAGGTATGAACCGAGGCCCAGGTAGCGGCTCGACAGATCTGATCTATGGAAACAGAGTGCAGATGAGCCATAGAAGTTGCCATGGCCCTCACATTGTGAGCAGTGACATGGCCTTCCAGAGAAATGTTTTTGCTCTGGTAAGCAAAAGAAATACACTGAGCAATCCAATTGGAAAGTGTACGCTTGGAGACTGGAAGTCCCAAATGGGAAGGATCAAAGGCCACAAAAAGTTGAGAAGACTTTCGATGTGGCTGAGTCCTATTAAGGTAAAAAGCGAGAGCTCTTTTACAATCCAGAGTATGAAGGTTCCTCTCTGCATTGGATGCATGAGGAGCTGGAAAAAAGACAGGTAGATATACCTCTTGATTAAGATGAAAAGGCGAGACCACTTTAGGCATAAAGTGGGGATTCGTCCTAAGGACCACCTTATCATGATGAAATCTTGTGTAAGGTGGATTAGCCACTAAAGCCTGCAGCTCACTGATGCGGCGAGCCGAAGTGACTGCAATGAGGAAGATGACCTTCCAGGAAAGAAATTTCAAGGAGGTGGAAAACATTGGCTCAAAAGGTGGCTTCATAAGTTGACCGAGCACTAGATTCAAATCCCATGCGACCGGGGGTGGTCTGATGGGAGGTTTAGTGAGAGTCAGGCCTCTCATGAATCTTGCAACAAGAGGATGAGAGGAGATAGGTTGTCCATTTATATGTTTCAAGGATGCTGCAATAGCACTTAAATGGACTCTTACCGAATTCGTCTTGAGGCCTGCATTGGATAGATGCAGGAGATAATCAAGAAGAGAATTCAAAGGAAGTGCCAGAGGGTCAAGACCCTGCTGAGCACACCAAATGGAAAAACGTTTCCATTTGAAAGCATAGGAACGTCTGGTAGAGGGTTTCCTAGAGGCAGAAAGGATATCTTTCACTGGTTGGGAAAGATGAAAGTCTTGAAGGCTTAAGCCTTCAGTAACCAAGCACTGAGGTGAAGGGATTTGGGGTTTGGGTGCCACAAAGTCCCCTCCTCCTGAGACAGGAGGTCTGGCGCAGCTCCCAGATCCAAGTAGGATCCCTGGGAGAGCTGTAGAAGTAGAGGGAACCACACTTGGCGTGGCCAGCGTGGAGCTATGAGGATCATAGTTCCATGATCCCTCTGGAGTTTGAACAGAGTCTTGGGAATCAAAGGAATGGGTGGAAAGGCATATAGGAATGCCTGATTCCAATTCAGGAGAAAGGCGTCCGTAGCCTGAGCTCCCTGACACGGAGTTCTGGAACAGAACCGGGGAAGTTTGGCATTCCACGGACTTGCAAAGAGGTCTATGTCCGGGGTCCCCCATTCCTGAAAGATTCGGTTTATTTGGTCCAAATGTAGGGACCATTCGTGTGGCAGCAGAACTCGACTGAGCCTGTCTGCCCGAGAGTTTTGAACTCCTGGGAGATACACTGCTAGCAGGTGAATCTGATGCTCTCTGGCGAAGGCCCATAGTCTTAGAGCTTCGTTGCAAAGCGACAGAGAGCCCGTCCCTCCTTGTTTGTTTATGTAAAACATGGCCACCTGATTGTCCGTCTGAACTAGGACAGTGAGGTTGGCTAGGAGGGAGTGGAAGACCTTGAGGGCAAGGTAAATTGCTCGCAGTTCCAGAAGATTGATATGAAGGGTGGTCTCCTGTAGAGACCAAGTGCCCTGAGTGGAGAGAGTTTGCAGATGGGCTCCCCACCCTGTTTGGGAGGCATCTGTTGTGAGGGTTGCTTGGGGTAGCAATGGTTGAAATGGAGCCCCCAACAACAGATTCTTGGTGGAAGTCCACCAGTGGAGGGACCAAAACAGACGATCGGAGGTTTGTATTTGGTCTGAGAGCGCTCCTGACGCCTGAGTCCACTGAGTGGCCAGGGTCCATTGAGCTGCTCTCATATGAAGACGAGCATAGGGCACCACATGCACTGTGGAGGCCATATGACCCAGTAGGCGTAGCATTTCCCTGGCTGTCAAGTGAGTGCTGGACTGAGCTTGGGAGGCCAAACTCAGGAGGCGCTGGCCTCGAACATGTGGAAGGTAGGCCCTTGCAGTGATGGTGTCCAACTGGGCCCCTATGAATTCTAGAGATTGAGTAGGGATGAGTTGGGACTTGGGAAGGTTTACTACCAGTCCCAGATACTGCAAAAGGCTCCTTGTGTGGTCCAGGGAAATCTGGGCCTGTGACTGAGTTAGAGCTCGGATGAGCCAGTCGTCCAGATATGGGAAGACAAAGATTCCCATGCCTCTTAGAAATGCGGCTACGACTGCCATGCATTTTGTGAATACTCTTGGAGCAGAGGCTAGACCGAAGGGGAGTACTCTGTATTGGAAATGTTTTCCCTGAAACAGAAAGCGAAGATACTTTCTGTGGGATGGATGGATGAGTATATGTGTATACGCATCCTGTAGGTCTAGAGAACAAAGCCAGTCCTGACCCTGGAGGTAAGGAAGGAGAATGCCGAGAGACAGCATTTTGAATTTCTCCTTGAAGAGAAATTTGTTCAATTCTCTCAGATCTAGGATTGGTCTGAATCCCCCTGTCTTCTTTGGATTGAGAAAATAAGGGGAGTAGAAACCGGACCCTTGTTGAGGAAGAGGAACCTCTTCTATGGCCCCTTGGGCAAGAAGAGAGGAAACCTCTTGACCCAACAGGGTTAGGAGAGATGGGGGAGAATTGAATGGTCTCACCATATGATGGGGAGGAAGGCTGGAGAAATGAAGTTTGTAACCCTCTCGAATGATAGAGAGGGTCCATTGTTCTGTTGTGATTTGTTCCCATCTGGGAGCAAAGTGAACCAACCTTCCGGGTATGGTGAGAGGTTCTGGTTGTGTTAGAACCAGAAGTGGCAAGTTCCATAGGAGCAAGTCAAAACCCCTGAGGGGTTGGAGCCTGCTGAGCTACAGTAGCTGCTGCAGGCTTAGCTCGTGCTTGTTTGGATTGCTGACGCTTAGCAGTATAGCGAGGTTGAGAAGACTGCTGGCCAGTATTTGAAGCAACTCTGGCCTTCTTATAGTAAGGCCTTTTAAAAGGACTTTTTCTTAGTAGGAATTGAAGTGGACTTTGAAAGTCTTTCCAGGGTGGCATTTTCAGCATCCATCTGGGTGGCTTTGATTTGCCACTCTTCCCCAAATAAGTTCTCACCTGTACAGGGCAGATTCCGTAAGCCATCTAGAACCCAAGGTTCCAGATCAGAGGCCTGGAGCCAAGCAAGACGTCGGGCTGCAATAGCAATGCCCGAAGCCCTACTGGCTCCCTCAAAGGAATCATATGCTGCCCTATTAGAGAACTTAGAAACCTCTAAGAGTTGTTTCATCACTAGGGAAAGGAATCCCTGCTTTTTATCCTCAGGGATAAAGGGGGCAAAATGCCGCACCTTTTTGGCAAGTTCCTCCAGGAACATGCCCATATAGAGACTGTAGGAATTAATCCTGGCTATAAGCATACTAGCCTGGAAAATTTTCCTACCAAAAGAGTCCAAAGTCTTACATTCCCGTCCTGGAGGGGTGGAAGAGTGCCTTTTGGTACTCCTAATCTTCTTCATTGCAGACTTCACCACAATAGAGTGGTGGGGCAATTGAGTCTTTTGGAAACCAGGAGAAGGAGGGACCCTATACATGGTGTCCAACCTACGGGAATAAGGAGACAAAGTCAAAGGATTTTCCCAGAAATCCATCAGTTGTTCTTGAAGGATTTCATGGATAGGCAGGGTAACTGCCTCCTTAGGGGCCTTTGAGTATCCCAAAATATCCAGTTTTTTGGATCTGGGTTCCTTTTCAGAGGATGTGGTAATAGAAAGGGCTGTAGCCATATCTAAAACAAAGTCCTGGAAGGACAAATCCTCTGGAGGGGACATTCTCCTTTTAGGAGAAGAGGGCTCCTCAGGTAAGTTGAGTGAAAACTCAGCAGAATCATCAGAGGAGTGAAAATCCTCAGAGGAATCGGTGCTTTCCTCTAACGCACGATACGCGTACCGATCGGTATCGATATCGGGCGTATCGGGTATGGAACCGGTATGGAGCGAAAGCCCATACGGTACCGACTTGCGTTTAGAGGTGGACGGCCTCGATACCGGCATGGCGGACGATACCGGTATCGGGCCCGGAACCGCTGAAAGCGGAACCGATGGCGTTGCAGCTTTAATGAAAGCCATGACGGCCTGCTGCATGGACTGTACAGTATCGCCCATGGACGCCATAGCTGCCTGGATGTCGGTACCGGAGTGACCCGGTACCCCAGAGCAGGCTAACAGGTGATCTGTCGAGGCCGTAGCATCGATATCAACCTGAGACCCCTGAATTGGCGTTTTTGGAAGTTGGACTTCCCGCCGGGGTTGTTTGGCTGGGGCAGGGTCCTCAAGTTCTAAGCTAAGAGCCTCTCGATGCTTTGAAGGAGATTTGCTCTTTGAGGACTTGCCCACAGAAGGTTTGGTTACCTGAGATCCATCCGGAGAAGAAGACCTGGATGACTGTGATGCTGTATTCTCTGAAGCAAACAGCACATGGAATTTGTTGGCCCGGTTCTGCAGCCCACGTTTAGACATGTGGGAGCAAGATGGGCAGTCCGGTATGGAATGGTCAGGCCCCAAACATTTCAGACACCAGTCATGGGTGTCTGTGACTGAAATAACAGCATTACATTTGGTACACTTCTTAAATCCAGGGGCTGGCTTCTCCATGAGGAGAAATTGAGTAGGCCGAGAGGCCTCTCTGAAGTGACCAAAAAGCTAAAAAATAAGAAAAAAGAATTATAATTTTTTAAAGAAAGAAAGAAAAGACCGGCGATACCGGTATCGGTATGGGGAAGGCAGGTACGCGGTCTAAAGAAACAAATAAAATAACAATTTCTTCAGCGGTGACAGGAACACGACCTGCTGGCTCCGCGGAAAAAGAGAAACTGAGGAGAGCTGTTCAGGAAGGCGGGAAGGCAGTGCGCATGTGCAGTGGGAGGTCCCAAAAGCTTCTATTCTAAGAAGCTGGGGAGCTTTCCCGCACGGGCTCCGTCGGTACCGACGTACCCATATGTGAGGACTTATTCCTGCTTGTTCCTGGAGATACTGAAATAATGGCCTCTTTCAAGCACCTGGCTACTGAGGCTTTAGAGGCCACTTCTCCTTTGCGCAGACATCTGAACAGCACAAAAAGATGATCCAACTTGCAGAAAGATTCGGTCCACTTCAAGTATCTACACAGAGCTCTACGGATGTCCAGCAAATCTAAGTGTTCCTCGGAAGATGCATGCCTGAAGAAAAGACCAGGAGAATGAATGGCTGATTTAAATGAAAAACTGATATCACCTTAAGCAAAAAGGAAGGAACAGGTCTTAAGACTACATTCTCCTCAGACATAAAAAGGTATGGCTCCCTGCAGGACAGAGCCTGTAACTTAGAAATCCATCTGGCTGAGCAAATGGCTACCAAGACGACTACCTTTAACATCAGGTTTTTTAACATAGCCCATGCCAACAGTTCAAAGAGTGGCCCCATCAGGGTCAAAAGCACCAAGTTCAAATCCCATGGGGGACTACTGAACACACGGGAGAACAGACATGTTTACTGCCTTAAAAAAACAGATCACATTTGGATGTGCCATGAGAGAAACTCATTCCACTCATCTACGATAACAGTCTAAAGCTGCCACCTGCACATGTAAGGAATTCAACACAAGACCCTTATCGAGCCCCACTTGCAAGGAAGTCAGAGCATTAGGAATCACAGCCAAGAAGGCCCTAAGATTTCTTTACACACACCAGTTCTCAAACACCTGCCAGACTCTAATAAAAGATCAATAAAAGCAGTAACAATCACTCCATTGTAACCTCAGGCAACGTCACATTAATTATCAACCTGTGGTAATGAATCATTTCTCATAATGTTTATTGTGTGCTGTTTAGGTCTCAGACTCCTCGACACCGCACCATATTCGTGAGATATCCAGTATGGTGTCTAATAGCATCAATGACCGGTGGGCAACTTTTTACACCAATGCAAATGAAATACCACAAGTGAAATCTTCAAATCAAAAGAGAAATTTAAGGACTGCTTAGCTTTTCTGTATGCCCCAATGCCATCTCTCGGTGCCCGTTCCTGCGTTTCACTCTAAACAAGCTTCTTCAGGGGGTTATTTAAAAGCTAAAAAATAAAAACAAAAAACATAAAAATGTTCATCACCAATTCTTCCATGTCAGCTGCCTCCAGAGTTCCTCAAAACATTGTTCGTAAATCCACATACCTTTATCAAATCTCTAACTCTGTGCTGCAGACGCTATCCTCAATGAAGTTTAATAAATCAGGAAAGCCTTACAAAAATGCCGTGCATGCGTATTGCGGCGACCCTGCCCGGCTTAAGGGGTTAAAGGCAGGAGCAGCCGCTGGTGCTTCGTGAGGGAAGAGTAAAACCTTTACACCAGGAATGCTGGGAGTTGTAGTTCCAGTTCTTCTCACTCCGAAATTAAAGAAACTGTAGTTGTGGGGTTTCTTGATAATAAGTATTTTATTAAAGCAAAAGATAAATGTTCCATCACATGGCATATAATAATGCAAAACAAAGGTGCTTCAAACGGCTAACAGAAACTCAGGATAAATGCAACTCAAAAGTATATTGCTGCTTTTCACTTTCCAGCCAATTACTCTCTTTTGCCTCCAGAGGCCAGTTAGGCTCACTGCAGCCTCTTACGGTCACCGTTGCTCTCACAGTGCTTGAGAAAACATGTGCAGATAATTAGAGCTTCTTTCAGCAGTGCTAACAACAGCTTTGTAACTCTCAGATCACAGACGGCAAAAGCATTTCCTTCAGCTTGACTTATCTATACAACAAATCGTACAGTCCATTTGTTCACAGCCTGGTAAGTCTGTATTACTCTCTGTCACTCCTTCAAACTGTAAGGCATTACTAGCTTCTTGTGAAATTAGCTGTTGTCTAGCTTGCAACTCTAAGAATTGTTTAAAGCTTTGTAGAAGCAATTCAGCCTGTTCCTTGTGAGATAGGGTACTATCATCTGTTATAGAACTTCCCTTCTGCTCAAGGCTGTTTGTCTTCTCTTCTTGTAAGTTAAAGGCATCAGAATAATTGCTGGTCTCTTTGGCAATTGTTTCATAGATAGGAGAATTATCTTTATATTCAGCTTGGCAAGCGTGTGGCCAATTACTCACTTTTTGCACAGCCCTTCTGTCTTCAGACGGCTCCAAGGTTCTCCAGCTGTTCTGTTTGTTGCTCTCCGGCACAAACGACACTTCAGAGAATGATTGCTCTTTTACCTGTGCTTGCCTTGAAGGCTTTCTTCCCCAGGGCGGTGCCTTCCAACGGCTATCCCATTCAAGGCTAAGTCCTCTCTCCGTGGGACTTCTGCTTACTTCCCTTGAATAGAATTGTGCAGGTTTTCTTCCTGTGCCAGGTTCCCAAGTATCATTAGACTCTCCTCTGGCTTTCCAACCATCCTCTAGTTTCTTCCTCCTGTATTCCTTCCTGGGCTGCTTCTTCTCAAACTTCTTCCCATACTCATACTGCTTCCCCTCTCGAATCTCCTTCTCAGAGCCATGCTCTGATTTAAAAGTACGTTCTCTCTTAGGCACGCCCCTTCTCAGGGCTGGGTGTGCCCAATCGGAACTGCAGGACTCCTCCCCTGGGCTGGTCTCCATGCTCAGCTCTGTGTAATAGAGTCTCTCTTTTTTCTTGCCCTGTCATTTTGGTGTAAATCCTGCTGAACCTCAGGATTTTCCTCTGTCTCCATAGGCTCAGGAGGGCGCTGTTCACCACAGATCCCCCCCCTTAAGATATCACGGGCTGGCTTCTGACCAGAGGCACAGCACGGGATTCGACTCAGGGCATCGGCGTTCTGGTGGAGCCGTCCGGCTCTATGTTCCACTTGAAAGTCGAACGCTTGGAGGGCTAGAAACCAACGGGTTAACCTCGCGTTGTGGTTATGCATCTGGTTGAGCCATTTGAGCGGTGCGTGGTCAGTAATCAGGGTAAAACGTCTCCCCGTAAGATAGAAACGCAGCGCGTCTATGGCCCACTTAATAGCCAGGCACTCACGTTCAATTGTGGAATAGCACTGCTCTGCTGGGGCCAGCTTTCTGCTTAGGTATAACATGGGGTGTTCTGTACCATCATGGCGCTGGGACAGTACTGCGCCAAGGCCCGTCTCTGATGCGTCAGTCTGGACCAAAAATGGTCGGGAAAAATCCACACCTTTGAGAACCGGTGCTGCACACAACTTATTTTTCAACAGGTGGAATGCTTCTTCCGCCTCTTCCCGCCATCTCAGTTGGTTAGGCGCATTCTTTTTTAACATTTCGGTTAGAGGGGTACTTTTCTCTGCAAATCCTGGGACGAACCGTCTGTAATACCCCACCAACCCTAGGAAGCTCCTTAATTGCTTCTTGTTAAGCGGTTTGGGGAACGCTTGAACAGCGGCTATCTTATCCGTGAGGGGCTTCACTACCCCATTACCCACTAGGTGACCTAAATATTTAACTTCCTGGCCTCCAAACAAACATTTGGCCGGGTTTAAAGTAAGGCCAGCATCCCTAAGTGCCCTAAGAACGGCCTCAACTCGTGGAAGATGTTGTGTCCAATTGTCGCTGTGGATGACCACATCATCCATATAAGCCACAGCGTACGTTTGATGTGGTCGCAAAACTAAATCCATTAGTCGCTGACAGGTAGCAGCAGCTCCATGGAGGCCGAAAGGCATTCGTTTAAACTGGTACAGGCCCACCGGGGTGCTGAACGCAGTCTTCTGCCTGGCATCCCTGGTCAGTGGAACCTGCCAGTATCCTTTCGACATGTCCAGTGTAGTGAGGTATTTTGCCCGGCCCAGGCGATCCAGGAGTTCTTCTATTCTGGGCATTGGGTATGTATCGAACCGAGATATTAAATTAACCTTCCTAAAGTCGATACAAAACCATATGGAGCCGTCGGGCTTGGGAACTAGGACAATTGGGCTGTTCCATGGGCTCCGCGACTCTTCTATAACGCCCATCTGCAACATCTCCTGTACCTGCCGTACGACCTCCGCCTTCTTGGCTTCTGGCAGCCTATATGGACATTGGCGTACTATTTCGCCTGGTGGCGTTATGATCCCATGGGTAATCAGGTCTGTCTTGCCTGGCATGGGTGTGAGGACATCTTGGTACCTTGTCAGTAGCTGAACCAACTCTTGCTTCTGTGCCCACGATAAGTCTTCATCCATTCTAGGCTCTGGGTGGCTTTTACATTCTGCAATTTGTGGTCCTAGGTCTTCCTCTTCCTTTTCTTCTACCAGCGCGGCTAGAGCTTGGAAGCTGGTACCCCCCCGTTGACCCGAATCCACCTGCTCCGCGAGTCGTTGTAGATAAGCTGGACATCTCTTCCAGCGGAGGCAGACCCACACGCTCGCAGATTAGTTGAGCTACTCGGTCTCCAACCTGGATCTTAAAGTCCTCCTTACCAAAGTTGAACATAAGGATTTTAATAGATCCCCTATAATCCGGGTCTATCACTCCGGCTCCTATGTCCAGAAAATGCTTCACGGCGAGTCCCGATCGTGGGGCTATTCGGCCGTAGCATCCTAGTGGCATTTCCATTTGTAAGGCAGTATCTATCAATGCCTTCCCTTGTTTCGGAACTATGACCTCTTCAGCACTACAAAGGTCGTAACCTGCTGAGTTACTGGAAGCTCTCTTAGGGGTTGAGCATTGGGGTTCAGTTTGCAGAATCTCAAGACAAATACTGGTTTCTTCACCATTTCTTCTCTTGAAGTTGGTGTTTTCCCTTTTTGCTTTTTCAAATGAGCAAACAAAGGACTAGGCACTATGCTTTTCCTAGTAGCTTGGGTTGGAGCTTCTACCGGGGATTCTCTGGTAGCTTCTTGCTCTTTCAAACATAAACCTTGTTCCACCCCTTTATGGAAGTGTGGCCAGTCTTTACCCAAAACTAGGTTATGAGGTAGCTTGGGGACAACTGCAATGGGAATTTTCTTCAGCACACCTAGTGCTTTCACCTGCAGATTATATACAGGGTATAGTGACGTACCCCCATGTACACAGCGTATTTTCACATTTTGAACAGGCTGAATCACTATCCCTGATGCTTGGATTTGCCTCCACAGCGCCTTGGATAGCATTGTTTGCTCTGCGCCAGAATCAAGTATCGCAGTGGTGGCAATTCCCTGCACCTCTACCTCGATAATAAACCCTTCACGAGCTTTTTGTGCACTTCCTGCTACTAAGGCAGTCTTAAAACAATTTCTCTGTATATGCCCTTCTCGCCCACATTTAAAACATTTGCTAGGCTGAAACCTAGCCTTTACAGTCGGCATACACATTCTGCTTGCACCATATTGAAATTTCCCTTTCCTTTCTGATTCCGTTATTGCTGCCCCCTTTAAATCACTATTGCTTTCAAGCGGCATTGCCTTTGCCTGCAGGAAGCGTTCAGTGAGGTCTACTGCCTCCTGTGGGGTCTTGCAGCTTTGCAGAATCAGGAAGGTCTTTATTTCATCGGGTATAGCGTTCATATATTGTTCTAGCACTAAGCTTTCTAGTATAGACTCTTTAGTCCTGTGTTCAGGATTAAGCCATTTATTCAGCAATGTGCTTATCCTATACACTAGGGCTTTTGGGGACTCACCCTGTTTTAACCTCACCGCTCGCAAGAGATTATGGTAGGCTAGCGGCGTAAGGCCTAGCCTTTCCCGGACCACTTTCTTCACCTCCCCATAATTTCCGGCAAGGTCGGGTGGCATGCTCCTGTAGGCCGCCATTGCTTCTCCCGTAAGGGAAGCTGCGAATCTGATGGCCCAATATTCCTCTGGCCATGCACTCAACTGTGCTACCCTTTCAAAACTTTCAATGAAATTATCAATATCATCATTATCTCTTAACTGGCCAAAGTTAAACATAGTCTCTGCACCAAAACTATGCGCAGCTATAGGAGCTAAACCTGGAGGTATAGACGGTTTCTCCTTTGGCATCTTCTGCTCAGCTACCCAATTTTTCAGCATGTCCAGGAGGGGTTGCTGCTGAGCCTGTAGGGCAGCGGCAGTCTTCTCTTGAAACTCTAGACTTAGGTCCCGCTGTCTTTCAAGTTGGGTTGCCATCCATTTGAATATTTCTGCTGCGTCCAGCGACATCTTTGGGTATCTGGGAATGCAAACAGAGAGAAAAAAAAAAACCAAGTGCGATACCTCACACACACACAAAAAAAAAAAAAACTTTTCCCTTTTTTTTTTTTTTTCACTAACTGGCCAACACTCTCAGCCCTGTATCCTTTTCGTCTCCCAGGTGGATACCAATTACCTGGCTCAGGTGTTGCGTCACGCTTTCACAGCCTCGTTGCAGCTGGCACACCGATGCTGGGACTCTTCCTCTCAGGATGATCTGCAATCGGGTCCTTCTTATAGTTGCTTCTCTGAAGTTTCTTCTCTGCGTGGCACCTTGCGCATGCGTGGAGAATATCCTGCCAACGTAGCCAACTTGCGGCGACCCTGCCCGGCTTAAGGGGTTAAAGGCAGGAGCAGCCGCTGGTGCTTCGTGAGGGAAGAGTAAAACCTTTACCCCAGGAATGCTGGGAGTTGTAGTTCCAGTTCTTCTCACTCCGAAATTAAAGAAACTGTAGTTGTGGGGTTTCTTGATAATAAGTATTTTATTAAAGCAAAAGATAAATGTTCCATCACATGGCATATAATAATGCAAAACAAAGGTGCTTCAAACGGCTAACAGAAACTCAGGATAAATGCAACTCAAAAGTATATTGCTGCTTTTCACTTTCCAGCCAATTACTCTCTTTTGCCTCCAGAGGCCAGTTAGGCTCACTGCAGCCTCTTACGGTCACCGTTGCTCTCACAGTGCTTGAGAAAACATGTGCAGATAATTAGAGCTTCTTTCAGCAGTGCTAACAACAGCTTTGTAACTCTCAGATCACAGACGGCAAAAGCATTTCCTTCAGCTTGACTTATCTATACAACAAATCGTACAGTCCATTTGTTCACAGCCTGGTAAGTCTGTATTACTCTCTGTCACTCCTTCAAACTGTAAGGCATTACTAGCTTCTTGTGAAATTAGCTGTTGTCTAGCTTGCAACTCTAAGAATTGTTTAAAGCTTTGTAGAAGCAATTCAGCCTGTTCCTTGTGAGATAGGGTACTATCATCTGTTATAGAACTTCCCTTCTGCTCAAGGCTGTTTGTCTTCTCTTCTTGTAAGTTAAAGGCATCAGAATAATTGCTGGTCTCTTTGGCAATTGTTTCATAGATAGGAGAATTATCTTTATATTCAGCTTGGCAAGCGTGTGGCCAATTACTCACTTTTTGCACAGCCCTTCTGTCTTCAGACGGCTCCAAGGTTCTCCAGCTGTTCTGTTTGTTGCTCTCCGGCACAAACGACACTTCAGAGAATGATTGCTCTTTTACCTGTGCTTGCCTTGAAGGCTTTCTTCCCCAGGGCGGTGCCTTCCAACGGCAATCCCATTCAAGGCTAAGTCCTCTCTCCGTGGGACTTCTGCTTACTCCCCTTGAATAGAATTGTGCAGGTTTTCTTCCTGTGCCAGGTTCCCAAGTATCATTAGACTCTCCTCTGGCTTTCCAACCATCCTCTAGTTTCTTCCTCCTGTATTCCTTCCTGGGCTGCTTCTTCTCAAACTTTTTCCCATACTCATACTGCTTCCCCTCTCGAATCTCCTTCTCAGAGCCATGCTCTGGTTTAAAAGTACGTTCTCTCTTAGGCACGCCCCTTCTCAGGGCTGGGTGTGCCCAATCGGAACTGCAGGACTGCTCCCCTGGGCTGGTCTCCATGCTCAGCTCTGTGTAATAGAGTCTCTCTTTTTTCCTTGCCCTGTCATTTTGGTGTAAATCCTGCTGAACCTCAGGATTTTCCTCTGTCTCCATAGGCTCAGGAGGGCGCTGTTCACCACAGTATTAACTAAAGAACCACCTTATTATACCCATATGGAGTGACATCATTAACTGATACAGCACACTTCCCCTCATGTCCTGCTTCATTGATGATTTCATAAACTGGCTCTCCAATCAATATAGGTACTTAAAACTGTAGGTACCAGAGTTTGTAAAGAGTAGTTACTCACCTGTAACAGGTGTTCTCCAGGAGCAGCAGGAATCAGTCCTCACATATGGGTGTCATCGACGCCGATGAAGCCCCAGCGGAGCATTTCCCCAGCTTTCTAAGAAAGCCTTTGGGAATGCAGGCACGCATGCGCGGTTCCCTTCCCGCCTAAAGGTGCCATCTTACCTCAGTCAAATGACATAGCTAAGAACAGCACACAAAAATGAAAAATAAACTATGTACAACTGCAACTTCAAGGGGAGGAGGGAGGGTTGTGAGGACTGATTCCTGCTGCTCCTGGAGAACACCTGTTACAGGTGAGTAACTACTCTTTCTCCAAGACCATGCAGGAAGTCAGTCCTCACATATGGGTGACTCCCTAGCTCTGGGCTACCAAGGAACCCAGGCTGAACAAGAGGACTCACTCTAGGCCCAGCTGCAAAGAAAGGCTTTTCACTGACACAACCTCCACCGGTAGCCCAACAGAGGGCAGGAGTTGCCTAAACCTCAAAGAGATTCCGGAGTACTACTTGGCCAAAAGCACTGTCCCTACGGGACTCCCTCTCCAGACAGTAAAGGGCCGCAAACGTCTGGCTTGAAGACCAAGTTGCAGCCCTGCAGATGTCTACCAAGGGCACAGAGTGGAGATGAGCCACTGAGGCAGCCATTGCCCTGACACGGTGGGCCATGACCCGACCCTGCAAAGGAAGGTCAGCCGCTCTATAAGCCCAGGTGATACAGTCAGCAACCCAGATGGACAAGGTACGCTTGGACACAGCCAACCCCAACTTATTAGGGTCAAAAGACACGAACAGCTGAGTAGCCCTTCTATGCCCCTGCGTACGGTCAAGGTAGAAGGATAAGGCCCTCCTACAGTCCAGGGTATGCAGCACTGCTTCAGCCTGGCTTGCATGAGGCCTAGGGAAGAATGTTGGAAGAACCACCTCTTGGTTAAGGTGGAAGGAGGAGACATCTTTGGGGAGGAACTTTGGATGAGTCCGAAGGACTACCCTGTTCCTATAGAAGCGAGTGTAAGGCCTATCACAGACCAGGGCCTGAAGCTCACTCACTCGCCTAGCCGAGGTCAGGGCTACCAAGAAGAGTGTCTTCCAGGACAGGAAGCGTAGAGGGCAAGTAGCCATCGGTTCAAAGGGTGGGCGAGTCAGCTGCTGCAAGACCACATTCAGCTCCCACTCAGGAGCAGGAGGACGGATTGGAGGCTTGAGCAAAAGCAAGCCCCTGAGAAAACGGGACACCAAGGGGTGAACCGACAGAGAATGTCCTTCCACCAGTGAGTGGTGAGCTGCTAGAGCTGAGAGGTGGACCCGAACAGAATTGGACTTAAGTCCCTGATTGGACAAGTGCAGTAAGTACTGAAGCACTACTGGCACAGCACAGGAGAAAGGATCCTCTGTACGTAGCTGACACCACACAGAAAACCTTTTCCATTTAAGAGCATAGGTTTTCCTAGTGGACTGTTTCCTAGAGGCTAGGACAACCTCCTCAACTTCCTGAGGTAGGTCCCAGGGAGCCAAAACTTCCCTTGCAGCCTCCAGGCCATCAAATTGAGAGCTTTGAGATTGGGGTGCAGAAGGGAACCCTGCTCCTGTGAGAGAAGGTCGGGTTGCAACCCCAGAGGTAGTGGGGGATCCACCGCCAGTTGAAGCAGAAGTGGAAACCAAGGCTGTCTCGGCCACCTGGGAGCCACCAGCAGGACCGAGGCCTTGTCCTGAAGAATCTTGAAGAGAGTTCGGGCCACCAAGGGCGTGGGAGGAAACGCATACAGGAGGCCCTGAGACCAGGGAATCAGAAAAGTATCCGCTGCTATTCTCAGAGGATGCAGTTGCCTGGAGCAGAACTTTGGCAGTTGTTTGTTCAGAGGGCTGGCAAAGAGATCCATCCACGGAGACCCCCATTTTAGGAAGATCTTCTAAACTACTAAAGGATGCAGCTGCCACTCGTGGGGCTGCAGAATCCTGCTCAACCTGTCGGCCAGGTAGTTGTCCTGGCCTGGAAGGTACACAGCCTTGAGGAGCATGTTGTGCTTGAGGGCAAATGAACAAAGGTCCTGAGCCTCCCGACAGAGGAGTGTGGACCCAGTCCCACCCTGTTTGTTCACATAAAACATGGCAACTTGGTTGTCTGTCTGAACCAGGACAGATTGATGAGCCAGGGTAGGCGAGAAAGCTTTGAGTGCTAATCAAATAGCTCTGAGTTCTAGAAGATTGATCTGCTGTGCAGCCTCCCAAGGAGACCACAGGCCCTGGGTGCATTTGTTCAGACAATGAGCTCCCCAGCCCTGCAGGGAGGCGTCTGTGGTCAGTACCACTGTGTACCCAGGAATTTGAAAGGGCACCCCTTTTAGTAGATTGGGTGGGTGCAACCACCAGCTGAGGGAGTTCAGAAACTGTCTGGACACCCTTATCCTGTCCTTGAGGCTGCCTATGGCCTGTTACCACAGAGTCCGAAGGCACCACTGTGCAGGCCTCATATGGAGCCTGGCATTGGGAGTCACATGTACTGTCGAAGCCATGTGGCCAAGAAGCCTCAGGCAGAGTCTGGCGGAGACCAGTGACCTGTTGAGAAACTGGTTTGCCAAGGCTATCAGTCTTTATGCTCTGTCTTCTGGCAAGAAAGCCTTTGCCAGCATTGAGTCCAGCCTTGCTCCTATAAAACTCCAAGTTCTGGGAGGGGAGCAAAGTGGACTTTCCGAAGTTTATTACAAACCGTAGGCTTTGAAGAAGAGCAATAGTTGTGAGGGTGGCTTGCCTGGCCTCCTGGCACGTCTGACCCCTGATGAGCCAGTCGTCCAGATAGGGGAAGACAAAGATTCCCTGATTTCTCAGGTAGGCCGCCACCACTGCCAGGCATTTGGTAAAGACCCTGGGAGCGGAGGTCAGGCCAAAAGGCAGTACTCTGTACTGATAATGGTTTCCTCCCACAATGAACCTGAGGTACTTTCTGTGGTCTGGATGAATGAGGATGTGAGTGTACGCATCCTTTAGATCTAAGGAGCATAGCCAATCTCCCTGCTGGAGGTAAGGCAGAAGTGTTCCAAGAGTAGGCATCTTGAACTTTTCTTTCTCTAGGAACTTGCTGAGGTTCCTGAGGTCCAGAATGGGTCGAAGGCCACCGGTTCTTTTGGGCAGTAGGAAATACCTGGAGTAGAATCCGTGACCTTGCAAGTGGGGAGGCACAGGCTCCACCGCCCTGTCCACCAACAGACCTTGAAGCTCTTGAAGGAGAAGGTCTGTGTGCAGGGGAGGCCTTGGAGGTTCCCCTGGAAAGTATGGTGGAGGCAGTTGGTGAAAATGCAGAGCATAGCCCCTGTGGACTATGTTCAACACTCAACTGTCCCCAGTGATGTGGGGTCACTGGTGGGCAAAGAGGGCGAGGCGACCTCCTGTGCAGGGTTGGGAGAGCAGGGATTGAGAGGCTACGCTCAAGGAGTCAAAACCCCCCACCCTGCTGAGTGGGAACAGGGGCCGGAGGCTTGGGGGTCCTCTGCCTACGGGGCCCATTACCCTGCCCCTTGGCTTGCTGACCCTAGGGTGCAGCTTGGGCAGCCTGATACTGAGGGTACTGTTTGTAGGCAGAGCCCTTCCTCGGGTAAAAGGGCTTCTTACCCGAGGCCTTCTTCTTGTTTTTGGGGCAGAGGTCTTCCTAGACAGCCTTGTCCTTGTAAGGTGCTCAGTCTCGAGCTGTGTGGCCCTCTCGGCCATGGGCTTGCCAAAAAAGTTTTCACCTCGGCAAAGGACATCGACCAACTTGTCCTGAACCCATGGCTCGAGGTCCGATGACTGCAGCCATGCCTGGCATCGAGCCGCGATGCCGGTTGCTGCAACTCGGGCCGAAACCTCGAAGCCATCGTAGGCGGCGCGGGACATAAACTTCGAGCAGTCCCGAATCCCCGAAGACAAGGACTTGAATCTCTGCAAGGGCTCCCCGGAGAGACCAGCAGAGAACCCGGCCAACTCCTTGGCCAGGTCTCGCAATTACATGCCCATGTACAGCTGGAAAGACTGGACACGGCAAGCAAGCATCGAGCCCTGGAAGCACTTTCTACCGACACCATCGAGGTTTCAGGCCTCCCTGCCGGGGGGCACCGCATAGTGCATCTTCTGACTCTTCAGGCGATGCATGGCCGATTCCACAACCATAGAATGGTGTGGTAGCTGCGCCTTCTGAAAGCCAGGGCTCTTCCGGAGTCGATAAATGGAATCGACTCGCTTGCTTAGAACCGGCGCCGAGGCCGGTGCCTCCCACATCTGGAAGAGGAGCCATTCCAGCATCGGAGGAACTGGGACAGTAAAGGCCTCCTTCGGAGTTGAGTTGTACTGTAGGGCCTCGAGATCTTCAGCTCGAGGCTCTTCCTCGGGGTCCACCGGAATAGCCAACGCGGTGGCCATATCCTGGACAAACTCCGAGAACCAGGTATCCTCCGGAGAGGATCTACTCCGGGGCTCAGACTGCGGTGAGTCCGACAGGACACACCGAGTCTTGAACGTGTCGGGGGACTCCTCATCCTCCATCTCCCAGGCGGACTCATCTGATGAGGAGTCAGGATCCGAACCCGTGGAGCCCTGGAGCACCCGCCCCGATGCCAGAGGCACCGGCGTCGACACCCTCGGTCCCGAATGGGAGGTCGAGGGAGACCGCGACTGAGGCCGACTTCGAGCCATGATCGACTCGAGTATCGGCTCGGTCTCCGGGGTCGACTTCGATGTCGATGTCCTGGTGGTCAGGGCAGATGCGCCAGACAGGCTGGCCATCAGTGCCCGCTGCTGCTCCATGAAGGCAGACAATCTGCTCTACAAGGCTGTCATCCTGAGACTCAGCTCGGAAGACACAGCAGCCACCGACTCGGGCCCCGGCGGCGCCGGGCCCGATGTCGGCTCTCTGGGAGGAGAGTCCTCAAGGATCACAGGGCTTATGTGTCCAGCAGACTCCGGCTCCACGCGAGGAACTTTTACAGGCTTCTCTTGTTCAACAGGCCCGGGGCGACGGTTGGGGGTCTTAGACCTGGCCCTCGAGGAGCCAGGGACCTCCTCCTCCGACGCCCTCGCGTGCCGCTTCTTCCTCTTGTTCCCGGTCGGGGGACCCCCTGTCCGAGGAGCTTCGACAGCGCTCGGGATCCGAATCCCGAGATGTCGAGGCCTCAGACGAGGTCCGGGCCCGGCCGGAGGCTGAGTCCGAGAAAAGCCTTTCTTTCTGCTGCTGGTGACTTCGCAGTGCCTTGGAAGACATCTTCCCACATGGTCCACACGTCTTAAGGTCGTGATCAGGACCGAGGCACCCAAGGCAACAGTCGTATGTGTCGGTGAGAGACATCAACTTCTTACACCGATCACACTTCTTGAAACTGCTGGAAGCCATCGGGGAAAAAAAGAGTCCCCGCGAGGTCAAAGGACCGGCCTTCCAGGGAAAAATAAAAAAAGGGCGCGAACGCCAGCCACGAAGGGCAAAAACTGAAAAAGAAGAATCGGGCTCGATACCGGTGTACCGAACCCGGCGGGAGGGGAACCGGCATCGAAACGGGAAGAAAAAATAGCGAAAAACGCCAAAAAATCAAACTTTTATCCGGGATGACAGGACACACGTCCAGTGGGCTTCTCGGAAAAAGAGAGACTGAGGTAAGATGCCACCTTTAGGCGGGAAGGGAACCGCGCATGCATGCCTGCATTCCCAAAGGCTTTCTTAGAAAGCTGGGGAAATTTTCCGCTGGGGCTTCATCGGCGCCAATGACACCCATATGTGAGGACTGACTTCCTGCTTGGTCCTGGAGAAAGTGAATATCCAACGCTGTTCCTTAATTAAAAGTGTTTGCTTGTGTGATTTACCATTAAGACCTGCAGCCACCTTATCGATGCAAAAATATCGCAAATCTTCAAAAATATGAGTTTGATCCAAACAATGTTGAACCAGCGGTGCTGAAATGATCTTACATTTTAATCGGCTTCTATGTTCCGCCATGCGCGTTTTAAAAGGTCTAGTGGTTTTTTCTATATAAAATAAATCACAAGGGCACTGTGCACTGCATAAACTACAAAAGAGGAGTCACAAGATGTAGCAGTGCTCAGACTATACCTTTTACCATGACAGGTGAAATGTTGCAACTCAATGGTAATTCCACAAATATTACACTGGCCACACATTTTGTGGCCCTTAATTTGATCCCTCATTGTCCCTTCTAATGGGGACCGCAAAACAGCTGGACTTAATTTCTCTTTTAAATTTCTATCCCTTGACCAGACACATCGAATTGTCCTTTCTTCAAGACCTCGAACATTGCTCAATACATTGCTGTGCTACAATAATATTTTTTGTATTTGAAAACTCAAAGGGGAATATTTCGTTATCAAGTTGACGTGTCCGCTATCTGTTTCCCGTTGTTCAATTGTATTCCTCCTAGTTCCCATCAGCCAGGATCGCTCATTGTACAATGCTCGGTGATAGGCCCGTCGAATCACTCTAGGGAGATACCCCCGTCAAGAAAGTTTTTTGATAAAATGGAAGACTGTTTCTTGTAATCCTGTATACTCGAACAATTCCTCCGAAATCGCAAAAATTGTGAGAAAGGTAAACTATCTTTCAATCGCGGTGGATGTGCACTACCATAATGTAAAAAAGTATTCCGGTCAATAGGTTTTTTATGCAGTGACGTGACCCAACCTTGCTCACCTTTCGCAATCTGGACATCCAAAAAAGTAACCTCTCGAACATCAGAAATGTGAGTGAATTGAATATTGGTGTCCAATCCATTTAACCAATCTATGAATGATATAGAAACATAGAAACATAGAAATATGACGACAGAAAAAGACCACATGGCCTATCTAGTCTGTCCTTCCATAACAACTACAACAGTCCACTTTTTGCCTTTAGAGATCCTCTGTGTTGGTCCCATGCTTTCTTGAATTCAGTTACTGTCCTCATCTCTACCACCTCCACTGGGAGACTATTCCACGGATCCACTACTCTTTCCGTAAAGAAATATTTCCGCATATCACTCCTGAATCTATCTCCCTTCACCCTCATCCCATGTCCCCTCGTAGCAGAACTTGCTTTCAATTGAAAGAGGCTCTCTCCCTGAACATTTATGCCACGGAGGTATTTAAACATCTCAATCATATCACCTCTATCCCGCCTTTCCTCTAAGGTGTACATATTAAGATCCTTAAGTCTGTCCTCATATGCTTTATAATGAAGCCCATTAATCATTTTGGTAGCAACCCTCTGCACCGACTCCATCCTGTTCACATCCTTTTGAAGGTGCGGTCTCCAGAATTGCACACCATACTCCAAATGAGGTCGCACCAAAGACTTATACAGAGGCATTATCACCTCCTTTTTTCTGCTAGCCATTCCTCTCCGTATGCACCCAAGCATCCTTCTAGCTTTTGCTGTCGCCTTTTCCACCTGTTTAGCTACTTTAAGATCATCAGACACAACCACGCCTAGGTCCCGCTCTTCTTTAGTGGACAAAAGTACTTCACCTCCTATACTGTATTGCTCCCTTGGATTGCTGCAGCCCAAATGCATGACCTTACATTTTTTAACATTAAATCCCAGCTGCCAAATTCTAGACCATTCTTCAAGCTTAGCTAGATCCCTCCTCATGTTATCTACCCCTTCCTGGGTGTCTACTCTATTGCAGATTTTGGTATCATCCGCAAAGAGGCAAACCTTACCCGACAGCCCTTCCGCTATATCACTAACAAAGATGTTAAAAAGAATCGGACCAAGGACAGATCCCTGGGGCACACCACTGGCAACATCCTTCTCCTCAGAGTGAGCTCCATTTACCATTTACAGATCTTGTGAACCTCTCCAAAGTAAAAAAACATCATCGATAAAACGGCACCACATTTTTATGTGGGGTTTATAAGGAGAGGAAACTAGCCATTTTTCTTCATAGAAACCCATAAAAAGATTTGCAAAGGTTGTTATGAATCGTGGGGACCAGATAAAACCATGCCATTCTCAGATCTTGACCGGCCTCCAGGGAGACCTATAGTCTCCACCAAGGGGACACTGTTGGAACCACTTTCGATTTTTATTGATTCATATCTTCGCCCCTTATTATTGGATATACCTTCATATATACAGGATACAGCACACTTTTTAGATATACTAGATGAACATTCCCGTTGGTCCATGGACCCAAACGTCATTTTAGTCACATTGGATGTCGCGGTTCTGTACAGTAGTATACCTCAAGAGCAAGTCTATGAGACAGTGGAACGGGCTTTAAAGGATCGGGGAGATTTGTCGGAAGGACGACTGATTTTTTTGTTAAAATTAGCAGAGTTTACCATTTTCCATAATCATTTTATTTTTGCAGAAATGTTTTACCATCAGGTTTCGGTGGTGGCGATGGGCGCCACTTGTGCCCCATCCATTGCAAATCTTTTTATGGGTTTCTATGAAGAAAAATGGCTAGTTTCCTCTCCTTATAAACCCCACATAAAAATGTGGTGCCGTTTTATCGATGATAGTTTTTTACTTTGCAGAGGTTCACAAGATCTGTTGATGTCATTCATAGATTGGTTAAATGGATTGGACACCAATATTCAATTCACTCGCATTTCTGATGTTCAAGAGGTTAATTTTTTGGATGTCCGGATTGCGAAAGGTGAGCAAGGTTGGGTCACGTCAGTGCATAAAAAACCTATTAACCAGAAAGCATAGTTACTCACCTGTAACAGGTGATCTCCGGGAACAGCAGGAATTTAGTCTTCACATATGGGTATCATCAGTACCGACGGAGCCTGAGCAGGAATGCTCCCCAGCGTCCAATTAGGAAGCTTTTGGGAGCATCCCACAGCGCCTGCGTGCTGCCTTCCCGCCTTTCCCAACAGCCTCTCTCCAGTTGAGTTTAAAGCTGAGACAAAAAGAGAGAGAGAGGGAAAGAGAAAGAGATAGACAGAGAGATACAACTCCTAGGGGAGGTGGGTGGGTTGTGAAGACTATATTCCTGCTGTTCCCGGAGATCACCTGTTACAGGTGAGTAACTATGCTATCTCCAGGAACAAGCAGGAATGTAGTCTTCACATATGGGGACTCCCTAGCTTTAGATGCCAGGGAGAGACCCCAGAAGTTGTGTGTCCCTGTGAAAGGGCTCCACTTCCCCCCATGGATCTCTGGCATCCCACCAGGGATGGTGGGTAGGAGTTGATTAGGTATGGAACAGGTGTTGGAGAACAGCCTGACCAAACAAGGCATCCCAGCGGGAGTCCTTGTCCAAGCAGTAATGGGCTGTGAAGGTATGAACCGAGGCCCAAGTGGCTGCTCGACAGATGTCGTCGATAGACACAGAGTGCAGATGAGCCATTGAAGCTGCCATGGCTCTCACATTGTGAGCTGTGACATGGCCCTCCAGAGGAAGATTCTTACTCTGATAGGCAAATGAAATACACTGTGCAATCCAGTTGGTCAGTGTTCTCTTGGAGACTGGATGTCCCAAATGAGAAGGATCAAAAGCAACAAAGAGTTGAGAGGACTTTCTATGTTGCTGTGTTCTTTGCAAGTAAAAGGCTAAAGCTCTTTTACAGTCCAAAGTATGAAGATTCCTTTCTGCATTAGATGCATGAGGCCTTGGAAAAAACACAGGCAGGTAGACCGTTTGGTTTAACTGAAAAGGCGAGACCATCTTTGGCATAAAGTGTGGATGAGTCCTAAGGACTAACTTGTCATGATGGAACCTTGTATAAGGTGGATCAGCTACTAATGCCTGCAACTCACTGATGCGGCGTGCTGATGTGATTGCAATGAGAAAGATAACCTTCCAAGAAAGGAATTTCAATGAGGTAGTAGCTAAGGGTTCGAAAGGTGGCTTCATGAGCTGACCAAGAACCAGGTTTAAGTCCCATGCCACCGGTGGTGGCCTAATGGGAGGCTTAGTTAGAAGAAGGCCTCTCATAAATCTTGCTATAAGAGGATGGGAGGAAATAGGTTGTCTATTTAGAGGCTTGAAAGAAGCTGCAATAGCACTCAAAGAGACTCTTACTGAGTTAGTTTTAAGTCCTGCATTGGATAAATGAAGGAGATACTCCAGTAATGATTCCAGAGGTATCGCAAGGGGGTTAAGACCCTTCTGCGAACACCATATGGTAAACCTTTTCCACTTGAAAGCATAAAAGCGTCTTGTGGAAGGCTTCCTGGAAGCATAAAGGATATCCTTTATTTGCTGAGGAAGGTTAAGATCATGAAGATCTAGGCCTTCAGCAACCAAGCCCTGAGATGCAGAGACTGGAGACAGGAGATCTGGAGCAGATCCTAACTCCAGGGAGGGAGCTTGAGAGAGATGTAGAAGCAGAGGGTATCACACTTGCCGTGGCCAATGTGGAGCTATGAGAATCATACAGCCTCTGTCTCTCTGAAGCTTGAATAGGGTTTTGGGAATTAGGGAAAAGGGTGGAAAGGCATAAAGGAGTCTTGACCCCAGTGAAGGAGGAAAGCATCCCTGGCCTGAGAGCCCTGAGCCGGAATTCTGGAACAGAACCGGGGAAGTTTGGCATTCCACGGACTTGCAAAGAGGTCTATGTCCGGGGTTCCCCAAATTTAAAAAATTTTGGCCACCTGGTCTGCATGGAGAGACTATTAGTGTGGAAGCAGAACTCGACTGAGTCTCTCCGCCCAAGAGACAGAAATTAGACCTTACCTACTAATTGTCTTTCCTGGAGATCTCTCCGGGCCAGTCCAGGAACAAGTGGGTTGTCAATCTCCTTCAGCAACTGAGGACTGAAATCTTAAACTTTGAAGAACTGGCATCTGACTTCCTCTGCTGGCCACTCCCAGTCTTAACCGTAACAAAGCAGATGAAGAGTACTGGCAAAAACCAGAAGAAGTAGAAAAAATAGGAAAATACGAAACCGCAGCAGCCCAGCAGGAATGTAATGTAACAGTCAAAAATTCAAGTTTCTTTCTGTTATTGTTTTTTTTTTTTTTTTTTAAATAAACAACAAGTTAAAACGTAACCCATGAACAAGAACCCATGAGCGATAACAGAAAACACTCATTAGGAACCATGGCGCGGACGCCACCACCAGCAACCTAGAACCCTTAGGCCCCCGTGCCACACGGAAATGAGACCAAACAAAACATGGGTGGGTCCTGGACTGGCCCGGAGAGATCTCCAGGAAAGACAATTAGCAGGTAAGGTCTAATTTCTGTTTCCTTTTCGTCTCTCCGGGCCAGTCCAGGAACAAGTGGGAAGTACCAGAGCAGTATCTAGCCACGGGCGGGACCGAACAGGCCGACGAGGACGAACGACGCCCTCGCACAGGCGTAGCCCTCGGCCAAGACCGCAAGCCGGTAAAGTCTGCCAATGCGGAAAGCGGCGACCACGTAGCTGCTCGAGAAAAAACCCTCGGCGGAATCCAAGCATATGCCGTCCAAAACGCCATTTGGCTGCCCGAAACAAACGAGCACACGACTATCCTTCGGCGGAACTTTCGCCACGGTCTGCTAGAACAGCCGAACCGCCGGACCACCAATGGACGACTATACACGACCGTGCCCTTTCGAGACTTGGCAAGAAAACAACCTCTCCGAGACGCAGAAAGACGCAGTGTTTTGGAGAGATCTCCTGAGCCACCGTAGCACATTTTAATGGGAAGATCTCCGATCCGAAAGGAGGAGAGATCGATAGACTGAGTTGTAAGCTAGGAACGATCCTCGGAAAAAAGGAGGGAAATGTCCGCAACCGCCTTCCGTCCTTTGAAAAGTGCAGATAGGGAATCCTACACGATAGAGCAGGGAGATCCGAAATCTACGTCGCGGAACAGAAGGCTCTGAAAAAGGCCATCTCCCAAGAAAGGTCCTTGAGAGAGATATTGCTGACTGGGCGAAACAGAGGTTGTAGCCCGTCGCAAGCAGCAAGAACAAAAACCACGGTATAATCTCACCGTGAAAAAGGGGAACGAAAGTACTGAGCACCCGAAAATAAAAAATGAAGTACCGCTGGATGAGCTGCGCAATGAAGTCCGCTCACACCAGCGCGAACGAAAGAGAACACGGCTTAGCGCCCTAATGCAAACTGTCCGGAAGAAAAAACAGCACGTGCGGAAGGAAGGCATCGCGAAGCCGGAGTTCTGTGCTCCGCAGCAAGACCCAGAAAGACGCTATACGTTAACCGAAGACAGGACTTGGAACGGCTGCGAACCTGCAGCCCAGAGACTATGACCAAAGGCGAATACCCTTACCAGAACTGGCTTTGACTCAGAGCCAAGCTGTAAGAGCGAAGGAATCCACCTTGGGCATGAGCCGACGGCTGTGGAACAGAAATCCCCTGTCGCGGGAGACCGCCCAGCCTTGTGGCTAGAAGATGCACAAAATGCGCATATCACACCTGCCAGGGCCAAGCCGCAGCAATGCTAAGAACTAGTCCGCAGCGACCCACTATCCTCCGAAACACTCAATGGACCATCCTCCATTGGCCATGGTTTCCCCAGTCCGCCAAAACCATTCCACATGCGCTCCCTGCGCCTGCGGACGATCCCGAGAAGCTTTGGTATCGGCGAAGGTAACTAGGATAACCACCATGGGCTGCCCAACACAGGGGCAGATTGAGAAACACCGCAGCGTGCAGTGACCAAGCCCCGGAACCACCACAAGCGGGCTGAGGAAATCTGAACGGGTTTTTTTTTTTTCGTTTTTTTTTTTATTATATACGTTGGCTTCTGCGCCATGGACCGTAGACAGTGCTAGTAAAAACACTTCTGTCCATGACCTGAGCTGCAGACTGCGCTGTAACAACTCCGCGCTGCCAGCTTCGCCACGATGAGAGAAAAAAAGACACCGTCACCGCCTATTCCGAGAAAAAAACTTACGCAGCTTCGTCTGAGATCAGAAGAAGAAACAAAAAAACCCACAGCGCTAGAAACACCGCTGAAACCCTATCTGATGAAGGGAAGAATTCAGGATCCACGGTGCGAAAGCCCCCCGAGCAGCGGCCCCGGACCCTGAGCTCTGCAACCGACGAGACAGACATCTGTCGCAAGCAACACCCCGGCGGACTGGTGTAAGGGAAGCTCCGCACTGAGAAGAACCGGAACCAGCCACCACCGGAGCCTAACGGAGACGACACTTAAGCGAAGCAACCGGCAGTTAAGGGAAAATCCGGAGAATGCCTGCACGATAACCACGGTCGCTGCAATGACCGCATGTGGCGGTTGCCCAGAGAACGTGGTCGAATGACACTGCCATATAACTAAGGAGGAGGAGATAGCATCACGCCGACAACGCTTGAAGATGCAAGAAGACCTGCACCTTCGACAGGAAGACCAGCATGGAGCTTACCGTCAGAAAAAAAGTACCCCGACCTGGCATGTGAATACCACCCCTAAATAGAGGGATCCCGCAACCGGTTGTAACTGACCGTTAGCTCGATCAAGCACCCAATGAAGGTGCTGCAGGAGACGGACCACCCGCCGTGGCCGCCAGAGACTCCTATAGCAACGGGGCTCGAATTAGCCAGTCATCGAGGCAAGGGAGCACGAAAAAAACGCCCCCTCTCCGTAAGGCCGCTGCCACTACTACCATCAGTGAGTAGCTGACGTCATCGGAAGCTCCATAGCCCATTAGAAAGAACTGGAATGTTGGTAGGAAGGTGCGGGGTGTCGCAGCCAGGCCAACCAGAAAAAGCGGAAAGCTGAAATGACTCTCATGCCCCGTAAAACGGAGCAAAATGGTGCTGCTCCGGCCGAAGTACAAAGGCATTAGGAATCCAAGGAGAACCTTGAGCTTTAAGCTAGCCTTCAGTCGTTGTTGCCCTCTAAGCCTCCGTACCATGAAATTTGATAGTGAAATCCAACCACCATATCTACAGCACTATCAGGTATCCAAAATGATCCTATAAAAACACATTAGTTGAAATCATACTTCCAAACATTAAGCCAATAAAGCTGTTTAGCCAGGCCCATGGCTATTCCTCTGTGTAAATGGTGCTCAGCAAAGATCCTACCCGTCCTGCAGATAAACACATATACTAATAGTTTCCCGTAAGGAAATTGTTATCCATACTCCTTGCTGTGTGGCTAATCTGGCCAAACAGTATCAGAGAGGAAGATTGTGAAGCACATTGCCAATTTTAGGTGCCAGAGCAGGTAATTGTAAGGGACAGGTTGGAAATGGGCCTTTGTGTAGTCCCCCACCTGTGGGAAACAAGTCAGCTATGTGGTGGTCATGAACGTTTGGTAAGGGAGTGCTATCAAGCAGGAAGCTGAATATAGCAAGTAAGCTGCATACGTTTGAAGAGATATCAGAGTAAGACGATGCAGACTTGCCTAGTATTGATGCAATTTCCTCAAGAGTACCCTGGTACTATTCCAAAGAAAAGGGCAAAATTAGTTTGCGAATTTTTGACTGAAAAAGATGGTACAGCCTTGTCAATTGGACTCTGGGGTGTGTAATGTTATATATTGAAAAGGCAAAATAAGGGCACCAACCATACCCCTAAAGCGGGATATATTCAGGATAAGTTATGCAATCCGTGGGATTTTTCCACTTACAATACAGCCTATGTGGAGATACTCAGATGAAATTGAGTCAGTGAAAACAAGTAAAAACCATTGCTGTGTGCCCCAAGGTGAAAGCACCTTGGACCGATTCAATTTATTATTCCTGCAGAACTGAACCAGAAAAAAACATCATTTTCCCAGACCATTGTTAAGATAATATGCAATACAGTGGAGACGGTTCTGAGATGCGTCATTTAGAACTCGACCCCAGCATTTTACGAAAACATTGTGCTCCACACCATAGACCTGTTACCATAATGCCAGAAGTGAAAGTCCAGCTAGAAAAGCATGAAGTTGATGGCTGCATCACCCCTGTGATTGTAGTAAATGAATGGAACCTCAGTGTGGTCATAGTAAAAATGCCTAAGAATCTGAAAATGGTTATTGATTCCAAGTGTATAAACCTTGTGCTGAAGAGATCACAGTATATCATGCCAGCACTTGAAGATGCTTTATACCAATGGCCCAAAGCTTACTTGCTTACATAGTGTGAGGCACATTATGCCTTTCAGTAGTGAAAATTAGATGAGAAAAACAGCCCCATGAACCTATTCTGGATCTTGTGAGGCAGAAAAAAAAAATAGCTCAAACAAGTTTCACTGGAGCCTCTTTAGCACTAGAGGGTGAAGGAGCTTCTGACCTTAAAAACCGCCGCTGTGACTGCAGAGTGATGTCCCTTAGCGGACTTATCCTGAGGAGCCAAGGATAGTAAAACCGCAGTTTAAAAGATCTACTAGTACCCGGTTTTAAGCCATGGTTGCGGTCTGAACCAGAGACCTATAGAGCTCAACTGACCTGACTGTGCAGGAAGGCTACAGGAACAGTATTAGCCCAGGTGGTCGTTCCCGCCAAAATTAAACTGTTGGAGAGGCCTGCTTCTGAGGCAGGAGGTATGCCGGAGAGGCCCTGCCCCAAAATGGAGCAAACAGAAATACCCAACTTCAAATACCAATCTAAAACGAAGGAAGAAAATAAAATCCCTCTCGAAACCGGCTCCTGAGAAGCCGCCGCGGGAAAAAACAACAAATACCGACGCCAATAAAATGGCCGCCGGCAGACAGAAAACTAACAAAAAATGACCAACCTGAAGAACCAAAAAACTCCTGTTCCTTCAGCTCCTGGCACCCACTGCTAGTGGGGAGGTAAGCTGAGCCCCGGAGGCAGCAGGAAGGTATCTGGGGCTCCCAGAACCGCACTGCTCGCTGCTCTAGTAAACGGAGCTGAAAGTGAGACAGGCTCTGCCTCTTCAGCCCGGTGCCTCGGAGCGCCGCTAAAAAGTCGTTGGCAGCAAACGACACTGACAGGAACCCTGCTAGGGTCCCCTACTCAGTACCACTGTTGACAAGTCACAAAATAAAATAGAGAAAATAAAAACAGAAAGAAATAAAAACAAAAGATCTAAGTCTTAAGCATCTGAATGCGGGAGCCAGCCAGGATCACGTTCTTCAGCTGCTGAGGACTGAAAAGACTGGGAGTGGCCAGCAGAGGGAGTCAGATGCCAGTTCTTCAAAGTTTAAGATTTCAGTCCTCAGTTGCTGAAGGAGATTGACAACCCACTTGTTCCTGGACTGGCCTGGAGAGACGAAAAGGAATTTTGTATGCCTAGAACATACACTGCCAGGAGATGAATCTGATGCTCTCTGGGGAGGGCCCATAGTCGAAAAGCTTTGTTGCAAAGCGACAGAGAGCTTGTTCCCCCCTGTTTGTTCACGTAGATCATGGCTACTTGATTGTCCGTATGAATGAGGACTGTCTTGTAGCTGAGCAGGGTGTGGAACACTCGAAGAGCAAGGAAGATTGCTCTGAGCTCCAAGAGATTGATATGTAGATGAGTCTCCTGTGGAGTCCAAGTGCCTTGGGTGGAGAGGTCTTGCAGATGAGCTCTCCAACCCATTGGTGAAGCATCTGTTGTGAGAGTTGCCTGGGGTAAGGGTTGTTGAAATGGGTTGTTTGGATAAGCACAATCTTCATAAATTTGAGAAAGTGAATAATTATTAAGATAAGACTCGATTATGTCAATGCAGAAATCTACACAATAATTAAGAACAACAGTGGTCGTTGATGCGAAACGGCACATTACTCAGGGGTGGAATACCCAGAGCATTGCCAGTTAAAGTCTGAGACCACAAATTTCACTAAGATCATTTTATGAATTTATTAGAAATATTCCAATCTGAATCAGTAGATGATTTCGCGAAGTTAATCGGGCTAGTTCTTAATATATTTGGAGGGATGCAATCATTTTGAATTGGGAAATGGAGACCCCAGCAACATGTTCTGAGTGGACTGCCACCATTGGAGGGACAAAATAAGGCGATTTGTGTTTGCTATTTTGTCTGACAGGCACCCTTCATGCCTGGGTCCACTGAGTGGATAAGGTCCACTGGGCTGCTCTCATATGAAGGCGAGCATAAGGAACCACATGCACGGTAGATGCCATGTGGCCTAGTAGTTGTAGCATTTCTCGGGCAGTGAAATGAGGTTTTAGCACTGCTTGAGAAGCTAACTGCACCATGCGAAGGCTACGGGCCTGGGGAAGATAGGCCCTTGTCTTTTTGGTATCCCGCAAAGCTCCTATGAATTCTAGAGACTGAGTGGGAGTTAGACTGGATTTTGGGACGTTAATGACAAGACCCAAATACTGAAGTATACACATTGTGCAAGATAGGGAGGTCCTGGCTTCTGACTCTGATGGGGCTCAAATGAGCCAGTCGTCTAAGTAGGGGAAGACGAATATCCCTAGAGTGCGGAGAAATGCTGCTACCACAGCCATGCATTTCGTGAACACTCTTGGTACTGAGGCCAGGCCAAAAGGAAGCACCCTGTATTGGTAGTGCTTTCCTTGAAAAAGGAACTGAAGGAACTTTCTGTGAGTTGGATGGATGAGAACATGAGTGTACACATCCTAGAGATCTAAAGAACAAAGCCAATCCTGACTCTGAAGGTATGGCAGCAGAGTTCCTAGAGAAATCATCTTGAATTTCTCTTTGAACAGGAATTTGTTCAATTCTCTGAGGTCCAAAATAGGTCTGTATCCCCCTGTTTTCTTTGGGATACGGAAATAGGGGGAGTAAAGCACAGTTACTTACCTGTAACAGGTGATCTCTGGGAACAGCAGAAATAAGTCTTCACATATGGGTACGGTACCGACGGAGTCTGCGCGGGAACGCTTCCCAGCGTCCAATCAAAGAGCTTTTGGATGCACCCCACCACGCCTGCGTGCTGCCTTCCCGCCTTTCCCAACTGCCTCTCCTCAGTTAAGTTTTAAAGCTGAGACAAAGAGAGAGAGAGAGGAAAGGAAAGATAGATAGAGATACAACTCCTGGGGAGGTGGGTGGGTTGTGAAGACTTATTCCTGCTGTTCCCAGAGATCACCTGTTACAGGTAAGTAACTGTGCTATCTCCAGGAACAAGCAGGAATGAGTCTTCACATATGGGGACTCCCAAGCAGAGATGCCTGGAGTCCCAGCATGTCATAGGTTGGAACATGCTATCCCCCACAACACCAGGCATCCTGAGAATGGAGGGTAGGAGTTGAAGAGAGAAAGGTGCTGTGGAACAGTTAACCTAGCATAGGATTGCAGACAAGGAGTCCATGTGTGGATGATAATTGTCATCAATGATATTGCAAAGAAAAAATATTGCAATATGGACCTCCCCTAACAGGACTTCGGAGAAGTATGGAGGTTCATGGGATCTACTGGGGAACCCAGTAGAGGAACCTCGAGAAGGACCTCACTGTAAGTGGAGGTAGTAAACCTGTAGGAAAAGCAATGGAGGTCAGAATCCTGAAAGGTAACAGGTAACCCCAGTAGGAAAAACTGGGGTAGTACAAAAACGGTGGGCCTTCAGAGGAAGGCTTTATGATAAAAGCTGAACTCCTTTGGTAGCAAAGTGGCTCACTCTTAGGAACAAAAAGAGAAAGGCTAACCGATTTGGACAAACAGGCCCAGTCCTTGTGGGGAGAAAGGGTATGGGAACCCCTTGTATCCCAAAAGAAAGGACAAACGCCGGAGGCATTAGAGCCTGTGATTAGCTGAAGATCCGCAATGTCTCTCCTAACTGAAGTCAGCTGGGAGAGATATTGGAACATGGAGAGCTTCAGAGGTACCTAACCTTAAGGTTATGGTAGGTGTTAACAACCACCAAAGTGGTTGTGAGTGTAGGATCCCAAAACATGCTGGATAGCATAAGTATGGATAAAGCCCATCTGTCAGAATCATATAGCTATATGAGCCTGGACAGTCAGGTAGATAAAGCAGAATACGTATCTACTGATAGTAAAATATCTCGACAGATACATATAAATATATATATATATATATACATATATATATATATAGATAGATAGATATAGATATATAGATAGATAGATAGATAGATATAGATATACATACATATATATAGATATATGAGAATATATCTATAGTGAGATATGAAGGGCATAAAATACACACAAATGATAGACATAGACATCTGTAAGATGTGTGCTATAGGTATGAATATATAGGCCTCTATATGGAAGTCTGCAAAGAAGCAGACAGAGATATGCTTACAAAAAGGTATTCACATAGGAAAATGTTGAGAGGAAAGATTCATCTAATAACAAGAAGGTGGAACCTACTTGAGAAGATATATAGAGAATCAATTCCCACTGGTTATGGCTACAGGGATGCTAGGTAGTAGAATAACCAGGATGGTTACGTGAAAAGCAGAGGATGATATCAGTCTGCAGCCAGCAAGTCCCGAGTATTCTAGGACTCTAGCATGGTAAGTAAACAGAAGACGCATAGGAATGAGATACCATGCTGACCTGCTTAAGGGCAAAAAGGTATCATGCGTTCTTACCATGAGGACGAGCTGGAAGGAGAAAACATATTCCCTATTGGAAATACTATGGACCAAAGCAGGGAATTAGTAACTCCTTAAGCTTTCACGTAAGAGGAGGCCTATGTCCTTTATATTAAAAAGGAGAACTTTTCTAGTCATGGGAGACATGACTGAAAAGCCTTTTTCAACCATCTAGTATAGCTGTTGGAGAAAAAGCCCCCCATGCTCTCTAGCAAGGGCCCATAGTGGAGAGCTTCTCTGTAGAATTGCAGAGAGCATGATGCAGGAGAATGAGGAGATAGAACTGGCTGCAGGAGAGCCAGTACCTATGTCAACTATGCTGCCAAACCCAGGGGAATGGAGATGGCAGAAAGAGAAGACAATCCAACAAGCTTGTAGTGAAAAATTTCCAAGACAGATGACAGCATTGACTTGGAGCCACTACTAAGATCAGACAGAATGTTAGTGGAGGACAAATCTGGTTACTGGTGAACAAGAACCAGTGGTCCAAACATTAAGGCTCCTGCATTGGCAGCTGCTTGCCAGACAGCAGAAGAATGGTACTGTTTAAAAACAGAAAGAACAGACAAACAAGAGTAGAAAACTCTGGACGGTCTGATGAACTGCTTCAAAGCAAGACTGAAAAAGAGGAGTCAACTCAGAGAAAAGAACTCCGCACTGGAAAAGTAAGAAAACTAGAGAGGCTGAAGAAAAAGCCCTCCAGTGAAGCAATACCGCTCTTACAGAGGAAAACCTGGTAAGAGGGTAAAGAGAATGGAGCTGAAGAAAACTTACAAAGTAGTAAGTTTATAGAAGGGAAAAAAGACATGCTGGCACAGGAAACTATCGTTTGATAGTGGATAGACCTCTTTCCCTAGCAGGAAAAAGAGGAGAACCCTGTGACCTAGAAGCATGAACATCCTGACAGCTCATAGAACATAGAAAGAATGGATGTCTTTTGGGAAGAGATCCATGTTTAGGATTTAGAATGACAGCAGTGGATTGCCTTTATTGAGAAGAAGCAACTGCAGATTCTAATCCCAAAAGTCAGAAGCATCTGATGGATTGATCAGAAACCCTGTGGTTGCTGGGTTTACTGAGCCTGGTGAGAGGTTGAACTCTGCAGACCAGGACGATGTTTCCCCTGTTTGGGAACATCTGTATGATGGGCAGATGATGCATAAAACCTTCTTCTCCTATGGGAAGAAAGTTTGGCAGGACATTTCCTACCTACTGGGACAGAAGAAGGTGCAGAACAGCCCCTAGGAACAGGTAAGTCAGTGGAGAACTGAGTAACCTGACGTAAAGACTCCTTGTTGAAAAGACTGTCTCCAGTGCAAGGAGTATGTCCCAGTCTGTGCTGTGCCCATTTATCCAAGTCTGAAGCTTGGAGCCAGGCTGTACGTAGTGCCCCTATAGTTATAGCAGAAGTCCTGCTAACAGACTCAAAAGAGTCTAGGGAAGCACGAGTAAGAAACCAAGAGATATTCTGGAGATGCTTGAGCAGTGAAGAATAGTCTGCACTCTTGGACTCTGGAAGGGAAGGAGTCAAAAGATGTAATTGCTTTGTGACCTCCTCAAGAGATAGACTCATATAGAAAATATATGAGAGAATTCTTGCAGAAAGCATAGATGTCTGGAAGGTTTGACGTTCAAAGGCATCAAGTGTCTTAGACTCACGACCTGGCGGATAAGAAGAGTGCTTTTTCTTGCTCTTTACCCGCCTCATTGCTGATTCCACAACTATGGAATGATGAGGAAGTTGAGTCTTTTGAAACCCTGGAGAGGGGGGCACCTGATATAAGAGATCAGTTGCTCTGGAAGGTGGGGGTACCCTTAAAGGTGTTTCCCACATTCTTAGAAGGAGATCCTACAAGGAATGATGCAAAGGAAGCATTATGTTCTCCTTTGCTTTGGTAGAAAGAGATCCCTGTGCAGGATCATGTCCTGGGACAGGAATGGCAAGAGATCTTGCTATATCCAGGAGGAAACTCTGAAAAGAGGGTTCCCCAACAGGAATTTCCCTTGGACAGGTTAGATCTGAAGAACTAGCTTGAGCACCGACAGAGCTATCCAGATATATAGGAATAGAAGATCCTGCACAGTGCAGTGTGGAATGCTTAAAGGATGGTCGCCGGTACTGGCTGTCAGGAGCAGTGACCGTCATTACCACATTGTCCATGCCAGGTATCGACTCCAAGCTTGGCATAGAAGGGAGCGATCCTGTTGACAAAAGCATGGTAGGAGTTGGCCACGATGCTACTGTGGATACCGGTACTGATGCCAATACCGGTACCGATGTCAGAGTCGAGCCCGAAAAAGACGTCGGAGCAGTCATCGGTGACAGTTCAATCGGTACCGAGGTAACCGAAAACCTCCGGGTGCTATCCTTGGTACTGAGCCACCGGTATCGATCGGTGTTGGTACCAAAGTGTATTGGTACCGAGTCTTCCAGACTAGAGAGCGATTCTAAACTCAGCATCGATAAGCGAAGCATGGAAGGCACCGACCGTAAGGGTAATGAGGACATCGGTACTGACTTCGGTACCGTGTCTGATACCGGTGAATGAAGGTCAGCTAGTGGCAACTCAATCGGCCTCGGAGGAACCGAGCTTTGCGAATCCGAATCATCGGAACCGAGCCTTCGGTACCGCCGAGAGCCGGTACCAGGGCGAGTCGGTACCCAGTCCTCCAGACTGGAGATCGATTCCAGACTCAGCATTGAAGGAAGCGAGGCTATCGATACACGTCTGGAGGGTACCGACGTCGGTGGTAGTATCGGTGCTGGTACCGATAATGAAAGGTCAGTCTGGAGTGTATCCACCGGTCCCGAAGGCACCAAGGACACCAGATGACCATCCCTGGTGAGGAGTGTTTCATCCAACACCAGTGCCGATGTCGGGGTATCGGTACCGCTCGAAGCGGATGCCACCACCGGACACGGCTCAGGTATGTTCTGTGAGGGGTGAACCCCAGGAACAACCTGAAACCCCTGAAAGGCTTTTCAGACCGAAGACTCCCGCCGGGGTTTTGAAGCCAATAGGCCCTCGAGGGCAAGGCCGAAGCCGTCTACATGCTGTGCATGAGACCTACCACTCGAGGGCTGGCTAGTCTTACCAGACTGTTTGTGGGTTACCTGATCCTGTGTAGAAGAAGAAGGGGACGGTGCCCCGAAGCTGGAGGGAAACCGTGTATCGAAGGAACCTCGATATTGAAGACCTCTTCTCACCAAACTGTTGTCAGGACCCAAGCAGGTTAGACACCGACTTCGAGGGTCTAAAAATAAAGTTGTACCGCCACAGTTTGAACATTTCTTGGAGAAAGTGGCTGGCGGTTCCATGAAGGAAAAAGAAGAGGCCTAAAAGGCCTAAGACACTATGAAGAAAAAATATTCCTTGAAAAAGGAAGATTTTACAAGAAAAGAAAAGAAAACACCGGCGGTACCGGTGGCGTCGGGAAGACAGCCGCGACCACAAGAAAACTAAAGAAATAAAACAAGAATTTTCTGCAGTGACAGGAGGACGTCCTGCTGGCTCCGCGGAAAAACGAAAACTGAGGAGAGGCAGTTGGGAAAGGCAGGAAGGCAGCACGCAGGCGTGGTGGGATGCTTCCAAAAGCTCTTTGATTGGACGCTGGGAAGCGTTCCCGCGCAGACTCCGTCGGTACCGACGTACCCATATGTGAAGACTCATTCCTGCTTGTTCCTGGAGATAACCCTGTACCCTGTTGATTAATGGGTACTTCTTCTATTGCCCCTTGGGCAAGAAGCATAGTGACCTCTTGACCTAACAGGTTGATGAGCAAGGTCTGAGAACTGAACTGTCTTACCTTTGTGGGAGGGGGCATGCACAAAGTGCAGCTTGTACCCCTCTCTTATAATGGAGAGTGTCCAATGCTCTGCTGTTATCTGCTCTCACCTGGGGGCAAAGTGACATAACCTTCCTGGAATGGTGGAAGGCTCTGGTCCATTCAGGGCCAGGAAGGCTAGGTTCTCTAGATGAAAGTCAAATGCGTTGTGGAGGCTGCGACTGCTGAGACGGTTGAGGCTTAGCAGTCTTTGCTTTCCTTTGTTTAGGTGGTTGCTACCCTTCCGGGCAGGCTGACCTGCAGAACGTCCCTGCTGGGAATAAGAGGGATAAAACCTCGTCTTTGAGAAGAAAGGCTTCTTGAAAGATTTCTTTCTCGCAGGATCAGCTGTGGCTTTGGATAGCCTATCCAAAGTGGAGTTGTCAGCATCTAATTCATTGGCTTTTTCTTGCCAATTTTTGCCAAATAGATTCTCACCTGTACAAGGGATACTGCCCAGTTTGTCCTGCACCCAGAGCTCCAAATCGGATGCCTGGAGTCAGGCAATTCTACGTGCACCTATGGCAATGGCAGAGGTTCTGCTTATGCACTCAAAACAGTCAAAAGCTGCACGGTTGACAAACTTAGAAACATCCTGGGCATGTTTGACCAGTGTGAGAAAATCCTGCCTTCTGTCCTCAGGAAGAAGAGGGCTCAAAACTTCTAAATCGCCTGTGACTTCTTTAAGGAACATTCCCATATATAAAATATAGGAACTGATCCTGGCAGAAAGCATGGAAGCCTGGAAAATACGACGTCCAAAGGCATCCAAAGTTCTACACTCACGTCCTGGAGGATTAGAGGCATGCCTCTTTGCACTCCTGATCCTTCTCATAGCTGATTCCACTACAATAGAGTGGTGAGGAAGCTGAGGTTTTTTGGAATCCAGGACAAGGAGGGACTTGATACATTGTATCCAGTCTGCGAGAGTGAGGAGAGGTGGTGAGAGGTGTCTCCCACATTCTCAACATGAGATCATGTAAAATCTCATGGATAGGCAAGGTAGCTGCCTCCTTAGGAGCTTTGGGATATTGTAAAATCTCCAACTCCTTAGCTCTGGGCTCTGTTTCAGGAGCCACAGTAATGGACAAACCATGAGCCACCTCCCTGATAAAGTCCTGAAAGGAGATATCCTCTGGAGGAGACATCCTACGTTTAGGAGAGGAAGGCTCCTCCGGGAGAAGTATTCCGGTACCGACAGAGCTATCAGAATCTTCAGAGTGCTCTGAGGATTCGAAGTATCTTCTGTCCGGATGCTCTTGAACAGCCCGATACCCGTACCGACCAAGTCGGTACTGGGTATCGGTACCGGAAGGCATCGCATGACTGGGTGCCGGCAAAGCCGACACCAATGTCGATGTTATCGGTACCAGTACCAATACTGGTACCGGCATCGGTGCTGGTACCGGTTGAACTGTCTGAAGCGGTTCCGAGGGCGTCAATGCCGCAAGGAGAGCCGCCAGACTGTGTTCAATAGCCAGGAACCTCTGGTCTATCGACGCTGCCGATGCCTGGGTATCAGCACCGAAAGCAGCCGGTACCCCAGAGCAAGGCACCAGTAGTTCTGCCGAGGTCGAGGCCTCGAGAACGTCCTGGAGCCCCGATAATGCTTTGGAAGCCGAAGCCTCCCGCCAGGGCAATTTTGCCAGTACAGAACCCTCAAGGGCAATGCCAGAGGCATCTCAATGCTTAGAAGGAGATCTACCCTTTGAGGGCTGGCTGGACTTATGTTTAGTTACCTGAGATCCATGGGAGGAAGATGAAGCCCTGGAAGACGTTGATGCCACCGAAGCTGCATCGGAGGGAAAAAGGGCGCTGAGCTTGGCAGCTCGGTTTTGTCGACCCCTCTTGGACATCATGGCACAAGCCATACACTCGGAGATGGAGTGGTCAGGACCTAAACATTTAAGACACCACTGATGGGTGTTGGTGACGGAGATGGTATCGCCACACTTGCTGCATTTTTTAAAACCCGAGGCGGATTTCTCCATGATGGAGGAAATTTTGGGCCTAAGGCCCAAAATGGCGCGTGCACCCGGAAAAGAAAAGTCTGGAAAAAAGAATTTTTTTTTTTTTTTGAAAAGATGAAAGAAGAACCAGCGGTATCAGTGAAGCGTCGAGGAAGGCAGACGCGACCACAAAAAGAAGAATAAGGAAAAGAATTTTCTGTGGTGACAGGAACACAACCTGCTGGCTCCACGGAAAACGAAGAACTGGAGAGAGGCAGTTGGGAAAGGCAGGCGCTGTGGGATGCTCCCAAAAGCTTCCTAATTGGACGCTGGGGAGCGTTCCCGCGCAGACTCAGTCGGTACCGACGATACCCATATGTGAAGACTACATTCCTGCTTGTTCCTGGAGATTACCTTTTTACATTATGGTAGTACACATCCACCACGATTGAAAGATAGTTTACCTTTCTCACAATTTTTGCGATTTCGGAAGAATTGTTTGAGTATACAGGATTACAAGAAACAGTCTTCCATTTTATCAAAAAACTTTCTTGACAGGGGGTATCTCCCTAGAGTGATTCGACGGGCCTATCACCGAGCATTGTACAATGAGCGATCCTGGCTGATGGGAACCAGGAGGAATACAATTGAACAACGGGAAACAGATAATGGACACGTCAACTTGATAACGAAATATTCCCCTTTGAGCTTTCAAATACAAAAAATATTATTGAAGCACAGCAATGTATTGAGCAATGTTCGAGGTCTTGAAGAAAGGACAATTCGATGTGTCTGGTCAAGGGATAGAAATTTAAAAGAGAAATTAAGCCCGGCTTTTTTGCGGTCCCCATTGGAAGGGACGATGAGGGATCAAATTAAGGGCCACAAGAAGTGTGGCCAGTGTAATATTCGTGGAATTACCATTGAGTTGCAACATTTCACCTGTCATGGTAAAAAGTATAGTCTGAGCACTGCTACATCTTGTGACTCCTCTTTTGTAGTTTATGCAGTGCCCTTGTGATTTATTTTATATAGGAAAAACCACTAGACCTTTTAAAACGCGCATGGTGGAACATAGAAGCCGATTAAAATGTAAGATCATTTCAGCACCGCTGGTTCAACATTGTTTGGATCAAACTCATATTTTTGAAGATTTGCGATGTTTTTGTATCGATAAGGTGGCTGCAGGTCTTAATGGTAAATCACATGAGCAGACACTTTTAATTAAGGAACAGCGTTGGATATTCACTTTACAAACCCTGGTACCTACAGGTTTAAATACCTATATTGATTGGGGAGCCTGTTTATGAATTCATCAATGAAGAAGGACATGAGGGGAAGTGTGCTGTATCAGTTAATGATGTCACTCCATATGGGTATAATAAGGTGGTTCTTTAGCTAATACGCATGCACGGCGTTTTTGTAAGGCTTTCCTGATTTATTAAACCTCGGTGAGGATAGCATCTGCAGCACAGAGTTAGAGATTTGATAAAGGTATGTGGATTTACGAACAATGTTTTGAGGAACTCTGGAGGCAGCTGACATGGAAGAATTGGTGATGAACATTTTTATGTTTTTTGTTTTTATTTTTTAGCTTTTAAATAACCCCCTGAAGAAGCTTATTTAGAGTGAAACGCAGGAACGGGCGCCGAGAGATGGCGTTGGGGCATACAGAAAAGCTAAGCAGTCCTTAAATTTCTCTTTTGATTTGAAGATTTCACTTGTGGTATTTCATTTGCATTGGTGTAAAAAGGTGCCCACAGGTCATTGATGCTATTAGGCACCATACTGGATATCTCACGAATATGGTGCAGTGCCGAGGAGTCTGAGACCTAAACAGCACACAATACACATTATGAGAAATGATTCATTATCACAGGTTGAAAATTAATGTTACGTTGCCTGAGGTTACAATGGAGTGATTGTTACCGCTTTTATTGATCATATATTATCACTTCAAGAGCAGACCAAGCGTTATTGTAGACTCTAATATAAGACAAAGATGTAGACCGCTTTCATGCTTGCAGTAAAATAGCGATGACCTGCGCCAAATAACTCTTCTTCCTCAGGCGCGCCCTTTCAAGAGCCAAGCCAAAAGCAAGAATCGATTCATCTGTGGCATCAGAATCAGCCCTTGAAAGAATAGATTGTTGCACAGTGGGAGGCGCCAGTATGCTGCCACAGATCTGCACACCAGGCCTCCACGGCCAGTCCAGAGCTATTAAGATCACAAGGCCGAGGTGCGCCTCCACCCTGCGAAGCAGGCGGCCGATCAAAGGCCATGGCGGGAACATGTAGAGAAGAACTCCCTATGGCCAGGGCTGAGATAGGGCATCAAAGCCCTCCGACGTCCATTCCCTGCATCTGCTGAAGAAATGGCTCACCTTCACGTTCGCCGCTGAAGCCATGAGATTCATAACCGGTTCTTCCCATCGACAGGCTACAGCTTAAAACACAGAGGGTCCAACTCCTACTCCCCGAGATCTACAGACTATGTCGGCCAAGAAAATCTGCCTGCACATTTTCTTTTCTGGCCAGGTGAGCCTCTGAGATAGCCAGGAGATTCCTCTCTGTCCATGTCAGTAATGGCTGAATCTCCTCCACCAGAGCAACACTGCTGGTGCCTTCTCTTGACGATTGATGTACGTGACCACGTTGGCATTGTCGGAACAAATCCTTTCCACCCTCTTATATACTAGGGAAAAGAAGAACAGAGCACTAGAAAGACTGCTCCCATCTCCAAGCAATTGATGGACCAAGTTCTCTCCTCCTGAGACCAACTGCTTTGCATTACTTGAGATTCACAGTGTGCCCACCCCCCACCCCATCCCATGAGACTCATATCCGTCGTCACGAGGAGCCAACTGGGAGATTCCAGAGGCATTCCTGCCAGGAGGTTTAGTGATCACAACCACCAACGTAGGCAAACTCTCATCCCTAGCGGGCAGACCAAGTGTCTCATTTGTGGATGATGCTGCGGAGACCATCTCAACAGCAGGGTTCCTCTGGGGAGTGACCCGGGACTACTGTCACAGGAGAAGGGCTCTTTCAGCTTGCCTGCTGAAAGAGTAGCCTTGTCTCCTTTCAACCTTTTAAGGATACATGTGAGCCCTGGCCCCACAGGACTAGCTCCAATGCAGCCATCATGGACCCCAGAAATTGAAGATAATGCCAAGCCAACGGGGCCCCCATCCAGATGAAATGTCTAACCTGATCTTGACGTTTTCTGGCACGATCCGCAGGGAGAGACACTAACCCCCTTGCAGTTTGGAAACGAGCTCCTAAGTACACCAGATCTTACAAAGGCAGAAACTTGACCTTGGACAGATTTACCACCCAGCCGAGGCTCTGGAGAAACTCCACTACCTGGTGAACGGTTTGGCTGCTCTCCTCTGGCAACTTTGCCCTGATCAGCCAGTTGTCAAGATAAGGATGTACCAAAACACCCTCCTGCCTCAACAATATGGTCATTATCACCATGACCTTGGTAAAGGTCCGAGGCACCAGCAATCCAGTAGCTTCAACACAGAAGGGTCGGAGGAAAGGAGTTGCCTACACCCCGAACAGATGACAGAGTATGGCCTGGCAGAAGGCGCTGTCCCATCGGGACTCCCTCTCCAGGCAGTATAAAGCTGCAAAGGTAAGGACAGAGAACCAGGTGGGAACCCAGCAGATTTCCATCACGGGAACAGAAAGCAGGTTTGCCACAGAGTCCGCCATGGCCCCGACACTGTACACTGTGACCCAGCACTCCAGAGAGAGCCCATCCTGCTTGTAGGCAAGGGCAATGCAGTTCGCCACCAAAGTGGACAGAGTACCCTTGATCACCACCTCCCCCAGCCGGCTGAGGTCATAGGAGACGAAAAGCTGTGAGGCTTTGCGGTGGCCCTGGGTACATTGGAGGTAGAAGGACAGGGCCCTCTTACAATCCAGGGTATGAAGGATGGTCTCCGCTCTGCTGGCGCGAGACCACGGAAAGAAGATACGGAGCACCACCTTCTGATTGAGGTGGAATTGGGACACCTCCTTAGAAAGGAACTTAGGGTGTGCAGAGCACGACCTTGTTCTTATAGAACCTCGTGTAAGGTGGAGCTGCCACCAAAGTCTGAAGCTCACTGACCCTGCAACCAGACGTGAGTGCCACTAGGAACACAACCTTCCATGAAAAGTAACACAGGTGGCAGCTAGCCAAGGGCTTGAACAGCAGCCCCGTGAGCTGTGAGAACACCATCTTTTGGACCCACTCCGCTGCTGGTGGGTGGACAGGGGGTTTGGATAACAGAAGGTCCCACAGGAAGCGGGTTACGAGGGGCTGAACAAAGAGAGGCTTGCCCTCGATGAGATGGTGGTGCGCCACAAGAGCACTCAGGTGAACCCTGACTGAGTTGGACTTCGGTCCTGCCTGAGACAGATGAAGCAAATATTGCAGCACAAGCTGCACAAAGCATGAGAATGGGTCACTCTGCGCACCACAGAGAATCTCCGCCATTTGAATGCATAGGCCAGTCTCATGGAGGTCTTGCGGGATGCCAGGACCACCTCCTCAACCTCCCCTGAAAGGTTGAAAGGAGTCAATGCTACCCTTTCAGCAGGCAAGCTGATGGAGCCCTTTCTCCTGCGACAGTAGTCCCAGGTCACTCCCCAGGGGAACCAGGGGCACTATGGACATGTGAAGGAGCAGCAGGAACCATAGTTGCCTGGGCAAACAAGGGCCAACCAATATCAGCGATGCCTGTCCCGCTTAGCCTTGAAGAGAGCAGTCTTGGCTATCAGCAGTGTGGGTGGGAAAGAAAGCCCTCCGTCCACAAGATGAGGAAGGCATCCGTTGACACCCAGGATGGGTGTGGCTGTCAGGAACAAAAGCAGGGCAACAGAGTTTGCCAGGCTGGCAAATAATCCAGCTGTGGAGTTCCCCAGAGCTGGAAGAGCCAAGAGGCCACTCTCGGGTCCAGCTGCCACTCGTGCAGCTGGAGGACCCTGCTCGCCTGTCTGCCATGGCACTGTCCTGTCCTGGCAGATACACCGCCTGCAGGAGCATCTAACTGCGGTTCGCATACATGCAGAGGGTTACTGCCTCCTGGCAGAGGGTTACTGCCTCCTGGCAGAGGGTGTACAACCCCATCCCCCCCCCTGCTTGTTGACATAGAACAGGGTCTCAAACTCAAATTGCTTTGAGGGCCAAATGAGGACTTGTAAAGTAACCCGCAGGCCGCATAAGACGCGGGGCCTCATTTGCATAAATATTTGCATAATGTCACCATACAAAGCGCAGACGTTAATGATGCACATTTCCCAGAGCTGACATATTCCAGTTAATAAATTCAAAATAGATATTTTTCTACCTTTTGTGCATTTTTTTCAGTTGCAATTGTTCCAGCCACTTTCTTCTGGTTTCTTCGTGTCTTCTGCTCACTCTCCCTCGTCTGCTGTCCATTTATCCTTTCTTCTCTCTTCTAGTTTTTTTTTCCATTCTCTCTCTACATCTGCTTTAACATACTAATCTTTCTCCTTTTGCTCCTTCCTCATTCCTATTTCATCCACTCAAATTTTACCCCTCCATCCTCAATCACCACTTACTCTCCCAATACCCGGCCAATTGTAGATTTTTCTTCCCTCTCACACAAAATATTTTTCCTTTCTCCATTTCACTCTCCCAGCCCCATCCCATTCTAATCCTCCCCCAACATCAGCTCCCTTCTAGTTCCAGCCCCACCCAGCATCTGCTCCCTACTAGTCCCCGCATCAGCCCATTTCCAGTCCTATCCTAGCCCCACCATCAGCCCATTTCCTGTCCTAGCTCCCCCCCACTAAGCCCATTTCCAGTCCTAGCAACTCCCCCCCAGTCCATTACCATTTCTATCCCCCCCATAGCCCATTACCAGTCCTAAGACCCCCAACAGCCCACTTCCAGTCCTAACCCTCCCATCACCCCATTTTCATTCTTAGTCCCCCCATAGCCCATTACCAGTCCTAACCCACCAATCAGCCCACCTCCAGCCCTAACCCCCATCTGCCCATTTCCAGTACTAGCCCCCACCATAGCCCATTACCAGTCCTAACCCCACCTGCCATTAGCCCACTTCCAATCCTAACCCCCCCATTACCCCATTTCAGTCTTAGCCCCTCCATAGCTCATTACCAGTCCTAACTCCCCCACATCAGCCCACCTCCAGTCCTTCCTAACCTCCATCAGCCCATTTCCAGTCCTAACTCCCCCCCATCAGCCCACCTCCAGTCCTTCCTAACCCCCATCAGCCCATTTCCAGTCCTAACCCCCCCCCATCAGCCCAAGTAAATAAAATTTAAAAAAAAACCCTGGCTTCTGCAGCTGCCACCGTGGCAGCGGCAGAATCAACTGTCAATTAAAAAAAAACTGGCTTCTGCTGCTGCAGCCATGGCAGCGGCAGAATCAGCTGTCCCGCGGCCCCTTCCCCTCTGCCCGGAAGAGCCCTGAGCCTGCTCCATCAGCGGCGGGCTTTTCAAGCCGCAAAGAGAGTATTTCCCTCTCGTGCGTATTAACTTTTCAAGCCGCGCGAGAGGGAAATACTCTCTTCGTGGCTTGAAAAGCCCGCCGCTGATGGAGCAGACTCAGGGCTCTTCCGGACAGAGGGGAAGGGGCCGCGGGACAGCTGATTCTGCTGCTGCTGCCACGGCTGCAGCAGCAGCAGAAGCCAGGTTTTTTTTTTTAATTGACAGTTGATTCTGCCGCTGCCACGGCGGCAGCAGCAGAAGCCATAGGTTTTTTTTTTGTTTTCCTCCATCGCGGGCCGCACAAAGCTCTCTCACGGACCGCATGCGGCCTGTGGGCCGCGTGTTTGAGACCCTGGACATAGAACATTGTGATCTGGTTGTCCATTTGGATCAGCACCAGTTGGTGCTGCAGACAGTGGCAAAAGGCCCAGACAGCCAGGAATATGGTCCGAAGCTCCAGGAGGTTGATCTGCTCTTGGCTTTCCACCTGCGACCAACTGCCCTGCATGCAGAGATGCAATGAGCTCCCCAGCTCAGAAGGGAGGCATCCATGGTGAGGACTCTCTGGGAGGCAGGGGACTGAAAGGGCATCCCAGCCTGAAAGTGCTGAGGCACTTGCCACCAGCCGAGAGAGTCAGTCAGCCGGTGGGTTACCATCATCCTGTCTTGTAGCTGGCCTGTGACCTGGGTCCATTGGGAGCGGAGGCACCACTGGGCCACACTCATGTGGAGGCGGGCGTCCGGGGTAACATGGATGCCATGTGGCCCAGCAGTCAGAGTAGAAGGCGAGCTGACACCAAGCATCCATGCTACATGTCTGCGGCCAATGCCTTGAGGCGGTCGGCTCTGTCCAGGGGCAGAACAGCTCTGGCCTGAACAGTGTCCAGCCAGGCCCCAATGAACTCCAGACACAATGTTGGGAGGAGATGGGATTTGGGGTGGTTTATGACAAACTCCAGGTACTGGAGGACATGGATGGTGCAGGCTGTGGCCTGCCGCACCTCGACGGCCGAGCCCCCGCTTATGAGCTAGTTGTCCAGATAGGGGACGATGAAGATCCCTTGGCGACAAAGGTGGGCCGTGACCACTGTTAGGCACTTGGGTAAGACTCTGGGGACGGAGGCTAAGATGAAGGGTAGTACCCTGTACTGGTGGTAGCCGTCCCCCCACCATGAACCTTAGGTACTGCCTGTGGCTGGGACGGATGAGAATATGAGTGTACGCATCCTTTAGGTCCAAGGAGTATAGCCAATCTCCCTGCTGGAGCTATGGCAGCAGTGTTCCAAAGGACAGCATCTTGAACTTCTCCCTCAGCAGGAACCTGTTTAGGTCCCGCAGGTTTGGATGGACTGTAGACCCCCCATTCTTCTGGGTATGAGGAAGCACCAGGATTAGAACCCTTTGCCCCAAAGATATGGAGGAACTGGCTCTGCTGCTCTGTCTTCTAGAAGACCTGTGGGTTCCAGTAGTAGCAGGGTCTGGTGGAGGGAAGTACTGGGGGGCTCTCCTGGGAAGAATGGAGGGGTTGTCTGCAGCGTGGAGGTATCCCTCCCTGACCACCTTCTATGCCCAGGCATCAGTGGCGATGAATGGCCACTTGTGAGCAAACAAGAGTAGATATCCCCCTGTGGGCTGCTAGGTAGGGCCTCCTGGGGGGGGGGGGGGGGGAGGCTATGCCCAGGGAGTCAAAATCTACCACCAGGCTGGGCTGGAGCCGGTATCAGGGTTTTGTGAGAGTCTTGGGCTTACAAGGGCCATGCTCTTGTCCCTTGGCCTGCTAAATGAGGATCTTGTATTGAATGCAAAATGGAATAGGTAACCAGTGTAAGCGAATAAGAAGGGGGGTGACATGAGCAGATCGGGAAGTGTGAGTCAGAAGACGGGCAGCAGTGTGGTGAACTAACTGGAGTCGACGGAGCTGAGTGAGAGGAAGACCAGCCAAAGATGCGTTACAGTAGTCCAAACGAGAAATGACAAGGGAAAGAAGCAGTGTAGTTAGAGAAGGGGGTGAGAGAAAAGACCGGACTGCACGAAGTTGCCTCAGTGTACAGAAAGAACGTTGAACGACAGAAGAAATGGCCCCGATGTCCAGGATAGGATGGAAGAAGCCGTCCTTCTTGGGAATGACAAAGTAAATGGAATAGTGACCAGAACTTTTTTCTGAGGGAGGAACTGGGCATACCCGTAAACAATCAATGGGAAGATTTGACATAACCGGAAAACTTGTTGGACAAGGAGAAATTGTCCTGGTTGCGATGGATACCCCAAAAGGACTGAGGCTTAGAACTAGCCCTATTTAAAGAACCACCAGATTTGTCAGGCCAGTAGCAACGAACATCTCTGACGCAGACTCTATAAGATGAGGACGCAGACGACAAAGTGGCAGGATGACGAAAATTGGATTTGGCCTTATTCTCCAGCAAGCATTGAGGCTTGAACTCCAAATTCTTCACAAGTTGTTCCAAATCCTCACCAAAAGAAGGCAGCCCTTGAAAGGAAGCTTGGCAAAATAGGACTTAGACACAGCATCATCCACAGTCCAATGACAGAGCCACAGCAAATGCCGAGACACTGTAGCAGCAGCCACACACCAAGCAGATCATAAAAGACATCATCAAGAAAAGCAGTGACCAACTCTAAATGAGGCAAAACTGGATCATCCGGAAGTGATTGAAGCCATCGGAGCAGAACACATGCAGCAAGACCTCCGCAAACAATGACAAGATCGATGACAAGAAGGAGATTTTTAAGAGGCCTTCCACCTTGCGATCCATCTGATCATGGAGGGCAGTGCCCCCATCTACAGGAATGGTTGTGCGTTTAGTGACTGCAGTGACCAGGGCGTCTATTTCGAGAAACGCATCCACTTGCCAAGATCATCTGAAGACCAAATGTAAAGACAGCCCAAGTGATGGGCGGAGAACAGAGAAACATCAGGAGAATCCTACTCTAAGGAGACCATCTGTTGTAGTTCCAGGAGAAAGGGAAATGCCTTATAAAGTTTCCTGATGCCCACGATGATGGGGTCTGCCTCAGGTTTAGAGAAATCTGAAGGCTGTTGCAGTTGAGAGTCCGAGAGGTGCAGAGCCTCTGTAATTTGAGCAATAAGAGCAGGAAGCTCTTCCTTACGACATAATGGGATATCCTGACCATCTTCTCAAGGCTCCTGGTCGTCTTCCAATGGCGAAAGCTCTCCTTCTTCCTGGCCATACTCAGAAGTGATACAATGTTCATCTGAAGGACCATCAACATCTTCCCCTGCAGGGCACCAGTTCCCTGGAGGAGAAAAGGTATCCTTGGCCAGATCTAAAGAAGCTCCAGCCAAACTTCGGCAGGCACGCTTTCTAGTCGAAGGATCAGCAGCGGTCGGAGTAGCCTAAGTCCCCAAGCACCACATATCCTAGGCCTGATGGAACAGCTGCATAAAAGAGAAATTAGACTTACCTGCTAATTGTAGTTCCTTGAGGAACTCCAGTTCAGTCCTCCACCTCTGGGTAGTGTACCTCCTCCTGCAGCATGGAGACTGGGCATGTCAGAATCGTGACATCACTGGATGTAGCCTGCTGGTCTCTCCCATCAGCCCCAGTGAACTATTGACAAAGCAGACTCAAAGGAGCAACAAATAAGTAGCTATAGCATTAAAATCAACTTTTAAATTCAACTTTTAACTACTAAACTGAATTCCCCTTAATTAAGAAGAAAACCTTTTTTCTCACCTTCACTTTCTTCCATGCACCAAATAAGAAAGATAGAAAGAAACGCTAGAGAAAAAGAACCACAGCGATCCTGAGAGTACTACAAGATGTTTTACACACTTTGTGATTGGTACCCCCCCCCCCCCAGACTGAACTGACCTCTGAATTACTTATCCCCGGGCGGGATTGAGGACTGAACTGGAGTTCCTCAAGGAACTACCATTAGCAAGTAAGTCTAATTTCTCTTTCCTTATCGTTCCTCCAGTTCAGTCCTCCACCTCTGGGATGTAACAGAGCAATAATTATTATAATCATTGGGAGGGAACCTATCCACCCGGATCGCAACACCGCAGACCCGAAACAGGCATCGCTGGCTGTCTGAACATCAAGGCGGTAGTACTTACTGAAGGCATGGAGCAACAACCGAGCGGTCACTCTACTAATCACCACTGGCGGAACCAGACTGTTCTCCGGCCACGAAGATGCTTGCGCTCTAGTCGAGTGAGCCCGTAACTCCACAGGCACCAGACGCCCTCGCAAAATATATATACGGATCTACTGCTTCGCGGACCCATCTGAGGACTGAAGCTTTGGTTGCCACTTCCCCTTTACACGGATCTATTGCTTCACGGACCCATCTGGAGAGTGAAGTTTTGGCTGCCACTTCCCCTTTACGGGGACCTCCAAACAGAACGAATAGGCGTTCAAACTAACGAAAAGTCTCTGAAACCTTTAAGCATTAACGCAGTACTCTCTTTTAAGTCCAACTGATGCAGACAACGGTTCGTGGTGTTCTCTTCCAAAGGCGCCAACACTGGCAATGAAACCGATTGATTCATATGAAAAGGAGAAACTACCTTGGGCAAAAAGGACGGAACTGGCCGCGACACCAACTTTTCCTCTAGAAAAAGACAAGAACGGCATGCCGAACCAATGGCCACTTAAACACTGTTTTTAAAATTAAATCTTTGATCGAAGTTTGGTGCAAGGGCTCAAAAGGTTCCCTAATCAATGCCCCAAGAACTAAGTTAAGAACCCACCGAGGAACCATCATTCTATGAGATGGCCTTACCAAGAAATCGCTTATAGAAGCCGTATCACGTTGACGTGAGAGCCCAAGACTGTCCCCTGGATCTTTTCTCGATAGCAAGAAAAAATTGCCGGCTGGATCCTTAAAGAGCTGTCAGGCCCTTATCAAAACCATCCTGCAACAAACTTAATCCCATAGGTACAGAAACCGTGGAAGAGCGGGTCTTCCTCTGAGAGCACAGGTCCTCAATGTATTTTAACAAATGCTAAGGACATGGACCCCTTACTTGGCTCGAAGTAAGAGTGCAAGACCTGCTCCAGAATAGCCTTTCTTCCTTGACCTCACCCTTTCAATGGCCGAGCCGTAAGCGAGAACTGATCCACCTGAGGCCTTCGAATAGAACCTTGAATCAAAGGATTTTCTGTTGCCGATAGCCACCCTGACTCCCCATCGAACAGCCGAACTAAGTCGTCATACCATGGATGCCTCGGCCAATCTGGTGCCACTAGCACTACTCTCCCCTGAAGCGGCTTGATGCGTTGAACCACTCGTCCTATGAGCGCCCACGGGGGAAAGACATAGCAAGAATCGGGTGATGGCCACTGCTGCATCGGAGCCTCGATCCGCTCCGCATCCTTTCTCGTCTTCTGCTATACAGGCAATTCGCCTTGGCTGACTGAAAGGTCGCCATGAGATCCATAATCGGAAGACCCCACCTGACAACTATTTGTGCAAACACTTCCGGATGACGCTCCCATTCTCCGGCATCCACTCTGACCCTGCTGAGAAATTCCGCCATCACATTGTCCGTTCCCGCAATGTGTGCTGCCGAAATCACCTGTAGACGTGGCTCCACCCTAGCAAACAGAGCTCCTGCTTCCTCCTCCATGGCAGCACTTCCGGTGCCCCCCCATCGATTGAGGTAAACCACCGTCACAGAATTCTCCGACAACAGTCGCACTGCTCGATCTCTCACTGCGGTTTTGAACACTTAAAGTGCTAGAGTAACCGCTCCCAGTTCCAGACGGTTGATCGACCCCTGGGCCTCCTGCTCGTTCCAAGTTCCTTTTGCGAATAGATCACCGCAATGATCTTCCCAGCCTGTGAGACTTGCATCCGTCCACACCGGAAGCCACTGCGGTAGCTCCAGTGGCATTCCCGCCGCAAGATTTCCTGGGCAAAGCCACCACTGAGGGACCCCCCGACCCGCAAAGGACTGGGAAGACGCTTGTACCGAGAATCGTTCTGGTGTGACCAACATCAGAGCCAGGACCTCTGTAAAGGACGCATGTGAGCTCTGGCCCAAAGAACCACCTCCAGGGTCACCGCCATGGTCCCTAGAAAGCGAAGGCAACTCCAAGCCGACGGGGCCGGTGCCGATACAAAGTCGCATACCAGATGCCGCAGAGCCTGAGCTCGCTGATCCAGCAGAAATACTGCTCCCAACCGGGTGTCGCACTGTACTCCTAAGTACTCTAGGACCTGATCCGGACCTAACCGGCTTTTGGCCGAATTGACCACCCAGCCGAGACTAAGAAGGAACTTCACCGCTCTGCTTGTAACCTGAACACTCTCAACTTTGGATTTTGCCTGAATCAACAAATCGTCGAGGTACGGGTGAACTAAGACTCTTCCTTTTCACAGCGCCACCGCAACCACCCCTATAATCTTGGTGACGGTCCGCGGAGTCATCGCAGACCGAAGGGCAATGCATGAAGCTGGCAATGGCCCCCCAGAAGTGCAAACCTTAGAAATTTCTGATGAGCTGGTCCAATAGGGATGTGTAAATAGGTCTCTGTAAGATCGAGGGATGTCAAGAATCCCCCCCCCCCCCCCCCGCTGAACCACCACTATTATCGATCGTAATGTTTCCATTTGAAAGCGGGGCACTGGTAGACTGCAATTCACTCTTTTGAGATCCAGAATAGGACGGAAGAATCCGTCCTCCTTTGGTACCATGAAATAAATAGAGTAACGAGTCTAATATTGGGCGAGCAACTCGAGAGTATAACCTTCGTGCATTACCTTTAACACCTATTGGTTGGACGTTATCTGGACCCACGAAGCGGGTCCGCCTCACCTAATTGTGGTTCTTGGGAAGCCGAGGAGGCGGCAGCTGAGAACCCCCTCCCCGCTTCTCAAAAACCACAAAATACTTGCGCTCTTGCCGCAAATCTCCCTCGTTGGGAACCCCCCAATCGAGAGGTACGAAAACGCCTGAAGTCTCAAACTGACCTCGCGTGGCCGGAAGGGGCTTGCTCTGCTTAGGCTTATGTTCCAGCAGCCTTTCGTCTTTGGATTCGCCCAAATCCTCAATCAATTTATCCAGACTGAAAAGGAAGCTTACTAAGCCGAGACTTAGGAGAACTGTCCGCCGCCTAATTTCTTAACCACAGGTACCGGAGCGTAGCTACCAAGGAAGCCATACTATTAGCCAATGTCCTAATCAAATCGTAGTGGACATCTGCTAAATATGCCACACCTGATTCAAGCCGTGCCACGTCCATTAAGCGGTCCTGCACCTGCTGAGGCAGCTGTTACAATCATTGCGACCAACTGAGGTAAGCACTCACCACCCAAGCTCCGCAAATAGAAGCTTTCAATGAGAGAGCATTAACTTCAAAGGCCTGTTTCAATAAACCATCCACCTTCCGGTCTTGCCATCCTTCAAGGCCGCACCGCCTTCCACTGGAATAGTCATCCTCTTCTTGACTGCTGACACCGTTGCATTTATACGCGGAGAACGGAACCTCTCCTTCTCCTTGTCTGCTAAGGGTTAGAACCGGTTCATAGCTCACACCTCGCAACCCCGCTTCTGGCACATCCCATCCATCTTGAATCCTCTGGCCCACCACCCGGTGAACCGAAAACACTGCCTGAGTTTGTTGCAGTGTCTGCATGAGAAGGTCTTCCAGACCCTCCTACTCCGATGGTTAGACCGAGGTGAGGTTAAGCGCCTGAAAGGCACTGTAATGAGCGCAGTAAGTTCTTCCTTGCGAAATACTCTTATGATCCTTGCCTGATCCTCAGGCTCCGGAATCTCCCCTTCCTCAAGTTCTTCCATTCCCGACTCCAGTTCAAACTCTACATCTTCCATATCTGGCCAATCCGAGTCCAAGGACTGACCATCCACAGATCAAACTCTCTTAAGGGCCCTCACCAGACTGTTTCTAACCTTTTCTGAACTTGCTTGCTGCACCAGAGCTCCCAGCGCCAAGGCTCTGTCACCATCCCCAGCTGCCACAAGCAATACGCTTGATGCATTATGATCACAAAATCTGGCGAGAAACTCACAAGGCCCGCCCCAGGTCCTATTGGAGCACCAAAACCAGACGGCCCTGCTTGGAATACTAGCAGGGGTACGGCCGGGACTTCCAGCAGGGACTCACCATCTCCCCTTACAGATGGGATCTGAGTCTCTTCACAAGCTTTCACTTGAATTTCTTGCTCTATAGTTATCAAAGCCAGTGCGCAGCTTCTGCAGACTCCCGCATCCGAGACTGCGCCACCACGCGCGCCACAGAGCACACACTGTGGACGTGAAGGCTTTAGCTGTAAAATAAAACCAATCACTTCCAATACTGAGTGGACGTGAAGGCTTTAGCTGTAAAATAAAACCAATCACTTCCAATACTGAGGGAAGTCAGCTCCAAAGATAAAGTAAATAAATAAATAAATAAATAAATAAAATAGCTGTTATTATTATTTTTTTAAATTCCCTAAAGGCTCCAGCACCAAAAATGCAAAATCAAAGGCCTCAAGTTAATTTAAACTAAATTAAATTACCTCAGATAAAGAAAAATAAATGAATTTCAATAAGGTTACTTCTATCTGAATCCGTTGAATTTCGGCGGCTGAGCAATGTGCCAAAAAGCGCCACTGCCTCACAGCCTGAAAGAGCAGGAAAGCACGGCCTGCACCCAGCAAAAGGGCCTGCTTGTCTCCGCGGGATCCCTCACCGGATTCCCGAAGCCTTTTTGCTTCTTTGTGCGCCGCAAATCACTCACCTTCGCCGAAGTTTAAAAATGCCCCAAGGCAACTAGACGACCCGCCGCTCTGAGCGGCAGCCCTACGATCCGCCACGCTGCCCACAGTAAAATGTGAGCAGCTTCTGAGGAGAGAGCTTAACGGCTTCTGCTGTGTTGCTACGGATGCCCAGCCATCACAGAGCTCCCAGGCCAGTCCTTTACGTCGCTTCACAACTCCCCTCCATTCCCACCAGGAGGGGAGAGCAGCTGCAACACCCGAGCCGATGTTGAGGAGAGAGAGAGAGAGAGAGCCTCACCTCCATAGGTTCGCCCCCAAACTCTTTTTTTTCTTTTCTTTTAAAATAACAGAAGCCACATAAATAAAGTGACAAGAAATAAAATTAAACCCCTAGTCTAACTATGCTAAACAATGCTTCTTATCCGTTTCTCTAGTGAGCCCAGCACCTAGGCTCACTACGTCCTCCTGCTGCATGGAGACTGGACACACTGGGGCTGATGGGAGAGACCAGCAGGCTACATCCAGTGATGTCACGATTCTGACATGCCCAGTCTCCATGCTGCAGGAGGAGGTACACTACCCAGAGGTGGAGGACTGAACTGGAGAAACAATAAGGAACTGGAGATCAGAATCATCAGCTGAAGTCTGCATAGTCTGAACAGAGTTGTAGAGAGTGAGCAAGCTGCTCAGGCAACAAAACTGGAGGAAAGGCCTAGCATCACCCTCAGGTAACCCAGAGGGAGCTAAAGCAAGAGATCTGGAAGGGCTACCAGAATCAGGACCTGCAGACGCAGAAGGACCCCCTTGATCAGAACCACAGGAGGAACAGAAACTACCTGTCAAAGTCTTACATTTCTTCCCACAGCCCAAACAGCGCTGTAGGGAATAAGGCATTTTCATAACAGGATAAAAGAAAAAGTCACAGAAAGAGCTGGGGAGCCAAAGATCAACAGTCTCTGAAGAAAGAATGGCAGCTGCAGCACAAAAATTATGGCGGGAAACTGCAAAACAGAGCCAGGAAGCAGCTGCCAACTGACTGCGTGAAAAGCAGGAAAAAGGGAACTGCAGAAAATGGAGTACACTGAAAATAGATGGGAGGCACACACGGTCAGAACAAGATAGCACAGAAAAACAGATCGGGATGCTGCTTTAAAAGAGAACCGTCAAAGAACTAAAACACACACTGCTCCTGAAGGAGGAAAAAACAGATAAAGGAGGAAGAGTCCGGAGAAGAAAAACTTCCTCAGCAACCGGGTCCCTGAATAAGGTTTTGTTTATTTTTTTAAACAAACTTTAAGGAGTTAGAAAAATAACAAACGGTGACTGCCAACTTAGCTGATAGAAAGAAGTCTTGCTTCCAGAACAGTTAGAACGGAAGGCTGCAACTGCTCCTCATGACCAGGAACACTTCCCTTCAGAGGTGCTTCACTGGTCCTCTTGACCAAAAGCAGCTCTGGAAAGTGAAGAAAGGGAAACTCTCGGCAAAGAAAGGGAAACTCTCAGCAAAGAAAGGGCACCACAGTATGTACAACAGCCAAAGATAGCTATGCTGACACCAAATCTCTTCTCAGAGAATTCCAGGAGAAGTCCACCATCTGCTGAGACAGAAAAAATACTGACGCTTCCCTTGGGGGATGGGTTATTATATCAAGGGTGATGTTACAAAGCTTCAGGAATTTTTCTCTCTCTCACCATCTGCTGGCAGGGGGACACAACCCACTAGTCTGGACTGGTCTAGCAGGATTTATTTGGAATTCAGATTAAATCAGGCAATAGTTAGACTAGTGATATCAAGATTGGCAAGCTTTTAGTTTGTTTTTATATTTCCGTTGATGTGTTTTTATTTTATGTATATGGCTTTGCTAAGGTCATTGTATAACGCGGATTCTAAATCTGAATACATAAATATATTTTGGCCCACTAACAAATAGGGGTATACCTCCTATATGGAGATATGCTAGAGGGCGACGTCGGACGACCGTAGCCAAGCTTGGCGGCGTGCACCAATGCCAGCCACTGCTACTCGAGCCGCCGACTCAAACCCGTCATAGGCCACTCAGGACATGAATTTGGAGCATTCACAGACTGCTTTGGCCAGGTTCTTGAACCAGGTCTCTCAGGTACATGCCCCATGTACAGCTGGTAGGCCTGGATGTGGCCAATGAGCATTGAGCCCTGGTAGCACTTTCTGCCGAGGACGTCCAAGATGCCGACCTCCCTGCGGAGGGGCACCGAGGAGTGCATCTTCTGGCTTTTCAGCTGACGCATGGCCGACTCCACTACCATGAAAATATGTATCAGCTGTGACTTTGGTAGCCCGGGCTCCGGCGGACTCAATACATCGAGTTAAGCCGTTTGCTCACCACCGGCACTGAAGCCGGTGTCTCCCACATTCGGAGCATCAGCCGTTCCAGGATGGAAGGGATGGGCACCATGAACGATTCCTGCGGAGGGGCCTCATACTGGAGGATTTCCAACTCATCTGCCTGAGGGTCCTCTTCCGACTCGGTCGGGAACTCCAGGGCCTTAGACATGTCCTTGACAAAATCAAGGAAGCCCATATCCTCGGGCGGGGACCGCTATCAAGGCTCTGAGAATGGAGAGTCAGATGGGATGTCGCAGTGGCGACAGGTATTGGGGGACTCCTCGTCCTCTGTCTCCCACTTGGAGTAGTCCGCAAGGACTCGAAGAAGGGCTGCTCCACAGGCTTCAGGGCGCCCCCGATGCCCTGCGGCCGGTGCACGGCAAACTTGCCAGAGATGACCACGGTCCCATCAAGCGGGACTCAGATCGTGACCTCGGCTGAGGATCGAATAGAGGCCGAAGGACCTTGAGGATCGGTTTGGGCTCTGGGGACGTCTTGGACATCGAGGGCCTGGTGGCGGATGAACAGTCGTGCCGGACAACAGTGCCCGCTGATGGTCTGTGAAGCAGACAAACTGTGCTCCAAGGCCGCCATTCTGGATTCCAGACCAGAAGGCTCCGTAGCCTTTGGCGCAGGCACCGAGGGACTCGGGCCCGATGCCAGCTCCCCCGAAGGGGAATCCTTGATGAGGATAGTGTCTGGGGACCGAGGCCGGTCTGCGGTCGGATCCTTCCGGGGGACCTTCGCAGGCCGCTCCTTCTCTGACGCCTCGGACAAAAGTCTCAGACTGCAAGACTGGGACCAGGGAGCACCCGGCCGGTTGGAACCGTCCACGCACGCTGCCTTCGAGGGTTTCTTCTTCTTCCTGGGTTCTCTCGAGGGAGACCCCCTTTCTGAGGACCCATGATGAGGCTCGGAATGTTCCGCCTGAGATGTCAGGGCCTCAGACGAGGCCCTGGCCTTCGGAGGCACCGGGGACTTGGGAAAAAAAACTTGTCGTGCTGCTGCTGGCGGTTCTTGAGGGCCTTACTGGACATCCTCTTGCAGAGACCTCAGGCTGCCGGGTCTTGCTCTGGCCCAAGGCAACGGAGACAGCAGTTGTGTGTGTCGGTCAAAGACATAATTTTGGAGCACCGATCACACTTCTTAAAGCCACTGGTAGCCATGGGGGAAAAAAGTACCCCTGCGAGGTCGATGACTCTCTGGGCTGCCAGTGGGGAAAAAAAGGCACAAAGAAAAGAACGAAAGACTACAAAAATAGACTGTACTCATCAACGCCAAGGCAATGAGGTCAATAGGCGGAAAGAGTACCGGTGCAATACCGGAGGTGAGTATGAAACTTGAAGAGAAAAATCAATTTTTTCTGGGGACAAGCCAGACAAACGTCTGACGTGCTCCACAGAAAAAAGGAAACCAAGCAAGATGGCAACCTTGGGTGGGAAGGGGACCACGCATGCATGGTGGCATCTCCCAAAGGCTTTCTTTGAAAGCTGGGGGATGATTCCGCGAGGGCTCTGTCGGTGCGGATGTCACCCATATGTGAGGATTGACTTCCTGCTTGTTCCTGGAGAATCACTTGCTCTCCTCCCCTTAAGTGCAAGTGCAAAGATACAAAAGAAGAAATTAGACCTTACCTGCTAATTGTCTTTTCTTGAGTTCTCTCCAGGCCAGTCCAGGCACTATAGTTCCTGGACTGGCCCGGAGAGACGAAGAGGAAGAAGAAATTAGATCTTACCTGCTAATTGTCTTTCCTTAAGTTCTCTCCGGGCTAGTCCAGGAACTATAGTGCCTGGACGGGCCCGGAGAGACGAAGAGGAAATGTATTTAGTTATTCTCTGACTGGGAGGCTAAGGATGCACCTGGAAAACCGATCCCTCTCTGCACACAGTTTATGAGCACTCAGAAGTAGAATAGGGATGCGCTTAGGTGTCAAGACCATCCTCCTGCCTTGAGTTAGTTTTTTTTTTCTCTCTTCTTATTCCACAGAGACAGATGGCTACCTCTCCTGAAACACAGACTCCTCGGCTTCTGGATTCCTCTTTACAACAGAAGTCTGTACATTCCTTACTCCCTGTTATAATAGCAGTGTGCTGCTAGATCAAACAATTTTGGATTAGCTGCAGTCCTGCATAATGGATCACTTAACATAGATGCTGCCCCTTGGCTGAGCTGTAACCCCATTAATGGGCTCAGACAGTCTATCCTCTCTACATATACTCCTGTGAAGGAAGGCCCTTTATACTTCCCTCCAGAACATGAAGGTGGCTCCTTCTGACTCCTGGTTGACAGAAGAGACCATCCCCTGTTACATCATTATGAGACTAGGGCCTACTTAGGAGCAAAGACCCCAAAATGTCATTTTTGAAATAGAAAGCACATAATGGGGTTCTGCTACACATTAATTCAGTGATATTCCATAACAAAACAGAAGAAAGTATCCTTATAATCTCAGTGTTGCAACTTAGCAATTGTTACATGAATAGTCACAATATGTACAGTTCATAGTAACATAGTAAATGAAGGCAGATAAAGACCAGCACAGCTCATCCAGTCTTCCAGCACAAGATGCTTTTATTTTGGGTTCTATGGTTCCATGCAGGTTACCCTTACTCCTTTATTACTCCCCCACCATCTCAGCCTATTGTTGGTAGCCCTTCAGTTCAGCAGCAGCTGCAACATGCCATGTTTAAACGTTTATCTGCTGTTTATATCCATTCTCAAATATATGATTTATTAAACACATATAGTATATGCCCTAATACAACAGTAATGAAAGTACTACAGGGTGTGTATTGCTCTAAATGTACATGCTTCGGATGTATGAGCGAGCTCACTCACATGAAAAATATATCTTTAAGGATATTATATGGCTTGGACATTTAGGATTATAAAATGGATCTGTACTACTGTGATTTGTCTTTCTGGGATGGGGCTCCATTGTTCACATTTACATGAGGACCATATCCGCTGCCCTATTTAATGTTACAAAAAGTAGTAATGAAAGTGATCATACTGCAGTAATTAAAAATGTTGGACAGATTGCCGTGGCATTTGAATATCGGCAGTGACCTATTCTTGGCTAAACCCAAGGGCCCTTACTCAATCCTCATTCTTCTTGACCTGTCTGCTGCTTTTGACACTCTTGACCACCAACTTCTCCTCAACACCTTGTCTTCACTTGATTTTAAAGGGCTGTCATATCCTGGTTCTCTTTTTCTCTCCCCCATCTCTCTTTCAGTGTTTGTTCTAGTGGATCCTCCTCTACGTCTATCCCACTCTGTTTATCTTTATTTTATTCTTTATTTTATCATTTGAAAGACCACCTAAGCGTTAGCGTCAGAGCAGTTTACCCCAGTTGGTATACCCAAAGGGTCAGTTCAGGACCCACTCCTTGGTGCATTCATCTCCTTCCATGGCTTTCAGTACCATTTTTACATTGATGACTCTCAGATCTCTCTCTCTACACCTAATATCTCTGCGACACTCCAGGCCTGAATCTCTGCCTACCTATCTGACATCGCTGCCTGGATGTCTCACCGCTGTTTGAATTTGAACATGGCCAAACCAAGCATCTTATTTTTCTTCCTAAACCCACCTCCCCCATTTCTCCTTTCTCAATCTCTGTGGATAGCACTCCCCTACTCCCTCTTTCCTCAGCCCGCAACCTTGGGTTCGTCTTTGACTCCTCCCTCTCCTCCACGCACATCCAACTTATAGCTAAAACCTCTTGTTTCTTTCTCTAACACATCAGCAAAAATCGCCTCTTCCTTTCTGAACACATTAATAAGACTCTTATCCACTCTTTAATCATCTCCTGTCTAGACTATTGCAACCTCCTCCTTGCTGGTCTCCCTTTGAGTCATCTCTCTCACCTTCATTCTGTTCAAAACTCAGCTGCGCAGCTAATCTGGCTACCCATTCAATGCCGTATAAGCTACAAAATACTTGTTTCAACATTCAATATAATCAATAACATAGCACCATCGTTTCTTACCACACTAATCACCAAGGAAACATTCAATCGAAATCAAAGGAACAGGAACAAAAACAAACTTGTCACACCGACGGATTTCGGATTATGCACAAGTCCTTTTTTGGCTCAGTAATACGTATTTTTCCTGATTTTTCTAGAAATACACAACAGCGGCACCAAGGCTTTTTGGCTCTGCAGAAGAGCCTTGGCCTTGGGGCTAAACTTTGTGTTGCGATTTCCTTGTATTTGTGTTATATCTTATGAGGGTAAAACTTATGGTTTTTTTGAGCCAAAATCACTTGTGGAATTTATGTCTGGGAGGGAGGGGAGTAATGCCTTGATACGTTCACAGGTACCGCTGTAATGACCCTTGGAGTAGCTGTTCCAGAGTGGGGCTTCCTCTGTATTACTGTTTTTCTCTTTGTTGAGTTGTTTTTTTCCTATTTCTTGGATCCCATTTCCTTGATTGTGGACTACTGTATTTTGTTATTTTCTAATAATTGGTATTTTCTATTGGGGGTTTGTTCTCTCTTATTAGGATCGTTGTTTCTCTTTTTAATAGATTGGTGTAATGTATTTGGAAATTTCAGAAATAAAAAAAAAAAAAAAAGGTCCCAGTGTTAAGTAAATCGCTGCTTTTCAGGATTATATCTGCTACTCTATATAGGTTGACTCAGTGCCTGTTGGGAAGCTCAGCGTAGTGCCACTGCTGTTTTTGGGTTAATTACTTCATGCAGTTACCTACAACAAGCTTTCTTGGTAACACAGTTCTGCCGTGTACTGGGATCCACTTCTCTGTGAATGTTACAGAGTACTTCAATCTCATCATTTAGCCACCAGGTATGTACATTTCACTCTTACTGCTCTCTTTATCCATTCATACATGTTTTTTGTAGTTAAAAGTAGTTAACAGATGAGAATTAGACTTACCTGCTAATTGTTGTTCCTTAAGGAACTCTAGTCCAGTCCCGGAACCATAGAGTTTAGAACCTCCACCAGCAGCTTTGGAGACTGAAAGATGTCATTGCTTTGATGTCACTGGTATAACTAGGCAAGCACCGCCCCTCTTCCACCAGTACCTATTGACAAAGCAGACTAAGCAGAGCAACAAATAAGCAGGAACAGGAAAAACTAACTTTGTAAACACTTTATAACAACTATGGAAAAACTATGGAAAAAAAGTATGGAAAAACTACGCGCTCCGGACACCTGCTCCTTGACGCCCCTTAGCCCACCCGGCCCTGCTGCTCAAGAAAGGCCTCACTGTGACCCTCCTGTGTACCTCCCTAACAAAGAAAAACTCTGTTTTTTTTTTTTTTTTTAACTTCAGGCTGTGTATTGTGTAATACCCTGGGAGGGGTCCGGGACTGGACTAGAGTTCCTTAAGGAACAACAATTAGCAGGTAAGTCTAATTCTCATTTCCTTTTCGTCCCTCTAGTCCAGTCCCGGAACCATAGAGGATGTAACAGAGCAGTGAATATCAACGGGAGGGACCCGCAAGCCCAGCCTGAAGTACCACTGAGCCAAAACGCACATCCCCCCTCGCCTGAACATCAAGCCGATAGTGCCTTGCAAAAGAATGCAACGAGGCCCAAGTTGCCACCTTACAAATGTCCTCAACCGGCACTAAACTGAATTCTGCCCAAGACGCCGCCTGCGCCCTGGTCGAGTGCGCACGAAGACCCACCGGAACCACCTTACCCTCCAACAGATAGGCCGATGCAATAGCCTCCTTCAACCACCTAGAAATCGAAGACTTCGCCGCCGCCTCACCTTTCCGCGGACCGCCAAAGGCGACAAACAGCCAGTCCGACTTTCTGAAAGCCTCCATTCTACGGAGATACTTCTTAAGCACCCGCCGAACGTCCAAATGATGCAACCGACCGCCTGACTGAGTCTTCTGTTCCAAAGAAAAAACCGGGAGTGACACCACCTGGTTAACGTGAAACCTCGACACCACCTTAGGCAAAAAGGCCGGGACTGTGCGCAAGACCACCTTGTGAGCGAAAAAAGACAAGAACGGCTCTCTACAAGACAGCGCCTGCAACTCCAAAATCCTTCTAGCGGAGCAAATAGCTACTAGAAAAACTGTCTTCAATGTCAAGTCCTTAAGGGAAGCCTTACCTAACGGCTTGAACGGCGCTCCAATCAACGCCTCTAACACCACATTGAGATCCCACGGAGGGATTGAAGTACGCCTCGGCGGCCTCAGAAGCAGCACCGCTCGCAAAAAACGCCGAATATCGCTATGCGCCCCTACTAGCTGCCCCTGAATCCTCCCCCGGAAACAGGAGATGGCCGCCAACTGCACCCGCAAGGAGCTAGCCGCCAGACCTTTCTCCATGCCATCCTGCAAAAACGAAAGAATATGAGGCACCAAAGCCTTTAAAGTTTGCAGATCGCGCTCCCCGCACCACGCTTCAAACACCCGCCACACCCGGGTGTACGCGAGCGACGTGGAACGCCTCCGCGCTTTCAGTAACGTAGCAATGACTGCCGCCGAGTACCCCTTGGACCTTAGCCTAGCCCTCTCAAGAGCCATGCCGTAAGCGAGAATTGACCCACCTGCGGCATGCGTAATGGCCCCTGCAGTAAGAGGTCTTCCCGAACCGGGAGTCTCCACGGCCTATCAGCAGCCGTATCAGATCCGCATACCACGGTCTTCTGGGCCAATCGGGCGCTATCATAATGACCACGCCACGGTGCCTCTCTATGCGCTGGACCACCTTTCCTATGAGCGCCCAAGGTGGAAACACATAGAGAAGCCCTTCCACCGACCACCGCCGCGCCAACGCATCGAGGCCTTCCGACATGCGCTCTCTCCGCCTGCTGAAGAACCTTTCCACCTTCGCGGACTCGAAGCTCGCCATGAGATCCATTATTGGAATCCCCCAGCGCTGCACTAGCATCACAAAGACCTCCGGGTGTAGACTCCACTCCCCCGGAACCACTCTGCGACGGCTTAGAAAATCTGCTTCGACATTCTCTACTCTGGCCACGTGCTGCGCCGACAACGCCACCAAATTCCGCTCGGCCCAGCGCAATAGCTGGCTTGCCTCCGCCTCCAGCGACGCACTCCCCGTGCCGCCCTGGCGATTGATATAAGCCACCGTCGTCGCATTGTCGGATAGTACCCGTACCGCCACGCGCCCCAAGGTCTCCTGAAACTGCCGCAGCACATCTCCAGCCGGTTTATGGACCAACGCTTCTCCGGACACGACCATTGCCCCTGGGCAAACCGTCCTTCGCAATGTGCCCCCCAGCCCGCGAGACTGGTATCCATTGTCACCAGCCTCCAGGATGGAGCCTCTAGCGCCACGCCCCCTTCCAGGCTTCCGGGCTGCAACCACCACTGAAGCTCCTGCCACACCTTCGGAGGACACACCAGTCGTTGAGACAAAGCGTCCCACTGATGAGACCAATGCCTGAGAAGAGCGCTCTGCAACGGCCGCATATGAAACCTGGCCCACTGCACAACTTCAATCATGGCCGCCATCGTTCCGAGCAACTGCAAATACTGCCACGCCGTCGGAGCCCTGCACTCCAAAAACCTTCGCACGAGCTCCCTTAAAGCTTGTGCCCTCTTGCTCGGGAGAAACACCACTCCTTGCTCTGTCTCAAAGTGCGCTCCCAAGTATTCTAGAGTTTGAGAAGGAAGCAGCTTGCTCTTTGCAAAATTGACCACCCAGCCTAGGCTTTCTAATAACTCCACTACCCGACCGGTGGCCGTAGCACTCTCCTCCCTGGACTTTGCTCGAATCAACCAATCGTCCAAATAAGGATGCACCAGAATCCATTCCTTGCGGAGCGCCGCTGCCACAACCACCATGACCTTTGTGAACGTCCAAGGCGCCGTCGCCAGTCCGAATGGCATTGCCCGGAACTGAAAATGGCCCATGGGCACCGCAAAGCGCAGGAACTTTTGATGCTCTGGGCGCACGGGAATATGAAGATACGCCTCCGTGAGGTCCAATGACATTAGGAATTCTCCCTCCCTGACCGCCGCAATGACCGAGCGCAAGGTTTCCATCCAAAAATGGGTTACCCGAAGGCAACGATTCACCCGTTTTAAATCCAGAATTGGCCGAAAAGTGCCCTCTTTCTTTGGAACGACAAAATAGATGGAGTATTGACCGCACCCGTATTGATCCACCAGCACAGGCACCACCGCTCCGAGTTGCCGCAGCCGCCTTAGCGTGTCCGAGACCGCCCGTAACTTCCGCGGAGCTCTGCACGGGGAAAGGACAAAGGAATCTAAGATGGGTCGATGGAGCTCCAGAGCATAGCCCTCTCGAATGACCTCCAACACCCACTGATCCGTGGTAATTTGGACCCAGGCAGGGTAAAACTCCCGCAACCTTCCTCCCACGGGAACCTCCGCCACCTGGGTCCACCTTATCTCATTGGGATTTCTTTCCGCTAGAGGAGTGGAAGGAGGTAAAACCCCTACCCGCCCCTCGGAAACCTCGAAACACCTGGCCTCGTGGAGGAAAACGCCCCCTCTGAGATTGGCCAAAACGCGAGGACCAAAACCTACGAAAATCCCTCGAAAGCCCCATGGAGCCGGTCGTCCCGCGGCCCTGCTTTAGCCTATCCTCCGGGAGCCGACCGCCCTTGGACTCTCCCAGGTCTTTGACCAGCTTCTCCAAATCTGTACCAAACAAAAGTTTCCCTCGAAAGGGGAGCTTACTAAGCCACGCTTTGGAAGACCCGTCCGCCGACCAGTTACGCAGCCAGAGATAGCGACGCGCTACCACCACGGAGGCCATACTCTTGGCCAGTCCTCGAATAAGATCGTAGTGGATATCTGACAAATATGCTGTGCCCGACTCAAGCCGCGTTAATTCTTCCGCCTGCGTATCCAGGAGTCCTTCCTGCAGCCGCTGGGACCACCGTAAACAGCCTCTTGCCACCCACGCTCCTGCTATCGAGGCCTGCAAGGAAAGGGCACACATATCAAACACCTGCTTCAACAAAGTCTCCAATTTCCAGTCCTGTACATCCTTTAACGCCGCGGCGCCCTCAACTGGAATTGTGGTCTTTTTAGAAACCGCCGACACTGCCGCATCCACCTTCGGGGAACGGAAAATCTCTCTATCCTGGTCAGAAAATGGATATAAACGGGCTAAAGCTCTGGTGCCCCGCAGCGCCGATTCCGGGGCGTCCCATTCCTCTTGAATCATGTCCCGAAACACTCTATGAACCGGAAACACTCGTTGGGACTTCCGAACGGCTTGCAATAGAGGATCCTCTAACGCTTCCTCTTCCGACGGCACCACCGCGGGCATATCCAGCGTCTTTAGTGTTTCCGCAATCAGCGCCGGCAGCTCCTCGCGCCGGAACACCCGGACCACTCTACTCTGCTCTTCCGCGTCCGGTAACTCTCCCTCTTCGAGCTCCTCCTCTGAAACGCCTTCCACCTCTATATCCGAAAGCTGTCCCTCGTCTTACACCACCGAAGACGGGCTCTCCTCCACCGCCTCCCTACGCCTCTTGCCCGGACCTGCCTCCCCCTCCAGGAGGCCCCCCGGCCGTTTCTGACCCTTTGATCTTTGGGACTGTGTTTCCAGCCCGGGCTGCAGCAAGGCCAACGCTTTCTGCATAAGAGAGAAAAAATCCGCGGGAATACTTGTCACCCCTCCGCTCTGGCAGCCTCCCGCCGTCACTGAAGTGCCTGCCATCGAGGATGGTCCCGCCGTCGGCTCCGGGAGATCCAAGGAAGGCGGCTGGGATTCTCCTACCTCTGAGGGGATCGCTGCAGGCTCCGCAGCCGGTCCCCCCAGCGCCTTTTCCATCACTGCTGCCTCTAAAGAACAGCCCCTGCACACCCCAGACTCCAAAACCTTGCTACGTCTCACCCCACAGACGAGACAGCGGGGCTTAGCTGGCATCTTCAGTAGGACTCCACTACTCTACTTGTGCCACCTCTAGAGGGGAGAAACCGCAGGTTCCTGTGTGCTGAAAAAACAATGAGATGAACAGGGCAATGTCCCAGCCAGACAGTCTCCTCACAAAAAGAACCGTTTTTTGTTTTTTTTTTAATCACAATCGAGGAAGAACTGCCCAACTAGCTTAAGCCCGTCCGACTAGCGCTAAAACGAAGCCCCTCAGGCTGTAAAATGAACGATGGACACTGTCTCTCTAAAAATGCGGCACCTAAAATGGCCGCCGGCAACGTTCCCGCTCAAAATATCCAGCTAGAAACAAACCACGCGGCAAGACTCCGAACTGCCTGACAGACGGAGGCCGCAGTAAAAAGCTCCCCTGAACCTGTACTCACCGCTTCCGCGATCTTGTCATGTAGGAAGGAAGGGAGGCGCAGATGAGTACAATCTGCCCCGGAGCACAGCCTTACTCAGCTTCAGCCCCGGCGACTCTGTTCGCTATGGTGCAGGGAAAAGCCTCACTGGCTTGCAAGCTCCTGTCCTGCCGCTGCTCTGCCGTTCAGCCTTCCACCTACTCCTCACCCCTTCTAAGCGGGTTCGGGAGCAGGGAGGCAACTGAGCAATGCTGTTCTGCCTTGCTATGGTGCAGGGAAAAGCCCTCCCTGGCTGGCAAGTCCCTGTCCTACTGCTGCTCTGCCGTTCAGCCTTCCACCTGCTCCTCACCCCTTCTAAGCGGGTTCGGGAGCAGGGAGGCACTGAGCAATGCTGTAATGCTCGTTTACACGCTGGGGCCCACTAACAGAGAGAGAGAGAAAAGGGGGGGGGGGGGGAGAAAAAGAGAGAGAGGGAGAGGGAAAAGAAAACAGGTCCACAGCAAGCAGGAACCCTTCCAGCAGCAGCAGGTCTGCACCTAAAACAAACCCAAAAAACAAAATTACCCAAACTAAAAGTAAATGTTCAAAAAGAAAGCTCTGCTTATTTGTTCCTACTGAGCCCCGTCCCGGGCTCAGAACCTCCAAGCTGCTTGGAGACCGAAAGTACTGGTGGAAGAGGGGCGGTGCTTGCCTAGTTATACCAGTGACATCAAAGCGATGACATCTTTCAGTCTCCAAAGCTGCTGGTGGAGGTTCTAAACTCTATGGTTCCGGGACTGGACTAGAAGGACGAAAAAGAACATATGCATGCTGCTGGCACCTACACAAGTACCAGAATCTCTACTGGGCAGCAATGGATGGGCCATTTCTCTTTATATTAGAATCATTCACTATGTTACTATATTATCACTGCAAATCTAAGTAATCTGAAATCTTTCCACATCAGATTCGCATGGACATATAATACTGATACATGAAGTATTTATAGATATGAACTGAGAAATAGAACCAAGAAGTGGCCTTTTAATAACTACTTTTTAGAAGATATATATATACAACTTGTATGCCTGAAATGCAAAATGTTGAAAGTAGTGGGAAACGTATGCAGAAGTATGGTCTTAGGAACGTTTTCCAACATAGATATACAGAAAAGCAGCTAAATAAGGGAAGTTTTCAGAAACTTTAATCAGAAATAAGTCCGTCAGAAAATTAAAAAATAAGGGAAAAGGTGAAGCTTCATGATGTTTGCTTTAGTTACTTTATTTTTAAAAATGTTCTTTATTGCTTTTACACATTACAGATTATACCATACTGGAAACTAAGTGAAATGAGGACACACACTTTTGTTTATTGTAATTTAAATATCAAATCACAGACATTTTCAGTTTCTGGAGTTATTTCCCTCACTAGTCATATCCTCTATTCCTTCAGTACTAGACGTCTGTTCTAGTACAGTGGGTACAGAGATTGAGAGAAACCCTTCTAATAGAAGGGGCCTTTTAACTTCAAACTGAACTCCTTACTTGGCTATCTGGACACTGAACTGCATATACAGTTTATGAATTCCACTACTGCCATCACCACACTCAAGCTGTAAATTTGTCCGACTGCAAAAGGACAAAAACTGTGCATAGAAAAACATGAAGGCAATCAGCGCCTAGATCAATCTGCAGGCTGCCTTACATCTAAAAAGCAAATTAAGCCAAAATGCAAAGAATTTAATTCTTCTTTCCTCATGCTTCCAATTTTAGTGTAAGGTTTTATCCACAGAGGTACACTGTTCATGAATACCAGTAACGAGCAAGAAAATTAAGCCAACTAGTTAATAATACAATTCTGATGTACAGCAAGTAGAATGAATCATCTCAAAACAGTCACTTCTGTCTAGAAAAGCAAAAGACAGCATGCTTAATGTACCTTTGTTGCCCTCTGCAGTTAAGAAGCACATACAACACTCAAATTGGGAGCATACACTCAGTCTAAAGTACTTTGTAAAGCAAGATAAATTTAGACTTATACAACCCTTTTCAATGGAAACAGCAGCAGTACTTTATGATTTAAAACATCAGAAATCTATATGGAACCACAGCTGAGAAAGATAACCCAACTGTACTACTGACACAGTTGCTTACCTCTAACAGGTATTCTCTACCTAACAAAAATACACGCACATACTGTACATGGAAATTTCTTAAAAATGGCTTTTCTACCTGCTTAGTTCTGTAAGTAATCTAATGAGCTCCACTCCAGCATGGGAAAAATAAAGGGACTGTATGACTGATTAGCTGCAGCAAACAGCAGTTACAGAAAGCACAGTTACTTACCTGTAACAGGTGATCTCTGGGAACAGCAGGAATAAGTCTTCACATATGGGTACGTCGGTACCGACGGAGCCTGCGCGGGAACGCTCCCCAGCGTCCAAAAAGAAAGCTTTTGGGAGCATCCCACGCACATGCGCGCTGCCTTCCCGCCCATTTACTTCCCTCTCATCAGTTGGGTTTGTAGCTGAGATCGAAGAAGGGAAGTAGACAAATTAGAGAGAAAAAAGAGAGAGAGAGAGCACAACTCCTAGGGGAGGTGGGTAGGTTGTGAAGACTTATTCCTGCTGTTCCCAGAGATCACCTGTTACAGGTAAGTAACTGTGCTATCTCCAGGAACAAGCAGGAATGAGTCTTCACATATGGGGACTCCCAAGCTAAGATGCCTGGAGGAGGCCCCAGCATGTTGCAAATCTAAAGATGGGCCATGCTTATCCCTCAAAACCTCAGGCATCCAAGGGATGGAGGGTAGGAGTTGAACTAGAAAAGAAAAAAGAGGTGCTGTGGAACAGCTCAACTAAACAAGGTATCCAGAGGGGAGTCCTTGTGTAAATCATAAATATTAGAAAAATATTGAGTCCTAATTTTCTAATGTGGATTTTACTCAAAAATATTGCAAAAATACTTGTTGAGAGTAATATGGGTCTGTGGATGAGAGCCAGTACATTATCCTCAAAGAAATTCCCTCAATGTGAAGTAGAGGGAAAAAAATAAATTTTGCAATACAGGAAGAGATGAGAAGCCCTCATGGCCAAAACTAACCCCAGAAGAACGTACTGGGGGAGTTCAAAGAGGTTGGACTTTTGAGAAATAGCTAAATCTTCTGTAAAGTCCAAAAAATTGAACTTCTTGTCCTTGGAGCAGAATAAGGTCCTAGGAAAGAGTGGAGATAATCTGACTGGTTTGGATGAAAAGGCAGAAATACCCTTTGCAGAAAAAAGGGAATAGGTCTTTAAGACCCCCTTTATTCCAATGAAAAACAAAGACATTTGTACTAGGCGTTGAGCCTCCAATTTCTTGAAGATCAGTAAAAGTCTTTCGTAAGTGATGTCACTTATGATGACCTTACATGTAGAGCTTCAGATATGATGTAACCTAAAAGGTAACGGTAAAGAGTAGTTACTCACCTGTAACAGGTGTTCTCCAGGAGCAGCAGGAATCAGTCCTCACATATGGGTGACGTCGGCGCCGACGGAGCCCTCGTGCGGAGCATTTCCCCAGCTTTCAAAGAAAGCCTTTGGGAATTGCAGCGCGCATGCGCGGTCCCCTTCCCGCCCAAGGGTGCCATCTTGCTCAGTCTGATGACATAGCTAAAAGCAAAAAAATTAGCAAAATAAATCATATGACTGCAACTCCAAGGGGAGGAGGGAGGGTTGTGAGGACTGATTCCTGCTGCTCCTAGAGAACACCTGTTACAGGTGAGTAACTACTCTTTCTCCAGGACCAAGCAGGAAGTCAGTCCTCACATATGGGACTCCCCAGCTTAAGGCTACCGGAGACCTCAAGCCGAAAAAATGAGCTCCCTCTAGCTCGTCAGTACGTAAGGAAGGAATCTTCTCTGAGAACACCCCCGACCGGTAGCCCAACACCAGGGCCGGAGGGTAGGAGTTGCCTAAACCCCAAAGAGATTATGGAGTACTGCCTGTCTGAAAGCACTGTCCCTGCGGGACTCCCTCTCAAGGCAGTAATGGGCCACAAAAGTCTGGCTTGAAGACCAAGTAGCGGCCCGGCTGATGTCTGCCAACGGAACAGAGCGGAGATGAGCCACTGACGCAGCCTTCGCCCTGACACGATGAGCCGTGACTCGACCCTCCAACGAGAGGCCGGCTGCCCCATAAGCCCAAGCGATAAAGTCAGCGACCCATATGGACAAAGTATGCTTGGAGACAGGTAGCCCCAACTTATTGGAGTAAAAAAAAAAGAAGAGCTGAACAGCCCTCCGATGCTCCCGCGTACGGTCAAGGTAGAAGGATAACCCCCTCCTACAGTCCAGGGTATGCAGGACCATCTCAGCCCGGTTGGCATGCGGCCTGGGAAAGAAGGTCAGAAGAACCACCTCCTGATTGAGGTGAAAAGGGGAGACAACCTTAGGAAGAAACTTCGGGTGAGTCCGTAAGACTACCGTATTCCTGTAGAACCTAGTGTAAGGGGGATCAGACACTAGTGCCTGAAGTTCACTTACTTGCCTAGCAGAGGTAAGAGTAACCAGAAACAAGGTTTTCCAGGAGAGAAAACGGAGAGGGCAGGTAGCCATAGGTTCAAATGGCGGACAAGTAATCCGCTGTAAGACCACATTCAGATCCCACTCAGGGGCTGGTGGACGTAAAGAAGGCTTAAGCAGGAGGAGGCCTCTGAGAAAACGAGCCACCAAAGGGTGGTTGGAAAGAGGCCTTCCATCCACCGGCGAGTGGTGCGCTGAGAGAGCACTGAGGTGAACCCTGACAGAGTTGGACTTAAGACCTAGATTGGAGAGGTAAAGCAAATATTGCAATACCAACGCTACCAAGGAGAAGGGATTCTCGCTGTGCTGAGCACACCATGCGGAGAATCTACGCCACTTAAGAGCGTAGGATTTCCTGGTGGATTGCCGTCTAGAGGCTAAGACTATGTCTTCCACTTCTCTAGGCAGTAGTAGGGGAGCCAGGACTACCCTTTCAGCAGCCACGCCATCAGATGAAGGGACTGGAGGTTGGGGTGCAAGAGATATCCCTGTTCCTGAGACAGGAGATCGTGTTGAATCCCCAGAGTAAGAGGAGTGTCCACCGCCAGTTGCAGCAGAAGTGGGAACCACGGTTGCCTCGGCCACCTGGGGGCTATCAGAATCATTGAGGCCCCGTCCTTGAGGACTTTGAACAGTGTTCGGGACACTAGTGGCATGGGAGGAAACACACACAGTACGCCTTGGGACCACGGAATCAGAAACGCATCCGCTGCTACTCTGAGAGGATGCGGTTGTCTGGAACAGAATCTTGGGAGCTGCCGGTTCAGAGGACTGGCGAAAAGATCCATGGTGGGGAGGCCCCACCTGAAAAAGATCTGCTGAACCACCAATGGATTTAATCTCCATTCGTGTGGTTGCAAGATCCTGCTCAGTCTGTCCGCCAGGTAATTTTCTTGACCTGGGAGGTAGACAGCCTTGAGGAGGATTCCGTGATTGATGGCCCAAGAGCACAGCCGTTGTGCCTCCTGACAGAGAAAGAAGGAGCCTGTGCCTCCATGTTTGTTCACATAGAACATGGCAACTTGATTGTCCGTCGGGAACAGTACAGACTGGTGAGATGTGAGGTGGGAGAAGGCTCTCAGAGCTAGGCGTATTGCCCGCATCTCCAGGAAGCTTATCTGCTGAGCAGCCTCCCAAGGGGTCCAGAGACCCTGAGTACATGCCCCTTGGCAATGTGCTCCCCAACCTAGAAGAGAAGCATCTGTCGTCAGCACTTGAGAATGCGGAGGGGATTGAAAAACCACTCCGAGTACCAGATTCGGAAGATGAAGCCACCATTGCAGAGAGGAGACGAGCAGGGCGGATATTCTTACTGAGTCTGCAAGGCTCCCTGTGGCTTGATGCCACTGAGTTTGAAGGCTCCACTGAGCAGGCGGCATGTGCAGGCGGGCATTGGGGGTTATATGAACCGTGGAAGCGATATGGCCGAGAAGTCTCAGGAATTGCCTGACGGAGACCAGGGAATTGCTGTGAAACTGCAATTCCCCATAGAGCCCACGGCAGATCCACTAGACAAACCTCCAGCATTTTTCTCACCGTCCCTCACAAAAGAACCAAATGCTCACAACGGACCTGCAATCGAGCCTTCGAACTTTATGCCCCATCCTTATGGAACTCTCTACCGAGCTATCTCAGAAACAATGCCGACCTACTATCTTTCAGAAAACAGCTAAAAAACATCCTTTTTCAAGAATATTTCAACTCAAGCCCCACCGAAAAACCCACAAAACCCCGATCTCATCCACAATGAACCTCTAACTCAAAGCTACCCTAACCTGTCTATGTCCAACGTTTGTCCTATGTCCAAAGTCTTTCCTATGTCAAAATCATCAATGTTGCCTCCCCGGTGATGGCCCCACCCTTGTACTTAATTCCCCCACCCCCATGTAACACCGCTTTGACCCGGTGAAAAGCGGTATATAAATACAGCTAAATAAATAAATAAAATAAACTGCCTTGCTAGATCCATCAACCTGTGGGCTCTGTCCATTGGCAGAAAAGCCTTCGCCTGAAGAGTGTCCAGATTTGCTCATATGAATTTTAAGTTCTGGGACGGGAGCAAAGTGGACTTTGCGAAGTTTATGACAAACCCCAAGTGCTGAAGCAGAGCCACACTGCGAAGGGTGGCTTGACTGGCCTCCTGGGAAGACAGGCCCCTTATGAGCCAGTCGTCCAGGTATGGAAACACAAAAAGACCTTGAAGCCTCAGGTAGGCTGCCACCACAGCCAGGCACTTGGTGAACACCCTGGGAGCGGAGGTTAGGCCAAAGGGTAGTACTCTGTACTGGTAGCGGTTTCCCCCCACAACAAATCGGAGATATTGTCTGTGGTCTGGATGAATAAGGATGTGAGTATAAGCATCCTTTAGATCTAAGGAGCATAGCCAATCTCCCTGCTGGAGGTAGGGCAGCAGGATTCCAAGGGTAAGCATCTTGAACTTTTCCCTCTCCAGGAACTTGCTGAGGTTGCGCAAGTCTAGGATGGGTCGGAGGCCTCCTGTTCTTTTTGGTACCAGAAAGTACCTGGAATAAAAGCCGTGACCTCTCAGGTGGTGGGGCACCGGTTCCACAGCCTGTTCCTTTAGCAGACTTGCTAACTCCTGAAGGAGTAGGTCCCTGTGCAGAGGAAGTCTTGGAGGCTCCCCTGGAAAATAGGAGGGAGGTACCTGGTGAAAATGGAGAAGATAGCCCTTTTGGACTATATGGAGCACCCAGGTATCTGATGTGATGGCTGACCACCTGTGGGCAAAGTGGGCCAGCCGGCCTCCTGTGCTGATGTGAGCCAGCTGAGGAGAAGAGGTTATGCCTTCTGAGTCAAAAACCCCCACCCTGCTGAGCAGGGGCCGGTGTTGGTGGCTTGGGTGCCTTCTGCCTACGGGGCCCATGACCCTGCCCCTTGGCCTGCTGACCCTGTTGGGGAGCTGCAGAGGCCTGATAATGAGGGTATTGTTTATAGGCAGATGACTTCTTCGGGTAAAAGTTCTTTTTTCCCAAGCCCTTCTTTTTCTGAGAAGGGGCAGAGGTTTTTCTGGACAGCCTAGTCCGGGTCAGAGTCTCGGTCTCGGGTTCTGCAGCCTTTTCAGCCATGGGCTTGCCAAAGAGGTTTTCACCTCGGCAGGGGACATCGACTAACTTGTCCTGTACCCATGGCTCGAGATCGGATGACTGTAGCCAAGCCTGTCGGCGGGCACCGATGCCGGCCCTGGCTACTCGGGCCGAAGCCTCGCAGCCATCATATACTGCTCGAGAGATAAACTTCGAGCACTCTCGAATACCAGTGGACAAGGCCTGGAACCTCTGCAAAGGTTCCTTGGAGAGACCAGCAGAGAACCCAGCAATCTCCTTTGCCAGGTCTCGGAGATACATGCCCATGTAGAGCTGGTATGTCTGGACACGGCAAGCAAGCATAGAGCCCTGGAAGCACTTCTTACCGAGGGCATCCAGGTTCTGGGCCTCCCGGCCGGGAGGCACCGAGGAGTGCATCTTCTGACTTTTCAGTCGATGCACGGCCGATTCCACAACCATGGAGTGGTGCGGTAATTGTGCCTTTTGGAACCCGGGGCTCTTGCGGACTCGATAGATGGAATCGACCCGCTTGCTCAACACCGGCGTCGAGGCCGGGGTCTCCCACATGCGGAAGAGCAGCCGCTCCAGCATCGGAGGAACCGGTACAGTAAAGGCCTCCTTCAGGGGAGAGTCATACTGGAGGGCCTCGAGCTCCTCGGCTCGAGACTCCTCCTCGGGATCGGCGGGGAAGGCCAAGGCCTTGGCCATATCCCACACGAAGTCCGAGAACCGGGTATCCTCCGGTGGGGATCGTCTCCGAGGTTCGGACTCCGGCGAGTCCGATGGGACACACCGAGTCCGATAGGTGTCGGGTGACTCTTCGTCCTCCGTCTCCCAGCCCGACTCCTCGGAGGAGGTATCGAGCGGCTTCGGTCGGGCGGACACCGATGCCCTCCGCCCCGACGCTGAGGGTACCGGCGTCGATGACCTCGGTCCCAAACGGGAGGCCGAGGGAGACCGTGGCCGAGGATCGACTTGAGCCCGCATGGACTCGAGGATCGGCTCGGCCTCCGGGGTCGACTTGGACGTCGCTGTCCCGGTGGTCAGGGCAGATGCACCGGTGAGACCGGCGATCAATGCCCACTGCTGTTCCATGAAGGCAGCGAGGCTGCTCTCCAAGGCTGTCAACCTGAGTCCGAGCTCAGGAGACCCAGCAGCCCCCGATTCGGGCCCCGACGGCGTCGGGCCCGACGTCGGCTCCCCTGGAGGAGAGTCCACGAGGACTACAGCACTCACATGTCCAGGAGACTCCAACTCGATACGAGGTTGCTTGGCAGGCCTCTCCGACTCAAAAGACCTGGGACGGCTAGCGGGGCTATGCGACCTGGCTCTCAAGGAACCAGGAGCGTCCACCGACGCCGCCCTCGCGAGTTTCTTCTTCCTGCGCTGTTCCCGCGAAGGAGACCCCCGCTCAGAGGAACCCCGACGCTGCTCGGGGCCAGAGTCCCGAGACGTCGAGGCCTCTGACAAGGTCCGGGCCCGTCCGGACGCGGAGTCAGAGAAGATCCTATCCTTCTGGTGCTGCCGACTCCTCAACGCCTTCGAGGACATTTTGCCACACGGACCACAGATCATCGGGTCATGATCGGGTCCGAGGCAGCGGAGGCAGCAGTCATGTGTGTCGGTAAGAGACATAAGTTTCTTACACCAATCACACTTTTTAAACCCGCTGGCAGTCATCGGGGGAAAAAGGGCCCCTGCGAGGTCAAAAGACAGGGCTGCCAGTGAAAAAAGAAAAATGGCGCGAACGCTAGTCACGAAGGACAAAAACCGAAAAAGAGAGAGTGGGCTCAATACCGGCGTATCGGGCCCAGGCGGGAAAAGGATCCGGCGTCGAACCGAAGGAGAAGAACAAAAACAGGGAAATCAACTTTTTCCTCGGCGAAAAACGAACTACGTCCGTCGGGCTCCGCGGAAAAAAGAAGACTGAGCAAGATGGCACCCTTGGGCGGGAAGGGGACCACGCATGCGCGCTGCAATTCCCAAAGGCTTTCTTTGAAAGCTGGGGAAATGCTCCGCACGAGGGCTCCGTCGGCACCGACGTCACCCATATGTGAGGACTGACTTCCTGCTTGGTCCTGGAGAAAAGAAGGTATATCCTAATTTACCATAGAAATTGGTTGTCCATTGAGTTTTATGGTATGCTGGGGCAGCATTAATATGGACAGTAAACAAATCTTTCAAAGTTAGATGTTGTAGAGAGATTGACGCAATAACAAGAAGGATTAAGACCTACTTGAGAATATTGATGGAGAATCTCTGTCTGGTTAAATATGGAAGAACTATAGAGAAAGTTTTGTGGAAACTGGTATTATGTTCTTCACTTACAGGGATAGGACTAAACTTCTTGAAAAGATCTAGCCCCTGAAATAACCAGGTCTCGAGACGTACGTGAATGAGTACAGAGGAGATCCTTAGTCTTAAGACAGCAAGTCTGGATCCTTCTATAATTTCAAATAGTAGCTGGAGAAAAAGACGCAATATAAGGGGATGCCATGTTTGCCTCTTTATGAGGGCAATATGAGTATCATTGCGTTCTCTTGTTCAACATAAGCTACCATGAAGTATAGGAAATTAGAAGGAAAGTAGTGAATAAGGACCAACTGCAGTGAAAAAAATGCATCCCTGTTGTGGAGGTTCCAGTGAGAGTGGAACAAACCAGGGAATTGTGCAATTTTCTATGCTTTCACGTGGTCTAAATCCTGTTTACCTTTTCTTAAAAGGAAATTTTAAGGAATATGGTAAGAGTAGGGAAAAAACCAGTCATGTAGGAGCATGACTGGCAGAGTCTAACAGCTGAAGCCCTTCTTAACTATCTGGCCGCTACCTATTAGGAGTAGCTCTGAGGCTCTCTGGCAAAGGCCCACAGTTGCAGAGCTTTGTTGTAGAATTGCAGAGAGCATGTTGTAGGTTGCTTAGATCTGGCTGTTGAATTGCCAGTGTGCAACCTAATCTATTCTGTTGGAGCCAAAGAGAATTGAAGGTGGCTAAGAATAGTAGACAGGCCTGATGCCTGCAACAATAAATAGTCCAAATGAGTTCTGGATCTCTTTTGGAATTATGTGTTAGTAAGGCAGCATAAAAAGTAAGGTCCTATAGATTGGGGAGGACCGACAGACATAATTTGGAGTAGTGATACCCAATTTCTGTCCGAAAAGCTGCCTTAAAAAAAATATGTGAGAAGAAGATGAACCACAAAAAGGGAGAAAACTCTGTATGGAAACTACTTACTGGAGTAGGTATTGAAGAAAATCCTATGGCTTAGAGAATAAGCCCCAACACAGTACGAAAACGTAGGCAGATGTAGGTTCTCACCAAAAGTTTATTGATCCATACATGTAAAGGGAGACCTGACCCGACACAGGCCGTGTTTCGATAAAATCTTCCTCAGGGGCTGGCTCACCTTATACTAAAAACATATTATAAGTAAATTAAAACCACAAATATAAAAAGAAACTAAATTAACAAAATACATTAAGTAAAACACCATAAGGAACGCGATAAAAAATAAATAGTAAATAAATAACACGTTTAAAAGCATAATATACAAAACTTATTATTCATAAACTCATATGAATATATGTCACACCCAAAAAAATAAAACATAGATAAAAATTGATAAATATTAATAAGAAATTTTAAAGTTCCCTATTAAAACTTGAAGTGAACATAAATATATAAAATATATACCGGCAAATACATAACATCCAAAACTAGAAGAAGTAGTAACTTATTATAGATAATAATCATGCTACATAAATAAAACTGAAAGTACAAAAGAACATGTAAATGTGGCATGAAAAAATAAGCCATGGGAGACAAACAGAGGAGATGGAGAACAAGGAGCAGGAGTGAAACGACTTTACCTGAAAAAACCATATTAGGATATGCTAACACAGTTGATACGTTGCACTGAAAATGAAACCACCTTTTATGGCTGGGAGTGAGAGAAGCAAAAAAATGAATGTTTACATTAATGATTTTGTCCAAGTAATACATACTTTCATCAAAGTATTAAAGACTCTAAAGTGTTTCAAACCATCAGGAAAACCTTTTTTCAAGTATAAGATGCATGGCAATGCGGCAGCCTTTCAAAAAAACCTTCTGTGCACTAACTAAAACTTAAAACATAAACGGAGGGATTTGTGTCAGAAACCTATTTGTTGTTTAAAAAGGGGGGAATCTGTACAATGTTATTTTTACCAAATTGTATGAAACATCAAAGAACTAAAGTACCTTTAAAAGTTATAAAAATATATCTGGATTCAAAAGGGGGAATTTTGATCACCACCATTATACAATGAACATAACTCCACCGCGCTTATTCTTAGTGAGATAACTACACATTGGTGCCTTGTCTACTATCTACATTGTATTCCGATATTTCAGCTATACTAATATTATATTTCCTGATGATCTAAAAATAAAACTGAACAAACAACTGATGTGCAACATGCAAAATTATCAAGGGCCACCACAGGACCAAAGTGTGTTTGTATGAAGCAGTTTCACCATTATATACAAACCACGCTTCCACAAAATCATCAGAATAAGGATCAGCTCTAGAATACACATCCGTGTCTGTCATTAATTACCACTGCCGAAACCTTCTACAAATAAAGCACAGTTACTTACCTGTAACAGGTGATCTCTGGGAACAGCAGGAATTAGTCCTCACATATGGGTACGTCGGAACCGACGGAGCCTGCGCGGGAAAGCTCCCCAGCTTCCTAGAATGGAAGCTTTTGGGACCTCCCACTGCACATGCGCGCTGCCTTCCCGCCTTCCTGAACAGCTCTCCTCAGTTTCGAGTTTATAGCTGAGACAATAGAGAGAGGACAGGAAGATAGATAGATAGAAGATACAACTCCTAGGGGAGGTGGGTGGGTTGTGAGGACTAATTCCTGCTGTTCCCAGAGATCACCTGTTACAGGTAAGTAACTGTGCTATCTCCAGGAACAAGCAGGAATGAGTCCTCACATATGGGGACTCCCTAGCTGAGATGCCTGGGAGATCCCCCTCCAAGGGTTCGCCATCTTCGTATGGATCTCAGGCATCCATCCTGGGAAGGTGGGCAGGAGTTGTCTAAGAATGGAACAGGTGTTTGAGGACAGCCTGGCCAAACAAGGCATCCCGGCGGGAGTCCTTGTCCAAACAGTAATGGGCTGTAAAGGTATGAACCGAGGCCCAGGTAGCGGCTCGACAGATCTGATCAATAGAAACAGAGTGCAGATGAGCCATAGAAGTTGCCATGGCTCTCACATTGTGAGCTGTGACATGGCCTTCCAGAGAAATGTTTTTACTCTGGTAAGCAAAGGAAATACACTGAGCAATCCAATTGGAAAGTGTACGCTTGGAGACTGGAAGTCCCAAATGTGAAGGATCAAAAGCCACGAAAAGTTGAGAAGACTTTCGATGTGGCTGAGTCCTATTAAGGTAAAAGGCTAGAGCTCTTTTACAATCCAGAGTATGAAGGTTCCTCTCTGCACTGGATGCATGAGGAGCCGGAAAAAAGACAGGTAGATATACCTCTTGATTAAGATGAAAAGGCGAGACCACTTTGGGCATAAAGTGGGGATTCGTCCTAAGGACCACCTTGTCATGATGAAATCTTGTATAAGGTGGATTAGCCACTAGAGCCTGCAGTTCGCTGATGCGGCGAGCGGAAGTGACTGCAATTAGGAATAGTACCTTCCAGGAAAGAAATTTCAAGGAGGTAGAAAATAACGGCTCAAAAGGTGGCTTCATAAGCTGACCAAGCACTAGATTCAAATCCCATGCGACCGGGGGGGGTCTGATGGGAGGTTTAGTGAGAGTCAGGCCTCTCATGAATCTTGCAACAAGAGGATGAGAGGAGATAGGTTGTCCATTTATAGGTTTCAGGGATGCTGAAATAGCACTTAAATGGACTCTTACAGAATTCGTCTTAAGGCCTGCATTGGAAAGATGCAGGAGATAGTCTAAGAGGGAATTCAAAGGCAGTGCCAGAGGGTCAAGGCCCTGCTGAGCACACCAAATGGAAAAACGTTTCCATTTGAAAGCATAAGACCGCCTCGTGGAAGGTTTCCTAGAGGCATGAAGGATATCTTTCACAGGTTGAGAAAGATTAAAGTCTTGAAGACTTAAGCCTTCAGTAACCAAGCTCGGAGATGTAGGGATTTGGGGTTTGGGTGCCACAAAGTCCCCTCCTCCTGAGACAGAAGGTCTGGTGCAGCTCCTAAGTCCAGGGAGGATCCCTGGGAGAGCTGTAGAAGCAGAGGGAACCACACTTGGCGTGGCCAGCGTGGAGCTATGAGGATCATAGAGCCGTGATCTCTCTGGAGTTTGAATAGAGTCTTGGGAATCAGCGGAATGGGTGGAAAGGCATATAGGAACGCCTGACCCCAATGGAGGAGAAAGGCGCCCGTGGCCTGAGCTTCCTGACACGGAGTCCTGGAACAGAACCGGGGAAGTTTGGCATTCCACGGACTTGCAAAGAGGTCTATGTCCGGGGTCCCCCATTCCTGAAAGATTCTGCTTATCTGGTCCACGTGTAGGGACCACTCGTGTGGCAGCAGAACTCGACTGAGCCTGTCTGCTCGAGAGTTTTGAACTCCTGGAAGATACACTGCTAGCAGATGAATTTGGTGCTCTCTGGCGAAGGCCCATAATCTGAGAGCTTCGTTGCAAAGCGACAGAGAGCCCGTTCCTCCTTGTTTGTTTATGTAAAACATGGCCACCTGATTGTCTGTCTGAACCAGGACAGTCAGGTTGGCAAGGAGGGTATAGAAGACCTTGAGGGCAAGGTAAATTGCTCGCAGTTCCAGGAGGTTGATATGAAGGGTGGCCTCCTGTGGAGACCAAGTGCCCTGAGTGGAGAGAGTTAGCAGATGGGCTCCCCACCCCAATTGGGAGGCATCTGTTGTGAGGGTTGCTTGGGGTAGCAAGGGCTGAAAGGGAGCCCCCAACAACAGATTCTTGGTGGATATCCACCAATGGAGGGACCAAGACAGACGGTTTGAGGTTTGTATTTGGTCTGAGAGTGCTCCCGACGCCTGAGTCCACTGGGTGGCCAGGGTCCATTGAGCTGCTCTCATATGAAGACGAGCATAGGGCACCACATGTACTGTGGAGGCCATATGGCCCAGGAGGCGTAGCATTTCCCTGCTGTCAAGTGAGTACTGGACTGGGCTTGGGAGGCCAAGCTCAGCAGACGCTGACCCCGAACCAGTGGAAGGTAGGCTCTTGCAGTGGTGGTGTCCAACTGGGCCCCTATGAATTCTAGAGACTGAGTAGGGCTGAGTTGAGACTTGGGAAGGTTTACCACCAGTCCCAGATACTGCAGAAGGCTCCTTGTGCGGTCTAGGGAAATCTGGGCCTGCGACTGAGTTGGAGCTCGAATGAGCCAGTCGTCCAGATATGGGAATACGAAAATCCCCATGCTTCTGAGAAATGCGGCTACGACTGCCATGCATTTGGTAAAGACTCTTGGGGCAGAGGCGAGACCGAAGGGAAGTACTCTGTATTGGTAATGACTTCCCCTGAACAGAAAGCGAAGATATTTTCTGTGGGATGGATGGATGAGTAGATGTGTATACGCATCCTGCAGGTCTAGAGAACAAAGCCAGTCCTGACTCTGAAGGTATGGAAGGAGAATGCCCAAAGAGAGCATTTTGAATTTCTCCTTGTACAGAAATTTGTTCAATTCTCTCAGATCTAGGATTGGTCTGAATCCCCCTGTCTTCTTTGGAATGAGAAAATAGGGGGAGTAGAAACCTGACCCTTGTTGATGAAGAGGAACCTCTTCTATGGCCCCTTGGGCAAGCAGAGAAGAGATCTCCCGATCCAACAGGGCTAGGAGAGGAGATGGAGGATTGAAGGGTCTCACCATGTGATGAGGAGGAAGGTTGGAGAAATGAAGTTTGTAACCCTCTCGGATGATAGAGAGGGTCCATTGCTCTGTTGTGATTTGTTCCCATCTTGGAGCAAAGTGAGCTAACCTTCCAGGTATGGTGAGAGGTTCTGGTTGGTCCAGAACCAGGAATGGCAAGTTCTCTAGGGGCAAGTCAAAACCCCTGAGGGGGTGGAGCCTGTTGAGCTGCAGTAGCTGCTGCAGGCTTTGCTCTTGCTTGTTTCGTTTGCTGACGTTTAGCCGCAAAACGAGGTTGAGAAGATTGCTGGCCAGTATTGGAAGCATATCTGGCCTTCTTATAATAAGGCCTCTTGAAAGACTTCTTCTTAGTGGGAGTAGAAGTGGACTTAGAAAGTCTCTCTAAGGTGGCATTTTCAGCGTCCATTTGAGTGGCTTTAACTTGCCACTCTGCACCGAATAAGTTCTCACCTGTACAGGGCAGATTCCGTAAGCCATCTAGAACCCAGGGTTCCAGATCAGAAGCCTGGAGCCAAGCCAGGCGTCTGGCTGCAATAGCAATGCCAGAAGCTCTGCTGGCTCCCTCGAAGGAATCAAAGGCAGCTCTGTTGGAGAACTTAGAAACATCTGAAAGTTGTTTCACTACAGAAAGGAAGTCCTCCTGTTTATCCTCAGGGATAAAGGGGGCAAAATGCCGCACTTTCTTGGCAAGTTCCCCTAGGAACATGCCCATATAGAGGCTGTAGGAATTAATCCTGGCTATAAGCATACTAGCCTGGAAGATTTTCCTACCAAAAGAGTCCAGTGTCTTACATTCCCTTCCTGGAGGTGTAGAAGAGTGCCTTTTAGTACTCTTGATCTTTTTCATTGCAGACTTTACCACAATGGAGTGGTGAGGCAATTGAGTTTTCTGAAAACCAGGAGAAGGAGGGACCCGATACATGGTGTCCAACCTACGGGAATAAGGAGACAGAGTTAAAGGGTTCTCCCAGAAATCCATCAATTGTTCCTGAAGGATTTCATGGATAGGCAGGGTAACTGCTTCTTTAGGAGACTTAGAGTATCCTAAAATATCCAACCTTTTTGACCTTGGTTCCCTTTCAGAGGAGGTAGTGATAGAAAGGCCTTTAGCCATTTCTAAAATAAAGTCCTGAAAGGACAAATCCTCTGGAGGAGACATTCTCCTTTTTGGAGAAGAAGGTTCCTCAGGAAGGTCAAGGGAGAGCTCTGCAGACTCATCAGAGGAGCCAAAATCCTCAGAGGAATCGGTGTATTCTCTAGTTTCCTCCAACGCACGATACGCATACCGATCGGTATCGACATCGGGCGTACCGGGTATGGAAGCAGTATGGAGCGAAAGCCCATACGGTACCGATTTGCGTTTAGAAGAGGAAGGCCTGGGTTCCGGCATGGCGGACGATACCGGAACCGGGCCCGGAACCGCTGGAAGCGGTACCGATGGCGTTGCAGCTTTAATGAAAGCCATGACGGCTTGCTGCATGGATTGGACAGTATTGCCCATAGACGCCACGGCTGCCTGGATGTCGGTACCGGTATGGGCCGGTACCCCAGAGCAGTCCAACAGGTGATCTGTCGAGGCCGTGCCATCGATGTCAACCTGTAGCCCTGAATTGGCGTTTTGGAAGGCAGAGCTTCCTGCCGGGGCTGTTTGGCTGGGGCAGGGTCCTCAAAACTAAGAGCCTCTCGATGCTTTGAAGGAGATTTGCCCTTTGAGGACTTGCCCACAGAAGGTTTGGTTACCTGAGATCCATCCGGAGATGATGACCTGGATGACTGTGATGTTGGATTCTCTGAAGCAAACAGCACATGGAATTTGTTGGCCCGGTTCTGCAGCCCACGCTTAGACATTTGGGAGCAGGAAGGGCAGTCCGGAATGGAGTGGTCAGGCCCCAAACATTTAAGACACCATTCATGGGTGTCTGTGACTGATATTACAGCAGTACACTTGGTACACTTCTTAAATCCAGGGGCTGGCTTCTCCATGTGGAGAATTCAAGTAGGCCTGAAGGCCTAACTGAAGTGACGAAGTGCTGAAAAAATAATAAAGAAAAAGAAAATAATTTTTCAAGAAAGAAAAAGGAAGACCGGCGATACCGGTATCGGTATGGGAAGGCAGGTACGCGGTCTAAAGAAACAAAACAAAAAACTACAATTTCTTCAGCGGTGACAGGATACACGACCTGCTGGCTCCGCGGAAAAAGAGAAACTGAGGAGAGCTGTTCAGGAAGGCGGGAAGGCAGCGCGCATGTGCAGTGGGAGGTCCCAAAAGCTTCCATTCTAGGAAGCTGGGGAGCTTTCCCGCGCAGGCTCCGTCGGTTCCGACGTACCCATATGTGAGGACTCATTCCTGCTTGTTCCTGGAGATAAAATATTACTAGAGTCATTTAAACCACTGACAAATCCTGCCGATGAACTGGCTGTAAAGGGGTAAATATCATAAAAACTTACATACTCAGACTGTTGATGCTTGGCAACCATGAAAACAGCATCGGACACTCAGCGGCACCTTACTGAATTAAAAAAACGCTGACGCATGCGTGTCAGCATTTGTACCGCCTGCGGGCACGCGAAAAGGATTATGTAAACAAAGCAGCTACATAAACAATCCATTTAACATCAAATTATCCCAACCTTTAAGACTATTGTTCACCTCATAACAAAAAAGAACAACTAACAGCGATTAGTTACCTAAAGGCGTCTATTAAAAAACAAATCCCAAATATAAAAAAAGAAGCCTACGTTTTCGTACTGTGTTGTTGTTAGAGAATAAGCCCTCCAGTTGATTAGTAGTACTCTTAGAGATTGAATGTCTGGCTAAGAGGGATAGAAAGTAATACAGAGTTGAGAAGACTTACAGTTTGGTAAGTCTTTGAAAAGATAGGGTCCCCTTGCAGTTAAAAGTATGAGGTATCCTTGTACAGGAAACTGACAAGGTGAAGGGTATAGCTCACCCTGTTGTTAGTTGTTAGTCCTCCTTTTGTTTTAAAAGGAGAAACCTGTTATCTCTGGGGTATGATAGTCCTTAATAGCTCTTAGAGCTAGAAGGATAGATTTCTCTTGTAGCAAGAGATTCATGCCCAGAGTCGAGGATTGAGTCAAGATATGACTGATATCTCAGCATGGATGAGATGAATTTTAGATGCTTCTGTTGAAAAGAAGTAGGCTCAAAAGTTGTAAACCTCACACAGAAAAAAGGAATAAAATATCAGAAACCCTGCGATTGCTGGGTTTGCTGAGCCTGTTGAGGTTTTGATTTTCTTAGCCTGGTGTGATGGTGCCCATCTTTGGAAACATCTGCAGAATGGGTAGAAGATGGATAAAACTTTTTCCCCTGGGGGAATAAAGCTTTTTAGGAGATTTTTTATTAGCTGGGATAGAGGAAAGTTTTGACAATCCTCTGAAAGTAACAGCATCAGTGCTCAACTGATTAGCTTGAAATAAAGCCTCCTTGTTGAAGAGATTTTCACCAGTACAAGGAGTATTTCCCAGCCTTTCCTGAACCCATCTGTCCAAGTCTGAAGCTTGGAGCCAGGCTATGCGTCGTGCTCCTATGGCTATAGCAGAAGTTCTGCTAATAGACTCAAAACAGTCCAGGGAAGCACGATTAAGGAACCTAGAGATATTTTGAGCATGATTGACTAATAAGGAATAGTCTGCTCTTTTATGCTCTGGAAGAAAAGGGTTCAAAAACTTTAAGTTCTTTGTGACCTCTTCAAGAGATAATCCCATATAGAAAATATATGAGATAATTCTTGCTGAAAGCATGGATGCCTGGAAGCATCGACGTCCAAAGGCATCTAAAGTCCTAGACTCACGACCTGGCGGATAAGAAGAGTGCTTCTTTGCACTCTTAATACGCCTCATTGCTGATTCTACAACAATAGAATGATGAGGAAGTTGAGTCTTTTGAAAACCTGGAGAAGGTGGCACCTTGTACATAGTGTCAAGTGTCTTAGAATGTGGGGATACCGTTAAAGGAGTTTCCCACATTCTTAATAGGAGATCTTATAAGATCTGATGCAAAGGAAGCATGATCACCTCCTTTGGAATCCAGGGGAATTGCTGTGTCTCTGAATTCCCCGGTAGGGATTCTTTACCAGGTATAGAAATGGCAAGTAACTTTGCCATATCAAGCAGAAAAGCTTGAAAAGAAATCTCCCCCGAGGACGACCCTCTAAAATGAGGGGTAAAGGCTAGACTTGTAGAAAAATCAGCCTTGGTACCGATGGATTCATCCCAGTCATCGGGATCTGAAGACTTAAAAGGATGAAGCATTGGATTTTCTTTAAAGCGATGTCTTCGGTACCGCCCGAGGTCAGTACCGAGGCGAGTCAGTACCAAATCCTCCATGCTAGAGATCAATTCCAGGCTCGGCATCGAGGGAAGCGACTCTGTCGAAGCAAGCATGGACGGTACCGACACCGATGCCGATACCGGTACCGAAGCCGATACCGATACTCGAGGAACGGTCTGCAGCAACTCTAGCGGTACCGAAGTAGCCGAGAGTGCTAGACTACGTTCATCGGTGAGGAGTGTTTCATCCATCACCATAGCCGATGCCGGGGTGTCGGTACCGCTCGCAGTGGCCACAACCACCGAGCATGGCCCAGGTATGTTCATCAAGGTAAGAACCCTGGGAACAACCTGGAGCCCCGTTAATGCTTTGGAGCCTGAAGACTCCCGCCGGGGCTATATTACAAGGCCGAAGCCATCTCGATGCTGAGAAGGAGATTTACCACTCGAGGACTGGCTAGTCTTTACAGACTTTTGTTTGGTTACCTGATCCTGTGAAGAAGATATTCTAGCTGGTGACATCGAGAGCGATGTGAACCGGGTATCGAGTTGTGCTAGATTCTGAAGACTTCTTCTGTTTGAGCTCCAGCAGGAGAGACACTCCACAGGACAATGGTCAGGACCTAAACATTTTAGACACCAAGTATGAGTGTCTGAAAAAACATCTGTACCGCCACACTTTGAGCATTTCTTAAGGATAGTGGCTGGCTTTTCCATAATGGAAGGGTAGAGGCCTAGTGGCCTAGAAACCATCAGGCACTAAACAGGAAAAAATTTCTAAGAAAAGAAGAAATTCTTCAGGAAAAATAAAGAAAAGCACCGGTTGTACTGGTGGCGTAGAGGGAAGGCAGATGCGACCACAAAAAACTAAGAATAAAAAGAAGAATTTTCTGCGGTGACAGGAGTATGTCCTGCCGGCTCCACGGAAAACTGATGAGAGGGAAGTAAATGGGCGGGAAGGCAGCGTGCATGCGCGTGGGATGCTCCCAAAAGCTTTCTTTTTGGACGCTGGGGAGCGTTCCCGCGCAGGCTCCGTCGGTACCAACATACCCATATGTGAAGACTCATTCCTGCTTGTTCCTGGAGATAAGCAATTACTTTCTCTGAAAACAGATGGTCACAAACATGGGATTCCCCGGCTAAGGGTTGCCTTCAATTACACAAGGGGGGGGGGGAAGGAAACAATTCAACTAGCAAGGCTGCAGAACTCTTCTTGGTGGGTTAGAACACCTTTGTTTTTGGAAAAAAATTAATAAAAGATAACCCTAGTTCACAAACCTTGGTCTTGGGGACAGGAGATGTTCTCTAATCCTCAAGACCAACCTGAAAATAGACACTGCAAACCTGCTATCCCATCAAGAATCACTATATAAACCAGAGGTTGATAAACTGTGGCCTACAGCAGGGGTCCATGCAGATCAGGAGAAGCCCATGGTATCACTGATCCATATAAGTCAGAAGGAGGTAGCCGTAAGTCAACCTGGGAAGGGGGGACGGGGGGGGGGGGGTAGTAATGTTAAGTCAACCTGCACAAGATAGGAGGTGACAATAGTTGCAACTGAACATATAGGAGATATTAGACTGGTAGGGTCAGGCCTGGAGAGGGCAGGGAGAAAGAGTATGAGAAGGTATGCACCTCCTAATCAGGGCCAGGCTGTCCATTAGGTGGACTAGGCAGCTGCCTAGGGTGGCAGACCCTGATTGGTGTCTCAACTCAGTTTTGAAAGCGACAGATGTGTATGTTTTAGTCAGGGTGTTACGAGATTGCTTTTATTGTTCAGTCATTGGTACAGTATTTCCTGCTTTTTATTGGTGGGTTAACATTTAATTCTATATACCAGCCTGATCCACTGATTGTTTTTGAATTCCCTTTTTAGGGATGTGGAGCTTGTTAACTGTTATTTCATTTTAGGATTTGTAGTAAATGTATGTGCAATATATATATATTATAATGGTTGGATAACCTGATTTAAAGGTTGTAGGGCTATACTGCAATTCAAAGGAAGGGAGGGACGGTTGTGAGGACTTATCTTGCTGTCCACAGAGACAGGTAAGTTTTCTCCATGGACAAACAGGATAAGTGGTAACATATGACAAGTCTTAGCTCAAAAGAAAGGGGAAACAAAACTAGTTTCACCAGAGACTGACACAAAGAGAATTTTTTTTTTATTTTGAAAGGGCCAACCTGAACACATAATAATAGGGAATGGAATCGGATTCTATTCCATGAATAGATTCTGAAGAACAGATTGGTCGAATCTGCTGTTGCAAAGGGAGTTCTTTTCCCAACAATGAGATGTGAATGTGTGGAAAGAAGTCCAAGCAGTTTTGCAAATCTCCTCCATGGAATCAGACTTCAAATGGGCACCTGACACAGTCATGGATCAGACATTCCAAGACATGACATGACCCTCCAGCATCAAGTCTGCCTGGGCATACGCAAAGGAAATGCAATCCACCAGTTAAATTAAAAGTGTATATTTGCTGACAGCAGCACTCAATCTGTTGGAGTCAAAAGAAACAAAGCTGGGTGTAAGCATGTGATCTTGGGAAAAATGTTGGAAGAATGACTGATTAAAGTTGAACGGGTAAACGTAGTTTGGTTGTTTATTCCTTCAAAAAGTAGAAAGACTAGGAGACACGCAACGGAGCTACAATGTGGCACATTTAAGACTAATCGGAGAGAATATTTTTTCACTCAGCGCGTAATCAAACTCTGGAATTCATTACCGGAGGATGTAGTAAAAGCTGTTAGTGTAGCTGGGTTCAAAACAGGTTTAGACAAGTTCCTGGAGAAAACGTCCATAAACTATTATTAAAGAGGACTGGGGAAATCCACTGCTTACCGATGGAACAAGCAGCATGGAATGTGTATACCTTTGGGAACCTGACAGGTACTTGAGGCCTGGAATAGCCACTGTTGGAAACAGGATACTGGGCTTGATGGACCCTTGGTCTGATCCAAGTTAGCATCTCTTATGTTCCAATACAACTTTATGAAGGAATCTGGGATACAGACAACAAACACAGGCCTAATTAAGATCACAAGTTGGAACCACCATCTGAAGAGAGACCAAAGATAATTCCCTTGAAGAAATGCACAATAATGGAGTGTGTTGATAGCAGGACACCTATATAGCCTTTCTAACATGCTGGTACAGCCATCTACACCCTTTGGTGAGACCATAACCAGGCCTTTCTGCAGGAATGAGAGAATATAGGGAAGGGATGCTCAAAATAGGGAGGTGCACCAAAAATCCTCCAAAACATACCAGGGGATAAACCCATGCTTACAAGTCACTATAACCTCAGATGAACAGCTCTTACAATTCAACCAAGCCCTCTCAAGGGCCAGGCCATGAGACAAGATGGAGACTGATCATCCAGCAGTATCAGCTCCTGTGTGAGAAGGCCCTGTGCAGAGGAAGCCTTGGGCCATCTTCAACTTCAAGCCTCGCCTGCCCATGTACGTCAGCCTCTTCAGCAGGTCAGGAGACCCCAAATCATCAGGCCCCAGGGCAATGTAATTCATTGCAGAGCCTATCCCAGATGCAACACATTTATTTATTTTTTATTTATTCATTTATTTATTTAACATTTCTTATATACCGCCTTTCATGATATCAAGGCGGTTTACATTGAACAAACTGAAATTACATTGAACAGGGCATTATAACTTGGAGATAACTATTTTACAGGGAACATGGGCTATGGAGGGTTAAGTGGCTTGCCCAAGACCACAAGGAGCACCTGTGGGACAAGAAACCCCAGTCCTTCCGGCCCAAGGTTGCTGTCCTCTAGTGGGATTTGAACCCCCGACCTTCCGGCCTGAAGTACCTTGCCCCAACCACTAGGCCACTCCTCCTAGCAGAAACACAGTGGACCCCTTTGGATTGCTATAGCTGTGTCAGCACACCATCCCAGGCTGACCTCCACTCCCTTCCTCCAACTGAAGAAGCTAGGAGACTGCATTCAGTCTCACAGGCTCTAACATGCATGAATGAGAGAGAAAACTTCCTCCAACTACTGTTTTCCTGGATCCAGGGCATGGAAACTCAAGAAGTCTGCCTGCAAATTCTCCAACGCACAATGGGTGCTGCCGAGAGAACCCAGAGTTGACTCTCTGCCCACTGAAATCAACAGGCTGTGTCACCCAGCGCGTGACCCTACAGGTAGGAGCAGGGTATTACGCTGAGGTCTTGTGTTTAACTAGCCTGAAAAGGTGTAGAGAGCCTTGCTAGGCACTCTGGGATTTGTAGTTTTCACCAGCCAGTCAAAAGAATGAGCTGTGGACGTGTGGTAAGGCTTAAAGACAGGTTTTATTCCCCTTCCGGGAGGATTCTTTTAGTGGTAAAATAAGGTAGACAGACCCACTTTGGGCACAAAATAAAGAAACAAACGTGAACAAAAATTGCTTATCTTCAGCTTCTTAACACACAATACAAAGGTATTTTAAACAGTCCTTTTCCAAGCAAACAAAACCTTTTCTTTGCTGCTTCAATGGTTAGCAACTTTTCCAAGCAAACAAAACCTTTTCTTTGCTGCTTCAACGGTTAGCACGTTTTCACAGCTTGTTCAACACAGAGAGGAGATATCATCTGCGATTGTGAGCGTACAGTCCATGCATTCAATAAAAGGTTGGTCCCCTTGTACTTCACATTGCATATCTTCACTTTCTGCTTCTAACAATTCTTCCTTTGAACAGCTAGGAATATTATTAAACAGTCTATCCCTATCATACAGGGACTCTCTTTCTCCCTCCGTGAAAGTGTGTGGAAGACAATTACCACATTCACTGGAGTAGCTTGCCTGGGAGCCCTTCCAATGCTGATTACCATATGGGAAGTTATTGTATCCACTTCTCCCTTTATTAGAAGTAATCAGCTTACCTTCTGGCTCTCTCTGACTAAGGCTTCTCGGTACAGCTGCAGTCACCGAAGTAGAACAAGACAGAAGCTTTCTACGGGTTTTGCCTTTTAACTTTCCCCCAGATATGTGAATATCTTCAGGCCAAAAGACTACCTTTCCTGTGCCTGTTGTTTGGGTAAGTAGCTTTCTCAGCCTTTCTCAATCTGGCTTCCAAATTGAATTCTCTGTTACCTCCTGGATAACCTTTGCTGAGCTCTGACGTCTCTGTGCACTGCTTTCTATAACAGTCACCTGGGCTCTCTCTCTCAGCCGTGGAGTACAACCTTCCAGCTTTCCCAGCTCTCTCAATGGCTTCACTCCAACCCGGGCTTTCCCCAGAAGGCCTTGGGCTCCTTGAATTCTCTGTAAAAGCAAAGTTTCTCAACTTTCCAGAAGTTCCTGTAGCTGCTGCATTCTCCGGTCTCTCTGTTCTACCAAAGCTGCTTGTTCTCGTTCTGCCTTCTCTCTCCCTAACTGCACGTGAGTTGGGTTTATCTGTGTGTGTCCCAACTCCACCCACTCCCAGCTGGCTTTCATCACTTAATGATCCCTCAGCCTTCCTGCTGCTTGGGCGTGTTTCTATAGCTCGTGACCTGATTTGTTTGTGTTGCCTATAGCAACTTCCTGACATGTGCTTCTCTGAAGTGTCAGTGTCAGCTTCACTGCCTGCATTTCTGCCTATTTCCATGGGCTCTGCTGAATCCACCTCGTGACAGCTGTCACCCTGCATCACCTGCACTCTTCTGGTGTTCTCCGTGATGGTTGGCATACACCACTATTGTGGTGGTGTCAGAGAACACTGATGGCCTGCCACAGATCAAGGTCTCCAATACCTGCAAAGCTTTGTTTATGGCCCTCATCTGTAGTCAATCAAACACTCCACCTTAGTCAATGACCGCTGTCACTGCAATCTGTCCTCCAACCAGAGACTGGCATCCATCATGGCTATAATTCACTGAGCCGCTTCCAGGTCCACTCCCTTTGTCAAGTTTCACAAGTTCAGTTATCATGCCAAACTGCACCCGATCTCCAGTTGCAGAGGAATCACAGACTCATATCCCAGGAGGGGCCACTTATTGAGCTGCCATGGACCCCTGCACCTGCAAGTAGTCCTAAGATTGAGAGGTAGTCTTCACTAAAAATTCCTGCACCTAAAACTGGAGGGCTTGAGCATCCTCTTCTTGGTCAAGAATACTCTCCCCTCCCCCCTTGCTACTAAAATGAGCTCAGAGGTATCCCAAGGACTGCTATAACATGCTCTTAGTGAAGATGACCACCCAACAAAAACCCAGTAGCAACTGACCTGCACAGACTGCTCTCTGACTTTGTTCTGATGAGCTAATTGTCCAAGTAAGGATGCTCTAAGATGTCTTCCCTATGGAGCCCCCTGGCCACCACTACCATAACATTTCAAAGGGTCTGTTGAGCTGTTGCTAGGCAAAAAGGAAAAGTCTGGAACAGATAGTGTCAACTAAGCACGTCTCCTACTGACCTATAAGTGCATTCATTCTGCTGTTCCTCACTACTTTTCCTCTCTTATCTCTCCCTATACTTCTCTCCGGGAACTCCACTCTTCTGGTACATTGTTTAAATCTGTGTCCTTTCCTTCCACTGCCAACTCCGGACTTTGATCTTTCCACCTTGCTGCTTCTTATGTCTAGAACAGACAGACATGGTACTTCAGTTTCCATCTCTGGCCCTGTTCAAATGCAGGCTAAAAACTCACCTCTTCGAGACTGCTTTTGGAGCCTGATCTACTTAGCCTCCTGCTCTCCAATTATGTGTTTCCTTACCATTTCCCCTAGACATAACCTAGCCTCCAGCTGTTGTGTTGTCTGTTTTGACTAGACTGTAAGCTCTGATAAACAGGAACCATCTCTTACATGTCTCTGTACAGTGCTGCATATGCCTTGTAGCCCTATATGAATTATTATTAGTAGCAGTAGTAAGCACTGCAAACCTACCATATCTCTGATGTTCCAGACTAAATCATAATTACACTTACCTGGTAATTGTAGTTCCTTGAGTGACGACAGTTCAGTCCTCTACCTCCGGGTTGTCAATCTCCTCCTGCAGCTTGGAGACTGGTATGTCAGAATGATGACCTCACTGGATATAGCCTGCTGCCCTCCTCCTTCCATCCCAGTGTGAACTATTAACAAAGCAGACTCACAGGAGCAACAAATAAGTAGCCAACCATAAACATTATAACACAACAAATACTGAACTCCTAACCATCCAACCCCCCCCCCCCCCCCCCGGCAAGGCTTTCTGTGAATACCACAGCAAATGTAAGGAATCTTGACTCACCTGTAAACCTCTTCTGCTCGCCAGCAAACCTGGAACCTCCTAGAACATCCGGGCGGGAAGGAGGACTGAACTGTCGTCACTCAAGGAACTACAATTACCAGGTAAGTGTAATTATGATTTCCTTATCATTCCTCCAGTTCAGTCCTCTACCTCTGGGATGTACCAGAGCAGTAATCATAGGGAGGGACCCTTCCAGCCAGCGGACAAAACCGCCGACCCAAAACGAGCATCCGAAACCACTGCTACGTCCAGCCTGTAATGCTTGCTGAAAGTGTGTAGCGACGACCAAGTCGCCGCCCTGCAAATGTCTCCCGGCGGAACCAAGCTGTGCTCCGCCCAGGAACACGCCTGCGCTCTGGTGGAATGCGCCCGCAATCCGACAGGCACAAGCCGACCTTGAAGCAAATAAGCGGAAGCAATCGCTTCCTTAACCCACCGAGCGATGGAAGCCTTAGCTGCTGCCTCCCCTTTGCGCACTCCACCGAACAGAACAAACAACCGATCCGACTTACGAAAGGACTCAGTTACCCTCAAATACTGCCGCAACGCTCTCTTCACATCCAAACGACGAAGGCTGCGATCCGAACCGTCGCCCTCCAGAGACCCAAAAACGGGCAAACATACTGACTGATTCAAATGAAAAGGGGAAACCACCTTAAGCAAAAAGGACGGAACCGGCCGTAGAACCACTTTCTCCCTAAAAAAAGATAGGAAGGGTTCCCGGCAGGATAACGCTTGGAGCTCTGAAATCCTTCTAGCCGAACAAATCGCCACCAAAAACACCGTCTTTAACGTTAAATCCTTAACTGATGCCCGACGCAAAGGCTCAAAGGGCGCCTTGACCAACGCCGCGAGAACGAGATTGAGATCCCACGGCGGAATGCACACCCTACACGCCAGCCGCAATCTAGCGACCGCCTTCAGGAAACGACCCACATCCGGGTGAGCCCCTAAAGGCACTCCATTGATCTTGCCACGATAACAGGAAAGAGCCGCCAACTGGACGCGCAAGGAACTGGCCGCCAGACGTTTATCAAACCCGGCCTGCAGAAACTCCAAGACCACCCGAACGGACACAGTGGCCGCCCGAACCTGAAGTCTAGAACACCAATCCTCAAAGATATGCCAGACCCGCACATACGCCAAGGATGTCGACTGCTTTCAAGCTCGAAGCAGAGTCGCAACGACCGCCGACGAATATCCTTTCTTTCTCAGCTTAGCCCTCTCAATGGCCATACCGTAAGCGAGAACCGATCCACCTGAGGCATGAACAGCGGACCCTGCCGCAACAGATCCGCCCGCTCCGGAAGCCGCCAGGGCACGCCCTCCAAGAGGCGTACTAGATCCGCGTACCAAGGGCGCCTCGGCCAGTCGGGCGCTACCAACAGAACTTTCCCCTCGTGCGCTCCGATCCTCTGAAGTACCCTGCCGATCAACGCCCATGGTGGAAAGACATACAGAAGACCGGACGGCCAAGGCCTTAATAGCGCGTCTATGCCCTCCGACATCCTTTCGCGCCTTCTGCTGAAGAACCGGGCGACCTTTGCCGACCGGAAGGTCGCTATGAGATCCATCACCGGAGTTCCCCAACGATCTACTATCTGAGCGAAAACGTCGGGATGCAACTCCCACTCCCCCGCATCTATCTGAACTCTGCTGAGGAAGTCTGCTGTGACATTGTCCTTCCCTGCAATGTGCGCCGCCGAGATCGCGTGCAATCGAAGCTCTACCCAGGCAAACAACTCGTCCGCTTCTTCGTCCATGGCGGCACTTCCTGTGCCCCCCTGGCGATTGATGTACGCCACCGTCGCCGAGTTGTCGGACAGCACCCTTACGGGCCGTCCGCGGAGCATCCCTTCGAACGCCTGAAGAGCCAGGAACACCGCTCGAAGCTCCAGACGGTTTATAGACCAGGAGGCCTCCAGCGGAGACAAAGCCCCTGCGCAAACTGGTTCCCGCAGTGGGCTCCCCAGCCTGCCAGACTGGCATCCATCAACAACGGAAGCCACTCCGGCTGTTCCAGCGGCATGCCGGCCGCCAGCGATGCCCTGAGCAACCAACAACGAAGAGAGCGCCCCCTTTGAGCAGGCAAGGAAGCCGCCTGTTCAAGGAATCGGCCTGATGCGACCAGCGGCGAAGTAGTGCTCTTTGGAGAGGCCGCATATGGAACTTGGCCCAGGGTACCGCCTCCAGAGTTGCCGCCATAGTGCCCAGGACTCGGAGGTAATCCCACGCCGACGGCGCTGACACTGACAGAAACTGTCTGACGAGGGACCTCAACCCCTCGGCCCGCTTCTGCGGCAGAAACACCTGCCCTCTCTTGGTGTCGAACCGGACTCCGAGGTATTCGAGGACCTGGGTGGGCTTCAAGTGACTCTTGGCCCTGTTGACCACCCAACCAAGGCTCTGCAAAAATTTCACCACCTTGTCCGTCACCCGGAAACTCTCCTCCTCGGACTTGGCACGGATCAACCAATCGTCGAGATAAGGGTGAACGAGAATGCCTTCTTTACGCAACGCCGCCGCCGCCACCACCACCATGATCTTGGTGAAGGTCCGCGGCGCCGTGGCAAGGCCTGGAACTGAAAATGACCCCAAGGCAGAGCGAACTGCAGAAACCTCTGATGAGCCAACCGGATGGGAACGTGCAAATACGCTTCCGTAAGATCCAGAGACGTCAAAAATTCTCCGCGATGCACCGCCACTATGACCGACCGCAGGGTCTCCATATGGAAATGCGGAACACTTAAACAACGGTTCACAGCTTTCAGGTCCAGAATAGGCCGAAACGTGCCGTCCTTCTTCGGCACAGCACAGTTACTTACCTGTAACAGGTGATCTCTGGGAACAGCAGGAATAAGTCTTCACATATGGTGCCCAGAATCTTTCCTTATCCTTATCGGCCAAAGGATACAATCTATTCAATGTCTGCAAGCCCCTCAGACCTGCTTCCGGCTTATCCCACTCATCTTGAATCATCTTGTCAACTACCTTGTACACCGGAAACACCACCTGAGTCTGTCAAACTGCCTGGATGATGGGATCCTCAACCTCGTCTTCCACCGCCACCTGCGTAGCAAGATTCAACATCTGCAAGGTCTCCGAGATCAAGGCCGCCAACTCCTCTCTGCGGAAGACCCGAACTATCTTAGCTTGATCCTCGGGTTCAGGGATCTCTCCTTCTTCAAGGTCCGGGGCACCCTCCTCCAGATCCCATTCCGGAGCGGAGGCCTCAGGCCAGTCGCCCTCCGCCAGCGCAGGGTCCCTTCCCCTCGCTCGCTTAGGCACCGGCGGCCCCTCGTCCAACTCCTCAGCCGCCCCCAGCTGCGGAGCTGGGGAGGCCAGCGACCCGGGACTCGGTGCTTTACCCTGTCGTCTTAGACAGAAAGCCTGATGCATCAGCAGCACAAACTCAGGACTAAACTCACCGAGAGCTGGAGCCGGAGCCGAGGCCGGCAGAGAAACGCCGGAGGGCCCCGCCAGCTCCTCCAACTCCATCTGCTGCTCCACTGCGGATGAGAGGGTCGCAGAGCCCCGGCAAACCCCAGTATCCGCCACGGTGCCCCTCCTAGTGCCACACACAATGCACTGAGGTCTGGTCGCCATAGGCCGCCCAGCCAGACCCCCAGGGGCTCCCTTAAGTATGATCAGCCAATCCAGCAGACTGAAAGAATTATACTTATCTATGTATGTATTTATTTCTCTCCAAACCAGCAGCCAGGCAAACCCAGAGAGAAAAAAAGGAAAATGTTCTTTATACTGTGGTTTTTTTTTTTCCAAACGCACTACTCTCTCAGGCAAGAGATTCCCTTCAGCCCACCCCCCCCTCCCTCGTGGGATGGCTGAAAGAACGAACTACCCAACGAACTAGGGAAGCCCCCCCCCAAAAAAAAACAACCCAAAGCACGAATTAAACCACTTAAAACAACTAAAACAATGAAAACAACGAAATAAATAGAACCCCCGAGGCGCCTGCACTGTAAACGGAGGTCTCCCTGGTATCACGCAGTTGCTCCGTGGCGCTGAAAATGGCCGCCGAGACAACGGTGATCAGGAAAAAGGGCGCGAAAACACCGCGAGTGCCCTCGTACCGCCAGAGAAGGCCTCCCCCGCAGAAGAAACAGCCTGACGCCAGTGGATGCCTTACCGGCTCGTTCTGCGACTGTCCTGTGAAAAGGAAGCTGCTATATGCCCTCAAGCTGTGCCGCTGAGATTCAGTGCGGGCAGCTGAGCCGCGGTAAAGGCAGGCTGGCTGTCCCGAACACGCTGCCGTCAGAAAGATGGGTTCTCCCCCGAAGAGTCCTGGGGGAGAGACCTCTGGGCTCCGCAGGAGGAAAACTCGACAGTCCTGAGCCAGAACCCCCAAAATGGCCCCAGAGGCACAGGCAGGGAGCAAGAAAGCCGGGAGCACTAAGCTAAGCTAATCTGTCAGCTAACTATCCAGCTTTCTCTTCTTTTTTTTTTTTTTTTTTTTAAAGAGGTACTGCCCAATAACAGCCAAATGTTCCTTAACTACCACACTATACAAAAGGCTCCTTATCAATTCCTCCAGAGACCCCTTCTACAAGGCTCATCAAGTCCTCCTGCTGCATGGAGACTGGTAACACTGGGATGGAAGGAGGAGGGCAGCAGGCTATATCCAGTGAGGTCATCATTCTGACATACCAGTCTCCAAGCTGCAGGAGGAGATTGACAACCCAGAGGTAGAGGACTGAACTGGAGGAACGATAAGGAACAGGCATATATAGGTATGGCCAAGGACCAAAGAACATCTCTCCGATTGAGAGGGCCAAGTTCCACCTTGACTTCGCCTCAAGATCTGCCCCCAGCCTCGTGCAGCTTTCCCCTGCTATTCTACCTGGGTGGATCCTATCTCCCGAAGGCAGAAGAGGACGGATGCCATCATGGAGGACTCCTTCCGTCTGCCCATGGAGGATGGGATCCCTGCAGGCAGGAGGGGACGGTCACCACGATCACCTATGAGTATGACTCCCTGAGATCCAAAGAAACTCTCTTTGCCTTCTGATCCACCTTATCCGAATGTAGACTCTCCATCCTGAAGTGAGGAAATCAAAGAATAGGGTTCACATACTTCTAATCCAAAATCAGGTGAAGACACTTCTTTCTTCGACACTATTAAGCGTATGGAGCAGGCGTTTATGGTTTTTATGGTTTATAGCTTTTTTATTATTTGATATACCACTTTTATGTAGGCAGTCAAAGCGGTTTACAATATAAATTAAAATACCCAATAACAGAGCAAGAAAGGAATGCCATATCAGAGTACCAGTATATTTAAAAAGGAAGTTGAAGGAGAGGGGGAGAGGAGGGGGAAGCATGCAAATGCAGTACAACCAAGGCTCAGCTAGAGACCTGATAGATCCTCTCAAACAATGCATCCTATCCTTCTTGTTCATGAAGAAAATGTGAACCAGTAAAGCACAGTTACTTACCTGTAACAGGTGATCTCTGGGAACAGCAGGAATTAGTCTTCACATATGGGTACATCGGTACCGACGGAGCCTGCACGGGAATGCTCCCCAGCATCCAATCAGAAAGCTTTTGGGAGCATCCCTCGCGCCTGCGCGCTGACTTCCCGCCTTTCCCACTGCCTCTCCTCAGTTGAGTTTCATAGCTGAGACAGAAGGAGAGAAAGAGGAAAGGAGATAGATAGATACAACTCCTAGGGGAGGTGGGTGGGTTGTGAAGACTAATTCCTGCTGTTCCCAGAGATCACCTGTTACAGGTAAGTAACTGTGCTATCTCCAGGAACAAGCAGGAATGAGTCTTCACATATGGGGACTCCCTAGCTGTGGGTGCCAGGGCAGATCCCATAAAGCACAGTTACTTACCTGTAACAGGTGATCTCTGGGAACAGCAGGAATTAGTCCTCACATATGGGTACGTCGGTACCGACGGAGCCCGTGCGGGAAAGCTCCCCAGCTTCTTAGAATAGAAGCTTTTGGGACCTCCCACTGCACATGCGCACTGCCTTCCCGCCTTCCTGAACAGCTCTCCTCAGTTTCGAGTTTATAGCTGAGTCAACAGAGAGAGGACAGGAAGATAGATAGATAAAAGATACAACTCCTAGGGGAGGTGGGTGGGTTGTGAGGACTAATTCCTGCTGTTCCCAGAGATCACCTGTTACAGGTAAGTAACTGTGCTATCTCCAGGAACAAGCAGGAATAAGTCCTCACATATGGGGACTCCCTAGCTTAGATGCATGGGATCCCCTGTAAAGGTTCGCCATCTTCGTATGGATCTCAGGCATCCATTCTGGGAAGGTGGGCAGGAGTTGTTTAGGAATGGAACAGGTGCTTGAGGACAGCCTGGCCAAACAAGGCATCCCGGCGGGAGTCCTTGTCCAAACAGTAATGGGCTGTGAAGGTATGAACCGAGGCCCAGGTAGCGGCTCGACAGATCTGATCTATGGAAACAGAGTGCAGATGAGCCATAGAAGTTGCCATGGCCCTCACATTGTGAGCAGTGACATGGCCTTCCAGAGAAATGTTTTTGCTCTGGTAAGCAAAAGAAATACACTGAGCAATCCAATTGGAAAGTGTACGCTTGGAGACTGGAAGTCCCAAATGGGAAGGATCAAAGGCCACAAAAAGTTGAGAAGACTTTCGATGTGGCTGAGTCCTATTAAGGTAAAAAGCGAGAGCTCTTTTACAATCCAGAGTATGAAGGTTCCTCTCTGCATTGGATGCATGAGGAGCTGGAAAAAAGACAGGTAGATATACCTCTTGATTAAGATGAAAGGGCGAGACCACTTTAGGCATAAAGTGGGGATTCGTCCTAAGGACCACCTTATCATGATGAAATCTTGTGTAAGGTGGATTAGCCACTAAAGCCTGCAGCTCACTGATGCGGCGAGCCGAAGTGACTGCAATGAGGAAGATGACCTTCCAGGAAAGAAATTTCAAGGAGGTGGAAAACATTGGCTCAAAAGGTGGCTTCATAAGTTGACCGAGCACTAGATTCAAATCCCATGCGACCGGGGGTGGTCTGATGGGAGGTTTAGTGAGAGTCAGGCCTCTCATGAATCTTGCAACAAGAGGATGAGAGGAGATAGGTTGTCCATTTATATGTTTCAAGGATGCTGCAATAGCACTTAAATGGACTCTTACCGAATTCGTCTTGAGGCCTGCATTGGATAGATGCAGGAGATAATCAAGAAGAGAATTCAAAGGAAGTGCCAGAGGGTCAAGGCCCTGCTGAGCACACCAAATGGAAAAACGTTTCCATTTGAAAGCATAGGAACGCCTGGTAGAGGGTTTCCTAGAGGCAGAAAGGATATCTTTCACTGGTTGGGAAAGATGAAAGTCTTGAAGGCTTAAGCCTTCAGTAACCAAGCACTGAGGTGAAGGGATTTGGGGTTTGGGTGCCACAAAGTCCCCTCCTCCTGAGACAGGAGGTCTGGCGCAGCTCCCAGATCCAAGTAGGATCCCTGGGAGAGCTGTAGAAGTAGAGGGAACCACACTTGGCGTGGCCAGCGTGGAGCTATGAGGATCATAGTTCCATGATCCCTCTGGAGTTTGAACAGAGTCTTGGGAATCAAAGGAATGGGTGGAAAGGCATATAGGAATGCCTGATTCCAATTCAGGAGAAAGGCGTCCGTAGCCTGAGCTCCCTGACACGGAGTTCTGGAACAGAACCGGGGAAGTTTGGCATTCCACGGACTTGCAAAGAGGTCTATGTCCGGGGTCCCCCATTCCTGAAAGATTCGGTTTATTTGGTCCAAATGTAGGGACCATTCGTGTGGCAGCAGAACTCGACTGAGCCTGTCTGCCCGAGAGTTTTGAACTCCTGGGAGATACACTGCTAGCAGGTGAATCTGATGCTCTCTGGCGAAGGCCCATAGTCTTAGAGCTTCGTTGCAAAGCGACAGAGAGCCCGTCCCTCCTTGTTTGTTTATGTAAAACATGGCCACCTGATTGTCCGTCTGAACTAGGACAGTGAGGTTGGCTAGGAGGGAGTGGAAGACCTTGAGGGCAAGGTAAATTGCTCGCAGTTCCAGAAGATTGATATGAAGGGTGGTCTCCTGTAGAGACCAAGTGCCCTGAGTGGAGAGAGTTTGCAGATGGGCTCCCCACCCTGTTTGGGAGGCATCTGTTGTGAGGGTTGCTTGGGGTAGCAATGGTTGAAATGGAGCCCCCAACAACAGATTCTTGGTGGAAGTCCACCAGTGGAGGGACCAAAACAGACGATCGGAGGTTTGTATTTGGTCTGAGAGCGCTCCTGACGCCTGAGTCCACTGAGTGGCCAGGGTCCATTGAGCTGCTCTCATATGAAGACGAGCATAGGGCACCACATGCACTGTGGAGGCCATATGACCCAGTAGGCGTAGCATTTCCCTGGCTGTCAAGTGAGTGCTGGACTGAGCTTGGGAGGCCAAACTCAGGAGGCGCTGGCCTCGAACATGTGGAAGGTAGGCCTTTGCAGTGATGGTGTCCAACTGGGCCCCTATGAATTCTAGAGATTGAGTAGGGATGAGTTGGGACTTGGGAAGGTTTACTACCAGTCCCAGATACTGCAAAAGGCTCCTTGTGTGGTCCAGGGAAATCTGGGCCTGTGACTGAGTTGGAGCTCGGATGAGCCAGTCGTCCAGATATGGGAAGACAAAGATTCCCATGCCTCTTAGAAATGCGGCTACGACTGCCATGCATTTTGTGAATACTCTTGGAGCAGAGGCTAGACCGAAGGGGAGTACTCTGTATTGGAAATGTTTTCCCTGAAACAGAAAGCGAAGATACTTTCTGTGGGATGGATGGATGAGTATATGTGTATACGCATCCTGTAGGTCTAGAGAACAAAGCCAGTCCTGACCCTGGAGGTAAGGAAGGAGAATGCCGAGAGACAGCATTTTGAATTTCTCCTTGAAGAGAAATTTGTTCAATTCTCTCAGATCTAGGATTGGTCTGAATCCCCCTGTCTTCTTTGGAATGAGAAAATAAGGGGAGTAGAAACCGGACCCTTGTTGAGGAAGAGGAACCTCTTCTATGGCCCCTTGGGCAAGAAGAGAGGAAACCTCTTGACCCAACAGGGTTAGGAGAGATGGGGGAGAATTGAATGGTCTCACCATATGATGGGGAGGAAGGCTGGAGAAATGAAGTTTGTAACCCTCTCGAATGATAGAGAGGGTCCATTGTTCTGTTGTGATTTGTTCCCATCTGGGAGCAAAGTGAACCAACCTTCCGGGTATGGTGAGAGGTTCTGGTTGTGTTAGAACCAGAAGTGGCAAGTTCCCTAGGAGCAAGTCAAAACCCCTGAGGGGTTGGAGCCTGCTGAGCTACAGTAGCTGCTGCAGGCTTAGCTCGTGCTTGTTTGGATTGCTGACGCTTAGCAGTATAGCGAGGTTGAGAAGACTGCTGGCCAGTATTTGAAGCAACTCTGGCCTTCTTATAGTAAGGCCTTTTAAAAGACTTTTTCTTAATAGGAATTGAAGTGGACTTTGAAAGTCTTTCCAAGGTGGCATTTTCAGCATCCATCTGGGTGGCTTTGATTTGCCACTCTTCCCCAAATAAGTTCTCACCTGTACAGGGCAGATTCCGTAAGCCATCTAGAACCCAAGGTTCCAGATCAGAGGCCTGGAGCCAAGCAAGACGTCGGGCTGCAATAGCAATGCCCGAAGCCCTACTGGCTCCCTCAAAGGAATCATATGCTGCCCTATTAGAGAACTTAGAAACCTCTAAGAGTTGTTTCACTAGGGAAAGGAATCCCTGCTTTTTATCCTCAGGGATAAAGGGGGCAAAATGCCGCACCTTTTTGGCAAGTTCCTCCAGGAACATGCCCATATAGAGACTGTAGGAATTAATCCTGGCTATAAGCATACTAGCCTGGAAAATTTTCCTACCAAAAGAGTCCAAAGTCTTACATTCCCGTCCTGGAGGGGTGGAAGAGTGCCTTTTGGTACTCCTAATCTTCTTCATTGCAGACTTCACCACAATAGAGTGGTGGGGCAATTGAGTCTTTTGGAAACCAGGAGAAGGAGGGACCCTATACATGGTGTCCAACCTACGGGAATAAGGAGACAAAGTCAAAGGATTTTCCCAGAAATCCATCAGTTGTTCTTGAAGGATTTCATGGATAGGCAGGGTAACTGCCTCCTTAGGGGCCTTTGAGTATCCCAAAATATCCAGTTTTTTGGATCTGGGTTCCTTTTCAGAGGATGTGGTAATAGAAAGGGCTGTAGCCATATCTAAAACAAAGTCCTGGAAGGACAAATCCTCTGGAGGGGACATTCTCCTTTTAGGAGAAGAGGGCTCCTCAGGTAAGTTGAGTGAAAACTCAGCAGAATCATCAGAGGAGTGAAAATCCTCAGAGGAATCGGTGCTTTCCTCTAACGCACGATACGCGTACCGATCGGTATCGATATCGGGCGTATCGGGTATGGAACCGGTATGGAGCGAAAGCCCATACGGTACCGACTTGCGTTTAGAGGTGGACGGCCTCGATACCGGCATGGCGGACGATACCGGTATCGGGCCCGGAACCGCTGAAAGCGGAACCGATGGCGTTGCAGCTTTAATGAAAGCCATGACGGCCTGCTGCATGGACTGTACAGTATCGCCCATGGACGCCATAGCTGCCTGGATGTCGGTACCGGAGTGACCCGGTACCCCAGAGCAGGCTAACAGGTGATCTGTCGAGGCCGTAGCATCGATATCAACCTGAGACCCCTGAATTGGCGTTTTTGGAAGTTGGACTTCCCGCCGGGGTTGTTTGGCTGGGGCAGGGTCCTCAAGTTCTAAGCTAAGAGCCTCTCGATGCTTTGAAGGAGATTTGCTCTTTGAGGACTTGCCCACAGAAGGTTTGGTTACCTGAGATCCATCCGGAGAAGAAGACCTGGATGACTGTGATGCTGTATTCTCTGAAGCAAACAGCACATGGAATTTGTTGGCCCGGTTCTGCAGCCCACGTTTAGACATGTGGGAGCAAGATGGGCAGTCCGGTATGGAATGGTCAGGCCCCAAACATTTCAGACACCATTCATGGGTGTCTGTGACTGAAATAACAGCATTACATTTGGTACACTTCTTAAATCCAGGGGCTGGCTTCTCCATGAGGAGAAATTGAGTAGGCCGAGAGGCCTCTCTGAAGTGACCAAAAAGCTAAAAAATAAGAAAAAAGAATTATAATTTTTTAAAGAAAGAAAGAAAAGACCGGCGATACCGGTATCGGTATGGGGAAGGCAGGTACGCGGTCTAAAGAAACAAATAAAATAACAATTTCTTCAGCGGTGACAGGAACACGACCTGCTGGCTCCGCGGAAAAAGAGAAACTGAGGAGAGCTGTTCAGGAAGGCGGGAAGGCAGTGCGCATGTGCAGTGGGAGGTCCCAAAAGCTTCTATTCTAAGAAGCTGGGGAGCTTTCCCGCACGGGCTCCGTCGGTACCGACGTACCCATATGTGAGGACTTATTCCTGCTTGTTCCTGGAGATAATGCGTATCCCTGGAACAGGACGGCATTTCCCAAACCTGGATCCCCGGCATCCCCTGAGGGATGGGGGGTAGGAGTTGAATAGAGAAGAGCTGTAAAGGAACAGCGAATCTAAAGACTACAGAAAAAATGAGTCTTTAGAATGTATGTCAAGTATCATTAAAATATTTAATGAACTAGTACAATATAGAGCTTACCTACTGGATTGTAGGAAGTAGAACTGTGATGAAGTGTACTGTAGATGCAGTAGCGGAATCCTCAAGGTAACTTCACAGCAGTGAGGATGAAGTTCCAAACCTGGAATGGGCAGGTGACCCAGGTGTCAACTGGGGTAGGAGAAGAACGGCAGGTCTTCAATGGAAAGCTTTATGGGAAAAAGCTGAAAACTCTTTTACGTACAGAGTTATTAACATTGAGGACTAAAAGAAGAAGACTGACCGATCTGGAGAATTAGCCCAGTCCTGAAGGGAAGAGGGGGTATGGAAAAAAGCTCCTATTCCCAAGGAGAACAGAAGTGTACTCAGAAATACTGAAGATGTACACTGTCTTTCCTAGCTGGTAAGAGATAGGAAGACATTGAAGTTTGATACTTCATAGACAGGGAGATCTATAACAAAAATATAAGCTGTTGACATCACAGCAGTAATTGTGTGTATAACCGCTCCCACTTACTGAGCCGTATGAGAATAGGCAAGTTGACTGTCTGGACCCCTTAAGAAGGTAAAAGCTTTATAGCACAGACAGTTAGGGAAATAGTAGGTAATACATAGCTTCCTATGGACATCTCCCAATGGGCACATATATATATATATATATGGAGATACATACATATCTATATATATGTGCATATATGTCTAGATATGTGTGATATATATATATATATATATATATATATATATATATATATATATATGGGCATGACTTATGCCCACACAGATTACAGAAATATGTATGTATAGGACATATACATACACGAATATAAGTCTGAGGATACATGCCTGCAACTGCGCCCCACAAAAACATTCACATGGGGAATGTGATGGGGAAAGATTCATCTAATAATAAGGGGTGAAAACCACCTGAAGATATATAGAGAATCTATTTCTGCGGTGCAGGAATGTAGTTCAGTGGAATAACCAGTATGGTTGCGTGAAAAAACAGAGGATAATAGCAGTCTGGCAAGAGCACGTCAGGAGTACTTTAGGACTCTGACATGTCCAAAGGACAAAAAAACGCATAGACTAAGACACCAGGATGACCCAGCCAAGGGACACAGGGGTATCATGTACACTAAAAGAGTATGCGTTGTCCAAGTGGAGCAGAAAAGCATAATGCCAAGCTGTAAGGAAAAAAGGGGTAGATTCCTGCAAGATTGGGAACTCCTTGGACATTCACGCAGAAAAAGCTTGTCTTCTGTATCACAACAGGAGACAAGAGGGTATAAAGAACCCATATAGCCATGGAATGATTATATAAGCTTTTTCTACTATATGGAAAAACCCTCAGAGACAAAGTTCAATGCTCTGTAGCAAGGGCCCATAGTAGAAAGCTTCTCTGAAGATTGCAGAGAGCATTGTGCAGGAGAATTATGAGATAAAACTGACTGAAGTCAGGTGTGTTGCCACATCCTAGGAAAGGATATGGCTAGAAGAAGATAACCTGCAGTGAGTAGTATTATGCAAGATAGTTGAAAGTAGCTTGCAATGAGCATTAAAGTAATCACTGGAACTCCTGCATGCACAGCAACTGAACAAAACAGCAGAGGGGATTCTCCTGTATAAAAACAGAGAGAAAACAGACAAAGGGAGCGGAGATATTCCCGTCCCTGTCTGATGAGTTGTTCAGAGCATGCATTGAAGGATAACAAAAAGTCTACACTGGAAAGAAAGAGAAGTGTTTCAGTATGGTACCAACTCAAGCAGGGGAAACCCTGGAAGAGAGGGGGTGGGAAGGTGACTTACCATATGGTAAGTCAGCTGAAGGAAAAGATGTCCATGTGGGGACAGAAACTATCATGGGATAGTTGTAACCTCCCTTCGTAGTAGTAAGAAGGGGAGAATTCTGTAACCCATGGACAAAAGTATCCTAACAGCTTAGCATACTGAAAAAGAAAAAAAACAGTGTAGAGTTTGAAGAATAAACTTCTGCTAAGAAGAAGTTAACTGTAGATTGCAACATACAGGAACCTATGGTTGCTGGTTATGATTAGACTGGTTAGAGTCTGGAAACTTCAGACTAGGATGAGATGTCCCTTGCTTGGGTACATCTGGAGGATGGGCAGGAGAAGGGTGAAACCTTCTTTTCTTAGGGAAAGAAGGTTTGGTAGGACATTTCCTTCGTCCTGGGGAAAAAGAAGTCTTAGGATGATTTCCAGAACCAGGGAAGTCAGTGGAGCAATGAGCAACCTGACGTAAAGCCTCTCTATTGAAGAGATTTTCTCCAGTACAAGGAGAATTACCCAGTGCATGTTGTGCCCATCTGCTCAAGTCTGAAGCTTGCAGCCAGGCTTTACGACATGCTCCAATGGCAATAGCAGAGGATCTGCTAACAGACTCAAAAGAGTCTAGAGAAGCACGAGAAAGAAACCAAGAGATATTCCTGCTATGATTAAGAAGCAAGGAATAGTCAGTGGCATTAGGCTCTGATAAAAATGGGGACAAAAGAGATAATTTCTCTGTGACCTCCTGAAGTGTCAGACTCATATAAAAAATATATGAAATAATTCTTGAAGCCAGCATAGAAGTTTGGAAGGTTTGACGTCCAAAGGCATCAAGTGCTTTAGATGCACGACCTGGCGGATAAGAAGAATGCTTCTTCTTGCTTCTTACCTTCCTCATTGCTGATTCCACTACAATGGAATGATGTGGAAGTTATTTTTTTTGAAACCCCGGAGAGGGAGGCACCTGATACAGAACATTAGTGGCTGTAGAAGGCGAAGGAACCTTTAAAGGTGATTCCCACATCCTCAGAAGAAGATCCTGCAAAGAATGATGTAAAGGAAGCATTATATTTTCCTTTTCTGCAGGATCTTGGTTAAGAGTAGAGCCAGGAATAGGAATGGCAAGAAAGGTTGCCATGTCAAGGAGAAATTTCTGAAAAGAAGGATCTCCAATGGGAACTATTCCTGGGTAAGCTGAGGTTGAAGGAGCAGCTTGAGCACCAGAAGACATATTGGACTGGTGCAGAAGAAGAATCTTGCTAGATGGACAGTGATACTGACAGTTCTGATTCGAGGCAGTTAGTACTGCATCGTCAGTGCCCGGTATAGATTCCAAGCTAGGCATTGAAAGGATCGATGGCACCGATGGAACTGCAGGAATCGACATCGATACCGATACCGGTATCGGAGATGGTAATGTCATCGAAGCAGTAATCGGGGGCTGCTGAAGCGGTACCAAGGTAGCCAGAGAGCCTTGGTGAATATCCTCGGTACTGCGTAGTCAGAAACGATATGGATCGGTTCTGAAACGCGTCGGTACCAAGTCATCTAGACTGGATATCGATTCTAGACTCGGCATCGAAGGGAGCGAGTCTATCGATGCATGTCTAGAAGGTACCGACGTTGGTGGTGGTATCGGCGATGCCGATACAGGAAAGTCAATCGGAGTCATATTGATCGGTTCCGAAGGTACCGAGGACGTCCGAAGACGATGCCTGGTGAAGAGAGGAACATTCGACACCGGCGCCGATGTCGGGGTATCGGTACCGCTCGAAGCCGATACCAACCCCGAGCATGGCGAAGATACAGGAAAGCCAATCTGGGTCGTATCGATCGGCCCCGAAGGTACTGAGGACACCAGATGACAATCCCTGGTGAAAAGTGGAACACTCGACACCGGTGCCGATGCCGGGGTATCGGTACCGCTCGAAGCGGATACCACCCCCGAGCATGGCTCAGGTATGTTCTGTGAAGGGTGAGCCCCAGGAAACCTGAAACCCCGTAAATGCTTTGGAGCCCGAAGACTCCCGCCGGGGTTTTATTGCCAATGGGGTCTTGAGGGCAAGGTCGGAGCCGTCATCATGCTGGGCATGAGACTTACCCTTCAAGAATTGGCTAGTCTTAACAGACTGTTTGTGGGTTACCTGATCCTGGAGAGAAGAATAAACCGGTGTCCTCACCTCAGGAGGAAAAACGGCATCGAGGGAAACTCAAAAAAGGGAAGGTCTTCTCCCAATAATACAGCCTGATGGATCAGGGAAAAAAGGGTCAGGACCCAAACAGGTTAGACACCAAGCATTGGAGTCTAAAAGGAAAACTATGTTTCCACAGTGAAGGCACTTCTTAGGGGAAGAAGGCTCCATGTTGGAGAGGCCTGGTAGGCCCAAAAAGTTAAGACAAAAACTGAGGAGAAAAAATTTCTCTAAGTTTAGAAAAGAAAAGAATAAAGCACCGGCGGTACCGGTATCGGCGGGAAAGACAGCCGCGACCACAAGAAAACAAGGAAATAAGAATTTTAAAGAAAAAAGTTTCTGCGGTGACAGGAGGACGTCCTGTCGGCTCCGCGGAAAAACAAAAACTGAGGAGAGGCAGTGGGAAAGACGGGAAGTCAGCGCGCAGGTGCGAGGGATGCTCCCAAAAGCTTTCTGATTGGATGCTGGGGAGCATTCCCGTGCAGGCTCTGTCGGTACCGACGTACCCATATGTGAAGACTCATTCCTGCTTGTTCCTGGAGATAAGACATTTGCTCCCACCACTTAACCAAAACAGAATTTGCACAACCAAGTGTCAAAAGCTAAAAAATACAATTGTTATGCTCAGCCACAATATCACACTTCAACAACTTTACATTTGTGTGACCCAAGACAACTAACTCATTCTTATTGATAAAGTCACCTTTTTCAGACTGAGAATTTAATGTTGCTCTCAAAACACTAAGGGTCTGTTTGCTAAGCGGCACTAGCGGTTTCAGTGTGAAATCGGAGCCACAGCCCTATTCTATTCTATGGGGCCATAGCTCCGATATCACACAGAAATCACTAGCACCACTTAGTAAACAGACCCCCAACAGATCATTTTATAAAGCATTTTCTGCATATAAAGCATGTTTTCACATGGAATATAGCTTTTATAAAATTGTGCAGTCCCAGTGTTGTGTTGCTTTCTTCATATACAGAACAATCTCCGAAGCCTGAGGATATTATAGAACCCAGCTCTTCTTATTCAGAATCAAGGAAATGCAGTAATTAAGAAAATTTGTATGAACGTGGTTGATCAGGCAAATACTCATTTTCTTTCCAGTCCAATCTACATCAGATTCTGCAGGCTACTGTTCCCTCTCATATCATTTATTTGGGCCTTCCTAAAAAGATGTTATACCATCTGCATTTAACGTAGAACAGTATGGAGAAGTTGGCTACTGGTAGGAAAAGGTGGGAGCATGTTTCTCCCTTCTTTTTCCATTATATTGACCTCTGGTAGATGAGCAGATGATTTTTGTTTTTTTAAGCCCTAAATGGAATAAGGTTAAAATATATATAAATCGTTTTAGAACAACTGTGTGGTGTATACACATGAACCCAACATGTGTGTAAATATAAATTTACTATGCCACTTTACATATGCAGATTTTCAAGAGGCATCTTCTGGGCATAGTTTGAGCAGTTCAAAAAAACCACAGGCGCTACATGGCAATTTCTCAAATCTCCCTAGGTGTCATCCCTAGATGAAATAACTCTACAGATTGCATATTATAGCTTAAATTCCTGGTGATTTAATGCTTTTTGACACTTTCAATATCCATTATAGATGCGCTTTCTTCTGAACTAGAGAAGGTGCTTTTGTCGCTTTTAGCTGGTTTGAGATTTTCCCTGATATCTCCAGCTTCTGAACATTCAGCTGCTCACTGCTTAGGTGCTATATTCCTTAAAAGTAACAGTTGACATGACTACTTCAACTCCATTAAAGTGTTCGGACCACCATTTCATCCAGTTTAAGTTTTCAACAACCCTCCATCACTCTAATCCAAAAATGGATAAATCAGTGAGGAAATTAAAACATTTTTGGGCACAATCATGGATCAATCTTTGCTACCTCCCAGAGCACGGATCTCAATGGAGAATGTCAATGCATCAATCTTGTGTGTCTCAGTGTGGTTTCTACCCCCCCCCCCCACCCCAATCAATCCCCAAATACACTGAAGATGGACATCGGATGGGAACTCACTGGAGCAGAGGTCCTTCGATGCCTCGGCAGTAATATCTTTCCCATAGGCAGGACAAGTCTCTCCGGGACCAGCTAAATTTCCCAATGCACCAGCACCAAAGCAAACAAAAACAGCCACTTTGCACCATGCAAAGAAGTCCTCCATCCTTTTCTCAAATCTCTTCAAGAGATACTCCTTGAGGGCTGCCATCGACAAAGATTAAAGGCCTAAAGAAGGGTTGGCCATATGCATCAGGACTGGTTGAGGGATATTAGCAGACTGGTCCTGCTCCCTTGGAGACTAGTGTAGCCTCTCCAAAGCCAAGGAGGCTGATCAGTCCTCACATCAGGGCTGCTTCAAGGGTATTGGCTCCTTTGGTACTTCAATGCTCATCATTTTTGCTCCAGTGAGCTGCAGCTCCTCTGTACAACAGCCTCCCTGTTTGTCTGGTGAAGCAGGCTATCAATATTTAAAAAGACAACAACAAATTCTTACTCTTCTTCAGGCAGGACTCAGATTGTCCATTCCAGATAGATTCTACTGATGCTCACCACACGAATAGGATCAATATCCTCTCGATGTCAGTGCATCCCTAGCGATCAGTGCAGCTCCATGGAGACCAATACTGCCAAAGCTAATATCGATAGATTGGACTTACCCAAACCAAAAATTATTTTTGTGCTGTACTTCATGATCCCTGAGACCTCTCACTACCATCTGTAAAAACAATTTACAAGAGGGTTCATGGATGAGATCCAAGCACTGCTAGCACCAATAAATATCAATGATAGATATGGCCTTGTCACACTTAGTGTACCTTTTGAATCTGCTGGGAGGTTGCTGGGACATATCTAGAAAAATTGCCAAGGTGAAATCAAACAACCATTTTTACAGAAAAAAGACCAGCCAAAGCACCTGAGGCCTAAATGCAGCCCAATAATACAATGCAGAAAAAATTAATAAAACTTTAAAAATACCCAAAAATCCTACCTAAAGAGGCTAAGGGAAGAGAAACCTTGCATGGCAGTAACAACTGTAGTAAAGGAAAACAAAATCAGAATTAGAAATTGTGAAGCACAGCATTTTTTTATGTTATATTTATACATTTTACAATATTTCCAAGCATATAAAACAAAAACAAACACAGAAATAAGGGAACAGAATGAATAAAAAACAGAAATACAAATAGGTAAAGATTGAAACAACCATTATTATTCTTTAAATCAGTTTCAATTTCAGAAATAATTTTGTCCCTCTTTCTTTTCTCAAAGAAGGAATATTAAGAGCTAATAAATAATTCAAGCATTAAATCCAAGCCTCTGTGAGTTTCACTGACACTGCAACCTGTCAGCTCTTCAGCATTCCATGCTGTCAGCTTCAACTCAGACAGACCCTGAGAGGATTTTAAATACCTTCAAAACTTTCTTTTCCAGAGATAATTCTTTAGTCATAAGTGCTAGATCTGTTTTCCTCAGCACTGTACTGTATTTCCAAAGCTAAATCCAATAATCCTAAAGTCATGAGGTACTGAAAATTTCTACTTAGCAACTAGTTTTTTTTCAAAACCTCTTTTAATATCTAGATTTCCAGACTTCAGGAAAATCATCCAAGGAAATCATTCATCACTCTTTGCTAGTAGATTCACACTTTCTTCTAACCAATCCACATTGGATCTGTTTTTGAAGGGACTTGGGGTTTGGGTGCCACAAAGTCCCCTCCTCTTGAGACAGAAGGTCTGGAGCCGCTCCCAAGTCCAGGGAGGGGGCTTGGGAGAGATGCAGAAGTAGAGGGTACCACACTTGGCGTGGCCAGCGTGGAGCTATGAGGATCATGGACCCTTGATCCCTTTGAAGTTTGAACAGTCTTGGGAATCAAAGGAATGGGTGGAAAGGCATACAGGAAACCTTGACCCCAATGCAGGAGGAAGGTATCCTTGGCCTGAACTCCCTGACACGGGATTCTGGAACAGAACCGGGGAAGTTTGGCATTCCACGGACTTGCAAAGAGGTCTATGTCCGGGGTTCCCCATTTCTGAAAGATTCTGAGTACCTGATCCATGTGCAGGGACCATTTGTGTGGAAGCAGAACTCGACTGAGTCTGTCTGCCCAAGAGTTTTGGATTCCTGGGAGGTATACTGCCAGGAGATGGATTTGATGCTCTCTGGCGAAGGCCCACAATTTTAGAGCTTCGTTGCAAAGCGACAGAGAGACAGTCCCTCCTTGTTTGTTTATGTAGAACATGGCTACTTGATTGTCGGTATGAACAAGGACTGTCATGTTGATGAGGAGGGTATGAAAGACCTTGAGAGCAAGGAAAATTGCTCGCAGCTACAAAAGGTTGATATGAAGGGTGGTCTCCTGTGGAGACCAAGTGCCCTGAGTGGAGAGGTCTTGGAGATGAGCTCCCCAACCTGTTTGGGAGGCATCTGTAGTGAGAGTTGTTGGGGTAACAAAGGTTGGAAGGGGGCCCCCAACAACAGATTTTGAGTGGATATCCACCATTGGAGAGACCAAAAAAGACGTTTTGAGGTTGCTATTTGGTCTGAGAGAGCTCCTGATGCTTGGGTCCACTGGGTGGACAAAGTCCATTGAGCTGCTCTCATATGTAGGCGAGCATAAGGCACCACATGAACTGTGGATGCCATGTGGCCTAGCAGTTGTAGCATCTCCCTGGCAGTCAAGTGGCTTCTGGACTGAATTTGAAAGGCCAAGTGCACTAGACGGTGGAAACGGGCCTGAGGAAGATAGCCCCTTGCGGTGGTGGTATCTAGCCAGGCCCCTATGAATTCTAGGGACTGAGGAGGGGTGAGTTGAGACTTTGGCAGATTGATGACGAGTCCCAGATACTGCAGTATGCGTCTGGTGTGGTCCAGGGAAGTCTGAGCCTCGGACTGAGATGGAGCTCGGATGAGCCAGTCGTCCAGGTATGGGAAGACAAATATTCCCAGAGTGCGTAGAAATGCAGCCACTATTGACATGCATTTGGAGAACACTCTTGGAGCAGAGGCTAGACCGAAGGGGAGTACTCTGTATTGGAAATGTTTTCCCTGGAACAGAAATCGTAGAAATTTTCTGTGGGATGGATGGATGAGTATATGTGTGTACGCATCCTTTAGATCTAGAGAACAAAGCCAATCCTGACTCTGTAGGTATGGAAGGAGAGTATCTAAAGAGAGCATCTTGAATTTCTCCTTGTACAGAAATTTGTTCAATTCTCTCAGATCTAGAATGGGTCTGTGCCCTCCTGTTTTCTTGGGGATGAGAAAATAAGGGGAGTAAAACCCTGACCCCTGTTGAAGAAGAGGAACCTCTTCTATTGCCCTTTGGGCAAGAAGGGTGGTCACCTCCTGACCCAACAGGTACAGGAGAGATGGGGGAGAATTGAATTGTCTCACCATGGTATGGGGAGGAAGGCTGGAGAAATGTAGTTTGTAGCCCTCTCTGATGATAGAGAGGGTCCACTGTTCTGATGTGATTTGTTCCCATCTGGGAGCAAAATGAGTTAACCTTCCTGGAATGGTGAGAGGCTCTGGTTGTTGCAGAGCCAGAAAGGTTAAGTTCTCTAGAATCAAGTCAAAAACTCTGAGGGGGTTGGGACTGCTGGACTGTAGCAGCCCCTGTAGACTTTGCTCTGGCCTGTTTAGATTGCTGACGCTTAGGAGCAAAGCGAACTTGGGAAGATTGCTGGCTAGTATTTGTGGAAAATCTGGTCTTTTTATAGAAAGGTTTCTTAAAAGATTTTTTCTTGACAGGCGTAGAGGTAGACTTAGAAAGTCTATCTAAAGCAGCATTCTCTGCATCCATTTGAGTGGCTTTGATTTTCCACTCCTTGCCAAACAGATTTTCACCTGTACAGGGCAGATTGCCCAAGCCATCTTGTACCCAGGGTTCCAAATCAGAGGCCTGGAGCCAAGCAAGTCTGCGAGCCGCTATGGCAATGCTGGAGGCTCTGCTAGCTCCCTCAAAGGAGTCAAAGTCTGCTCTGTTGGAGAACTTTGAAACATCTTGAGTATGCTTTAGCAAAAGAAGGAACTCCTCCTTTCTATCCTCTGGGATAAAGGGGAGAAAATGACGTATCTTCAGTGCAATCTCTTTCAAAAACATGGCCATATAGAGGCTGTATGAATTGATTCTGGCAATAAGCATGCTAGCTTGGAAGATTTTTCTACCAAAAGCATCCAGAGTCCTACATTCTCTTCCTGGAGGGGTAGAAGAGTGCGTTTTGGTACTCTTTATCTTTTTCATAGCAGACTTCACCACAATAGAGTGGTGAGGGAGCTGAGTTTTTTGAAAACCAGGAGAAGGAGGAACCCGATACATGGTGTCTAAACGTCGAGAATGTGGAGATAGGGTGAGAGGAGCCTCCCACAAGTCCTTCATGTGTTCTTGAAGAATTTCATGTATGGGTAAGGTGGCTGCCTCTTTGGGAACCTTAGAGTATCCTAAAATATCTAATTTTTTTGCTCTAGGTTCCTTTTCAGAGGTTACAGAAATGGAGAGGCCTTTAGCTACTTCAATAATGAAGTCTTGAAAGGACAAATCCTCTGGAGGAGACATTCTCCTTTTTGGAGAAGAGGGCTCCTCAGGAAGAGTAAAAGAGACATCAGCAGAATCATCTGAGGTATCAGAATCCTCAGAAGACTCAAAGTACCGCCTATTAGCTTCCAGAGATCGATACGCATACCGACCGGTATCGACATCGGGCGTACCGGGAACCGGATCGGTATCGAGAAAACCTCTGGAACCGGAGACCGGAACCGGCATGCTACTGGAAGTAGATGCTCTGGGTACCGGTATCGGTTGTGGTACCGGAACCGGAGTCGGAACCGATTGTTGCGGTACCGAGGGCGTTGCAGCGTTAATGAAAGCCAGTATGGCCTGCTGCATGGATTGTACAGTAGTACCCATAGACGCCACAACTGCCTGGATGTCGGTACCGGTGTTGGCCGGTACCCCAGAGCAGTCTAACAGGTGATCGGTCGAGGCCGTGCCATCGATGTCAACCTGTAACCCCATAGGAGGAGCTTTGGAAGCCGGAGCTTCCCGCCGGGGTTGTTTGGCTGGGGCAGGGTCCTCAGGGTCAAACCCAAGGGCCTCTCGCTGCTTAGAGGGAGATTTGCCCTTTGAGGACCTGCCTGAAGAATGTTTGGTTACCTGAGATCCATCAGGAGAGGAAGACCTGGAGGATGTTGATGCTGGAGTATCCGTAGAAAACAGCATATGAAACTTGGCTGCTCGGTTCTGTAAGCCACGTTTGGACATCAGAGAGCAGGATGGAAAATCCGGAATGGAATGGTCAGGCCCCAAACATTTAAGACACCATTCATGGGTATCTGTGACTGAAATAGTACCGGTACACTTGGTGCATTTTTTAAAACCAGAGGCTGGTTTCTCCATGAGGGAGAATTTGAGAAGGCCTAGAGACCTCACAGAACAAACACACCAAGTGGGGAAAAAGTAATTAATTAATTATTTTTTTTTTTAAAAATAAAGGAAAAAAGACCGGCGGTACCGGTCCGGAATCGGGGAAGGCAGACACGTGGTCAAAGAAACAAATTAAAATAACAATTTCTTCAGCGGTGACAGGAACACGACCTGCTGGCTCCGCGGAAAAAGAAGAACTGAGGAGAGTTGGTCAGGAAGGCGGGAAGGCAGCGCGCATGTGCTGTGGAAGGCCCCAAAAGCTTTCCTTTCTGGGAAGCTGGGGAGCTTTCCCGCGCAGGCTCCGTCGGTTCCGACGTACCCATATGTGAGGACTCATTCCTGCTTGTTCCTGGAGATCCGTTAGATTCTCTCAAACAGTAGATGCTAATTTCTCTTATGCATATTCATTGTGGTTATCCTGAAAACTTGACTGGCTAGGTGTGTCCCGAGGACTGGGTTGAGAACCCCTGATATGGAGTATCTTGGAGTATATGGCCTCCACTGCCTCCAATCACAGTAACCTTTCCAGTGTGGCCTCTATTGTTGACATCTTAGCTGGGGCCCAACAGAGGGAAATAAATGTATTGGCAATGTGATGGGAAGATAAATTATTTATTAGAAAGGCTTATATACTGCATTTCCAATGATCAAGGCGGTTTACAAATAACGTAACTTATTTATTTTACATTCTCTTATATACTGCGCTATTCTGCATCAGTGCGGTTTACATTGAACAAATTGAAATTACATTGAACAGGGCATTATAACTTGGAGATAACTATTTTACAGGGAACATGGGCTATGGAGGGTTAAGTGGCTTGCCCAAGACCACAAGGAGCACCTGTGGGACTAGAAACCCCAGTCCTTCCGGCCCAAGGTTGCTGTCCTCTAGTGGGATTTGAACCTCCGACCTTCCGGCCTGAAGTACCTTGCCCCAACCACTAGGCCACTCCACTTAACATTACAGAAAACATCCCCCTCTCCAAGATAGTTGGACAGATGCCCCCCTATCTGTTCCTCCAAGGAGATCTTTCTGTTCGCTCAAAAGGACTGGTGCCTACTCAACAGACAGGGCCACAGAGATGACAATCCTCTACCTAGGTAATAATACTTTGTATCCTGAAACCTCATCATGCCCTAGGTTGGCTGCAAAGCACCTCAGGACTTATCCTCAGGCAACCTCTTGGGCTTAGTTTCCTCTAGATCGGTGGTTCTCAACCTGTGGGTCGCGACCCCCATGGGGGTCGCCTCAGGATTTACCAGGGGTCACCTGACAAATCCCGGCAGGGGCGGCTCTATCATGAGGCGAAGTGAGGTGGCTGCCTCAGGCAGCAACGTTTTGAAGGCGGCAAAAAATGCCCCCAAAACAGCCACCTCACTTCGCCTTCAAAAGTTAAAAATAAAAAAAACCCAAACGCTCAAGTTGCTGCCGCTGCCGAGTCCGCTTCTCGGCAGCGACAGACTCACCTCTCCTTCCTATAGCAGCCGCGGCTCTTGCTTCTTGGAAGCATGGCTGTGCTAGCGAGATCAGCTTAAACACAAAGCCAGCCAGTGCGGAGCCTTCCCGTGCAGCAGCGTCCCGCCCCCAAAGGAAGTAACTTCCTTTGCATACAACTTCCTTTGGGGGCAGAACGCCATTGCACGGGAAGACTCCGCACTGGCTGGCTTTGTGTTTAAGCTGATCTCGCTAGCAAAGCCACGGTTCCAAGAAGCAGGAGCCACGGCTGCTATAGGAAAGAGAGGTGAGTCTGCTGCTGCCGAGAAGCGGACTCGGCAGCGGCAGCAACTTGAGCATTTTTATTTCCCTTGGGGCTAGGACTGGAAATGGACTGATGGGGGGGGGGGATTAGGACTGGTACTGGGCTATTGGGGGTGGCTAGGACTGGAAATGGGCTGATGGGGGAGTAGAACTGGAAATGAGCTGATTAGGGGGGCTAGAACTGGAAATGGACTTATTGGGGGGGTTTAGTAATGGGCAGATGGGAGGCTAGCACTGGAAATGAGCTAGGACTGGTAATGGGCTGATTGGGGGGCTAGGACTAGAGTGGGCTGAAGGGGGATAGGACTTGAAATGGGCTAATGGGGGAAAAGAGGAGAGTGCTGCTGGCCCTGGAAGAAAACTAGGGGCTAGGGTTACAAATGGGCTGATGCGGGAGGATGGTAGGACTGGAAGGGAGAGGATAATAAGAGGGTCTGCCAGGGGAAGGAGGGGGCACGAAGGGAGCTGACACGGGTGAAGGAGGGGACTGAAAAGGAGCTGACAACTGGGATGTACTGAAGGGGGACTGGAAGGGAGCTGACACTTGGGGATGGGAGTGGTAGGTGGTTGGGTAATGGGGAGGAGGCTGGAAGGGAGCTGACATGCGAATGGCACTGGAAGGGGGATGGACAGAGGGTAGGGTGACTGGAAGGGAGCTGACTGGGGGGGTGGCACGGAGAGTGGACATGAGCTGATATCTGGGATGGTATTTGGACTAGAAGAGGCTGGACAGTGGGGAAGGAGGGGGACTGGAAGGGAATGGACACCAGTTGCAGTCATGGGAATGCAAGGTGGTTGACATTCGAAGGTACTGGGAGGGAAGGACTGGAAAGGGGGCTGATACTGGGGAGGGTTACTGGAACTGGAAATGGGCTGATGGAAGGAAGTGAAGAAAACAAAAGGAGATAAGAAATGGCAGATGGACCATAGACCACAGAAAGAGAGCTAAGAGAAGACAGGAAAGCTGAAGCCTCAGATCGGGACCAGCATGATCAGAGAATAAAATGGTCAGACAACAAAATGTAGAAAAAATAATTTTATTTAATTTTAGTTATTGGACTTTGTGCTATTTTTATATTTTACACAGTATTGGGGAACTGCATCTCTTATTTATCTGATATTGTACTGCATGTGGACTCTGGCTTCTTGGGGTTTCAATTTAAATTTAGTCTACATATTTTTATTTTTACTTTAGATCATGGTTACTTATTCTGTACTTGGTGAGGGTCGATGTTGCAAGTGTTTGAAGCACTTTTCAGTGACAAAAAGCGGCTGCTGAAAATTGCTTACTTGGTTGACATATTTGCAATATTGAACAAATTAAATTTATCACTGCAAGGACCAAACGCAACGTGCCTAAATTTGTCCAAAAAGATCCAAGCGTTTCAAATGAAACTTCGGCTTTGGCAGAAAAAGTTAGCTGAAAATAGAATGTACATGTTGCTTATCTTATCCGTTTTCTTTGAAGAAAACGAGATTGAACTTGACCCAAGAAATGGAATTACAATTTCTGTCAAACAGCACTTAGAAATGCTGGAAGAAGAAATTTCAGCGTATTTTCCAAATTTACCTGACACACCATTTGCACTTGCCAGAAGTCCATTCACAGTTAAAGTTGAGGATGTTCCTGAGATTGCACAAGAAGAGTTCATTGAACTCATTACCAGCGATGCAGCGAAAAATGATTTTTCTTCAATGTCAGTAATTAAATTCTGGATCAAGTATTTTCAATAGTATCCTGGACTGTCTGAGATTGTGTTGTGTCTACTTCTTCCGTTTCCAACAACATATCTGTGTAAAACCGTCTTCTCAAGCTTGTTGCTTATCAAGAGTAAATAACGAAATAGACTTGCTGCAGAAGATGATCTTCGTTGTGCTCTCGCAAAGACTGAGCCGAGAATTTCACATCTGGTGAGAAGGAAGCAAGCACAACCTTCGCACTGATAGCATAGGCCTACTTTTTAGGTTTGACGCTAACATTTTTGCCCTTCGTCAGTCTTTTTGAATAAAGCATACTAAAACCATTGACTACAAAATCATAATACTTTCGAAATCAAATATTGTTACTTGTTATTGTGATTAATTATTGTGGTTTAAATAAGTAAATTTTATAAATAAAAACATATTGCAAAGGCCTATAATATATTAATAATTCAACAAATGATTATAGCAACAATGCGTTAACGGTAAAGGAAGAGAGACGCATTTTATTTTATCATTGGGGTCATTATAAGTTGACCAATGGTAAAAGGGGTCACGGTACAAAAAAGGTTGAGAACCACTGCTCTGGATCCTTAACTAATGTTCTTCAAAGCTTCACCAGAGCAAAGTTTCCCCCAAAAGGGCAAAGAATTCGGGCAGATCTTCGAAGTCACATCTGCTGCCCAGTTTCACAGTCATGAGCTTTCTGGCTGAAATCATCACCATACTACTTGCAAAATGAGGTCACAAAGGGCACTCACCACACAACCAACCAGCCTCCCTAGCATCAATGATACCATCTCCTGAAGTCCCCGAGGGGAGTTACTGGACCTAACACAAACAAGCCCTGGACATACAACTACAACAGTCAGCCAGGTGAGGAAAAAGGTTGCTGAAGCCCTCACCACTAAGGGCCTGGAGCCCCCTGTTATCAGAATACTCCTCCATCGTCTTCTTCAGAGAAAGACCTGGAGGCTTAGGAGATCCTGTTTCCTCAGGACAAAATGGTGGCTGCTCTTATGTAGAGTTCCTCCATGGGCTCCCCCTCAAATCGCACTCTACTTGATGAACCCAGCATTGGTAAGCTCCTTCCTATGCTGCCAGCTGCTGCTGGAGCTCTGTGCATGCCTACTGCAATCTGTGGCTGCTCATTTGAGCAGCTGCAACTAAATTCACAACAGCCCTTGCAAACTTTACATGTTCTGAAGAAACTATACACGAACCATACTGTGGCCTCTCACCCACATGGTCCCAGAAACGAGTGCTGCTCCTGGTACACTAGAATACTGTCACCCCAAACCTAAGTCACTGCGGACCCTCTAATATACTGCCATAGCCCTCTGCCTATAGTGGCTGCTCTAAGTCCTTCACTGCTTTGTTTTGTTTTTGTTTGTTTGCTTTGTTGCACTGCTCTGACCCCTTTCCTCCTACCCTTCCATGATTCTCTTAATTTCTTCTTGCCTTTGACTCAGGATCCAGAGGGGAGGGCAGGGAGATAAAAGGGTTGACCAATGGAGGGGGAGGGAACTGGATTCCTCTGGATATCACCCTCAATGACCACAGTGGCCAACAGAAATGTCCAGAGAACCTCAACTCTGAGAGCACTCTACAGGGGAGGGCTAGCACCAACAAGCAGGCACTGGGAGCTCAGGTAAACACACCATGCTGTATCCACATAAGTAATACGTCTACCATCCGCTTGAAACAGAGAATGCGGAGCAGCCACAGGCTGCCTAGTGCCCTATTCGGGGCAGGGTCCACAAGCTTCTATTCTCAGGATAAGATACAGGATAGTTAAAACAAGAAAAGATTAGGCAAAATATCACCTCAAAGCATCCTGGATTTTGCAGACTCATTTCTCAAATAGCAAAGGCAGGGCTACAAATTCCACAATACATAAACAGATAACTATAAAAATACTGTTAAAGTGATTTCAATATTATTAAAATATTAGTTAAAACAGCTAATTATCATAATTCAATTAAGAGGAAAGAAAAAGATAGACAAGACTGGAGGGTTGCAGCAATGAGGAATATGCATATGTCTGCCCAAAATGGCATTTTAAAGTTGGGTTTAAACAATGTCTCCAACTTCAGATAAAATGGACAGTTCTTTCACATAGGGATTTATTCGGATGTATGGAGAAGTTAAGACGGAGGCGGGGAGGGGGCAGAGTTAGGGTGGGAAGTGGGCAGTCGCCGGCCCTGGACATACAGGGCGAATTCTAATGTCGGCCTTGTACGTCCGGGGCCGGCGACTTGTATGGGAAAGTTATTCCACCTCCAAGGTGGAATAACTTCCCCAGACGTGGATTGGCAGGCCTGGGGTACGAATGGAGCAGGAGGTGGCCGAGGACATTCCCTGTAGCCTGACTCTGGCCATAGGTGGCCAGATCGGGGGGTCAGGCTGCGGAGAATGTTTGAGGGAGCCGGTGGCTGGAATCGCGGCTTTACAATGGAGCCACGGCGCCATGGCAACTGGACACCATGGCGCCGCGGCTCCATTGTAAAGCCCTGAGTTAGTCGGGCATGTCCTGTACATGCAGGCTGGGCTGAATCGCAGTCCCGGCCTGCACATACAGGACTATTCACGATTCTGATCCTGTGGTGCTAGACATGCCCCGCGGGATCAGAATCGCGATGCCCTCTGTATGTCTGGTTCAGACCGGACGTACAGAGGGCTTCTATGTCCGGGACAGAATTGGGTCTTAAATGTTTTATGCTCAATTTTGCACAAGTTTGCTAAATAAACTCTATGTTATGACAAGTACACTTCATATAGTACATAAGAGCATGACTGCACTCCAAAATTCCCTTATCATTATATATGCACAAATTGCATATCAACTTTCACTGCCCTATACTTGGCATACAGGTTACCATGTATAAAGTCAATGTGTTTACCAGGATAATCGGAATACTTTCTTAATTATCAGCATGGATACTATCATCTCTTAAGTAGCACTGATGAATAAATTATACATAGTCTTATATTCCTAATTGCTTTAAATATATAACTGCAGGTTTTCGTTCTATATGAGAAATTTATATCCGGGATGATTTAACAGAGCAGAGATACAATGCAAGTGAATACAGTGTGTAACCCAAATGGCTTAAGTCTCTTTCATTTGCTTTAACTCAAAGACTCTTATTTGTGTCTCTCTCGCCTGTCTTGACCTGACTGTAAGCTCCAAAAAATGTAGACTTAGCACTATGCATGCATAGTATCACCATACAAATAACAACAACATATGCAAATAACAGAAAGGCTGTGTATGCAAGTTTAAATCATACCTGGAACCCATGAAATCTGGACATCAGTGGCTCTGTCTAAAAGAGGAAGAGAGAAGATATATCAGTATATGCAGTTCTGGAAAAATGGCCCAGAAACCAGTTACTTAACCGTAGCAAGTATTCTCTATGTACAGCAAGATAGGAGTTCTCACATATGGCTGATGTCACAGATTGAACAGGAGCATGGGAGCAGCTCCCCAGCTTCTAAAATTTCTAGAAGCTTTTGGAAGCATATCACTGCACATGGGCACCACTTCCCACCTGCTGCTGCCACACAGGACTACCACAGTCTAATAATAAACTTTATATAGAATACAACTCCCAAGGAAAGAATTTGGGTTTTGTGAGGACTCATATCCTGCTGTCCATGAAGAACCCTTGCTACTTTTTCTCCGTGGACAAGCAGGATATTAGAGTCCTCAAATATTGGGAGGGGGGAAATTGCATAATCATTTGCATATTCATTATGGTTATCTTTAAAAAAAAAACTAGATGGATAGGAAGCCAGTATAACAGGCAGGCAAGGGATGAGACAGCACCCCCCTCAAAGAAGGAGCAGAGGCTCTCATTCAGTGACTTTGTCAAGAAAAGGGAAAGCAACATATTTCTAGGCTAACTAAAATGCAGCAAAAATTGTAGCTGTTTAGTTATTTAGCCAGGCATTCTAAAATGTAAAAACTACAGACACCTGTAAATATATACAATATTCTCTAAAACACAAAGGAGATGTAAGATGCTCTCACGCCAAGGGACAAGAAGAAAAAGAGAACCACAGCAGTTTTTAACTCCAAAATAAATTATAATTAATTGGTTCTCTCTTTTTCTTTTTGAGCATCTATTTTTCATCCAATGAAACCCATCCTCCAACAGTAGGTACAGAGCAGAACTAGGACATTTCACCATAGAGTCCAACATACAAGGAAAAAAACCTGATTCCATTGTCATCTCATTAACAGCCTTTCCAGTGCCAGGTAGACTGTGAACTAACAAAACCCTACAAAAGTCACTGAAGACCTATAATGCAAATCTATCATATCATAATGAAACCAGCTTCTAAAATTAACACAATAAGGAGCCTACCCAGAAAGCATACTCACTCACCTTTAGCAGGTGTTCTCCGGAATAGCAGGAAGTCAGTCCTCACATATGGGTGACGTCACTGATGGAGCCTGTGCAGGAATGCGCCCCAGGCTTCCATAGGAAGGTTTTAGGAGGTCAATCACCCATGCATGCCTGCCTTCCCGCCCAAAGGAGCAATCTTACCTCAATATAACAACATAGCTTAATCAAGTAAAAAAAAACAACTCCTCCTTGGGGAGGAAGGGCGGTAGTGAGGGCTGATACCTGCTGTTCCTGGAAAACACCCATTACACTTTCCCCAGAACCAAGCAGGAAGTCAGTCCTCACATATGGGACTCCCCAGCTACAGGCTACTGAAAAAAACTATAAACAGCCCAATGGGGCAACAACAAAACAAACCGAGAAAAACAACACAAGTAATTGCTGAAAGGTTCCAAGAGTCAGTGTTCAGCATTGACATCAACAGCAGGTCAACTCTACAGTAGCCTGATGAACAGAAGGGCTAGTAGGAAGTTGCTGTCATAATTCACAAATAGGTGCTGGAGTACGGCCTGGCCGAAAATGCTGTCATGCCAGGAATCTCCATCCAGACAGTAATGGGATGTGAAGGTGTGGACTGAAGACCACACATCAGCCTTACAGATCTCCATTGTGGAGACAGAGTGCAATTTTGCCACCAAAACTGTCATAGCTCGGATGCTGTGAGCCAAGACATAGCATTCCAAACTCATACAAGCTTGAGCACAAGCGAAGGAGATGCATTCCTCAACCCAAAGTGAGAGGGTATGCTTCAAAACCACCACACCCAGCCTATTGGAGTCAAAGGAGACAAAGAGCTGAGAGGAATGGTGGTGGGTTTTTGTGCATTCCAGGTAGAATGCCAGTGCTCTCACAATTCAATGTGTGTAGAGAGGCTTACTGTTTGCGTGAGGTTTGGGAATAAAGGTGGGCAGTAAAACCAACTGATTGAAATGAAAAGCAGAGACCACCTTAAATAGAAATTAAGGGCAAACTCGGAGGGCTATTCTATTCTGATTTAATCTTGTATATGGCAGCTGTGCCACCAGCACCTGTAACTCACTGACTCTGCATACAGAGATAACTGCCACCAGGAAATGATCTTCTAGGTAAGAAAATTGAATGAGCAGAAGATGAGTGGCTAAAAGAGAGGAGAAAGAAGCTGCTCCAGCACTACGTTAAGATCCCAGTCACTGGCGGTGGCTTAAGTGGGATATCAGAAAGCAAGAGACCTCTCATGAAGTAGCCAACTAAAGGATAAGCGGAAATAGGCTTAGACGAGCCGCGATAGTAGGCCACCACAGCACTCAGATGCATTCTGACAGTTTGATTTGAGACCAGAGGTGAAGGAGGTAAGTTAGCAGTGCCTCCACAGAACAGGAATAGGGGTTAAGCAGCTTGTCTGCACACCAGATTGAGAATCTGCGTCATCTGAATACATAGGAACATCGCATAGAGTCCTTGCACAATGCGAGGAGCATGTTCTCTACTTCCGTTGGCAGGCGGAGATCACAGCTGTCTGGGCCAGTGCAGGGCTATGAGGATCAATAGTGGCTCCATCTGCTTGAAGCGAACAGGGTTTTGGCCACCAGAGGAATTGGTGGGTAGGCATACAGGAGAACTTTGCTTCAGTCCAGGAGAAAAGCATCGGAAACTATCTGATGCTCAGCAGCTGGACATTGTGCGGGGTTGCAAAGAGATCTATCGATGGTGTGCCCCACATCTGGAAGAAGACGTTTGCTACTTGTTTGCTGAGGGTCCACTCATGTGGCTAAAGGACTCTGCTAAGACAATCTGCCAGGATAATGAGTTCCTCGAGCAGATGTAGCACCCTGAGGAGCATGCTATGTGAGATGGAGAACTTCCAGAGGTGGACTGCCTCTCAACACAGGAGGTACAAGCACGTTCTGCCCTGCTTGTTGATGTAGATGTAGAATATGGCCACCTGATTTTCCGTTTGGATGAGGGCCACCTGGTTGGTCAGCTGCTGCTGAAACGCTCAGAGCATGTTGGCAATGGCCCAGAGCTCTAGGAAGTTAATCTGGTAAAGGCTCTTCCGCGTCATCCACAGTCCCCTGTGTACAATGGCCATTGAGATGAGCCCCCCCCCCCAGTCCATCTTTGAGGAAAGAGAGCCCCGCAAGCAGGTTCGGAGGCTATAGCAACCAGCCGAGGGACTCCTTGAGCGGAGGAGAGTTCCTCCTGGAGGGATCGGATGTTTTTCTGGCGAGCTGGTTCATCGTTAGCTGCTCCCTCTCCAAATCTGCAGCCTTGTTCCCAATGGGCTTGCCGAAGAGGTTTTTCCCCAGCAGAGGACATCTGATAGCTTGTCTTGCACCCACTGCTCCAAATCAGAGGACTGCAGCAGGCCCCGATGCCCACAGCGGCGACCTGGGCCACCGACTCGAACCCACTGTAGGCAGTGCCGGCCCGTCCATTGAGCAAGAATGTTTTTTGCACAGGGCCCCGCGTTTCAGGGGGCCCCGCACAAAAAACATTCTGCATCAGTCCAGGTACATAAAAAAAAAAACAAAAAAACAGCTGCCGCCATGACAGCAGCAGAATCAAGCATTCCACGGGCCACCCCCCCCCCCCCCTGCCCGGCAGAGCCCTCCCTGCAGCATCAGCTCCCAAAGCGAAAATAAGTTGTTTTGAGTTTCTTATTTTGTCCAAAAAGCGACCTGAGGCCTGTGTCCACTGAGAGGACAGGGTCCACTGGGCTGCTTGCATGTGAAGGCGAGCATAGGGAACCACATGGACGGTGGATGCCATATGTCCCAGAAGCTGAAGCATTTCCCAAGCAGTTAGGGAGGCCTTTGCCGCTGCTTGGGAAGCCAGCTGTACTATACGTAGACAGCGGAACTATGGAAGGAAAGCCCTTGACTGTCTGGTATCTAGGCGAGCTCCTATGAATTCCAGGGACTGAGAAGGAGCGAGATGGGATTTTGGGAGGTTTATGATCAATCCCAAGTAGCGAAGGATTCGCATTGTGCGAAAAAGAGCGAAGCTGGCTTCTGGAGCAGCGGGTGCTCGAATGAGCCAGTCGTCCAAGTAAGGGAAGACAAATATCCCCAGAGTTCTTAAGAATGCAGCTACTACAGCCATGCATTTTGTGAAAACTCTTGGGGAAGAAGCCAGACCAAAGGGAAGAACCCTGTATTGGAAGTGTTTTCCTTGGAAAAGGAATTGAAGGAATTTCCTGTGATTTGGATGGATGAGAATATGCGTATATGCATCCTTTAGATCTAGAGAACATAGCCAATCCTGACTCTGAAGGTATGGCAGTAGTGTTCCGCGAGAGATCATCTTGAATTTTTCTTGGAACAGATATTTGTTCAATTCTCTATGGTCCAGTATGGGTCTGTGTCCTCCTGTTTTCTTTGGGATAAGAAAATAGGGAGAGTAGAACCCTATACCTTGTTGAGGTATGGGTACCTCTTCTATTGCTCCTTGAGCAAGAAGTGCCGTGATCTCCTGACTCAAGAGATCTGTGACAGGGGTCTGAGAATTGAACTGTCTTATGATTGTAGGAGGGGGCATGATGTGAAAATGAAGTCTGTACCCCTCTCATACAATGGACAGAGTCCAATTTTCTGATATTATTTGGGGCCATCTGCTGGTAAAATGGCATAACCTGCCAGGGATGGTAGAGGATTCTGGACCCTGCAGGGGCAGGAAGACTAAGTTCTCTAGGAAAGACACAAGGCCCCTGAGGAGGCTGAGCCTGCTGAGCTGGCGGAGCTCTTGGGACTTTTGGCTTCTTCTGTTGTCTAGTTTATGTTTATTATTTGATAAAAACCGCCTTTCTACAAAACCCAAGGCGGTGTACAATTTAAAATTCAATAAAAGAAGGTTAAAAACCAGTGGAAAGGAAAAAAATGTACAATATAATTATAGGATAGAATGAAAGAGAAAGCAGACAGACAAAACATGAGAAGAAGAGGAAGACCTAAGAACAAACAAAAGGTGGGGGAAAGGTAGAAGTCACACAAAAGGAGAGGGAACATCAAAAGCTAAAGAGAATAGATGAGTTTTCAAGTCTCGTTTGAAAGCAGAGTGCTGAGTTTCTAAACGGAGGGAAGAGGGAAGGGCATTCCAAAGGGCGGGTCCAGCAAAGAAGAAAGCGGTAGAACGGGTAGACTGAAGGTGAGCTCGGGAAGGGGAGGGGAGGGTAAGGCGGTTAAGATGAAATGAGCGGGGAGTGTGTCTAGGGGAGTGGAAAAAGAGAAGGTCCGTGAGATACTGTGGAGTGCTATCGTGAAAGGCTTTGTGAACCAGGGTCAGTAATTTAAACATAGCACGGAAAGATACCGGTAACCAGTGGAGGTGAAATAAAATGGGGGTTATATGGTCGCGAAGGGAGGAGTGAGTGACAAGGCGTGCGGCAGTGTTCTGAATGCGTTGAAGACGGTTTGTTGTTGTTGTCCCTTTTGGGCAACATGAACTGGACAGTGACCCTGATGGGTGTAAGAAGGATAAAACTTTTTTTTCTTGTTGAAGAAGGGTTTTTTATTAGATCTCTTCTTTGATGGGTTAGCTGTAGACCTTGACAATCTGTCCAAAGTGATATTGTCAGAGTCAATCTCATTAGCCTTTTCTTGACAGTTCTTGCCAAAGAGATTTTCTCCTGTGCAAGGAATGTTTCCCAGTTTATCTTGTACCCAAATTTCCAAGTCTGATCCCTGAAGTCAGGCATTACGACGTGCACCGATGGAGATAGCAGAAGTTCTGCTGATGCATTTGAAGCAATCAAAGGCTGCATGGTTCACAAATTTGGAAACAACCTGGGCATGTCTGACCAGAGTAAGAAAATCCTCTCTTTTATCGTCAGGAAGAAGAGGGCTCATAAGTTCCAAGTCTCCTGTAACCTCCTTGAGGAACATCCCCATGTAAAGGATGTATGAGCTTATTCTAGCTGACAGCATGGAAGCTTGGAAGAATCGACGGCCAAAGGCATCGAGAGTCCTCGATTCTCGGCCTGGAGGATTGGAAGAATGTCTGTTTGCACTCTTTATCCTACGCATCGCCGATTCCACTACCATTGAATGGTGTAGTAACGGAGTCTTCTGAAAGCCAGGGCAGGGTGGAACTCGATACATGGTATCAAGTCTCCAAGAGTGTGGAGATGTAGTTAAAGGAGTTTCCCACATTCTCAGCATAAGATCATGAAGAATCTTATGAATGGGCAGAGTAGCTGCCTCTTTAGGAGCCTTAGGGTATTGAAGAATTTCTACCTCTTCTGCTCTAGGTTCCTTTTCAGGAGTCACTGTGATTGCAAGGCCTTGAACCACATCACGTATGAAATCCTGGAAGGACATGTCTTCTGGAGGAGACATTCTCCGCTGAGGAGAAGGAGATGGATCCTCCGGAAGGATTGCTTTAGTACCGGCAGAGTCATCAGAATCAGAGGATTCAAAATATCTCTGATCTCGATGTTCGTGCAATGCACGGTACCGGTATCGATCGAAGTCGGTATCGAGGTGTCTCGGTACCGATCTCTCGATACCGGAGATTGACTCTACACTCGGCATGGGGGGTATACCCGCCAAGGACGGTGCAGTCGGTACCGGTACCTGTGGCATGGTCTGAAGTAGTTTCAGCGATACCAAAGCTGTTAAAGGACCCGCCAGGCTGCGTTTGATAGCGTGAAATCTTTGATCTATCGTTCCTGCCAATGCTTGGGTGTCGGTACCGATAGCAGCGGCCAGAACCCCAGAGCATGGCACCAGTAGTTCTGCAGAGGTGGAAGCCTCTAGAACATCCTGGAGCACCATTAGTGCTTTGGAAGCCGAAGCCTCCCGCCAGGCCTGTTTTGCCAGTGAACTTTCCTCGACGACAACGCTGATGGCATCTTGATACTTGGAAGGAGATCTACCCTTTGAGAACAGGCTAGTCTTAGGAGACTTATGTTTAGTTATCTGAGATCCATGGGAGGAAGATGAAGCCCTGGAAGATGTCGATGCAACAGACATCGCATCTGCGGCAAAAAGGGTACCGAGTTTTGCAGCTCTATTCTGCAGGCCCCTCTTGGTCATCTTTCTACAGGAAAGACAGTCCAATGGAGAATGGTCAGGTCCTAAACATTTGAGACACCAGTCATGGGTGTCAGTGACGGATATGGCACTGCCACACTTAGAACATTTTTTAAAACCACTAGATGGTTTTTCCATTTTAAAAGAAAAATGGGCCTAGTGCCCAAAATGGCGCCTAGCACCAAGAGGGAAAAGGCCACTGAAGAATAGTACTTCAGAAAAGGTTTTTTTTTTTTTTTTTTTAGAAAAGAAGAAAAGAGAACCAGCGGTACCGGTAGGTGTCGAATGAAGGCAGACGCGACCACAAAAAACCGAAGAATTTTCTGCGGTGACAGGGTATGCTACCTGTCGGCACCGCAGAAAACAAAGAACTGAAGAGGGAGAATTGGAATGGCGGGAAGGCAGCACGCAGGCACTGTGGGATGCTCCCAAAAGCTTTCCTATTGGATGCTGGGGAGCGTTCCCACGCAGGCTCCATCGGTACAGACGATACCCATATGTGAAAGACTACATTCCTGCTTGTTCCTGGAGATAGCCCCTGATCCAGTGCAGCATGGCCCCTTGGCTCAGAGTGAGGCTGCTGCCTTGGCGGAGGCCTTCGAGGGTATCGACACAGATGCCGGTGCCAATGTCGCTGATTCAGAGGAACCGAACAGTGATTTCCGCTGTTTTTCCCAATTCCTGAGCCCCTTGCGTGCCATCTGCAGACAGAGCACGCAGGTGGAAGGCTCATGCTTAGGCCAGAGGCATTGAAGGCACCAGTTGTGGCCATCCGTTACCGAGATTTTCTAGCCAAATTGGGTGCACGTCTTGAAGGCACTAGCCGGCTTAGACATATTGGGGAAGAAGGCTTCTACCAAGTCAAAGGATGCCAATGCTCCAGCCGACCAGGGAGGCGAGAAAGAAAAACCCACACGCCAAGAAAAAGAGCCCGAGAAAAACGCAGAGCCGAAGCACCAACGCTTCCGGAGATGGACAGAAAGACGAGTGACAAGCACGTGACCAAAAACAGTAAGGAAAATAAAATGTACCGCAAGGGTATAAACTAGTTTTTGGAGACAAACAAGTGTCTGAGAAGCTCCGCAGAAAAAAGAAGACTGAGGTAAGATGGCTCCTTCAGGTGGGAAGGCAGCATGCACGCGTGGTTGACCTCCCAAAAGCTTCCTATGGAAGCTGAGTTCCTGCATGAGCTCCATCAGTGATGTTGCCCATATGTGAAGACTAACTTTTTGCTTGGTCCCGGAAAAATGAGCAGTACCATAAAAATTGCAGTGGGGCTTAGAACATCCTTTCACTTATTTGGAAACCTGAACAAGCCAGATTACTACATAGAAACTCCATGCTAACAGAACACTTAGTCTCAGTCATACAGGAAAAACACACTTAGACCTTCATCAAGTACAGAATAAATTATAATAAACTCAAAATAGAAGTATGTAGATAAAATTAAATTTCAACCCCAACAAACCAGGCTCTGCCTGCAGTGTAACACAAGAAATAAAGAGGAAGGCAACACTTTACCTCACCTTTTCTGAGCAGTAGCAAGAGATGCACAGGCCTCTCTGATCCCACATGCAGGCGGTGCAGCCTTTCCCCATAGTCTTCCTCCACCATCAATCTCAGTGCCACTTGCTCAGAGGTGGCCGTGTTACTGATTGGGAACAGTGCTGGCTCTTCCCACAGCCCATCTCTGAACAAGAATCACCAGGATCGAGAGAGGGAGCAGAGAATGGGGAGAGGCAGTGTTGCCTGCATGTGGATCAGAGAGAACTTTGCCTCATGTTACTGCTCAGCAAACGTAAAAATAGCATCTAGCAGAGAGGTGCACATAGTGATGGAACTTTATTTGTGCAACTGTGCAGCCTATAGCTGGTGTCAAATTTCCAAACATGCTATGCCTCTATTGCAGGACTCGACAAACTGTGTGGATTTAGGAGCCATAGCAAAATCTTAAAAGCCAGTGCTTGTGACCTTCTCGCGCCTACCCCCTCATTGTCTCTCACGCTGGTCTTATGTTCTCAAGTCTCATGAGACCAGTGTCAGAGTTCCTATACCACGACGCATCTTTAGATACAAAAACAGATAACAGTTATAGCTTCAGATAGTGTTTGTACGTATATGTGGTGCAACAGTGGTGTGCCTATCTGTGTGTGGCAGAAGGTGTGGTAGGTGCCTGTGTGTGTGGGGTGCAGGGCATCTCTGTGTGTGGTGTAGAGGCGAGGTGCCTGTGTTTGTGTACACGCGTCTGTCATGCAGAGGTGGGACAGCGCAGTTACTCACCTTTAACAGGTGTTCTCCGGGGACAGCAGGAATTAGTCTTCACATATGGGTGATGTTGGCACCAACAGAGCCTGCACAGATTCATTCCCCAACTTTCAAAGAAAGCCTTTGGGAATTAGACTGCGCATGCATGGTCACCTTCCTGGCCAAGGGTGCAATCTTACCTCAGTATGATGACATAGCTTAATCAAGCATAAAAACAAAAAACAACTCTAAGGTGAGGAGGGAGGGTTGTGAGGACAGACTCCTGCTGTCCCCGGAGAACACCTGTTACAGGTGAGTAACTACTCTTTCTCCGGGAACAAGCAGGAAGTCAGTACTCGCATATAGGACTCACAAGCAACAGGCCACCGAAAAACACTTGTAGGAGGCCTTGATGATTCCAAAATGAAGCGAGAGGGGCAGTAAGGAGCATGAATGACTCGAAGGCCAAGGATGCAGCTGCAGCACTGAGCAACGAATCACCTCATCGTTAGCCGGAAACAACAGGCTGGAGAGAAGGAGTTGCACTATTCCCCAAAGAGATGACTGAGTACTGCCTGGCCAAAAGCGCTGTCATGCCATAAGCTCTCTTCCAAGCAATAATGCACAGCTAAAATATGGATGGAAGTCAAGGTGGCAGCCCAGCAAATGTCCAGCAGAGGGACTGAGCGCAGGTGGGCCACAGAGGCCACCATGGCACACACATTGTGCGTGGTAACGTGATACTCCAGAGAGAGTCCAGTCTGCTTGTAGGTGAAGATAATGCAGTCTGCCACCCAGGTAGACAGGGAGACTGCGACTCTGAGCCTGTTAACGTCATAAGAGACAAATAGCTGTGACGAGCGGCGATGCAGCTGTGTCCTCTGCAGGTAGAAGGACAGTGCCCTCTTGCAATCCAGGGTATTTAACGCTTCCCCTGCTCAGGAGACATGAGGCCTGGGAAAAAAGGTGGGAAGAACCGCCTCCTGGTTCAAGTGAAATGTGGATACGACCTTGGGTAGAAATTTCAGGTGTGTCCGGAGAACAACTCTGTGTTTCTGTGGAACCTGGTGTAGGGGGTGTGAGCCACCAGTGCCTGCACCTCACTAACTCGCCTGGCGGAGGTGAACATTACCAGGAACAGCGCGTTCCATGATAAGCACTTTAGATAGCAGGTAGCCAGAGGTTCAAAAGGGGGAGCCATCAGTTTCCCTAGAACGACGTTCAGATCCCATGCCACCAGCTGTGGGAAGATGGGGGGGCTGCAAGAGTAGGAGCCCTCTCATCAAGCGGCCCACTAGCGGATGCACAGTGACAGACTGGCCATCGAAAAGATGATGTTGCGCCCCAAAGGCACAAAAGTGCACCCCGACAGAGTTGGACTTCAACCCAGTTTGAGAGAGGTGCAGGACGTACTGCAGGATGTCCTGCACCAAGCAGAAGGGGTTAAGATTTTTGTCGGAGCACCAGAAAATTGCCGCCACTTCAAGGCATACGCATGGCGTGTAGAGACCTTATGGAAAGCCAGTAGGATGTTCTACACCTCCCTGGAGAGGTGGAGCTGCACTATGGCTAGACTCTCAGCAGCCACGCTATCAGGGCGAGGGACCAGAGATTGGAATGGAGAAGGGTCCCGTTCTTTTTTGAGAGCAGGTCAGGGTCCTGGCCCAGAGGTATCGAGGCTGCCTGGGACAGCTGCAGGAGCAGAGGGAACCACAGCTGTCGGGGCCACTTCGGGATGATGAGGATCACAGAAGCCCTATCCAACTGGACCTTGAGCAAGGTCTTGGGGACCAGAGGAGTCAGCAGGTAGGCATACAAGAGGTCCCAGAACAGTGCAAGAGAAAGGTGTCCGCCGCCACTCGGCCCTTGGCCGGCCTCCATGAGCAGAAACACGGCAGCAGCACGTTCTCGGGGCTGGTGAAGAGGTCCAACATTGAGGTCCCCCAGCATTGGCAGATGGAGTTGGCTACCTTCCAGTGGAGCCTCCACTTGTGGGGTTGAAGCACCCTGCTGAGCCAGTCTGCAAGCAGATTGTTCTGACCTGGCAGGTAGACCACCTGGAGGGTCATGCCATTCTACGTGATGAAATTTCATAGATTGGCTGCCTCTAAGCAGAGGGGGTAGGAGCCCGTGCCTCCCTTCTTGCTGATGTAGAACATAGCTACTTAGTTGTTTGTTTGGACGAGCACCACTTGACCCAGTAGGTGGGTGTGAAATACCCTGAGGGCATTGGTCACTGCCCGGAACTCCAGGACACTGATCTGGAGGGCACTCTCCTCCAGAGTCCAAGCACCCTGCGACTGCAGGCCGTCGTAATGTGCTCCTCAGCCTAGCTTGGAGGCGTCCGTCGTGAGGATGCGATGCACCGGCAGGGCCTGGAAGGTTAGGCTGGCCATGAGATTCTGCTGGCTCAGCCACCAGGTGAGAGAATCTGCCAGCAGTCGGGTGATTTGGACCCAATCCTCTAGGCAGCCCATGGCCTGAGTCCATTGCGAGCTCAAAGTCCACTGGGCCTGTCGAATCCGGAGATGGGCAGGCGAGGGTACACGCACTGTGGAGGCCATGTGTCCCAGTAGGTACAGCAAAAGCCATGCTGACACCACAGAGTGGGACTGCACTTCCCCTGCCAGTGCCACTAGGCACTGTGCTCTGTCCAGAGGGAGGAAGCTCCTGGCCTGTGTCTTTATCTTTATTTCAATACTTTATATACCGCCCATTGTTAGGACATTAGAGCGGTTTACAAAAGAAAAATAAGTCTACGCTAAAGAAAAAATGAAAAGAATGCAATAAAATATAGGAAAGAAGAAAGAGTAGTAAAGCAACAGCAAAGCTAACAACGAAAAACTAACATGGAGGGGCATCACAAAAGGGTATCATTTGGGAGGAGGTTAAAAGCCTGCTGAAATAAATGTCTTTTTAACATGTTCTTAAACTCTGGATATGAGGGTTCCAAACGGAGTGAAGCTGGTAGGGCATTCCAAAGTGAGGGACCGAGGAAGAAAAAGGCAGCCCACCGAGTCTGCTCCAAGTGGGCTCTAGAGGGGGGAGGGAGTGATAGTCTGTTGGCATGCAATGAACGAAGATGACGATATGGGGTATGGAGAGAGATGAGATCAGCCAAGTAGAGAGGATTTGTTGTATGAATTACCCGATGTGTCAGAATCAAAATCTTATATTGATATCTAAAACAGAGAGGCAACCAGTGGAGGTGAAGAAGAGGAGGAATAATATGATCCAACTGTCCAGTATGAAAGATGATATGAGCTGCTGTATTCTGCACTAATTGTAAACGTTGAAGCTGATAGGCTGGTAGGTTAGCAAGAGCTACATTACAGTAGTCTAACCTACTGGTGACCAGAACGTCAAAAGGGAGGAGAGACCGAACAGCTCTGATTTGACGTAGAGAGAAATAAGAGCAACGAGTGAGAATAGATATATGGTTATGGAAACAGAGCGTAGAATCCAAGGTTACACCTAAATAGCGAAACGAAGAGGCGAGAGAGACAGGGGTGGAATTTAAGTGAGGAGCAATGGTTGGACACAGGGTACTAAGAGAGATCCACATGACTGTGGATTTAGCCTGGTTTAAATGAAGGTAGCAGAAAGCCAAGAGGCAATCAGGGCAAGACAGTTATTGAATGGTGAGATGTCTACGGATACTGGGGATGTGTGAAACAGGAGGACAATGTCATCCGCATAAATGTAGGTTGAAACTGGATACTGCTGAATGAGAAGTGGAAGAGGGGAAAGAAAGATGTTGAACAGTAACGGAGAGAGGACCGAACCCTGGGGCACCCCACATGGTAAAGGAAGTGGGGAGGAAGACTGGTTATTAGAATGAATGACAGAAGAACGAGCAGTAAAGAAGGACCAAAACCAGTGCAACACCTTGTCCCGCAGCCCAGCAACATAAAGATGAGACAGGAGTGTTCAGTGGTCTATTAAATCGAATAGAAGATAAATCAAGTGACACTATGAGTGTGATATCTCCCCTGTTATGAGCAACATGCACCTCATTTAAAAGAGCCAGGAGAACAGTTTCTGTACTGTGCCCGGGTTGAAACCCTGCTTGACGGGGGTGAAGGACATTGGTAGCCTCCACATGAGAGGCTAACTGAGCGAAGACAAAATGTTCTAGTAACTTGGCTAGAAAGGGGAGATTTGAGACGGGACGCCAATGGGATAACACAGAGGGATTCAGTGAGGGCTGTTTCAAAAGTGGATGGACAATAGCAGACTTCCAGGAAGAGGGAAAATATCTGGATGAGAGACTAGTGTTCAGAATAGAGACAATGATAGGGATCAATTGTAGAGATGATTCAGCCAACCAATGTGAGGGAATAGGATCTGACAGGTAGTCTTCCTTGACTTCCCAAAGGCCTCCAGCAGATCAGAGGAGGTAATGGTGTAAAATGACGACCAAGTATGGCCTAATGCAAGTTTGGAGGGGGGGGGGAAAGATTGAGTAGTAGAACCAGAAATGACCAGCTCCATGGGGGGGGGGGGGTTAGTGAACCTAAGAGAGGAGACGAGGGGCAGGGGGGCGATAGTGGAGATGGTGGAGAGTTAGGGAAAGTTGAGCGTAAATTCTGAATTTTTCAACAAAAAATGAGGATAGAGTTGAAGGCGCAGGCATTGAAACCTGCAAATCGGGGGCTGAGGTGGTAGAAGAAAGATTTTGTAGAATTTTAAACAGCTGCTTCGAGGAACTAGCAGCCTCTGAAATCTCAGAGGCATAAAAGGAATGTTTGGCAGCTAAGACTGCAGAACGGTATTCAGAATAGAGTTGTTTAAATTGAGTCATAGTAGTGTAAGAAGGGTGCTTTGACCAGCGGCACTCAGCCTGATGAAGTTGGGTACGTTGTAAATGTAGGCCTGGATGAAACCAAGGGGAACGTACTGTATGTGAAGGCCTAGAAGAAAATTGGAGAGGTGCCAACTCATCCAAGGCAGCAGTGAGGGTAGAATTCCAAAGTAAAGCCTGCAAGTCCAGGGAACGTGAAGCAAAATCAGGGGGAAATAAAGAAGAGGCAGGTGGAAAGACTCTCAATATAGAAGGGGTAATATGGCGGTGTAGGGAGGAAGGGGATTGGGGCCTGACAGATTCACCTTTACCTGAGGTAGGCCGAGAAAGAGACACAGAAATGATCAGACCAAGGGATACCGTAAGTTTTAGGGACAGAGATCATAGAGCAGAAGATGGTGGGTGTGAGAACTAAATCTAAAGTATGTCCTGCACTATGAGTAGGACCTAAGACATGCTGGTAAAGAGATAGATCGTTAATAAGATCTAAAAATACTCAGTCTTTTTGTCTAGTTGGCGCATCTATGTGAACATTGAAATCACCCAAGATAATGGTATTAGGGTAGTAGAGAATTGTTTCAGATAAAGTCAGCAGAGCAGCCTCCAACCTGTCAACAGAGAGGGAGGGAGGTAAAGTAACAGGAAATAGATTGGCGGGGAAGAGTGCAAGCGGAGAAAGAGCGATTCTGGGCAATGAATGCAGGATGCAGTAATCTCAGACATACAGGTAGTAGAACGATAAAGGAGGGCCACACCGCCGCTGCCCCGGCCCAGCCTTGGTGTCGAAAAGGCTGAGAAGCCAGCGGGGAGTGAGCTTGACAAAATGGGGTTATTGCCCTCCTTGAGCCAGGTTTCAGTGAGGAAGCAGAGATCATAGGAGCGTTGTTGAATAAGATCCTGAACTAGCAGGGACTTAGAACGAAGAGAGCAACAGTTGAGTAATGCCAAACTAAGGGTTAGAGTAGAAACTACAGAAAGTGAGGTAGTCAAGACAGGATGATAATGTAAAGGAGCTCCTAACCGTTTGCATGTCACCAGATTAGACAAGCAACGGGATGAAGCCCCTGGGCAGGATCTAGTAACAGAAAGAGGGCGCCAGCCCCAGTGAACTGGAATGGACGCCATACAACAGAGAACACACCCAAACACAAATTTGAACTGGAACCTGCTATATAATGCCAGATGAAACTTACCAAAACAGAATAGGAGATATTGCCAAAGTGATAACAAAGTCTGGAGGTATCTATCAGAATATCCATAGGGTTCAGGTGGACAGGTCAAGAAGGGCCTGCTCACCCAGGACTCGCCCCAAGGAGCTCATCCAAGGAGTAGGACCTGCTCCTTGTGCGCACGCCCATGGCGCAAAACGCCGTGGAAGCTTGCTTTAAATCGCTGGAAGGATACTTGGAAAGGTCGTGACCACAGGAGCGCGGTCGCGTCACTTCCAGGAGGCGGGCACAGGCTCAGGCAACAATGGGAGGACACTGGAGGTACCAGAGACCCTGAAAGAAAGCACAATACAGCACAATAATCCAAACAAATAGGTAGACATTCAGCGCAGCACTTGAAATGCCGTGGAAGCTTGCTTTAAATGGCTGGAGGGATACCTGCAAAGGTTACGACGGTCACTTCTGGGAGGCGGGCACAGGCTCAGGCAACAACGGGAGGACACTGGAGGTACCAGAGACCCTGGAAAGGTCGCGACCGTGGGACCTGTCGAGTCCAGGAGGGCACCAATGAACTCCAGATGCTGATTTTGGAGCAGGTGAGACGTGGGATAGTTAATTATGAACCCCAGAGTCTGCAGAATCTTGATAGTATGGCGCGCCACCACGCTTGCCTCCTCTGGCAAGCTTACCTTTATAAACCAGTTTTCCAGGTAGGGGACGACAAACACTCCCAGCAGACAGAGGTGAGCAACGATGACCGCCAGACACTTGGTGAACACTCTGGGGGCCAAAGAGAGGCCGAATGGGAGCACCTTGTACTAGTAGTGGCGTCCTCCGACAACAAAGCAGAGGGACTGACTGTGCCGGAGGTGGATCAGGATGTGGGTACAGGCATCTTCGAGATTCAAGGAGCATAGACAGTCTTTCTTGAGGAGATAAGGCAGCAAAGCAGTTGAGGTCCGGCAGGTCCAGGATAGGCTGATAGCCGCCTGTCCTTTTTTGGGATGAGAAAGTATCGGTAGTAGAACGTCTTGCCCCAGAGGGGCTGAGGTACTGGCTCCACAACCCAGTCCTCAAACAGAAACTCGAGTTTGCTCTGCAGAAGCTCCCTGTGCAGGGAGGTCATGGCAAGCTCCCCTGGGAAGTAGGGAGGAAGTTTCTGATAGAAGTGCAGGAGGTAGCCCTCCTGAACCACTTGAAGCGTCCAGGCATCTGAGGTAATGTCCGCCCAGACGTGTGTGCAATGGACCAGATGTCCTCCCATGTACTTTGGGCTCTTGGATGGAAGAGAGGCTATGCCCAGGGCGTCAAACCCCCCTTCCCCAGACTGCGACTGGGGTGCTGTTTGGGGCTTGGGGACCTTTGGCTTAAGGGGACCATGCCTCTGGCCCTTGGCCTGCTGACCCTGTTAGGGAACTTGGTAGGCCGGAAACTGGGGGTATTTCCGGTAGGCCGGAAACTGGGGGTATTTCCTGTAGGCCTTCTTCCGTTTCGGTGGAAGGTCTTTTTACCTGAAGCCTTCCATTGGGAAGTGTCGGCAGTCTTCCAGGACAGCCTAGTCCTGGGTCAGGAATTCTATCTCCAGCTCGACCGCTTTGTCGGTCATGGGCTTGCCGAAGAGGTTTTCCCATGGCATGACACATCAACCAGCTTGTCCTGTACCCACTATTCCAAGTAGGACTGTAGCCAGGTAAGACAGTGGGCACTAATGCCCACCACAACCACATGGGCCATGGACTTGAAGCCATCGAAAGCTGCCAAAGTTTGAAATTTGGAGCATTCCTTGACCATGGGGACAAGGGTCCAGAAGCGCTCGAGTGGTTCTCCTGCCAGAGCAGCCAAGAACCTGGCAAGTTCCTTTGCCAGGTCCCAAAGGTCATTCCCATGAACAACAGGTATGCCTGGATCTGGGCACTGAGCATTGAGCCCTGGAAGCACCACCTGCTCAAGCCATCCATGGTGTGGGCCTCCCTGCCAGGGGGTACCGAGGAGTGCGTCTTTTGACTCTTGATTCAACGCATGGCCAACTCTAACACACCAAGGAGCTGTGAGGCAGCTGTACCTTTTGGAATCCCGGGCTCTTGCCGACTCGATACTGGGAATTGAGTCAACGGCTCACCACAGGCACCATCACCGTCACTGGGTTCTCCCACAACCTGAACAAGCAGCGTTCAAGGATGGAGGGTATCAGCAGAGTCCATCCCTCCTTCGGAGGAGCCTCATACTCCAAGTCCTCTGCATGGAACTTGTCCTCTGGCTCCGCCATAAAGGCCAGGGCCTGTGCCATCCCTCAGACGTTTCCGCAGGGGAGACGGCATCTAGGGCACATCTCTGTGGAGTGCAGTGTCAGGGACTCCTCTTCAGTCTCCCATCCCAACTCAGAGTCATCAGAGATCTCGAGCCCCGAGTGGTTGAGCCAATAAGCCAGCACCAACAAGGAATGCAGCACTCGATGCACTGATCACAATACACAGCCTCAACTCTGAGTTGGAGAACCGCTCCAACACTGGCTGGACTTCCTCCAGAGAGGTTCAAGACGTGGAGGGGCCTGAGGCTGGGGCAGATGATCCGGAGGTACCTGGTGCTGAGCCACACTGCTACTCGAGGAAGGTAACCAGGCTGTGCTCAAAGGCCACCATCCAGACCTTGAGGCCAGTTGGCTCCGCAGCCACCTGCTCAGGTCTTGACGTCATCGAGCCTGGGGCTGGGTCCCTCAGAGTGGAATCATGTATAATGATCGCGCTAGGGGACAGAGCCCGATCCTCCGACACAGTGGGAGTCTCCTCCTGCAGGGCAGCTTCGAGTGCCGCTCCCAGCCATCGCCCTTTGTGTCAGGTCGAGGGCTTCAAGCCCGGTACCCGAGGACTTAGTTTTGGTGCCAGGGTTGGACTGCATCTTCAATCGCGGCTTGGATGACGACTTGAGCCCATGGGGGAGATCTAAAAAGACGATCCCCGGTCCAAGGCTCTGCGACTTCGGGGCTCGAATCGAGCTCACTCACGCGACACTGAGGCATCGGACAGAGACCCCAAGGGCAACAATTCTGTGCTCGAGGATGGACCCACAGCCGAGGTATTCAAGGCAAACATGTCCTTACGCTGCTGATCCCACTTCTTCCAGCTCTTGGCTGACATCTGCAGGCAGAGTGGGCAGGAGTCGTCGTCGTGGTCAGGCCCCAAATAGCAGAGAAAGCAACTGTGCCGGTCAGTGATAGACATAGTGCGGTAGTGTGGCAGCACTTGCCACAGTGCTTGAATTCACTGACTGTAGGCATAGTGGGGAACATGGTGACCGCGAGGTCAAACTCACACGTCTCGGTCAAAGTGGGTGCGAGGAAACTCATGTGCCCGGAAAAGAAAAAGTACTCAAAAAAACCACGACACCAAGGCGAGGGTGCAATTGGGCGACGGGAAGGTGCTAGAGGAGCCAAACTGGCAAAAGGGCGCAAAAAAACCACACGAAGCAGCTAAGGAAAAAATCCACTTTTACCGGAGAAACAGGGCGTCTGTAATGCTTCACAGAAAAAAGAAGACTGAAGTAAGATGGCACCCTTGGGCAGGAAGGTGACTGCGCATGCGCAGTCTAACTTCCAAAGGCTTTCTTTGAAAGCTGGGGAGTGAATACGCGTGAGCTCCATCAGTGCCAATGTCAACCATATGTGAGGACTGACTTCCTGCTTGTTCCTGGAGAAACCTGTGTGGTGTGGGGGTGGGGACGGGGTGAGTGTGTGTGATGTGGAGGTGGAGGTGGGGGTGTGGACGGGATGAGTGTGTCTGATGTGGAGGTTGGGGTAGGGATGGTGTGTGCGCGTGTGGTGTAGGTGTGGGGAATGCACCTTTTGGCAATACCTTGCACTCTTTCTTCCCCCTTCAACCTCTCTCCTGTTGGTTTCCCTCCTCTGTTACCCTTGCAGACTCTTCGCCTTCACCAACCCTGCCTAGCGCTGCCATCCCTTGCCCTAAAATCCCCCCATCCTCCTTTTTTTAAATAAGCACCTTGCCACTTTAAATTGTCCCTGCCTTCTCTACCTCACTTGAACTCCTCCTCCCCCCACACATACACAGAATTTACTGTGCTGCAGGTCACCGGGCCTCCCTCTTCTTTTCGGCCTGTGGGAAACTGGATCCCCACAGGTAGACTGACTGTCTCTGGTTTTCCCCTTCTCTTTGGCCCACAGGGGATCCCATCTCTCGCAGGCAGAAGGGGACTTTGCCACAATCCTCTTCTGCCACAGGTATTGCCGCCCCCTCAAACGATTTGCCTCAACGATGGCCCGAAGCTTGTCTGCCCAAAGGGATCCGATTTCCCATGGGCAAAAGAGAAAGGGATGGCTGCGATGGCGGCAAAGTACCCTTCTATCTGCCTGTGGGGAACTGGATCTCCACAGGCAGACAAGTGTCACAATCATCATCAGGACAACCCATGGGGGAGGGGCGCAATGCCCCCCCCCCCCTTGCCTATCCTACACGGCGCCCATGTCAAAAGATTAAGCTTTAGGACAATAGTCTGAAGAATTTCCTGGATCTAATGGCCCCATTCAAAGAAGTTAATATACAGAATCCATTGCAACCATCCCTGGTTCAATGAAACTAGGAAAATTTGAAGAGATTATACAGGGCAGAAAGGAAGTGAAGAAAAATAATAAGATAAAGTGTCACTTTGTCCAATAGGAGAAGCCCAGTTCTCTCTAGCGTCAAACTGATTGCTCTGGCATCCAGGAAGAAGATCCCCCAGGGGCTTGCTGAGGGGGTCCAGACTCCCTGGGCCAATTGGACAGTATCTCGCACTGGCATCAGAAACAAAAAAGCACTCCCTTTGGTCAGAGTGCTTTCAACGGCACTCTGACCATCAGATGGTGGAACCGCAACCACTACTACTGAACATTTTTATAGCGCTACCAGTCTTATGCAGCGCTGTACAAACATGTAAGAGACAGTCCCTGCTCATCAGAGCTCACAATCTAATCAAGACAAAACACAGAAGGCGTAAACAGGGGTTAAACAGGTGTTAAACAGGGGTAAAACAGGGGGAAGGAAAAGGAGATCAGGTGAGTCAAGATCCAAAAAGCAGCAGCGAAGAGGTGAGCCTTCAACCTGTATTTGAAGAGGGTTAGAAGGTGCCTGGCATACAGACACAGGTAGTTTGTTCCAGGCGTAAGGTGCAGCAAGGTGAAAGGAGCAAAGTCTGGAGTTGGCAGTAGGAGAGAAGAGCACAGATAGAAGCAGTTGGCTAGAAGAGCGGAGTTCCCGGGAGGGGCTGTAAGAAGAGATAAGAGAAGAAAGGTACTGAGGAGCCGCAGAGTGAATGCATTTATAGGTCAGCAGGAGAAGTTTGAATTGGATGCAGAGATGGATAGGGAACCAGTGAAGTGACTTGAGAAGAGAAGTAATATGGGTATGACGAGGCTGGTGGAAGATTAGCAGTGCAGCAGAGTATTGAACAGATTGAAGGGGAGAGAGATGACTCAAAGCGAAACCAGGAAGGAGTAGGTTACAGTAGTCAAGACGGGAGGTGATTAAGGAGTGGATAAGCGTTTTTGTAGTGTGTTCAGAAAGGGCAGATTTTGCTAATGTTATAGAGGAAGAAGCGGCAGATCTTAGCTACAAGATGGATATGTGTGGAGAAAAAGAGCGAGGAGTCAAAGACAACCCCCAGATTGCGGGCCGAGGAAACAGGAAGGAGTACAGAGCTGTCCACAGAGACTGAGAAAGGAGGAAGAGGAGAGGAGGATTTAGGGGGAATGATAAGAAGTTCACTCTTGGCCATGTTCAATTTCAAGCGGCAGTGGGACATCCAGGCAGCAATGTCAGAAAGGCAGGCAGACATCCGGGTCTGGGTTGCCGGAGAGAGTTCAGGTGTACAGAGGTAGATCTGGGAGTCATCAGCATGGGAGTCATCTGAGATGGTACTGGGAGTCATCAGCATACAGATGGTACTGAAAGCCATGGGAAGAGATAAGCGCACCAAGGGACTGGGTATAGAGAGAAAAAAGGAGCAGACCCAAGACAAATTCTTGGGGTACACCAACTGGGAGCGGGGTAGCGGAGGAGGAGGAGCCACCAGAACACACACTGAAGGAGCGATGGGAGAGATAGGAGAACCAGGATAGTACAGAGCCCTTAAAGCCAAGTGAGGACAGGTTAACAAGGAGAAGGCTGTGGTCAATGGTGTTGAAAGCAGCAGGGAGGTCAAGGAGGATGAGGACAGAGTACAGGCCCTTGGATTTTGCCAGGAACAAGTCACTGGAGACTTTGACAAGAGCCATTTCAATAGAGCGTAAAGGACGAAAGCCAGACTGTAAGGGATCCAGGGAGGCATGAGAGGAGAGGAAGTCAAGGCAGCGGCGGTGAACCGCACGTTCAAGTAGTTTAGAAATGAAGGGGAGGAGAGAGATGGGTCGATAATTAGAAGGACAAGTGGGATCAACTGAGGATTTCTTGAGGTGAGGTGTGACCACTGCATGCTTGAAGTCTGCAGGGACAGTTGCAGTGGAGAGCAAAAGGTTGAGAATATGAGAGATGGAAGGGACAACAGTGGAGGAGATGGTGCTTAGGAGACGGGTGGGGATAGGAACAGAGGAGCAGGTGGTGAGTTTGGAGGAAGAAAGGTGTGCAGTTTCCTCTTCAGAGATGACAGGAAAGGAAAAGAGGGCAGCAAGGGACGGGGAGGGGGGGGGGGGGAGAGTTGGGAGTGGAGAGGAGGAAGAGGGGAAATAGCCGAGTTTGTGGAGAATTGGAGGGTGATCTTGTGGATTTTGTCATGGAAATAGTTAGCCAGGATTTGGGCAGAAAGGGAGGGAGGAATCAGAAGCGGAGGCACTTTGAGGAGAGAGCTTAGAGTAGTAAAGAGACGGCGAGGATCAGAGGCAAGAGAGTTAGTCAGATGGACATAATAGTCTTGTTTGGCAAGAGCTATGGCTGATTGGAAGGAGGCAAGCATGAATTTGAAGTGTAGAAAGTCTTCCAAGCGGGATTTGAGCCAAGCGCGCTTAGCAGAACGGGCACAGGAGCGTAGATAGTGGGCAGTGGATCAGAGCCAGTGCTGGGGTGCAGAACGTCTCACAGGACGTGGGGTTGGTGGAGCGAGAGCATCCAGAGTTTAGGAGAGTGCAGCATTAAGAGTAGTTACTCATCTGTAACAGGTGTTCTCCAGGTGCAGCAGGAATCAGTCCTCACATACGGGTGACGTCGGCGCCGACGGAGCCCTCGTGCGGAGCATTTCCCCAGCTTTCAAAGAAAGCCTTTGGGAATTGCAGCGCGCATGCGCGGTCCCCTTCCCGCCCAAGGGTGCCATCTTGCTCAGTCTGATGACATAGCTAAAAGACAGCAAAAAAAAATTAGCAAAAATAAATGATATGACTGCAACTCCAAGGGGAGGAGGGAGGGTTGTGAGGACTGATTCCTGCTGCTCCTGGAGAACACCTGTTACAGGTGAGTAACTACTCTTTCTCCAGGACCAAGCAGGAAGTCAGTCCTCACATATGGGACTCCCCAGCTTAAGGCTACCGGAGATCTCAAGCGGAAAAAATGAGCTCCCTCTAGCTCGGCAGCACGTAAGGAAGGAATCTTCTCTGAGAATGCCCCCGACAGGTAGCCCAACACCAGGGCCGGAGGATAGGAGTTGCCTAAACCCCAAAGAGATTATGGAGTACTGCCTGTCCGAAAGCACTGTCCCTGCGGGACTCCCTCTCAAGGCAGTAATGGGCTGCAAAAGTCTGGCTTGAAGACCAAGTAGAGGCCCGGCAGATGTCTGCCAACGGAACAGAGCGGAGATGAGCCACTGGCGCAGCCTTCGCCCTGACACGATGAGCCGTGACTTGACCCTCCAACGAGAGGCCGGCTGCCTCATAAGCCCAGGCGATACAGTCAGCTACCCAGATGGACAAAGTACGCTTGGAGACAGGGAGCCCCAACTTATTGGTGTCAAAAGAAACGAAGAGCTGAACAGCCCTCCGATGCTCCTGCGTACGGTCAGGGTAAAAGGACAATGCCCTCCTACAGTCCAGGGTATGCAACACCATCTCAACCCGGTTGGCATGCAGCCTGGGAAAGAAGGTCGGAAGAACCACCTCCTGATTGAGGTGAAAAGGTGAGACAACCTTAGGAAGAAACTTTGGGCGAGTCCGTAAGACCACCCTATTCCTGTAGAACCTAGTGTAAGGAGGATCAAACACGAGTGCCTGTAGTTCACTCACTCGCCTAGCAGAGGTAAGAGCTACCAGAAACAAAGTTTTCCAGGAGAGAAAACGGAGAGGGCAGGTAGCCATAGGTTCATAAGGCGGACAAGTAATCCGCTGCAAGACCACATTCAGATCCCACTCAGGAGCCGGTAGACGTAAGGGAGGCTTAAGCAGAAGGAGGCCTCTGAGGAAACGAGCCACCAAAGGGTGGTTGGAAAGAGGCCTACCATCCACCGGCGAGAGGTGGGCGGAGAGAGCACTAAGGTGAACTCTGACAGAGTTAGACTTAAGGCCCAGATTGGAGAGGTGAAGCAAATATTGCAATACTACCGCTACCAAGCACGAGAAGGGATTCTTGCTGCGCTGAGCACACCATGCGGAGAATCTACTCCACTTAAAAGCATAGGATTTCCTTATGGATTGACGCCGAGAGGCCAAGACCACATCTTCCACCTCTCGAGGCAGCAGTAGGGGAGCCAGGACTACCCTTTCAGCAGCCAGGCCATCAGATGAAGGGACTAGAGGTTGGGGTGCAAGAGAGTCCCCTGATCCGGAGACAGGAGATCGTGCTGAAACCCCAGAGGAAGAGGGGTGTCCACCGCTAGCTGTAGCAGAAGCGGGAACCACGGTTGCCTCGGCCATCTGGGGGCTATGAGAATCAATGAAGCCCCGTCCTTGAGGACTTTGAACAGCGTTCTGGACACTAGTGGTGTGGGAGGAAACGCATACAGTAGGCCTGTGGACCACGAGACCAGAAACGCATCCGCTGCTACTCTGAGAGGATGCGATTGTCTGGAGCAAAATCTCGGGAGTTGCCGGTTCAGAGGACTGGCAAAAAGATCCATGGTGGGGAGGCCCCACCTGAGAAAGACCTGCTGAACCACCAACGGATTCAACCTCCATTCATGTGGTTGCAGGATCCTGCTCAGTCTGTCCGCCAGGTAATTCTCGACCTGGGAGGTAGATAGCTTTGAGAAGGATGCCGTGATTGACAGCCCAAGAGCACAGCCGTTGTGCCTCCTGAAATAGAAGGAAGGAGCCTCTGCCTCCTTGTTTGTTCACACAGAACATGGCAACTTGATTGTCCGTCTGGACCAGTACAGACTGGTGAGAGACGAGGTGGGAGAAGGCTCTCAGAGCTAGGCGTATCGCCCGTAGCAACAGGACGTTTATCTGTTGAACAGCCTCCCAAGGGGTCCAGAGACCCTGAGTACATGTCCCTTGGCAATGTGCTCCCCAACCGAGAAGAGAAGCATCCGTTGTCAGCACTTGAGAATGCGGAGGGGACTGAAAATCCACTCCGAGTACCAGATTCGGAAGATGAAGCCACCATTGCAGAGAGGAGACTAGGAGGTCGGATATCTTTACTGTGTCCGCTAGGCTCCCCGTGGCCTGATGCCACTGAGTACGAAGGCTCCACTGAGCAGGTCGCATGTGCAGGCGGGCATTGGGGGTGACATGAACCGTGGAAGCCATATGGCCGAGTAGTCTCAGGAATTGCCTTGCAGAGACCAGGGAATTGCTGCGAAACTGCCTGGCCAGATGCATCAGCCTGTGAGCTCTGTCCATAGGCAGAAAAGCCTTTGCTTGAAGAGTGTCGAGCCTGGCCCCTATGAATTCTAAATTCTGGGACGGGAGCAAAGTGGACTTTGCGAAGTTTATGACAAACCCCAAGTGCTGAAGCAGAGCCACCGTGCGAAGGGTGGCCTGATCGGCCTCCTGGGAAGATTGGCCCCTTATGAGCCAGTCGTCCAGGTACGGAAACACAAAAAGACCCTGAAGCCTCAGGTAGGCCGCCACCACTGCCAGGCACTTGGTGAACACCCTGGGAGCGGAGGACAGGCCAAAGGGCAGTACTCTGTACTGATAGTGGTTTCCCCCACAACAAACCTGAGATATTGTCTGTGGTCTGGATGAATAAGGATGTGAGTATAGGCATCCTTTAGATCCAAGGAGCATAGCCAGTCTCCCTGCTGGAGGTAGGGCAGCAGGATTCCAAGGGTAAGCATCTTGAACTTTTCCCTCTCCAGGAACTTGTTGAGGTTGCGTAAGTCTAGGATGGGTCTGAGGCCTCCTGTTCTTTTTGGTACCAGAAAGTACCTGGAATAAAAGCCGTGACCTCTCAGGTGGTGGGGCACCGGTTCCACAGCCTGATCCTTTAGCAGACTTGCCAACTCCTGAAGGAGTAAGTCCCTGTGCAGAGGGAGTCTTGGAGGCTCCCCTGGAAAATAGGAGGGAGGTACCTGGTGAAAATGGAGAAGATAGCCCTTTTGGACTATATGAAGAACCCAGGTATCTGATGTGACGGCTGACCACCTGTGGGCAAAGTGGGCCAGCCGGCCTCCTGTGCTGAGAGAAGCCAGCTGAGGAGAAGAGGCTATGCTTTCTGAGTCAAAATCCCCCACCCTGCTGAGCAAGGGCTGGTGTTGGTGGCTTGGGGGTCTTCTGCCTACAGGGCCCTTGACCCTGCCCCTTGGCCTGGTGACCCTGTTGGGAAGCTGCAGAGGCCTGATAATGAGGGTATTGTTTATAGGCAGATGACTTCCTCGGGTAAAAGGTCTTTTTTCCAGAGCCCTTCTTTTTCTGAGAAGGGGCAGAGGTTTTCCTGGAAAGCCTAGTCCTGGTCAGAGTCTCGGTCTCGAGTTCTGCAGCCTTTTCAGCCATGGGTTTTCACCTCGGCAGGGGACATCGACCAACTTGTCCTGCACCCATGGCTCGAGGTCGGATGACTGTAGCCAAGCCTGTCGGCGGGCACCGATGCCGGCCCCGGCTACTCAGGCCGAAGCCATCGTAGGCTGCTCGAGAGATAAACTTCGAGCACTCTCGAATACCGGTGGACAAGGCCTGGAACCTCTGCAAAGGTTCCTCGGAGAGACCAGCAGAGAACCCGGCAATCTCCTTTGCCAGGTCTCGGAGGTACATGCCCATGTAGAGCTGGTAAGTCTGGACACGGCAAGCAAGCATAGAGCCCTGGAAGCACTTCTTACCGAGGGCATCCAGGTTCCGGGCCTCCCGGCCGGGAGGCACCAAGGAGTGCATCTTCTGACTTTTCAGTCGATGCATGGCCGATTCCACAACCAAGGAGTGGTGCGGTAATTGTGCCTTTTGGAACCCGGGGCTCTTGCGGACTCGATAGATAGAATCGACCCGCTTGCTTAACACCGGCGTCGAGGCCGGGGTCTCCCACATGCGGAAGAGTAGCCGCTCCAGCATCGGAGGAACCGGAACAGTAAAGGCCTCCTTCGGGGGAGAGTCATACTGGAGAGCCTCGAGCTCCTTGGCTCGAGGCTCCTCCTCGGGATCCGCGGGGAAGGCCAAGGTCTTGGCCATATCCCGCACGAAGTCCGAGAACCGGGTATCCTCCGGTGGGGACCGTCTCCGAGGTTCGGACTCGGGTGAGTCCGATGGGACACACCGAGTCTGATGAGTGTCGGGTGACTCTTCGTCGCCCGACTCCTTGGAGGAGGAATCGAGCGGCTCCGGTCGGGCGGGCACCGATGCCCTCCGCCCTGACGCCGAGGGTATCGGCGTCGACGACCTCGGCCCCGAACGGGAGGTCGAGGGAGACCGTGGCCGAGGATCGACTCGAGCCTGTATGGACTCGAGGATCGGCTTGGCCTCCGGGGTCGACTTGGACGTCGAGGTCCTGGTGGTCGGGGCAGATGCACCGGTGAGACTGGCGATCAATGCCCGCTGCTGTTCCATGAAGGCAGCGAAGCTGCTCTCCAAGGCCGTCAACCTGAGTCCGAGCTCAGGAGACCCAGCAGCCCCCGACTCGGGCCCCGACGGCGTCGGGCCCGACGTCGGCTCCCTCGGAGGAGAGTCCACGAGGACAACAGCACTTACGTGTCCAGGAGACTCCATCTCAACATGAGGATGTTTGGAAGGCCTCTCCGACTCCGAAGACCCGGGACGGCTATTGGGGCTATGCGACCTGGCCCTCGAGGAACCAGGAGTGTCCACTGACGCCGCCCTCGCGGGTTTCTTCTTCCTGCGATGCTCCCGCGAAGGAGACCCCCGCTCAGAGGAACCCCGACGCTGCTCGGGGCCGGAGTCCCGAGACGTTGAGGCCTCTGACGAGGTCCGGGCACGGCTGGACGCGGAGTCAGAAAAAACCCTATCCTTTTGGTGCTGCCGACTCCTCAATGCCTTTGAGGACATTTTGCCACACGGACCACAGATCATCGGGTCATGATCGGGTCCGAGGCAGCGGAGGCAGCAGTCATGAGTGTCGGTAAGAGACATAAGTTTCTTACACCGATCACATTTCTTAAACCCGCTGGTAGCCATCGGGGGAAAAAGGGCCCCTGCTAAGGTCAAAAGACCGGGCTGCCAGGGAAAAAAGAAAAAAGGCGCGAACGCCAGTCACAAAGGACAAACAACGAAAAAGAAAGAAAGGACTCGATACCGGCGTATCGGTCAGAGCGGGAAAAGGATCTGGCGTCGAACCGGAGAAAAAAGAGAAAAAACAGGGAAAATCAACTTCTTCCTCGGGGAAAAACGAACTACGTCCGTCGGGCTCCGCGGAAAAAAGAAGAGTGAGCAAGATGGCACCCTTGGACGGGAAGGGGACCGCGCATGCGCGCTGCAATTCCCAAAGGCTTTCTTTGAAAGCTGGGGAAATGCTCCGCACGAGGGCTCCGTCGGCGCCGACGTCACCCGTATGTGAGGACTGACTTCCTGCTTGGTCCTGGAGAATAGGAGGTTATTGCCTCGTCGACAGACTTGGATGATATAGTGGAAGAAAGAGATGGAGAAATGGTGGAGGAGAGAGTCAGAGATCAATAGCATGAAGGTTTCTAAATATGTTGGAGGAGACAGGACGAGGCTGAGGCAACGGGAGATGAAGATTAACGCTTAAAAGGTGATGTTCAGATAAGGGAAGAACCGAGCTACGGAAGTTCAAGGGAGAGGAATTCGAGAAAAATATTAGGTCAAGGCAGTGGCCGTGTGGGTGGGTGGGAGCAGTGGAACAAAGTTGTAGGTCAAACGAGGAGGTAAGGGAGAGGAGCTTTAAAGCATAAGGATCAGAGGGGTTATCAACGTTGATGTTAAACTCCTCAAGAATAAGAGTGGGGGAAGAGGAATCCAGAAAGAGGGAAAGCCAGGAGTCAAAGTCAGTAAAGGAAGGTAGAAGCAGACTTGTCAGGAGGTTGATAAATAACAGCTACCCGGAGAGAAAGCGGAGTGAAAAGGCGAATGGAGTGGACTTCAAAAGAGAGAAAGGAGTGAGACTGAGGCAGCAGGAGGGGTTGGAATTGGCAAGAGGGAGAAAGTAGAAGCCCAACACCACCATTGGGACGAAGCGTGTGGGAGAACTGATAGCCCCCGTGGCAGAGAGCAGCAGTAGATGCGGTATCATCCACTACTGCAACTGCTCCTTGATCTCCTGGAAGAGAGGAAAGGCCTGGTCAAACAACAGGGAACATGGAGACCAGAAGATTTACTGGTGCCTCTGCAATGGGTGCGTATGCATCCTGGTCCAAGAATCCAGTTCCAAAGTAGATGTCTCGGATGTGACAGCCTGAGCAATGAGGCCCGTAGAAAATCACATACCCTGACTCAGCTATGCATTGAGCTAACTCTCTGTTATGAGGAAGCTCAGCTCAGGAAAGTATGGAACTCACCTCCAAGGAATCAAAATCCTGGGAGTGAATTAGACTACTCTTAAAGTCCAAGGAGCACTAGTTCTTGCAGATACAAGTTCACCAAACACAGGATACAAGAAAAATGAAAGTAGCTCACAGTCACAATGTGCACAAAGATGAGTTTATTGTGTCGCATCCACCCTACACAGACGTATTTTGGCTTGTTCCTTCATCAAGGGTATGACTTAAAATACAAACATCAAATAAACGAGCTAATAATTAAATCAATACAAACATCTAGAGATGTATAATTAAAATATCTTAGAAGATCAAATTTAAATTAAAAAAAAAAACAAATTAAAAAAAAAGACATGTTGATGATATACAGATATATAGCTATGTCAATTTTCATCACTGCATAAATCCAAACAAAAATACACATACAAACATATAAAAACACACATAAAGCATAGTTACTCACCTGTAACAGGTGATCTCCGGGAACAGGAGGAATTTAGTCTTAACATATGGGTATCGTCGGTACTGACAGAGCCTGCGCGGGAATGCTCCCCAGCATCCAATAGGAACGGTTTAGGAAGCATCCCTCAGCAAATGCGCGCTGCCTTCCTGCCTTTCCAATTGTCCTTCTTCAGTTAAGTTTGTACCTGAGTGAAAGGATAGAGGGAGAGAGGAAAGAGACAAAGAGATAGAGAGACAACTCCTAGGGGAGGTGGGTGGGTTGTGAAGACTAAATTACTGCTGTTCCCGGAGATCACCTGATACAGGAGAGTAACTACGCTATCTCTAGGAACAAGCAGGAATGTAGTCTTCACATATGGGGACTCCCTAGCTGAAGATTCCAGGGAGATAGCCCCAGGAAGGTGCCAACCCAGAAAGATAGGCATCCTTCTTCCCATGGATCTCTGGCATTCCACCAGGGTTGGTGGGTAGTTGAATAGGTCTGAAAGAGATTTCGAAGAACAGCTTGGCCAAAGAAGGCATCCCGACGGGAGGCTTTATCCAGGCAGTAGTGGGCTGTGAAGGTGTGTACCGAAGTCCAGGTGGCTGCTCGACAAATGTCATCAATAGACACAGAGTGGAGATTAGCCGTAGAAGCAGCCATGGCTCTCACATTATGAGCTGTGACATGGGTCCTGAAGAGGAAGACCCTTACTCTCATAAGCAAAGGATATGCATTGGACAATCCATTTAGATAAAGTTCTTTTGGAGACTGGAAGTCCCAAATGACTACGGTCAAAAGCTATAAAAAGTTGCGAGGACTTTCTATGTTGCTGTGTTCTTTGTATGTAAAAGGCTAAGGCCCTTTTACAATCCAAAGTATGAAGGTTTCTTTCTGCATTAGAGGCATGTGGCCTCGGAAAAAATACAGGAAGATAAATTGATTGATTTAAATGAAAAGGCGGCTTCATAAGCTGCCCGAGAACTAGATTTAGATCCCATGCCACCGGTGGTGGCTTGATGGGAGGTTTGGTTAATAGAAGGCCTCTCATAAATCTTGATATGAGTTGATGAGAGGAAATTGGTTGTCCATTCAGAGGCTTATAAGAAGCTGTAATTGCACTAAGATGGCCCCTTACTGAATTGGTCTTTAGACCAGAATTTGATAAGTGAAGGAGATACTCTAGTATCGATTCTAAGGGTATGACAAGGGGGTTTCATCTCTTTTTGGAGCACCATATAGTAAAACGTTTCTGTCAGCATACAGCATGACATTATGCCTAGCATAGCTTTCATGGCTTTTCCCAGACCTTGGCCTGCAGGCAGCTCTGACACCCTGGTGATGTCAGATAGGACGTCTCCAGACTTGATGGGCTTAGCATGCCTGATGAGATTAGTCTCAGGACAACAGCCCCTCCTTGCTAATCAGGTGATAACAGACCTCAAACAGACCAAAGTATGACAAAGGGAGGTGCTGGAAAAGGAGAACTTCACTATAAATACAGAAAAGGACAAAAATACTCTCTCTCTTCCTATTCATCGGACACTTATTACTATGAGACTCTGACACATACTTCTCTTTACCCCCCACTATTTTTTCTCTCTCTCCCACACCCAGGCACACACATCGAGTCATTGATATACACGGAAGCAGCTCGGTAACCACTATATACCTATGTTCTGTACACATGTAAGAGGCCTATTTCTATATAAAAACCTTTTTTTTTAAACCACACTAGTTTGGTTGTCTTGTTGTGCTACAAACCCTACTGCCTCTGCGAAGTGGATCCAGGACCAACAAGAGAGTAACCAAACGTAGGAAGCGGCGAAAGATTACATTTATGGGGGCTCCGCTCAGGTTTCGCAGCGGATCTCCAGTTGGGTAAGTAATAATTTTGTTTGATACATTAAAGTAGATTTCAGACAGGGTGCGACAGGAAAATCAAAAGCCCTTGTGACCATTTACAATTTACAATTTTGGGTTACAGGCAGAGTGCCACTATTTAGTGAAATATTCCAGTGATACCTTTGTTTTGTGGGTTTAGACAAGGTGAGATTTTCATTGTCAAAAGGCTCTGTAATAATCCTGGATTTTAATATTACCTACACCTAGTGACATTACATAGGGTGGCTTGCAATTTTCTTATTTTTATATATAAGCTTGCAAAGGTTCAGTACAAGGCACAAATTTTCTAGAGTATTTGAGCGGCTAAGAAAAGACAAAGTGATAGTCCAGCTTTGTTTGGGAAGTGGTACACAATTAAACAGTCCCTCATTGAATATAGGTTCACCATAAAATTCCACCCTGTTAAAGGTTGGTAAGTATTTTTTATTCAGGTATAATTTTAAGGCATGGTCTTTATGCCAATACTCTGTACTGAACACCCATAAAAGGTATGTCATTCCAACTATAATTCTAAGTCCCACGTCTTCATAAAAGTGAGCATACCTCTTTCCAAGGCTGCACATTGAGACAGTCGCATAAAACAAAATAAACACAATAAACACATAATAAGCATAGACCCCGGTACCAATTACAGTCCTTCTGCAGTCTCAAATATGGATGCCTTTGATTTTAAGGAACTGAAAGAAATGGTACTGACATACTGTAAGAGAAAAGGTGGTCCCTTTGAAGGGGAATTCCCTGAGGCATCATGGTATAATATTCAAAGACAAATGTTAAACCATTATCAAGAATTCAAAAAGAAAACAAATAAAAGAAAAACAGAAATTAGACCTTACCTACTAATTGTCTTTCCTTGAGTTCTCTCCGGGCCAGTCCAGAACATTAGGGTTGTCAACCTCCTCCAGCAGCTGGGGACTGAATACTGAACAAAAACTTGCTGAGAGCCTAACCTGCTCCCCCTGGCGTCAGAGAGTCAGTCTTACAGTAACAAAGCAGTAGAACCACCCTCGCAACTTGTACAAAAACAACAAAAAGCACATCGTTTAACACTAAGAGTAAGACGGTATTCCATTTCTTCGCTTTTCCTCTTACTGCCTACCTTCGTAGAGGCCAGGCTTTTTTTTTTTTCTTTTGGTGAAAAGAGAGCCCCCCTCCTAAGAGGAAGCCCCACAATTTCCTTCGACGGTGCCATGGAACAGAAACCTGACAGCCTCGGCTACCAGCTTAGCGAGCCGTACCATAGATGACCTACTGACCGAGGAATGGCACTAGAACAAACATTCGCAAAAGAGACCGGGTGGGACCTGGACTGGCCCGGAGAGAACTCAAGGAAAGACAATTAGCAGGTAAGGTCTAATTTCTGTTTCCTATTCGTCTCTCCGGGCCAGTCCAGAAGATTAGGGCAGTACCAAAGCAGTACCTAAAGTCGGGAGGGACCGGCGAGCCCCGCTACCAGAACTGAGGCGCCCACTCTAGCATCCTCCCTCGCCTGAACATCCAGCCAGTAGTGCCTTGCAAAGGTATGGAGAGAAGACTATGTCGCCGCCCGACAGATATCTACCGGCGGCACCAACGCATATTCCGCCCATGAGGCCGCCTGACCTCTCGTAGAATGCGCTCTGAGTCCGACCGGAGGCACCAAGCCCTTAGACACATACGCTGCTCTTATGGCATGCTTTACCCAGCGCGCAATAGAAGCCTTGGTAGCCGCTTTCCCCCTGGACGAACCTCCAAAAAGCACGAACAATCTGTCCGACTTCCGGAACGGTTCTGTTACTTTGAGGTAGCGTTTCAGTACACGACCCAAATCCAACTTCCTAAGCGATCTACCCGGCTTCCCTCTTCCTGAGACTGAAAAAGTGGGAAGCGAAACGGCCTGATTGACATGAAAAACTGAGACCACTTTAGGAAGAAAGGAGGGCACCGGCCGCAACACTACCTTTTCAGCTGAAAATTGAATGTATGGCGCCCTGCACGAGAGCGCCTGCAGATCTGAAATCCGACGCGCGGAACACAAAGCCACCAAAAACGCAGTCTTCCAGGAAAGCTCCCGGAGATGAACAGTCGACACTGAATCAAAGGGCGGCTCCGTCAAGGCTTCCAAAACCAAATTCAATCCCAAGGCGGAACCACCGGCCGAACGGGAGGTCGAAGTATCTTGGCTGCTCTCAGAAAACGCTGGACATCGGGATGCAAGGAGAGCGAGCGGCCGTGCACCTTTCCTCTATAACAAGACAGCGCCGCCAGCTGTACCTTTAAGGTGTTAAGAGCCAGACCCTTTTCTAGACCCCCCTGCAGAAAAGACAAGATGTCCGGCAGAAGCGCTTTCGACGGGATCACCCGACGTTCCGCACACCATGCTTCAAAAATGCGCCACACACGAATGTACGCCAAAGAAGTTGAACGCCTCCGAGAGCTTAACAGAGTGGTAATGACGGAGCTGGAATACCCTCTGCGACGTAACCGCTCCCTTTCAAGAGCCAAGCCGTAAGCAAGAACCAATCCACTTGCGGCATTAGTACGGGGCCTTGGAACAACAGATGCTGCCGAGTCGGAAGCTGCAAAGGCGGAACTACCAGAAGGCGCATCAGATCCGCATACCACGGTCGCCTGGGCCAATCTGGAGCAATGAGAATCACCATGCCCTCGAATCTTGCTATCCTCTGAATGACGCGCCCCAACAACGGCCAAGGAGGAAACACATAAAGAAGCTGGCCCGACGGCCAGGGCTGCACCAGGCCGTCCAGCCCTTCCGACATGTGCTCCCTGCGCCTGCTGTAGAACCGAGCCGCTTTGGCATTGTGTAGTGTGGCCATGAGATCCATTATCGGGAGACCCCAGTGTCACGTGATCTCTTGAAGGACAGCAGAGTTCAGTTCCCATTCCCCGGGATCTAGAACATTTCGACTGAGATAGTCCGCCTGGATGTTGTCTTTTCCTGCCACATGCGCTGCCGAAATTGCTAGGAGATGGGACTCCGCCCACTGAAACAGCAGGTGACTCTCCTCCAACAGAACCGCACTGCCCGTGCCCCCCTGACGGTTGATGTACGAAACCGTCACCAGGTTGTCGGAAAATACCCGAACTGCTCTCCCCTCGAGCAGCTCGACAAACTCCAACAGGGCTAAGTGCACCACTCGCAATTCCAAATGATTGATCGAACAAAGAGCCTCCCCTGCTGACCAGGTGCCCTGCGCTATCCGCGTTAAACAATGAGCCCCCCAGCCCGAAAGACTGGCATCTGTTGTGAGCAACACCCAATCGGACAGGTCCAATGGAACCCCCGCCTGAAGATGAGCTGGGACTAACCACCACTGCAGGCTGACCCGCACTTCTTCCGGACACTGCAGCCGACGAGAGAGAGGGTGAGTCTGCGGCGACCATCTCGACAGCAACGCCCTTTGAAGCGGTCGCATATGCGCTCTTGCCCACGGCACCAGGTCTAAGGCAGCCGCCATCGACCCCAACAACTGTAAATACTTCCAAGCCGTCGGAGCCACCGCGCGCAAGAAAGCCGTCACCTGAGAAAGGATCTTCTGTACCCTCTCCAGAGGAAGAAAAAACACTCCTTTTGCCGTGTCGAAGAAAGATCCCAGATAAGGCAATTGCTGTCCCGGTTGCAAACGACTCTTTGTTCGGTTGATAACCCAACCGAGCTGCTCGAGAAACTCTACTACTCGTGAGGTTGCCGCGCAGGAATCCCTCAGAGAAGGCGCTCGGATCAACCAGTCGTCCAGATATGGATGCACCTGAATTCCTTCCTTTCGAAGCGCCGCCGCCGCCACCACCATCACTTTGGTGAAAGTCCGAGGCGCGGTCGCCAGACCGAAAGGTAACGCTCGAAATTGAAAATGACCCATGGGAACTGCAAAACGTAGAAACTTCTGATGGTCCTTCCTTATCGGAATGTGTAAATAGGCCTCTGTCAAATCTATGGACGAGAGGAATTCCCCCGGCTTTACCGAGCGGATCACAGACCGCAACGTTTCCATCCAGAAATGAGGCACCCGCAAGCAACGGTTCACGTGCTTTAGATCTAGTATGGGCCGAAAAGAACCCTCCTTTTTGGGAAGTAAAAAATAAATTGAGTATCGACCGGAGCCGCACTGGTCTGCCGGAACTTGCTCCACCGCTCGGAGGTCCAACAAATGTAACAACGTGTCGTTGACTACAGCCCTCTTTGCCTGCGGACCGCAGGGAGACGTCACAGTGGATGAGCGAATTCCAGAGCATAGCCCTCTCTGATGATTTCGAGCACCCACTGGTCCGACGTGATGCTGGCCCAGGCGGAGAGAAACTCCTGCAAACGACCTCCTACCGGGATCTCCGCCTGGGCCTGCATCCCTTCATTGCGGTTTCTTAACGGAGCTGTGCTGGGCGTGAAAATAGGCTCTACCGAAGCCCCGCGCCCCCCGAAAGGACTGGCCCCTAGCCACAAAATGCCCTCGTTGATAAGGTGTAAAGCGAGGCCCCCGGAATCTACGAAAGTCTCTTCCCAGACCTCGAGGAACGGACCCTATCTTTGCCCCTCTCGGACGGTCTTCGGGAAGGCGACCCCCTTTGGAATCACCTAAATCCTTAACTATCTTCTCCAAAGCCTCCCCAAAGAGCAGCTTGCCCTTATACGGAAGCTTACTGAGATGGGCCTTAGAGGAGGCATCAGCCGCCCAGTTCCGCAATCAAAGAAACCGCCGCGCCGCAATGACCGAAGCCATTGACTTTGCAGAAATCCGGACCAAATCATAGAAGGCATCCACGAGATAAGCCGCCGCGGACTCCAGCTTCGCTCCTTCCGCCAAAGATTCTTCCTCCTTATCAGGGGACTGCTCCCCCTGCAGCCAGCGAATGGACGCTCTGGAGACATAAGCCCCACAAACGGAAGCCTGTACCGCCAGCGCACTGGAATCAAAAGCTTGCTTAAGGAGTGCCTCTAACCTTCGATCCTGGAAATCCTTAAGGGCTGCACCCCCTTCCACAGGAATCGTGGTCTTCTTGGTGACCGCTGACACTAGGGCATCCACCTTAGGCATGCGCAACAACTCCTTCTCATCCTGAGGAACAGGGTATAGACGCGCAAGCGCTCGACTCCCCCCCTCAAGGACGCTTCAGGACATTCCCACTCAGATTCTATCATTTGTTTAATCACCCTGTGTAAGGGAAAACAACGTTGTTCGGTTTTAAACCCCTGTAGCAAGGGATCCTCCAGCGGTTCTTGGTGAACTGCAGGGAGCACCATATTTAATGCAGCCAGAGTGTGAGATATCAGCGCCCCTAGTTCCTCTTTTCTAAACACTCTGAACACATTGGGATCTTCGCCCGGCCCTAATTCTCCCTCCTCCAACTCCCCTGGCCAGGCATCCAACCCAGTCTCTGAGAGAATTTCACCGTCCTCTGGCAACTGGGAAATTTCCTGGGAATCAGTTCCCTCTAAAGTGGAGACTAAGTTATCCGCTGAGGACATCCCTTCCCCCGGGTCTGCCCCTGCAAACTCCACTCTCTGAGATCTTAACAGACTGTCTCCATCTGCAGACATAGGAGCTTGAGACTTCTTCAATAAATAAGCCTTATGTAAGGCTAAAATAAACTCTGCGGAGAAAAGGGAATCCCTTGACTCCTGTTCTGATAATAACTTTTGCTGTGGGGGATCCTTAGCCGAAGGCAGCTTATGAGATTTTGATTTTCTTTTAGATGCCTTTATCTGCAGAGCCGGAGAAACGGAGGGCTCAGTCAAAATGGACGCCGTTCCCGCTCTTTCTAAAAGCACCGGAGACTAACAGCTCCTCTCCTGAAACGCTGGGAGCCTCCATGTCTGTTAAGCCTCAAACCCCCCCCCAAAAAAAGAGAGAGAAGCAAGAACAAGCGAAATCGCCGCAGCCGCGATCGTTCCCGAGATCTGACGCACCCGACCTGAAACCAACTGAGCCAAGACTGTTCCCGCCACACATGCAGTCTAAGAAAACTTCAGCAAAAACCTTAAAAAAACGGCGACAAGCCAGACCCTCGATGGCGGTGCGATCGCTAGTAAAAGGAAGAGACGCCAATCACCACTGTCCTACCTGAAAACCAAATAGATGAAAGCAGCCGCCGACCGCTCACCCGCTGCTAGCGGGGAGTCAGGCCAGCAGCGATCCGAGGCAGGAAGGAGATTCTGGGGCTCCCAGACCCGAAATCCACACCTCTAAGCACCACAGACTCGCCGTAGAGACAGGCTCTGCCTCGTAAGACCAAACAGATCTTGGCGATCCAGGAAATATAAGGTGCTTTCTCTTTTTCAATTAGTCTGTTTTAGTAGAGGAAAAATTAAAGAAACAGTACCAGCTTTTCGTGGCAATCTGCCCTGCTAGAGCAAACCAAACTGTTCTCCTCTCTGTAGTTTAGAATCGCAGTCTATTTTTTTTTTTTTTTTTTTACTAACTGCCAAAACTTTCCTATGTGCCTCTCAGGGGAGCCTGTCAGCCACACGTCCTGTACAGCTGCTGAGGACTAAAAGACTGACTCTCTGACGCCAGGGGGAGCAGGTTAGGCTGTCAGCAAGTTTTTGTTCAGTATTCAGTCCCCAGCTGCTGGAGGAGGTTGACAACCCTAATGTTCTGGACTGGCCCGGAGAGACGAATAGGAATGCCTCATTAGCATGAAACAGGACAATACTGAACTGACTACTCAGTGTATACAATTAACCAAAGACCTGGAGGAGGCACAAATTTGCATTTCCATGCAACGTGCTCAGGTGATACAAGCCACAAACTCCTTTATAACTGTTAGTGAGCAATTAGAAGCACTTAAACTTGAACTGAGGCACGTTAAGGATGAATTGGCCTCTGAAAGACAAAAGAAATATAAGCCCTGGCCAACAACCATTTCTTCCTCAGCCCCCCCCCCCCTGCCTATGACACACTCTATAAGCCATGCATCCAAGCTATTGAGAAACAAAAGAACACAGAAGTATTTATAGCAGGGCTTAGGAATGGGAAAAATAAAGATGAATCAGACAGTACAGAGGAAGAAAATCCTAATAGTTTATCTCAGCCAGAACAGAGCAATAACCAGGACCTGTGTCAGGAGGATAATTTCGACGACTCAGACTCAGCACCCAGTACCGAACTCAGAACACCAGTTAAAGTGATGCTGCAGGACTCATTAAAAGATAGGGACATTGAAAGGATAGTTGAGAAAGCTGGCCCTATGCCTTTTAATGTAAATGAATGGTGCAAATGGGCCACTGATATATTTGATTCACTGGGGTCTAGGGAAATACAGAAGGAAACAATCAGACTTTGATAGACTTATGCATCTGGCTCTGGGGCCACACTATTATAAATTTGGCTCTCTCACTCACCCATACCAGTTGGTTAAAAGGGGTATTGAAAAACGATTTCACTGTTCCCCAATGCAAGTATTTAAAATTATTTCACCTCTACCAAACGATACACTGGAACAGTTTGCATATAGAACCTGGATTTTAAATGCAGTTCTTAATGAGCAGCAGTCCTGGCCCAATGCAGAAGATTATGGGGAGAGTACGCATAAGGCATTTTTATTAGAATTACTATCCCCTGAGATTACAAAACACCTTTGGTTATTTTCTGAAGACCCTAAAGCAACCCCTTTCGATACTTTAATGCTCAGAATTGGGTCTGTTTGGAAGACCCAGCCCTCGCAGGTCATAACAGTATCAGAAGCACGGAAGTGGCAAGCTGAGGGATCCTCTCAATACACAAGAAACACAGACAAAGGATAAAGAGGACACAAACCTTGGAGAGGACAATGCAGAGGCACTTTTAGAAATTCCACAGGTTACATTCCCTTTCAAGAGCTCAAAGCACAGAGAGATGGATTAGAAAAGGAGAAAATTAAATGGGAACAGGACAAACACATACTGCAGATAGAACTAGAAAAATTAAAACAGGACTTACAAGCAGCTCAGGACAAACACAAGGCTAGTGCATAGTGGTGTCCTGACCTTCTGGGTTCAGATATCAAAATGTCTCAAGCCTTCATAGCCCAGCCTGCCTCCGTTCCCTCAGCAGAGGACTCGATTCCAGAGCCTCTGGATGATGAAAGGGATACAGGCCCAGAATATAGTTTAAGGCTTGTAACATCCTTGATACTGGACTCTTGTGGACGCCGCAATGTTATCAGCAGAATAGGAGGTCAGGATAAACTAGCTTTGATTGACACCGGGGCTGGAATTTGTTTTACAAATAGAGCTTCCCCCACTGCAGATCAGGAAAATATGGAAATTTATAAAATTCAAGGAATTAATGACACAGCTTCCCAGTGTGTGGCTATCCCAGTTAAATGGGGTATCCCGGTGCACACGGAATAAAACAATGAAATGCTGGAAACCACTGCCTCCACTATAGTGAACACATCAAAAGAAATAATTGGAATTGACGTTCTCAACCAGTTAAATCTGGTGGTGGATATGGCTAATCTTAAATTGTGGCAGTATACAGGAACTTCAAGTGCTTCTAAAACTTTAGTGCATGGAGTCATTCCCATGCAGTTAGCAACACAGTGCACCAAGGCAGCTCAGCAGTATGATCTGTGTGTAATTCCCTCAGAGGTGGTTGATATTCCAGTCTGGGCACAAGACAAGTTAGATTGTGGGAAAATGAACACAGAAGTACTGTTGGAAGGCAAGGATCTTCCACCACAGAAACAATACCCAGTACCTCATCAAGCTATAGAGCCAGTGACTAAAATTGTGAAGATACTGGAGGAGAGGGGTCTGATCAGACCTATTTCTTCCACATGTAATTCACCAGCCTGGCCGATAGTTAAACCGGGGGGTTCCTTCAGGCTCACTTTGGACTTCCGTGCCCTGAATCAAGTTTCAAAATCTGCAGTGCCCGTAATAGCCTCATACCCGGAAATGATCTCTAAACTGAATCCCAAATGTAAATTTTTCTCTCTTTTAGACATATCCAATGGGTTTTGGAGTCTGCCCCTGGCCCTTGAATGCCAATACTAAACAGCCTTTCAGTGGCTGAATAAACAATATGCATGGACCGTGCTGCCACAGGGCTATAAAGATTCACCATCAATCATTCATAAATACATGCAGGAAGCCCTGTCACTAGTGTCTTGCAGGGATAATATAATTCAGTATGTAGATGACGTTCTGATTCAGTCTGAGAATGAAGCTGTACACTGGAATCATGTAAGAGAAGTTTTAAAAGCCCTCTTACAAGCTGGTCTTAAAGTTAATTCTGCCAATGCTCAACTATGCAAATCACAGGTTTCCTTTTTAGGGGTTACAATTGGCGAGGATGGTAAATCTGTAGATTCTCAGAGGATAGAGCTGATACGGAAACTTCCACTTCCTACAGATCAGAAATCACTCCAGTCCTTTCTAGGGCTCACAGGTTTCTGTCGTGACTTCCTGCACAACTATGCTGAAGTGGCAGCTCCACTTTATTCCCTACTAAAAAGTAAAGGTTATGTTTGGGAGGAAGAACATACAGAAGCTGTAACTAAATTAAAGCACATTCTGACTTCTGCTCCGGTTCTTGCACACCCAGATCATACACAACATTTTTTTCTGTACCATGTAGGTGGAGAGACCAGTATAGGTGCAGCTCTAACACAACGCCTAGGAGGAGTAGATCGCCCTATTGCCTTCTGTTTCAGAGTTCTCACTTCTCCCGAACTCAAAATGGAAAACTGTGAAAAACATGTACTGGCTTCCTATGCTGTTATGCAGAAATTTACATACATCAATGGTGCTCAAACCACATACATATGCAGCCATCACACCCCACTCAAATTCATTGTAGAGGGAAAGTTAGCATGTAGCAAGATTAGGGACTCTCATGTTGCAAGCACAGAATGTAAAGTTTAAATTGCTGAAAGAACCTAACGTGCAAGTGGCTGGAATCTTGCTGGAGGGGCAACCTCCTGACTGTCAGTCCTCACCCAGTGCCCCTAATCACATGATCTTTAGGGAACTGGGACTAGACAAAATTTCACCTTTCCTTACTACAGTATATATTGATGGTAGTAGCCAATGTGAAGGAGGCAGGCGACTGGCAGGTTTTGCAATTGTACAATTGGACCCAAATAACCAAGTAGTACTGCAGAGACAGTATTCCTGTGGGTCAGCGTCAGCACAGTACTGTGAGCTGGCTGCTTTTGTGGCTTGTATGCAACAATATCAGGATTCACACCCAGAGATACAAATCATACATCTTCACAGTGTAGCGATATTTCTTTCAATTCCTCTGCAGTATCACCTTTAAATACCACTTCAGTCTTGGGTAACAGCCCTACATCTTCCTCAGTAAAGACCGAAGCAAAGAATTCGTTCAGTCTCTCCGCTATAGCCTTGTCTCCTGTCTCCTCTTACTGCCCCTTTTACTCCTCTATCATCTAACGGTCCAATTGACTCTCTCACAGGCCTTTTGCTACAAATGTACTTGAAAAAGTCTTTATTTCGTGTTTTTGCTTCCGTAGCAAGTTCCTTCTCAAATTCTCGCTTTGCCTGCCTTATCAATGCTTTGCATTTAACTTGCCAGTGCTTGTGCTGTTTCCAGTTTTCGTCGTTTGGCTCTTTTTTCCATTTCCTGAAAGATGCTTTTTTGGCAGCAACAGCCTCTCTGACCTCACCTTTAAACTATGCTGGCAGTTTTTTGGACTTTCTTCCACTTTTCTTAATGCGTGGAATACAGCTGGTCTGGGCTTCCAGGATAGTATTTTTAAATAACACCCAAGCTTGCTGTAAGTCTTTAACCTTTGCAACCGCTCCTTTTAGTTTTTTCTTAACTATATTCCTCATTTTATCATAGTCTCCCTTTCGAAAGTTAAAAGGTAGTACTGTGGATTTCTTTACTATCCCTCCTCCACTAATTAAATCAAACACGATCATGCTATGATCACTATTGCCAAGTGGTCCCAACACCCTTATTTCTTGCAATCCTCCTGTGTAATCTGTGCTTCATTTGGGAGGCAACCTAAAAAGAGAAGGGGACAGTTAATGAGAGCACCTCCTCGTGGCCCATTTGAGAGATTGCAAATAGATCATGTGGGCCCTCTTCCATTAACAGCTAGGAAAAATAGAATTCTTAACAATGAGTGGATGAAATCCCTGCAAGAACATCTAAAAGAAATTCAGACCACTGTGCTAGCTAACACAGAAAAAGCTAGAGATTATCTGCAGAAGGTACATGCAAAAGGTTCCGATTTAAGGCCCCTCAAGGTTGGGAGTAAAGTGATGACCCTGACACCTAGACCAAACCTCCCCTTTGGAACTGCAAAGTGGGAGGGACCGTACGTAGTTACGGATACCTCAGGTCCAAGCCTATACCAGATCCTAATGCCCAACAACCAGCAGTATTGGAAACACATCACCCAATTGAAACCATATGGGTAATACGTGTTGTATCAATCTTTGTTTTCAGGTACCACCTGACGACAGCACGGACAGCTGCTTTCTGAAGACAGCACGGACAGCTGCTTTCTGAACAAAAGTTGCTAGAGGATGGTAACTATTTACTTCTGCTGTATAGTTGATGTGTCCTATATACTGGACATGTGTCTAATAGTTATGTAAATAAATAGTAAATATTATTTCTGTGGTTGCATAGTATAAGTGGGGAGCACTAGTTTATTCCTTAGTAGAGTGAAACGAGTTAGCTTTTATTATGTCCCGGTTTCCTGTTGTTCTTGTATCTGCTCTCTTCTATCCAAGTCTCATTACAGCAACTATCATCCGAATATGCACGATTGGTTGGGCTAACTCCACAGATGGTGTATATCGCTATCAAGAAATACCCCCACCTTCCCCGGAAGGAAAGGATCTGGTCATCCTGAGTTTCTGTTCCGTACAGGACAAGCCAGTGCCCTATTCATTAAACATCACTCAAGTACAGTGGGCGCCACCAGTTTCCACTTCTCTAGAAAGGACACAAGAATTGAGAGCACCTCCAGAACATTACTTTCTAGGTCCTCCTGCCTTGATTTTGTACAATATTTCCTGTCAGGACAAAGGTACCTGGAAAATAACTTATACATGGGTTCTGAGTAATCAACAGCACATCACTGAGACTTCATTCTTTTTTGATGTATCTTATCTACCACCCCTCATCCCACCCCTCCAACCACTTCGGCTCCTCCTGTACTATACCTTTCTGATATTCGCCCATTTCAGGAAGGACATCCCTTTCAGATCAAATATGATGCACCACACGATGTTTTACATGAGGTAGAATACCATTTCCTTACTTGGCATCTATTTCCTAAATTGTTTCTAGCTACTCACAAATATCCAAATTGCTCTCAGTTTATTACCAACCACATACAAATGCTCAATACTTGGGTTTGATATGCAGTCAGTAACACCCCAAGCCAAGCAATTACGACACAAGCGGAAATTAATTGATACAATTTTAGGTGGCACAGGGACTGCACTGGGTGCCCTTAATATAATTGATATAGAAGTGCTCTGTAATAAAATGGGATCCACTGTGCAGCATGCTTCTGATGGTTTTACCTCACAACATACTATTAATGAAGCTTCCTCTAAACTGTACAATGTAGTTGTAGATACTTTTGCTCTTATATCTCCCATTATAGAACAGAAAATTGTTACCTTAGCACACGCAGAATACAGATTGGGAAAGAATATTTCCTGGGCTCTGGCCTGTGATCAAGTACAGATCGAGCTTATTACTATATTAAAGGAAATTCTGATCACTGCTAAGTTGGGACACTGGCCACCATCTCTTGTCCATATGGCTAGTACCAAAATACCTGCATTTGCTATAGCTCACCTTGATTGGTGGACAGTTAGTGTTCCCATTTGTTCACCACAAGACTGCTCTATCTGTACTTTGATCCCATGGTCAGAACAACATACAGTTATTTACCCTGTTGTTAATATCGGTGTGCAGTTTGATAACATGCTTATGTATCCTATGGACCATCTCACCTGGGTGCTGCCATTGGACGATACCTTGACTTCATTCAAGCCTATGGACCCCAGTTTGTGTGAGCAGACTACATTTCAGTTCAAGTGTGAACCGCACCAATTTAAAGAGGCTGACACCTCATTCTGGAACAATTCTTCCTCTTGCTCCCTGACTGTTAAGCTCTCATACTCCCTGACTACCTCACACAGTTTGTATTACCTTGGAGCTGGACACTTTTGTTTTCATCTGTTCTTTCCCCAGAATGTCTCTTTTTCAATTGCTCCCAGAATGCATGACATTCACCTTCCTAAGAACACTTTGCTGTACAGTTCAAACTATTTACTAAACAATACCTGGTGCAGTCATACACCACTGGTCTCCATCACCATTAACGGGACAACTTATTCCATACCAATGGTTACCAATGACTTTATTGACATTCCAGACTATCTCATATGCTGTGCATACATTACCACTTGGCATGGGAGAAGAGACATTACATAAACTGCTCAACTTTACAGAACTGCATGCCTATATTGATCACCTTAAAACAACATCCACCGAAGTGAATCACACCATCACTTATGAGAATGGGCACATTCGACAAAATGTTGAACACTTGCTACAAGATGCTCATGTGTCTGTGTGGGAACTGTTATTTGGTTACTCACCTACTGCTGATCATGTCTTTAAAGAGTAGTTACTCACCTGTAACAGGTGTTCTCCAGGAGCAGCAGGAATCAGTCCTCACATATGGGTGACGTCGGCGCCGACGGAGCCCTCGCGGAGCAATTTCCCCAGCTTTCAAAGAAAGCCTTTGGGAATTGCAGCGCGCATGCGCGATCCCCTTCCCGCCCAAGGGTGCCATCTTGCTCAGTCTGATGACATAGCTAAAAGACAGCAAAAAAATTAGCAAAAACGAAATGATAGGACTGCAACTCCAAGGGGAGGAGGGAGGGTTGTGAGGACTGATTCCTGCTGCTCCTGGAGAACACCTGTTACAGGTGAGTAACTATTCTTTCTCTAGGACCAAGCAGGAAGTCAGTCCTCACATATGGGACTCCCAAGCTTAAGGCTACCGGAGACCTCAAGCACAAAAATGAGCTCCCTCTAGCTCAGCAGCATAGAAGGAAGGAATCTTCTCTGAAAACGGCCCCGACCGGTAGCCCAACACCAGGGCCGGAGGGTAGGAGTTGCCTAAACCTCAAAGAGATTATGGAGGACTGCCTGACCGAAAGCACTGTCCCTGCGGGACTCCCTCTCCAGGCAGTAATGGGCCGCAAAAGTCTGGCTTGAAGACCAAGTAGCGGCCCGGCAGATGTCTGCCAACGGAACAGAGCGGAGGTGAGCCACTGACGCAGCCTTCGCCCTAACACGATGAGCCGTGACTCGACCCTCCAACGAGAGGCCGGCAGCCCCATAAGCTCAGGCGATACAGTCAGCTACCCAAATGGACAAGGTACGCTTGGAGACAAGTAGCCCCAAGTTATTGGGGTCAAAAGAAACGAAGAGCTGAACAGCCCTCCTATGCTCCCGCGTACGGTCAAGGTAGAAGGAGGACAAGGCCCTCCTACAGTCCAGGGTATGCAGGACCGTTTCAGCCCGGCAGGAGTGCGGCCTGGGAAAGAAGGTCGGAAGAACCACCTCCTGGTTGAGATGAAAAGGAGAAACCACTTTTGGAAGAAACTTAGGGTGAGTCCGTAAGACCACCCTATTCCTGTAGAACCTAGTGTAAGGAGGATCAGACACTAGGGCCTGCAGTTCACTAACACGCCTAGCAGAGGTAAGGGCTACCAAGAACAAGGTTTTCCAAGAAAGAAAACGAAGAGGGCAGGTAGCCATAGGTTCAAAGGGCGGACAGGTAATCCGCTGCAAGACCACATTCAGATCCCATTCAGGGGCTGGTGGACGCAAAGGAGGCTTAAGCAGAAGGAGGCCTCGGAGAAAACGAGCCACCAAAGGGTGGTTGGAAAGAGGCCTGCCATCCACCGGTGCGTGATGTGCAGAGAGAGCACTGAGGTGGACTCTGACAGAGTTGGACTTAAGGCCCAGATTGGAGAGGTAAAGCAAATATTGCAAGACCACTGCCACCAAGCAGGAGAAGGGATTCTCAGACTGCTGAGCACACCACACGGAGAAGCGACGCCACTTAAGAGCGTAGGACTTCCGGGTGGAGGGCCGCCTGGAGGCCAAGACGACCTCTTCCACCTCCCGAGGCAGCAGGAGGGGAGCAAGGACTACCCTTTCAGCAGCCAGGCCATCAGATGAAGGGAACGGAGGTTGGGGTGTAGGAGAGACCCATTGTCCTGTGTCAGGAGATCGGGTTGAAACCCCAGAGGAAGAGGAGTGTCCACCGCCAGCTGCATTAGAAGCGGGAACCAAGGTTGCCTCGGCCACCGGGGAGCCACTAGGATCAGCGAGGCTTTGTCTCGGAGAACTTTGAAGAGTGTTCGAGACACCAGCGGCATCGGAGGAAAGGCATACAAGAGCCCTGTGGACCATGGAATCAGAAAAGCATCCGGCGCTACTCTGAGAGGATGCGGTTGTCGAGAGCAGAATCTGGGTAGTTGCCAGTTCAGAGGACTGGCAAACAGATCCATGGTGGGGAGTCCCCACTTGAGAAAGATCTGCTGAACTATTAATGGATCCAATCTCCACTCGTGTGGTTGGAGGATCCTGCTTAGTTTGTCTGCCAGGTAATTTTCCTGACCTGGGAGATAGACCGCTTTGAGGAGTATGCCGTGGCCGACTGCCCAAGAGCACAGCCGTCGTGCCTCCTGACAGAGAAGGAAGGAGCCTGTGCCTCCTTGTTTGTTCACGTAGAACATTGCTACTTGATTGTCCGTCTGGACCAGTACAGACTGGTGAGAAGTGAGGTGGGAGAAGGCTCTCAGAGCTAGGCGGATGGCTCTGAGCTCCAGGAAGTTTATCTGCTGCGCAGACTCCCAAGTAGTCCAGAGGCCTTGAGTACATGTCCCTTGGCAATGTGCTCCCCATCCCAGGAGAGAAGCATCGGTTGTCAGTACCTGAGAAGGAGGAGGAGATTGAAAATCCACTCCCAGTACTAGGTTTGGCAGATGAAGCCACCACCGCAGAGAAGAGACCAGCAGGTCTGAGACTTGTACTGAGTCCGTCAGGCTCCCCGTGGCCTGATGCCATTGCGTGCGAAGGCACCACTGGGCAGGGCGCATGTTCAGGCGGGCATTGGGGGTCACATGGACCGTGGAAGCCATATGGCCGAGCAGTCTCAGAAATTGCCTGGCAGAGACCAGGGAATTGCTGCGAAAGTGGCTGGCGAGATTCATGAGCCTGTGGGCCCTGTCCAGAGGCAGGAAGGCCCGCGCCTGAATTGTGCTTAACCTTGCGCCGATGAATTCGAGATCTTGAGAGGGGAGCAAAGTGGACTTTGCGAAGTTTATGACAAAGCCCAAGTGCTGGAGCAGAGACACAGTGCGATGAGTGGCTTGAGTGGCCTCTTGGGAAGACTGGGCCCGGATGAGCCAGTCGTCCAGGTATGGAAACACAAAAAGGCCTTGAAGTCTGAGATAGGCCGCCACCACTGCCAGGCATTTGGTGAAAACCCTGGGGGCGGAGGATAGGCCAAAGGACAGGACCCTGTACTGGTAATGATTTCCTCCCACAACAAATCTGAGATATTGTCTGTGGTCTGGATGAATAAGGATGTGAGTATAGGCATCCTTTAGATCTAAGGAGCATAGCCATTCTCCCTGCTGGAGGAAGGGCAGCAGGATTCCAAGGGTAAGCATCTTGAACTTTTCCCTTGCCAGGAACTTGTTGAGGTTTCGCAAGTCCAGGATGGGTCTGAGGCCTCCTGTTCTTTTTGGTATCAGAAAGTACCTGGAATAAAAGCCGTGACCTCTCAGGTGGTGGGGCACCGGTTCCACAGCCTGTTCCTGAAGAAGACTTGCCAACTCCTGAAGGAGTAAGTCCCTGTACAGAGGGAGTCTTGGAGGCTCCCCTGGAAAGTAGGAGGGAGGTACCTGGTGAAAGTGTAGTAGATAGCCTTTCTGAACTATATGAAGAACCCAGGTATCTGATGTGATGGCTGACCACCTGTGGGCAAAGTGGACCAGCCGGCCTCCTGTGCTGAGAGAAACCAGCTGAGGGGAAGAGGCTATGCTGATGGAGTCAAAAACCCCCACCCTGCTGAGCAGGGGCCGGCGTAGTGGGCTTGGGGGCCTGCTGCCTACGGGACCCATTACCCCGTCCCTTGGCCTGCTGACCCTTTTGGGGAGCTGCTGAGGCCTGATACTGAGGGTAGTATTTATAGGCAGCCGCCTTCCTCGGGTAAAAGGACTTTTTCCCCAAGCCCTTCTTCTTCTGAGAAGGGGCAGTTTTTCTGGACAGCCTAGTTCTGGTCAGAGTCTCGGTCTCGATTTGTGCAGCCTTTTCAGCCATGGGTTTGCCAAAGAGGTTTTCACCTCTGCAGGGGACATCGACCAACTTGTCCTGGACCCATGGCTCGAGGTCGGATGACTGAAGCCAAGCCTGTCGGCGGGCACCGATGCCGGCTCCGGCTACTCGAGCCGATGCTTCGAAGCCATCGTAGGCTGCTCGAGAGATAAACTTCGAGCACTCTCGAATCCCAGTGGACAAGGCTTGGAACCTCTGCAAAGGTTCCTCGGAGAGACCAGCAGAGAACCCGGCAATTTCCTTTGCCAGATCTCGGAGATACATGCCCATATAGAGCTGGTAGGTCTGGACTCGACAAGCAAGCATGGAGCCCTGGAAACACTTTCTACCGAGGGCATCCAGGCTCCAGGCCTCCCGGCCGGGAGGCACCAAGGAGGGCATCTTTTGACTCTTGAGTCTATGCATGGCCGATTCCACCACCATGGAATGGTGCGGTAGTTGTGCCTTTTGGAACCCGGGGCTCTTGCGGACTCGATAAATGGAATCGACCTGCTTGCTTAAGACCGGCGCTGACGCCAGGTTCTCCCACATGCGGAAGAGAAGTCGCTCCAGCATCGGAGGAACCGGTACAGTAAAGGCTTCCTTCGGGGGAGAGTCATACTGGAGGGCATCGAGCACCTCGGCTCGAGGCTCCTCCTCGGGATCCGCGGGGAATGCCAAGGCCTTGGCCATATCCCGCACGAAGTCCGAGAACCGGGTGTCCTCCGGGGGGGAACGTCTCCGAGGTTCGGACTTGGGCGAGTCCGATGGGACACACCGAGTCCGAAAACTACCAGGGGACTCTTTGTCCTCCGATTCCCAGTCGGACTCCTCGGAGGAGGATTCGAGTGGCTCCGGTCGGGTGGGCACCGATGCCCTCTGCCCCGACACCAAAGGTGCCGGCGTTGACGACCTCGGTCCCGAACGGGAGGCCGAGGGAGACCGCGACCGAGGATCGACTCGAGCTCAGATGGACTCGAGGATCGGCTCGGTCTTCGGGGTCGACTTGGACGTCGATGTCCCGGTGGCCGGGGCAGACGCATTGGCAAGGCCAGCGATCAATGCCCGCTGCTGGTCCATGAAGGCAGCCAAACTGCTCTCCAAGGCCGTCAACCTGAGTCCAAGCTCAGGAGACCCAGCAGCCACTGACTCAGGCCCCGAAGGCGTCGGGCCCGACGTCAGCTCCTTCGGAGGCGAGTCCACGAGGACCACAGTACTCACGTGTCCAGGCGACTCCATTTCGAGACGAGGATATTTCGAAGGCCTCTCCGACTCCGAGGACCCGGGACGGCTATTGGGGCTAAGCGACCTGGCCCTCGAGGAACCAGGAGCGTCCACCGACGCCGCCCTCGCGGGGTTTTTCTTCCGATGATGTTCCCGGGTAGGAGACCCCCGTTCAGAGGAACTCCGACGATGCTCAGGACCGGAGTCCCGGGACGTCAAAGCCTCTGACGAGGTCCGGGCCCGGCCGGACACGGAGTCAGAGAAGATTCGTTCTCGTTGATGCTGCCGACTCCTCAACGCTTTTGAGGACATCTTGCCACACGGACCACAGATCATCGGGTCATGATCGGGTCCGAGGCAGCGGAGGCAGCAGTCGTGTGTGTCGGTAAGAGACATGAGTTTCTTACAGCGATCACACTTCTTAAACCCGCTGGCAGCCATCGAGGGAAAAAGGGCCCCTGCGAGGTCAAAAGACAGGGCTGCCAGTGAAAAGGAAAAAAATGGCGCGAACGCTTGTCACGAAGGCAAAAAACCGAAAAATAAAGAAACGGACCCAATACCAGCATAGCGGGTCCGGGCGGGAAAAAGGATCCGGCGTCGAACCGAAAAAGAATAAAAAATAAGAGAGAAAATCAACTTTTTCAGCGGTGATCACAAACAGCATCTGTAGGGCTCCGCGGAAAAAAGAAGACTGAGCAAGATGGCACCCTTCGGCGGGAAGGGGACCGCGCATGCGCGCTGCAATTCCCAAAGGCTTTCTTTGAAAGCTGGGGAAATTGCTTCGCGAGGGCTCCGTCGGCGCCGACGTCACCCATATGTGAGGACTGACTTCCTGCTTGGTCCTGGAGAATGTTTTTATTATTATTATTTTAACTGCTGTACAAATATTACTATGCATTATCATAATTTTCCTGTGTTGTAAAATGAAACACATGTACATCTCTTTGCAGCGCATGTCCTACAAAATACCATCAACATTTTAAGGTAGTTACACTTAATTTCTCCAGCATCCACCTCTACATCCACGCAGGGGCGGCCCAAGGGGGGTGCGGGGCCATGTGCGGAGACTCGGTGTGGGGCCTCATTTGCATAAGGCGCCTCATTTGCATAACTATTTGCATAATGTTACCATACACTAACTTTTAGTAAACATGCCTCTTAATGAGTATATGGATAAAGAAAGACTAAAAGGTTTCTACATTACTATAATCCAGTACCAACCGCCAGGCACATTAGGAACTACCACAAACACTGCCCATTTAGAACCCATAGCAAACCCGCCGTATCCTAACAGCACTACCAGGACTCACAAAGCACCATACCCTAACTATCAAAAGGCAACACTGCAAATATTAAACCAATACATTTCAGAGAACAACAATACATGACCTACTGGGGAAAGAACAAGTGGCAATGTCAAATAGGAATTATATAAACAGAATACCTCAGCTCAGTTACACATGCACAACATAGACCATCACCAAACAAGGAATCACAATTTAGAAACAGGAAGACAATAATTAAACTGGGAACCCCAAAAGCCAAACTTGGAATATACAACAACACTGTAGAAATAAAACTATAAATTAATTTCCTCTTGTACTAAACAAAGCGCAAAAATTAATGATGCACATTTCCCAGAGCTGACATATTCCAGTTAATAAATTCAAAATAAAGAGATATTTTTCTACCTTTTGTGCATTTTTTTTCAGTTGCAATTGTTCCAGCCACTTTCTTCTGGTTTCTTCGTGTCTTCTGCTAACTCTCCATCTGCTGTTCATTTGTCCTTTCTTCTGTCTTCTTGGGTTTTTTTTCCATTCTCCCTCTACATCTGCTTTAACATACTAATCTTTCTCCTTTTGCTCTTTCCTCATTCCTATTTCATCTACTCAAAATTTACCCCTCCATCCTCAATCCCCACTTACTCTCCCAATACCCGGCCAATTGTAGATTTTTTATCCCTCCCACACAAAATATTTTTCCCCTCTCCATTTTACTCTCCCAGCCCCATCCCATTCTAATCCTCCCCCAACACCAGCTCCCTTCTAGTTCCAGCCTCACCCAGCATCCATTCCCTTCTAGTCCCTGCATCAGCCCATTTCCAGTCCTAGCCCCCCATCAGCCCATTTCCAGTCCTAGCAACCCCCCAACCCAATACCAGTCCTAACCCCCCCCCATCAACCCACTTCCAGTCCTAACCCCCCATCACCCCATTTTCAGTTTAAGCCCCCCCTATAACCCATTACCAGTCCTAACCCCCCATCAGCCCACTTCCAGTCCTAACCCCCATCAACCCATTTCCAGTCAGCCCCCCATAGCCCATTGCCAGTCCTAACCCCCCTCATCAGCCCACAGTCCATTACCAGTCCTAACCCCATCAGCCCACCTCAAGTCCTAACCCCGCCCCATCAGCCCATTTCCTGTCCTAGCCCCCCCCCATAGTCCATTATCAGTCCTAACCCCCCATAGCCCATTACCAGACAGCCCCCATCAGCCAACAGCCCATTACCAGTCTTAACCCCCCCATAGCCCATTGCCAGTCCTAACCCCCCCATCAGCCCACAGCCCATTACCAGTCCTAACGCCATCAGCCCACCTCAAGTCCTAACCCCTCCCCATCAGCCCATTTCCTGTCCCAGCCCCCCCCATAGCCCATTATCAGTCCTAACCCCCCCCCTAGCCCATTACCAGTCCTAACCCCATCAGACCACCTCCAGTGTTAACCCCCCATCAGCCCATTTCCAGTCCTAACCCCACCCAACAGCCCACCTCAAGTCCTAACCCCTCCCCATCAGCCCATTTCCTGTCCTAGCCCCCCATAAGCCCATTTCCAGTCCTTAACCCATCAGCCCAGCTCCAGTCTTTATCCCCCAGCCCATTTCCAGTCCTAGCAAACCCCACAACCCTTTACCAGTCCTAGCCCCCCATAGCCCACTCCCAGTCCTAATCCCACCAGCCCATTTCCAGTCCTAATCCCCCATCACCCAATTTTTAGTTTAAGCCCCCCCATAGCCCACTTCCAGTCCTAAGCCCCCATCAACCCACTTCCAGTCCTAATCCCATCAGCCCATATAGACTTAGCTCCCCCATAGCCCATAGCCCCCCATAGCCCATCACCACTCCTAACCCCCCCAGCCCATCACCACTCCTAACCCCCCCATCAGCCCATTTCCTGTCCTAGCCCCCCATAGCCCATCATCACTCCTAACCCCCCCCAGCCCATCACCACTCCTAACCCGACCATCAGCCCATTTCCTGTCCTAGCCCCCCATAGCCCATTACCAGTCCTAGCCCCCCATAGCCCATTACCAGTCCTAACCCCCCCAGCCCATCACCAGTCCTAACCCCCCCCAGCCCATCACCAGTGTCCTAACCCCCCCAACAGCCCACAGCCATTACCACTCCTAACCCCCCCCGGACAATCACCAGTCCTAACCCCCCCAACAGCCCACAGCCATTACCACTCCTAACCCCCCCCCCCCAGCGAAATTTTGTTTACAAAAAAAGCTGTCGCTGCCTCTGCCTCTGCCGGGGCCGGGGCCGCCGCGGCAGAATCGAGTGTGCCGCGGGGCCCCCCCTGCCCAGCAGAGCCTGCCCTCCCCGGTATCACCTCTCTCAGCTGCCTCCAGTCACACGCGCCGGCTTTCAGAGCGCGAGGGAATAGTTTCTCCCTCGCTGCTCTGTTAAGCCCGCGGGGGCTGATGGGACTTCCCATCAGCCCCCGCGGGCTTAACAGAGCAGCGAGGGAGAAACTCCCCTCGCGCTCTGAAAGCCGGCGCGTGTGACTGGAGGCAGCTGAGTGAGAGAGGTGATACCGGGGAGGGCAGGCTCTGCTGGGCAGGGGGGGCCCCGCGGCACACTCGATTCTGCCGCGGCGGCCCCGGCCCCGGCAGTGGTAGCGACAGCTTTTTTTTTTTTTTAATTTTAATGTTGGATCAGAATGTTTTTTGCGCGGGGCCCCCTGAAACGCGGGGCCCTGTGCAAAAAACATTCTCGCTCAATGGACGGGCCGGCCCTGCATCCATGCTCATTTGGCCTGCTAATTTGGCATTCCCTACTACATTGACTTCCAGAGTCAGCTGCAGTCTAGTATTACTTCCTACCCTCACTCATAGCATCCGGGTACCTTTCGGCTTTAACCTCCTCAGAAATTCCTGCATCCCTTATGCACTGTTCATTCTCTCTAAGACGGGCACTGAAGTGGCATATTGGGTTTCCCCAACCAGTAGTGGCTGCCCTACCTAAGACACGAGGTTTGGACTCATAATGGGACTTGCTCATCTCTAGAACACTAGAGACAGTACTGTGCAGGATAGGGGACCTGCTGGACATAGCAAGGTATTTAAACAGGAGGTAGCAGACAAGCTGCCTACTATCATGTATATAATAATTGCAGCGGGGACAGGTACGACAGGTTTGCTTCCACCATTTGCCAGAGAAAAAAAAATGTGGGAGATGTCAGCATACAGCATGACATTATTTAGCTGTATTTATATCCCGCTTTTCACCAGGTCAAAGCGGTCAATTGGGAAATACATTTAACACGAGGGGATATGACATACATACGCTAATACTTACAGGGAACATGGGCAATGGAGGGTTAAGTGGCTTGCCCAAGACCACAAGGAGTGCCTATAGGACTAGAAATCCCAGTCCCTCCGGCCTAGCATAGCTTTCATAGCTTTTCCCAGACCTTGGCCTGCAGGCAGCTCTGACACCCTGGTGATGTCAGATAGGACGTCTCCAGACTTGATGGGCTTAGCATGCCTGATGAGATTAGTCTGCAGGACAACAGCCTCTCCTTGCTAATCAAGTGATAACAGACCTCAAACAGACCAAAGTATGACAAAGGGAGGTGCTGGAAAAGGAGAACTTCACTATAAATTAAGAAAAGGACAAAAATACTCTCTCTCTTCCTATTCATCGGACACTTCTTACTATGAGACTCTGACACACACTTCTCTTTACCCCCCCCCCCCCTTTTTTTCTCTCTCTCTCTCCCATACCCAGGCACACACATCGAGTCATTGATATACATGGAAGCAGCTCGGTAACCACTATATACCTCTGTTCTGTATCCATGTAAGAGGCCTATTTCTATATATAAACCTTTTTTTAAACCACACTAGTTTGGTTGTCTTGTTGTGCTACAAACCCTACTGCCTCTGCGATTTGGACCCAGGACCAACAAGAGAGTAACCGAACGTAGGAAGCGGCGAAAGGTTACAGTTTCCACTTGAAGGCATAAGATCTTCTTGTGGAAAGTTTGCTAGAAGCCTGAAGGATATCCTTTATCTGTTGGGACAGGTTGAGATCCTGGAGGTCTAAGCCTTCAGCAACCAGGCCGTGAGGTGCAGGGACTAGGGATTCGGCTGCCATAGCATCCCGTTCTCTTGGGAAAGGAGATCTGGAGCATGCCCCAACTCCAGAGGTGCTGCTTGAGAGAGATGTAGAAGCAGGGGATACCACGTTTGGCGTGGCCATCGTGGTGCTATGAGAATCATGCGACCCCTGTCTCTCTGAAGCTTGAAGAGTGTTTTGGGAATGAGGGGAATGGATGGAAAGGCATAAAGGAAGTCCTGACCCCAGTGAAGGAGGAAGGCATCCCTTGCCTGACAATTGTGAGCCGGAATCCTGGAACAGAACCAGGGAGGTTTGGCATTCAGTGGACTTGCAAAGAGGTCTTTGTCTGGAATGCCCCAGAGATGAAATATCTTTGCCACCTGGTCTAGGTGGAGGGACCACTTGTGAGGCAGCAGTACTCGACTGAGTCTGTCTGCCCAAAGGTTTTGAATGCCTGGAAGACATACTACTAGAAGGTGAATTTGATGCTCTCTGGCGAGGGCCCATAGTCGTAAAGCTTTGTTGCATAACGACAGAGAGCCTGTTCCGCCCTGCTTGTTCACATAGAACATGGCTACTTGATTGTCCGTCTGGACTAGGACTGTCTTGTAGCTGAGCTGGGCGTGGAATACTCGAAGAGCTAAATAGATTGCTCTTAATTCCAGGTGGTTTATGTGTAAACCAGCCTCCTGTGGAGTCCAGGTTTCCTGGGTTGAGAGATGATTCAGGTGTGCTCCCCAACCCACCTGTGATGCATCTGTACTTAGGGTGGCCTGAAAAAGAGATTGATGAAAAGGAGACCCCACTGTCAGGTTTTCTAGTGATTGCCACAATTGGAGGGACAAAATTAGTCGTTGAGAGTTTATTATTTTGTCCAACAAATGACCTGTGGCCTGTGTCCACTGTGTGGATAGGGTCCACTGAGCTGCTCGCATGTGGAGGCGAGCATATGGGACTACATGAACTGTGGATGCCATATGTCCCAGTAACTGTAGTAGCTCTCGAGCAGTGAGGGAGGATTTGCCTGCTGCTTGAGAAGCTAGTTGCATTATGCGAAGACACCGGGCCTGTGGAAGGAAAGCCTTTGCCTGTATGGTATCTAGACAGGCTCCTATGAATTCCAGGCATTGGGAAGGAACAAGTTGGGATTTTGGGAAGTTTATTACCAATCCCAAGTATTGGAGAATTTGCATTGTACGGGACAGTGCAGTGCTGGCCTCTGCAACTGTAGGGGCTCGAATGAGCCAGTCGTCTAAGTAAGGGAAGACAAATATCCCCAGGGTTCGTAGAAATGCAGCTACTACTGCCATGCATTTCGTGAATACCCTTGGTGCTGAAGCCAGACCAAAGGGAAGAACCAGGTAGTGGAAATGTTTTCCCTTGAAAAGGAAACGTAAGAATTTCCTGTGATCTGGATGGATGAGAATGTGAGTGTATGCATCCTTTAAGTCTAGAGAGCAAAGCTAATCCTGGCTTTCAAGGTATGGCAGAAGAGTTCCTAGAGAAATCATTTTGAACTTCTCTCGACTCGAAACAGATACTTGTTCAATTCTCTGAGGTCCAGAATGGGTCTGTGTCCTCCTGTTTTCTTTGGAATAAGAAAATAGGGGGAGTAGAACCCTGCACCCCGTTGAAGAATGGGTACCTCCTCTATTGCCCCTTGGGCAAGAAGTGTCGAGACCTCGTGATCTAGCAGATTGTCTGCGGAGGTTTGAGAATTGAATCGCTTTAGAATTGTAGGAGGGGGCATGCTGTGAAAATTAAGCTTGTACCCTTCTCCTACAATGGACAAAGTCCAATCTTCTGCTGTTATCTGATGCCATCTGTTGGCAAAGTGGCATAACCTTCCCAGGATATTGGGGGGTTGGGGACCCCTCAGAGGCAGGAAGGCAAAGCTCTCTAGGAAGGAGTCAAAGCCCTTGAGGGGGCTGAACCTGGAGAGCTGGTTGGGCTCTCGGGCCTTTTGGCTTTTTTTGCTGTCTAGTTTGTCCCTTTTGGGCAACCTGACCCTGAGTTTGACTCTGCTGGGTATAGGAAGGATAAAATTTCCTCTTTTTGCTGAAAGAAGGTTTTTTACAAGGCTTCTTTTTGGCTGGAGTGGCTGTAGATTTTGACAATCTATCTAGAGCAGTATTGTCAGCATCTAACTCGTTAGCCTTTTCCTGCCAGTTCTTGCCGAAGAGATTCTCCCCCGTGCAAGGAATGTTGCCTAACTTGTCCTGTACCCAAGTCTCCAAGTCTGATGCCTGCAGCCAGGCAATCCGTCGTGCACCAATGGTAATAGCAGAGGTTCTGCTGATGCATTCGAAGCAGTCAAAGGCTGCACGATTCACAAACCTGGAGACATCCTGAGCATGCTTAACTAGAGCAAGAAAATCTTGTCTCTTGTCATCTGAGAGAAATGGGCTCATAAGTTCCAAGTCTCCTGTGACTTCCTTGAAGAACATTCCCATATATAGAATATATGAACTGATCCTAGCTGAAAGCATGGAAGCTTGAAAGGTTCGGCGCCCAAAAGCTTCCAGAGTCCTGCATTCATGACCTGGAGGAGTGGATGCATGCCTCTTTATTTATTTATTTATTTATTTACATTCTCTTATATACCGCGCTGAGTGGAGGAGTAGCCTAGTGGTTAGAACACTGGCTTGGTAACCAAGCAACCAGGGTTTGATTCCCGCTAGCACTCCTTGTGGCCTTGGGCAAGTCACTTAACCCTCCATTGCCTCGGAAGAAAGGCCTGGCAATCTACTTCCGGTGACACTGCCAAGAAAACCCAGGAGCTTCTGGGTCGCCAGGAGTCAGGACTGACTCGAAGGCACACATTGCATTGTTTGCATATACCGCGCTATTCTGCATCAGTGCGGTTTACATTGAACAAACTGAAATTACATTGAACAAGGCATTATAACTTGGAGATAAAGCACAGTTACTTACCTGTAACAGGTGATCTCTGGGAACAGCAGGAATTAGTCCTCACATATGGGTACGTCAGAACCGACGGAGCCTGCACGGGAAAGCTCCCCAGCTTTTCAGATGAAAAGCTTTTGGGGCTTCCCACAGCGCATGCGCGCTGCCTTCCCGCCTTCCTGACCAGCTCTCTTCAGTTCGAGTTTATAGCTGAGACAATAGAGAGAGGAAAGGAAGGTAGATAGATAGAAGATACAACTCCTAGGGGAGGTGGGTGGGTTGTGAGGACTAATTCCTGCTGTTCCCAGAGATCACCTGTTACAGGTAAGTAACTGTGCTATCTCCAGGAACAAGCAGGAATGAGTCCTCACATATGGGGACTCCCTAGCTAAGATGCCTGGGAGATCCCCCTCCAAAGGTAACCATCTTCGTATGGATCTCAGGCATCCAACCAGGGAAGGTGGGCAGGAGTTGTTTAAGTATGGAACAGGTGTTTGAGGACAGCCTGACCAAACAAGGCATCCCGGCGGGAGTCCTTGTCCAAACAGTAATGGGCTGTGAACCGAGGCCCAAGTGGCTGCTCGACAGATCTGATCTATGGAAACAGAGTGAAGATGAGCCATAGAGGTGGCCATGGCTCTCACATTGTGAGCTGTGACATGGCCTTCCAGAGAAATGTTCTTACTCTGGTAAGCAAAAGAAATACACTGAGCAATCCAATTGGAAAGTGTACGCTTGGAGACTGGAAGTCCCAAATGAGAAGGATCAAAAGCCACAAAAAGTTGGGAAGACTTTCGATGTGGCTCAGTCCTGTTGAGGTAAAAGGCGAGAGCTCTTTTACAATCAAGGGTATGAAGGTTCCTCTCTGCACTGGATGCATGAGGAGCCGGGAAAAAACAGGTAGATATACCTCTTGATTAAGATGAAAAGGCGAGACCACTTTGGGCATAAAGTGGGGGTTCGTCCTAAGGACCACCTTATCATGATGAAACCTAGTATAAGGTGGATTAGCCACTAAAGCCTGCAGTTCACTGATGCGGCGAGCTGAAGTGACTGCAATAAGGAAAACTACCTTCCATGAAATAAATTTCAAGGAGGTGGAGTCCAAAGGCTCAAAAGGTGGCTTCATAAGCTGACCTAGAACTAGGTTCAAATCCCATGCTACCGGCGGAGGTCGGATGGGAGGGTTAGTTAAGGTCAGGCCTCTCATGAACCTTGCAACAAGAGGATGAGAGGAGACAGGTTGTCCATTTATAGGTTTTAAGGATGCTGCAATAGCACTTAAATGGACTCGTACTGAATTCGTCTTGAGGCCTGCATTGGAAAGATGCAGGAGATAGTCTAGTAGAGAATTCAAAGGAAGTGCCAGAGGGTCAAGACCCTGTTGAGCACACCAAATGGAAAAACGTTTCCATTTGAAAGCATAGGAACGCCTGGTAGAGGGTTTCCTAGAGGCATGAAGGATATCTTTCACTGGTTGAGAAAGATTAAACTCATGAAGGCTTAAGCCTTCAGTAACCAAGCTCGGAGATGTAGGGACTTGGGGTTTGGGTGCCACAAAGTCCCTTTCTCCTGAGACAGAAGGTCTGGCGCAGCTCCCAGGTCCAGGGAGGAGCCCTGGGAGAGCTGTAGAAGTAGAGGGAACCACACTTGGCGTGGCCAGCGTGGAGCTATGAGGATCATTGACCCGTGATCCCTCTGAAGTTTGAACAGAGTCTTGGGAATCAAAGGAATGGGTGGAAAAGCATACAGGAATTCCTGACGCCAATGCAGGAGAAAGGCGTCGTTGGCCTGAGCTCCCTGACACGGAGTCCTGGAACAGAACCGGGGAAGTTTGCATTCCACGGACTTGCAAAGAGGTCTATGTCCGGGGTCCCCCATTCCTGAAAGATTCTGCGTATCTGGTCCATATGCAGGGACCATTCGTGTGGAAGCAGAACTCGACTGAGTCTGTCTGCCCTAGAGTTTTGAACTCCTGGAAGGTATACTGCCAGAAGATGAATTTGATGCTCTCTGGCGAAGGCCCATAATCTGAGAGCTTCGTTGCAAAGCGACAGAGAGCCCGTCCCTCCTTGTTTGTTGACATAGAACATGGCTACCTGATTGTCTGTCTGGACTAGGACAGTCAGGTTGACAAGGAGGGTGTGGAAGACTGTGAGGGCAAGGAAGATTGCTCGCAGTTCCAGAAGGTTGATGTGAAGGGTGGTCTCCTGGGGAGACCAGGTGCCCTGAGTGGAGAGGTGTTGGAGATGAGCTTCCCACCCTGTTTGGGAGGCATCTGTTGTGAGGGTTGCTTGGGGCAACGAAGGTTGGAAGGGGGTCCCCAACAACAGATTTTTGGAGGATGTCCACCACTGGAGAGACCAAAACAGACGTTTTGAGGTGAGTACTTGGTCTGAGAGCGCTCCTGATGCTTGAGACCACTGGGTGGCCAAAGTCCATTGAGCTGCCCTCATATGGAGACGAGCGTAGGGCACCACATGGACCGTGGAGGCCATGTGGCCCAGAAGTTGCAGCAGTTCCCTGGCTGACAAGTGACTTCTGGACTGAGCCTGGGAGGCCAAGCTGATTAGTCGTTGGCCTCGGACCAGAGGGAGGTAGGCCCTTGCAGTGGTGGAGTCCAAGTGGGCCCCTATGAATTCCAGGGACTGAATAGGGATAAGTTGGGACTTGGGAATGTTTACCACAAGTCCCAGATATTGAAGAATACGCCTTGTGCGGTCCAAGGAAATCTGGGCTTCTGACTGAGATGGAGCTCGGATGAGCCAGTCGTCCAGATATGGGAACACGAAGACTCCCATGCCTCTTAGAAATGCGGCTACGACTGCCATGCATTTTGTGAATACTCTTGGAGCAGATGCGAGACCGAAGGGAAGTACTCTGTATTGGAAATGTTTTCCCTGGAACAGAAATCGAAGATATTTTCTGTGGGATGGATGGATGAGTATATGAGTGTACGCATCCTTGAGATCTAGAGAACAAAGCCAATCCTGACTCTGAAGGTATGGAAGGAGAATGCCCAGAGAGAGCATTTTGAATTTCTCCTTGAATAGAAACTTGTTCAATTCTCTCAGATCTAGGATAGGTCTGAAGCCCCCTGTCTTCTTTGTTATGAGAAAATAAGGGGAGTAGAACCCTAACCCCTGTTGAGGAAGAGGAACCTCCTCTATTGCCCCTTGGGCAAGGAGAGAGGAGACTTCCCGACCCAACAGGGTCAGAAGAGATGGGGGAGAACTGAATTGCCTCACCATGGTATGGGGAGGAAGGCTGGAGAAATGAAGTTTGTAACCCTCTCGGATGATAGAGAGGGTCCATTGCTCTGATGTAATTTGCTCCCATCTGGGAGCAAAGTGAGCTAACCTTCCGGGAATGGTGAGGGGCTCTGGTTGTTCTAGAGCCAGAAATGGTAAGTTCTCTAGGGGCAAGTCAAAACCCCTGAGGGGGTTGAGCCTGCTGGGGTGTAGCAGACACTGCAGGCCTTGACTTTACTTGCTTAGATTGCTGACGTTTAGCAGCAAAGTGAGGCTGAGCAGATTGTTGGCCAGTATTTGTGGAAAATCTGGCCTTCTTGTAGTAAGGCCTCTTAAAAGGCTTCTTTTTGGCAGGAGTAGAAGTAGACTTAGAAAGTCTATCTAGAGTGGCATTTTCTGCGTCCATTTGAGCAGCTTTAATTTGCCAGTCCTCACCAAATAAGTTCTCACCTGTACAGGGCAGATTCCTTAAGCCATCCACGACCCAGGGTTCTAGGTCAGAAGCCTGGAGCCAAGCAAGACGTCGGGCTGCAATAGCAATTCCCGAAGCCCTGCCTGCAACCTCAAAGGAATCAAAGGCTGCCCTGTTGGAAAACTTGGAGACCTCTGAAAGTTGTGTCACCACAGAAGTGAAGTCCTCCTTTCTATCCTCAGGGATAAAGGGGGCAAAATGCCGTACCTTCAGGGCAAGTTCTCTGAGAAACATGCCCATATAAAGACTGTAGGAATTGATCCTGGCTATAAGCATACTAGCCTGGAAGATCTTTCTACCAAAAGAGTCAAGGGTCTTACATTTCTCGCCCTGGAGGGGTAGAAGAGTGCCTTTTAGGACTCTTTATCTTTTTCATGGCAGACTTCACCACAATGGAGTGGTGAGGCAGTTGAGTCTTTCGAAACCCAGGAGAAGGAGGGACCCGGTACATGGTGTCCAACCTACGGGAATGAGGAGACAGTGTTAGAGGAGTCTCCCACAAATCCATCAAATGTTCTTGAAGGATTTCATGGATAGGCAGGGTAACTGCCTCTTTAGGAGCTTTGGAGTATCCTAAAATATCCAATTTCTTTGATCTTGGTTCCGTTCCAGAAGATGTAGCAATAGAAAGCCCTTTAGCTACATCAACAATGAAATCCTGAAAGGATAAATCCTCTGGAGGAGACATCCTCCTCTTTGGAGAAGAGGGCTCCTCAGGAAGATCAAGCTCAGCAGAGTCATCAGAGGAATTGAACTCATCAGAAGAATCTGAGTATTCTCTCTGTGCTTCCAATGCACAATACGCGTACCGACCGATATCGACATCGGGCGTATCGGGCATGGGATCGGTATCGGGCGAAAGCCTGAATCCAGCATGCGGAACCGATCGACGCTTGGAAGTCAATGGTCTCGGTTCCGGTGTGGATACCGGAACCGGAGTCGGTACCGATGGAATCGGTACCGAGGGCGTCGCAGCCTTAATGAAAGCCAGAACGGCCTGCTGCATGGTCTGGACAGTATTGCCCATGGACGCCACTGCTGCCTGGATGTCAGTACCGGTATCAGCCGGTACCCCAGAGCAGTCTAACAGGTGATCGGTCGAGGCCGTGCCATCGATGTCAACCTGTAACCCCATAGATGGTGCTTTGGAGACCGGAGCCTCCTGCCGAGGTTTTTTGGCTTGGGCAGAATCCTCGAACTCAAGATTGAGAGCCTCTCGATCTTTTGAAAGAGATTTGCTTTTAGAGGATTTGCCCACAGAAAGTTTGGTTACCTGAGATCCATCCGGAGAGGAAGACCTGGATGACTGTGATGCTGGATTATCTGAAGCAAACAGCACATGGAACTTGTTGGCCCGGTTCTGCATACCACGTTTAGACATCTGGGAGCAGAATGGGCAGTCCGGTATGGAGTGGTCAGGTCCCAAACATTTAAGACACCATTCATGGGTGTCTGTGAGAGAAATAACAGCACTGCACTTGGTACACTTTTTAAAACCAGGAGCTGGCCTCTCCATGAGGAGAATTTGTGTAGGCCTGAAGGCCTAGCAAAAGTTACCACGTTGTGCTGAAAATAAAAAAAGATTTTTTTTTTTTTTTTTTTTAAGAAATAAAGAAAGAGAGACCGGCGGTACCGGTTTTGGTATGGGGAAGGCAGGTACGCGGTCAAAAGAAACAAATTAAAATAACAATTTCTTCAGCGGTGACAGGAACACGACCTGCTGGCTCCGCGGAAAAAGAGAAACTGAAGAGAGCTGGTCAGGAAGGCGGGAAGGCAGCGCGCATGCGCTGTGGGAAGCCCCAAAAGCTTTTCATCTGAAAAGCTGGGGAGCTTTCCCGCGCAGGCTCCGTCGGTTCCGACGTACCCATATGTGAGGACTCATTCCTGCTTGTTCCTGGAGATCTATTTTACAGGGAACTTTACACTTTTCATCCAACGCATGGCTGACTCCACTACCACTGAATGGTGTGGCAGCTGAGTTTTCTGAAATCCAGGACATGGCGGAACTCGATACATAGTATCAAGTCTCCTAGAGTGAGGAGAAGTAGTCAGGGGTGTCTCCCACATTCTGAGCATCAAGTTATGCAGAATTTTATGGATAGGCAGAGTGGCTGCCTCCTTAGGAGCTTTAGGATATTGGAGAATTTCCAATTCCTTTGCTCTGGGTTCCTCTTCAGGAGCTACTGTGATTGAAAGACCTTTGGCCATATCACGGATAAAATCCTGAAAAGACATGTCCTCTGGAGGTGACATTCTGCATTGGGGAGAAGAGGGATCTTCTGGGAGAAACCCTGTAGTACCAGCAGAATTGTCAGAGTCTTCGGAATCAGAGGAATCGAAGTATTCCTGACCCCGATGCTCCTGCAAAGCACGGTCCCGGTATCGATCAAAGTCGGTAATGAGTTGACCCGATACCAATCTGTCGATTCCAGCCAGAGATGGCATGGGAAGAATTCCCATCGGGGCCGGTACCATCGGTACCGGTACCGGTGTCTGTACCGGCATTGGTGTTGGTACCGGTGCCCGTTGGATAAATGGTACCGCAGCTGAGAGAAGAGCTGCGATGCTGCGTTCGATAGTGAGGAACCTCTGGTCTATCGACGCTGCCGATGCCTGGGTGTCGGTACCGGTAAAAACAGCCGGAACCCCTGAGCATGGCACAGGTAGTTCTTGTGAGGTTGGGGCCTTGAGAACATCCTGAAGCCCCATCGATGCTTTGGAAGTCGAAGCCTCCCACCGGGGCTGTTTTGCTGGTGTGGTTCCCTCAAGGGCAATGCCAATGGCCTCTCGATGCTTAGCAGGAGAGCTACCCTTTGAGGACCGGCTTTTATGTTTAGTTACCTGAGATCCATGGGAGGAAGAAGAGGCCCTTGATGATGTCGACTCAATGGATCTGGCATCCGAAGAAAAGAGGGTACCGAGCTTTGCAGCCCGGTTCTGTCTTCCTCTTTTAGTCATCCCCATACAGGAGAGACATTCAGTTGGAGAATGTTCAGGCCCTAAACATTTAAGACACCAATCGTGGGTGTAAGTGACGGAAATGGTACCGCCACACTTAGTACATTTTTTTTTAAAACCACTAGTTGTTTTTTCCATGTTTTAGGAATATGGGGCCTAGTGCCCAAAATGGCACCTAGCACCAAAAGAGAAAAGTTTCTGAAGAGAAATAGTTTAAAGCATAAGGGTTTTTTTGTTTTAAAAGAAAAGAAAAGAACCGGCGGTACCGGTAAGCGTCGTGCAGCAGGCAAACGCGACCACAAGAAAACATATTTAAAGACGTAATTTTCTGCGGTGACAGGGAATAGATCCTGTCGGCGCCGCGGAAAACAAAGAACTGAAGAGGGACAGTTGAAAAGGCGGGAAGGCAGCATGCATGTGCTCAGGGATGCTCCCAAATTGATTCCTATTGGAAGCTGGGGAGCATTCCCGCATAGGCTCCGTCGGTACCGACGATACCTATATGTGAAGACTACATTCCTGCTTGTTCCTGGAGATAAGACAAATCACAAGGATCCTAACCAGCACCTGAGGGAACCACCACTTCATCTGTCTCAGACTTACCATCTGGCAGCAGGAATTTCACTTGAGACTTTCAAACAACCCTCACAGAGGGAAAAGGTTGGACTCCTGGAATAATGGAATAGTGCAAGAGTTAAGCAGGGGCTATGACCTCTCTAGCTGCACATGACAAGAGTGTTCTTGGGCCACAGAATCTCAAAAGGGAAAGCCCAGGCCTTAGGTTCTCACAAAGGGGGCTGCTAAGCAGCTAGTCTAACTGTACACAGCCCATGAACAGTTTCAGAAGCTGCACTACAAGCCAGCTAATAAGTAGGGCACTGGGACCACTGTGCACATATGGTTAAGGCCATCCCCACTATGTTCCACCTCTGCCAGGCCCAACTACCACCCAATTAACTGCACTGCTCACTGGTAGGAAAAAAGAAGAAAAAGCAGCAGGAGCACAGAAATAGTATCTGGCCCCAGGCCCCCCATGGGAGAAGGGACCCAAAATGTCAAAAATGGTGTCTCAAACTTTGCAGCCACAACAGGGACAAAAAGCAGCAGCCATGATTTAAAAAAAAAAAAAAAAAACAACACTAGGGGACGTAGACTGCATCTGGCAGCACAGCTGAAGACTGCAGAGACCATGAAAAACATGTACCAAAAAAATAAGCAGGGCCACAATGAAAAGGAAGTCCCAAAAAGGGAAACTCAAGGCTTTAAAGCTGATTGGGAAAACCTGAGTAAGAAAGTCTTTGACGTCCACGCAAGCCTGGGAGACCCAGCTGTCAATCAAAGCCGTTTTATTTGTTTATTTGAAACTGCTCTGTTAAAAGCAACAGAGCCAAATGCCTCCTACTGAAACCAATGGGAAAAAAGCGTAGTTACTCACCTATAACAGGTGATCTCTGGGAACAGCAAGAATCGGTCTTCACATATAGGTGACGTCCATCGATGGAGCCCGCGCAGGAACACGCCTCAGCATCCAACTGGAAGAATTTGGGAGCATCCTTCTGCACATGCGTGCATGCCTTCCCAGTGATTCTCCTCAGTGAGGTTCATAGCTGAGAAAAAGGAAAAAAATCTATAACTCCTTGGGGAGGCGGGCAGATTGTGAAGACTGATTCCTGTTGTTCCCGGAGATCACCTTTAACAGGTGAGTAATTACACTATCTCCAGGAACAAGCAGGAATGTAGTTTTCATATATGGGACTTCCTAGCTCCAGGCTACTGGAAAATGGTGAGGAGCATGGCCCGTTATAAATGGGGAAAAAACAGTTGAAGAACAACATGGAGAGTCCAGGGGATCTAGGAGACTCGGCATCCCCAGCACACCCCCATCGAAAAAGCAGCAGCAGTAGTCTAGATGGACAGAGGGCCAGAGGGAAGGAGGGGTAGCTAAGTCCCAAAGAGGTGCCAGAGTACAGATTTGCCAAAGTCACCACCCTTACGAGAGTCCTTGACCAGACAGTAATGGGCTGCAAAAGTATGAACCAAGGACCATGTGAAAGCACAGCAGATCTTCGCTATAGAGACAGAGTGTAAGTAGGCTACAGATGTGGCCATGACTCGGACATTGTGAGCGGTTACACGACCCTCTAATGTCAGACTCACATGAGCATATGCAGTCTGCTATCCAAAGAGAAAGAGTGTTTAGTCACAGGATGACCAAGGTGACTAGGGTCAAAAGAAATGAATAATTTTGAGGATTTTCGGTATACCTTGGTTCTGTCAAGGTAATATGCCAATTTTCATTTGCAATCTGGGATATGAAGCGTCGCTTCAACCCGAGATGCATGTGGCTTGGAGAAAAAGGTTGGAGGAATTACCAACTGGTTGAGATGGAAGGGAGATACAACCTTTGGAAAGAAACGTGGATGGGTTTGGAAGACCACCCTGTTATGATGAAAACGTGCATAGGCGAGCCGAGGTGAGCACAAATAGGAAGGAGACCTTCCAAATAATAAAACTGAGGGAGGTAGTGCCTAGAAGCTCAAAGGGAGGTTAGAGCAATTGAGAAAGAACTATGTTGATGTCTTTGGCGACCGGCATGGGCTAAATCGGTGGCTTAGTAAACAGGAAAAGGCGCATGAAGTGAGCCACCAAAGGACTAGTGGAAATGGGTTTTCATCAATCCCCTGATGAGAAGCCAAAATGGTACCGAGGTGGGCATGAAAGGAATTAGTTTTGAAATCCATAGAAGAGAGGAGTTGGAGGTACAACAGGAGAGACTCCACCGGACAACTGAAGGGGTTGAGGGTGTGCCGAGCGCACCACACTGCAAACTAGCTCCATTTAAAGGCATACATGTGTCGCATGGACTCCTTCCGGGATGCCAGAAGGATGTATGTTACAGTATCCAGTAAATTGAGGTCTGAAAGGACTACCCTCTCAGCAGCCAAGCCGTCAGGCAACGCGCATGAATATTGGGATGGAGCAATGCCACAATCCTGCAAGATCGGGTCTGATGCGCATACCAGATGGAGAGGTTGATATTGAGCTAGATGAAGAAGTAGGGGAAACCACAGCTGTCCGGGACAAAACGGGACTACCATGATCATGATGCCTCTGTCAGCCTGCAACTTGAACAGCGTCTTGGCTATTAGCAGAATGGGTGGGTAAGCATATAAAAAATCCCGTTTCCCCAGTGGAGGAGGAAAGCATCAGGGGCTTGACGTTGTGGAGACAGCACCCTGGAGGAAAAACGAGGGACCTATATGTTGAGCAGAGTGGCAAACAGGTTGATCTGCAGGATTCCCTGGAGCTGGAAGATGTGAGCAACTGCTCGCTGATGAGTCACTCGTGAGGTCAGAAGAGCAGACAGGCTGTCCGTGAGAACATTCTGCTCTCCTGGCAAGTAAAACGGCTCAAAGCATTCCATGAGCCAGGGCAAAGGTCCACGGGCACATAGCTTCCTCGCAGAGGAGGGAGCCCGTGCATCTGTGTTTGTTGACGTAAAACAAGGCAACTCAGTTGTCTGTCTGAAGCAAGATTGATGTGATAACCGATGGCAAAACATCTGAAGGGCATTGGTTATCACCCTCAACTCCAGGAAGTTGATCTGATAGGAGGATTCCTGTTGAGACCACAGTCCATGCATGCACAGGCCATCCAGATGAGCTCCCCAGCCATGTTTGGACGCATCGGTAATGAGGGTACGTTGAGGTGAAGGCATCTCAAAAGGTACCCCTACAAGAAGGTTTTCAGGTGAGAGCCACCACTCAAGGGAGTCCACCAGAAGTGAGGTGACCACCACTCTGTTTCAAAGATAGCCTGCTTCCATTAAAAGGAGAGGGTCCTCTACACTTGATGCATGTGGAGACGAGCGCAGGGAACTACATGGACAGTGGAGGCCATGTGACCGAGGAGACGAAGCATGCCTTGCGCCGTGGTGGAACTACTGTACTGAATGATGCCTAACAACTCTGTGAGGCGTTTAAGATGATCTTTGGGAAGGAAAGCTCGAGCCCGAGTCCTGTCGAGAAGGGCACCTATGAATTCCAACTTCTGAGTGTGAGAAAGGTATGACTTTGGAAAATTTATGACAAAGCCAATAAGTTTGAGCACCGTGACGGTGCGTTGAATAGACAGATGCACCATCTGTGGCGAATCGCCCCTGACGAACCAGTCATCTAAGTAAGGGAAGATGAAGATGCCTAGGGTGTGGAGATGGGCCGTGACTACCACTAGATATTTTGTGAAAACTCTTGGGACGGATGCCAGCCCAAAGGGCAGGACTCAGTATTGGTAAAGCGTACTTACTCACCTATAACAGGTGTTCTCCAGGAGCAGCAGGAATCAGTCCTCACATATGGGTGACGTCGGCGCCGACAGAGCCCTCATGCGGCGCATTTCCCCAGCTTTCAGAGAAAGCCTTTGGGAATGCAGCGCGCATGCGCGGTCCCCTTCCCGCCCAAGGGTGCCATCTTGCTCAGTCTGATGACATAGCTAAAAGACACCAAAAAATCAAAATGAAGGATAGGACTGCAACTCCAGGGGAGGAGGGAGGGTCGTGAGGACTGATTCCTGCTGCTCCTGGAGAACATCTGTTACAGGTGAATAACTACGCTTTCTCCAGGACCAATCAGGAAGTCAGTCCTCACATATGGGACCCGCCAGCTCTAGGCTACTGTGAACCCAGAGCTAAAAAAAATGGCTCCCTCAAGAGCCTCAGCATCCGTGATAAGAATTTTCTCTGAGAACGCACCCCATACGGTAGCCCAACACAAGGGCCGGAGGGTAGGAGTTACCTAAACCTCAAAGAGACTATGGAGTACTGCCTGGACGAAAACACTGTCCCGCCAGGACTCTCTCTCCAGGCAGTAATGGGCTGCGAAAGTCTGGCTTTAAGACCAAGTTGCGGCCCGGCAGATGTCTGCCAACAGGAACAGAGCGGAGATGAGCTACTGACTCGGATTTCGCCCTGACACGATGGGCCGTGACCCGACCCTGCAAGGGGAGGTCAGCTACCCTGTATGCCCAGGCGATGCAATCTGCTACCCAAGTGGACAACGTACACTTGGAGACAGGTAACCCCATCCTATTAGGGTCAAAGGAGACAAAGAGCTGAGTAGCCTTTCGATGCTCCTTCGTACGTTCTATGTAAAAGGACAATGCCCTTTTACAGTCCAAGGTATGCAAGACTGTTTCAGCCCGGCTGGCATGCGGCCTGGGAAAAAAGGTTGGAAGAACCACCTCCTGATTGAGGTTGAAAGAAGAGATCACTTTTGGGAGGGATGGGTCCTGAGGACCACCCTGTTCCTATAGAACCGCGTGTACCGTCTATCAGAAACCAGAGCTTGTAGTTCACTCACACGTCTGGCCGAGGTAAGAGCCACCAGGAATATCGCTTTCCAAAAGAGGAAGAGCAAATGGCAAGTAGCCATCGACTCAAACGGTGGGCGAGTAAGTTGCTGCAAGACCACGTTCAAATCCCACTCAGTCGCCGGTGGACGAACCGGAGGCTTGAGTAGAAGCAGACCTCTGAGAAATCGGGACACCAGGGGGTGAATCGACAGCGACTGTCCGTCCACCGGAGAGTGGTGCGCTGACAAAGCACTGAGGTGGACCCGAACAGAGTTAGACTTGAGGCCTAGGTCTGAAAGGTGAAGTAGATACTGCAGTACTACTGGCACAGGGCAATAGAAAGGATCTTCATTGCGTTGAGCACACCATACTGTAAACCTACGTCACTTGAGGGCATAGGACTTTCTGGTGGACTGCCTCCCAGAGGCCAAGACCACCTCCTCAACCTCCTTAGGTAGACATAAGGGAGCTAGCACTATCCTTTCAGCAGCCACGCCATCAGATTGAGGGACCTGAGATTGGGATGCAGAAGGGGACCCTGTTCTTGAGACAGAAGATCGTGTTGCAACCCCAGAGGGAACGGAGCTTCCACCGCCAACTGCAGAAGAAGTGGAAACCACGGCTGCCTCAGCCATCTGGGTGCTACCAGAATCACCGAGGCCTTGTCCCGGAGGATCTTGAACAGAGTTCGGGCCACCAGGGGCATGGGAGGAAACGCATACAAGAGGCCTGTAGACCAAGAAATTAGAAAAGCATCTGCTGCCATCCTCAGGGGATGCAGCTGTCTGGAGCAAAACCTGGGCAGCTGATGGTTCAGTGGACTTGCAAAGAGATTGATGGATGGAAGTCCCCATCTCAGGAAGATCTGATGAACCACCAATGGATTCAACTGCCATTCGTGGGGCTAGAGAATCCTGCTTAGCTTGTCTGCTAGGAAGTTCTCCTGACCAGGTAGATAAACTGCTTTGAGAAACATGCCTTGTTTGACCGCACAGGAGCAAAGGGTCCAGTGCCTACTGACATAGGAGCCTGGACCCTGTGCCTCCTTGTTTGTTCACGTAGAACACTGCCACCTGATTGTCCATCTGAACTAGGACAGACAGTTGAGAAAGAGTATGGCAGAAAGTCTGTAGAGCTAAGCGGATTGCTCGCAGCTCTAAAAGGTTGATCTGCTGTGTGGTCTCCCGAGGGGACCACAGACCTTGAGTGCATGTGCCTTGGCAATGTGCTCCCCAGCCCTTTAAGGATGCATCTGTCGTTAGCACCCTGGTGTGTGCTGGGGCCTGAAAAGGTACGCCCTTGAGCAGGTTTGGCAGATGTAGCCACCACTGTAAGGAGTTCAGAAGTTGCCTGGACACTTTTACTCTGTCTTAGAGGTCGCCAGTGGCTTGTGTCCACTGATCTCTGAGACACCAGTATCCCAAGAGCAAGCATTTTGAACTTTTCCCTCTCCAGAAACTTGTTCAGATTTTGCAAGTCTAGGATAGGCCTGAGGCCTCCTGTTCTCTTTGGTACTAGGAAGTACCTGGAGTAGAAGCCTTTGCCTTCCAGGTGATGTGGCACCGGTTCCACCGCCTCTTCCTTTAAAAGACTTGCCAACTCCTGAAGGAGGAGGTTCCTGTGTAGAGGGAGTCTTGGAGGCTCCCCTGGATAGTAGGAGGGGGATAGCTGGTGGAAATGGAGCATATAGCCCTTCTGGACTATGCTCAATACCCAGGTATCCCCTGTGAGGGCTGGCCACCTGTAAGCGTACAGGGTCAGCCGACTCCCAGTGCTGATTGGAGCCACCGGCGGAGGAAAGGCTATGCTGTGGGAGTCAAAACCTCACTCCCTGCTGTGCAGGAGCCAGAGTTGGCGGCTTGGGGGTCTTCTGCCTACAGGGCCCATGCCCTTGCCCCTTGGCCTGCTGGCCCTGTTGGGGAGCTGGAGAGGCCTGATACTGAGGATAGGTTTTGTAGGCAGCACCCTTCCTCGGGAAAAAAGGGCTTCTTACCCGAGTCCTTCTTTTTATGAGAAGGGGCAGAAGTCTTTCTGGACAGTCTTGTCCTGGTGAGAGTCTCGGTCTCTATTTCTGCAGCCTTCTCCCTCATGGGCTTGCCGAAGAGGTTGTCACCTCGGCAGAGGACATCAACCAACTTGTCCTGCACCCATGACTCCAGGTCCGATGACTATAGCCAGGCCTGATGGCGTGCACCGATGCCGGCCGCGGCTACCTGGGCCGAAGCCTCGAAGCCATCATAGGCTGTTCGAGAGAGAAACTTTGAGCACTCTCGGATCCCTGTAGACGAGGCTTTGAATCTCTGCAAGGGTTCCTCGGAGAGGCCAGCCGAGAACCCGGCAATCTCCTTTGGCAGGTCCCATAAGTACATGCCCAAGTACAGCTGCTAAGTCTGGACACGGCAAGAGAGCATAGAGCCCTGGAAGCACTTTCTACCGAGGGCATCCAGGTTCCGGGCCTCCCGGCCAGGAGGCACCGAGGAGTGCATCTTCTGACTTTTCAGCCGGTGCATGGCTGTTTCCACAAACATGGAGTTGTGCGGTAGCTGCGCCTTTTGGAACCCAGGGCTCTTATGGACTCGATAAATGGAATCGACCCGCTTGCTCAGAAGCGGCACCGGCCCCACATACAAAAGAGCAGCAGTTCCAGCATCGGAGGAACCGGAACAGTAAAGGCTTCCTTCGGAGGAAAATCATACTGGAGGGCATCGAGCTCTTCGGCTCCTCCTCGGCATCCGCCGGGAATGCCAAGCCTTGGCCATGTCCCTGACGAAATCCAAGAACCGGGTATCCTCTGGTGGGGACCTTCTCCGAGGCTCGGACTCCGGGGAATTCGACAGGACACACTGGGACCGGAAGGTGCCAGGAGACTCCTCGTCCTCCGTCTCCCACGCCGACTCCTCCGAGGAGTCGAGCAGCTCCGCCGTGTGGGCCTCGATGCCACCCGCCCCGACGCCGAGGGCACCGGCGTCGACAACCTCGGCCCCGAACGGGAGGTCAAGGGAGACCGTGGCCGAGGATCGACTCAAGACTTGATTGACTCGAGGATTGGCTCAGCCTCCAGGGTCGACTTAGACGTCGAGGTCCCGGTGGTCTGGGCAGATGCACCGGTCAGACCGGCGATCAGTACCTGCTGCTGCTCCATGAAGGCAGCCAGGCTGCTCTCCAGGGCCGTCAGCCTGAGTCCGAGCTCAGGAAACTCCGTGGGCCCCGACGGCGTCAGGCCCGACATCGGTTCTCCCGGGGGAGCGTCCACGAGGACAATAGATGTTACGTGACTCGGGGACTCCGGCTCCAGGCGAGGTTGCTTGGTCGGCCGCTCCGACTCCGAGAGCCCGGGATAGCGGTCAGGGCTGCGCGACCTGGCCCTCAAGGATCCAGGTGCATCCACTGATGTCGCCCTCATGAGCTTCTTCTTCCTTTTGTGCTCCCGGGTGGGAGACCCCCTCTCAGAGGACCCACGACGCCGCTCGGGGTCAGACTCCCGAGATGTCGAGGCCTCTGACGAAGTCCGGGCCTGGCTGGACACAGACTCCGAAAAAATTCTCACATGTTGATGCTGACGGCTCCGAAGCGCCTTCGACGACATCTTGCCGCATGGGCCACAAACCAGCGGGTCATGGTCAGGCCCGAGGCATCGGAGGGAGCAGTCATGTGTGTCGGTGAGAGAGACGTTCCTTACACCGATCACATTTTTTGAACCCGCTGGCAGCCATCGGGGGATAAAGGGCCCCTGCAAGGTCAAAAGCCCAGGCTGCCAGTGAAAAATACAAAAAAGGCATGAACGCTAGTCACAAAGGACAAAAAACGAAAAAGAAGTTCCGGACTCGATACCGGTGTACTGAGCCCAGGTGGGAAGGGGAACCGGCGTCGAACCAGATAAAGAAACACGAAAATCGTTGAAAAAAACTCAACGTTTTCCCGGGTGACACGAACTCACGTCCGTTGGGCTCCGCGGAAAAAGAAAGACTGAGCAAGATAGCACCCTTGGGTGGGAAGGGGACCGCGCATGCGCGCTGCATTCCCAAAGGCTTTCTCTGAAAGCTGGGGAAATACTCCGCACGAGGGCTCTGTCGGTGCCGACGTCACCCATATGTGAGGACTGACTTCCTGCTTGGTCCTGGAGAATGTCTGTTATCAAACATGAAGCGAAGGTACTGCCTGTGAGACAGATGGAGGAAGATGTGCGTGTATGCATCCTTCTCTCAAACTAGGAACTTGTTGAGGTTTTGGAGATCTAGGATGGGATGGAACCCTCCTGACGTTTTGGGAATAAGGAAGTACCAGGAATAAAGCCCTAATCTTTATTATGCGCAGGGAACAGGTTCTATTACACCCTCTCTTAGAAGGGTGGTGACTTCCTGTCGCAACAGAGCCTGATGGAGAAGTTCTAGAGGATACTCACCTGGAAAGAAGTGTTCATCCTAGGGTTCTGATGTTATGAGGGGCCATCTGTGGGCAAAATGGACCAGCCTGCTCGCAATGTGAGAAGGCTGGGGGTCCTTCAGAGGAGGAGCGGAAATGTTCTCTAGGAAGCAGTCAAAAGCTAGCCCCAGGGTGGGGCTGTGAGCTGGTTGTGTATTAGAAGATTTAGGTCTCTTGGGTTGGCGAGGAACCTGAGGCTTCTGCTGACCCTCGTGAGCATGATAGGGTGTGTAAGCTGGATAAGAGAGGTAATACTTAGGATAGAAGAGTTTCTTTACAGAGGCCTTCTTCCTAGAAGGATCTGCTGTTTTATGGGAGAGATGCTTCATGGTAAGGTCATCGATTTCGATTTCACCAGCCTTCTTCCTCCAGCCCTTACCAAAAAGGTTTTCACCTCTACAAGGAATGTCTGCTAGCTTGTCTTGGACCCATTTTTCCAAGTGTGAAGACTGCAATCAAGCCAGCCTTCTGGCTCCAATGCCTACCACTGCAGCTCTGCTGATAGACTCAAGAGTCAAAAGCTGCTCTAGAGATGAATTTAGAACAGTCTTGACCATGCTTAACTAAGGCCCGGAAGGTCTCTTGTTTCTCTGAAGGGATCACAGCAGAGAACTCATCAAAATCCTTTACAATGTCTCTGAAGAATATGCCCATATAAAGCATAAAGGAATTAATACGGGAAGCCAACATCAATGCCTGGAAGCATAGGCGGCCAAAGGCATCAAGGGTACACAATTCACTCCCAGGAGGAACCAACTAGTGGATCTTAGCACTCTAGAGAAGGCAAATGGCCAACATGACCATCATAGAATAGTGAGGAAGTTGAGGTTTCTGGGTGCCCGTGGAATTGGGAACCCTGTATATGGTATCCAGTCTCTTACTGACCGAGGGAACCAAGAAAGGGATCTCCCACATCCAAAACATGAGGTCCTGTAAAATATCATGGAGTGGAAGAGTGGCAGCATCCTTAGGGGTCAAGGGATACTAGAGCATTTCCACTTCCTCTGCTCTCGGTTCCTTCTCAGTGCCCATGGAGACCGAGAGAGCCTTTGCCTTATTGCGAATAAAGTCCTGGAATGACATGTCCTCCGGCGGGAACAGAGAGCATTCGTAAGGCAGTGAAGGGTCCAATGACACATCACGCTGCCTTTATAAAACAGGGCACTCTGCCTCCAATTCCCAGGCATCAGAATCAGAAAGGAAGTCAAAACAGTGACTGTCACCATGGCGCCTCCACTGCCAATTCGATGTCAATCGACGATCTCTATGCCCATGCCCGGAGGCATTAGAACCATAGAAGCTCAATGCCTGTTCCTCCTGCAGCCGATGGGATTTGGCCAATTCCAGGCACGGCATGGACCCCAAGGATACTGATGACAGAGGCTCCAGGCCCGGCATCAAGACTTGGGTCACCGACTGCTTGGAAATGCCCGATTCCAGGCCCGGTATTGAGACCTGGACTCCTGAGGACCTTGAGGTTACAGACACGGATGCCACCAGGAAAGCAGCCAAACTCCTCTTGATGGTCAGCATACACTGTTCAAGGGAGATGGAGGATGCCTGGGTGGTCTCCGGTGCAGGACTCTGGACCACCATCCCAGACAATGGAACCAGAGGCTCTCCCAAGAACAAAGCCTGGGTAGCACCCCAGAGCCTCTCTTGTGCTTTGGAGGAGGATTCCTCAAGCCGGGGCTCTTTAGCTGGCCAATCTCGGCTCTCAGGATCAGAATCTCACCGAGGGGAGCTCCGGTGTCTATGTCCAAGGGAACAATCCTGAGAACTGGCATCAGTCCTCGATGTCGAAGGCTGAGATACAGATGTGGCTTCGGTGGCTGGATGTTTCTTACCACGGTTTTTGGGTTGCAAGGGAGCAGAGGAACCACGCGAAGGAGAGGAGCCCCGAGATGGTGTCAATGTTGAGGAAGCGTGCACTGAGGCTACCAAAAAGACTCTCACATTGCTTTTCCTAGTTTTTTAATCCTTTCCTTGTCATTTGCTGACACAAAGTACAAGAGTTCAGGTTATGGTCAGGCCCCAAGCATTGTAAGCACCAATTGTGCTTATCAGTGGTGAAAAAACTGTGGGGTTACATTTAGTAAACCTTTTACAACCACTAGCTGGCTTCTCTATGTCAGGAAACACAGCCTTTGTCAAATCAAAAGACTCAATGGCAGCCTGGCTCAATGAAAAAACCTACGTGAACAGAGAGGTAAAAAGAGAAAGCATTGTTACTTACCTGTAACAGGTGATCTCCAGGAGCAGCAGGAATCAGTCTTACGCTCCCCAGCGTCCAATTGGAAAGCTTTTGGGAGCAATCCACTGCACCTGCGCATCTGTCTTCCCAAGTCCTCTCCTCAGTTGAGTTTGAAGCTGAGAGATGGTGGAAAAGAGAATACCCTACAACTCCTAGGAGAGAAGAGTGGGTTGTGAAGACCGATTCCGGCTGTTACCGGAGATCACCTGTTATAGATGAGTAACAACGCTAACTCCAGGAACAAGCAGGAATGCAGTCTTCACACATGGGATACACTAGCTCCGAGGTACTAGACTGGAGTTGGAAGCAGTGGTATCCCCGAGGCTAAAGAATAGAGCTGAGAAGGTGTGGATACAAAGTGTCCCTATTGGACTCGACTGCAATTGGCAAGACTATCGCTAGAGAAGTCTGGTGCCAGGAGAAGTCCGGTGCCAGGAGAAGTCCGGGACGGAGGATAGGAGTTACATTTAAGTCCCAAAAAGGTGCTGGAGGACAGCCTGGCCAAAGACAGCATCCCAACAGGAGTCCGTGTCTAGGCAATAGTGTGCAGTAAAGGTATGAATGGAGGACCAGTTAGCTGCTTGACAGATTTAGTCAACGGAGACGGAACAAAAGTTGGCAACTGATGTTGTCATGCCTCATACATTGCGAGTGTGACGTGACCCTCAAAGGGAGGGTCCCGCTTGAGCATAGGCAAAAGAAATGCAGTCCACAATCCAGTTGGACAGGGTGCACTTCATAAATGGCAGTCCAAGATGACTTGGATCAAAGGAAATGAATAATTGAAAGGATTTCCTGTGATTCTTGGTTCTGTCCAAGTAGAAAGCCAGTGTACGTTTGCAATCTGAAGTGTGCAGCGCTGCTACAGCCCTAGGAGAATGCAGTCTGGGGAAGAAGACCAGTAGTATCACCAATTGGTTGAGGTGGAAGGGTGAGATCACCTTCAGAAGGAAGTGTGGATGAGTACAGAGAACCACCTTGTCATGGTGGAAGTGGATGTACGGAAGATCTGACACTAAAGTCTTCAGTTCGCTGATTCGGCGAGCTGAGATGAGGGCGATAAAGCGTAGTTACTCACCTGTAACAGGTGATCTCTGGGAACAGCAGGAATTTAGCCTTCACATATGGGTGACATCGGGTACCAACGGAGCCCGCGTGGGAAGCTCCCCAGCTACCAACAGGAAAGCTTTTGAGAGCCGTCCACTGGTGTCTTCCCGCTCTTCCAACATACTCTCCTCAGTTGAGAAAAAGGAGAGTATAGAAGAGAGAACAGAGAGAATCCTACAACTCCACGGGGAGGTGGGCGGGTCTAAATTCCTGCTGTTCCCGGAGATCATCTGTTACAGGTGAGTAAGTATGCTATCTCCAGGAAGAAGCAGACATGTAGTCTTCACATATGGGACTCCCTAGCTCCTAGATCTCAGAGAACACAGTTAACGTCAGACAGGGTTGTTGACCTCAACTTCCCCGTAACGGCGATCTGGTCAGAGTGGGCAGGAGGTAGGAGTTGTATCTACATCCCAAAGAGATGCTGAAGGACCGCCTGGCCAAAGGCCACATCCCGGCAGGAGTCCTTGTCCAAGCAGTAGTAGGCTGCAAATATATGGATGGAGGACCATGTAGCAGCTTGGCAAATCTCATTAACGGGTACTATATGTAAATTGGCAACAGAGGTCGACATAGCCCAGACATTGTGAGCAGTGACATGTCCCTCGAGGGAAAGTCCTGCTTTGTCATAAGAGAAAGATATGCAGTCCGCTATCCAGCGGGATAGGGAGTATTTAGTCACTGGGAGAACCAGGTGTGCTGGGTCAAAGGACACAAACAGTTGAGAGGTTTTCCTGAGGTTTTGTGTTCTCTGGAAGTAGAAGGCCAGAGCTCTCTTGCAGTAGAGGGTATGCAGAGTTACTTCTGCACATGAGGTGTGCGGCCCTGGAAAGAAGACCGGGAGGATGACAGATTAATATGAAAAGGGAAAAACACTTTTGGGAGGAAGTGGGGGTGCTTCCGTAGGACTACTTTTTCGTGGTGAAAACGCGTATGGGGGCATGAGCGCCTGGGCTGAGGTCAGGGCGATGAGGAAGAGCACTTTCCACAATAAATAGCAGAGATGTGTGGTTGCTAACTGCTCAAAGAGTAGTTTGAGGAGTTGAGCTAGCACTACGTTGAGATCCCATGCCACTGGTGGCGGGCGAATAGGTGGCTTGGTGAGGAGTAGACCCCTCATAAATCGTGCCACTAGAGAAGCTGTGGAGATGGGTTTGTCATCAACAGGGTTATGAAAAGCTTAAATAACACTAAGGTGTACTCGGACAGAGTTTGATTTAAGACTGAGTGAGGAAAAATGACAGAAGTAGTGCAACAGCGTTGGCACTGATCCTTCAAATGGATTGTGAGCATTTTGAGAGCACCATGTAGCATATCTTCACCACTTGAAGTAATAACCCCTTCTGGTGGAGGGTTTTCTGGAGGAAAGGATGTCCTTGACCTCCGTAGAGAGAGGAAGATCCTGAAGTACTATGCTCTCAGGAGTAAGGCAAAGGGATCGGAGATTGGGGTGGAGGAGTACTTTGTTGTCTTGTGAGAGGAGTTCTAGCCTGGATCCCAGAGGGATCAGTGAGGTTTGTGCCAGATGAAATTGGAGGGAAAACCATGGTTGACGAGACCAGTGTGGGGTTATGAGTATCATGGACCCCTTGTCTGCCCTTAGTTTGAAGAGGATTTTCAAGATTAGGGGGATGGGGGGAAATGCATACAGGAGTCCCCAACCCCAATAGATCATGAATGCATCCGATGCCAGACTGAGTTTGGATGGTATTTTGGAGCAGAACCGAGGAAGTTTGGAGTTCTGCGGAGTGGCAAAGAGATCTTTCTATGGAGTTCCCCAGAGATAGAGCAACTCTGTTTCCCTCATCAGATTGAGAGCCCATTTGTGGGGTTGCAGGATGTGACTCGGGCGGTCTGCCAGGAGATTACTCTCTCCTGGAATGTAAACTGCACATAGGTTCATGTGGTGTTGGATGGCGAAGTCCCAAAGTTCGCAGACTTCCTGACACAGAGGGAGAGAGCCCGTTCCCCTCCGTTTGTTGACATAGAACACTGCCACCCGATTGTCTGTCCGTATGAGGACTGGGCCGTTGGAGAGTTGATGTTGAAAAATGTGAAGAGCTTTTGTGATTGCTCAAAGCTCCAAAAGGTTTATCTGTTGTTGGGACTGTTGTGCTGTCCAGAGACCCTGTGTGCAAAAAGACTCTGTTTGTGCTCCCCAACCCTGTTTGGAAGCATCGTCGTCAGCGTATGTTGAGGCTGGGGCGTTTGGAAAGGTGACCCTATAGTAGACCCTGTAGTAGATTTGCTGCGATGCACTACCACCGAAGGGAGTCGGCCATAGGAGATGTTAGTTGGATCAGATCCCGAAGGATCCCTGTGGCCTGAGTCCACTGGGTTGAAAGAGTCCATTGCATCTGACGCATGTGGAGTCTGGCATATGGGACTATATGCACTGTGGAGGACATATGGCCTAATAGGGTTAGAAAGCAGTGTGCTGAAGCATTTGGCTTTGTTGCATGCTTGTGGCCAATTGTATCAAGCGGTTCATGCGGTCCACCAGGAGAAAAGCTTTGCACTGCTTGGTATCTAGGACAGCACCTATGAAGTCCAACTTTTGTGTTGAAATAAGGTGTAACTCTGAAAAGTTTATAATGAACCCAAGGGATTGCAGAATGATTAGGGTCTTTTGCTGAGACGAGCAGAGTTCTCCAGGAGAGTTTGCCTTTATCAGCCAGTCATCCAAGTAGGGGAAAACAAAGATCTTGTGTTTTCGAAGATAAGCTGCCAATACGGCCATGCATTTTGTGAAAACTCTTGGTACAGATGCCAGGCCGAAGGGGAGAACCCTGTATTGATAATGGGTTCCTTGACATGTGAACCTGAGATACTGCCTGTGGCTTGAGTGTATCAGGATATGTGTATAGGCCTAGGGAACAAAGTCAGTCATTTTCCTGGAGGTAGGGAAGAAGGGTCCCCAGGGAGATCTCAAATTTTTCTTGTACCAGGAATTTGTTTAGATTCTTGAGATTCAGAAAGGGCCCGTGGCCTCCTGACTTCTTTGAATGAGGAAGTAGGGGGAAGTAGAAGCCTTTGAACCATTCCTGAAGAGGAACTTGTTCTACAGCTTCTTGTGTAAGGAGAATGTTTGTTTATTTCCTGCTGGAGGAGGGTCTCCAGGGGGAGGGGGGGTTTGGAAGGATAGTCCCCTCGAAAATAGTGAGGGTGAAGCTCTCGAAAGTTGAGTTGATACTCCTTCTCTATAATGGTGAGAGTCCAGTTTTCTGTGGCGATGGTATGCCATCTCTGGCTGAACAGCAAGAGTCTTCCTGGAATGGGTATCTGATCCTGCAAAGTCTGTTTGGGACTAGCTATGTTCCCTATCTGGGAGTCAAAAACTCGACATAGCAGGAGCTGCTTGAGTTTGGGGTTGTTTTAAGTGAGTCTGGGCTTCTTGGCCTGCTTGGGCCCCTGATGCTTTTGTTGTGGGTGGTAGGCTGGCTTGGGGTAAGAAGGGTAAAACCTTCTCTTCTTAGGGTGGAAAGCTTTTTTAGGCTTCTTTTTGGAGAGGTCTTCCTAGAGAGCTATTTGAGGATGGTATCATCGGTCTCCAGTTCCCCTGCCTTCTCCCACCAGTTCTTACCGAATAGGTTTTCACCCATACAGAGAATGTTGCCAAGTTTATCTTGGACCTATTATTCCAAATTTGAGACCTGAAGTCAAGCCAGATGCCTAACCCCTATAGCTATAGAAGATGCTCTGCTGGATGACACGAATGCATCAAAGGCGGCTCTGTTGACAAATTTTGATACATTCTGATTATGGGAGAGCACAGCCTGGAAGGCTGGTCGTTTTTTCTCTGGGAGGAAAGAGAGGAATCCTTCCTAGCCCTTGTTCAGTTCTTTCAGGAACATCTACATGTAGAGGATGTAGGAATTAATTCTACTAGCCAGCATCGATGCCTGAAAAGAGCGCTAGGAAAAGGAATCTAGGTTCCTCGATTCACGGCCCAGAGGGATCAAAGCATGGTTCTTCCCACTCTTTATCCGGTCAATCGCAGATTCCACCACCATGGAATGGTGAGGAAGCTGCGGTTTTTGAAAGCTAGGGCAGTCAGGCACTCGATACATGGTATCCAGTCAGGAAATGGTAAGAGGAGTCTCCCACATTCGTAGCATCAAATTGTATAGAATTTGATGCATCGGCAGGATGATAGCTTCTTTCGGTGCCGCAGGGTAATGGAGGATCTCCAGCATCTCTGCCACTTGAATTGAGAGGCCCTCCGCCATATCCCTGATGAATTCCTAAAAGGACATATCCTCAGGAGGGAATTTTCTTCGGGTATTAGCTGATGGTGGTGAGGGTTCCGGCGCGAAGTCTCGAAGGTCATCGGAGTCCAGCGACCGGTGATTGGAATCAGATATATTGGAATCGGACTCCGGTGAGTATCGGTGCTGTCGATGCCGAGTGTCACGTCAATGCCTCTCAATGTCTTCAGGATTGAAGCCCTGCACTGACCAGGAGGGATTCGTGGACAGTGGTGGTATCAGTACTGAAACTGAAGTCTCGGTTTCTCGAGGCCCTTGCCTCGATGTCGATGGGGAGGGATCAAGGATGGTGCCACTAGCCGATTCTCCGGAGATGTCAGTGTCAGTGGTACCTATGCTGCCAGGAGAGCTGCTATGGTCCTTTCCAAGGACAGCATCCACTTTTCTAAGGATGGAGCCTGTGCCTGGTCCATAGATAGAATGGGGCTGGATGCCACCATACCAGTGCACGGCATCAGGGGTTCCACAGAGGCCGAGGCCCCGGGGACCTCCCAAATCCCTACTGGGGCTTTGGAGGACAAGGGATGATTGGACCTATAGCTTGAGTCCGACAAAATCCTGGATGATTCTCAGTGCGAATGGGAACATTCTACTGATTCCCAAAGCTTACCAGATGAGTCCTTGGACTTGTGACTCGGTTCCTTCGGAGTCTCCAAGGGTTCCTGGGGTGTGGACTTATCCTTTTTAGGGCAAAAACGGAGAAGGCGGCTTCCTTTGATTTCTTCCCCTCATGTCTGGCCTCCTTGGAATGTTTAGAAGTGTGAGAGCCCGATGACGCCTTTGAAGAAGTCGAGGCCAACAATACTGTGTCCGAAAGAAAAAGCTCTCCAAACTTCTTGGCCCAGTTCCCCAGGCCTCTCTTGGTCATTTGCTTGCATAGGGAGCACTCTTGAGGGATGTGGTCGGGACCGAGGCATTTAAGGCACCAATCATGTTTATCAGTGATAGATATGGTGCTTGAACATTTTGAGCATTTTTTAAGTCGCTGGCTGGCTTTTCCATGATTGGAAAGGGTGGGCAAGGCCCACAGGACACGAGGCCCTAAAGGAAAAAGCCTACTTTTTCTTTTTGGAAAAATAAAATAAAGAATAAAGGGAAAGGTAGTATCAATTGACACTGAAGTTGTGGAAAAGGAAGGTATGTGATGATTCTTCAGCGGTTACGGGGAGAGGTCCTGTGAGCTCCACGGAAAAAGAAGAACTGAGGAGATTACATTAGAAGAGCTGGAAGGCATCAGCATAGGTGCAGTGGACTGCTCCCAAAAGCTTTCCTATTGGTAGCTGGGAAGCTTCCCGTGCGGGCTCCGTCGGTACCTGATGTCACCTATATGTGAAGACTACAATTCCTGCTTGTTCCTGGAGATGGAAGATTACCTTTCAAGAGAAAAATTTTAAGTGGTGGCTAAAGGCTCCAAAGGAGACTTTAGAAGTAGCACTAGGACCACACTGAGGTCCCAGACCACAAGTGGTGGTTTGATCGATGGCTCTGACAGCAGAGGACCCCACATAAATCGCTGCACCAAGGGGATTTGTTCTCCTCTTCCTGGATATCTCCACAGCATTTGACATGGTATGCCATCAAACTTTGCTAAACTGGCTCTACGACACTGGAGTACAGGGCACACCATTGGAATGGTTCCACTCGTACCTCTCACAGAGAGGCCAGCAAGTGAGGATCGGACACCTCACTTCATCGTCCTTCACCATACCACAAGGAGCGCTGACCGAAGGGTCAGTGCTCTCCTCGCTCCTCTTCAACATCTACATCAGACCCCTATTCAACACCATCCAAAAGTTTAATGTCAGCTACAAAATTTACGTGGACAACGTAATGATCTTCACCCCATTTTCCACAAGCACTCCCGACTATTCCACCATCCTAGCCTGCTTTGAAGAAATAGCAGACTGGCTTTAGCTCCACAATCTGGCAGTCAATTTCAGCAAAAGAGAGATCCTTCCCATCACTAGGGACTTCTCATTCACGCGCCCCCCCCCCCCCCTCAACAAACAGGATCAACAACACCGACCTCCAGGTCAAAACCCAAGTCAGATACCTCAGCGTCACTCTAGACCAGCAACTGAACTTTCAAGCCCATATCTGCAAAACCATCACAACAGTGTATCACAAGCTCAGAATCCTATGTAATCTGTGCCCCCTCCTCTCCTCAGACAACTTTCATGCAGAATGCCAGGCCACCATCACCCCCATCTTTGGCTACTGCAACACCATCTACCGGGGCCTACCTAAATAAACCATCCTACCTCTTCAGCTTGCTCAGAACACCCTAGCACACACCATTACTGGAGTCTCCAAATCTTCCCCATCCTCAAATCTCTCCACTGGCTACCCATCGTCTCCAGAATCAAATACAAGATCCTCACCATGATCAACAAAGTCCGCAGCAACCACTCCGCTCAACAGCTGAAGACCTCACTCAGCGCCCCTAACACCACCAGGCTGAGAAGGTAAAGCACAGTTACTTACCTGTAACAGGTGATCTCTGGGAACAGCAGGAATAAGTCTTCACATATGGGTACGTCGGTACCGACGGCACCTGCGCGGGAACGCTCCCCAGCGTCCAATCAGAAAGCTTTTGGGAGCATCCCACAGCGCCTGCATGCTGCCTTCCCGCCTTTCCAACTGTCTCTCCTCAGTTGAGTTTTATAGCTGAGACAAAGAGAGAGAGAGAGGGAAAGGAAGAGAGATAGAGACAACTCCTAGGGTAGGTGGGTGGGTTGTGAAGACTTATTCCTGCTGTTCCCAGAGATCACCTGTTACAGGTAAGTAACTGTGCTATCTCCAGGAACAAGCAGGAATGAGTCTTCACATATGGGGGGACTCCCTAGCTTTTGATGCCAGGGAGAGAGCCCAGAAGTTGTGTGTCCCTGTGACAGGGCGGCACTTCCCCACCTGGATCTCTGGCATCCCATGAGGAATGGTGGGTAGGAGTTGATTAAGTATGGAACAGGTGTTTGAGAACAGCCTGACCAAACAAGGCATCCCGGCGGGAGTCCTTGTCCAAGCAGTAATGGGCTGTGAAGGTATGAACTGAGGCCCAAGTGGCTGCTCGACAAATGTCATCGATAGACACAGAGTTCAGATGAGCCATTGAGGCTGCCATGGCTCTCACATTGTGAGCTGTGACATGGCCCTCCAGAGAAATGTTCTTGCTCTGATAGGCGAAAGAAATACATTGGGCAATCCAGTTGGAAAGAGTTCTCTTGGAGACTGGTTGTCCCAAATGAGAAGGATCAAAAGCAACAAAGAGTTGGGAAGACTTTCTATGTTGCTGTGTCCTCTGTAAATAAAAAGCCAGAGCTCTTTTACAGTCCAGGGTATGAAGATTCCTCTCTGCACTTGATGCATGAGGCCCTGGAAAAAAGACAGGTAGGTAGACCTCTTGGTTGAGGTGAAAGGGCGAGACCACCTTAGGCATAAAGTGTGGATTAGTCCTAAGGACTAACTTGTCATGATGGAACCTTGTGTAAGGTGGATTAGCTACTAGTGCTTGCAATTCGCTGATGCGGCGTGCTGATGTGATTGCAATAAGAAAAATAACCTTCCAAGAAAGGTATTTCAAGGAGGTAGTAGCTAAAGGTTCAAAAGGCGGCTTCATAAGCTGACCAAGAACCAAATTTAAATCCCATGCCACCGGAGGCGGTCTAATGAGTGGCTTTGTTAACAGGAGGCCTCTCATGAACCTTGCTACAAGGGGATGAGAGGAAACAGGTTGTCCATTTAGAGGCCTGAGGGAAGCTACAATAGCACTCAGATGGACTCTTACTGAATTTGTTTTAAGGCCTGCATTAGAGAGATGCAGGAGATACTCCAGCAACGATTCCAGAGGTATTGAGCGGGGGTTAAGACCCCTTCCAGAATACCAGATGGTAAACCTTTTCCACTTGAAGGCATAAGAACGTCTAGTGGAAGGTTTTCTGGAAGCATAAAGAATATCTTTCACTTGTTGAGAAAGGGGAAGATCCTGAAGATCTAGGCCTTCAGTAACCAAGCCCTGAGATGCAGAGACTGAGGATTGGGATGCCACAACTTTCTGTCCTCCTGAGAGAGGAGGTCTGGAGCAGACCCTAACTCTAGGGAGGGAGCTTGAGAGAGATGTAGAAGCAGAGGGTACCACACCTGACGTGGCCAATGTGGAGCTATGAGAATCATGTGGCCTCTGTCTCTCTGAAGCTTGAACAGGGTTTTGGGAATTAGGGGAATGGGTAGAAAGGCATACAGGAAGTCTTGACGCCAGTGAAGGAGGAAAGCATCCCTTGCCTCAGCCGGAGTTCTGGAACAGAACCGGGGAAGTTTGGCATTCCACGGACTTGCAAAGAGGTCTATGTCCGGGGTTCCCCAAATTTGAAAAATCTTGGATACCTGGTCCATATGTAGGGACCACTCGTGTGGAAGCAGAACTTGACTGAGTCTGTCCGCCCAAGAGTTTTGAACACCTGGAAGATAGACTGCCAGAAAATAAATGTGATGCTCTCTGGCAAGGGCCCACAGTTGCAGAGCTTCGTTGCAAAGTGACAGAGAGCCAGTGCCCCCCTGCTTGTTTATGTAGAACATGGCAACCTGATTGTCCGTGTGGACAAGGACTGTCTTGTGGCTGAGCAGGGTGTGGAAAACTCGCAGAGCAAGGAAGATTGCTCTGAGTTCCAAGAGATTGATATGCAGAGAAGTCTCCTGTGGGGACCAGATGCCCTGGGTGGAGAGGTGCTGAAGATGAGCCCCCCAGCCCATTGGAGAAGCATCTGTTGTAAGAGTTGCCTGGGGTAGAGGCTGTTGAAAAGGACAATCCTGCAACAGGTTTTGAGGGGACTTCCACCACTGGAGGGACAAAATGAGGCGACTTGAGTTTGCTATTTTGTCTGACAGGCAGCCTAATGCCTGGGTCCATTGGGTGGATAAGGTCCACTGAGCTGCTCTCATGTGCAGGCGAGCATATGGTACCACATGAACGGTGGATGCCATGTGGCCTAGCAGCTGTAACATTTCTCGAGCAGCTAGTAGGGGTTTTGACTCTGCTTGAGAAGCTAACTGCATCAAGCGAAGGCAGCGGGCCTGAAGAAGATAGGCCCTTGCCTTTGTGGTATCCAGCAGGGACCCTATAAACTCCAGGGACTGAGTAGGGATCAAATTGGATTTTGGGATGTTTATTACCAGCCCTAAATATTGAAGGATACGCATTGTGCAGGTTAGAGCAGTCTTGGCCTCTGATTGAGTGGTAGCTCGAATGAGCCAGTCGTCCAGATAGGGGAAGACAAATATTCCCAGGGTGCGCAGAAAAGCAGCAACCACTGCCATGCATTTCGTGAACACCCTTGGTGCAGAGGCCAGACCAAAGGGGAGCACTTTGTACTGAAAGTGCTTCTCCTGGAAAAGGAACCGAAGGAACCTTCTGTGAGTTGGATGGATGAGAACATGGGTATACCCATCCTTGAGATCTAGAGAACAAAGCCAATCCTGACTGTGAAGGTATGGCAGCAGAGTTCCTAGAGAAACCATCTTGAATTTCTCCTTGACTAGGAATCTGTTCAATTCTCTGAGATCTAAAATGGGTCTGAAGCCCCCTGTTTTCTTTGGGATAAGAAAATAGAGGGAGTAGAACCCTGTGCCCTGTTGTTGAGAAGGCACTTCCTCTATTGCCCCCTGGGCTAGAAGAGTGGCATCCTCCTGCTCTAACAGGCTGAGGAGGGAGGTTGGAGAATTGAACTGGTGCACTCTTTTGAGAGGGGGCAAGCTGGAAAAATGAAGTTTGTACCCCTCTCTTATGATGGAGAGTGTCCAATGCTCTGCTGTGATTTGCTCTCATCTGGGAGCAAAGTGACATAACCTTCCTGGGATGGTGGAGGGCTCTGGTCCTTCTAGAGCCAGCAAGGCTAAGTTCTCTAGCAGAGAGTCAAAGGCCCTGAGGGGGCTGAGATTGCTGGGCTGGAGCAGGCCTCGCCGCCTTTGCCTTGGTCTATTTGGAGGATTGCTGACGTTTGGAAGGAAAATGAACTGCAGAAGATGCTCTCTGACTATAAGCAGGATAGGATCTTCCCTTTTTAGAAAAAGGTGTTTTCTTGAACAACCTTTTCTTAGCAGGAGCAGCAGTAGATTTGGATAGTCTATCCAATGCAGAATTTTCAGCATCCATTTGATTGGCCTTTGCTTGCCAATCTTTACCAAACAGATTCTCACCTGTACAAGGGATATTTCCCAATTCATCTTGGACCCAGGTCTCCAAATCCGATGCTTGAAGCCAAGCAATCCTACGTGCACCTATAGCTATAGCTGAGGCTCTGCTTACGCATTCAAAGGAGTTGAAAGCTGCACGGTTGGAGAATTTGGAGATATCCTGGGCATGTTTGAGCCCAGAGAGAAATTCTGGCCTTTTACTGTCTGACATAAAAGGACTTAAAGTCAGCAAATGGTCTCACAGCCAGCATGGAAGCTTGGAAGATTCTTCTACCAAAAGCATCCAGGGTTCTACATTCACGTCCTGGAGGATTAGAGGCATGTCTCTTGGCACTTCTAATCTTTCTCATTGCAGACTCAACCACAATAGAGTGGTGAGGAAGCTGAGTTTTATGGAAACCAGGACAAGGAGGGACATGATACATGGTGTCTAACCTGCGAGAATGAGGAGAGGTGGATAGAGGTGCTTCCCACATCCTTAACATGAGATCATACAGTATCTCATGAATGGGCAGGGTAGCTGCCTCTTTAGGAGTTTTAGGATATTGTAGAATATCTAACTCCTTAGCTCTAGGCTCTGATTCTGGGGCTACTGCAATAGAGAGACCCCGAGCCACCTCTCTGATAAAGTCTTGAAAAGACAAGTCCTCTGGAGGAGACATCCTTCGTTTAGGAGAGGATTCCTCCTGTGGAAGAAGCATCGCTGCATCGACAGACTCTTCAGAATCCTCAGAGTCATCAGAGGAATTGAAGTATCGTCTGTCAGGATGCTCTTGCAAAGCCCGATACCCGTACCGACTGGGATCTGTATCGGGAATCATCGGTACCAGAGGGCTGCAGAGGGCAGGGTACCGGCATGGTTGACAGCGATGCCGATGCCACCAGTACCGGAGCCGATGGCGATACCGGAGCCGGTACCTGCAGAGTAGTCTGTTGCGGTACCACGGGCATCGATGCCACAAGGAAGGCCGTCAGACTGCGTTCGATGGACAGAATCCTCTGATCCATCGACGCTGCCAATGCCTGGAAGTCGGTACCAGTGGAAGCCATCGGTACCCAAGAACATGGCACCAGGAGATCTGTTGAGGCCACGCCATCTAGATCGTCCTGGAACCCCGATGATGATGCTTTAGAAGCCGAAGCCTCCCGCCGGGGTAATTTTGCCGGTGCAGACTCCTCGAGGGCAAGGCCAGGGGCATCTCGATGCTTGGAAGGAGATTTGCCCTTCGAGGACCGGCTGGATTTATGTTTAGTTACCTGAGATCCATGTGAGGAAGAAGAAACCCTGGAAGACGTCGATGCCACCGAAGCTGCATCAGAGGGAAACAGGGTACTGAGCTTGGCAGCTCGGTTCTGTCGACCTCTCTTAGACATCATGGAACAGGACACACAATCTTTAATGGAATGGTCAGGGCCTAAACATTTGAGACACCAGTCATGGGTGTCGGTGACGGAAATAGTACCGCCACATTTTGTGCACTTCTTAAATCCTGAGGCAGGTTTTTTTTTTTTTTTTAAAGAAAAGAATAAGAACCGGCGGTACCGGTATAGCGTCGAGGAAGGCAGATGCGTACAGAAAAGAAATAAAGAAAAAATAAGGAAATTCTTCTGCGGTGACAGGAACACGACCTGCTGGCTCCGCGGAAAAAGAACAACTGAGGAGAGACAGTTGGAAAGGCGGGAAGGCAGCACGCAGGCGCTGTGGGATGCTCCCAAAAGCTTTCTGATTGGACGCTGGGGAGCGTTCCCGCGCAGGCTCCGTTGGTACCGATGTACCCATATGTGAAGACTCATTCCTGCTTGTTCCTGGAGATTGCAAGCAAAACATGCTGAGCCTCCCTCAGCTATCATGTAAGAGAAGCCAATGCACTTATTCCAGAGCATTCATACTTTATGCCCCCACACTCTGGAACTCTCTACTCCCCCACTCTGCGCAACATACAGTCACCCCTTGTCTTCAGAAAGACCTTGAAAACATCTCTCTTCCAAGAGTACTACAGCATGGACCCTCGAGACCATCTTCCTCCAGCACCAAGCATCCCTCCTTCCCCCACCCATCGTGGATACCCGAATAACGTCCCCCATTGTTCTTTACTGTCCGTCCTATACCACCCTTTTCCCCTGCACTGCAAAATACAAATGTATTTCCCCTTATAATCTGCTCTAGGTAACCTACCTGTGCATCACCTTACTAATGTATTGTCTCTGCTACCTGTATTGATCTGCTTTATCTGTAAACTGCCTTGCCTTTGTTATTTGTATTGACCTGTTTTACCTGTAAACCGTTTTGACTGGTAGAAAAACAGTTTAGCAAAACCAGTTAAATAAATAAATTAAAAGGATGCTTGTTCACCGACCTACTATAGGCTGAGATGGCACTTAGATAAATTCTGACTGAGTTAGTCTTGAGACCTGATGAGGACAAGTGGAGGACATACTGTAAAAGGAATTCCACCAGGCAGGCAGAGGGATCAATATGCTTCGGGGTACACCAGAGAGTGAACCTTCACCATTTGAAGGCATAAAAACATCTGATAGACAGCTTGCGAGATGCAAGTAAGATGTCCTTGACTTGTTGTGGAAGTTTGAGGTCTGCAAAGATTATGTTTTCAACATCCATGCCATGATACGGAGGGCCTGTGGATTGGGATGGAGAAGAATGCCATGATCCTGAGAGAGGAGGTCGGGCACATGTCCCAGGCTGAGAGGTGAAGTCTGCACCATACGAGGAAATCATGGCTGACGGGGCCAGTAAGGGACTATTAGGATCATGGAGCCCCTGTCGACCTGCATCTTGAACAGGGTCATGGGTATTAAGGGTGGGGATGCATAAAGTAGGCCCTTTCTCCAATGGAGAAGGAAGGCATCTGTTGACTGGCTGTGCCGGAGGGAAGCCTCAAACAAAACAGTGGAAGTTGTTCATTCTCCGGGGTAGCAAACAGATCTATTCTGGGGGTCTCCCACAGGTGGCAGATTCAAGATGCCATTTCCCGATTTAAAGTCCACTTGTGTGGATATAGGATATGGTTGAGTCTGTCCACAAAGAGATTGAGTTCACCCAGGAGATACAGCGCCCTGAGATGGACGTGGTGTGCAATGGAGAAGAACCAGAGGTTAAGGGCTTCTTGGCAGAGGGGATAGGAACCCGTTAATTCCCCCCCCCCCCCCCCCCCGCTTGTTTACATAGAACATGACCACCTGGTTGTCCATTCGGACTAAGACCTGTTTGTCAAAAAATTGAAAAACCTGAAGGGCATTTGTGAGAGCACATAGCTCCAGGAGCTGGATCTGCAACTGAGATTCCTGTGGTGTCCACTGCCCCTGCGTGATGAGACTGTCTAGAGGTGCTCCCCACCCAAGTTTGGAAGCATCCATTGTTCAGGGTGTACTGAGGTGGAGGCATCTGACAAGGTGACCTTCCGAGTAGGTTTTGACGGGAGCACCACCACTGAAGGAAGTTGACAAGTGGAGGGGTGATGCAGATCTTGTCTGAGAGATGCACAGTTGCTTGGGACTACTGAGATGACAGAGTCCATCGGGCTTGCCGCATGTGTAGGCGTGCATACGGGACGACATGGACTGTGGAGGCCATGTGCCTCAGAAGAAACAGAATATTGCGAGCTGTCACAGCACTGTGACCCTATGTTGTTGGCTAGATCAATGAGGCAGGCAGAGCAATCCTATGGAAGGAAAGCTCAGACCTGACGAGTGTCCAGAAGTGCTCCAATGAATTCTAGCTGCTGGGATAGGACCAGGTGTGAATTTTGGGATGTTTAGGACAATTCCCAGATCTTGGAGCACAGTGATGGTGCAATGAAGAGATAGTTTTACCTCTTGTGGGGATTCTCCCCTGATTAGCCAGTCGTCTAAAAGTAGGGGAAGACAAAGACCCCCCAAAGTGCGAAGGTAGGCAGCAACCACTGCCGTGCATTTTGTGAACACTCGGGGTGCAGAGGCTAACCCGAAGGGGAGCACCCGGTATTGATAGTGGATTTGCTGAAACGAAAACACAGATACTGTCTGTATTGAGGGTGGATCAGCAAATGTGTGTATGCCTCCTTGAGGTCTAGAGAACATAGCCAGTTGTTCCTCTAAAGGTATGGCATTAGTGTATAGAGAGAAATCATTTTGAATTTTTCTCAAATGAGGAATTTGTTTAGGTTTCTTAGATCTCGAATGGGCCTGAACCCTCCTGTCTTCTTGGGGATAGAAAGTAAGGAGAGGAGAAGCCCCTGCCCTCCTGGGTGGGTGGAATTTCTACAGCCCGCTGAGTTAACAGGGTGGACACCTCGACAGATAGAAGATTTGTCTGCAAGATGTTTGCAGGATAATCCCTTGTGGAGGTGGCAGGGGACAAGTTTTCGTAATGAAGCAGATAGCCCCTTTGGACAATGTTGAGAGTCCACTGCTCTGATGTGATGAGGTGCCACCTGTGGGCAAAGGTGCCTGCTATGTGTAGGGGTGAGAGACCCTACAGAGGCAGAGTAGCTATGCTCTCTGGGAAGGAGTCAAAAACCAGGTGCTGGCTGTGGCTGTGTAGCTGGTTGTGGCTTAGGCGTCTTAGGCTTTTTGGGCTGGTGATGGCCCTGCTGTCGCTGCTGAGGTTGGTAAGCAGCTGCAGGTGGATGCCATCTTTTCTTCTTAGGATAGAAAGACTTCTTTGGATTAGTCTTTCTTCTAGAGGGGTCTGACGTCTTTCTGGAGAAGCATTTGAGAGATCATCTGTCTCAATCTCTCCAGCTTTCTCTCTCCAACCCTTTCCAAAAACGTTTTCTCCAGAGCAGGGGATATTGGGCAATTTATCCTGAACCCACTGCTCAAGGTCAGATGCCTGTAGCCAGGTCATTCTGCGAGTACCGATGCAGGCTGCTGAAGTTCTGCTGGATGACTCAAAGGCATCAAAAGATGCTCTGGTAAGAAATTTGGATGTATTCTAATTTTGCCAGATTAAGGCTTGGAATGTATCATGCTTGTCATCAGGAAGGATAGAGGCAAGGTTCTCTAGATCCCTGGAGATATCCTTGAAATACATGCCCATATAGAGCATGTAGGAAGTAATCCTAGAAGTGAGCATACACACCTGAAAACACTGACAGTCAAAGACATTGAGAGATCTGGGGTCCTTGCCCAGAGGCATGAAAGAATGATTCTTAGAACTCTTGATGCGCCGCCTCGCCAATTCCACCACCATGGAGTGGTGTGGAAGTTGAGGCTGTTGGAAACCAGGGCATGGTGGAACTTGGTACATGGTACTGAGTCATTTGCCGATAAACAGAACCGTCAGCGGGGCCTCCCACATACATAGCATTAGATCCTGCAGGATACGATGCACCAGTAATGTGGCCGCCTTTTTGGGCGCCAAGGGGTATTGGAAGATTTCCCTCAGTTCCGTCTCCAATGCCATAGTAATCTGCAGGCCTGCAGCCTTGTCCCGAACGAAGTCTTGAAAAGACAAGTCCTCTGGCAGGGACCAATGCCACTCATGAGGAGGAATGGATCAGAAGGGAGATCACAGGTTACCCTGGAATCCTCTGATGTATCATCGGAATCAGAGGAAGTAGATTCTGATTCCAACAGAAAATCAAAGTATCGGTGGTCTCATGCCAATGTCGAGGCTTGATGCAGATACCGATAATCAGTTGGCACAGCTTTGGTAACCTGTTGGGTACCAACGATGCCTGTCGGTTCCAAAGGAGGCACTAGCAGGAGAGGGTCCCCAATGCAGGTATGAGGTCCAGCATTTGCCCCAGAGATATCAGCTATGGGCCAGATGCCAATGCCTGCTGGAGCGGTCGGTACCAACGGTACTGAGGCTGCCAGACTCCTCTCAATAGCCAGGATGCGCTGGTCAAGGGAGGAGGCCGATGCCTGGGTGGAATCCCGCACAGGGCTCTAAGCCACTGTCCCAGAGCATGGAACCAGTAGCTCTCTGGAGGTCTAGGCCTCAGGAGCATCCTGGAGCCCCTGTTGTGCTTTGGGGGGCTTGTCCTCCCACCTGGGCTGTTTGGCAGGCTTATCTGCATTGGATGCACCCTTTCATGAATCTCAATGACGATGAAGGGACTTACCTCAACGATCTGTATTGAGTTTTGATGCTGATGACCTAGATTTAGTCTTAATCTTATGTTTGGACTTGGAGGAGACCTGAGAACCAAGAAAGGAGGCCGAAGTCCTCGACAATGTGGAAGCCACTGAAATCGAATCCGGGGCAAACAGAGATCCATACTAACTTGCTCTGTTGTTTAGACTTCTTTATGTCAGTTGTTGGCACAAAGGACAGTCAGTCAATAAATAGTCTGGACCCAAACATTATAAAACACCGGTCATGCTTATCAGTGACTGATATTGTACCAGAACATTCAGTACATTTTTTGAAGCCACTGATGTGTTTTTCCCATTGTGGCTGAAGAAAGTCGGCCAAGGACTAATTTGGCAGAAGAAAGCTCCAAAACTGGAAAAAAATGAAAAAGAAAAGAAACATTTAAAAAAGAAAAGAAATATCGAGGCCGGTATCTAGGGAAGATGCTGGCGTCGACGTAAAGGCAGAACACAGGTTTAAACAAAAAATGACTTTTTTAGGCAGTGACAGGAAGGAAACAACCTGCTGGCTCTGAGGAAAACGAAGAACTGAGGAGAGGACTTGGGAAGGCAGATGTGCAGGCACAGTGGATTGCTCCCAAAAGCTTTCTAATTGGATGCTGGAGAGCGTTTTCGCACGGGCTCCATCGGTACCGACGATACCCATATGTGAAGACTGCATTCCTGCTTGTTCCTAGAGATAAAATAAAAGTAAGGGAAGTGCCAAGAAAAAACACCGGTGTCGATGAGTGATAGTACCGAAGTAGACGGAAAGGCAAAAATAGAAAAAACAAGCACCCCGAAGGGCATGACAGAAAACGTTTTAACTGCGGTGACAGGACAAGTGTCCGCAGGGCTCCGCAGAAAAACTAAGATTGAGGAGAATCACTGGGAAGGCAAAAAGGCATGCACGCATGCGCAGAGGGATGTTCCCAAATGCTCCTATTGGATACTGGGGAGTGTTCCCACAAGACTCAGTCAGGGGATATCACCCATATGTGAAGACTGCATTCCTGTGTGTTCTGGAGATACAAACACTTAGGGGTATGTTTACTAAGGCTAATGGTTAAGGTGTGCTATTTGTAATTACGTCCCACTGAATAACATGGGACCTAGTCAGGGCTTAATTTGTGCCAGAATGGGGTGAAATGCTGTTTTGGCACTTATTGAGCCCAGGAAGTAATATGTGCAGCTGCAGGAGCATTTCTGTTTGCTTCCATGGCTGTGCTGCTCTGAAGCAGCCCAGCCCACAGCATTTTATTAAAGCAAAAGTAAGCACTTCCTGTCTCAACAGGAAATGCTTACTTTTACTTCAATAAAAATGCTTTGGGATGGGCAGCTTCATTACAGCATAGTTGCAGGAGCATATTAAAATGTTCCCGCAGCATCAATACAGCCGCAGCTGCATGAATCACTTCTCAGCTCAAGAAGTGCAGGAATGCCGCAGACATATTCATGTTTAAAATAGCTGCAGGAGCAGCTCCCACTCCTGCAGTGGCTACAGGGAGAGGAAGAGAGGAGATAGCTCACTGGGAGCAATGTAGGGGTAGGAAGTCAGATGGAGAGTTGATATGGGTGCTGGAACTTGAGGGCTGATGTAGGGTGAGGGAGGGACTGGAAAGGGGCTGAGGTACTAGAAAAGGGCTGATGGTGGTGAAGACTGGAGAGGACTAGGACTGGAAAAGGGCTAATACTGGAAAGGGGGCTGTGACTGAATGGGCTGATATGGGGTTCGGAGGGACTAGAAATGGAAATGGGTTGATTATAGGGGCCGAGAAGAGAACAGAAAAGCTGGTAAGGTGGTGAAAGTTGAAGAGGAAAATTGAAGATTAAAGGAAGGAGAGGAAGGAATGGAATGAAATCTATAGTTAAGAAAAAGTCATATGAGAGAAACAGAGCAAAAAAGATGTAGGGAAACAGATGTAGGGAAGGAAAGGACAAAGACAGGAATGAAATCCTGGAAAAGGACTTAGAAGAAAACCAACAAGAGGAACTGGAAAAGAGAAACCAGGACCAATCCAATTAGAAAAATATAATGAGCAGACAACAAAGGTATAAAAGAATGGCAGTTTTTAGAGGATGAAATGTCAGTTTTGAAAAAGTGAAATTAGACTTACCTGCTAATTGTTCTTCCTTGAGGAACTCCAGTCCAGTCCTGCACCTCTGGGTAGTGCACCCCCTCCACAGCAGCTTGGAGACTGAGCATGTCCAGAACTGTAGGCACAAGTACTAATACCGCTGGCACCGCCCACTAGCTTCCAGTACCTATTGACAAAGCAGACTCACAGGAGCAACAAATAAGAAGATAAACAAGAGAAAAAACTCAGTAAACTATATCACAATTGAAATGGCAGGAACTCCCTCCCCCAACCCTAGAGGAGGAACCCGTAGCCGTCCACCAGAGGAGAGAGATACATAGAGGCTGATCTAAGGGAACCCCGAAAGCCGACAGCTGGCCAGGAAGAAAAACAAATCTCTGGTATGCCCCTGAGCACCGAAACCCCAAACTCAATTTGGGTGGGATCCAGGACTGGACTGGAGTTCCTCAAGGAACAACAATTAGCAGGTAAGTCTAATTTTGCTTTCCTTATCGTCCCTCCAGTCAGGTCCCGCACCTCTGGGATGTAACAGAGCAGTAAATATACTAATGGGAGGGACCCGCCAGACCAGCACAGAGCACCGCCGATCCAAAACAGGCATCCCTTGCTGCCTGAACATCCAAGCGATAATGTTTAGTAACGATATGCAAGGAAGACCAAGTGGCTGCCTTGCAAATTTCTACAGGAGGCACCAAACTAAATTCAGCCCAGGACAACGCCTGTGCCCTAGTGGAATGGGCGCGCAACCCCAGAGGTATCTGACACCCATTCAGGAGATATGCAGACGCGATGGCCTACTAAATCCTCTGAGAAATCAAAGCTTTTGCCGCCGCTTCGTCTTTGCGCGGACCCCCAAAAAGCACAAACAAATGCTCTGACTTGCGAAACACCACCATCTCTGCCAAATAATGCTTGAGGGCTCAGCAAACATCCAGCCTGTGCAGACTGAGACTGACAGCGTCATCTCCCACCTTTTCCAACACTGGCAAGGAGACGGGCTGATTCATGTGAAACACTGAGACCACCTTGGGGAGAAAGGAAGGAACTGGCCGCAAGACTACCTTCTCCCAAGAAAAGGAAAGGAAAGGCTCCCGGCACGACAGGGCCTGCAGCTCCAAGATCCTTCGCGCAGAATATTAAGTCTTTTAGCAAAGCCCAGCTTAACGGTTCAAAAGGCTCCTTCGTCAAAGCCTTCAGAACTAGATTGAGATCCCATGCTGGAATCACCACTCGACGCGGAGGGTGAAGCCGCGCCACTGCCCGGAGAAAACGCAAGACATCCGGATGGGACCCCAGAGGGACTTTGTGGACTTTACCACGATAGCACGCAATCGCCGCCAGCTGCACATGCAAAGAGCTAGCTGCCAGACCCTTCTCAAAACCGTCCTATAAAAAGGCTAAAACTTTCAGCACGGAAGCCGCAGCGGGCTGAGCTCACCACCCCGCACACCAAGCCTCAAAAATACACCAAACACGAACGTAGGTCAGCGACGTAGATCTCTTTCACGCTTTCAACAAGGTTGAGACCAGACCCAAATACCCCTTCTTTCTCAACTTTGCCCTTTCAATAGCCAAGCCGTAAGCGAGAACCAATCCACCTGAGGCATGCGCACTGGGGTCCTTGCGTCAGTAAGTCTTCCCGACCTGGCAGGCGCCACGGCCGATCTTCCAACAGCTGAATCAAGTCGGCATACCAAGGGTGCCGTGGCCAGGCTGGAGCGATCAGAATGACTCACCCCCGTGTGCCTCGATCCCAGCTGTGTAAAAACTTAGGAATGAAACTCCCATGCCCCGAGGTCTACCCGGACTTGGCTGAGATAATCTGCCATCACGTTGTCGACGCCCACCATGTGAGCCGCCGACAGGGCCTGGAGCCGAGGCTCTACCCAGCTGAACAACAGCCCCGCTTCTTCCTCTAAAGCCACGCTGCCAGTGCCCCCCCCCCCATCGGTTGACATAGGCCACTGCAGTCACACTGTCCGAGAGTACCCTTACTGCCTATCCAAGCACCTGTGCTTCGAAGGCTCTGAGTGCTTCGGCTATCAACCAGCAGCTCCAGTCTGTTGATTGACCAACCGGCCTCTTGCTCGTTCCAGGTCCACTGAGCAAACTGTCCCTCTCAGTGGCCCCCCCCCCCACCCCTAAAGGCTGGCATCAGTCATCAACTGGGTCCACTGGGGAGTCTCGAGCGGAATGCCTGCCGACAAGTGCTCCAGACACAGCCACCAGCGAAGCGCCCCACAAACATCCCAAGAACACGTGAGTCGCCGAGACAGCGAATCCGAATGGTGTGACCACTGCCGGACCAGTGCCCGCTGTAAGGGCCGCATGTGCGATCTTGCCTATGGTACTAATTCCAACGTAGCCGCCATTGTTCCTAACAGCTGCAGGTACTGCCAGGCTGTCATCTCTGGCCGGTGAAGAAAGTCCTGCACCAACCGCCAAAGCCCCTGGGTCCGCTGCTTTGAGAGAAAGACTCCCCGCCCGGTTGTCAAAGCGAGCTCCCAGATACTCCAACTCTTGATTCGGAACCAGGTGGCTCTTGGCCCAGTTGACCACCCAGCCAAGACTCTCCAGGTGCTGCACAACCCGAGACGTCACCTGCAGGCTTTCTTCTCTGGACTTTGATCGAATCAACCAATCGTCGAGGTAGGGGTGCACTAGCACCCCCTTTCTTTCAGAGTGCTGCGGCAACCACCACCATGATCTTGGTGAAAGTGCAAGGAGCTGTTGCCAGACCAAACGGCAGAGCCTGAAACTGGAAGTGTCCCATTGGTACCGCAAACCGAAGGAATCGCTGATGTTCTGGCCTGATGGGAATGTGAAGGTACGCCTCGGTGAGATAGAGGGATGTTAGAAATTCCCATTCCCTCACCGCCACGATGACAGACCTCAAAGTTTCCATGCGAAAATGCAGAACCCGCAAGCAGCAGTTTACGCATTTGAGATCCAGGATAGGGCGAAAGGCGCTGTCCTTTTTGGGAACCACGAAATAGATGGAGTATTGACTGCAACCATTCTGCTCCCAGGGAAATGGCACCACCACCCTGAGCTGAAGCAGGTGAGCCAGAGTGTCTCTGACCGCTGCCTCCTTGGCCGGGGCCTTGCAAGGGGACCGAACAAAAGCATCGCCCACCGGCTGCGCTAGCTCGAGGGCATAACCTTCGCGGATTATCTCCAGAAGCCACTGGTTGGATGTGATATGGACCCAAGCAGGGTAAAAATCCCAAAGCCGACCCCCCACGGGTTGAACTCCTGCCTGGGCCCCCCTCGCTTCATTGAGGCTTTTTAAAACTCGAGGAAAAGGCAGTAAAAAACCCTCGGTTTGCCCCTCGGAAGCCACGAAAGCTCTGCCCTCGGGGAGAAATCTACCCTTCTGGAAGGAACTGAGACGGGACATACGAAAAGGCCGAAAATCCCAAGGCTGGCCTCATGAAGAGGAGGCATTGCGGCTCTGCCTTTGCTTATCCTCTGGAAGGCGTCCTCCCTTTGATTCCCCCAAATCCTTCACCAACTTATCCATGTCTTCTCCAAACAGCAGCTTCCCCTTGAAGGGAAGCTTGCTACGCCGCGCCTTAGAAGAGCTGTCTGCTGCCCAATTGCGCAGCCAGAGATAGCGACGGGCCGCTACTACCGACGCCATACTCTTCACGAGGCCACGAATGAGGTCATAGTGGATGTCAGAGAGATAAGCTGCCCCCGACTCCATCATAGCGACCTCTGCCAGCTGCTCCGGTGCGGAGCCCTCAGTCTGCTGCAGACGCTGTGACCACGGCAGACAGGCCCTCTCCACCCAGGCACCACAAATGGAAGCCTGCACAGAAAGGGCATTGATATCAAAAACCTGCTTCAATAGCAAGTCCAGCTTCCTATACTGCGTATCTTTCAACGCCGCACTTCCCTCCACCGGGATGGTGGTCTTCTTTGTAACCACAGACACCGCTGCATCTACCCGTGGAGACCTAAACATTTCACGCTCCTGCTCTGACAGAGGGTAGAGGTGCGTCATGGCTCTGATCCACTTCAGACCCACCTCAGGCAGGTCCCACTCGTCTTGAATCATCTGCTTGACCATTTTGTGCAATGCGAAGACCGACTGCGTCTTTTGCACCGCCTGTATGAAAGAATCCTCTAGAGATTCCTCCTCCGCAGGCAGGCTGGCTTAACGGCCGGCCAATTGAGCACCAAAAGAGACTCCGCGATCAGTGCCAGCAATTCCTCCCACTGAAAGACTCGAACCACTCGAGCCTAGTCTTCGGGCTCCGGAATCTCTCCTTTATCAAGCTCCTCGCCTACAAAGTCTGGCTCTGGCTCCCAGTCACCGGACTCTGACAGAGGGGACTGCTCTGGTCCCCCTACAAAAGACCTACCCTTCTTAGCCGGCAATTCCACCGCATCATCTCTCTTCTCCGCGACCCTACGCTTCGCACAAGCCCATGCAGGACAAAAAGTCTCAGCTGTGCCCTGCTGGCACAAGAGAAAGGCCTGATGCAATAAAAAAACAAACTCGGGAAAGAACTCCCCATAAGCCCCCCAACCGCAAGACCCTGGGAGGTCGAGGTTCCGGGAAAGGCAGAAGACATTTCCAAAGAAGGAGAAGAATAATCTACGGATACTTGAACATCCTGAACTGACAGGCCCATAGGCTCCCGCGGTTTGTCCTGCAACGCCTGCTCCATGGTCACAGCTTCTGTTGTACAGGCATGGCAGACCCCTGTCTCGGATACCGTCCCACACCATGATCCACAGACTAAGCACTGCGGGTGCGCCGGAATGGAGGGCAGACTGCTCTTCCTAGGCACACTCTGCCTAGGATCACACACAAGCAGAGAGGAACGGCAGTCACTTCCCCCCTGCCACTCTGCAACCTTCAAAACCCCTTGTGACAGAACAAGTCATCCGGGGTCTGACTTCTCTGTACTTGCCGTTTTTCTTTTTTTTTAATATTTTAAATAGGTAGGCCCAAACAAAAAATAAACACAACCCCGAAAGCTAAATCCCCCAGGGAACACTGCGGGGCCCCCACTGCCTAAAAAGAATGGCTGGAAGCTCTCACCCGCTCACCATGACATGCGTCAAAAAAAACGGGCAAAGGAACTCCGCTCATTTTCCTGCACTGCAGGAGGAACAGCAGCCACAGCTACCAACACCACGTGGCATCGGGCCTTTTCCCCTTCCCGGACATTAAAATCAAGCACCGATGTACCTGAGCTCTGAGCGTCAGCAGTGTGAAGAGAGCTATGCGAATCTTGACTGCAGCGGGAGCTGAGATGGGGAAGGCACCAACCTCACGCTCAGCCCTTTCAGAGGCTTCGGCGCTGAGAAGACAGAGCAGCCAATGTTACACTTCAAGTCTTGCAGCTCAGAAAACAGTGGCTCCTCACCCGATCACGGGATCGGGAGACGCCAAGCCTTGGGATGCCAAGTGCCTCAACCCCCCTCCTGGGTCTCCACGGGAGGGAGGGGAGGAAAGAGAGCGGATCGGGCTATCTAAGGCTCTCCTCGATCAGGCTTGCTGCTGGATCACGACTTGCTCTTTTTATTTTTTAATCTTTAAACGGAAATCAACAAATAAAGATAAAGGAAAGCAAAAACACCCAAATAAAGAAAACCCTAACTACTCCTTATTTGCTACTCAGTGAGCCCCTGGCTCACCACCTCCAGCTGCATGGAGACTGAGTATAATGGGAGCTGGTGGGCGATGCCAGCGGTATTAGTACTGGTGCCAACAGTTCTTGACATGCTCAGTCTCCAAGCTGCTGGAGGGGGTGCACTAACCAGAGGCGCGGGACTGGACTGGAGGGACGATAAGGAATGTGCATTTCTCATAGTTCAATAGAGAAGGAAATACATTTTTGTTTCTTTCTTCAATATTCCTCAACTCAGTGTCTGTATGGTAGGGTGGGTGTTCGCTTTCAATTTTTAGCTGCTTATTTTTTCTAATTTATAGTTTTGTTCTTTATTAGGTGATGGTCTGCATTTTCCATGTGCAGCCAAGATGAGGGATTCTGTTGGCATGCTGGTTCTATGTAGTAATCTATAGCAGTTCAGCTTGCTTTCTTTTTCCAACTGGAAGTTACTGGTGTTCTGGAATATTTGCAGGGCTATTTTTTCATAGGTAAAGTTGGTGCAGGTTGAATTCTTTGACTTGGTTCTGGTGTTGAGTGTCCATTTGCAGGGTTTTGTGTTATGACGCACAATGTTTGGCAGTGGAGGGAGTTGATGGTGTTGTCACTGATATTAGAGCAGAATTTGAATGGAATCTTTTTTGTATGTTGATTTATGAAGGGAAAAACCCTACTTCTGCTCTGCGTGTACTGGGAGAGTTTGATTGCTGAATCTGGGAGTGTTCCATATGAATAAAGCATAGTTACTCACCTGTAACAGATGATCTCCGGGAACAGCAGGAATTAAGTCTTCACATATGGGTATCGTCGGTACCGACGGAGCCTGCGCGGGAATGCTCCCCAGCGTCCAATTAGAAAGCTTTTGGGAGCATCCCACAGCGCCTGCGTGCTGCCTTCCCACCTTTCCCAACTGCCTCTCTCCAGTTGAGTTTAAAGCTGAGACAAAGAGAGAGAGAGGGAAAGAGAAAGAGATAGATAGAGAGATACAACTCCTAGGGGAGGCGGGTGGGTTGTGAAGACTAAATTCCTGCTGTTCCCGGAGATCACCTGTTACAGGTGAGTAACTAAGCTATCTCCAGGAACAAGCAGGAATGTAGTCTTCACATATGGGGACTCCCTAGCTTTAGATGCCAGGGAGAGACCCCAGAAGTTGTGTGTCCCTGTGAAAGGGCTCCACTTCCCGCCATGGATCTCTGGCATCCAACCAGGGATTGTGGGTAGGAGTTGATTAGGTATGGAACAGGTGTTGAAGAACAGCCTGACCAAACAAGGCATCCAGGCGGGAGTCCTTGTCCAAGCAGTAATGGGCTGTGAAGGTATGAACCGAGGCCCAAGTGGCTGCTCGACAGATGTCGTCGATAGACACAGAGTGCAGATGAGCCATTGAAGCTGCCATGGCTCTCACATTGTGAGCTGTGACATGGCCTTCCAGAGGAAGACTTACTCTGAAAGGCAAAGGAATTACACTGAGCAATCCAGTTGGACAGTGTTCTCTTGGAGACTGGAAGTCCCAAATGAGAAGGATCAAAAGCAACAAAGAGTTGAGAGGACTTTCTATGTTGCTGTGTTCTTTGCAAGTAAAAAGCTAAAGCCCTTTTACAGTCCAAAGTATGAAGATTCCTTTCTGCATTAGATGCATGAGGCCTTGGAAAAAACACAGGCAGATAGACCGCCTGGTTTAGATGAAAAGGCGAGACTACCTTTGGCATAAAGTGTGGATGAGTCCTAAGGACTATCTTGTCATGATGGAACCTTGTATAAGGTGGTTCAGCTACTAATGCTTGCAACTCACTGATGCGGCGTGCTGACATGATTGCAATGAGAAAGATAACCTTCCAAGAAAGGAATTTCAATGAGGTAGTAGCTAAGAGTTCGAAAGGTGGCTTCATAAGTTGACCAAGAACCAGGTTTAAGTCCCATGCCACCGGTGGTGCCCTAATGGGAGGCTTAGTTAGAAGAAGGCCTCTCATAATTCTTGCTATAAGAGGATGGGAGGAAATAGGTTGTCCATTTAGAGGCTTGAAAGAAGCTGCAATAGCACTCAAATGGACTCTGAGTTAGTCTTAAGTCCTGCATTGGATAAATGAAGGAGATACTCCAGTAATGATTCCAGAGGTATCGCAATGGGGTTAAGACCCTTCTGCGAACACCATATGGTAAACCTTTTCCACTTGAAAGCATAAGAGCGTCTTGTGGAAGGCTTCCTGGAAGGAAAAAGGATATTCTTTACTTGCTGAGGGAGGTTAAGATCATGGAGATCTAGGCCTTCAGCAACCAAGCCCTGAGATGCAGAGACTGGGGATTGGGATGCCATAACATTCCGTCCTCCTGAGACAGGAGATCTGGAGCAGACCCTAACTACAGAGAGGGAGCTTGAGAGAGATGTAGAAGCAGAGGGTACCACACTTGCTGTAGCCAATGTGGAGCTATGAGAATCATACGGCCTCTATCTCTATCTGGGTGGGAGGCGAAAAAGAGTACAAGTAAATGGAGCTCACTCTGAGAAGGATGTTATCAGTGGTGTGCCCCAGGGATCTGTCCTTGGTCCGATTCTTTTTAATATCTTTGTTAGTGATATAGTGGAAGGGCTTTCAGGTAAGGTTTGCCTCTTTGCGGATGATACCAAAATCTGCAATAGAGTAGACACCCAGGAAGGTGTAGATAACATGAGGAGGGATCTAGCCAAGCTTGAAGAATGGTCTAGAATTTGGCAGCTGGGATTTAATGTTAAAAAATGTAAGGTCATGCATTTGGGCTGCAGCAATCCAAGGGAGCAATATAGTATGGGGGGTGAAGTACTTTTGTCCACTAAAGAAGAGCGGGACCTAGGCATGGTTGTGTCTGATGATCTTAAAGTAGCTAAACAGGTAGAAAAGGCGACGGCAAAAGCTAGAAGGATGCTTGGGCGTATAAGGAGAGGAATGGCTAGCAGAAAAAAGGAGGCAATAATGCCTCCCTATAAGTCTTTGGTGCGACCTCATTTGGAGTATAGTGTGCAATTCTGGAGACCGCACCTTCAAAAGGATGTGAACAGGATGGAGTTGGTGCAGAGGGTGGCTACTAAAATGATTAGTGGTCTTCATTATAGAGCATATGAGGACAGACTGAAGGATCTTAATATGTACACCTTAGAGGTGATATGATTGAGATGTTTAAATACCTATGTGGCATAAATGTTCAGGGAGAGAGCCTCTTTCAATTGAAAGCAAGTTCTGCTACGAGGGGACATGGGATGAGGGTGAAGGGAGATAGATTCAGGAGTGATATGCGGAAATATTTCTTTACGGAAAGAGTAGTGGATCCGTGGACTAGTCTCCCAGTGGAGGTGGTAGAGATGAGAAGAACACAGAAAAAGAGCACTGACTCGCAGAAGTCCCAACAAACCAAAAGGGCGAGCAGAATGAGGGTCACTTGTGCTTTATTAAACCAACAAACCCCGACGCGTTTCGGCCGAAGCCTTCATCAGGGGGCTCAGAGGACTGCAAGACAAACAATACAATCATAAAAACATATAAAAATGGGACATATTTAAAAATAAACATTGAGAACACTCATTAAAAAACAATGTTAATAAATAAGAATTGAAGACAACAATATAAAAAACAATGTTACAATGACACAATAAGATAAAATCAACACTAATGAAGTTAAATATACTTACAAAGTGAATTATACACTAGGTGAAGCGCACATTACAATGTAAACACTTGGCACATGACCAATTAAAGATTGAAAATGCTAAAAGAGTAATGAAATAACAATTAAAACAAAGTTGATAAACAATTGATGAGCATAAAGAGCATATGGGAAACCCAGACCCAAAACAGAAGTACTAACAAATTCATTGAAATAAAAATGGAACGATACATTATACTGTAGTTATAAAAAATATTATCAAATGAAAACCACGTTTAAAACTACATTAAAATAAACACATTCTGAGACAATATATAGATAATTGCATATAAAACATTTGTGTCCTCTATAAGAGAGACGAGTGTATCGTGAAACACTGACGCGTGCTCAATTCTAAAGCAACATTCAACTGATATAGAGGAGACACCCAGAACCAGGAATGAAGACATAGTATGGCAACAACCCATTAAAAGTGGGCAAAAATATGTGAAGTGCAAAGGTTGTTGAAGCCCGATTGTTTAACAAACCAAAAACATGGCCACCAGGCATTGAAGACACTTAAAAATATATAAGGACACCTAGCAAAACTAAAAAGCAAAACCAAAAAAACAAAACCAAAAAAACTTTGCTAAAATATAACACATTTAAAGAGCTAACTCATAAGCATGTATAGCCCATAAATACAATGAAACCATGACCCCATGGCCAACTTATGAAAAAGTTCTAATGCATCAATAACATATACAAAAAGAATATCACATCCCATCAAAAAATATGCAAAAAGACTGTCTTTAAGAATGTTGCTACAAAAAATACTAAAGCTGCGAGGTGCCGGCCACGTACGTAGTTGAAATAAAGGTTCTGGCATTCAAAAGAAAGAAAGAAGTAACAAATGGATACTCTTATACTAGAATCCCGGCATTAATAAAACCAGGTGCTGGCCCCTTACGTCGCTGAAATTAAGGTTCTGGCATTCAGAGGAAAGAAGTAACAAATGGACACTCTTATACTAGATTCCCGGCATTAATAAAACCAGATGAGGCTAAAAAACCGAAGATAGAAGTGTAGGAAGACCTTACCTCAAAAAACGGCACTGACTCAACAACCTGAAATGCACACTAGATTTCGCGCGTTTAAAAGGTCGGGCTGTTTGCTCATGCATATTCGTGAATTCATAAGACAACAAAAGTAAAAATAAAAATAATAATAATAATAATGCCATCCTTTTAAACAGTACATTAGATTATGGCTACGCTACATAGATGATGTCCTTCTCATTTGGGACCGGACAGAAGATAGTTTGCAGGCTTTTTTTCTATGGCTTAACTCTAAGGATGAGCACTTACAATTTGAAGGGTCCTTCAGTTCTGTACAGATTTCGTACCTTGATATTAATATTAAAAAGGGTAAGAATGGCTTTCAGACAGACTTCTATCGCAAACCAACTGATCGCAATACTCTCCTGCGCTATGATAGTTTTCATAATAAGTCTTTAAAAAATAATTTACCTTATGGTCAATTCCTACGGGTTAAGCGTTTATGTACCTTAGACCAGGATTTTGAGCGCCATGCTGCCAATATGAGTAAAAGGTTTAAAGAAAGAGATTATCCTGTACATGTTATTCAAGAGGCATATGGTAAGGCAAAATCTTCCAATAGGAGTGAGCTTCTTAAAAAGCGCACACCCACTGATAAAGACCGTGTAGTGTGTGCTCTAACTTTCTCATCTCTTTCTAAAGATATTTCTAAGATCCTTAGACGAGAATGGCATCTTCTTTCTTCCCTTCCTGCGATGGCACATAAATCTCTTATCATCGCACATAAAAGAAACCGTAACATTAGAAACACTCTAGTTCCATCAGCCCTTGTAAAACCTAAACCAGTTGTGAAAATAAAAGGTCATTACCCATGTGGACGGTGCTCTGTCTGTTTGAACGTGTTATTAATTAAAGACGCTTTTACACATCCAACCACTGCTAGGAAGTTCTTTTTAATCATTATTCTAATTGTAACACTAGCAATGTCATATATGTAGTCATGTGTCCTTGCAAGCTTTTTACGTTGGCAAAACTACCCGTCCCATTAAGACACGTATTATTGAGCACAAAAGTTGTTTAAACAGACGGGTTGAAGATAAGCCATTGGTCCAGCATTGGATCGAAAAAGGTCATCTTGTTTCTGACCTAAGGTTCTTTGTTATAAAGGTTGTACATCCACACTGGCGAGGTGGCAATTTGGAGCAGATTCTTCTTAGATTAGAACAACGTTTTATTTATGAGCTACAGTCACTTGAACCTTCTGGTCTTAATCAAGAATTTAATTTATCTGTGTTTTTATGATTACACCTGTGTCCAAACACATGAGTGCATTTCTCCTTCTCGTGTTCCTCCTGAGCGGTGCTCATTAGTGTTATTTAAGTTATCTATTTCATGTTTCACATGGTTGTGCAACTGAGTTTAGTAGGTCCTCTTCCCGATGACATTGTTATCGGTTTTTTTGTGCAGTCACGCACATGCATGGGTTTAGCAGTTTGATCTTTCAAACGCCTGTACATTTTCCTTCCTCCCCTTTTTTTAATTTTTTGGCATGTATGGTGCTTCCTTTTTTATTGTTTAAGATATTGTTTTGTTTCACATAATTTTGTGTAAGTCAGCTGATTTTATTCCGTTTTTTAACTTATGCACTCATGCATATGCATGACTACAGCCTGACCTTTTAAACGCGCAAAACTCAGTTTGCATTCCAGGATGTTGAGTCAGTGCTGTTTTAAGGTTGGGTCTCTTTGAGAAAAAATCCCCCCCCCCCTTTTTTTTGGTTTCGGTTAGTTCTGCCTATGTCTAGAATTTAGCATTAAATTAATAATGTCTGCTGTTCACCGTTCTCTTGAATGCTTAAACCTTCTTTATTTTTAGCTACGTGGGGGCAGGCACTCTGCAGTTTCAACGTATCTATTTTCATAGCGATACTATCAGAGACAGTCTTCTTTTATTTGGCATTTATTTGATGGGTATGTGATACTTTTTTGTACATATTATCGATGCATTAGAGCTTTTTTATGAGTTGGCTATGTTTGCTTTGAAATCATGAACTATACATATTCATGAGCTAGTTCTTTTAAACGCGTCATATTTCAGTATGTTTTTTAGGCGTCCCTATAGTTATCCTTTTTTTAGTGCCTTCGGTTTATACTATTTTTTAATGATCGTGCTATATTTATGTGAATACTTATTATTATTATTATTATTTTTACTTTTGTTGTCTTATGAATTCATGAATATGCATGAGCAAACAGCCCGACCTTTTAAACGCGCGAAATCTAGTGTGCATTTCAGGTTGTTGAGTCAGTGCCGTTTTTTGAGGTAAGGTCTCCCTACACTTCTATCTTCGGTTTTTTAGCCTCATCTGGTTTTATTAATACCAGGAATCTAGTATAAGAGTGTCCATTTGTTACTTCTTTCCTCTGAATGCCAGAACCTTAATTTCAGCGACGTACGGGGCCGGCACCTGGTTTTATTAATGCCGGGATTCTAGTATAAGAGTATCCATTTGTTACTTCTTTCTTTCTTTTGAATGCCAGAACCTTTATTTCAACTACGTACGTGGCCGGCACCTCGCAGCTTTAGTATTTTTTGTAGCAACATTCTTAAAGACAGTCTTTTTGCATATTTTTTGATGGAATGTGATATTCTTTTTGTATATGTTATTGATGCATTAGAACTTTTTCATAAGTTGGCCATGGGGTCATGGTTTCATTGTATTTATGGGCTATACATGCTTATGAGTTAGCTCTTTAAATGTGTTATATTTTAGCAAAGTTTTTTTGGTTTTGCTTTTTAGTTTTGCTAGGTGTCTTCTTATATTTTTAAGTGTCTTCAATGCCTGGTGGCCATGTTTTTGGTTTGTTAAACAATCGGACTTCAACAATCTTTGCACTTCACATTTTTTTGCCCACTTTTAATGGGTTGTTGCCATACTATGTCTTCATTCCTGGTTCTGGGTGTCTCCTCTATATCAGTTGAATGTTGCTTTAGAATTGAGCACGCGTCAGTGTTTCACGATACACTAGTCTCTCTTATAGAGGACACAAATGTTTTATATGCAATTATCTATATATTTATTGTCTCAGAATGTGTTTATTTTAATGTAGTTTTAAACGTGGTTTTCATTTGATAATATTTTTTATAACTACAGTATAATGTATCGTTCCATTTTTATTTCAATGAATTTGTTAGTACTTCTGTTTTGGGTCTGGGTTTCCCATATGCTCTTTATGCTCATCAATTGTTTATCAACTTTGTTTTAATTGTTATTTCATTACTCTTTTAGCATTTTCAATCTTTAATTGGTCATGTGCCGAGTGTTCACATTGTAATGTGCGCTTCACCTAGTGTATAATTCACTTTGTAAGTATATTTAACTTCATTAGTGTTGATTTTATCTTATTGTGTCATTGTAACATTGTTTTTTATATTCTTATTAACATTGTTTTTTAATGAGTGTTCTCAATGTTTATTTTTAAATATGTCCCATTTTTATATGTTTTTATGATTGTATTGTTTGTCTTGCAGTCCTCTGAGCCCCCTGATGAAGGCTTTGGCCGAAACGCGTCGGGGTTTGTTGGTTTAATAAAGCACAAGTGACCCTCATTCTGCTCGCCCTTCTGGTTTGTTGGTGGTAGAGATGAGGACAGTAACTGAATTCAAAAAAGCATGGGACAAACACAGAGGATCTCTAAAGGTAAAAAGGGGACTGTTGTAGTTGTTATGGAAGGACAGACTAGATAGGCCATGTGGTCTTTTTCTGTCGTCATATTTCTGTTTCTATGTTTCATCTACCTGGATTTCAGCAAAGCCTTTGATACTGTTCCTCATAGGAGGCTTGTAAATAGTAGCTTGGGGATGAGTCCCAAGATAGTAAACTGGATTAGAAATTGGTTGACTGGCAGACGACAAAAGGTGATGGTACATGGAGCTCACTCGGATGAAAGGAAGGTGATTAGTGGGGTGCCCCAGGGTTCGGTCCTGGCCCGGCACTGTTCAATGTATTTGTGAGTGATATTGCTGAAGGACTGAATGGAAAAGTCTGTCTTTGTGCAGATGACACAAAAATTTGCAAAAGAGTGGACTCCCCTGAGGGAGTGGATAACATGAGGAAAGATCTACAAAAGCTGGAAGAATGGTCTAATGCTTGGCAATAACGATTTAATGCGAAAAAGTGCAGTGTCATGCATTTAGGTAGCAGAAATTCAAGGGAAATGTACGCGATAGGGGGCGAGAGGTTGGTGTGCATGGTTCAGGAGAAAGACCTTGGTGTGATTATCTCTGATGATCTCAACGTGGCAAAACAGTGCGACAAGGCGATGGCAAAAGCAAGGAGGATGATGGGCTGCATACAAAGAGGGATTACCAGCAGAAACGAGGAGGTCTTTAGACAAGGAAGATCTTGTCTTACTAATCTGTTATGTTTTTTTGAACGTGTGAATAAACAGGTAGACAAAGGTGAGTCGGTTGATATAGTGTATCTGGACTTTCAGAAAGCCTTTGACAAGGTCCCTCATCAGAGACTTTTGGCAAAACTAAAGAGTCATGGGATAGGAGGCAGTGTACTACTGTTGATCAGGAACTGGTTAAAAGATAGAAAGCAGAGGGTTGGGCTAAATAGCCAATTTTCCCAAAGGAGAAAGGTGAATAGTGGTGTACCCCAGGGATCTGTGCTGGGTCCGCTGCTTTTTGACATATTCATAAATGACCTGGAAAGTGGAATAACGAGTGAGGTTATCAAATTTGCAGATGACAAAACTATTTATAGTTGTTAAAACCCAAGAGGATTGTGGAAAATTGCAAGAGGATCTTGATAAATTGGAAGACTGGGCATCAAAATGGCAGATGAAATTTAATCTGGACAAGTGCAAAGTTATGCACCTAGGGAAGAACAACCCAAACTATGGTTACACAATGCAAGGTTCCACATTAGGAACCACCGCCCAGGAAAAAGATTTAGGCGTCATTGTGGATAACATGTGAAAACCCTCGGCCCAGTGTGCAGTGGCAGCCAAGAGAGCAAATAGAATGCTAGGTATCATAAGGAAAGGAATGGAAAATAAACAAAAAATATTATAATGCCTATACCGTTCCATGGTGAGACCGCATCTTGAATATTGTGTGCAATTCTGGTCGCCGTATCTTAAAAAGGATATAGCGTTATTAGAAAAGGTTCAGAGAAGAGCCACCAAAATGGTAAAGGGGATGGAAGGATACTCTTATGAAGAAAGACTAAAAAGGTTAGGACTCTTTAACCTGGAAAGGAGACGGCTGAGGGGAGATATGATAGAAGTCTATACATTAATGAATGGAGTGGAAAGGGTAAACGTAGATCGATTGTTTACATTATCAGAATATAGAAAGACTAGGGGACATGCAATGAAGCTACAGGGTAAACTATTTAAGACTAATAAAAGAAAATATTTTTTCACTCAACGTGTAATCAAACTCTGAAATTTGTTACCGGAGGATGTAGTAAAGGCTGTTAGTGAAGCTGGGTTTGAAAAAGGTTTGGACAAGTTCCTGGAGGAAAGGTCCATAAACCATTATTAAGAAGGGACCCATGATATCAATGCTTGACCCAGTACAAGCATTGCAGAACCTGTCTCTTTTGGGGAAACTGCTAGGTACGTATGACCTAGATTGGCCACTGTTGGAAACAGGATACTGGGCTTGATGGACCTTGGTCTGACCCAGTATGGCATATCTTATGTTCTTATGTAAGTACTTATGCCACTGTATAAGTCACTGGTGAGGCCTCACTTGGAATAATGTGTTCAGTTTTGGAGACCATATCTTGCAAAAGATGTAAAAAGACTGGAAACTGTACAGAGGAAGGCGACCAAAATGATTTGGAGCCTGCGTAAGAAACCTTATGAGAAGAGACTTTAAGACCTAAATATGTACACTTTGGAGGAGAAGAGGGATAGGGGAGATATAATTCAGACCTTTAAATACTTAAAGAGGAACGATGAACAAACAAACCTCTTCCAAAGACAGGGAAGCTTCAAAACTAGAGGGCATAACATGAAGCTGCAAGGTGGAAAATTGAAAGGCAATGTCAGGAAATATTTTTTCACTGAAAGGGTGGTGGATCCTTGGAATGCTCTCCCGATGGAAGTGGTGGGGGCAAACACGGTGACGGAATTCAAAACAGCATGGGACAAGCACAGCGGATCCCTTTACAGAAACAGGATAAAAACAAAATAAACTGAACCATCTAACTTCTCAACAAATAGGGGTGTCCTACAAGTCCACCCCTAGACAGAGATATGGGGAGGGGTGGCCCGCACAGAGCGACAGGTGCACCTACTCTTGCAGTATTGCTGGGCAGACTGGATGGACCATGCTGGTCTTTATCTGCCGTCATTTACTATGTTACTATGTTATCTCTCTGAAGCTTGAACAGGGTTTTGGGAATTAGGGGAATGGGTGGAAAGGCATAAAGGAAGTCTTGACCCCAGTGAAGGAGGAAAGCATCCCTAGCCTGAGAGCCCTGAGCCGGAATTCTGGAACAGAACCGGGGAAGTTTGGCATTCAACAGACTTGCAAAGAGGTCTATGTCCGGGGTTCCCCAAATCTGAAAAATCTTGGCCACCTGGTCTGCATGGAGAGACCATTCGTGTGGAAGCAGAACTCGACTGAGCCTGTCCGCCCAAGAGTTTTGTATGCCTGGAAGATACACTGCCAGGAGATGAATCTGATGCTCTCTGGGGAGGGCCCATAGTCGCAAAGCTTCGTTGAAAAGCGACAGAGAGCCTGTTCCCCCCTGCTTGTTCACGTAGAACATGGCTACTTGATTGTCCGTATGAATGAGGACTGTCTTGTAGCTGAGCAAGGTGTGGAACACTCGAAGAGCAAGGAAGATTGCTCTGAATTCTAAGAGATTGATATGTAGATGAGTCTCCTGCAGAGTCCAAATGCCTTGGGTGGAGAGGTCTTGCAGATGAGCTCCCCAGCCCATTGGTGAAGCATCTGTTGTGAGAGTTGTCTGGGGTAAAGGTTGTTGAAAAGGGGACCCCAGCAACAGATTCTGAGTGGACTGCCACCATTGGAGAGACAAAATAATGCGATTTGTGTTTGCTACTTTGTCTGCCAGGCACCCTGATGCCTGGGTCCACTGAGTGGATAAAGTCCACTGGGCTGCTCTCATATGGAGGCGAGCATAAGGAACCACATGCACTGTAGATGCCATGTGGCCTAGTAGTTGTAACATTTCTCGGGCAGTGTGAAAAGGCTTTAGCACTACTTGAAAAGCTAACTGCACTATGCGAAGGCAACGGGTCTGAGGAAGATAGGCCCTTGCTTTTTTGGTATCCAGCAAAGCTCCTATGAACTCTAGAGACTGAGTGGGAGTCAGACTGGATTTTGGGATGTCTATGACCAAACCCAAATACTGGAGGATATGCATTGTGCAAGATAGAGAAATCCTGGCCTCTGACTCTGATGGGGCTCGAATGAGCCAGTCGTCTAAGTAGGGGAAGACAAATATTCCTAGAGTGCGGAGAAATGCTGCTACCACAGCCATGCACTTCATAAACACATTTGGTGCTGAGGCCAGGCCGAAAGGAAGCACCCTGTATTGGTAATGCTTTCCTCGAAAAAGGAACCGAAGGAACTTTCTGTGAGATGGATGGATGAGAACATGAGTGTACGCATCCTTGAGATCTAGAGAACAAAGCCAATCCTGACTCTGATGGCAGCAGAGTTCCAAGAGAAACCATTTTGAATTTCTCTTTGAACAGGAACATGTTCAATTCTCTGAGGTCTAAAATAGGTCTGTGTCCCCCTGTTTTCTTTGGGATAAGGAAACAGAGGGAGTAAAACCCTGTACCCTGTTGATGAATAGGTACTTCTTCTATTGCCCCTTGAGCAAGAAGCATAGTGACCTCTGAACCTAACAGGTTGACGAGAGAAGTCCGAGAATTGAACTGTCTTACCATTGTGGGAGGGGGCATGCTCAAAAAGTGAACCTTGTACCCCCCTTTTATAATGGAGAGTGTCCAATGTTCTGCTGTTATCTGTCCCCATCTGGGGGCAAAGTGACACAACCTTCCTGGAATGGTGGAAGGCTCTGCTCCATTGAGGGCCAGGAAGGCTAAGTTCTCTAGATGAAAGTCAAAGGCCTTGTGGAGGCTGAGACTGCTGAGACGGTTGAGACTTAGCAGTCTTTGCTTTTCTTTGTTTAGGTGGTTGCTGACTCTTCCAGGCAGGCTGAACTGCAGAACGTCCCTGCTGGGAATAAGAGGGATAAAACCTCTTCTTTTTTGAGAAGAATGGTTTCTTGAAAGATTTCTTTCTTGCAGGATCAGCTGTGGCTTTGGATAACCTATCCAAAGTGGAGTTGTCAGCATACAACTCATTGGCTTTCTCTTGCCAATTTTTGCCAAATAGATTCTCACCTGTACAAGGGATATTGCCCAGTTTGTCCTGCACCCAGAGCTCAAAATCGGATGCCTGGAGCCAGGCAATTCTACGTGCACCTATGGCAATGGCAGAGGTTCTGCTTATGCACTCAAAACAGTCAAAAGCTGCACGATTGACAAACTTAGAAACATCTTGGGTATGTTTAACCAGTGTGAGAAAATCCTGCCTCTTGTCATCAGGAAGGAGAGGGCTTAAAATCTCCAAGTCTCCTGTGACTTCTTTAAGGAACATTCCCCTATATAAAATATAGGAACTGATCCTGGCAGAAAGCATGGAAGCCTGGAAAGTACGACGTCCAAAGGCATCAAAGGTTCTATACTCAAGTCCTGGAGGATTAGAGGCATGTCTCTTTGCACTCCTGATCCTTCTTATAGTTGATTCTACTACAATAGAGTGGTGAGGGAGCTGAGATTTCTGGAAACCAGGACAAGGAGGGACTCGATACATGGTATCCAGTCTGCGAGAGTGAGGAGAGGTGGTAAGAGGTGTCTCCCACATTCTCAATATGAGATCATGTAAGATCTCATGGATAGGCACAGTAGCTGCCTCCTTAGGAGCTTTGGGATATTGCAAAATCTCCAACTCCTTAGCTCTGGGCTCTGTTCCAGGAGCAACAGTAATGAACAGACCTCGAGCCACCTCCCTGATAAGATCCTGAAAGGAGATATCTTCTGGAGGAAACATCCTACGTTTAGGGGAGGAAGGCTCCTCCGGGAGAAGTATCCCGGTACCAGCAGAGCTGTCAGAATCCTCGGAGTCCTCCAAGGACTCAAAGTACCTCCTGTCCGGATGCTCTTGAAGAGCCCGATACCCGTACCGACCGAAGTCGGTACCGGGGGGGCATCGGTACTGGTGTATCGGCACCGGAAGGCATCGCATGACTGGGTGCCGGCAAAGCAGACACCGATGTCAATGCCGATGCTGTCGGTGCCGGTACCGGTTGAACTGTCTGACACGGTTCCGAGGGTGTCGATGCCACGAGGAGAGACGCCAGACTGCGTTCAATAGCCAGGAACCTCTGGTCTATCGATGCTGCCGATGCCTGGGTATTGGTACCGGAAGCAGCCGGTACCCCAGAGCATTGCACCAGTTGTTCTGCCGAGGTGGAGGCCTCGAACATCCTGGAGCCCCGATAATGCTTTGGAAGCCGAAGCCTCCCGCCGGGGCATTTTTGCCGGTACAGAACCCTCAAGGGCAACGCCAGAGGCATCTCGATGCTTGGAAGGAGATCTACACTTTGAGGACCGGCTGGACTTATGTTTGGTTACCTGAGATCTATGGGAGGAAGACGAAGCCCTGGAAGACGTGAATGCCACAGAAGCTACATCGGAGGGAAAAAGGGCGCTGAGCTTAGCAGCTCGATTTTGTCGACCCCTCTTGGACATCATGGCACAAGCCATACACTCGGAGATGGAGTGGTCAGGACCTAAACATCTGAGACACCACTGATGGGTGTCGGTGACGGAGATGATACCGCCACACTTGGTGCACCTTTTGAAACCCGAAGCGGGTTTTTCCATAGTGGAGGAAATTTTGGGCCTAAGGCCCAAAATGGCGCGTGCACCTGGGAAGAAAAGTTTGGAAAAAAATATAATTTTTTTTTTTTTTTTTTTAAACAAAAGAAGAAAAGAGAACCGGCGGTACCGGTATAGCATCGAGGAAGGCAGACGCGACCACAAAAAAGAAGGAATAAGGAAAAGATTTTCTGCGGTGACAGGAATAACGACCTGCTGGCTCCGCGGAAAACGAAGAACTGGAGAGAGACAGTTGGGAAAGGCGGGAAGGCAGCACGCAGGCACTGTGGGATGCTCCCAAAAGCTTTCTAATTGGACGCTGGGGAGCGTTCCCGCGCAGGCTCCGTCGGTAACGATACCCATATGTGAAGACTACATTCCTGCTTGTTCCTGGAGATATAATTATACCCTATCACACAAATGAATAATTATGCCCTATTCAAAGGTAATTATGCATTTGTTGGCAAATGCATAATTAGGCTAAGTGTATATTTTCAAAAAAAATACAAATAATATTGAGCTGTTTAAATTGTTAAACAATTGCTGGCCATGTTAGGTGAAGAGCAACGGCATGCCAGAAAACTATCCAGATAATGGCAATATTCAGCCTCTATTCAGGCAAGTTAAACATTTAGTTTAGGCTTACCAAATAGCAGGCCTAACTTAAGCAGATAGTTTGTTCACTAATGCTGTAAACAACAATAAGCAAAAACGTCTGGTCCCAGTCCTGGTCGCGCCCAGTATTCCACTTTTTTTTGTCTACAAATTAAGCCCTGAACCTGATTACAAAAATCACGCTCAACTGTTAGCCCGGCTTAGCAACCATACCCTTTCAAAAAAATAAAATCAGAAAAAAATTCAGGAAAAAAGCCTGAAAAACTACAAGGCATACAGATAAGGACAAGAAAAAGGAAGTAGGACATGGGCCCAAATTACCCACCCTCTTCAAGGGCCTCATGGGGTCTTCCTGCTCATTTTCAGGCCCACTAAGATCTAATAACTTGCAGAAAACAGCATTGGACACAGGGCAACTGCCAGCTCCAGGAAAGCACAGTTACTTATCTGTAACTGGTGATCTCTGGGAACAGCAGGAATAAGTCTTCACATATGGGTATGTCGGTACCGACGGAGCCTGCGCAGGAACGCTCCCCAGCGTCCAATCAGAAAGCTTTTGGGAGCATCCCACAGCGCCTGCGTGCTGTCTTCCCGCCTTTCCCAACTGTCTCTCCTCAGTTAAGTTTTAGAGCTGAGACAAAGAGAGCGAGAGAGAGACAACTCCTAGGGGAGGTGGGTGGGTTCTGAAGACTTATTCCTGCTGTTCCCAGAGATCACCTGTTACAGGTAAGTAACTGTGCTATCTCCAGGAACAAGCAGGAATGAGTCTTCATATATGGGGACTCCCTAGCTTTAGATGCCAGGGAGAGAGCCCATAAGTTGTGTGTCCCTGGAAAAGGGCTGCACTTCCCCACCTGGATCTCTGGCATCCCATGAGGGATGGTGGGTAGGAGTTGATTAAGTATGGAACAGGTGTTTAAGAATAGCCTGACCAAACAAGGCATCCCGGCGGGAGTCCTTGTCCAAGCAGTAATGGGCTGTGAAGGTATGAACCGAGGCCCAAGTGGCTGCTCGACAGATGTCATCGATAGATACAGAGTTCAGATGAGCCATTGAGGTTGCCATAGCTCTCACATTGTGAGCTGTGACATGGCCCTCCAGAGAAAGGTTCTTGCTCTGATAAGCGAAAGAAATACACTGGGCAATCCAGTTAGAAAGTGTTCTCTTGGAGACTGGTTGTCCCAAATGAGAAGGATCAAAGGCAACAAAGACTTGGGAAGACTTTCTATGTTGCTGTGTCCTTTGTAAGTAAAAGGCTAAAGCTCTTTTACAGTCCAGGGTATGAAGATTCCTCTCTGCACTTGATGCATGAGGTCCTGGAAAAAAGACAGGTAGGTAGACCTCCTGGTTGAGGTGAAAAGGCGAGACCACTTTAGGCATAAAGTGTGGATTAGTCCTAAGGACCACCTTGTCATGATGGAACCTTGTATGAGGTGGATTAGCTACTAGTGCTTGCAATTCACTGATGCGGCGTGCAGATGTGATTGTAATGAGAAAGATAACTTTCCAAGAAAGGTATTTCAAGGAGGTGTTAGCTAAAGGTTCGAAAGGCGGCTTCATAAGCTGACCAAGAACCAAATTTAAGTCCCATGCCACTGGGGGTGGTCTAATGGAAGGCTTTGTTAAAAGGAGGCCTCTCATGAACCTTGCTACAAGAGGATGAGAGGAAATAGGTTGTCCATTTAGAGGCCTAAGGGAAGCTGCAATAGCACTCAAATGGACTCTTACTGAATTTGTCTTAAGGCCTGCATTAGAAAGATGAGGGGGATACTCCAGCAATGATTCCAGAGGTATGGCACGCGGGTTAAGACCCTTCTCAGAACACCAGATGGTAAACCTCCTCCACTTGAAAGCATACGAACGTCTAGTGGAAGGTTTTCTGGAAGCATAAAGAACATCTTTCACCTGTTGAGAAAGATGAAGATCCTGGAGATCTAGGCCTTCAGCAACCAAGCCCTGAGATGCAGAGACTGGGGATTGGGATGCCATAACCTTCCGTCCTCTTGAGAGAGGAGGTCTGGAGCAGACCCTAACTCTAGGGAGGGAGCTTGAGAGAGATGTAGAAGCAGAGGGTACCACACTTGCCGTGGCCAATGTGGAGCTATGAGGATCATGTGGCCTCTGTCTCTCTGAAGCTTGAATAGGGTTTTGGGAATTAAGGGAATGGGTTGAAAGGCATACAGGAAGTCTTGACCCCAGTGAAGGAGGAAAGCATCCCTTGCCTGAGCCCCCTGAGCCGGAGTTCTGGAACAGAACCGGGGAAGTTTGGCATTCCACGGACTTGCAAAGAGGTCTATGTCCGGGGTTCCCCAAATTCAAAAAATCTTGGATACCTGGTCCATATGTAAGGACCACTCGTGTGGAAACAGAACTCGACTGAGTCTGTCCGCCCAAGATTTTTGAATACCTTAAAGATAAACTGCCAGAGGATGAATGTGATGCTCTCTGGCGAGGGCCCACAGTCGCAGAGCTTTGTTGCAAAGCGACAGAGAGCCAGTTCCTCCCTGCTTGTTTACATAGAACATGGCTACCTGATTGTCCGTGTGGATAAGGACTGTCTTGTGGCTGAGCAGGGTGTGGAAAACTCGCAGAGCAAGAAAGATTGCTCTGAGTTCCAAGAGATTGATATGTAGACAAGTCTCCTGTGGGGACCAGATGCCCTGGGTGGAGAGGTCCTGAAGATGAGCTCCCCAGCCCATTGGAGAAGCATCTGTTGTAAGAGTTGCTTGGGGTAGAGGTTGTTGAAAGGGGGACCCCAGCAACAGGTTTTGAGTGGACTTCCACCACTGGAGGGACAAAATGAGGCGACTTGTGTTTGCTATTTTGTCTGACAGGCAGCCTACTGCCTGGGTCCATTGGGTGTATAAAGTCCACTGAGCTGCTCTCATGTGAAGGCGAGCATATGGTACCACATGTACGGTGGATGCCATGTGGCCTAGTAATTGTAGCATCTCTCGAGCAGTTAGCAGGGGTTTCAACTCTGCTTGAGAAGCTAACTGCACCAAGCGAAGGCAACGGACCTGGAAAAGATAGGCCCTTGCCCTTGTGGTATCCAGCAACGCCCCTATGAACTCCAGGGACTGAGTAGGGACTAAATAGGATTTTGGGATGTTTATTACCAGCCCTAAATACTGAAGGATACGCATTGTGCAGGTGAGAGAAGTCTTGGCCTCTGATTGAGTGGGAGCTCGAATGAGCCAGTCGTCCAGGTAAGGGAAGACGAATATTCCCAGGGTGCGCAGGAAAGCAGCAACCACTGCCATGCATTTTGTGAACACCCTTGGTGCAGAGGCCAGACCAAAAGGGAGCACTTTGTATTGATAGTGCTTTTCTGTGAGATGGATGGATGAGAACATGAGTGTACGCATCCTTGAGATCTAGAGAACAAAGCCAATCCTAACTCTGAAGGTATGGCAGCAGAGTTCCTAGAGAAACCATCTTGAATTTTTCTTTGACTAGGAATCTGTTCAACTCTCTGAGATCTAAGATGGGTCTGAAGCCCCCTGTTTTCTTTGGAATAAGAAAATAGGGGGAGTAGAACCCTGTGCCCTGTTGTTGAAAGGGCACTTCCTCTATGGCTCCCTGGGCAAGAAGAGTGGCAACCTCCTGCTCCAACAGGCTGAGGAGGGAGGTTGGAGAATTGAACTGTTGCACTCTTGTGAGAGGGGGCAAGCTTGAAAAATGAAGCTTGTACCCCCTCTCTTATGATGGAGAGTGTCCAATGCTCTGCTGTAACCTTACTGGAATGGTGGAGGGCTCTGGTCCTTCTAGAGCCAGGAAAGAGTAGTTACTCACCTGTAACAGGTGTTCTCCAGGAGCAGCAGGAATCAGTCCTCACATATGGGTGACGTTGGCGCCGACGGAGCCCTTGAGGAGCAATTTCCCCAGCTTTCAAAGAAAGCCTTTGGGAATTGCAGCGCGCATGCGCGGTCTCCTTCCCACCCAAGGGTGCCATCTTGCTCAGTCTGATGACATAGCTATAAGACAGCAAAAAAATTAGCAAAATAAATCATATGACTGCAACTCCAAGGGGAGGAGGGAGGGTTGTGAGGACTGATTCCTGCTGCTCCTGGAGAACACCTGTTACAGGTGAGTAACTACTCTTTCTCCAGGACCAAGCAGGAAGTCAGTCCTCACATATGGGACTCCCTAGCTTAAGGCTACCGGAGACCTCAAGCGGAAAAATGAGCTCCCTCTAGCTCAGTAGCACAGAAGGAAGGAATCTTCTCTGAAAACGCCCCCGACCGGTAGCCCAACATCAGGGCCGGAGGGTAGGAGTTGCCTAAACCTCAAAGAGATTATGGAGGACTGCCTGACCGAAAGCACTGTACCTGCGGGACTCCCTCTCCAGGCAGTAATGGGCCGCAAACGTCTGGCTTGAAGACCAAGTAGCGGCCCAGCAGATGTCTGCCAATGGAACAGAGCGGAGATGAGACACTGACGCAGCCTTCGCCCTAACACGATGAGCCGTGACACGACCCTCCAATGAGAGGCCGGCTGCTCCATAAGCCCAAACGATACAGTCAGCAACCCATATGGACAAAGTACGCTTGGAGACAGGTAGCCCCAACTTATTGGGGTCAAAAGAGACGAAGAGCTGAACAGCCCTCCTGTGCTCCCGCGTACGGTCAAGGTAGAAGGACAAGGCCCTCCTACAGTCCAGGGTATGCAGGACCATCTCAGCCCGGCTGGAGTGCGGCCTGGGAAAGAAGGTTGGAAGAACCACCTCCTGGTTGAGATGAAAAGGAGAAACCACTTTAGGAAGAAACTTAGGGTGAGTCCGTAAGACTACCCTATTCCTGTAGAATCTAGTGTAAGGAGGATCAGACACTAGAGCCTGCAGTTCACTAACGCGCCTAGCAGAGGTAAGGGCTACCAAAAACAAGGTTTTCCAGGAAAGAAAACGAAGAGGGCAGGTAGCCATAGGTTCAAAGGGCGGACAGGTAATCCGCTGCAAGACCACATTCAGATCCCACTCAGGGGCTGGTGGGCGTAAAGGAGGCTTAAGGAGAAGGAGACCTCGGAGAAAACGAGCCACCAAAGGGTGGTTGGAAAGAGGCCTGCCATCCACCGGTGCGTGATGTGCAGAGAGAGCACTGAGGTGGACTCTGACAGAGTTGGACTTAAGGCCCAGATTGGAGAGGTAAAGCAAATATTGCAAGACCACTGCCACCAAGCAGAAGGGATTCTCAGACTGCTGAGCACACCACACGGAGAACCGACGCCACTTAAGAGCGTAGGACCTCCGGGTGGATGGCCGCCTGGAGGCCAAGACGACTTCTTCCACCTCCCGAGGCAGCAGGAGGGGAGCAAGGACTACCCTTTCAGCAGCCAGGCCATCAGATGAAGGGACCGGAGGTTGGGGTGTAGGAGAGTCCCCTGATCCTGTGACAGGAGATCGGGTTGAAACCCCAGAGGAAGAGGAGTGTCCACCGCCAGCTGCATCAGAAGCGGGAACCAGGGCTGTTTCGGCCACCGGGGAGCCACTAGGATCATCGAGGCTCTGTCTCGGAGAACTTTGAAGAGCGTCCGAGACACCAGTGGCATGGGAGGAAAGGCATACAAGAGGCCTGTGGACCATGGAATCAGGAAAGCATCCGCCGCCACTCTGAGAGGATGCGGTTGGCGAGAGCAGAATTTGGAAAGCTGCCGGTTCAGGGGACTGGCAAACAGATCCATGGTGGGGAGGCCCCACTTGAGAAAGATCTGCTGAACCACCAACGGATCCAATCTCCACTCGTGAGGTTGGAGGATCCTGCTCAGCCTGTCTGCCAGGTAATTTTCTTGACCTGGGAGATAGACAGCTTTGAGCAGGATGCCGTGAAGGACGGCCCAAGAGCACAGTCTCCGTGCCTCCTGACAGAGAAGGAAGGAGCCTGTACCTCCTTGTTTGTTCACGTAGAACATTGCAACCTGATTGTCCGTCTGGACCAGCACAGACTGGTAAGAAGTGAGGTGGGAGAAGGCTCTCAGAGCTAGGCGGATGGCTCTGAGCTCCAGGAAGTTTATCTGCTGAGCAGACTCCCAAGGAGTCCAGAGGCCTTGAGTACATGTCCCTTGGCAATGTGCTCTCCAACCTAGGAGAGAAGCATCGGTTGTCAGCACCTGCGAAGGCGGAGGAGATTGAAAATCCACTCCCAGCACCAGGTTTGGTAGATGAAGCCACCACCGCAGAGAAGAGACCAGCAGGTTGGATACGTGTACGGAGTCTGCCAGGCTCCCCGTGGCCTGATGCCATTGAGTGCGAAGGCACCATTGAGCAGGTCGCATGTTCAGGCGGGCATTGGGGGTTACATGGACCGTGGAAGCCATATGGCCGAGCAGTCTCAGAAATTGCCTGGCAGAGACCAGGGAATTGCTGCGAAAGTGGCTGGCTAGATCCATGAGCCTGTGTGCCCTGTCTAGAGGCAGGAAGGCCCGCGCCTGAAGTGTGTTCAATCTTGCGCCAATGAATTCGAGATTTTGAGAGGGGAGCAAAGTCGACTTTGCAAAGTTTATGACAATTCCAAAGTGCTGGAGCAGAGTCACAGTGCGATGAGTGGCCTGTGTGGCCTCTTGGGAAGACTGGGCCCTGATGAGCCAGTCGTCCAGGTATGGAAATACAAAGAGGCCTTGAAGTCTCAGATAGGCCGCCACCACTGCTAGGCATTTGGTGAACACACCTGGGGGCGGAGGATAGGCCAAAGGGCAGGACTCTGTACTGGTAATGATTTCCTCCCACAACAAACCTGAGATATTGTCTGTGGTCTGGATGAATAAGGATGTGAGTATAGGCATCCTTTAGATCTAAAGAGCATAGCCAGTTTCCCTGCTGGAGGTAGGGCAGCAGGATTCCAAGGGTAAGCATCTTGAACTTTTCCCTGGCCAGGAACTTGTTGAGGTTTCGCAAGTCCAGGATGGGTCTGAGGCCTCCTGTTCGTTTTGGTATCAGAAAGTACCTGGAATAAAAGCCTTAACCTCTCAGGTGGTGGGGCACCGGTTCCACAGCCTGTTCCTGAAGAAAACTTGCCAACTCCTGAAGGAGTAAGTCCCTGTGCAGAGGGAGTCTTGGAGGCTCCCCTGGAAAGTAGGAGGGAGGTACCTGGTGAAAGTGAAGAAGATAGCCTTTTTGAACTATGTGAAGCACCCAGGTATCTGATGTGATGGCTGACCACCTGTGGGCAAAGTGGACCAGCCGGCCGGCCTCCTGTGCTGAGAGAAACCAGCGGAGGAGAAGAGGCTATGCTGATGGAGTCAAAAACCCCCACCCTGCTGAGCAGGGGCCACTGTTGTGGGATTGGGGGCCTGCTGCCTACGGGACCCATTACCCCGTCCCTTGGCCTGCTGACCCTGTTGGGGAGCTGCTGAGACCTGATAATGAGGGTAGTGTTTATAGGCAGCCACCTTTCTCGGGTAAAAGGGCTTTTTCCCCGAGCCCTTCTTCTTCTGAGAAGGGGCAGAGGTTTTTCTGGACAGCCTAGTCCTGGTCAGAGTCTCGGTCTCGATCTGTGCAGCCTTTTCAGCCATGGGCTTGCCAAAGAGGTATTCACCTCTGCAGGGGACATCGACCAACTTGTCCTGTACCCATGGCTCGAGGTCAGATGACTGAAGCCAAGCCTGTCGGCAGGCACCGATGCCGGCTCCAGCTACTCGAGCCGATGCTTCGAAGCCATCATAGGCTGCTCGAGAGATAAACTTCGAGCACTCTCGAATACCAGTGGACAAGGCCTGGAACCTCTGCAAAGGTTCCTTAGAGACCAGCAGAGAACCCGGCAATTTCTTTAGCCAAGTCTCAGAGATACATGCCCATGTAGAGCTGGTAGGTCTGGACTCGACAAGCAAGCATAGAGCCCTGGAAGCACTTCCTATCGAGGGCATCCAGGTTCCGGGCCTCCCGGCCGGGAGGCACCGAGGAGTGCATCTTCTGACTCTTGAGTCGATGCATGGCCGATTCCACCACCATGGAATGGTGCGGTAGTTGTGCCCTTTGGAACCCGGGGCTCTTGTGGACTCGATAAATGGAATCGACACGCTTGCTTAACACCGGCGCCGACGCCGGGCTCTCCCACATGCAGAAGAGAAGTCGCTCCAGCATCGGAGGAACCGGTACAGTAAAGGCCTCCTTCGGGGGAGAGTCCATACTGGAGGGCATCAAGCTCTTTGGCTCGAGGCTCCTCCTCGGGATCCGCGGGGAATGCCAAGGCCTTGGCCATATCCCGCACGAAGTCCGAGAACCGGGTGTCCTCTGGGGGGGACCGTCTCCGAGGTTCGGACTCAGGCGAGTCCGAAAAGTACCAGGGGACTCTTCGTCCTCCGTTTCCCAGGCTGACTCCTCAGAGGAGGAATCGAGCGGCTCCGGTCGGGCGGGCACCGATGCCCTCCACCCCAATGCCGAGGGTGTCGGCGTCGACGACCTCGGTCTCGAACGGGAGGCCGAGGGAGACCGCGACCGAGGATTGACTCGAGCTCGCATGGACTTGAGGATTGGCTCGGTCTCCGGGGTCGACTTGGACGTCGAGGTCCCGGTGGCCGGGGCAGATGCACCGGCGAGGCCAGCGATCAATGCCCGCTGCTGGTCCATGAAGGCAGCCAAACTGCTCTCCAAGGCTGTCAACCTGAGTCCTTCGGAGGTGAGTCCACGAGGACTACAGTACTCACGTGTCTAGGAGACTCCATCTCGAGACGAGGATGTTTCGAAGGCCTCTCCGACTCCGAGGACCCGGGACGGCTATCGGGGCTATGCGACCTGGCCCTCGAGGAACCAGGAGCGTCCACCGACGTCGCCCTCGCGGGTTTCTTCTTCCGATGATGTTCCCGGGCAGGAGACCCCCGCTCAGAGGAACTCCGACGATGCTCAGGACTGGAGTCCCGGGACGTCAAAGCCTCTGACGAGGTCCGGGCCCGGCCGGACGCGGAGTCAGAGAAGATTCTTTCTTTTTGTTGCTGCCGACTCCTCAACGCTTTAGAGGACATCTTGCCACACGGACCACAGATCATCGGGTCATGATCGGGTCCGAGGCAGCGGAGGCAGCAGTCGTGTGTGTCGGTAAGAGACATAAGTTTCTTACACCGACACTGTTCCCTCTAAGCTGTGCGCGTGTGCGCGCGCACACACCTCGCCGAGCGAGCGCACATACATTACAACAGAGCGCACAAAAATTACAGTTCTGATTCTGATAGAAAACAACACAGATGTCTTAAAATTTAAAAGTTGTGATTGTAATTACTAGAAATTTCCCGCTTCATTTAGTAATCGTCTATTTTCATTTAATTTGATTAAAATCAATGTGGTGTACATACTGTATTCTGATGTGTAGTCAAATTTTAAAGTATATAACTCTGAGTGTCGTTATGTGGCGCACAAAAATTTAACCTTCCTTCAAAAGCCGCACAGCTGATATTTTATGCGCACACAGCCTACAGAACATTAGAGGGAACATTGTACACCGATCACACTTTTTAAACCCGCTGGCAGCCATCGGGGGGAAAAGGGCCCCTGCGAGGTCAAAAGACAGGGCTGCCAGTGAAAAAAGAAAAAATGGCGCGAACGCTAGTCACGAAGGACAAAAACCGAAAAAATTACGAACGGACTCGATACCGGTGTATCGGGTCCGGGCGGGAAAAGGATCCGGCGTCGAACCGAGAAAAGAAAAACAAATAAAATCAACTTTTTCAGCGGCGATCACAAACAGCGCCTGTAGGGCTCCGCGGAAAAAAGATTGAGCAAGATGGCACCCTTGGGCGGGAAGGGGACCGCGCATGCGCGCTGCAATTCCCAAAGGCTTTCTTTGAAAGCTGGGGAAATTGCTCCACGAGGGCTCCGTCGGTGCCGACGTCACCCATATGTGAGGACTGACTTCCTGCTTGGTCCTGGAGAAGGCTAAGTTCTCTAGCAGAAAGTCAAAGGCCCTGAGGGGGCTGAGGTTGCTGGGTTGGAGCAGGCCTCGCAGCCTTTGCTTTGCTCTGTTTGGAGGATTGCTGACGTTTGGAAGGGAACTGAGCTGCAGAAGATATCCGCTGACTATAAGCAGGATAGAATCTTCCCTTTTTAGAAAAAGGTGTTTTCTTAAACAACCTTTTCTTAGCAGGAGCAGCTCTAGATTTGGATAGTCTATCCAAAGCAGAATTTTCAGCATCCATCTGATTGGCTTTTGCTTGCCAATCCTTACCAAACAGGTTCTCACCTGTACAAGGGATATTTCCTAATTCATCTTGAACCCAGATCTCCAAATCAGATGCTTGAAGCCAAGCAATCCTACGTGCACCTATGGCAATAGCTGAGGCTCTGCTTACGCATTCAAAGGAGTCGAAAGCTGCACGGTTGGAGAATTTGGAGATATCCTGGGCATGTTTGAGCCCAGTGAGAAATTCCTGCCTTTTATCTTCAGACATAAAAGGACTTAAAGTCTGCAAATGGTCAGTTCTTTTAAGAACATTCCCATGTAAAGACTATAGGAATTAATTCTCGCAGCAAGCATGGAAACTTGGAAGACTCTTCTTCCAAAAGCATCCAGGGTTCTACATTCACGTCCTGGAGGATTAGAGGCATGTCTTTTGGCACTTCTAATCTTTCTCATTGCAGACTCAACCACAATAGAGTGGTGAGGAAGTTGAGTTTTATGGAAACCAGGACAAGGAGGGACACAATACATGGTATCCAACCTGCGAGAATGAGGAGAGGTGGTTAGAGGTGCTTCCCACATCCTCAACATGAGATCATACAGAATCTCATGAATAGGTAAGGTAGCTGCCTCCTTAGGAGTTTTAGGATATTGTAAAATATCTAACTCCTTGGCTCTGGGCTCTGATTCAGGTGACTCTGTAATAGAGAGGCCCCGAGCCACCTCTCTGATGAAGTCTTGAAAAAACAAATCCTCTGGAGGAGACATCCTTCGTTTAGGAGAGGACTCCTCCTGTGGAAGAAGCATCACTGCATCGACAGACTCTTCAGAATCCTCAGAGGAATCGAAGTATCGTCTGTCCGGATGCTCTTGCAAAGCCCGATACCCGTACCGACCGGGATCGGTATCGGGAATCACCGGTACCGGGGTATCGGTACCGAAGGGCTTCAGAGGACAGAGTACCGGCATAGCGGACACCGATGCAGATGTCGATGCCACCGGTACCGGGATCGGTGCCAATGGCGATGCTAGAGCCGGTACCGGCGGAGTAGTCTGTTGCAGTACCACGGGCGTCGATGCCACAAGGAAAGCCGCCAGACTGCGTTCGATGGACAGAATCCTCTGATCCATCGATGCCGCCAATGCCTGGAATTTGGTACCGGTGGAGGCCACTGGTACCCCAGAGCATGGTACCAGGAGATCTGTCGAGGCCACGCCAAAGAGATCATCCTGGAACCCCGATGATGATGCTCTAGAGGCCAAAGCCTCCCGCCGGGGTAATTTTGCCGGTGCAGAATCCTCGAGGGCAAGGCCAGGGGCATCTTGATGCTTAGAAGGAGATCTACCCTTCGAGGACCGGCTGGATTTATGTTTAGTTACCTGAGATCCATGTGAGGAAGAAGCAGCCCTGGAAGACGTCGATGCCACCGAAGCCGCATCAGAGGGAAACAGGGTACTGAGCTTGGCAGTTCGGTTCTGCCGACCTCTTTTAGACATCATGGAACAGGACACACAATCTGTTATGGAATGGTCAGGACCTAAACATTTTAGACACCAGTCATGGGTGTTGGTGATGAAAATAGTACCGCCACATTTTGTGCACTTTTTAAAACCTGAGGCAGGCTTCTCCATATTTAAGGAAAAAAAGTTTTGGGCCTAAGGCCCAAAACTGAAATGCACCTGAAGAAAAAGAACGGAAAAAAAGGTTTTGTTTTGGATTTTTTTACAAGAAGAAAAGAACAAAGACAGGCGGTATTGGTACAGCGTCGAAGAAGGCAGACGCGACAGAAAAGAAATAAAGAAAAAACAAGGAAATTCTTCTGCGGTGACAGGAACACAACCTGCTGGCTCCACGGAAAAAGAAGAACTGAGGAGAGACAGTTGGGAAAGGCGGGAAGGCAGCACGCAGGCGCTGTGGGATGCTCCCAAAAGCTTTCTGACTGGACGCTGGGGAGTGTTCCTGTGCAGGCTCCGTCGGTACCGACGTACCCATATGTGAAGACTCATTCCTGCTTGTTCCTGGAGATACATGGGTGAATCCATCTTCCAAGCTACACTGGGCCTTTCCAGGCTCAATCTCAATGACTACTGCACCATAGCATAGGCCAGGAGAGTCAGGGTTATCTGCACTGTTGCATCAGTCCACACACTTTGCTGCCTGCTGGAGGCAAGCACAAAAGATTGAGTCTATGCTCTGATGGTTCAAACACCCATGTCCACTTGGGTAGACTAGACTTTTTTTATATATATATATGATTTTTGTGTCGGACCATATGTGACGAGGATACTACCTCAATTTGTCTGCTGAAGGCTGATAATGCTGGCTTCTCTCAGTGCTGAACTAGAGGATATACCAAGTGAGGACATCACTTAAAGTTGTTCAAGTCTGCTTCCATCTGCCAGCATGGGAGCATAACCCATTTGTCTGGACTCGTCTAGCAAGATGGTAAGGAAGAGAGCATTCAGCCAAAACAAAATAAATATTCTTCAAGAAGCATAATGAACCATGGAATCTTTTTAGATTGAAATTCCAAGTGTCAAGGGAAAGAATAGTGGTAGGGATATCATCCACCTGGCCAGAATTAAAGGACAGAAGATGAAATGATACAGAAATTAGGTAAGCTAACCAATTTGGCCACATTCAGTTATACAAAATAGAGAACATAAATATATAACGTATTTATAGAAATACAGAGAATGATGTCTGTTCTATTCTTCCAATAAGAGGTATGTTGGTGTGTTCTCTGAACTGGTGTAGTATGTGTAATCTGCCTTCTCATATGCTCTGTGGGAGGGAGGCGCTATGGACAGGCACCCACCCCTGAAGCTGACCCTGTATGTTAGAATCAGCACTATTTTCTTAGGAAAAAAAGGCATTGTACAAGGAGGTACTTTTGATCAATTCCAAATTGAGAAAAAAATTATAAAATTTAATTCTTTCTCGGATCTTTCTTCACCCAAAGCGCCATAAGAAGGCATCAAAATATTCCTATCTATCAGAAATACAACTTAATCCCAGTTCTTCAGGAAAGCAGTATTGGTAACATGGAAGAGATCAAGAACATATAAAACACAACCTGTCTCAAATCCAGCAATTTGCTGTAGCATGCATTTAGATATAGTAGCATAAAGCTTGGTCTAAAAATTTAATCAGAACTTCATCTAGCAATGTGTAGTGACAATCTTCAGTGAACTGCTCTATGATCACGAGGTTGTAAAAATCAATCTTTCTATAGGTTTTGCAACATTGATCCAAAAGTAAAGCTAAAAATGAAAGCAGTATGAAATGTTCAAAAAGAGTAGTTACTCACCTGTAACAGGTGTTCTCCAAGGACAGCAAGAATCAGTCCTCACATATGGATGACATCGGCACCGACGGAGTACGCGCAGTAACCTCTCCCCAGCTTTCAAAGAAAGCCTTTGGGAGATGCACCACACATGTGTGGTCCCCCCTCCCACCTAAGAGTGCCATCTTGCCTCAGTATGATAATATAGCACAAAATTGCAAAAAAGAAAAGCAACTCCACGGGGAGAAGGGAGGGTTATAAGGACTGATTCCTGCTGTCCCTGGAGAACACCTGCGCTTTCTCTGAGAAAAGCAGGAAGTCAGTCCTCACATATAGGACTCCAAAGCTACAGGTTACCGAAAAAATTTATAAAGCCACAGTGACCAGAAAAAGGTGAACCATGAGAAGCAGCAATAGTCGAGGAACAGCAAATCTATGAGCAGCCCTAAGAGTCAAGCGAGGAACCAGTTCTCTAGTATTTTATTTATTTTATTTTATTTATTTACATTCTCTTATATACCGTGCTATTCTGCATCAGTGCGGTTTACATTGAACAAACTGAAATTACATTGAACAGGGCATTATAACTTGGAGATAACTATTTTACAGGGAACATGGGCTATGGAGGGTTAAGTGGCTTGCCCAAGACCACAAGGAGCCACCTGTGGGACTAGAAACCCCAGTCCTTCCAGCCCAAGGTTGCTGTCCTCTAGTGGGATTTGAACCCCCGACCTTCCGGCCTGAAGTACTTTGCCCCAACCACTAGGCCACTCCTCCACTCCAGTAGTAGCCTGAACACACTGAAGGGCAGGAGATGCCTTACACCCCAAACAGATCACAGAGTGCTGCCTGGTCAAAGGCGCTGTCCCGGTGGGACTCCCTCTCGAAGCAGTAATGAGCTGTGAAGGTATGGAATGAGGACCAGGTGGCGACCCAAGAGAACTCCACCAAAGGAATGGAGCGCAGGTTCACCACAGAGGCCACCATGACACAGCGATGCAGCAAGAGACTGGCCTTCTCGTAAGCGAAGGCGATACAGTCCGCCACCCAAATGGACAGGGTATGCTTGGAGACTTCTAACCCCAGTCGATTTGGGCTGTAGGTGAAGAAGAGCCGTGAGAAACGACAGTGACCCTTGGTACGCACCAGATAGCAGGCCAGGGCCCGCTTACAGTCCAGAATGTGGACAGCGGACTATGCCCTGTTAGCATGAGGCTGCAAGAAGAAAGGTTGGAAACACCATCTCTTGGTTGAAGTGGAATAGAAACACCACCTTAGGCAGAAACTTGGCGTGCGTGGGGAGCATGACCCTGTTCTTGTGGAACCTCGTATATGGTGGATGGGCCACCAGAGCCTGGAGCTCGCTAACCCTGTGAGCGAATGGTGAGCATCATGAGGAAGCCCACCTTCCAGGAGAGCTACTTAAGAACATAAAATATGCCATACTGGGTCAGACCAAGGTCCATCAAGCCCAGTATCCTGTTTCCAACAGTGGGCAATCAAGGTCACAAGTACCTAGCAGTTTCGCCAAAAGACACAGGTTCCACAATGCTTGTATTGGGTCAAGCAGTGATATCCCGGGTCCCTTTTAATAATAGTTTATGGACCATTCCTCCAGGAACTCGTCCAAACCTTTTTTAAACCCAGCTGCACTAATAGCCTTTACTACATCCTCCGGTAACAAATTCCAGAGTTTGATTACACATTGAGTGAAAAAATGTTTTCTCTTATTAGTCTTAAATAGTTTACCCTGTAGCTTCATTGCATGTCCCCTAGTCTTTCTATATTCTGATAATGTAAACAATCGATCTACATTTACCTGTTCCACTCTGTTCATTAATTTATAGACTTCTATCATATCTCCCCTCAGCAGTCTCTTTTCCAGGTTAAAGAACCCTAAACGTTTTAGCCTTTCTTCATAGAAGCATCCTTCCATCCCCTTTACCATTTTGGTGGCTCTTCTCTGAACCTTTTCTAATAACGCTATATCCTTTTTAAGATACGGCGACCAGAATTGCACACAATATTCAAGGTGCGGTTGCACCATAGAACAATACAGAGGCATTATAATATTCTTTGTTTTATTTTCCATTCCTTTCCTTATGATACCTAGCATTCTATTTGCTCTCTTGGCTGCCGCTGCACATTGGGTGGAGGGTTTTAACATGTTGTCCACAATGACGCCTAAATCTTTTTCCTGGGTGGTGGTTCCCAATGTGGATCCTTGCATCATGTAACCATAGTTTGGGTTGTTCTTCCCTAGGTGTATAATTTTGCACTTGTCCACATTAAATTTCATCTGCCATTTTGATGCCCAGTCTTCCAATTTATCAAGATCCTCTTGCAATTTTCCACAATCCTCATAGATATTAACAACTTTAAATAGTTTCGTGTCATCTGCAAATTTGATAACCTCACTCGTTATTCCCTTTTCCAGGTCATTTATGAATGTGTCAAAAAACAGCGGACCCAGCACAGATCCCTAGGGTACACCACTATTCACCTTTCTGCATTGGGAAAATTGGCCATTTAGCCCTACCCTCTGCTTTCTATCTTTTAACCGGTTCCTGATCCACAATAGTACATTGCCTCCTATCCCATGACTCTAGTTTTGCCAAAAATCTCTGATGGGGGACCTTGTCAAAGGCTTTCTGAAGGTCCAAATACACTATATCAACCGACTCACCTTTGTTTACCTGTTTATGCACACCTTCAAAAAAACATACCAGATTAGTAAGACAAGATTTTCCTTGTCTAAAGCCATGTTGGCTGTCTCCCATTAAGCCATGACTATCTACATGTTCAACAATTTTGTTCTTTATGATTGTTTCTACCATTTTTCCCGGTGCTGATGCCAGGCTCACCGGTCTGTAGTTTCCCGGATCACCCCTGAAAACCTTTTTAAAATTGGTGTTACATTCGCCATACTCCAATCTTCAGGTATTACAGATGATTTTAATGATAGTTCACAGATTACTAATAGCAGGTCTGCAATCCCATATTTCAGTTCTTTCAACACCCTTGGATGTATATCATCCGGCCCAGGTGATTTGCTGCTCTTCAATTTATCTAATAGTTGTAATACATCTTCCCGATATATCGATATTTCCTTCAATTCTTCTGCACCTTTAAATACCTCTTCAGTCATGGGTAACATCCCTACATCTTCCTCAGTAAAGACCGAAGCAAAGAATTCATTCAGTCTCTCTGCTATCGCCTTGTCCCCTCTTAGTGACCCTTTAACCCCTCTATCATCTAATGGACCAACTGACTCACAGGTTTTTGCTACGAATGTACTTGAAAAAGTCTTTATTACGCGTTTTTGCTTCCTCAGCAAGCTTCTTCTCAAATTCTCCCTTTGCCTGTCTTATTAATGCCTTGCATTTAACTTGCCAGTGCTTGTGCTGTTTCCAGTTTTCATCATTTGGCTCTTTTTTCCATTTCCTTAAAGATGCTTTTTTGGCAACAGCTGCCTCTCTGAACTCATTTTTAAACCATGCTGGCAGTTCTTTGGACTTCCTTCCTTCCACTTTACTTAAAGCATGGAATACAGCTGTTCTGGGCTTCTAAGATAGTATTTTTCAACAATAGCCAAGCTTGATGTAAGTCTTTAACCTTTGCAACTGCTCCTTTTAGTTTTATCTTAACTATTTTCCTTGATGTGGGAAGAGCCGAGAGGCTCAAAAGAAAGTGCAATGAGTTTTGAGAGAACCACGTTGAGATCCCATTCTGCCAACGGGGGGACGGACGACTGGACTTGAGAGTAGTAGGCACATTAGGAAGTGAGTTACAAGGGGCTGAGCGGTCAAGAAGTTTGTCCTCAACAGGATGGTGGTGCACCAAGAGTGCGCTAAGGAGTTGGACTTCGACTGAGTTGGACTTCAGACCAGCCTGTAACAGTTGAAGCAGGTACTGTAGCAGCAGCTGGACTGAACAGGAGAAGGGGCTGATCTGCTTCTCTGCCCACCACAAAGAGAATTTCCATGATTTGAAGGCGTAGAACCAGTAAGTGGAGCTTTTACAGGAGGCCAGCACCTCCTCTACCTTGCTTGAGACACTGAAGTGGGCAAAGGCTACCCTTTCAGCAGCCAGACCGTCAGAGTTAGGGACCCTAGATTGGGGTGCAGGAGAGAGCCGTGCTCCTGTGAAAGCAGGTCCGGGGTGCACCCCAGTGGAACTGGGGCACCTGGGACAAGTGGAGGAGCAGGGGGAACCATGGCTGCCTGGCCTTAACGGGCCACTAGTATCAAGGTGGCTCTGTCTAGCTGGACCTTGAACATGGTCTTAGCATCAGCAGCGTAGACGGGAAGGCGTAGAGGAGAACCCCATCCACAAAATGAGGAACGCATCCACCACCACCCACAAGGGATGTGCTTGCCTGGAGCAGAAGCAGGGCAGCTGAACATTGGTGGGCTGGTGAAGAGGTCCATCTGCGGGTGCCCCCAAAAGTTGGAAGAGCCGGCTAGCCACCCAGGGGTCCAGCCATCACTCGTGTAGTTGGAGGACCCAGCTGAGCAAGTCTTGAAGGACATTGTCCTGGCCCGAGAGATAGACTGCCCGTAGAAGCATCCCATTATCGCTAGCAAAAGAGAAAAAGCTCACCACCTCCTGGCACAGGAGAGACGATCATGTACCTCCCTGTTTGTTGATGTAGAAAATCGCCACTTGGGTTGACTGGATCAGTACCGCTTGATGCTGTAGCTGGTGGTGACAGGCCCAGAGGGCTAGCACTATGGCTTGGAGATCCAGGAGGTTGATCTGCTAGATGATCTCTGCTATGACCAACTGCCCTGAGTGCGGAGATTGTTGCAATGGGCTCCCCAGCCCAGTTTGGAGGCATCCGTGGTAAGGATCCTCTGGGGGGAAGGGAATCCCAACCTGTAGGTGCTGGAGTTGTTGTCACCAGTCGAGGGAGTTGGTCAGAGGATGGATCACTACCACTCTCTTCCGCAGATGTTCTGTCACTTCAGACCACTGGAAGCATAGGGCCAACTGGGCCAGCTGCATACAGGCATCTGGCATGACATATACCATGGACGCCATTTGACACAGCAGACGAAGCAGAAGGGTAGGCAGAGGCCGAGAGGTGAAAGCATAGTTACTCACCTGTAACAGATGTTCTCTGGGAACAGCAGGAATCAGTCCTCACATATGGGTGACGCCGGAGCCGACGGAGACTGCACGGAGCATTTCCCCAGCTTTCAAAGAAAGCATTTGGGAATGCTACCACGCATGCGTGGTCCCTTTTCCAGCCAAGTGTGCCATCTTGCTCAGTCAGATGATATAGCTAAGACGGCAGTTGGATCAAAAAGAAGGACGGCAACTCCCGGGGAGCAGAGAGGGTTGTGAGGACTGATTCCTGCTGTTCCCGGAGAACACCTGTTACAGGTGAGTAACTATGCTTTCTCCAGGAGCAAGCAGAAAGTCAGTCCTCACATATGGGACTCCCGAACTCCAGGCTGCTGAAGACCGAACCACGACAGTACCAACGGCGATCGGTTGGGTGGCCGTGACTTGCAGAAGGTGAGTGGCCACTGAGAGACTCTGCAAGACCCTGGCATCCAGCAACACTATCACTCTGGTAGCCTGAACACAGAAGGGTCAGAGAGCAGGAGTTGCCTACGCTCCAAGTCTATTACGCAGCACTGCCTGACCAAAAGCGCTGTCCCTGCAGGGTTCGCTTTCCAGGCAGTAGTGCGCTGCGAACGTGTGAATGAATGGATGACTTAGTGGCAGCTCTGCAAATGTCTGTCACCGGCACAGAACAGAGGTGAGCCACTGACGTGGCCATCACCCTCACGCGATGCGCTGTGATCCGGAGCTCCAGGGAGAGGCCCACCTGCTCATGAGCAAGGGTGACGCAGTCCGACACCCAAGAGTATAGGGTACACTTGGTTACAGAGAGCTCCAGTCTGCTGGGGTCATAGGACACGAAAAGCTGAGGTGCTTTGCGATGGCCCTGGGTCCACTGCAGATAAAAGGACAGAGCCCGTTTACAGTCCAGTGTGTGTAGTATGAGATACCCCCTGCCGGCATGAGGCCACGGGTAGAAGGTGGGGAGTAACACCTAATGGTCAAGGTGAAACTGGGATACCACCTTCGGGAGGAACTTAGGGTGAGTGCAGAGTACTATCCTGTTCTTGAAGAACCTGGTCTAAAGGGGGTCCGCGACTCTGCAAGCTGAAGTAAGGGCCACCAAGAAGGCCACCTTCCAAGATAGGTATCTGAGGTGGCAGGTGGCGAGGTCTCGAAAGGTGGTCTAGTCAGCTGGGAGAGCACCACGTTGAGGTCCCATTCTGCTGCCAGAGGGCAGATAGGGGGCTTGGATAGCAGAAGGCCCCGTAGGAACTGGGAGATAGGGGCTGGATGGATAAGGGCTTGCCTCCTACTGGGTGATGGTGAGCAGCTATGGCACTCATATGCACCCGGACTGAGTTAGATTTCAGTCCTGTGTGTGACAGATGCACAAGGTACTGGAGTGCCAGTTGTAAGTGGCAGGAGAATGGGTTCTCTTTCCTGTCAGCGCACCACAGGGTAAACCTGTACCACAAAGGAGTTCAGGTAGGTTGGTAGACTGAGCAGAACCACAGCTACCCTCTCAGCAGCCAGGCCATCAGGGTCAGTGACCCCACAATGGGGTGCAGGAGGGAGTCCTCCTCTTGAGTCAAGAGGTTCGGGGCTTGATCCAAGGGAACTTGGAGTGTCGCCGCCAGCGAGAGCAGTAGTGGGAACTAGGGTTGCCTGGGCCATCTGGGGGCGATCAGTATCACTGATGCCCTCTCGTTCTGAATTTTGAACAGAGTCTTGGCGACTAGAGGAGTCAGTGGGAATGCATACAGCAGTCCCTCAGACCATGAGATCAGGAACGCGTCTGCCGCTGCCCTCTGTGGGAGTACGGCTAACTGGAGCAGAAGCAAACCAGCTGCATGATGTCTGGAGAGGCAAACAGGTCCATCTCGGGCCAGCCCCAAAGGCAGAAGAGCTTCTCTGCCTCTGTGGGGTCGAGATGCCACTCGTGAGGGCGCAGGACTCTGCTGAGTTTGTCCGCCAGGTAGTTGTCCTGGCCTGGGAGGTAGACTGCTTCAGCAGCATGCCATTGCGCACTGCAAAGGAGAGGAGGGTTGCTGCCTCCTGGCAAAGGGAGTACAAGCTTGTTTATAGAATATTACAAATTGGTTGTCTGTCTGGACCAGAACAGGCCTGTTCCACAAGAGAGTGCGGAATGCACATAGGGCGAGGAATACCGCCCGAAGTTCCAGGAGGTTAGATCTGCAGTAGAGACTCCTCCCAGGACCAGCAGCCCTGAGTGCGGTGAACTCCACAGTGAACTCCTCAGCCCTGGAGAGAGGCATCTGTGGTCAGGGTCCTCTGTGGTGGGGGCGCCTGGAAGGGTATATGCCTGCCCGGAGAGGCCCAGGTTTTGCCACCAGTCGAAGGACCTCGCCAGCTGGCAGGTGACCCTTACCCTGTCCCGGTGTTGGCTCGTGGCCTGGGTCCACTGAGAACGCAAGCACTACTGGGCTGTCCGCATGTGCAGGTGGGCTAGGAGTGTGACATGGACCGTAGAGGCCATGTGTCCTGGCAGACGAAGGAGGCGGCGGGCCGGCACCATTCTGCAGTGTTGGACCTCCCCTGCCAGCTGTCTGAGGCATTCTGCCCTGTCCTGAGGGAGGAGGGTTCTGGCCCGCACCATATCCAGCTCAGCACCGATGAACTCTAGATCTTGAACCAGAGAGAGATGTGATTTGGGGTAGTTGATGACGAACCCCAGGTGCTGCAGGAGGAGAATGGTACATTCTCTGCCCCCTGTGGCTGTGCTGCCTCTGATGAGCCAGTCGTACAAGTAGGGGAAGACGAACACCCCTTGTAGGCGCAGATGGGCAGCTACCACTGCTAGGCATTTGTGAAAACTCTTGGGGAGGAGGCCAGGTCAAAGGGAAGTACCCTGTATTGGTAGTGGCCTCCCCCTACCATCAATCTTAAGTATTGCCAATGAGATGGGTGGACCAGGATGTGGGTGTAGGCATCCTTTAGGTCCAAGGAGCAAAGCCAGTCATCACTGGTGGAGGTCCCTGAGGAGGAGGGGGATCCTAGACCTCCGAGACCTGAACAAGCTTCTGGTGAGGGAGAAGTTCAAAATGCTCTCTCTTGGGCACTGCTACTCTACCCTCCACCAGTGGAGTAGCAGTGCCCAAGAGAGCGCATTTTGAACTTCTCCCTCACCAGAAGCTTGTTTAGGTCTCAAAGGTCTAGGATGGGCCTGAGACTCTCGGTTCTTTTGGGGACAAGAAAGTACCTTGAGTAGAAGCCCTTGCCCCAGAGGTGCTGGGGAACAGCCTCTACTACTCTGTCCCTTAGTAGATCTGCTAGCTCTGAGAGCAAGAGGGCCTGGTGAAGGAGAAGTCGCACTGGCTTTCCTGGAAAATGCCTCGGAGGTGGCAGCTGGAAGTGGAGGTGGTAACCCTCCTTCACCACCAAGAGTGCTCACTGGTTTGAGGTGACCTCAGGCTACTTGTGGGCGAAGAGTGCCAGGCGGCCCCCTGTGGGTTGATGAGGGTCTCCCAGGGGAGGGATGCCTCGCCCTGGGAGTCAAAAGCTCCCACCAGGTTGAGCCAGAGCTGATGTCTGCGGTTTGGGGGCCTTTGGCTTCCTGGGTCCGTGTACCTGGCCCCTGGGCTGGTATCCCTGCTGCTGCTGGCTTGGGAAGACTTGGTAGTGGTGAATATGGTGGAAAGGACCCTTCTTCCTCGAAGTTTGGCCTTTTCCCCAAGGTTTTCTTATGGGGAAGGGTAGAGGTCTTCTTTGAGAGTCTCTACCTGGTCACCACCTCGGCCTCAATCTTAGCCGCCTTGTCAGCCATAGGTTTCCCAAACAGATTCTCCTCGGTGCAAGGGACATCCAGGAGCTTTTCCTGGACCCATTATTCGAGGTCCAAGATCTGCAGCCTGGGCTGCAGCCTCGAAACCATCATAGGCGGCCCTGGACAGGAACTTAGAGCAGTCCTTGATCGTGGCCATCAAGGTCTGGAACCATTGCAGGGACTCCCCAGTAAGCCCTGTGGAGAAACCTGTGAGCTCCTGAATGAGGCTTTTAAGATACACCCCTGTGCAGAGCTCATAGGTTTGTATCCAGCAGCCCAGAGTGGACCCCTGGAAGCACTTGCGCCCTACCCAGGAGTGCAGAAGAATAAATCTTCTGATTCTTGAGCTTCTGCATCGAAGATTCCACCACCATGGAGTTGTGGCGAAGTTGTGCCTTCTGGAAGCCTGGACTCCTTGACGCGGTACATGACATCGAGATGCTGGCTGACCACAGGCACCGAGGCTGGGGTTTCCCACATCCAAGGGAGCAGCTGCTTGAGGATGGATTGCACCGGCACCGAGAGAGCCTCCTTTAGCGGGGACTCATACTGGAGGATCTCCAGCTCTTTGGTACACGGGTCCTCCTCAGACTCGGTCAGGACAGAGAGGGCTCAGCCATGTCCCGGACGAAGTCAAAGAATGCCACGTCCTCGGGTGGGGAATTGCGCCAAGTTCCAGTGGAGACGGATCCAAGGGGATGTCTCGGTGTCAAGACATTTTGGGGAAGGCCTCAACATCAGTCTCCCAGGGCTCGGAGCTCCAGCGCTGTGAGGCCTGCGTCAGGGAACAGGGGTTCCCCGACAGGTCTCGGGTCAGACGCCCAGAAACTAACTGGGGAGGAACGGACACTTGAGGATCGGGACCGAGACCTCAATCGGTGCCAAGGGCTCGCCCGAGGCTGATAGCGCTCGGAGCCCGGCTCGACACCTGAGGACACTACCACAATCAGGGGGCTCAGGTGTCAGGAAAGATGATGCGGATGAACCTGACATCATCGCCTGCTGCATGGCCAGAATGGCAGAGATATTCTGCTCCAGGACCGCCATTCTCGTCTTGATACCAGAAGGCTCCGCAGCGAGCGCGTCCTCGATGAGGACCATGGCCTTGGGGAGCCTCGCAGGGTCTCCGCCGGCCGAGGACTCTTTCCTACAGATGTTAGAGGGGCGCTGCTCGGAGTCACCCAAGTCCCGCCGCGGGAGTCACCCAAGTCCCGCCGCGGGAGTCACCCAAGTCCCGCCGCGGGAGTCACCCAAGTCCCGCCGCGGGAGTCACCCAAGTCCCGCCGCGGGACCTTAGCGAGTTTCCCTGGTGGAACCTCGACTGGCTTCGAGGATTTTTTCTTTTTCTTGCCAGGGTCTGGCCTCTTTCCAGAGGAGCAGCCATCGCAAGACTCCGAAGACGTCCGGGCCTCACGCGAGGTGCTCGGCTTTGGACTCAGCGTCTGTGAAGCCAGGGCTGTGCCGGACTGCGGGTACATCTGCAACTCCAACATTTTCTTGTTGGCTCGTGGAGTCATGGCCTGGCACAGAAGGTACTGTCGTGGTCCAGATCGAGGCCGTGCAAGCAGCAGTCGTGGGTGTCTGTGACAGACATAATTTGACTGCAATGATCACACTTTTTAAAGCCACTGGGAGACATGGTGGATCACACCTGGCCGGGGTTGACGACCCCGGGCGAAAAAGGACACAAATGCCAGACGAGGCAAGTCTCGATAAAAAGAAAAAAGGGAGCTGAGAACGGTCACGGCTCGAGGCAGGACGAGGAACCAGTACACAAACTGGGAAAACTCAATTATAGAAGATAACACAGGTACACTAAAAAAATTTTTTTTTAACTGCCTCTAATGTTTCGATTGATTTTTACGTTTTTTGGTGCGCTGAATCCAAATCTGGTAACCAATTTGCTCCATCACGTACAGATTTTTTGCTACATTGGGTTAGCAGTTTGAGGTGAACATTTCAGATTGAGTACGATCAAGATAAAAGTTTCTTGGATGAATTCTTTATACTAATTGTTTAGTAGTTATTCAAATAAGAATAAAGAAAATTGTAACAAGGCAGCACATAAGAATAGAGTAATGTCAACAAAACACACTGTGATGGTAGCAAAATTGTCTGCACTTAAAACAGCCACATACATGTGCACAAACATTGAGCATATAAGAGCGAGGTTAGACACAAAGCAAAGCAATGTGCAAAAAATGTTGTACAGGTATGTATGTAAGAATAGAAAACGCAAACCGCACCATTGCAATACATGAAGACAAACACCCGATGGTGTGAAAATAAAATTCCAATAAATGAGATCAGACACTGTGGTAATAACTAGCAAATTTTTATTTCAAAGTTTAGTAAAAACACGATATTTGTCAACACAGTTTAGATTTTAAAGTCATTCTTGGGTCAATCAATCTCCTGGTGGGCCCGTTTCTTCTTCCCCCGAATGCTTCTCTTGGTGCGCTGCTTGGCGTATTTTTCATCTGGGGTTTCCTGCAGCAGCAACCAGCAGAAATCAGCCATCATAGTGGTGTTCCATCTTCCTTGGTACCTTCTCTCTGCGTCCTTGATGTCCTGGTGAAACCTTTCACCTTGTTCTTCACTGTACGCCCCCAAGTTTTCGGGAAAGTAGTTCACATGGGAGTGCAAGAAATGGACTTTCAGGCTCATGTTACAGCCTTGTTCTTTGAAGGCATTGAGCATCCTGGCAACAATATCCTTATAGTTCTCATCCCGCCTGTTCCCCAAGAATTTGAGAACAACATCCTTGAAGGAATCCCAGGCTTCTTTTTCCTTCTCAGACATCGTTTCAGCGAATGCTCCATCTGAAATGAGTTTCCTTATATCAGGGCCAACAAACACTCCTTCCTTTAGCTTTGCTTCAGAAAGTCGGGGGAACTTTGAGCAAAGGTACCGAAAGCACTCATCATCTTTTGGAAGGGACTTGATGAATTGCTTAATGAGACCCAACTTAATGTGGAGAGGTGGTAATAGAATTTTATCATGAGGTACCAAGCTCTCATGAAGAACATTTTTCTCACCGGGTCTCAAATACTCCCGAATTGGCCAGTCTTTTTTCCCCCAGTGTAGGTCGCGGGCCCGGCTATCCCACAAGCAAAGGAAGCAGGGATATTTGGTGAAACCGGATTGCTGCCCTAATAGCATGGATAGAATTTTAAAGTCTCCACAAATCATCCACTTATGCTCATCATAACGAATCTTCTGAAGAATCAGGGCCAAATTCTCGTATTTTTCTTGGAGAATAACAGAGTGAGCAATAGGAACTGAAGCGAATGTGTTGCCATTATGAAGAAGAACACCTTTTATGCTGTCTTTTGACGAATCAATGAACAGCCGCCATTCAGCAGGATCATAAATGAGTTTAAACTTTTCCATCACTCCGTATATATCGTTGCAAAATACCAAATCTTCCTCTTTGCTGAAATACTTCAAAAATTGTGTCTCGCGGTTGCGGTACCAATAAAAAGTTGCTCCTGGTGACAATAGATTTTTCTGTTTAAGCCGAGAACCTAGCAGTTGGGCAGCATCTTTTGGGAGTCCTAAATCCCGGACTAAATCATTCAATTCAGCTTGAGAGAAAAGTTCAGGTTTCGGATCTGGTTCAGTTTCAAACTCGGAAGTACTGGACTCATCGGGAAAAGCCATCTGATGAGTCTCATCATGATCAGAACCGTCCACACAAATATGATCCAAAGATTTTGGTGGTTCAGGCACAGGTACTTCGTTGCTATGAGGCATAGGCCTAATTGCTGAGGGAAGGTTGGGGTAACTTATTACGTTCTTATTTTTTAAGTTGTATCCCTTCACAATGCAAGAGCAAAAATAGCAGTCACTGCTGTGGTGTCTTTGTTCACGCCACATCATAGGTATTCCGAAACGAAATGCTTGTTTTTTACCTTTCATCCATAAGCGTGGATCTTCCTCACATGTCTTGCACACTTTGTGAGGAGCCCACGGTTTGTCTCGATCGCCTAACTTCAAACCGAAATAGGCGAAATATACTTTTTTAATAAATGCAGAAATGTTCCTCTGCCGCTTTTTCACGGTATATTCCCCACAAATAAAACAAAAACTGTCCGGAGAGTTGACGCAACCTCTGGCTCTGTGAGCCATCACAAATACACAGCACTGCAAACTACAACTGTAGTGAACCACTTCGGAATAAAGCTGGATTACGACTGAGCAAACAAAAGGTAATAATGAACTTGCAAGAAACTGAAATTTGACAGGAACGTTCATGTCGCAACCACCGTGTTTGAGCGAGCGAACGAGGCGAGGCGAACAGGAAAGAACATTCGCCAGCGCGAGTACTGGATTTAGCCCCCCGCCTCCCAATTGTCCTGTTAATGTATAAAATGAATACAAAACACTCTAAAATATCATGAGGGAGTGTTTCTAGTTAGTTAACCATTACAACCTCTATTTTGGGCCAAGAAAATAAACTGCAGTCGGCTAAAAAGAAATTATGTGAACATTCCTTATATGGGTAAGAAATCTAATTTTGCAAGAAAATGTGACGTGATGGAACATTTTGGCTATTTTTCCTGGATTCAGCACCCCAAAATCTATAGGAATCAGTTGCAAAACTGGAGGCAGTTTTTTGGTAGTGTACCTGTGTAATTTTTAAGGAATTTTTCCAGGGAAACAGGACATGCGACAGTTGGGCTCCATGGAAAAAAGGAGACTGAGCAAGATGGCACCCTTGGGCAGGAAGGGAACCACGTATGCATGGTTGCATTCCCAAAGGCTGTCTTTGAAAGCTGGGAAAATGCGCCGTGCGGGCTCCGTCGGCGCTGTCACCCATATGGGAGGACTGACTTCCTGCTTGTTCCTGGAGAACTTGTATGCGTCCTGCTATGTCCGTAGGGAGGAAGCATGGCCTGGACGGGGTCCAGCAGTGCTCCTATGAACTCAGCTATTGAGTCAGATGAAGATGTAACTTTGGGTAGTTTATGACGAACTCCAAGTGCTCCAGAATGAGAATGGTGCAGTCCATCACCTGATGCGCTTTGGCAGTGGTGCTGCCCTTGATGAGCCAGTCGCCCAGGTATGAAAAGACACACACCCCCTGGAGACACAAGAAGGTGGCAACCACTGCCAGGCACTTGGTGAATACCCTCAGGGCGGAGGTCAGACCGAAGGCTAGAACCCTGTACTGGTAGTGACAGCCTCCTACCATGAAGCGGAGGTACTGCCTGTGAATGGGACAGATGACGATGTGTGTATACATATCCTTCAGATCCAAGGAGCATAGCTAGTCTCCCTGCTGGAAGTATGACAGCAATGTTTCAAGGGAGAGTATTTTGAACTTCTCCCTCATCAGGAACCAGTTGAGGTCCTGCAGTTCTAGAATGGGCCTAAACTCCAGTATTTTTAGGAACCAGAAAGTAGCAGGAGTAGAACCCCTTGCCCCTGAGGAGGAGGGGGATGGGTTCTACCATCCTGTCTGCCAGAAGACTGGCAAGGTTTTGCTGAAGCTGGCCCCGGTGAAGGGGAGTCATAGAGGGCTCTCCCGGGAAAAATGGCAGGGGTGTCTGTTTAAGGAAGAGGAGGTAACCCTCCTTCACCACCTTTAGGGCCCATGCATCGGTGATGGTGGACCACCAGTCAGTGTAAAATACCAGATGCCCCCCCCTCCCGTATGCTGTAGGGCAGGACTGGGAGAAGAAAAGTTATACCCAAGGAATCAAAAGCTCCTCCAGGTTATGCCAGAGGCGTGGTCTGGGGCTTGGGGATCTTAGCCTTACGAGGGCCGTGCCCTGGTCCCTTGGCCTACTGGTCCTGTTGGGGAGCTGGGAAGGCCAAGTACTGAGGGTACTTTCCATAAGCCTCTCTCTTCTTCGGGTAAGGGGCTTTTACCCAAAGCCTTCCTTCGAGAAGGGTCAGCGTTCTTTTTGGAGAGCCTGGTCCTGGTCATGAACTTGGACTCCAACTCGTCAGCCTTGTCTGTCATGGACTTGCCAAAGAGGTTCTCTGCCCAGCAGGGGACACTGACCAATTTGTCCTGCACCCACTGCTCCAAATCGGAAGACTTTAACCAGGCCTGGCGACGGGCACTAATGCCCATTACAGCTACTCTAGCTGCTGACTCGAAGCCATCATAGGCCGCCCGAGTCATAAATTTGGAGCACTTTTTAATCGTGGAGGTCAGGGTCCAGAAATGCTAAAGAGGTTCCTTGGAGAGACCCATCGAGAACCCAGTGAGGATCTCAAGGTCCTCCACCCGAGGTTCCTCCTCGGACTTGGTAGTGAAAACAAGAGCCTCACCATATCCTGACCAAAGTCCAGAAAGGCCGGGTACTCGGGTGAGGACCGGCACCAGGCTTCAGGAGAGGAAGGTCCAAGGGCACGTACCTGTGGAGTCGAGTATCCAGGGACTCAATGTCCTCTGTCTCCCAGTTCAACCTGGAGTCGGAGAAGATCTTGAGAGTCCTCTGGGCCTCAGGCTCGTGCCCCAACCCAGAGAGCCCAGGGGCCCCGGATGCCCCTCTGCTCTGAGTCAGGAGCACTGAGTGGTAAAGTCCTTGGCCCCGACTGGGAACGGTGCCAGTGCCAAGGCGCCTCTCAAGGCCGATGGCGCTCATGGATCGGCTCCACCTCCAGAGGACTCCCTCGCTGTGGAGAGGCCAGTGGTCATGGAATGATGGCCCAGAGGAACCAGGCATCAGAGCAGTCACCAGCACGGACATAGAGGACCTCAGGCCTGGCGCCATCGAGGGGGTGTCCTCAACAAGGATGGCCTCAGAGGACCAAGACTGATCCCCGGATGCCAATGGCATTTTCTCCCACCAGGGCAGCTTCGAGGACCTCTCCCAGCCATTGCCCTCAGCCTCGTTTCGAGGGCTCAGAGGTTGGAGGCCATAGGACCTCCCTGCAACCCCAGACTCGTCACACAACAAGGCCACAAATGACATCCAACTCTTCGAGGGGCATCTCTCCCTAAGGGAGCCCCGGCTCGATGCAAGGCCAAGGCCTCCACAGCAGCCCTTTAGGGCACTGGTCCCATGGACGACTTCGGGGCTGAGTCAGTCTTATGAAAAATCGACTCTGGCTGCTTCTTACGGCCTCGGAGGCCTTGGGGGTCATCTACTGGTAGAGACCACACACAAAGACATCATGATCCAGCCAGAGGCACTTAAGACAACAATCATGCGGGTCCGTGCTTGCCATATGTACACAGTGATTGCACGGCTTGAAGACACTGACAGAGGCCATAGCGAGGAATACAGCCCCCATGAGGTCAAACTCCAAAGAAAAAACACAAGGGAAAAAAAGGGCCAAAAAAAAGCTGCGATGCCGAAGGCAAGCGGACTTGGGAGGCGAGGAGGGTGCATCTCCTAAAGGTTCTCTTTGAAAGCTGGGGAGAGGTTACCGCACGGGCTCCTTTGGTGCCAACATCACCCATATGTGAGGACTGACTTCCTGCTTGTTACCGGAGAAAGAGTAGTTATTCACCTCTAACAGGAATTCTCCGGGGACAGCAGGAATCAGTCCTCACATATGGGTGACGTCGACGGAGCCTGCGTGGAGCAAACCCCCAGCTTTCAAAGAAAGCCTTTAGGAGTTGCTACCACGCATGCATGGTCCCCTTCCCGCCCAAAGGAGCCATCTTGCTCAGTCAAATGAGATAGCTAAAAAACAACAAAAAAAGGTAAATGTAGGAGGACTGCAACTTGAAGGGGGGGAGGGAGGGTTGTGAGGACTGATTCCTACTGTCCCCGGAGAACACCTGATATAGGTGAGTAACTACGCTTTCTCCGGGAACAAGCAGGAAGTCAGTCCTCACATATGGGACTCCACAGCTACAGGGTACCATGAACCCATAGCCAAAAAAAGGTTCCCTCATCGAGAGCCGCAAACAGCCGCAATGAAAACCTCTGCGTCCAAGGAATTAGCACGCCGGTAGCCTGAACACAGAAGGGTCGGAGGGCAGGAGTTGCCTAGACCTCAAAAAAGTTACGGAGTACAGCCTGGCCAAAGGCATTGTCCAATCGGGACTCCCTATCTAGGCAGTAATGGGCTGCAAAGGTATGAACTGAAGACCAGGTGGCGGCCCAGCAGATGTCTGCCAGAGGAACGGAGCGCAGATGAGCCACTGAAGTTGCCATGGCCCTGACCTTCTGAGCCTTGACACGGCCCTCCAATGGAAACTTCGCTTCCTCACAGGTCCGGGCAATACAGTCCGCCACCCATGTGGACAACGTACGCTTGGTCACCGCCTGCCCCAGCTTAATGGGGTTGTAGGAAATGAAAAGTTGAGGTGCTTTCCGGTGGTCTTGAGTCCATTGAATGTAGAAAGATAAGGCCCTCCTACAGTCTAGGGTATGGAGGGCAGCCTCAGCGCGACCGGTGTGTGGTCTGGGAAAGAAGGTGGGGAGGATTACCTCTTTATTGAGGTGGAAAGAGAACCCCACCTTCGGAAGAAACTTGGGGTGTGTGCAAAGCACCACCCTATTCTTGCAGAACCTGGTATAAGGCATCTCCACCACGAGGGCCTGGAGTTCGCTCACCCTTCGGGCGGAAGAGAGTGCGACAAGAAACACCACCTTCCAGGAGAGACAGCGGAAATGGCATGCAGCCATTGGTTCAAAAGGCGGTAGGGTGAGTCGCCCCAACACTACGTTGAGATCCCATTTGGCCGCCGGGGGGCGGACCGGGGACTTAGACAGGAGTGGGCCCCTTAAGGAACCGGGACACCGTTGGGTGAACCGGGATACCGTTGGGTGAGCCAAGAGGGGCTAACCATCCACCGGATGGTGGTTCGCCACTAGGGCACTGAGATGTACCCTGGCGGAGTTGAACTTGAATCCTGTGTTGGAGAGGTGGAGAAGGTGTTGCAACACCATAACCACAGGGCAGGAAAAGCACAGTTACTTACCTGTAACAGGTGATCTCTGGGAACAGCAGGAATAAGTCTTCACACATGGGTACGTCGGTACCGACGGAGTCTGCGCGGGAACGCTCCCCAGAGTCCAATCAGAACGCTTTTGGAAGCATCCCAACATGCCTGCGTGCTGCCTTCCCGCCTTTCCCAACTGCCTCTCCTCAGTTAAGTTTTAAAGCTGAGGCAAAGAGAGAGAGAGCAAGAAAGGGAAAGATAGAGATAGAGAAATGCAACTCCTAGGAGAGGTGGGTGGGTTGTGAGACTTATTCCTGCTGTTCCCAGAGATCACCTGTTACAGGTAAGTAACTGTGCTATCTCCAGGAACAAGCAGGAATGAGACTTCACATATGGGGACTCCCAAGCTGAGATGCCCAGAGGGAGTCCTAGCATGTTGCAAGTCTAGAAAGAGCCATGTTATTCCTCAGGACCTCAGGCATCCTGGGGATGGAGGGTAGGAGTTGAATAGAGAAAAGGAGCTGTGGAACAGCTGGCCTAGAACAGGGCTTCTAAAGGGGAAGACCCTGTATAGAGGGCATTTAGTAGTAAAATATTGTAATATGGGCCTCCCTTGTTGGCACTGCAAAAGTCTACTGAGGTTCATATGGATCTGTTAGAAGAGCCAGTGAAGAACCTCAAGGAGTACCTCACTGAGAAGTAGAGGTAATAAAAGTAGAAAAAACAAGTGGAGGTCAGAACCCTGCAGGGTGAGAAATAGCCCCAGGGGAAAACTGGGGTAGTATAAGAGGTAGAGCTTCAGCGGAAGACGCAGAAGGTACTACTAGAGAAAGCTTAAGTTGTCTTGGTCCAAAAACAGTACAAACCTAAGACCAAAAGAAAAAATGAGTCTGACCCAACTGGACTGGCAATGGAATCAGTCCATGTAGGAGAGAAAGGGAATGGAGACCCTTGTATTTGATAAGAAAGTAAGGACAGACTTAGGAAGCGCTAAGCTTTAGATTAACTGAAGCTCCGCAATGTCTTTCCTAAATGGGGTCAATTAGGAAAGAAAAAGGTACAGGGAGAGCTTCAGGGGTACCTAACCCTAAAAGGTTATGGTAAGGAAAAGTTTGTTAATTACCACAGGAAGTAGTTATATGTGTAGAACCCTAAGCATGCTGGCACAGCATTGATAGGGGTAGTGCCCATCTGTCAGGATCATATAGGAATGTATGGATATCTGAACCTAAACAGACAGATAGATAAGTATGTGGATACATATCTACCTAAAAATATATCTCACTATATATATATATATATATATATATATATATATATATAAATATATACACATATAGGGTATATATGCATATATATATATAGAGAGAGAGATATGTATGGGCAGAAGATACACAGATATATATCCCCTCCCCTCCAAGAAATGACCCAATCTAGAAATGCCCTCACACTGCAGTGTAGATAGTTTATGTATATAGTTAACCCAGTTATCCAAGTTTGTACTCCTGTTCAATGTAAAACCTGACAGTTTGTCGTTATGGTCGTTTTGTTATGATGTAAACCGCGCTGATTCTAAATAGCGCGGTATATAAGAAACTGTAATAAATAAATAATAAAATAAAATATATATCTATATGAATATGTAGGCATATAGACCCATGTCTCCAGGTATGTGGATGGAGAGATGTCTATAGAACCAGATCCCCCCTGGGATATGGGGAGAGGGAAAGATTCCTCTAATAGCAAGAAGGTTGATACCTGCTTGAATAGATACATAGAGAATCTTCTTTCCCTGGTTGTGACCGGCAGAGTCAGAGGAATGGTCTCCCTGACAAGAAGGAGTCTAGATTCCTTTCAGAATTTGAGCTCTTGAATAACCAGGATGGCCTACGTGAAAAATGCAGAGGATAACTTCAGTCTGCAGGCAGCAAGTCCAGATCTCTCCAGAACTGCAGTATGGAGAATGGATAGAGGACGCCACTGGAGGAAGATACCATAGTGACCCGCCTATGAGGGCAAGATGGGTATCAGGCGTCCTTTAGCTGCCACTAAAGAAAATTATCTCTGACGAGAAGACCAAAGGAGATATGGGCCAAGCTAGGGAATTGACCATTCTTTAGGTTTTCACGGGATGAAAGGCCCGAGTCATGTCTCAAAAGAGATTTAAGATGAGATGGTAAGGGTAGGGAATACCTACCAGTCATGAAAACATGACTGGGGGAATCCCTCCTAACCATCTAGGGTTATCTGCTAGTCAAAATACTAATGCTCTCTAGCAAGGGCCCATAGTGCAAAGCTACCTTGTAGAGTTGCAGAGAGCATGCTGCAGGTTGGTCAGAAGAAAAAACTGGCTGTGTAAAGCCAGTGGGTAAGAAACTATTCTGCCAAGGACAGGGGGGCGAAGAATAGAAGTTAACCAACCAGTCTGTGATAATAGGGTTTTCCAAACGAGGTTGATAACCTGTTTGGGGTTTAGCACTGAGGCTAGAAGAATTGCTAGTGGAGGGGGACCCCTGGTTGTGTGGTGAACAGAACCAGTGGCTTAACCACTAGGAATTGCTGTATCTGCAGCAAGTACCAGGGCAGCGGAAGGAAATTTCTTTTGCCCTCCTCTTTTAGATTGGGAAAAAGAAACAACAGACATAGTAGGATTTCCTATTGTCTGAAGAGCTGCCGTAAGGTAATAAAGGGGGTGATAACTCTGGAAGGGAGAATCCCCCTGTGGAACAGGTAGAGGACCATAGGGGCTTACCAGTGTAAGAGAGCCACTCTTACAAATCAAATGTTGTAGTAAGAGGGAGGTAAGACAGAGTTGAAGGAGACCGACTATGCAGGAAGTCTCTGAAAGGTAAGATGATACATGCCAGTACAGGGAAACAACTGTCTTATTGATAGTTGTCACTTCTCTTTTCCCCAAAGAGGAAAAGAAAACCTGTTAAGTATGGGCATGATCATCATAAAGACTGTTAGAGTAAAAGAAAAGATGTCTCATGAAGAGATATCTAGAAAAGGTTAGGATAAAATTAGTGCAGATACTTCAAGTGAAAAGAAGCAGACTGCCACTCTAACCACCAACCAAGAGGGTAATGATGATCTATTTGAAACCCTGCGACTGCTGGGTTTGCTGACCCTGTTGAGGTTGTGGTTTCTTCAGACCAGGGCGATGTTTCCCTTGTTTGGGAACATCTGTATGATGGGCAGAAGATGGATAAAACTTTTTCCCCCTAGGGGAAGAAAGTTTGGTAGGACATTTCCTACGAACTGGGAAAGAGGAAGGCGTAGAACAGCCTCTGGAAACAGGAATGTCAGTGGCTAACTGAGCAACTTGGAGTAAAGACTCCTTGTTAAAGAGATTTTCTCCAGTGCAAGGAGTATTTCCCAGTCTTTCTTGTGCCCATTTGTCCAAGTCTGAAGCCTGGAGCCAGGCTTTATGTCGTGCCCCTATAGCTATAGCAGAAGTTCTGCTAACTGACTCAAAGGAGTCTAGGGAAGCACGAGTAAGGAACCTAGAGATATTTTGAGCATGACTAACCAGTAAGGAATAGTCTGCACTTTTGGGCTCTTGAAGAAAAGGAGTCAAAAACAGTAATTTTTTTGTGACCTCTTCAAGAGATAAACCCATATAGAAAATATATGAGAGAATTCTTGCTGAAAGCATGGATTCCTGGAAGGTCTGGCGTCCAAAGGCATCTAAAGTCTTAGACTCACAACCTGGCGGATAAGAAGAATGCTTTTTAGTACTCTTCACCCGCCTCATTGCTGATTCTACAACAATGGAATGATGAGGAAGTTGAGTCCTCTGAAAACCTGGAGAGGGGGGCACCTGATATAGAAGATCAGTTGCCCTGGAAGGTGGGGGTACCGTTAAAGGAGCTTCCCACATTCGTAGAAGGAGATCCTGCAAGGAATGATGCAAAGGAAACATGATGTTCTCCTTTGCTCTTCCAGAAATATACAGGGATTCTGTATTCCCTTGTGTAGGATCCTGTCCAGGTATAGAAATGGCAAGTGATTTTGCCATATCCAGGAGAAAAGCTTGAAAAGAAAAATCCCCAGAGGGAAATTCTTTTGGACAGGCTAGATCTGCTGAAGAACTAGCATTGGCACCGAGGGATCTATCCAACTTTATAGGAATATAAGATCCTGAATGGTGGTCCTTAGAGGATGGTCGCCGGTACCACAGGAGGTCAGGACCGGCAACAGTCGGTAGCACATCGTCCATGCTAGGGATCGATTCCAAACTCGGTATCGAGGAAAGCGAGCCTAATGAGAGAAGCATGGAAGGCACCAACAGCAATGGTAATGTGGATACCGGTACCGACTCCGGCACCGTATCTGATACCGGTGGATGAAGGCCAGCCGGTGACAACTCTAACGGTATCGAAGAAACCGAGGGTGCCGGACATGGATCATCGGAACCGTGCCTTCGGTACCGTCTGGTATCGGTACCAAGGCGAGTCGGTACCCAGTCCTCCAGGCTGGAGATCGATTCCAGACTCGGCATCGAAGGAAGCGAGTCTATCGATGCACATCTGGAGGGTACCGACGTCGGTACTAGTATCGGTACCGGGATCGATACCGATACTGGAAGGTCGGTCTGCAGTGTATCCAACGGCCCCGAAGGTACTGAGGACGCCAGACTACGATCCTTGGTGAGGAATGTTTCATCCAACACCACTGCCGATGCCGGGGTATCGGTACCGCTCGAAGCGGATGCCACCATCGAGCATGGCTCAGGTATGTTCTGTGAGGGGTGAACCTCAGGAACTACCTGATACCCCACACAGGCTTTGGAGGCCGAAGACTCCCACCGGGGTTTTAAAGCCAGTGTGTTCTCGAGGGCAAGGCCAGAGGCATCTCTATGCTGTGCATGAGATCTGCCACTCGAGGACTGGCTAGTTTTAAAAGGCGGTTTTTGGGTTACCTGATCCCGTGTAGAAGAAGAAGTGGTCGGTGCCCTGAAGTTGGATGGGGACCGCGTATCGAGGGGAACTCGATGCTGAAGACTTCTTCCCACAATACTATTGCAGGAGGGACACTCCGGAGGAAAATGGTCAGGACCCAAACAGGTTAGACACCAATTGTGAGTGTCTAAAATTAATTTTGTACCGCCACAGTTTGTACATTTCTTGGTAATAGTGGCTGGCGGTTCCATAAAGGAAAGTGAGTAGGCCTAGCAGGCCTAAGAAAACCGTGAGGCACTAACAAGGAAAAGTATTCCTTAAAAAGGAAAACTTACAAGAAAAAAGAAAAGAAACACCGGCGGTACCGGTGGCGTCGGAAGGCAGCCGCGACCACAAGAAAACCAAAAAATAAAAGAAGAATTTTCTGCGGTGACAGGAGGATGTCCTGCCGGCTCCGCGGAAAAACGAAAACTGAGGAGAGGCAGTTGGGAAAGGCGGGAAGGCAGCACACAGGCGTGTTGGGATGCTTCCAAAAGCGTTCTGATTGGACGCTGGGGAGCGTTCCCGCGCAGACTCCGTCGGTACCGACGTACCCATATGTGAAGACTCATTCCTGCTTGTTCCTGGAGATAGGGGTAGGCCCCCCATGCCGCACACCAGATCACAAACCTGCATCACTTAAAGACGTAAGCCCTTCTGGTAGACGTTCTGCACAAAGCCTCCACTTCCTTCAGAAGTAGGATCGGAGCTAGTGACACCCTCTCAGCAGCCATGCCGTCAGCGAAAGGGAGCTGGGGTTGGGGTGCAGGAGAGAGACCCCCCTCCTGGGAGAGTAGCTGCGGGTCTGTCCCCAGGGGGATGGGAGTCTCCACCGCTAACTACAGGAGGAGTGGGAACCACAGTAGCCGAGGCCACCGTGGGGCTATCAGAATGACTGAAGTCTGTCGCGAAGAATCTTGAACAGGGTCTTGGCGATCAAAAGCGTTGGGGGAAACACATACAGAAGAACCACTGACCATGAAATTAGAAAGGCATCGGTGGCCACCCTGGTAGGGTGTTGTTGCCAGGAACAGAAGCGGGGCAACTGGTGGTTGTCCGGGCTGGTGAACAGGTCCATCACTGGTTCCCCCAGATCTGGAAGAGCCTGTAGGCCACCTTGGGGTTCAACTGCCACTCATCTGGCTGAAGCAATCTGCTGAGTCTGTTGGCGAGCCAATTGTCCTGGCCCGGCAGGTACACTGCACTGAGGAGAATGCCTTGTCAGGCTGCAAATGAGCACAGGTCCAGGGCCTCCCGGCAGAGGACGCGGGACCCCGTGCCCCCTTGTTTGTTCACATAGAACATGACGACCTGGTTGTCCATCTGGACCAGGACAGATCTGTGGTTCAGGGGCCGCCAGAACGCCTTTAGGGCGAGGCGGATCGCACGCAGTTCCAACAGGCTGATCTGATGGGCGATCTCGTCCAGGGACCAAACGCTCTGGGTGCGGTATCCCTGGCAGTGGACTCCCCACCCAGCAAGGAAGCATCTGTAGTGAGGACCCTCGAGTGATGAGAAGCCTGAAAAGGCCTCCCCGCTTGCAAGTGGTGGGGTGACTGCCACCAGTTCAAGGACTGTGCCAGGCACCTGGAGACTTTGACTCTGTCCAGGAGATACCCCGTGGCCTGGGAACACTGGTTCCCGAGGAACCACTGCACAATTCACATGTGGAGGTGGGCATCTGGCGTGACATGGACCATGGAGGCCATGCGCCCAAGAAGGCGCAAAAGGTGTCTTGCTGGCACCGAGGAACAGCGCTGTATGTTTCTGGCCAGTGCCATGAGCCTGCCGACCCTATCTGCAGGTAGGAAGGCCTCGGCGTGAAGGGTGTTGATTCTTGCCTCGATAAATTTCAGCTCTTCAGCCAGGCACAGGCAGGAGTTGGGATAATTGATAATGAAGCCCAAGTGCTAAAGGACCTAGATAGTGCATGCCGTGGCCTGCTGTGCCTCGGGGGCCATGGTGCCCCTGATGAGCCAGTTGTCGAGACAGGGGAAGACAAAGATCCCCTGAAGCCTGAGAAAGACGGCGACCACCGCTAGAAACTTCGTGAATACCCTGGGGGCTGAGATGAGGCTGAAGGGCAGCACCCTGTACTGAAAATGATGGTCCCCCTACCGCAAAGCATAGGTATTGCTTGTGGTTTGGGTGGATTAGGATGTGTGTATAAGCATCCTTTAGGTCTAAAGAGCATAGCCAGTCTCCCACCAACCCCCTAACACTCAAAGTAAAATTATAATTACCCTATTTACTCAAGATGTTAATAAGAAAATCTATCCTTTGTATATAGGTTTTTTACAAATATGTACAAAGTTTCCCAAAGTTATAATCCCAGTTGAACTCTCCTGTTATATGTAAACTCACCACAGCCTGTTGCTTGCAATGAGTATTCCTGTTTTAATGTAAACCGCGCTGATGAGAAAGAGTGCGGTATAAAAGAGCTATAAATAAATAAATAAATAAAATAAGGCAGCAATGTTCCAAGGGAGAGCATCTTCAACTTCTCCTGCACCAGAAATATGTTGAGGTTGCGCAGGTCGAGGATGGGCCTTAGGCCCCCTGTCCTCTTTGGCACGAGAAAATACTTGGAGTAGAACCCCTTGCCTTTGAGATGATGGGGCACTGGTTCCACTGCTGGGTCCTCGAGAAGGCCTGCCAACTCCTTCAACAGAAGTTCCCAGTGAAGGGAAATAATGTGGAGGTACTTCAGCTAGACGGAGGAGGTAACCCTCCTTGACTACCTATAATGCCCATGCATCGGTGGTGATAGCTCCCCACCTGTGGGCGTGCAAGGTGAATTGACCTCCTCTGGGCTGCCCAGCCTCAAATGGGAGAGGGGCCATGCTGCAGTTGTCAAAAGCTCCCCCTGGGCTGGGCCGGGGTCGAAGGTTGGGGTTTGGAGCCTTCTGCTTATGCTTATGCGGGCCATGCCCTTGCCCCTTGGCCTGCTGCCCCTGCTGGGGAGGCCTGATAAGGGGGTAACTTCGGTAAGCAGTGGACTTCCTCAGGTAGAAGGGCTTTTTCCCCGAGCCCTTCTTTCGGGAAGGGGCCAAGGTCTTCTTAGAGAGCCTGGTCCTCATCATGAGCTCGGTCTCCAGTTCGGCAGCCTTTTTGGTCATGGGTTTGATGAATAGGTTCTCCCCACGGCATGGGACATCGACCAACTTATATTGTACCCATTGTTCAAGGTCTGACGACTGTAGTCAGGCTTGGTGGCGTGCACCAATGCCTGCCGTGGCTACCCTGGCTGCCGACTCAAACCTGTCATAGGCCACTCGAGACATGAATATGGAGAATTCACCGATGGCTCTGGATAAGCCCTTTAAGCACTGCAAAGGCTCCTCGGAGAGACCAGCAGAGAACCTGGCGATCTCCTTTGCCAGGTCTCTCAGGTACATGCCCATGTACAGCTGGTAGGCCTGGATCCGGCAATTCAACATCGCACCCTGGTAATATTTTCTGCAGAGGGCATCCAAGGTGCGGACCTCCCTGCCGGGTGGCACCAAAGAGTGCGTCTTCTGACTTTTTAGTCGACGCATGGCCAATTCCACAACCATGGAATTATGCGGCAGTTGTGATTTTTGAAAAACGGGGCTCCAGCGGACCCGATACATCGAGTCCAGCCGCTTGCTGATCGCCTGCGTTGACGCCGGTGTCTCCCACATGCGGAGCATGAGCCATTCCAGGATAGGAGGGATGGGCACTGTGAGAGTTTCCGAGGGGGGCCTCGTACTGGAGGATCTTGAGTTCATCTGCTCGAGGGTCCTCCTTGGACTCCATTGGGAAAGCCAAGGCTTTGGACATGTCTCAAATTAAATCCTGAAAAGCCATGTCCTCCGGAGGGGATCTTCTCCGAGGCTCCGATACTGGGGAATCGGACAGGACATCCCGGTGAAGGCGAGGGTCTGGTGACACCTCGTCTTCGGACTCCCAAACGGATGCCTCCGAGGAAGAAAGCTGGCATTCCTTGGGCCCCGAGGGGTCTGGCTGCTCCGGCGCTCGCTGGCGACGAGCTCTGTCCCGAGGAACGGGAGACCGAGCGGGACCGCGGCCAAGGATCTACTTGGGCCCATAGGGCTTCAAGGATCGGCTCGGCCTCCGGGGTCGACTTCGACGTCGAACCTCCGGTGGTCTGGGCGGAGGAACTGGACGTGCCAGATACCAGTGCCTGCTGCTGCTTCAGGAAGGCAGTGATCATGCGTTCCAAGGATACCATACTGGACATGAGTTCCGGAGGTTCTGCAGCCTTTGGCTTGGGCACCGATGTACTCGGGTCCGAAGCCAGTTCCCTCAGAGGGGATTCCTCAACTAGGATACAATGCGCTTGCCAGGGCCAGTCCATGGCCGGATTTTTCCGGGAAAGCTTGACTGGGCTCTCCTTCACTGACGCCTCAGGCTGGCACTCGGGGCTCTGTGACCTGCCATTCTGAACCATCAAGAGACGTAGCTGTCGAGGATTTTCTCCTCCTTTTCGATTCCCTCGAGGGGAACCCCCCTCTATGAGGCCCCTCCCCCATGACGCTCGGGTTCGGAGCGTTCCTCCCGAGGTGTGGAGGCCTCAGACGAGGTCCTGGCTTTCGGAGGCATGAGGGAATGGGGAAAAATTTTTCCATGCTGCTGCTGGCGGCTTCTCAACACATTCGAGGACATCAGTTTACAAAGGCCACAAACAGCCGGGTTGTGGTCCGGGCCGAGGCACCAGAGGCAGCAGTCGTGCGTATCAGTGAGGGACATAATTTTTCCGCACATTTATTTATTTATTTTATTTATCAAAAATTTTTATACTGCAATTTCCAGAGATCAATTGCGGTATACAATTAACAACAATTTGAGTAGTGCAAGAACAAGAACATACTTGCTTACATAGAACATTATAACTATGTACATTTTGAATAGTAATACATCGAACTGTATGGGAACACATGCAATATGCCCTCGGAAGAGCTAAACAAACTATTTACAAAATCACGTGATGAATAAGTGTGGCTCCAGAGTTAAGAGGTAGGTGGGTTTGCTTGTGATGAAGGGGTTATTGATACCATTGTGCTAAGTTGGTCATGAATACCAAAGTGTAAGGTGAACAGATGAGTTTTGAGGTTCTTTCTAAATGTTTGGAGGTCGTTTAGTTCCCTGAGGTGGTCAGGGAGGGCGTTCCAGAGGTTGGGAGCAATATGGGAGAAAGCCTTGTTATTTGTTACCTTTCTGGAGTTCCTGAAGTCCTTGTCGCACGTCGCACTTTTTAAAACCCACTGGTAGCCATGGGGGAAAAAAGGACCCCAGCAAGGTCAAAGACCATTTGGGCTGCCAGCGAGGGAAAAACAGGGGCGGAGACGCCCAAAAAGAAAAAGGACAAAAGAAAAAAGAAGGCCAACCCGATACCAGGGTACCGGGCAGGCGGGAAAGGTACCGGTGCTAGCCAGTAAAGCAAGAAGAAAAAGCACTTTTTCCGGGACAAAAACAGACTACATCTGAAGGGCTCCACGGAAAAAAAGGAGACTGAACAAGATGGCTCCTTTGGGCAGGAAGGGGACCACGCATGCGTGGTAGCAACTCCCAAAGGCTTTCTTTAAAAGCTAGGGATTTGCTTTGCGCGGGCTCCATCGGCGTCACCCATATGTGAGGACTGACTACCTGCTTGTTTCCGGAGAATACTCATCATCAGTACTATTATTTACTAATAAGTAATGATAATATTGCAGTCAACACATCCTGTGTTAAAAAGATCTTTAGCCATATAAATCACAGGGAAGGATGCAAACGTAAAACCCAAAAAACAAACACATTTCTGTCTATATCAACTTAATCTTGTCAAACCAAACTACTTCACAATATATTGCCACAAAATGCTCCATTTCCATAGTTGCAACAGGACACGGATACAACTATTTACATATTTTATTTACAAATTTAAGTGTTCACTTCTCCATAGGATTCTATTTAACAACTTTTCACAACTGCCATTCAGTCCCCTTGTACAACTTAATCCAAAAGGTAATTAAAGCAGTAAAGTTTCTCTACTTTAGGATGACAGACTACAACCTAGGACCTTTAATATGCCAACTGACTTCCTCTGTCAGCTCCTTAATTGCAACTCTTGGCCCAATTGTCTCAAGGTAATCACAGACCTTATCCTTGGCAAAAATCTAATCAGAAGCTCATTTCCCCTCTGTGCCCCTTGTCAATAACATTCCCAGCACATACACAGCAACACCGGCACAACTCCAAACTAGGACATATATCTAAAGGTATGGCAGTTACCTTTTCTTGGCATGTTTGTCAGTTCCCCCAGCACAGACTACTTGCCCAGATATTCAAAGTACTAGGTGAATGTTTCCCTATGGCTTTTAATTAGGACCATTCATGCAGCAAACACATTGCTCTGCCAGTTTCCCGAAACTCTTATAGTGCTTTAATAAAAAATCCATAATAGCATTCAAGTTCCTACTTCATTTAAATATCTGACAATTAAGCCTCAAATATTCCTACCTCTATGTTTTCCCTCAACTATGCAGTAGCTGCTTCTCATCCTTCTGCCTCTTAAAGAGTCTGGGCTTTTCTTCCCTTCACCAGTAGACTGCTATTTATTCCAGAGGCTCAACTACCTTGACCTATGTTCGGAATCCGTACTGATTTCTCATTACATCTCCCAGACTGTCTGTCTCCAATATAAGCTCATTTAGTGCCAGTTCAGGATTCTCAGGGACAATCTCCTAACATGCTCATCAACTCGCTTGCTTTCCAAGTTCTCCTATGCATCTTGAAGCTCCCTCCTGCACCAAATCGATATACAAACTAGCAACACTCTTCCCAGTGTGTCATAATATCTTAAGAACATGTAGCTATGTATATAGCAAGGTGACTACAACCAGCACGTTCATTTTTGCACTGCTGAAATGTTCTCAGAGAGAGCTGGAATCAATCTACTCAAGCATATTTGCACAAATACAACGCTAAAACATAGAAACATAGCAGCAGAAAAAGACCATATGGCCTATCTAAGAAGAAATTAGACCTTACCTGCTAATTGTCTTTCCTTGAGTTCTCTCCGGGCCAGTCCAGGAACTGTAGGGTTGTCAATCCTCTCCAGCAGCTGAGGACTGAATTCTCAAAGTCTTACTGACAGGCTATCCATCTCCCCCTGGTGTCAGAGACTCAGTCTACTATTGTCAAAGCAGTCTGCACCCCTAAAAACGAACAAATCTCATAACCACCTAAGCCTTACTACCTCCCCATCTTAATTCTTTAACTCTGCTGTTTGCTTTTTTAATTTCATTCACTTTTTTTTTTTACCATAACGGCTTTTAATGCCGCCTCCTTGGATGAGACAGGGAGCTCCATAGCCAGTCTCCCATCCAAAAAGGTCTTGGACGGCAGCCCAAATCACTACCGCTCTAGCCCGGATAGCACTCCGAGCCCCCTGAAGCGACTGTGAACCCCCAAGCGGGTCATTCTTCTGCAGCTTGCCCCTGATCCGGGAGGGCCCTCGACTGGCCCGGAGAGAACTCAAGGAAAGACAATTAGCAGGTAAGGTCTAATTTCTTCTTCCTCTTTGTCTCTCCGGGTCAGTCCAGGAACTGTAGGGCAGTACCAGAGCAGTACTCAATATCGGGAGGGACCCGCCAAACCCGCTACTATGCCCACAACCCCCACCTTTGCGTCTCCCCTCGCCTGAACAGCCAACCTATAGTGCTTCACAAACGTGTGAAGGGACGACCACGTAGCCGCTCTACAAATATCCACAGGCGGAATCAAAGCAAACTCAGCCGAAGACGCTGCCTGCCCCCGCGTGGAATGCGCTCGCAGCCCTTCAGGAACCAACTTCCCAGCCGTCTGATATGCAACTACAATCGCTTGCTTTACCCAATGAGCAATCAAGGCCTTGGACGCCGGCTCTTCTTTCCGAGGTACACCAAAAAGAAAGAACAACCTATCCGTCTTCCTAAACGCTTCCGTTTTCCATAGATACCGATGGAGCACTCTACCTAGATCCAGCTTCCGCAGCGATCCATCCATAGAGAGTAGTTACTCACCTGTAACAGGTGTTCTCCAGGAGCAGCAGGAATCAGTCCTCACATATGGGTGACATCGACGTCGATGGAGCCCTTGCGGAGCATTTCCCCAGCTTTCCATGAAAGCCTTTGGGAATGCAGGCACGCATGCGCGGTTCCCTTCCCGCCTAAAGGTGCCATTTTGCTCAGTCAAATAACATAGCTTAAAAACAGCACACAAAATGTAAAATAAACTATGTACAACTGCAACTCCCAGGGGAGGAGGGAGGGTTGGGAGGACTGATTCCTGCTGCTCCTGGAGAACACCTGTTACAGGTGAGTAACTACTCTTTCTCCAGGACCAAGCAGGAAGTCAGTCCTCACATATGGGTGACTCCCTAGCTCTGGGCTACCAAGGAACCCAGGCTGAACAAGAGAACTCCCTCTAGTCCCAGCATCAAAGAAAGGCTTTTTCACTGAAAGAACCTCCAGCGGTAGCCCAACAGAGGGCAGGAGTTGCCTAAACCTCAAAGAGATTCCGGAGTACTGCCTGGCCAAAAGCACTGTCCCTACGGGACTCCCTTTCCAGACAGTAATGGGCCGCAAACGTCTGGCTTGAAGACCAAGTAGCAGCCCTGCAGATGTCTACCAACGGTACAGAGCAGAGATGAGCCACTGAGGCAGCCATTGCCCTGACACGATGGGCCATGACCCGACCCTGCAAAGGAAGGTCAGCCGCCCTGTAAGCCCAGGTGATACAGTCAGCCACCCAGATGGACAAGGTACGCTTGGACACAGTTAACCCCAAGTTATTAGGGTCAAAAGAGATGAAGAGCTGAGTAGCCCTTCTGTGCCCCTGCGTACGGTCAAGGTAGAAGGATAAGGCCCTCCTACAGTCCAGGGTATGCAGAACTACTTCAGCCTGGCTTGCATGAGGCCTAGGGAAGAATGTTGGAAGAACCACCTCCTGGTTGAGGTGGAAAGAGGAGACAATCTTTGGAAGGAACTTTGGATGAGTCCTGAGGACTACCCTGTTCTTACAGAATCTGGTGTAAGGCCTGTCGCAGACCAGGGCCTGAAGCTCACTCACTCACCTGGCCGAGGTTAGGGCTACCAAGAAGAGTGTCTTCCAGGACAGGAAGCGTAGATAGCAAGTAGCCATCGGCTCAAAAGGTGGGCGAGTCAGTTGTTGCAAGACCACATTCAATTCCCACTCAGGAGCAGGAGGACGGATTGGAGGCTTGAGCAAAAGCAAGCCTCTGAGAAACCGGGACACCAGGGGGTGAACCGACAGAGAATGTCCTTCCACCAGTGAGTGGTGAGCTGCTAGAGCTGAGAGGTGGACCCGAACAGAATTGGACTTAAGTCCCTGATTTGATAAGTGCAGTAAGTACTGAAGCACAACTGGTACAGTATAGGAGAAAGGATCCTCCGTACGTAGCTGACACCACACAGAAAACCTCTTCCATTTGAGAGCATAGGTTTTCCTAGTGGACTGTTTCCTAGAGGCTAGGACAACCTCCTGAACTTCCTGAGGTAGGCCCCAGGGAGCCAAAACTACCCTTGCAGCCTCCAGGCCATCAAATTGAAAGCTTTGAGATTGGGGTGCAGAAGGGAACCCTGATCCTGAGAGAGAAGGTCGGGTTGCAACCCTCGAGGCAGTGGGGGATCCACTGCCAGCTGAAGCAGAAGTGGAAACCAAGGCTGTCTCGGCCACCTGGGAGCCACCAGCAGGACCGAGGCCTTGTCCTGAAGAATCTTGAACAGGGTTCAGGCCACCAAGGGCGTGGGAGGAAACGTATACAGGAGGCCCTGAGACCATGGAATTAGAAAAGCATCTGCTGCTATCCGCAGAGGATGCGGTTGCCTGGAGCAGAACTTTGGCAGCTATTTGTTCAGTGGACTGGCAAACAGATCTATGGATGGAAGTCCCCATTTCAGGAAAATCTTCTGAACTACCAAAGGATGGAGCTGCCACTCGTGGGGCTGCAGAATCCTGCTCAACCTGTCGGCCAGGTAGTTTTCCTGGCCAGGGAGGTAGACAGCCTTGAGGAGCATGTTGTGCTTGAGGGCAAACAAGCAAAGGTCCTGTGCTTCCTGGCAAAGGAGCCTGGACCCAGTTCCGCCCTGTTTGTTCACATAAAACATGGCTACTTGGTTGTCCGTTTGACCTAGGACAGACTGATGAGCCAGGGTTGGAGAGAAAGTCTTGAGGGCCAACCGAATAGCCCTGAGTTCCAGTAGATTAATCTGCTGTGTGGCCTCCCAGGGAGACCACAGGCCCTGGGTGCACTTGCCTAGACAATGAGCCCCCCAGCCTTGCAGGGAGGCATCCGTGGTCAACACCACTGTGAACCCAGGAATCTGAAAAGGCACCCCTTGCAGTAGATTGGGTGGGTGCAGCCACTAGCGGAGGGAGTTCAGAAATTGTCTGGACACCCTTATTCGGTCTCTGAGGCTGCCTGTGGCCTGTGTCCACTGAGTTCGAAGGCACCACTGTGCAGGTCTCATATGGAGCTTGGCATTGGGGGTCACATGTACTGTCGAAGCCATGTGGCCAAGAAGCCTCAGGCAGAGTCTGGCAGAGACCAGTGACATACTGAGAAACTGGTTTGGCAAGTTTATCAGTCTTTGGGCTCTGTGTTCTGGCAAGAACACCTTTGCCAGCAGAGAGTCCAACCTTGCCCCTATGAACTCCAAATTCTGGGAGGGGAGCAAAGTGGACTTTGCGAAGTTTATGACAAACCCCAGGTGTCGAAGAAGAGCAATACTTCGGAGGGTGGCTTGTCGGGCCTCCTGGCACGTCTGACCCCTGATGAGCCAGTCGTCCAGATAGGGGAAGACAAAGATACCCTGATTTCTCAGGTAGGCCGCAACCACTGCCAGGCATTTGGTAAAGACCCTGGGAGCGGAGGTGAGGCCAAAAGGCAGTACTCTGTACTGATAAAGGTTTCCTCACACAATGAACCTGAGGTACTTCCTGTGGTCTGGATGAATGAGGATGTGAGTGTACGCATCCTTTAAATCTAAGGAGCATAGCCAATCTCCCTGCTGGAGGTAGGGCAGCAGTGTTCCAAGAGTAAGCATCTTGAATTTCTCTTTCTCTAGGAACTTATTGAGATTTCGGAGGTCGAGAATAGGCTGGAGGCCACCGGTTCTTTTGGGTACGAGAAAGTACCTGGAGTAGAACCCTTGACCTTGGAGGTGGGGAGGCACAGGCTCCACTGCCTTGTCTCGCAACAGACCTTGGAGCTCCTGAAGGAGAAGATCTGTTTGAAGGGGGGGCCTTGGGGGCTCCCCTGGAAAGTATGGAGGAGGCAGCTGTTGGAAGTGTAGCATATAGCCCTTGTGGACGATGCTTAGCACCCAACTGTCTCCAGTGATGAGTGGCCACCTGTGGGCAAACAGAGTAAGTCGACCTCCTGTGCAGGGTTGGGAGAGCAGGGACAGAGAGGCTAAGCCTAAGGAGTCAAAAAACCCCACCCTGCTGAGTGGGAGCAGGGGCCGGAGACTTGGGAGTCCTCTGCCTACGGGGCCCATTACCCTGCCCCTTGGCCTGCTGACCCTGAGGGGGAGCTTGGGAGGCCTGCTACTGTGGGTACTGTTTGTAGGCAGTGCCCTTCCTCGGGTAAAAGGGCTTTTTACCCGAGCCCTTCTTTTTGTGAGAAGGGGCAGAAGTCTTTCTAGACAGCCATGTCCTCGTGAGGTGCTCGGTTTTGAGCTGTGCGGCCTTCTCGGTCATGGGCTTGCCAAAAAGGTTCTCACCTCGGCAAGGGACATCGACCAACTTGTCCTGAACCCATGGCTCGAGGTCCGATGACTGACGCCATGCCTGGCGTCGAGCCGCGATGCCGGCTGCCGCAACACGGGCCGAAGCCTCAAAGACATCGTAGGCAACACGGGACATAAACTTGGAGCATTCCCGTATCCCCGAGGACAAGGACTTGAACCTCTGCAAGGGTTCCCCGGAGAGACCAGCAGAGAACCCGGCCAGCTCCTTGGCCAGGTCCCGCAAGTACATGCCCATGTACAGCTGGTAAGACTGGACACGGCAAGCAAGCATCGAGCCCTGGAAGCACTTTCTACCAAAACCATCCAGGTTCCGGGCCTCCCTGCCAGGGGGCACCGCGGAGTGCATCTTCTGACTTTTCAGGCGATGCATGGTCGATTCCACCACCATGGAATGGTGTGATAGCTGCGCCTTCTGAAAGCCAGGGCTCTTCCGGAGTCGATAGATAGAATCGACCCGCTTGCTTAGAACCGGCGCCGAGGCAGGTGCCTCCCACATCCGGAAGAGGAGCTGTTCCAGCATCGGAGGAACCGAAACAGTAAAGGCCTCCTTCGGAGGAGAGTCATACTCTAGGGCCTCGAGCTCCTCGGCTCGAGGCTCCTCCTCGGGGTCCGCAGGGATAGCCAACGCAGTGGCCATATCTCGGACGAACTCGGAGAACCGGGTATCCTCCGGAGGGGATCTACTCCGGGGCTCAGACTGCGGTGAGTCCAACGGGACGCACCGAGTCCGGAAGGTGTCGGGGGACTCCTCGTCCTCTGTCTCCCAGGCGGACTTTTCCGATGAGGAATCGGGGTCCGACTGCGCAGGGCCTGTGAGCACCCGCCCCGACGCCGAAGGCACCGGCGTTGACGCCCTCGGTCCCGAACGGGAGGTTGAGGGAGACCGCGACCGAGGTCGACCTTGAGCCTTCATGGTCTTGAGTATCGGCTCAGTCTCCGGGGTCGACTTCTATGTCCCAGTGGTTGGGGCAGATGCGCCAGACAGGCTGGCCATCAGCACCCGCTGCTGTTCCATGAAGTCAGACAATCTGCACTTCAAGGCTGTCAGCCTGAGACCCAGCTCAGAAGACTCAGCAGCCACCGACTCGGGCCCCCGGTGGCACCGGGCCTGAAGTCGGCTCTCTGGGAGGAGAGTCCACGAGGACTACAGGACTTACGTGTCCAGCAGACTCCGGCTCCACACGAGGTACTTTTGGAGGCTTCTCCTGTTCCACGGGCCCGGGGCGGTGGTCGGGGGTCTGAGACCTAGCTCTCGAGGAGCCAGGGACCTCCTCTGATGACACCCTCGCGAGCCGCTTCTTCCTCTTCCGTTCCCGGTCGGGGGACCCCCTGTCCGAGGAGCCTCGACGGTGCTCGGGATCCGATTACTGAGATGTCGAGGCCTCAGACGAGGTCTGGGCCCGGCCGGAGGCCGAGTCGGAGAAAAGCCTTTCCTTTGGGTGCTGACGACTTTGAAGCGCCTTGGAAGACATCTTTCCACATGGTCCACAGATCTTAGGATGGTGGTCAGGACCCAGGCACCAAAGGCAGCAGTCGTGTGTGTCGGTGAGAGACATTAGTTTCTTGCACCGATCACACTTTTTGAAACCACTGGAAGCCATCGGGGAAAAAAGAGTCCCAGCGAGGTCAAAGGACTGGCCTTCCAGGGAAAAAGAAAAAAAGGGCGCGAACACCAGCCACGAAGGGCAAAAACTGAAAAAATAAGATCGGGCTCGATACCGGTGTACCGAACCTGGCGGGAGGGGAACCGGTGTCGAACCGGAGAAAAAATAACGAAGGAATCGTGAAAAATCCAACTATTTTCCGGGAGGACTAGGACACACGTCCGACGGGCTTCACGTAAAAAGAGAGACTGAGCAAGATGGCACCTTTAGGCGGGAAGGCGACTGCGCATGCGTGCCTGCATTCCCAAAGGCTTTCATGGAAAGCTGGGGAAATGCTCCGCAAGGGCTCCATCGACGTCGATGTCACCTATATGTGAGGACTGACTTCCTGCTTGGTCCTGGAGAATGCGTCTTAGCACTCTTGATTTTGCACATTGCCGATTCCACCACCATGGAATGGTGTGGTAATTGTGCTTTTTGGAACCCGGGAAATTGCGGTACCCAGTAGATTGTATCGAGTCTCCTAGAATGTGGAGACACTGTCAGGGGTGTTTCCCACATCCTAAGCATGAGATCATGCAAAATTCAGTGAATGGGAAGGGTATCAGCCTCCTTAGTTGCTGCTGGATGCTGAAGAATTTCTAATTCTTCAGCTCTCGGTTCCTTCACAGGGGTCATGGTGATCGATAGTCCCCATGCTATATCACGTATGAAGTCCTGAAAGGACATGTCCTCCGGAGGAGACATCCGACGCTGTGGTGAAGGAGAGGGATCCTCCGGAAGAACCAGCCCGGACAGACAGAGTCCTCGGAATCATCAAAATCGGAGGATTCGAAGTATTGTCGGGCTGGATGCTCTCGCATTACTTGTCGGCGGTATCGATCAAAGTCGGCATCGGAATGCCTCGATACCGTACCCTCGATGCCAGAGACCGATTCCAGGGCCAGCATGGTGGAAGCATGGAGAGAGGCGCATCGGTCGATGCAGGTACATTCGGTACCATTATCGGTATGGATAACTGAGTCCATTGTAGCAGTTTTAGCGGTACCGAGGCTGCTAATAAAGCCGCAAGACTGCACTCAATGGCCAGAATACGTTGGATCCATGGAGCCTGCCAATGTCTGGGTGTCGATACCAGCGGAGCAGACCACAACACCAGAACACAGCACCAAGAGTTCCCCGGAGGTGGAAGCTTCGGGAATATCCTAGAACCCTGTTAATGCTTTGGAGGCAGGGGCCTCCCACTGGGGCTGTTTGGCCAGTGTGTTTTCCTCGAGGGCAACGCTAGTAGCATCTCGATGCTTAGAAGGAGATATACCCTTTGAGGACCGGCCTGTCTTGGAAGATTTGGGTTTAGTTACCAGAGAGCCATGTGAGGAAGATGAAGCCCTGGACGATATCGATGCAACAGACATTACATCCGAGACAAAGAGGGTGCCAAGTTTTGCAGCTCTGTTCTGCAGGCCTCTCTTGGTCATCTTTCTACAAAGGAGACACTCCGATGTCAAATGGTCAGGACCTAAACATTTAAGACACCAATCATGGGTGTCGGTAGCAGAAATGGTACTGCTACATTTTGAACATTTTTTGAAACCACTAGATGGTTTTTCCATTTTGGAAGAAAAGAGGGCCTAGTGCCCAATATGGCGCCTAGTGCCAAGAGGGGACAGACCCTCAAAAAAGAAGTTATTCTTTTTTTCTTTTTTTTTCTTTTTTTTTTTTAGAAGAAAAGAAATAAAATAAAGAAGGCACCGGTGGTACCAGTATAGGCGTCGAGGGGAAGGCAGACACAACCACAAAAAAGAAAACTTTCTGCAGTGACAGGGTTTGCTGCCTGTCGGCTCTGCGAAAAATGAAAAACTGAAGAGGGAGAGTTGGAAAGGCAGTGGTGCAGGCGCAGTGGGATGCTCCCAAAGGCTTTCCTATTGGACACTGGAGAACGTGCCCATGCTGGCTCTGTCGGTGTCGATGATACCCATATGTGAAGACTACATTCCTGCTTCTTCCTGGAGATACATAGATCAGTTGTTTACTCCATCAAAAAGTAGAAAGACTAGGGGACACACAATGAAGCTACAATGTAATCCATTTAAGACATAAGAGAAAATATTTTTTTTACTCAACACGTAATCAAACTCTGGAATTCATTACTGAAGATGTAGTAAAACCTGTTAGTGTAGCTAGGTTTAAAAAAGGTTTAGACAAGTTCCTGGAGGAAAGGTCCATAAACAATTATTAAAGACGACCCATGAAATACACTGTTTACCCCGGAACAAGCACTATGGAACCTTTATACATTTTTAGGAACCTGACAGGTAGTTGTGACCTGGATTGGCCACTGTTGACAACAGGATACCGGGCTTGATGGACCTTAGTCTGACCCATTATGGCATTTTTTATGTCCTTATGACTAACTGGCATGTAGTTCTCAAACTCATCCTTACTTATGCTTTTGTGCAAAGGGACCACAGGTGCCTTTCACCAGTCCTCTGGGACCACTCCCAACTCTAAAGAAGCATTGAAAAGGTCAGAAAGTGGAGCCACTATAACTTCCCCAAGTTCCTTCAGTACTCTCAGTTGTATCCTATCTGGCCCCATCACTTTGTCTACTTTTAGTATAGCTAATTCCTCACAAACACAATCTTCTGAAAAACATTCAAGATCCCCTTTCTCTTCTGTTCCTATTTGTGGATGTTTTCTAAGACCCTTTGTCAGCATACATTTCATGCAGCTTTGGACTCTGGTGATTTCAGTCTCCAAAGGTAATAGGACAGTTTACAAGATGAGATTAACTCTGACCCCCTGGTGATTTCAGTCTCCAAGGCCTGTCTGAAGCCCCTCCTTGCTAAATCAAGAATGGCAGACCTTAAAGGGAGTGGCTAGCAGACCTCAAGGGGAAGGGAAGTGCTGGAGAGGATTCAATTCACTATAAAGGACAGAAATACTTCCTCTCTCTCTCTTCCACCATTCATCGGACATGAAGGACAGGAGGCTTTGATAATCAATTCCCATCACCCCTCCCCCGCTCTCTCTCTCTCTCTCTCCCTTGCCATGAGGCTCTGACTCACATGTTCTGGCCTATCTCTCTCTCACACTTCACACATGCACATGCACACACAGATTCATTGATGCACACTGAAACAGCTCTGTAACAATCACTATATACCTCTGTTCAATACCTATGTATTAAGCCTATTTCTACATAAAAAACCTTTCTCCAAGCCACACCTGTTTGGTTGTTTCATTACAAACCCTACTGCCTCTGTGAAGTGAAATGAACCCAGGACCTACAGGAAAATAACCTGACCAAATCTTACATCTTTATGGGGGCTCGTCTCTCGGATTTCACAGCAGACCTCCAGTTGGGTAAGTAATAATTGTGTATAATACATTAAGTAGATTTCAGACAGAATCAAAAGTCCTTGTGACCATTTACAATTGACAGACTGGATGACACTTAGACACTATTTAGTGAACAGTTCCAGTGATAAATTTGTTTTGTGGGTTAGACAAGGTGAGATTTTTATTGTCAAAAAGGCTCTGTAAGCATTTAGAATTTTAAAGACATCACACAGAGTGGCTTGCAATTGTCTTATTATGATATATAGGCTTGCTATATTATTTGAGCTACTAAGAAAAGACAGAGAGATAGTCCAGATTTAGTTTGGAAGTGGTACACAGGTAAAAAAGTCCCTCATTGAATACAATATACATCTTTCCTGATAAGGTGAAATTTCACTTACCGTTAATTTCCTTTCCTGGAATACTGCTAGACCAGTCCAGACAAACGGGTTATGCACCCCTGCCAGCAGATCTTGGAGACAGAGAATTCCACCAGAGCTCTGATTGGGTGGAGTCTGGTGATATACAGCTACCCCTAGGGGTCCCTGTCAGTAACGTAAAAAAGCAACTTAAACTTAACCGCACCCCGAGGGTCCTAAGGAACTATATACAAGGGAGCCGAAGGACTCCCCAGAACTGAAGTCAGCATGCACCAACGCACTCATGGATCGCCCATGGCGAGGCAGACTGAAAAGGAAGGACAGCGGTCGGCGGCTGCCCAGCGCCAGCAGCAGTGCACCATACAGCAGGGCGGGTCCTGGACTGGTCTAGCAGTATTCCAGGAAAGGAAATTAACGGTAAGTGAAATTTCACCTTCCAAGTCATACTGCTAGACCAGTCCAGACAAACGGGCAGTACCCAAGCTACCTGCTCTCAAGGGGGCGTCAAGGCCGCCGACAGTACTGTAGCTCCAAAGCAGCCGTCCTGACGAGCCTGAACGTCCAACCTATAGTGACGTACAAAGGTGGACAGCGAAGACCAAGTCGCCGCTCGACAAATATCCAGCGGAGCCACAAGAGACCGCTCGGCCCACGAAGCTGCTTGTGCTCGAGAAGAATGAGCACGGAGCCCCACCGGAACCAGCTTCCCCCGAAGAATGTAAGCTGCTTCAATGGCCCCTCGGAGCCACCTAGAAATTGTAGACTTAGAGGCCGCGGAGCCCCGACGAGGTCCCGCAAACAGGACGAAAAGATGATCAGACGTACGAAACGAGTTCGTGACCTTCAGGTATTGGAAAAGCACTCTCTTAAGGTCCACCGCCCGTAACGGAGACCGACTACTCTCACACTGAGCACTGGAAAAGGCCGGTAGGAAGAGAGGCTGGTTCACATGGAACGGCGTCAGCACCTTTGGCAAAAAAGAAGGAACAGTGCGAAGAGACACACCTTCCGCTGAGAAAGCGAGATAGGGATCACGACAGGAGAGAGCCTGCAATTCGGAAATACGGCGCGCCGACGTAATAGCCACTAAGAACACCGTCTTCAGAGTCAAATCTTTGAGCGAACAGGCCTTCAGGGGCTCAAAGGGAGGAGCAACGAGAGCCCGAAGAACGAGAGCAAGATCCCACATAGGCACCGGCGGACGCAGCGGAGGCCTTAAAGACTTAACCCCGCGAAGGAAGCGAGACACGTCCGCATGCGAAGCTAGCGAACGCCCCGCTATGCGCCCACGAAAACAAGACAATGCAGCAACCTGCACTCGCAAGGAACCTAGCGCCAAACCTTTGTCCACTCCGGACTGGAGAAAGGCCAAGATATCCGGGATACCGGTACGCCAGGGAGATAAGCTACGCTGGGAACACCAACGGTGAAAAAGTCACCAGACTCTAGCGTAGGCCATGGACGTGGACGTCCTCCGCGCTTTAAGCAGAGTAGCGACCACACTAGGCGAATAGCTCTTGCGTACTAACTTGCGTCGTTCAATAGCCAAGCCGTAAGCGAGTATGGAGCCGGGTCTTCCATTTCCACCGGCCCCTGAGTCAGGAGACCGGGAAAGGCTCCGAGATGGAGTGGGGACTCTCGAGACAGTCGGACTAGATCCGCATACCACGGCCGGCGAGGCCAATCGGGAGCCACCAAGATCACTGGACCGCGATGCTCCCGGAGTCGTTGGAGAATCTTGCCTATCATGGACCACAGAGGAAAGACATACAGAAGAAGGTGTGCCGGCCACGGCTGAGAGAGAGCATCGATTCCGCACGACCCCTCTTCCCTCCAACGGCTGAAGTACAAGGGCGCCTTGGCATTCTGCGCTGTGGCCATGAGATCCATCGCCGGCAGCCCCCATAGTTGAACAATGGAACGAAACGTTTACGGCTGCAGGGACCACTCCCCGGGATCCAGGGAGTGCCGGCTGAGAAAATCGGCTTTCACATTGTCCACGCCGGCGATGTGTTGCGCCGAGAGAGCCAGAAGATGCTCCTCTGCCCACGGGAGGAGCAAGCGCAGTTCCTGGGAGACTCCCGGACACTTCGTACTGCCCTGGCGGTTGAGGTAAGCCACCGTCGTGGCATTGTCGGACAACACCCGAACTGCACGGCGCCGCAGAAGCGGCTGGAACTGAATCAGAGCCAAACGTACCGCGCGCGTCTCGAGACGATTGATGGACCAACGGGCTTCGCGAGGAGACCAAACCCCCTGCGCTGAAGTGGAGCCGCAATGAGCCCCCCAACCGGAGAGGCTGGCGTCCGCCGTGAGCAGTAGCCAGCGCGGAGACTCTAGAGACACTCCCCGAAGAAGATTGCGCGCCCGAAGCCACCAAAGAAGGTCGTGGCGCACTTGCGAAGGCAGAGGTAAGTGAACCTGATAATCCTCCGAAACCGGCGACCAACGAGACAGAAGCGCCGCCTGTAAGCTGCGCATGTGCGCTCTCGCCCACGGGACTAGATCTATCGTAGCTGCCATGGACCCCAACAGTTGCAGGTAGTCCCACGTCCGAGGTGCCGCTTGGTCCAAGAAGCGGTGAAGCTGAAGAGAGATCTTCTGAACCCGCTCCTGCGTTAGAAAGACGCATCCCTGACGAGTGTCGAACCGCGCTCCGAGAAAGTCCAGAACCTGAGTTGGTCGAAGACTGCTTTTTGCGCGGCTGATCACCCAACTGAGCTGTTCCAAGAAGAGGACCACACGAGCGACGGTCTCGCGAGCTTCGGACCGGGAGTCGGCCCGGATAAGCCAGTTGTCGAGATAGGGATGAACCCGTATGCCCTGCTTGCGCAAGGCCGCCACCACGACAATCATGATCTTGGAAAAAGTCCGCGGAGCCGTCGCCAACCCGAAGGGCATAGCGCGAAATTGAAAATGCTGACCCAGCACCGAGAACCGGAGATACCGCTGATGGTCGGCCCGGATTGGTACATGAAAGTAGGCCTCTGCTAAATCGAGAGACGCCAGGAACTCGCCCTTGCGCATGGCTTGAATCACCGAGCGAAGGGTTTCCATGCGAAAATGAGCAACGCAAAGGTCGCGGTTCATGCCCTTGAGATCCAGGATAGGACGGAAGGACCCATATTTCTTGGGCACCACGAAATAGATGGAGTAGCGACCTCGACCTCTTTCGCAAGGAGGCACAGGGCAAATGGCGTTCAAGGACAGAAGGTGCCGAAGGGTCTCGTGGATGACACGCCACTTCTCGGGGGAGGCTGCTGGAGAGACGACGAAGGTTTCCGGGATGGGTCGAGCGCACTCGAGAGAATAACCCCGAGAAATACTGTCGAGCACCCAATGATCGGTGGTGATGCGTGCCCACTCCTGCGCGAACAAGGCCAACCGACCTCCTATCGGCGGACCCGTCCCGAGTGGGCTTCCCGCCCCGTCAGCGGGAGGAGCGCCCGGCTGCGGAGAATTTCCCTGCGGAGGAGGAAGCCTCCGCGCCCCTGCGGGCTCCTCGAAAGGACTGCGACCGCGCCCCATAGCGATTGGCCGGAACAGCCCCCTGGGAGGTTTTAAAAGAGCAAAACTTCCGGGTGTCCCGAGCCCGGGAATAGCGCCGAAAATTCTGTGACCGTGACGGACGGCGATAGGACGCCTTAGGTCTGTCCTCCGGCAAGCGTTGAGGCTTAACTTCCCCCAGGTCCTTCACTAGCTTATCGAGCTCCTCGCCGAAGAGAAGGCGACCCTTAAAGGGCAACTTAGAAAGCCTTGCCTTGGATACCACATCCGCCGCCCATTGGCGGAGCCACAGCCACCGCCTAGCCACCGTGACGGCAGCCAGCGAGCGAGCCGAAAGGCGCAACAAGTCATAGAAGGAATCCGCGATAAACGCCGTAGCCGACTTGAGGTGGGTGTGGGACGGGTCCTCCGGCAACCTCTGAAGCCAGCGGAGCAATGCCCGCGCCGTAAAGCCCCCCCGCACACTGACGCCTGGAGAGCTAGGGACGACGAAGCAAAGGCGGTCCTGAGAAGATTTTCCACCTTACGATCCTGCGAATCTTTAAGCGCTGCTCCGCCCTCCACCGGGATGGTGGTGTGCTTCGTCACTCCCGTGACTAAGGCATCCACCTTAGGGTATGCCAGCCACTGCTCTAGAGCTTCTGGAGACCAGACATAAAGCTGATTAAGCCGACGAGAGTTACGCAGCGGCACATCAGGGGAATCCCACTCCCTGGAAACCATCTGCTGCAACTCCGGAGGAAAGGGGAAGGATTTGGAGGGCTTGCGAATGCCCTGCAAAATAGGATCAGCCTGGGATCGAACCGGAGCCGTCTGGGGCTCTTCCAAAGTCGTAAGACGGAGCGCATCGGACACCTGGGCAATCAGGGCAGACAACTCTTCCTTCCTGAAAAGCCGAATGTCTTGGGAATCGTCCTGGGTAGGCAAGGACGAATCTGAGGGCGAAAATTCACCATCTTCCCGATCCGAGGAAGCCGCAGAGTCCCCTTCCGATGCTCTGTCCTCAGGGCAGCTGAAAACCTCTTCAGGAAGAAATTGAGACGCTCTGAGGGAGCGGGACTTTTTATGTCCTGCAGCAGTCTGTTTCTGCATGCCTTCAGAAGGCAGAGAAGTGTTCCCCGGAGCTATAGACAGATGCGCAGTCCCTGTCACCGCAGACTCCGCTCGCCAAAGGGACCACGCCTGGCGAAAAAGGGAAAGGAGATGTTAATCAGATGGCAGTGCTGCCGGAGTGGACAGCGGTGGAATCTGAGAGGCTGCGGGAGAGGCTGCCCGTGGCTCCACAGGCAGCAGGGAAGGCAGCTGACCATCCACAACAGGTAGAGGAAAAACTGAAGAGTCTGAAGGCAAAACAGCAGCCGAGGATTCGCCTGGGTGAGACAAGCAAGCAGTGCACAGGTGATTCTGGAGGTCTTTGTGCTTTTTCTGACACCCGAGGCAGCGTTGGCCCGAAGAACGCATAATGAAAGATAAATCCTGCCCTTTAGTACAAGACAGGAAAAAAAGATGCTCTCACACTCTGCTGAAAACTGTTGTCCCTGTCTTAGGAAAAATCTCCTTTTATTTATTTATTTATATATATTTTTTAACACCACAGGAAAGACAACAACACTCCCAGAATCCAGCTAGGAATCTGTGGAAAAAACAAGCAGTAGGAAAGCTGCCATGAAGAATATATGCAGAGGAGAGCAAGCTGGCTTCCCGCCAAAAAACGGAGGTTTTCAGTGATTCAAAATGGCCGCCGGCAAAATAAAAGGAGTAAAAAAGAAGAAATTAAACCCCCAAAAATTCAAATAACCCCAGAAAAGAGGGAGGGCAGGGGGACACTGTCCACACCAGAAAATCACTGAAATTCATCAAAAACGGCACCAACAAAAATCGGGCTGCCAGGAAGCTGTCAGGCACTGAGAGGAGAGAGACAGAAGCTGTACTCACAATACTGATGGTGCAGGGAAGCCACAAAGCGCTGCACAAACCTCAGTCAGCTGCCTCACCACTAAAATTAGCCCCAGGGACTAGATTTTAGGAGGGTATCATCCAGCAAACTAGCACGCAGGACTAGTGCTGGGGAGCCTTCTCATCAGCGATCACCACTGTGAACAGGGGATCAGCTGGAAAACCTCTCCCTGGTGCCTAGAAATTAATCTGGCAACAACAGGGGGCAGAAGGAATCAAAGGAAATCCCAGATGTAAAGCAGACGAATTTTGAAGGAGTAAAACAAAAAAGCATCCAGATCTGCTGGAGACAGAGAAATACTGACAGGGACCCCTAGGGGTAGCTGTATATCACCAGACTCCACCCAATCAGAGCTCTGGTGGAATTCTCTGTCTCCAAGATCTGCTGGCAGGGGTGCATAACCCGTTTGTCTGGACTGGTCTAGCAGTATGACTTGGAAAGCTATTACCTCCTGTCCCTTTTAACTTTTATTTCTCTGTCTCCTGCCAGTAACTATCTTAGTGAGAGCAGGCTTAAAGCTGGCTGCAATTGATACAACAATTCTGTTAATATCCTAACACCCTTCTTACTATAACTTCACCCTAAACTTCCACCCTGTTAAAAAGGTGATAAGCACTTTTTATTCAGGTATAGTTTTAAGGCGTGGTCTTTATGCCAGTACTCTTTACTGAACACCCATAAAATTTATACCATTCCAACTATAATTCTAAGTTTCACTTCTTCATAAAAGTGAGCATTCCTCCTTCTAAGGTTACACATTTGAGATAGTCCAACTACAGCCTTTCTGCAGTATCAAATATGGAAGCCTTTGATTTTAAAGAACTTAAAGAAATGGTAATTTCATACTGTAAGAGGAAAGGGGGTCCCTTTGAAGGTGAATTCCCTGAGTCATCATGGTATAATATTCAAAGACAAATGTTAAACCATGATCAAGAATTCAAAAAGAAAACAAATAAAAGAAAATGTCTTTTTATCCAAGGCATGTGCAGGGGGCTCATTAGCATGAAAAAGGACAATACTGAACTGACTTCTCAGTGTACCCAATTGACCAAAGACCTTGAGGAGGCACAAATTTGCATCTCTATACAAAGAACTCAAGTGATACAAGCCACAAATTCTTTTATAACGGTTAGTGAGCAATTAGAAGCACTTAAACTTGAATTGAGGCACGTTAAGGATCAATTGGCCTCTGGAAGACAAAAGCCAACACCCACTCTTCCCTCATCCCATTATGCCTATGACACACCTTATGAGCAATGCATACAAGCTACTGACAAACAAAAGAATACTAAAGTATGCATAGTTGGACTTAGAAATGGGAAGAATACAGATGAATCACATGAAGAAATTCATGATAGTTTATCTCAGCCAGAACCCAGCAATAATCAGGATCTCTGTCAGGAGGATAATTCAGATGACTTAGACATGGCACCCAGTACTGAACTCAAAGCACCAGTTAAAGTAATGTTGCAGGAAAAGTTAAAAGATAGAGATATAGAAAAAATAGTTGAGAAAATTGGCACTATGCCTCTTAATATCAATCAGTGGTGTAAATGGGCGATTGATATTCTGATTCACTGGGGTCTAGGGAAATACAGAAGAAAACAATCATACTTTGATAGACTTATGCATTTGGCTCTGGGGCCACACTATTATAGAGCTGGCTCTCTCACTCACCCATACCAGTTGGTTAAAAGGGGTACTGAGAAAGCGTAGTTACTCACCTGTAACAGGTGTTCTCCAGGACCAGCAGGAATCAGTCCTCACTTATGGGTGACGTCGGCGCCGACGGAGCCCTCGCGGAGCAATTTTCCCCAGCTTTCAAAGAAAGCCTTTGGGAATTGCAGCGCGCATGCGCGGTCGTCTTCCCGCCCGAGGGTGCCATCTTAGCCAGTCAGATGACATAGCTAAAAAAGACAGCATAAAAATTTGCAAAAAAGAACATAAGCAGACGATTGCAACTCCAAGGGGAGGAGGGAGGGTAGTGAGGACTGATTCCTGCTGCTCCTGGAGAACACCTGTTACAGGTGAGTAACTACGCTTTCTCCAGGACCAAGCAGGAAGTCAGTCCTCACTTATGGGACTCCCAAGCTCAAGGCTACCGGAGACCCTAAGCACAAAAATGAGCTCCCTCTAGCTCAGCAGCACAGAAGGATAGAATCTTCGCTGAATTATCACCCACCGGTAGCCCACATCCGGGATGGAGGGTAGGAGTTGCTCAGACCTCAAAGAGATTACGGAGGACTGCCTGTCCGAAAGCACTGTCCCTACGGGACTCCCTCTCGAGACAGTAATGGACCGCAAAAGTCTGGCTCGAAGACCAAGTAGCGGCCCGGCAGATGTCTGCCAGCGGAACAGAGCGGAGGTAAGCCACTGACGTGGCCTTTGCCCGAACGCAATGAGCCGTGACTCGACTTTCTAAGGAGAGTCCGGCTGCCCCATAAGCCCAAGAGATACAGTCCGCAACCCAGATGGACAGAGTACGCTTGGAGACCGGGAGCCCCAATTTATTGGGGTCAAAAGACACAAAAAGCTGAGCAGCTTTACGGTGCTCCCGCGTACGGTCAAGGTAGAAGTTCAATGCCCTTCTACAGTCCAGGGTATGGAGGACCGTTTCAGCTCGGCTGGAGTGTGGCCTGGGAAAGAAGGTTGGAAGTACCACCTCCTGATTGATGTGAAAAGGGGAGACCACTTTAGGCAGAAATTTTGGGTGAGTCCGTAGGACTACCCTATTCTTGTAGAACCTAGTGTAAGGGGGATCAGACACGAGGGCCTGCAATTCACTTACGCGTCTAGCGGAAGTGAGGGCTATCAAGAACAGTGTTTTCCAAGACAGAAAACGGAGAGAACAGGTAGCCATAGGTTCAAAAGGCGGACAGGTGATCCGCTGCAAAACCACATTCAGGTCCCAGTCAGGCGCTGGCGGGCGCAGAGGTGGTTTAAGTAGAAGGAGACCTCGGAGAAACCTCGCTACGAGAGGGTCATTGGAGAGAGGTCTGCCGTCCACTGGCACATGATGTGCTGAAAGAGCACTGAGGTGAATCTTGACGGAGTTGGACTTAAGTCCCAGATTAGAGAGGTGCAGCAAGTACTGCAAGATCACCGACACCGGGCAGGAGAAGGGATCCTGAGACTGTTGGGCACACCAGACTGCAAAGCGACGCCATTTAAGGGCGTAGCATTTGCGGGTAGAAGGCCGTCGCGAAGCTAAGACGACCTCCTCCACCTCCGCCGGCAGGAGAAGGGGAGCAAGGACTACCCTCTCAGCAGCCAGGCCATGAGGTTGAGAGACCTGAGGTTGGGGTGCAGAAGGGACCCCTGATCCTGAGTGAGGAGATCCGGTTGTACCCCCAGAGGGATTGGATCCTCCACCGCCAGTTGCAGCAGGAGCGGAAACCACGGCTGCCTGGGCCAGCGAGGGGCCACCAGGATCATGAAGGCTTTGTCTCGGAGAACCTTGAAAAGAGTCCGAGAGACCAGCGGGATGGGAGGGAAAGCGTACAGAAGGCTCCCCGACCACGAGATCAGAAAGGCGTCCGCCGCCACCCGAAGGGGGTGTGGCTGACGAGGGCAGAAGCGAGGAAGCTGCCGGTTGTGAGGACTGGCAAAGAGATCCACCGTGGGGAGACCCCACTTGAGGAAGAGCTTCTGAACTACCAAGGGATCCAGACGCCACTCGTGCGGCTGGAGGACCCTGCTGAGTTTGTCTGCAAGGCAATTGTCTTGGCCCGGGAGATAAACTGCCTTGAGGAGAATGCCGTGACTGACGGCCCAAGAGCAGAGCTTCTGTGCCTCCCGGCAGAGGAGGAAGGAGCCCGTGCCCCCCTGCTTGTTCACATAGAACATGGCAACTTGATTGTCCGTCTGGACAAGGACGGACTGTTGGGAAGTCAGGTGGGAGAAGGCCTTGAGAGCTAGGCGGATCGCCCTGAGCTCCAGGAAGTTGATCTGCTGAGCAGACTCCCACGTGGTCCAGAGGCCCTGAGTACGTGCCTCTTGGCAATGTGCTCCCCAGCCCAGGAGGGACGCATCGGTGGTCAGCACCCGGGTCGGCTGAGGTGCCTGGAAAGGCATTCCGAATATCAGGTTCGGCTGTCGGAGCCACCACCGGAGAGACGAGAGCAGCGGCTCGGAGACGCGCACTAGGTCTGCCAGGCCGCCTGTGGCTTGTCGCCACTGCTGGCGGAGACACCATTGAGCAGACCGCATATTCAGGCGGGCATTGGGGGTCACATGGACGGTGGAAGCCATATGGCCGAGCAGTCTCAGGAAGCGCCTGGCGGAGACCAGGGGCTGGCTGCGAAAGCGGTCGGCTAGGTCCATGAGCCGTTGAGCCCTGTCGAGCGGTAGGTACGCTCGTGCCCGAGGAGTGTGCAGCCTTGCGCCGATGAACTCGAGATCCTGTGAGGGGAGCAAAGTGGACTTTGCGAAGTTTATAACAAAGCCCAAGTGCTGCAGCAGAGTCACCGTGCGGCACGTGGCGTTGGTGACCTCCCGAGCGGACGCTGCTCTGATGAGCCAGCCGTCGAGGTACGGAAAGACATAGAGGCCGTGAAGCCGGAGATGGGCCGCCACGACCGCGAGACATTTTGTGAAGACTCGCGGTGCGGAGGATAGGCCAAAGGGCAGTACTCTGTACTGGTAATGATTTCCTGCCACCACAAACCTTAGGTATTGGCGGTGGCTTGGGTGGATGAGGATGTGCGTGTAGGCATCCTTTAGATCCAAGGAGCATAGCCAATCTCCCTGCTGGAGGTAGGGCAGAAGGATTCCAAGGGTAAGCATTTTGAACTTCTCCCGCACAAGAAACTTGTTGAGGTTGCGCAAGTCCAGGATGGGTCTGAGGCCCCCTGTTCTCTTTGGTATCAGAAAATACCTTGAGTAAAAGCCTTGACCTCTCAGGTAGTGGGGCACCGGTTCCACCGCCTGTTCCTGCAGAAGACCTGCTAACTCCTGAAGGAGCAACTCCCTGTGCAGAGGGGGGCGCGAAGGTTCTCCCGGAAAATAGGAGGGAGGGACCTGATGGAAGTGGAGAAGGTAGCCTTCTCGCACGACCTGAAGTACCCAGGCATCTGCGGTGATGCTGGACCACCTGTGGCCGAAGTGAACCAGCCGGCCGCCGGTGCTGGGAGGAACCAGCGGGGGGGGAGAGGCTATGCTGAGCGAGTCAAAAACCCCCACCCTGCTGAGCAGGGGCTGGTGGTGCAGGCTTGGGGGCTTGCTGCCTACGGGACCCGTTACCCCGTCCCTTGGCCTGCTGGCCCTGTTGGGGAGCTGCAGGGGCCTGATAATGGGGGTACTTTTTGTAGGCAGCCGCCTTCCTCGGGTAAAAGGACTTTTTTCCCGAGCCCTTCTTTTTCTGGGAAGGGGCGGAGGTCTTCCTAGAAAGCCTGGTCCTGGTGAGAGTCTCAGTCTCAATTTGTGCAGCCTTTTCCGCCATGGGCTTGCCAAAGAGGTTTTCGCCTCGGCAGGGGACATCGACCAACTTGTCCTGTACCCAGGGCTCAAGATCCGACGACTGAAGCCAAGCCTGTCGGCGGGCACCGATGCCGGCTGCGGCCACTCTAGCCGAGGCCTCAAAGCCATCATAGGCTGCTCGGGACATGAACTTTGAGCATTCCCGAATGCCCGTGGACAAGGCTAGGAACCTCCGCAAGGGCTCCTCGGAGAGACCAGCGGAGAATCCGGCTAGCTCTTTAGCCAGATCCCGGAGATACATGCCCATGTAGAGCTGGTAAGTCTGGACACGACATGCGAGCATAGAGCCCTGGAAGCACTTCTTGCCAAGGCCATCCAGGTTACGGGCCTCCCTTCCAGGAGGCACCGAGGAGTGCATCTTCTGGCTCTTAAGACGATGCATGGCCGATTCCACTACCATGGAATGGTGTGGCAGCTGTGCCTTCTGAAAGCCAGGGCTCTTGCGGACCCGATAGATAGAATCGACCCGCTTGCTCAGGACCGGCGAGGAGGCCGGACTCTCCCACATGCGGAAGAGTAGTCGTTCCAGCATAGGAGGAACCGGCACAGTAAAGTGCTCCCTCGCGGGAGAGTCATACTGGAGGGCGTCGAGCTCTTCGGCTCGAGGCTCCTCCTCGGGATCCGCAGGGAAGGCCAAAGCCTTGGCCATATCCCTAACGAAGTCCGAGAACCGGGCATCCTCCGGGGGGGACTGCTTCCGAGGCTCGGACCCCGGTGAGTCCGATGGGACACACCGAGTCCGGAAAGAATCAGGTGACTCTTCCTCCTCAGACTCCCAGACCGACTCCGACGAGGACTCGGTGGGGTCGGCCCGGGCAGGATGCGGCGCCAGCCGCCCCGACGTCGAGGGAGTCGGCGTCGGCGACCTCGGTCCCGAACGGGAGGCCGAGGGTGACCTCGACCGAGGATCGACTCGAGTTCTCATTGACTCGAGGATCGGCTCGGTCTCCGGGGTCGACTTGGACGTCGACGTCCCGGCGGTCGGGGCAGCGGCGCCAGCGAGGCCAGCGAGCAGTGCCCGCTGCTGGTCCATGAAGGCAGACAGTCTGCTCTCCAAGGCCGTCAACCTGAGTCCGAGCTCAGGTGACCCAGCAGCCCCCGACTCGGGCCCCGACGGCGTCGGGCCCGACGTCGGCTGTCGCGGAGGCGAGTCCAGAAGGACTACAGGACTTACCCGGGCAGGCACCTCCGACTCCAGGCGAGGTCGCTTCGGGAGATGTTCCTTCTCCAAGGACCCGGGGCGGCTGTCGGGGCTATGCGACCTGGCCCTCGCGGAGCCAGGAGCGTCCACCGACACCGCCCTCGCGGGTTTTTCCTTCCGACGATGGTCCCCGGAGGGAGAACCCCGGTCGGAGGAGCTCCGGCGACGGTCCGAGCTGGAGCCCTTTGACACGGAGGCCTCCGACGAGGTCCGGGTACGGCTGGGGTCAGCGAAGATTCTCTCGCGCTGATGCCGCCGACTTCTCAACGCCTTCGAGGACAGTTTGCTGCAGGGCCCACAGATCAGTTCCTCATGATCGGGGCCCAAGCAGCGGAGGCAAAAGTCGTGTGTGTCGGTTAGTGACATATTTCGGTCACACCGACCACACCGCTTAAAGCCACTGGCAGCCATCGGGGGAAAAAGGGCCCCTGCGAGGTCAAAGGACTGCCAGGGAAAACGAAAATGAAAGCTGACTAAGTCAGAAAAACCGAAAAAACGCTAGAGGACTCGAGACCGGCGTCGCGAGTCCGGGCGGGAAAACGATCGGCGTCGAACCGAAAGAAAAAAGTATAAAATAAAGAGGAAAATCAACTTTTTCGCGGGGACAAGACGGGGACGTCTGCAGGGCTCCGCGGAAAAAAGAAGACTGGCTAAGATGGCACCCTCGGGCGGGAAGACGACCGCGCATGCGCGCTGCAATTCCCAAAGGCTTTCTTTGAAAGCTGGGGAAAATTGCTCCGCGAGGGCTCCGTCGGCGCCGACGTCACCCATAAGTGAGGACTGACTTCCTGCTTGGTCCTGGAGAAACTATTTCACTGTTCCCCAATGCAAGTATTTAAAATTATTTCACCTCTACCAAATGATACACTGGAACAGTTTGCATATAGAGCCTGGATTTTAAAAGCAGTTCTTAATGAGCAGGAGTCCTGGCCCAAGGCAGAAGATTATGGGGAGAGCATGCATAAGGAATTTTTATTAGAATTGCTATCCCCTGAGATTACAAAACACCTTCTGTTATTTTCTGAAGACCCTGAAGCAACCCCTTTTGATACTTTAATGCTCAGAATTGGGTCTGTTTGGAAGACCCAGCCCTCGCAGGTAATAACAGTATCAGAAGCATGGAAGTGGCAAGTCAAGGAATCCTCTCAGTACATAAGAAAAAAAGACAGAGGACACACACCTAAGTGGCAAGCCGAGGGATCCTCTCAGTACACAAGAAACACAGACAGAGGACACACACCTTGGAGAGCACATGGCAGAGTTACTTTTAGAAACTCCTCAGGTTACATTCCTTTTCAGGAGCTCAAAGCACAGAGAGATGGGCTAGAAAAGGAGAAAACTAAATGGGAACAAGACAAACACATACTGCAGATAGAAATAGATAAATTAAAACAGGACATACAAGCAGCTCAGGACAAACACAAGGCTAGTGCATAGGGATGTCCTGACCTCTTGAGTTCAGATATCAAAATGTCTCAAGCCTTCATAGCCCAGCCTGCCTCTTTATCTCAGCAGAGGACTCAATTCCAGAGCCTCTGGATGATGAAATGGATACAGGCCCAGGACACAATTTAAGGCTTGTAACACCCTTGATACTGGACTCTTGTGCACGCCCCAATGTTATCAGCAGAATAGGGGGTCAGGATAAACAAGCTTTGATTGACACAGGGGCTGGAATTAGTTTTACTAACAGAGCTTCTCCCACTGCAGATCAGAAAAATATGGAAATTAATGAAATTCAAGGAATTAATGACACAGCTTCCAAATGTATGGCTATCCCAGTTAAATGGGGTATCCCTGTGCACAGTGAACAAAATAAGGAAATGTTGGAAACCACTGCCTCCACTATAGTGAACACACCAAAAGAAATAATTGGAATTGATGTTCTCAACCAGTTAAATTTGGTGGTGGATATGGCTAATCTTAAATTGTGGCAGTATTCAGGAACTTCAAGTGCTTCTAAAACTTTAGTGCATGAAGTCATTCCCATACAGTTAGCAACTCAGTGCACCAAGGCAGCTCAGCAGTATGATCTGTGTGTAATTCCCTCAGAAGTGGCTCATATTCCAGTCTGGGCTCAAGACAAGTTAGATTGTGGGAAAATGCACACAGAAATACTGTTTGAAGGTGAGGATCCTCCACCACAGAAGCAATACCCAGTACCTCATCAGGCTATAGAACCAGTGACTAAAATTGTGAAGATACTGGAGGAGAGGGGTCTGATTAGACCTATTTCTTCCACATGCAATTCACCAGCCTGGCCGACAGTTAAACCGGGGGGTTCCTTCAGGCTCACTATGGACTTCCGTGCCCTGAATCAAGTTTCAAAATCTGTAGTGCCCGTGGTAGCCTCATACCTTGAAATGATCTCTAAACTGAATCCCAAATGTAAATTTTTCTCTGTGCTTCCACAGGGATATAAGGATTCCCCATCAATATTTCATGAATACATGAAGGAAGCCCTGTCACTAGTGTCTTGCAGAGATGAGACCTAGACCAAACCTCCCCTTTGGAACTGCACAGTGGGAGGGACCATACTTAGTCACTGATACCTTAGGCCCAAGCCTATACCAAATCCTAATGCCTGACAACCAGCAGTACTGGAAACACATCACCCAGTTAAAACCATATGGGTAATACGTTCTTTATCAGTCTTTGTTTTCAGATACCACCTGAAGACAGCACGGACAGCTGCTTTCTGAAGACAGCACAGACAGCTGCTTTCTGAACAAAAGTCGCTTGAGGATGGTAACTAGTTACTCCTGCTGTACATGTGTTTAATAGTTATGTAAATAAGTAGTAGAAATTATTATTATTTTTTTTGTTTTGTTGTTACATAGTATAAGTGGGGAGCATTAGTTTACTCCCTAGTAGAGTGAAACAAGTTTGCTTTTATTATGACTCGGTTTCCTGTTGTTCTTGTATCTGCTCTCTTCTACTCAAGTCTCATTACAGGAACTATCATCCGAATATGCACGATTGGCTGGGCTAATTCCACAGGTGGAGTGTATCGCTACCAAGAAATACCCCCACCTTTCCCGGAAGAAAAGGATCTGGTCATCCTGAGTTTCTGTTCGGTACAGGACAAGCCAGTGTTCTATTCATTAAACATCACTCAAGTACAGTGGGAGCCACCAGTTTCCACTTCTCTAGAAAGGACACAAGAATTGAGGGCACGCCCAGAACGTTACTTTCTAGGTCCTCCTGCTTTGATTTTGTACAATATTTCCTGTCACGACAGAGGTACCTGGAAAATAACTTATACATGGGTTGTGAGTGATCAATAGCACATCACTGAGACTTCATTCCTTTTGGATGTATCTAGTTTATCTACCACCCCTCCCACCACTTCTGCTCCTTCTATACTCTACCTTTCTGATATCCACCCATTTCAGGAAGGACATCCCTTTCAGATTAAATTTGATGCACCACACAATGTTTTATATGATGTGGAATACCATTTTCTTACTTGGCATCTATTTTCCCAAATTGTTTATAGTCACTCACAAATATCCAAATTGCTCTCAGTTTGTTGCCAACCACATACAAATGCTCAATACTTGGTTTGATATGCAGTCAGTAAAGCACAGTTACTTACCTGTAACAGGTGATCTCTGGGAACAGCAGGAATTAGTCCTCACATATGGGTACGTCGGAACCGACGGAGCCTGCGCGGGAAAGCTCCGCAGCTTCCCAGAAAGGAAGCCTTTGGGGCCTCCCACAGCGCATGCGCGCTGCCTTCCCGCCTTCCTGACCAACTCTCCTCAGTTCGAGTTTAAAGCTGAGACAATAGAGAGAGGAAAGGAAAGAGAGAGAGAGAGAGATACAACTCCTAGGGGAGGTGGGTGGGTTGTGAGGACTAATTCCTGCTGTTGCCAGAAATCACCTGTTACAGGTAAGTAACTGTGCTATCTCCAGGAACAAGCAGGAATGAGTCCTCACATATGGGGACTCCCTAGCTAAGATGCCGGGGAGATCCCCCTCCAAGGGTTCCTCATCTTCCTATGGATCTCAGGCATCCATTCAGGGAAGGTGGGCAGGAGTTGTTTAAGAATGGAACAGGTGTCTGAGGACAGCCTGACCAAACAAGGCATCCCGGCGGGAGTCCTTGTCCAAGCAGTAATGGGCTGTGAAGGTATGAACCGAGGCCCAGGTGGCTGCTCGACAGATCTGATCGATGGATACAGAATGAAGATGAGCCATAGATGTGGCCATGGCTCTCACATTGTGAGCTGTGACATGGCCTTCCAGAGAAAGGTTCTTACTCTGGTAAGCAAAAGAAATACACTGAGCAATACAATTGGACAGTGTTCTTTTTGAGACTGGAAGTCCTAAATGAGAAGGATCAAAAGCAACAAAAAGTTGAGAAGACTTTCGATGTTGCTGTGTCCTGTGGAGGTAAAAGGCGAGAGCTCTTTTACAGTCTAGAGTATGAAGGTTCCTCTCTGCATTGGATGCATGAGGAGCTGGAAAAAAGACAGGTAAATATACCTCTTGATTAAAATGAAAAGGTGAGACCACTTTAGGCATAAAGTGAGGATTTGTCCTAAGGACTACCTTATCATGATGGAACCTTGTATAAGGTGGATTAGCCACTAAAGCCTGCAGTTCACTGATGTGGCGAGCAGAAGTGATTGCAATAAGGAAAATGACTTTCCAGGAAAGGAATTTCAAGGAGGTAGTGGCTAAGGGTTCAAAGGGTGGCTTCATAAGCTGACCAAGAACCACGTTTAAGTCCCATGCCACCAGAGGAGGCCGAATGGGAGGCTTAGTTAAAGTTAGACCTCTCATGAATCTTGCAATAAGAGGATGAGAGGAAACAGATTGTCCATTGATAGGCTGAAGAGATGCTGCAATAGCACTCAAATGGACCCTTACAGAATTGGTTTTAAGTCCTGCATTGGAAAGATGCAGGAGATATTCGAGTAAAGAATTCAAAGGTAGTGCTAGAGGGTTAAGACCCTTTTCAGCACACCAAATGGAAAATCTTTTCCATTTAAAAGCATAAGAACGCCTGGTGGAAGGTTTCCTAGATGCATGGAGGATATCCTTCACCTGTTGAGAAAGATTGAAATCTTGAAGGTCTAGGCCTTCAGTAACCAAACTCTGAGGTGAAGGGACTTGGGTGCCACAAAGTCCCCTCCTCTTGAGACAGAAGGTCTGGAGCAGCTCCCAGATCCAGGGAGGGTGCCTGGGAGAGATGCAGAAGTAGAGGGTACCACACTTGGCGTGGCCAGCGTGGAGCTATGAGGATCATAGATCCTTGATCCCTCTGAAGTTTGAATAGAATCTTGGGAATCAAAGGAATGGGTGGAAAGGCATATAGGAAGGCCTGTCCCCAATGAAGGAGGAAGGCATCCTTGGCCTGAGCTCCCTGACACGGAATTCTGGAACAGAACCGGGGAAGTTTGGCATTGCACGGACTTGCAAACAGGTCTATGTCCGGGGTTCCCCATTTCTGAAAGATTCTGAGTACCTGATCCATGTGCAGGGACCATTCGTGTGGAAGCAGAACTCGACTGAGTCTGTCTGCCCAAGAGTTTTGGATTCCTGGGAGGTATACTGCCAGGAGATGGATTTGATGCTCTCTGGCGAAGGCCCACAATTTTAGAGCTTCGTTGCAAAGCGACAGAGAGCCAGTCCCTCCTTGTTTGTTTATGTAGAACATGGCTACTTGATTGTCAGTATGAACAAGGACTGTCATGTTGATGAGGAGGGTATGAAAGACCTTGAGAGCAAGGAAAATTGCTCGGAGCTCCAAAAGGTTGATATGAAGGGTGGTCTCCTGTGGAGACCAAGTGCCCTGAGTGGAGAGGTCTTGGAGATGAGCTCCCCAACCTGTTTGGGAGGCATCTGTAGTGAGAGTTGCTTGGGGTAACAAAGGTTGGAAGGGAGCCCCCAACAACAGATTTTGAGTGGATATCCACCATTGGAGAGACCAAAAAAGTCGTTTTGAGGTTGCTATTTGGTCTGAGAGAGCTCCTGATGCTTGGGTCCACTGGGTGGACAAAGTCCATTGAGCTGCTCTCATATGTAGGCGAGCATAAGGCACCACATGAACTGTGGATGCCATGTGGCCTAGCAGTTGTAGCATCTCCCTGGCAGTCAAGTGGCTTCTGGACTGAATTTGAGAGGCCAACTGCACTAGACGGTGGCAACGGGCCTGAGGAAGATAGGCCCTTGCAGTGGTGGTATCTAGCCAGGCCCCTATGAATTCTAGGGACTGAGTAGGGGTGAGTTGAGACTTTGGCAGATTGATGACAAGTCCCAGATACTGCAGTATGCGTCTGGTGTGGTCCAGGGAAGTTTGAGCCTCGGACTGAGATGGAGCTCGGATGAGCCAGTCGTCCAGGTATGGGAAGACAAAGATTCCCAGAGTGCGTAGAAATGCAGCTACTATTGCCATGCATTTGGTAAATGCTCTTGGAGCAGAGGCTAGACCGAAGGGAAGTACTCTGTATTGGAACAGAAACTGTAGGAATTTTCTGTGGGATGGATGGATGAGTATATGTGTTTACGCATCCTTGATATCTAGAGAACAAAGCCAGTCCTGACTCTGTAGGTATGGAAGGAGAGTGCCTAGAGAAAGCATCTTGAATTTCTCCTTGTATAGAAATTTGTTCAATTCTCTGAGATCCAGAATGGGTCTGTACCCCCCTGTTTTCTTGGGGATGAGAAAATAAGGGGAGTAAAAACCTGACCCTTGTTGAGGAAGAGGAACCTCTTCTATTGCCTTTTGGGCGAGAAGAGTGGTCACCTCCTGGCCCAACAGGTACAGGAGAGATGGGGGAGAATTGAATTGTCTCACCATGGTATGGGGAGGAAGGCTGGAGAAATGTAGTTTGTAGCCCTCTCTGATGATAGAGAGGGTCCACGGTTCTGATGTGATTTGTTCCCATCTGGGAGCAAAGTGAGTTAACCTTCCTGGAATGGTGAGAGGCTCTGGTTGTTGCAGAGCCAGAAAGGTTAAGTTCTCTAGAATCAAGTCAAAAACTCTGAGGAGGTTGGGACTGCTGGACTGTAGCAGCCCCTGTAGACTTTGTTCTGGCCTGTTTAGATTGCTGACGCTTAGGAGCAAAGCGAACTTCGGAAGATTGCTGGCCAGTATTTGTGGAAAATCTGGTCTTTTTATAGAAAGGCTTCTTAAAAGGTTTTTTCTTGGCAGGGGTAGAGGTAGACTTAGAAAGTCTATCTAAAGCAGCATTCTCTGCATCCATTTGAGTGGCTTTGATTTGCCACTCCTTGCCAAACAGATTATCACCTGTACAGGGCAGATTGCCCAAGCCTTCTTGTACCCAGGGTTCCAAATCAGAGGCCTGGAGCCAAGCAAGTCTGCGAGCAGCTATGGCAATGCCGGAGGCTCTGCTAGCTCCCTCAAAAGAGTCAAAGGCTGCTCTATTGAAGAACTTTGAAACATCTTGAGTTTGCTTTAGCAAAAGAAGGAACTCCTCCTTTTTATCCTCTGGGATAAAGGGGAGAAAATGACGTATCTTCAGTGCAATCTATTTCAAAAACATGCCTATAGCGGCTGTATGAATTGATTCTGGCAATAAGCATGCTAGCTTGGAAGATTTTTCTACCAAAAGCATCCAGAGTCCTACATTCTCTTCCTGGAGGAGTAGAAGAGTGCCTTTTGGTACTCTTTATCTTTTTCATAGCAGACTTCACCACAATAGAGTGGTGAGGGAGCTGTGTTTTTTGAAAACCAGGAGAAGGAGGAACCCGATACATGGTGTCCAAACGTCGAGAATGTGGAGATAGGGTGAGAGGAGCCTCCCACAAGTCCATCATGTGTTCTTGAAGAATTTCATGTATGGGTAAGGTGGCTGCCTCTTTGGGAACCTTAGAGTATCCTAAAATATCCAATTTTTTTGCTCTAGGTTCCTTTTCAGAGGTTACAGATATGGAGAGTCCTTTAGCTACTTCAATAATGAAGTCTTGAAAGGACAAATCCTCTGGAGGAGACATTCTCCTTTTTGGAGAAGAGGGCTCCTCAGGAAGAGTAAAAGAGACATCAGCAGAATCATCTGAGGTATCAGAATCTTCAGATGATTCAAAGTACCGCCTATTAGCTTCCAGAGATCGATACGCGTACCGACCGGTATCGACATCGGGCGTACCGGGAATCGGAGCGGTATCGAGAAAATCTCCGGAACAGGAGACCGGAACCGGCATACTACTGGAAGTAGATGCTCTGGGTACCGGTATCGGTTGCGGTACCGGAACCGGAGTCGGAACCGATTGTCGCGGTACCGAGGGCGTTGCAGCGTTAATGAAAGCTAATATGGCCTGCTGCATGGATTGTACCGTAGTACCCATAGACGCCACAACTGCCTGGATGTCGGTACCGGTGTTAGCCGGTACCCCAGAGCAGTCTAACAGGAGATCGGTCGAGGCCGTGCCATCGATATCTACCTGTAACCCCATAGGAGGAGCTTTGGAAGCCAGAGTTTCCCGCCGGGGTTGTTTGGCTGGGGCAGGGTCCTCAGGGTCAAACCCAAGGGCCTCTCGCTGCTTAGAGGGAGATTTGCCCTTTGAGGACCTGCCTGAAGAATGTTTGGTTACCTGAGATCCATCAGGAGAGGAAGACCTGGAGGATGTTGATGCTGGAGTATCCGCAGAAAACAGCATATAAAATTTGGCTGCTCTGTTCTGTAAGCCCCGTTTGGACATCAGAGAGCAGGATGGACAATCCGGAATGGAATGGTCAGGCCCCAAACATTTAAGACACCACTCATGGGTATCTGTGACTGAAATAGTACTGGTACACTTGGTGCATTTTTTAAAACCAGAAGCTGGTTTCTCCATGAGGGAGAATCTGAGAAGGCCTAGAGGCCTCACAGAAAAAACACACCAAGTGAGGAAAAAGTAGTTTTTTTTTTTTTTAAAGAAATAAATGAAAAAAGACCGGCGGTACCGGTCCGGAATCGGGGAAGGCAGACACGCGGTCAAAGAAACAAATTAAAATAACAATTTCTTCAGCGGTGACAGGAACACGACCTGCTGGCTCCGCGGAAAAAGAAGAACTGAGGAGAGTTGGTGAGGAAGGCGGGAAGGCAGCGTGCATGCGCTGTGGGAGGCCCCAAAAGCTTCCTTTCTGGGAAGCTGGGGAGCTTTCCCGCGCAGGCTCCGTCGGTTCCGACGTACCCATATGTGAGGACTCATTCCTGCTTGTTCCTGGAGATCACCCTGAGCCAAGCAATTTCGAGAATTAATTGATACAATTTTAGGTGGCACAGGGACTGCACTGGGTGCCCTTAATATAATTGATATAGAGGTGCTCCGTAATAAAATGGGATCCACTGCTCAGCATGCTGCTGATGGTTTTACCTCACAACATATTATTAATGAAGCTTCCTCTAAACTGTCCAATGTAGTTGTAGATACCTTTGCTCTTATATCTCCCATTATAGAACAGAAAATTGTTACCTTAGCACATGCAGAATATAGATTGGGAAAGAATATTTCCTGGGCTCTTGCCTGTGATCGAGTACAGATCGAGCTTATTACTATACTAAAGGAAATTCTGATCACTGCTAAGTTAGGACACTGGCCACCATCTCTCATTCATATGGCTAGTACCAAAATACCAGAATTTGCTATAGCTCACCTTGATAGGTGGACAGTTAGTGTTCCCATTTGTTCACCACAAGGCTGCTCTAGCTGTACTTTGATCCCATGGTCAGGACAACACACAGTTATTTATCCTATTGCTAATATTGGGCTGCAGTTTGATAATATGCTTATGTATCCTGTGGACCATCTCACATGGGTGCAGCCACTGGATGACACCTGGACTTCATTCAAGCCAATGGACACCAGTTTGTGTGAGCAGACTACATTTCAGTTCAAGTGTCAACCTCACCAGTTTAAAGAGGCTGACACCTCCTGCTGGAACAATTCCTCCTCTTGCTTCCTGACTGTTAAGCTCTCATATTCCCTGACTACCTCACACAGTTTGTATTACCTTGGAGCTGGACACTTTTGTTTTCATCTGTTCTTTCCCCAGAATGTTTCTTTTTCGATTGCTCCCAGAATGCATGACATTCGCCTTCCCAAGAACACTTTGCTGTACAGTTCAAACTATTCACCAAACAATACCTGGTGCAGTCATACACCACTGGTCTCCCTCACCATTAATGGGACAACTTATTCCACACCGCTGGTTACCAATGACTCTATGGACATTCCAGACTTTATCTCATATGCTGTGCATCCCTTACCACTTGGCATGGGAGAAGAGACACTACATAAACTGCTCAACTTTACAGAACTCCATGCCTATATTGATCACCTTAAAACAAATCCACTGAAGTGAATCACACCATGGCTTATGAGAATGGACACATTCAACAAATTGTTGGACACTTGCTACAAGATGCTCATGTGTCTGTGTGGGAATTGTTATTTGGTTACTCACCTACTGCTGATCAGGTCTTTAATGTTTTCATTCACCCTATTATTATTTTAACTGCTGTACAAATATTTCTATGCATTATCATAATTTACCTGTGTTGTAAAATGAAACAAATGTACATATCCTTGCAGCACATGTCATACAGAAACAAAACATTTTAAGGTAGTTACACTGAACTTCTCCAGCATCCACCCCTACATCCAGGCTAATTTGGCCTGCTAATTTGGCATTTCCTATTACACTGAATACCAGAGTCAGCTGCAGTCTAGTATTGCTTCCTATCCTCACTCATAGCATCCTGGTACCTTTTGGCTTTAGCCTCCTCAAAAATTCCTGCAGACCTTATGCACTGTTCACTCTCTCTAAGACGGGCACGGAGGTAGCATATATTGGGGGTCCCCCCCCCCCCAGTAGTGGCTGCTCTACCTAAGACACGAGGTTTGGACTCATAAGGAGACTTGTTTATCTCTAAAACACTAGAGACAGTACTGTGCAGGACAGGGGACTTGCTGGACATAGCAAGGTATTTAATACAGGAGATATTAGACAAGCTGCCTACTATCATGTAATGGCAGCTGGGACAGGTACCACAGGCTTGCTTCCACCATTTCCAGGCACAAATAATAAATAAAAATAAAAAAGGTGTGGGAGATGTCAGCATACATTTCATGCAGCTTTGGACTCTGGTGATTTCAGTCTCCAAAGGTAATAGGACAGTTTACAAGATGAGATTAACTCTGACCCCCTGGTGATTTCAGTCTCCAAGGCCTGTCTGAAGCCCCTCCTTGCTAAATCAAGAATGGCAGACCTTAAAGGGAGTGGCTAGCAGACCTCAAGGGGAAGTGCTGGAGAGGATTCAATTCACTATAAAGGACAGAAACACTTCCTCTCTCTCTCTCTCTCTCTTCCACCATTCATCGGACATGAAGGACAGGAGGCTTTGATAATCAATTCCCATCACCCCTCCCCCGCTCTCTCTCCCTTGCCATGAGGCTCTGACTCACATGTTCTGGCCTATCTCTCTCTCACACTTCGCACATGCACACACAGATTCATTGATGCACACTGAAACAGCTCTGTAACAATCACTATATACCTCTGTTCAATACCTATGTATTAAGCCTATTTCTACATAAAAAACCTTTCTCCAAGCCACACCTGTTTGGTTGTTTCATTACAAACCCTACTGCCTCTGTGAAGTGAAATGAACCCAGGACCTACAGGAAAGTAACCTGACCAAATCTTACACCCTTCATCTGTGAACACAGAACAAAAATATCTGTTAAGCAATTCCGCTTTATCCTTAGCAGCTTCTACATATCCCTCCCCTTCACCCTCAAATCTGTCAATACCACTTTTGCACTTCCTCCTCTCGTTAACATATCTGAAAAAATGTATTTTCCTCCTGTTTTATTGCTATTGGCTATTTTTTCTTCTTTTTGTATCTTTGCTTTCCTGACTACTTTCCTAGCTTCTCTAAGTTTTTAAAAATATTGATGCTTTTCTTCCTCTCTCTGTGATCTCTTGTATTTAATGAAGGCCCTCCTCTTTTTCATCACCCTTTCAGCTACTTCTTTTGAGAACCATAGTGGTCTCCTTTTCCTTTTACATTTATTTACCTTTCTAACAAGAAGGTTTGTTGCCCCTAAAATATCTCCTTTCAGTTTTGCCCATTGCTTTTCTACATCCCCCAGCTGTTCCATTCCTACTAACGACTCCTTGAGATATTGTCCCATCTTGGCAAAGTTAGTTTTCCTGAAGTCTAAGACCTTTGCTTTTGAATGGACTTTATCAACCCTAGACCTAATTCTGAACCACACCATATGGTGATCACTGGATACGAGATGATCTCCCACTATAACATCAGAAACACTTTCCCCACTGGCAAGCACCAATACCAATACGGCCCCTTCACGTGTGGGTTCTGTTACCAGTTGCCAGAATAGTTCTCCCTGTAGAGAATCCAGGATCTCCTTACCTTTAGATGACATTGCAGCAGAGAAGTGCCAATCAACATCTAGCATATCGAAATCACCTATCAATAGCACTTCTCCTTTCATGGCAATATTGGGATAGAGGTGATATGATTGAGATGTTTAAATACTTCCATGGCATAAATGCACAGGAGGAGAGCCTCTTTCGACTGAAAGCAAGCTCTGAAATGAGGGGACATGGGATGAGGGTGAAAGGGGATAGATTCAGGAGTGATATTCAGAAATAATTCTTTATGGAAAGAGTGGTGGATCCGTGGAATAGTTTCCCAGTGGAGGTGCTAGAGATGAGGACAGTATCTGAATTCAAAGAAGCATGGGACAAACACAGAGGATCTCTAAAGGAAAAAAAGGGGACTGTTGTAGGGGTTGATATGGAAGGACAGACTAGATAGGTCATAGTAACATAGTAAATGACGGCAGATAAAGACCAGCATGGTCCATCTAGTCTGCCCAGCAAGACGGCAAGAGTAGGTGCACCTGTTGCTCTGTGCAGGCTACCCCTCCCCATGTCTTTGTTTAGGGGTAAACCTACCACTCCATGTAGGACACCCTTATTTGTTGAGACGTTATATGGTTCAGAAGTTAGATGGTACCGTTTATCTTGTTTTTATCCTATTGCTGTAAAGGGATCCATTGAGTTTGTCCCATGCCTTTTTGAATTCCGTCACCGTGTTTGCCCCCACCACTTCCATCGGGAGGGCATTCCAAGCATACACCACCCTTTCAGTGAAAAAATATTTCCTGACATTGCCTTTCAATTTACCACCTTGCAGCTTCATGTTATGCCCTCTAGTTTTACAGCTTCCCCGTCTTTGGAAGAGGTTTGTTTGTTCATCATTTCTCTTTAAGTATTTAAAGGTCTGAATCATATCTCCCCTGTCCCTCCTCTCCTCCAACGTGTACATATTTAGGTCTTCAAGTCTCTTCTCATAAGGCTTCTGACGCAGGCTCCAAATCATTTTGGTCGCTTTCCTCTGAACAGTTTCCAGTCTTTTTACATCTTTTGCAAGATACAGTCTACAAAACTAAACACAGTATTCCAAGTGAGGCCTCACCAGTGACTTATACAGTGGCATAAGTACCTCTTCCTTTCTGCTGGTAATCCCTCTTTGTATGCAGCCCAACATCCTCCTGGCTTTTGCCACCACCTTGTTGCACTGTTTTGTCACCTTGAGATCATCAGAGATAATCACACCAAGGTCTTTCTCCTGAACCGTGCATACCAACCTCTCACCCCCCATCGCGTACATTTCCCTTGGATTTCTGCCACCAAGTGCATGACACTGCACTTTTTTGCATTAAATCGTAGTTGCCAAGCATTAGACCAGTCTTCCAGCTTTTGTAGATCTTTCCTCATGTTAACCACTCCCTCGGGGGAGTCCACTCTGTTGCAAATATTTGTGTCGTCTGCAAAAAGACAGACTTTCCATTCAGTCCTTCAGCAATATCACTTACAAATACAGTGAACAGTGTGGGGCCCAGTACCGAACCCTGGGGCACCCCGCTAATCACCTTCCTCTCATCCGAGTGAGCCCCATGTACAATCACCTTCTGTCGTCTGTCAGTCAACCAATTTCTAATCCAGTTTACCATCTTGGGACCCATCCCCAAGCTACTGAGTTTATTGACAAGCCTCCTATGAGGAACAGTATCAAAGGCTTTGCTGAAATCCAGGTAGATGACATCCATCGCATGCCCCTGGATCTAGTTCCTTGGTCACCCAGTCAAAGAACTCAATCAGATTTGTTTGGCAAGACCGTCCTTCGGTAAAACCATGTTGCCTCAGATCTCGCATCCTGTTGGTTTTGAGAAAGTTCACTATTCGCTCTTTCAGGAGCGCCTCCATTACTTTTTCCGCCACCGAGGTAAGGCTCACGGGCCTGTAGTTTGACACTTCTTCCCTGTCACCACTTTTGTGTAGAGGTACGACATCAGCCATTCTCCAGTCCAAGGATCTGTTGAAGACATCTTTTAACGGTCCTGCAAGAACCTCTCTGAGCTCTTTCTGTATCCTGAGATGTATCCCATCCAGTCCCATGGCTTTGTCCACTTTCAGTTTAGCAAGTTGTTCTAACACCTCGTCTTCTGTGAATGGTGTGGTATCTACTTCATTCCCATTTTTATATTTGGGAGTCACGGCTGGTCCATCTCCAGGATCTTCTTTAATAAAAACAGAGCAGAAGTATTTGTTTAGCAATTTCGCTTTTTCAGTGTCACTTTCCACGAGTCCTTTGACAGCACTTTTGAGTCCTGCAATTCCAACTCTGATCTTCTTCCTTTCCTGAATATACCTGAAGAAAGTTTTCTTGCTACCCTTAACATCTTTAGCCATCCTTTCCTCTGCCTTTGATTTTGCTATCCTTATTACTCTTTTAGACTCTTTGAGTTGGATCCTGTATTCATTTCTGTGTTCTTCTGTTTGCAAGCTTTTGAATTTTGCGAAAGTTGTGGTTTTTGCCTTTATTTGAGCAGCCACCTCTTTGGAAAACCAAATAGGTTTCCTTCTTCTCTTGTTTTTATTTACTTTTCTTACATATTTATCTGTTGCCCCTTTTATTGCCTTCTTTAGTTTAGCCCATTGAAATTCCACTTCCTTTAACTCCTTCCACCCCGTCATCTCCTCCTTTAAGAACTCTTGCCATTTTATTGAAGTCAGTGTATTTGAAGTCATGTGGTCTTTGAAGTCAGTGTATTTGAAGTCATGTGGTCTTTTTCTGTCATCCTGTTTCTGTATTTCTATATTATGCATGTTTTCTATTAAATCTCTGTCCACTTCTTCTTCCTGTGAAGCTCTATCATACCAATGCAAATGAATTTCCCGTTCCCTCCTTCTAGTTTAACCTCCTCGCTTCCTTTTAAGCCCTGTAATTCTATAGCTCTAATATGATTTTTTTTTTTACATATCGTGTTACTCATCCTCCCCTTTTTCTTAACCTGTCTTTCTTGAATTAAGTATAGCCCGGTATAATTCCATCCCAGTCATGGTTGTCCATAAACCAGGTCTTCATAACCACCACTAAATCAAAGTCAGTACTTTGTGAGCTCCAGGCTCACTAGAGCAGCAATTAAGGACAGTTAGTTTTTTCTTAGTTTTTGTTTGTTTAGGTGTTGGTTGGTTACAGAAAAAGGGTTTATTGTTATTTTCAGTTAAGGTTTAGTGTCTGAAGTGGCTGCACCTTTAAGACTTTGACTGCTAGAGAGCTCTCTCTCTCTCCTTCCCCCCCCCCCCCTTTTTTCCTACTCCCCTTCATCTCTGTGATTACTCGGGGCTGGATACAGGGGTAAGGGCAGCAGACTCCGGTTACCAGCCCAGCAGTTTTGGGGTCTGGGCAACCGAGATCGAAGGCATCCCGAGCGCAGCACAAAAGTCTTGCCTGTAAGCTTACAGGCAAGACTTCTGAGCTGCGCTCGGGTGCTGGGCCAGAGGACAGACGCTGCTGCCTCGTGGCAGGCTCGATCGGGGCCTCTGAATTTCGCCAGCGGGAAACGAGCCGGTGGAGGGCAGCCAGACGAACAGTACGGTTCTGAGGATTGTGGCAGTCGGGAGAGCAATGGGGGGCTGTATCACAACCATAAGGTAAGAGTCCGATGCAGCTAAATACTTTAGCGGTGGTTTTGGGACCATGAGCAGCCGTTGAGCTCCAGCCACGTGGTTTAACGCAGGAACCGCCGGGAGCTGCAGTGGGGGAATAAGGCGCTTGATCTCGGCAGAGAAGCTTAGTTTTTGCTTGCTTTCTTCACCCTTTGGCTCAGTTGATCTTCTGCATCTTTTTGGAAGTGTAAAAAAAATAAAAAATAAAATAAAAAAAAAACGGCCTGTGACTTTGCGGCCTTGCAAGAAGTTCTTTAGTGTTCATCTTGCAGAGGGCGGTTAAAATTGAGCAGGGGTGTATCAGATTCTGGGGCTGCCTTCCTAGTAGAAACGATGCCTGCAAAGATTCTGGGTTTGCTTTGCAGTGTAAAAACGTCTGCAGTATCTGACACAGGGGTGTGTAGGAACTGCATTCACAGTTCTGCGGCAGCGGAGCAGGAGTTGGAGCCGGGGAAGGAGGATCTGGAGCAGGGGTCTCATCCTTCCACCTCAGAGGAGCCGAAGCCCTCGAGTGCTCCAGATGTTCCGTCGTCTCAGCTGGCCTTGGCAAAGGGGTTGTTTTCAATTGTTTCGGCAGATTTTGTGGCTCTGATGCAGCAGGCGTTTGGCAGCAATCTCGGAATCTCTCCTCCTGGTTCTCTTAGTTTAGGTGTAGGGGAAAAGAGGCCAGGGACTCCCTTAGCCGTGGGGACGGTGGGGGTATTGGCCAAGAAAGCTAGGACAAACAGGATCAGTCGGTGTTTTCGGAGGACCTGCACACGGGGGATGGTGAGCAGGACGTGGAGCTGGATGAGGAGTTAGAAGAGGGAGAGATCGCTGAACAGGAAGACCAGGCTCAAGTAGTCCGAATCTTTTGGAGAGAGGAGTTGCCCGCGCTTATGGCAGAAACACTTAAAGCACTCAATATGCCAGTGACAGGGCCGGCGGAGGATGTTAGCTTGGAAGATCCGTTGTTATAAGCCTTTCAGAAGACACAGCGGGCGTTTCCCATGCACAGAGTGGTAAGAGAAAGCACAGTTACTTACCTGTAACAGATGATCTCTGGGAACAGCAGGAATTAGTCCTCACATATGGGTACGTCGGAACCGACGGAGCCCACGCGGGAAAGCTCCCCAGCTTCCTAGAAAGGAAGCTTTTGGGGCCTCCCACTGCACATGCGTGCTGCCTTCCCGCCTTCCTGACCAGCTCTCCTCAGTTCGAGTTTATAGCTGAGACAATAGAGAGAGGAAAGGAAGATAGATAGAAGATACAACTCCTAGGGGAGGTGGGTGGGTTGTGAGGACTAATTCCTGCTGTTCCCAGAGATCACCTGTTACAGGTAAGTAACTGTGCTATCTCCAGGAACAAGCAGGAATAAGTCTTCACATATGGGGACTCCCTAGCTAAGATGCCTGGGAGATCCCCTTCCAAGGGTTCGCCATCTTCGTATGGATCTCAGGCATGCATTCTGGGAAGGTGGGCAGGAGTTGTTCAAGTATGGAACAGGTGTTTGAGGACAGCCTGACCAAACAAGGCATCCCGGCGGGAGTCCTTGTCCAAACAGTAATGGGCTGTGAAGGTATGAACCGAGGCCCAGGTGGCGGCTCGACAGATCTGATCTATGGATACAGAGTGAAGATGAGCCATAGAAGTGGCCATGGCTCTCACATTGTGAGCTGTGACATGGCCTTCCAGAGAAATGCTTTTACTCTGGTAAGCAAAGGAAATACACTGAGCAATCCAATTGGAAAGTGTACGTTTGGAGACTGGAAGTCCCAAATGAGAAGGATCAAAAGCCACAAAAAGTTGGGAAGACTTTTGATGTGGCTGAGTCCTGTTGAGGTAAAAGGCAAGAGCTCTTTTACAATCTAGAGTATGAAGGTTCCTCTCTGCACTGGATGCATGAGGAGCCGGGAAAAAGACAGGTAGATATACCTCTTGATTAAGATGAAAAGGCGAGACCACTTTGGGCATAAAGTGGGGATTCGTCCTAAGGACCACCTTATCATGATGAAACCTAGTATAAGGTGGATGAGCCACTAAGGCCTGTAGTTCACTGATGCGGCGAGCCGAAGTGACTGCAATAACGAAAAGGACCTTCCATGAAAGAAATTTCAAGGAGGTAGAAACCAACGGTTCAAAAGGTGGCTTCATAAGCTGACCTAGAACTAGGTTTAAATCCCATGCTACCAGAGGAGGTCAGATGGGAGGTTTAGTTAGAGTCAGGCCTCTCATGAACCTTGCACTAAGAGGATGAGAGGAGACAGGTTGTCCATTTAGAGGTTTTAAGGATGCTGCAATAGCGCTCAAATGGACTCTTACTGAATTTGTCTTAAGGCCTGCATTAGAAAGATGCAGGAGATAGTCTAGTAGAGAATTCAAAGGAAGTGCTAGAGGGTCAAGACCCTGCTGAGCACACCAAATGGAAAAGCGTTTCCATTTGAAAGCATAGGAACGCCTCGTGGAGGGTTTCCTAGAGGCATGAAGGATATCTTTCACTGGTTGAGAAAGATTGAAGTCATGAAGGCTTAGGCCTTCAGTAACCAAGCTCTGAGGTGTAAGGACTTGGGGTTTGGGTGCCACAAAGTCCCCTCCTCCTGAGACAGAAGGTCTGGCGCAGCTCCCAGGTCCAGGGAGGGTCCCTGGGAGAGATGCAGAAGTAGAGGGAACCACACTTGGCGTGGCCAGCGTGGAGCTATGAGGATCATCGACCCGTGATCCCTCTGGAGTTTGAACAGAGTCTTGGGAATCAAAGGAATGGGTGGAAAGGCGTATAGGAATTCCTGACCCCAATGCAGGAGAAAGGCATCGCTGGCCTGAGCTCCCTGACATGGAGTCCTGGAACAGAACCGGGGAAGATTGGCATTCCACGGACTTGCAAAGAGGTCTATGTCCGGGGTTCCCTATTCCTGAAAGATTTTGCGTATCTGGTCCAGATGTAGGGACCATTCGTGTGGAAGCAGAACTCGACTGAGTCTGTCTGCCCGAGAGTTTTGAACCCCTGGAAGATACACTGCCAGAAGATGAATTTGATGCTCTCTGGCGAAGGCCCATAATCTGAGAGCTTCGTTGCAAAGCGACAGAGAGCCTGTCCCTCCTTGTTTGTTTACGTAGAACATGGCCACCTGATTGTCTGTATGAACTAGGACGGTCAGGTTGACAAGGAGGGTATGGAAGACTTTGAGGGCAAGGAAGATTGCTCGCAGTTCCAGGAGGTTGATGTGAAGGGTGGTCTCCTGTGGAGACCAAGTACCCTGAGTGGAGAGGTGTTGAAGATGGGCTCCCCACCCTGTTTGGGTGGCATCTGTTGTGAGGGTTGCTTGGGGCAACAAAGGTTGGAAGGGGGCCCCCAACGACAGATTCCTGGTGAATATACACCATTGGAGGGACCAAAACAGACGTTTTGAGGTGAGTATTTGGTTGGAGAGCGCTCCTGATGCTTGAGTCCACTGGGTGGCCAAGGTCCATTGAGCTGCTCTCATATGAAGACGAGCGTAGGGCACCATGTGTACCGTGGAGGCCATGTGGCCCAGAAGTTGCAGCATTTCCCTGGCTGTCAAGTGAGTGCTGGACTGAGCTTGGGAGGCCAAGCACACCAGACGTTGGACCCGGACCTGAGGAAGGTAGGCCCTTGCAGTGGTGGTGTCCAACTGGGCCCCTATGAATTCCAGAGACTGAGTAGGGATGAGTTGAGATTTGGGAAGGTTTACCACCAGTCCCAGGTACTGCAGAATGTGCCTCGTGCGGTCCAGGGAAATCTGGGCCTCTGACTGAGATGGAGCTCGGATGAGCCAGTCGTCCAGATATGGAAATACAAAAATTCCCAGACCTCTTAGAAATGCGGCTATAACTGCCATGCATTTGGTGAACACTCTTGGAGCAGAGGCTAGACCGAAGGGAAGTACTCTGTACTGGAAATGTTTTCCCTGGAACAGAAATCTATTTTCTGTGGGATGGGTGGATGAGTATATGTGTGTACGCATCCTTGAGATCTAGAGAACAAAGCCAATCCTGACTCTGAAGGTATGGAAGGAGAATGCCCAGAGAAAGCATTTTGAATTTCTCCTTGTATAGAAATTTGTTCAATTCTCTCAAATCTAGGATAGGTCTGAATCCCCCTGTCTTCTTTGGTATTAGAAAATAAGGGGAGTAGAAGCCTGTCCCTTGTTGAAGAAGAGGAACCTCTTCTATTGCCCTTTGGGCAAGGAGGGAAGAGACTTCCTGACCCAACAGGGCCAGGAGAGATGGGGGAGAATTGAAGTGCCTCACCATGGTATGGGGAGGAAGGCTGGAGAAATGAAGTTTGTAACCCTCTCGGATGATAGAGAGGGTCCATTGCTCTGATGTAATTTGCTCCCATCTGGGAGCAAAGTGAGCTAACCTTCCGGGAATGGTGAGGGGCTCTGGTTGTTCTAGAGCCAGAAAGGTTAAGTTCTCTAGGGGCAAGTCAAAACCCCTGAGGGGGTTGAGCCTGCTGAGGAGTGGCAGACGCTGCAGGCTTTGACCTTGCCTGTTTAGGTTGCTGACGCTTAGCAGCAAAGCGAGGCTGAGAAGATTGTTGGCCAGTATTTGTGGAAAATCTGGCCTTCTTGTAGTAAGGCCTCTTGAAAGACTTTTTCTTGGCAGGAGTAGAGGTAGACTTAGAAAGTCTATCTAAGGTAGCATTTTCTGCGTCCATTTGAGTGGCTTTAATTTGCCAGTCTTTACCAAATAAGTTCTCACCTGTACAGGGCAGATTCCGTAAGCCATCCAGGACCCAGGGTTCTAGGTCAGAGGCCTGGAGCCAAGCAAGTCGTCGGGCTGCAATAGCAATGCCCGAAGCTCTACCGGCACCCTCAAAGGAATCAAAGGCTGCTCTGTTGGAGAACTTAGAAACATCTAGAAGTTGTTTCACCAGAGAAATGAACTCCTCCTTTCTATCCTCAGGGATAAAGGAGGCAAAATGCCGTACCTTTAGGGCAAGTTCCCTTAGAAACATGCCCATATACAGACTGTATGAATTAATCCTGGCTATAAGCATACTAGCCTGGAAGATTTTCCTACCAAAAGAGTCTAGGGTCTTACATTCTCGCCCTGGAGGGGTAGAAGAGTGCCTTTTGGTACTCTTAATCTTTTTCAGCGCAGACTTCACCACAATGGAATGGTGAGGCAGCTGAGTTTTTTGAAAACCAGGAGGAGGGACCCGGTACATGGTGTCCAACCTACGGGAATGAGGAGACAACGTTAAAGGAGCCTCCCATAAGTCCATCAAGTGTTCTTGAAGGATTTCATGGATAGGCAGGGTGACTGCCTCTTTAGGAACCTTAGGGTATCCTAAAATATCCAATTTCTTTGATCTAGGTTCTTTTTCAGAGGATGTAGTAATAGAAAGTCCTTTAGCTACTTCTATAATGAAGTCTTGAAAAGACAAATCCTCTGGTGGAGACATTCTCCTCTTTGGGGAAGAAGGCTCTTCAGGAAGAACAAGAGACAGCTCATCAAAGTCATCAGAGGAGTCAAAATCCTCAGAAGAATCAGAGTATCCTCTATTTGCTTCCAACGCACGATACGCATACCGCTCGGTATCGACATCAGGTGTACCGGGTATGGGATCGGTATCGGGCGAAAACCCGGATCCGGCATGCGGAACCGATCTGCGTTTGGAAGACGATGGTCTCGGTTCCGGTATGGGGGACGGTACCGGAACCGGACCCGGAACCGCTGGATGCGGTACCGAGGGCGTCGCAGCTTTAATAAAAGCCAAAATGGCCTGCTGCATGGTCTGAACAGTATTGTCCATAGACGCCACTGCTGCCTGGATGTCGGTACCGGCATGGGCCGGTACCCCAGAGCAGTCTAACAGGTGATCGGTCGAGGCCGTGCCATCGATGTCAACCTGTAACCCCATAGATGGAGCTTTGGAAGCCAGAGCTTCCCGCCGGGGTTGTTTGGCTTGGGCAGGGTCCTCCAACTCAAGATTGAGGGCCTCTCGATACTTTGAAGGAGATTTGCCTTTTGAGGACCTGCCCGAAGAAGGTTTGGTTACCTGAGATCCATCTGGAGAGGAAGACCTGGATGACTGTGATGCTGGATTATCTGAAGCAAACAGTACATTGAATTTGTTGGCCAGGTTCTGCAAACCACGTTTAGACATCTGGGAGCAGGACGGGCAGTCCGGAATGGAGTGGTCAGGCCCCAAACATTTAAGACACCAGTCATGGGTGTCTGTAACAGAAATAATAGCACTACACTTGGTACACATTTTGAAACCAGGGGCTGGTTTCTCCATGAGGAGAATTTGTGTAGGCCTGAGGCCTAACCGAAGTCACCAAGTTGTGCTAAAATAAAAGTTTTTTTTTTTGAAAGAAAAGAAAAGAGAGACCGGCGGTACCGGTTTCGGTATGGGGAAGGCAGGTACGCGGTCTAAAGAAACAAACTAAAATAAGAATTTCTTCAGCGGTGACAGGAACACGACCTGCTGGCTCCGCGGAAAAAGAGAAACTGAGGAGAGCTGGTCAGGAAGGCGGGAAGGCAGCGCGCATGTGCAGTGGGAGGCCCCAAAAGCTTCCTTTCTAGGAAGCTGGGGAGCTTTCCCGCGCGGGCTCCGTCGGTTCCGACGTACCCATATGTGAGGACTTATTCCTGCTTGTTCCTGGAGATATGATTCAGGGTGAATGGGAGATGCCGGAGGCTACCCTAAAGGGCGCTAGGGTTATGTCTCGGCTGTATATGCTAGTGGATCAAGATAAGGAACTGTTTAGATCACCGAGAGTGGATGCCGCTGTGGCGGCGGTAACCAAAAAGACGACCATTCCTGTAGAAGGTAGTTCGGCCCTCAAGGATCCTCAAGACAGGAAGCTAGAGACCTTGTTAAAGCAAGTGTTTGAGGTTAATGCTCTGTCCATCCAAGCGTCCATCTGTGGGGCGTGGGTAGGAAGAGCCTGTCTGCGTTGGGCGCAGTGTGTCCAGGATGAGCAGTCTCTTGATGCAGCAGGTGAGGCAGCGCATCTGGAGTCCGGTACTGCCTATCTAGCTGATGTTCATTATGACCTTATTAGAGGACTTTCGAACAGTATGGCTTCCGTGATAGCTGCGCAGAGATATCTTTGGCTGCGTAATTGGGCAGCAGATGCGTCTTCCAAAGCCAGATTAAGTAAGCTGCCATTTAAGGGGACTCTACTGTTTGGAGAAGATTTGGATAAACTAGTGAAAGATCTAGGGGAATCCAAAGGCGGCAGGCTTCCGGAAGATAAGCAGAAGCAGGGAAGGTTGCCGTTGGCGACGAGACTGCCTCAGAGGAACTTTCGTCGTTTTCGTTCCACAAGGTTTAGTCAGAGCCAAAGAGGGCGTTTTCCCTACAGGAACCAGGGATTTTGCGGATTTAGAGGAGCAGGCAGAGGTTTTTCTGCCTCCTCTTCGAGCCTTAGAAAGCCACAATGAAGTCAGGGGGGCCCAGGTAGAGTTGCCTGTAGGAGGTCGGTTACAGGACTTTTACCCTGCCTGGGTCCAAATAACCTCGGATCGCTGGGTACTGGAGGTGATTCGTGAAGACTATGCTTTAGAGTTTCAGAAGCCGGTGACCGATGCGTTCGTTCAGTCCCCGGGCGGGGCGCTTCCGAAATGTCGGGCGATCAAAGCAAAATTAGAGAGACTGTTAGCTCTCAAGGCGGTGGTACTGGTTCCTCCAGAGCAATGCGGTATCGGTCGATACTCCATTTATTTTGTAGTGCCGAAAAAGGAGGGGTCTTATCGGCCGATTCTGGATCTAAAAAGGGTGAATCGGTGCCTCCGGGTGTCCCATTTTCGTATGGAAACGCTAAGGTCGGTCACCTTTCTCCATCACTAAGCCTCTACACACAGCACTAATAAACTCTTTCAAGGCAGTCACAACCTGTCCATAACCTACAAAAAAAATGATGTTCTCAACATTACCAGAGATACAACCATCAGTCAGAAGAACACACTAAAAATCCAGACACCGATCTGGAAGTAAAGCCACAGGTTTACCTAGGTACAACGCTACACCAGTGATTAACTGTACACCTGTACATCAGCATAACCATAAAGCTTATATACCATTAAGATGAAAATGTTACAACACTATGCCCTCTCCTTGATACCTGCGACTTCCAAATAGTTTTACAATCCATCATATCCCCACATCTCAACTACTGTAAAGCACAGTTACTTACCTGTAACAGGTGATCTCTGGGAACAGCAGGAATAAGTCTTCACATATAGGTACATCGGTACCGACGGAGTCTGCGCGGGAACACTCCCCAGCATCCAATCAGAACGCTTTTGGAAGCATCCCAACACGCCTGCGTGCTGCCTTCCCGCCTTTTCCAACTGTCTCTCCTCAGTTAAGTTTTAAAGCTGAGACAAAGAGAGAGAGAGAGAAAGGGAAAGATAGAGATAGAAAAATGCAACTCCTAGGGGAGGTGGGTGGGTTGTGAAGACTTATTCCTGCTGTTCCCAGAGATCACCTGTTACAGGTAAGTAACTGTGCTATCTCCAGGAACAAGCAGGAATGAGCCTTCACATATGGGGACTCCCAAGCTGAGATGCCTGGAGGAGTCCCAGCAGGTTGCGAATTTGAGAGCCATGCTATTTTACCGAAACCCCAGGCATCCTGGGGATGGAGGGTAGGAGTTGAACTAAAAAGATGTGCTGTGGAACAGCAGGACCAAACAGGATGCCTAGATAGGTGTCTCTGTGCAGGTGATACTTAGTGGTAATATTAGGAGCAATAAACCAACCTAGACCTCACCTGGTGATATTGTAAAGGGGTATATGGAGGTTCATGTGGATTTGTGGATATGAACCAACAGAATATCCCCAGGGAGTACCTCAATGCAAGGAGAGGTAGATAACTTGTACAAAAAAACAGGTTGAGGTTAGAACCCTTAAGGTGAGAAGAAATAAACCCAGTGGAACTGGGGTAGTTCAATGAGGTAGGACTTTGCGGAAAACGCGGAAGTCCCTATTAGATAAAAACTGAAGCTCTTTTGACTTTAAAGGGACAAAGTTCTTATAGGAGAAGGGAGCTTTAAAGATCCCTGTATCTGATAACAAAGAGGAGTGATGAGGCAGTGTAGCCTCTCATATTCTGAAGAGTCAGAAAGTCCCTCCTAATTGGAAAGGAAGTATATGGAGGGCTTCAGGTGTACCTAAACTGAAAGGCATGGTACAAAAAACTCCTCAACTACTAAAGGAAGTGGTTGATTATGGAGAACCCTAAGTATGCTGGGACAGCATGGAAAGGGATATAGAGTATCTGTCGAGTCCGTAGGAGAATATATATATATATATATATATGTATAAGTATATAGATATCTAGGCAGACAGATAGAAATAGTATATAGAGATATATCTACCCACTATCATATATTGCGAAGCATATATATATAGAGAGAGATAGGGAAATAGAGATACATCCCTCATATATGTATATAAAAAATATATATAGATATATATGAGCATAGACATGCAGATGTCCATATACATGAAAATATATATATATATATATGTATACATACCCATGTCCGCACATAGGATATGTGGAGAGAGAAAGATTTATCTAACCACAAGAAGGGAGGTACCTGCTTGGGAAGATAGTTAGATAATCTGTACTTCCTGGGTATGGATAGGAAGCCCAGGGAGTTCTCTCACTGGCAAGAGAAGTTTAAAGTCCTCTAAGAACTCTAGTTCAGGGACAACCAGGAATGGAGACCTACCTGGAAAATGCAGAGGATGTTGTAAATCTGCAGATAGTAAGTCTGAATCCTTCCATAACTCCAGCAGGTAGCTGAACAAAAGATGCAATAAAAATACCATATGTACCCCTGATGAGGGTAAAAAGGGGTATGGTGCATTCTTGTGCTCAACATGGATTACACCATGAAGAGTTGAGGATGGAAGGAAAAGACAAGACAAGGATTGTCTATACTGATAGAAAAACCCATCCCTGGTGAAGGGGTCCCCTGGAGATGTGAAACAACCCAGGGAATTGGATAATTCTTTAGGTATTCTCTTAATTAAAGGCTTGTGTTTATTTAAGAAGCCTTTAATGGAAAAATGGTAAGGGCAGGGAGAACCCAGCAGGCATGACTAGGTAAAGCCCTTCCTAACCATCTGACATCATGTGCTCTCTAACAAGGCCCCATAGTGTAGAGCTACTCCGAAGAGATGCAGAGAGCATGTTGCAGGTTAATTAGACGAAAAACTGGTGTTTAAGAGCCAGTAGGTATCATGAACCATTCCGCCAAGCCCAAGGATTGGGGAAGGCTAAGGATAGAAGATAAGGTAATGTGTCTGCAACAATAGCCAGAAAAGGTTTTAAAACCTTCTGGGACCTAGAAGTAAGGCCAGAACCAATGAAATTGGAGAACAAGCCCTGGTGGCTTGGTCAGCAAGTCAGTGGTCTAGCCAGTAAGAACCCTTGCAGTTCTAACTATTGATAGGGCAGCAGTAGAGATCTTATGTCCCAACATTGGGAAAGAAATACAGACATAAGTAGGAGTGGTAAGACTCCACTATTGTCTGAGAGCTGCCAGAAAAATTAAGAATGCATGGGGGAGACAACTCTGAAAGAAAACCTAGGGCTTAAGAGTGGTATCACTCTTACAGACGAAATGTCTTAGTAAGAGTGGCAGAGTTGAAAAGAAGACTTACGGTGGAGTAAATCTCTGAAGTAATATGAGATATGCGGATACAGGAGAAAAAGTCAAAGGTAAAGCCAACCTTATTGACAGTTGTTACTCCTCTGAGTAGTCCAGAGGATGAGGAGTAACTGTATAACCTGTAGAGCATAATCAACTTAAGAAGCTCATGGAGCTGATAGTTAGGATGTCCCCCTAAGAGGGACATAAGGTTAGGATGGAATTGATGTAGATGCTTGTAGTGGTAGGAAGCAAACTACAGGATCCAAACCTCAAACAGGAAAAAGGATTCAGGGAAGAGTCTATTAGCAACCCTGCGGCTGCTGGGTTTGCTGAACCCGTTGAGGTTGTGATTTCCTGAGCCTGGTTGATTGTTTCCCTTGCCTGGAAGGTTCTGCATGATGGGTAGAAGATGGATAAAACCTTCTCCCATTGAGGGAACAAAGCTTATTAGCAGACTTTCTACAAACTGGGATAGAGGAAGGCATAGACAAGCCTCTGAAAGCAATAGTGTCAGTGGTTAACTGAGCAGCCTGGAGTAAAGTCTCTTTATTAAAGAGATTCTCTCCAGTGCAAGGAGCATTTCCCAGTTTATCTTGTACAGATTTGTCCAAGTCTGAAGCTTGGAGCCAGGCTCTACGTCGTGCTCCTATGGCTATAGCAGAAGTTCTGTTAACAGACTCGAAAAAGTCTAGGGAAGCACAAGTAAGGAACTTAGAAATATTTTGAGCATGACTAACTAACATAGAAAAATCTGCTCTTTTAGGCTCTTGGAGGAAAGGGGTCAAAAGCAATAAATCTTTTGTGACCTCCTCAAGAGATAATCCCATATAGAAAATATATTAAAGGATTCTTGCTGAAAGCATAGATGCCTGGAAAGTTTGACGTCCAAAGGCATCTAGTGTCTTAGCCTCACGACCTGGCGGATAAGAAGAGTGCTTCTTAGTACTCCTAACACGCCTCATTGCTGATTCTACAACAAGAGAACGATGAGGGAGCTGAGGCATTTGAAAACCTGGAGAAGGGGGCACCCTGTATAGGAGATCAGTTGACCTAGAAGGTGGGAATACCATTAGAGAAGTTTCCCACGTTCTAAATAAAAGATCCTGCAAGGTTTGATGCAAAGGAAACATAATGACTTCCTGTGGATTACAGGGGATCTGTGTAGGTTGTGGATCCCCTGGTGCAGGGTCTTGACCAGGTATAGAAATGGCCAGAGACTTGGCCATATCAAGCAGGAAAGCTTGAAAAGAAATCTCCCCAGAGGGGAGTTCTCGAGGAAGAGGAGAAAGAACTAGATCTGTTGAAGAACTAGTTCTAGCATCCACCGGTTTATTCAGATTCTGTAGAATAGAAGATATGGAGGGGTGGAGCATCGGATTATCTTTGAAAGATAGTTGTCGGTACCGCTGAAAAGCGGTACCGCAACTGGTCGGTAGCAAATCGTCCATGCTAGGGATCGATTCCAAACTCGGTATGAAGGGAAGCGAGCCGGCTGAAAGGAGCATGGGAGGTACCGACACCGATGTTGATGTCGATACCGGTACCGGGATCGGTACCGTCGGTGACACCGATATATGAAGATCAGTCTGTAATGGCACTATCGGTACCGTGGAAACCGAATGTGGCAGATGTTGATCATCGGTGGAATGTCTACAGTACCGTCTGCAGTCGGTACCAAGACGGGTCGGTACCCAATCATCCAGACTAGAGATCGATTCTAGACTCGGCATCGAAAGAAGCGAGTCTATCGATGCAGATCTGGAGGGCACCGACGCGGATACCAGCATCGGTACCGAGGCTGATGTGGGAAGATCGGTCAGTAGCGGCTCTAGCAGCACCAAAGATACCGAGAGCGCTTGACTGCGATCATCGGTGTGGAATGTTTCATCCAGCACCATTGCCGATGCCGGGGTACCGGCACCGCTCAAAGCAGATACCACCACCGGGCATGGCTCAGGTATGTTCACCGAGGTAAAAACCCGGGAACAACCTGAAACCCCGTTAATGCTTTTGAGACAGAAGCCTCCCGCCGGGGTTTTGCCAATATGTCCTCAGGGGCAAGCCAAAAGGCATCTCTATGATGTACATGAGATCTACCACCCGAGGACTGGCTAGTCTTTACAACTTTTGTTTGGTTATCTGATCCTGCGAAAAAGAAGATGTAGCTGGTACCTTCAGGTCTCAGGGGAACGGCGTATCGAGTTGAGCTCGATGCTGAAAACTTCTTGTAGAAATAAAAGTGCAGGAGGGACACTCCAGCGGATGGTGTTCAGGTCCCAAACATTGAAGGCACCAATTATGGGTGTCTAAAACTAATTTGTAAGTGCCACAATTAACACACATTCTAGTGGCTAGCATTTCCCTGAGGGAAAGTGAAGAGGCCTAGCAGGCCGAAACCTGTGAGGCACTAACAGGAACAAAAGTTCCAAGGGGAAAAATTTGCAGAAAAAAAGAAAAAGAAACACCAGCGGTACTGGTGCGTCGAGGGAAGGTAGACACGACCACAAGAAAAAACAAAAATAAAGGAAGAATTTTCTGCGGTGACAGGACGATGTCCTGCCGGCTCCGCGGAAAAACGAAAACTGAGGAGAGACAGTTGGGAAAGGCGGGAAGGCAGCACGCAGGCGTGTTGGGATGCTTCCAAAAGTGTTCTGATTGGACGCTGGGGAGCGTTCCCGCGCAGACTCCGTCGGTACCGACGTACCCATATGTGAAGACTCATTCCTGCTTGTTCCTGGAGATTATTATCTACCAAGGAATACCAAAATACACAATGTACCCGGCTACAAATGACTCAGAACACAATCTAAACAGTACTGCAGTATCTGACCACATAACACCCACACTAAAAAAACTACACTGGCTCACAATAATAACCAGAGCAAAATATAAAGCTCTGCTCACCATTATCAAGATAACTCACAACTTATCCCCAGAACACCTCCAGTCTTTCATATGCCTAACACCAAACAACCGAGCAAGAAGAATGAATGCATAACTACATGTACTACTCCAACCCAAAAGGCAAGAAGCAGCCGAATCATCTGCAACCAAGCTTAATCATTCTATGCACCCACACCCTGGAAGACACTCCCACAAGACTTAAGATCCACCACAGAAATAGCGGATTTTTGCAGGAGACTCAAAACCCACCTACTCACTGAACACTTTGGAAGTAAAACATAACATATACAATAACACTCGTAAAAACGCAAACAACAAGGTTATTATGTTATATTTTTAATTCTATATCCTTACCCTGTTCAAAGCTCTCCCTCACCCCAGTTACAACCCTGTTACATATATTTCAAAAGTTGAATTTAATGGTGAAATTTCACTTACCGTTAATTTCCTTTCCTAGAATACTGCTAGACCAGTCCAGACAAACGGGTTGTGTCCCCCTGCCAGCAGATCCTGGAGACAGAGAACTCTACCAGAGCTCTAATAGGCTGATCCCTGGTGATGCTGCTGAGATGATGAGACTGTACCCCAAGGGGTCTCCCTCAGTATGGTCCACATGCTGAACTTCATGAAAACTAAACAACTACATACAGCCAGTCAACTGACCCGGCCTCAACTATGTATAAGGTGCTGAAAGCATTCCCAGAAACTGAAGGCCGCCGAGAAGGACAAAGGGACTAGAGTCTCACTTGCCAGGCCTCCGGAAGGAAAAAACAAAAGCCAAAAGATAACGGCGGCTCCGCTGCACCAGCAGGACTGAGACTGACAGCAGGGTGGGTCCTGGACTGGTCTAGCAGTATTCTAGGAAAGGAAATTAACGGTAAGTGAAATTTCACCTTCCAATTCATACTGCTAGACCAGTCCAGACAAACGGGCAGTACCCAAGCTACCGACCTTTAGGGTGGGTCCAAAGCCGCCGAAAGCACTGACGCACCAAAACTCATCTCCTGCCGAGCGTGGACGTCCAATCGATAGTGACGGACAAAAGTCGATAGTGACGACCAAGTCACCGCCCGGCAGATGTCGAGGGGTGCCACATGGGAACGCTCGGCCCAAGACGTCGCCTGCGCCCGCGTGGAGTGTGCTCGGAGCCCTACAGGCACCGACTTGCGCTGAAGAATATAGGCTGCTTCAATAGCTCCTCTTAGCCACCTAGCGATAGTAGCCTTAGAGGCTGCAAACCCTCGACGGGAGCCCGCAAGAAGGACAAAAAGATGATCCGTCTGCCGAAAGGAATTGGTGACTTTAAGATACCGACAGAGGACCCGTTTGAGATCTAACGCACGTAAGTGACGACGCCGACCCGTACACTGCTCTGGAGAGAAGGACGGCAAGAAGAGGGGCTGATTGACATGAAAAGGCGTAACCACCTTGGGCAAAAAGGATGGAACTGTCCGAAGAGTCACGCCCTCCGACGAGAAAGAAAGATAAGGATCCCGACAAGAGAGCGCTTGGAGCTCGGAAATGCGCCGCACTGAGGTAATTGCCACCAGGAACACCGTCTTCAAGGTTAAGTCTTTGAGCGAAGAGGCCCGTAACGGCTCAAAAGGCGAAGCACCAAGGCCTGGAGGACCAGGGCGAGATCCCAGGCCGGGAAGACCGGACGGCACGGGGGCCGCATGGATTTAACTCCTCTGAGGAAACGCGAGACGTTGACATGCGAAGCAATAGAGCGCCCCAAAACTGGACCACAGAAGCATGTAAGGGCCGCCACCTGAACGCGAAGAGTACCGAGAGCCAGCCCCTTGTCCAGGCCGGCCTGGAGGAACGCAAGAATATCAGGAATGCCGCTACTCCAGGGAGACACCCCACGCTGTCAGCACCATGATTCGAAAAGACGCCACACCTGAGCATAGGCTAAGGAGGTGGAAGAACGGTGCGCTTTAAGCAAGGTGGATACCACGCTAGCCGAATATCCCTTATGAACTAGCCTGCGGCGTTCAAGAGCCAAGCCATAAGTGAGTAAGGAGCCGGGTCTTCCATGGCAATTGGCCCCTGCTGCAGAATCACTGGAAAACCCTGAAGCGGCAGAGGAGCTGCTTGCGCAAGCCGGACGAGATCCGCATACCAGGGCCTGCGAGGCCAATCCGGAGCTACCAGAATCACCAGCCCGAGATGCTCCCTGATCCGATGAAGAATCTTGCTGACCATGGACCACGGAGGGAAGACATACAGAAGGAGTCGGGCCGGCCACGGCTGCGACAACGCATCTATTCCGTGCGACCTCCTGTCTTTCCATCGGCTGAAGAAGATCGGTGCTTTGGCATTTTCCCATGTTGCCATGAGATCTACCGCCGGCTGACCCCATTGGCGGACAATCAGCTGAAAAGGCGCCGACGCCAGAGCCCATTCTCCGGGATCCAGCATATGGCGGCTGAGGAAATCCGCTTCGATGTTGCTCTTCCCCGCAATGTGCTGCGCCAAAATGGCGAGGAGATGCCGCTCCGCCCAAGGAAGGAGAAGCCTCATTTCTTTGGAAACCCCCGGACTCTTCGTGCCCCCTTGGCGGTTGAGATACGCCACCGTCGTGGCATTGTCGGAGAGAACGCGAACTGCTTGCCGATGTACGAGAGGCAGGAACCTTTGCAAGGCTAGGCGAACCGCTCTCACCTCGAGGCGATTGATTGGCCAGCGGGCCACCTGAGGCGACCAAACCCCCTGTGCTGCGTGTGTGCCGCAAAGCACTCCCCACCCGGAGAGACTGGCGTCCGTCGTCAGAAGCAGCCAACGTGGAAACTCCAACGGAACCCCCTGTAGAAGGTTGCGTACCCGGAGCCACCATCGAAGGTCGAGCCGGACCGACAGCGGAAGTCGAACCTGATAATCCTCCGACACCGGCGACCATCGAGACAGGAGCGCCCTCTGCAACTCTCGCATATGCGCCCGTGCCCAAGGCACCACATCGATGGTAGCCGCCATGGACCCCAGAAGCTGGAGGTAATCCCAAGCTCGAGGTGCCTCTCGCCGCTGGAATCGCTGGAGCAGATCTACAATTTTCTGGAAGCGAACTCATGTAAGCATCACCCGCCCGCGGCGAGTGTCGAACCGAGCCCCGAGAAACTCTATGACCTGAGACGGCTGGAGGCAGCCCTTGGAGTGATTGATCACCCACCCCAGGCCCTCCAGAAAAGCCACTACGTGGTCTACCGTCTTGCGAGCCTCTGCCAGAGAGTCCGCCTGAATCAGCCAATTGTCCAAGTAAGGATGAACTCGGATCCCCTGCTTGCGTAAGGCCGCGGCCACCACCACCTTTATCTTGGAAAATGTCTGTGGCGCCGAGGCCAAACCAAAAGGCATGGCTTGGAACTGAAAATGCCAGCCCAGGACCGCAAATCGTAGGAACCGCTGATGCTCCATGCGGATGGGAATATGAAAGTACGCCTCCGCGAGATCGAGCGATGCCAGGAACTCGCCCCTGCGTACTGCCTGGATCACGGAACGCAACGTCTCCATCCGAAAATGAGGAACCCGAAGGCTGCGGTTTACCCCCTTGAGATCTAGAATAGGCCGAAAGGCACCATCCTTCTTGGGCACCACAAAATAAATGGAGTACCAACCCGTCCCTTCTTCGAGAGGCGGGACGGGACGTATGGCGTTCAAAAGAAGCAGGCGTTCGAGTGTTGTCTGGACGATGCGGCGCTTCTCGGGAGATCCCGCCGGAGAGACTAGGAAGGCCTTGGGGATCGGGCGAGAGTACTCGAGGGAGTAACCCCGAGAGATGCTGTCGAGAACTCAAAGATCGGAGGTAATTCGCGCCCACTCCTGAGAAAACAATGCCAGCCGACCCCCTACGGGCGGCACAGACCGGAGTGGTCAGCGGGAGGACCTCGCGGTCCCTGAGAACTTTCCTCCTGCCGAGTAGGAGTCGGAGCCGGAGCGGGCCCCCCGAAAGGACTTCCTCTTCCAGAGCGATTAGGCTGAGTCGGAGGCTTGGAGGAGCGATACCGCCTAAAGTCCCTGCTCCTGGAGAAACGGCGAAAAGATTGTGCCCGCGAAGACCGGCGAGCCGAAGCTCACGGCCTATCCTCCGGCAAGCGTTGGGGCTTAACCTCCCCAAGATCCTTTACGAGCTTGTCCAGCTCCTCGCCGAACAGAAGCTTACCCTTGAACGGCAGCTTAGAGAGCCTGGACTTGGAAACGACATCCGCCGCCCATTGACGGAGCCACAACCAACGCCTCGCCACCATCATGGCTACCACCGATCGAGCCGAAAGGCGCAACAGGTCATAAAAAGTATCTGCCAAAAAGGCCGTGGCAGACTCCAAACGCCCGACAGAGGAATCTTCAGGCAAGCGCTGGATCCAGCACAACAGCGCTCGGGCCGTTAGCCCCCCCGCATACCGTCGCCTGCAGAGCCTTGGAGGACGCGGAGAAAGCCGTCCTCAACAAGTTCTCCACCTTCCGATCCTGTGGATCCTTGAGAGCCGCTCCTCCCTCCACAGGGATGGTGGTATGCTTAGTCACTCCAGAAACCAAGGCATCTACCTTGGGGTACACGAGCCACTGCTCCAGAAGCTCTGGAGGCCAAACATATAATTGCCCTAGGCAACGAGAGTTTCGCAAGGGCGTGTCCGGAGTGTCCCATTCCTGGGACACCATTTGCTGTAATTCCGTAGGGCAAGGAAAAGCCTTAGAGGGCCTGCGAATGCCCAGCAAGATGGGATCCGCCTGAGATTGAGCCTGAGAAGCTGGAGGCTCCGCCGGCGCCGAAAGACGGAGAGCTTCCGTCACCTGACCGATGAGGGCAGACAATTCTTCTTTGCGGAACAGCCGGATATCCTGTGACTCCTCCGGTCCCGGAATAGAAGAATCCGATGCAGAATACTCCCCATCCACGCGCCCAGAGAGGTCCTCGGACTCTCCCGCGGAAGACACCTCCTCGTCAGGGTCCCGATCATCCTGCACAAGCAAGTGTAATGCCTTAGACACACCCTTGCGAGCTACAGCACCCTTAGAATGCTTACGGCCAGCTGAAGCACCCAGGCGCTCAAGTGTCTTTGGCTGAAGCCCCACCGAGGGAGCCGAGGATTCAGCACGCCACAAAGCCCATGCCTGGCGGAAAAGATGGAGAAGTTGGTCCTCGGAAGGAGAGCCAGGCGCCAAGGAACTCAGGGCAGCCGGAGAGACCCCCGTAAGGGCTCACTGCAAAGCCACCCCCGAAAAGGGAGGTAACGGACCCTTTACTGAAGGTAAGTCAGGAGCCGTAGCTTCCTGAATGGCCAGCAACACTGAAGACTCCCCGGGGTGCGCCAAACAGGATGCGCATTGCTGATTTTGCAGCTCCTTCTGCTTCCAGTTACACACAATGCATCTAAGCCCAGAAGAAGGCATTGTGTGTGAAAAAGAATGATTTTAAATCTTATTCTCTGGAGCACTCCTCTTTCTATAGTACAATCCTAGTAAAACCCCCTTAAGAGAGGAGAAGGAACAGAGGCACATACAGCAGAGCAGAGCTGAGCTTCCCGCCAAATATCGGAGATCCGTGGAAATTCAAAATGGCCGCCGGACAAATAGAAGTTAAATAAAAAAAGGCAGAAACCAGCCCCCCAGGCCAGGATTGACCCCTGTGCCAAAAATGGGACAATTCTGAGAACGCGGAAATTCAGCGGATTTGGACCCCTCAGGAGCTTCAGCATGCATTAAACAAAGGAAAGCTGTACTCACAGATACCGGCCAGTGCAGGAATTCCAAGGGCAGGATCAGGAAAACCACATCTGATGCCAAGCGAGCACTAACGCAGAGGTAACCCTCGAGTGTTAGTGAGCCCTTCTTCCAGCCAAGGCTGCCCTCATGGCTAGCTGCTGGGAATGCCTTCAGTCAGCGAGCGTCACTGTTTCTATACAGGAGCTCAGCTGAAACACCCTGCCAATAGAGGGTATCACTCTCAAAGTAGAGGAGCCCCTGAGCTTCGTCCTGAAATAGGGAAATTAATCCTTTCTCCAAAGGAGCAAAACAAAAAAGCTACCAGGTCTGCTGGAGACAGAGAAATGGGAGACCCCTTGGGGTACAGTCTCATCATCTCAGCAGCATCATCAGGGATCAGCCTATTAGAGCTCTGGTAGAGTTCTCTGTCTCCAGGATCTGCTGGCAGGGGGACACAACCCGTTTGTCTGGACTGGTCTAGCAGTATGAATTGGAAGTGTTCTTTGTAAACTTTGTAAGTTAAAGTTATCTGTAAATCACTTTGACTTTAAGAAAAGTGGCCTATAAAAATTGTTAAATAAATAAATAAATAATCTATACCGAGGAAAATGTAAGGGATCTTCCCATGCCAAAATGGTATTTCATGATAGTAATTTGGAGGAACTGAAACAAATCGCAGTAAGCAGAGAAGATATAATAGGCAAAATCGACAAAATAAAGAACAGAAAATCATATGCGTAAATACAATTGCAGATATGTTATTAGTAATATGGTACATGAAGATTGGAAGATGCCCAATGCAATGCTAGTTTACACTGGTCAACAAATTTTTACAAAGGTCATGTTACTGAAATAAAAATAGTAATTTCTTATCAATTTTTATATGCTGAACACGAATATGACAGTGAAATTGAAAAGTTGGCTCTAGTTTTTTTGTAATCTACAAGAATTAATGTTTACATCACGAAATGCATGTCAATAGTAAATATAATAGGCCTTCGGTTAATACCTGTAAAAAACCAAGTCATAGACTACTTCTTAGATTTTTTCGCCTGTCTCTTGTACAGCTGTTCGGGAGCTTCTCTGGGGAGTGTCCAGCAGTAGTCATCCAGCATTGTAGTGGACCATTTTCCCTGGTATCTTTGCTCCATCGTTGCGATATCCTGGTGAAAACGTTCACCCTGTTCATCACTAACCATACCACAGTTGTCAGGAAAGAAATTGAGATGGGAATCAAGGAAATGGTCTTTAGAGACATATTGCAGCCAAGTTTCTGATACTGCATGAGCATGTCTTCTACTAGTTCCTTGTAGTTTTTTGCCCTAACATTCCCGAGAAAGTTTGTTGACACTAGGCGAAAAGCATTCCGTGCTTGTTTCGCATCACCCTGTAGCAAGATGTTGAACTGGTCATCTTTGAAGAGCTCTCGAATCTGAGGACCCACAAAAACTCCCTCTTTAATCTTTGCTTCGCTGAGTCGAGGGGATTTTTCATGCAGGTATCGGAGAGCTGGCGAAGTGCGGTCCATGGCTTTCACAAAGTTTTTCATCAAACCTAGTTTGATGTGAAGGGGTGGTAGCAGGATTTTGTGAGCCTCAACCAGAGCTGGGTGCTGGATATTCTTCTCTCCAACTGTTACATTTTGTCTGAGATTCCATTCCTTCCGCAAGTAGTGCCAATCCCTTGCTCGGCTATCCCACTCACATGAGAAACACATGTATTTTATATATCCCTGCTACAGTCCCATTAAAAGGGCAACTACCTTCAAGTCACCACAGAGGTGCCAGCTGTATGTTTATGTTTATTTATTTGATATACCACCCTACTTTATCAATCAGAGCGGTTTACAATTCACAAACAATTAGAAACAGGCACAGGGCCAGAAAGGAGGAAAGGAAGTTACAATTGTTGATATAATAGAACGAGAGAAAGGATACATGACTATACGTAGGGGACAGGATCAGACAAGAGGGGAGGGAAGCTCATAGGCCAAGGAAAAGAGGTGGGTTTTTAGGTCTCGTTTGAAGGTGGCGTGATGGGGTTCTAACCGGAGGGAGGTGGGGAGTGAATTCCAGAGTGCGGGGGCCGATGAAAAGGAAAGCAGAGGAGTGGGTGGATTGAAGATGAGTGAGGGAGGGGGAAGGGAGATTAAGGTGGTTAAGGTGGAAGGAGCGGGGAGTGTGTCTGGGGGTGTGGAATGTAATAAGGTCTGCCAGGTATTGCGGAGTACTAGTGTGAAGAGCCCTGTGAACTAGAGTAAGTAACTTAAACTGAGTGCGAAAGGAGTGGAAGTCAGTAGATGCTTTAAGTTATCGTATGTCTCTTTCATGTGGACGGCATGCGCTACTGGAATAGATGGAAGACGGTTTCCATTGTTCAAAAGCACAGCCTTCAGACTCAGTTTCGAAGAGTCTATAAATAGTCTCCAGTCTTGTGGGTCATGAGTGATTTTTAAGGCATTCATGAGGCTTTCAATATCGGAACAGAATACCAGATTACTTTCCTTTCTGACTGCATACAATACACTGCTGACGTCAGATGGCTTCAGCAGCCGTCTGGCAGTAGTATTACATTGCATCAGAAAATGATGCAATCAACTCTGGATGATGTGTGCATGCTAGTATTATGCAATGTGATGCAATATTACATCATTCAAGGCTTATTTGGGATGTTGTTGATGTCCTACTGGATAAATTTACGCGGTGAAACGTCAAAAATGAACTACATGCAATATCTTCAAAATGAGAGCCAATAAGATTTTTTTAATGTTATATTCGTGTTCAGCTCACCAAGATATTACAGATTAGGGCCTTTTAAAGTCAGTAACAATTTCAATGTTGACCAGTGAATTAAAAAAAAGGATCTGGGAAGCTACAGACTCATGAGCCTTACCATCAGTGCAGGGCACAACAGTAGAAACTACTATAAAGAACAACATTACTGAAACATAGATAGCTATGGTTTAATGGGACAAAGTCAACATAAATTTAGCCAAGAGAAGTCTTGCCTCATTAATCCGCTCCATGTTTTTTTGGAGGTGTGAATAAACATGTATATAAAAGTGAGCCAGTTGACATAACACATCTGGATTTTCAGAAAGACTTTGGAGGAAATTAAAAAGCTATGGGATAGAAGGCAATGTCCTATTGTGGATAACAAACTGTTTAAAAGAGAGAAAACAAAGTAGGATCAAATAGCCGATTTTCTCAATGGAAGGTGGTGAATAGTGGGAGTACTTCAGGGATCCATCTTCTTCTTTCTTCTTCAATCCTTAGCTGGCATTTGGGAAGCAGGTTGTCCTCTCAACCAATACACTGTATAGATGCCACTGGATTCCGTGTGTTGTTCACAATATGCTTACAACCTTGGTGATTGGTGGCGATATTTCTGGCCTCGTCGATGGTCAGTCAGTTGCCAGAGGAGTTTGTATGGCAGCCAACGGGTGTTCATTCTGCAAATGTGGCCAAACCATCGAGATCTGTGTTTTTGGCTTGTTCTTCGACTGAGGGTTGATGGTCACGCCCAATCCAAATTCTCTCGCTTTAATGGCGATCATGAAGAGAGACACTCAAAATCTGTCTTAGGCATCGCATTTGAAAGACCTCGAGCTTGTTCATGTTAGGTTTCAGCAGAGTCCATTTTTCCGATCTGTACAAGAGAATTGGCAGGATCAGTGTTCGGAAGAAGTGAATTTTGGTCTTGGTGGAGATATTGGCCTTCTTCCAGAGGCACCATTACAGAGAGGAGAACGCTATTGTTGCCTGGCCAATCCTGCTGTGGATGCCACCGTCTTCTCCTGCACCAGCAATCCCAGGTATTTGAATTCTGGGACCTGCTCAATTTGGATTCCATCGAGGTGAACATTGGCCTATGATCCATCCATGGTCATAACTTTGGTCTTGTCTGCATGGATTCTTAGGCCATAAGATAGGGCGATGCAAGCAATGTGGTAAAGGATGTCGGTGGTCTCTGCATCCATGTCAGCAAATACGGCACTGTCATCTGCGATATCAAGTCAATCAGGAAAGTGTTCACGTCTTACTGGACCCCATATCTATCCTTGAATGTTTTACTCAGAATGGCGTTAATCAAAATATTGAAAAGCGGGGGTGAAGCAACATCTCTCTGGCGGACTCAAGCTTGGATAGGAAATTCCTTGGATAGTTCATTTCGGATCCACACACTGCTGGTTGAGTAATTGTACGATGCTTGGTCTTCAGCAGCACATGCCCATTCTCCAATGCCCTCCACAGGGCAGGCCAGTGAACACAGTCGAATGCGGATTTGAAGACAATGATGGTTCACTTTCCACACCTGATCCTTTCCTCTGCCAGTTCACGAATGGTGAATATTTGATCAGTGCAGTCCCGATGTGGCCCTAAATCCTGCTCGCTCTTCACAGCTGATCTGTTCACGATGTTTCTGCAGCCTTGATTGTATGATCTTCATGAACATCTTCATAAACACCTTGCCAATGATTGAAAGGAGGCTGATGCCATGGTAGTTCTTGCATTCCCGGCTAACGCCTTTCTTCAGGATTGGCACGATGATGGCTTTCTTCCATGCTGATGGAACTCATTCCATGCGCCAGATGAGTGTTAGGAGGACATGAAGCCATTGCAGCAGGATGTCTCCCCCAGCTTTGATCGTTTCGGCAGTGACTTGGTCCACTCCTGGCACCTTTCCATTCTTCAATGATCTTATTGCACTCTTCACTTCATTGACTGTTGGCTCAACATCGAAGAATGGATTCTCCGGCAGGTCGATGGGTGGTGGCTCTGGTGGTGGGTCCCTGGGGCGAATCGTGGTTGTATAGCTATTGGAATTATTCATTTCACAGTTGCAGGCGTTCACCAGGGGAGCTCATGAAGGTGCCATCTGCTTTCTTTTATTTTTTATACATTCCATTATGACAAATGAAAAGGAACAAAATAAGAAAAATAAGAAATTGAACAAAGGCAATAAAAACAAAATATAAACAAATCAAAAAGCCCACATCTAGGGTGACTACAGTTATGTATTACATCAGGAAATAAACATATCAAGAGGTAGAATATTAATCACAATCCCTAATTATACATAAACAGACTAACAAAACCATAGCTACTAAATACCAAAGGCAGATTGAACAACCATATGCATGTTCAAAAAATCTTCCAATTGGGATACCTCAAAAAAAAACCCCAAAAAAACAATTCCTTCAAATGAAACCAGGTACGTTCAAGGAAACATGAGGAGAAAAGTAGCACCCACGAAAGAACACGTGGCTTTAAACCCAAAAACAGCCTTGCATTTTAACTGGGTAGGCCTGGAGACATCTGGGAAAATACTAATTTTTTTACCACAAAATAGCTCATTCTTTTTTTGATAATAAAGTCATAGAATTGTGTTCTTATCAAGTACAGAATTCAACGATACCAACAAAGTAAATCGAGTAGGGATCTCATCTTTAGAGGATTAAAAAAAACCAGGTAAGTCCAAACTATCCATGGATTGAGCCAGAGCGTGCACATCAATGCCCTCAGAAGAAACCCTGATGCCCCTAGGTAAATGATAGATATTCTTTACAGCTAAAGTAGCATAATCCTGAAAATCCAAGATTTCCTTAAGGTATTTCTGAAATAAAACCAAAGAAAATAGAAATCTGGTTACAGGAAAATTTAAACATCCAAGCTTATTAGACCTAGAGGCATTTTCAAGATTCTCCATTTGGCGGTGAAGTAACAGTCACTAACAAAAGAAGATGTAGCTCCCTGGACAGTAGATCCCTGCAATTCAAGTTTCTGTAAACGAGATTCAAACACTTAATTGAGAGTCATGCTGAGCTGACGTAAGCACAGATTCTTTAGTAAAAGAAGCAGACTCAGAAATAGTACCCCTTAAGTTAACATCCATGCGAGAAAGCATAGTTACTCACCTGTAACAAGTGATCTCCGGGAACAGCAGGAATTTAGTCTTCACATATGGGTGACGCCAGTACCGATGGAGCCCACGCGGGAACGCTCCCTAGCATCCAACAGAAAAGTCTTTTGAAGCATCCCAATGCACCTGCGTAACTGCCTTCCTGCCTTTCCAGCTCTCCTCCTCAGTTGAGTTTGTAGCTGAGAGAAAAGGAGAGAAGAAAAAGAAGACATACAACTCCTAGGGGAGGAGGGTGGGTTGTGAAGACTAAATTCCAGCTGTTCCCAGAGATCACCTGTTACAGGTGAATAACTACACTATCTCCATGAACATGCAGGAATGTAGTTTTCACATATGGGACTCCCTAGCTAGAAGATGCCAGAGAGATGACCTCAGAATCGATTGTAGCTTTTCAAAGGTATGCCTAAAGACGTCATGTATCCTGCATGGATGTCTGGTATCGAAACCCGGGACGGAAGGTAGGAGTTGCTGTAAGTCTGAAAGAGATGCTGGAGAACAGCCTGGCCAAACATGGCATCCCGGCAGGAGTCCTTGTCCATGCAGTAGTGAGCAGCAAAAGTATGGACCAAAGACGAAGTTGCTGCTTTGCAGATCTCGTCAATAGCTACAGATCATAGATTTGCCATTGAGATAGCCATGGCTCGAACATTATGGACAGTGACATAACCCATGAGGGAGAGTCCTGCCTTCTCATAAGCAAAGGTGATGCAGTCAGCTATCCACTTGGAGAGAGTACGTATGGAGACTGGCAACCCGAGGTGACTAGAGTCAAAGGAGATGAACAGCTGAGAAGCTTTCCCGTGCTCCCAAGTCCTCTGGAGATAAAAAACTAAGGCAAGTTTACATTCCAGAGTATGGAGGATTGCTTATGCCCTAGATGAGTGCAGTCTAGGGACAAATACAGGGAGGTAGACTGACTGGTTCAAATGGAAGGGCGAGACCACCTTCGGCATGAAGTGAGGGTGAGTCCTAAGAACTACCTTATCATCGTGGAACCGTGTGTAAGGAGGGTAAGTCACTAGGGCCTGGAGCTCACTAATGCGCCTTGCTGAAGTGAAGGCAATGAGGAAGAAGACCTTCCATGTGAGAAACATAAGTGAAATAGTGACTAGAGGTTCAAAGGGCAGCTTGAGAAGCTTCCCTAGAACAACAATAAGGTCCCATGCCACTGGAGGTGGCTTAATGGGAGGCTTGGTTAATAGAAGATCCCTCATGAAGGGTGTTACAAGCGGCTGAGAAGAGATAGGTTGGTCATCTAAGGGCACGTGAGAGGCCGCAATTGCACTTAGTTGTACTCTTACTGAATTGGTTTTGAGTCCAAAAGAAGATAGGTGGAGGAGATACTCAAGCAGCGAATCCACTGGAGCTGAAAAGGAATTAAAATTCTTCTGAGAATACCAGAAAGAAAACCTACACCATTTGAAAGCATAGGACCGCCTGGTAGATGGCCTCCTAGAAGCTAAGTGGATGTCCTTAACCTCCTGGGGAAGGTTAACGCCTTGGAAATCTATGCCTTCAGAAGCCATGCTGTGAGATGGAGAGACTGTGGATTGGGATGGAGCAGCGTCCCCTTCTGAGAGAGGAGATCTGGAGCAGACCCCAGATCTATATGTTGAGCCTGAGACAGACGTAGAAGGAGAGGGTACTATAGTTGACGTGGCCAGCGTGGGGCTATGAGTATCACAAAGCCCCTGTCCCTCTGGAGTTTGAAAATAGTTTTGGGAATTAGGAGAATGGGAGGTAAGGCATATAGGAAGCTCTGTCCCCAGTGGAGGTGAAAAGCATCCACTTGTTGGCTGTCTGGCGCAGGAGTCCTGGTACAGAAACGAGGGAGCTTGGCATTCTGAGGACTTGCAAACAGGTCTATCTCTGGAGTCTCCCAGATATGAAATGGGGGAGAAGGATTCGACTTAGTCTGTCCGCTAAGACATTGTGCTTGCCTGGGAGATACACCGCTTGGAGGTGAATGCGATGATGTATGGCAAAAGACCAGAGATGTAGAGCCTCGCTGTAGAGGGTCCAAGAACCTGTTCCACTTTGCTTGTTCACGTAGAACATGGCTACTTGAATGTCAGTTTAGACTAGGACTCTGTGGCAACGCAAATGGTCCTGGAACACTTTGAGAGCATTGAGAATGGCTCTGAGCTCCAGCAGATTTATGTGGAATTGTGACTCCTGCTGAGACCGGAGTCCTTGAGTGGAGAGAGATCCCAGATGGGCTCCCCAGCTCAGTCTGGATGCATCCGTTGTCAGGGTACATTGATGTGTTGAAATCTGAAAAGGTGACCCTACAAGGAGATTTTCTGGGGATCACCACCACTGGAGAAATGAGATCAGAAGGGTAGAGACTGCTATTTTGTCCCCCAGGTGACCTGATGCTTGAGACCACTGGGACGCCAGTGCCCATTGGGCTGTGCACATGTGTAGACCGGCATATGGAACTACATGCACTGTTGATGCCATATGACCCAGAAGTTCTAGCATTTCTTGAGCAGTAAGATAGTTCTTGAGGCATGCCTGAGATGCTCACTGATTGAGTAGAGTACAGTGGAGCTGGGGCAGAAATGCCCTTGACTGCTGTGTATTTAAGAGGGCCCTATGAACTCTAGGGTTTTAGAGGGAACGAGTTGGAATTTTGGAAGATTTATGACAAATCCCAAATGTTGTAACACCTGCATGGTGCGTGAAAGGGGCAGACTGGTCTCCTGAGAGGTGCTTGCTCTTATGAGCCAGTTGTCTAAGTAAGGGAATACAAATATCCCTAGAGTCCTTAGGAATGTGGCTACTACTGCTATGCATTTTGTGAAGCCTCTTGGGGCATAGGCGAGGCCAAAAGGCAGGACTCTGTATTGATAGTGTCTTCCCTGAAACATGAAGTACAGGAATTTTCTGTGCTCTGGATGGATAAGAATACGAGGGTACGCTTCCTTTAGATCTAGAAAATAGAGCCATTCCTGACTCTCGAGATAGGGAAGAAGGGTCCCCAAGAAGACCATCTTGAACTTCTCCCATAGGAGATGCTTATTTAGTTCCCTGAGGTCCAGGATGAGCCTGTATCCCTCCATTTTCTTTGGAATAAGAAAGTAGGGAGAACAGAAGCCCATTCCCTACTGGAATGTTGGAACCTCCCCTATTGCACCCTGCAGTAGAAAGGAGGTGACCTCTTGTAGTAACAGAGCAGTGAGAGGGGGCTGAGAACGGAACTCTCTTGGTGATGTCGGGGGGGGGGGGTAGAAAGACTTTGTAGATGAAGTTTGTATCCCTCCCGCACTATAGTTAATGTCCACTGCTCCGAGGTGTTGAGATTCTACCTGTGGGCATCGTGACAGAGTCTGCCGGGAACATGGACAGGGTCGGGATTCTCCAGAGGCAGGACAGCTATGTTTTCTAGAAAGGAGTCAAAAACCCGGAGCAGTCTGGGTCTGCTGAAGTGGCTGAGACTTGGGAGTCTGAGCCTTCTTTTGCTGTTTTAGAGGTTGTTGCCTCTTCCGAGGAGCATGATGTTAACATTGAACAGCAGGGGTATAAGAAGGACAGAACTACTTCTTTTTATTGAAGAAGGCTTTCTTTGCTGCTTTCTTCTTAGCGGGGTTGGCCGTAGATCTAGAGAGCCTATTTAGGGTAGTGTTCTCAGACTCCAACTGAGAGACCTTATCTTACTAATCCTTGCCAAAGAGGTTTTCACCAGTGCAAGGGATATTACCCAGCTTATCTTGAATCCATTGTTCAAGATCCGATGTTTGGAGCCAAACAATTCTGCATGCACCGATGCAGATGGATGAAGTTCTGCTGATGAACTCAAAGCAATCAAAAGTTGCCATGTTAACAAACTTTGAAACATTCTGAGCATGCTTCACCAGGGTGAGATAATCCGCCCTCTTGTCATCGGGGAGAAGAGGAGCCATTAACTTCAAATCTTTAGCCACCTCTCTAAGGAACATACCCATATAGAGTATGTAAGAACTAATTCTGACTGATAGCATGGAGGCCTGAAAACAACATCGGCCAAAAGCATCGAGGGTTCTCAATTCCCTACTTGGAGGGTTTGAGGAATGTGTTTTCACACTCTTGATCCGACGTATTGTCGATTCCACTACCATGGAATGGTGCGGCAATTGTGTCTTTTCAAAATCAGGACATTCTGGTACCCGGTACATGGTATTGAGCCTTCGGGTATGGGGAGAAATAGTTAGTGGTGTCTCCCACAAACGAAGCATGAGGTTGTGAGTATCCGATGGATAGGGAGCGTAGCCACCTCTTTTGGAGCTGTCGAGTATTGAAGAATTTCCATTTCTTCGGCCCTAGGCTCCTTCTCCGATGTCACTGTTATGGACAGGCCCCTAGCAACATCACGAATAAAGTCTTGGAAAGACATGTCCTCTGATGGGGACATGCGGCGTCATGGGGGCGGAGATGGGTCCTCCGGGAGAGTTTGCATGTCTCAAGTATCAGCTGATTCATCATCCAATTAATCGGAATCCGAAGACTCAAAGTATTGTCGGGCAGGATGTTCCCGCTCCATACGAAGCCGGTACCTGGAAATCTGTGTAGTCAGAACCTCTGTACTGGAAACGGATTCGAGGGCCAGCATGCGCAGTAGCGGGGAGAGCAGCAAAAAAGTCGATGCAGATTGTATCGGTACTGAAGCCGGTACTGACGCCTGCGGAACAGACTGTAAGGGTTTTACTGGAACCGAGGCCAACAGTAAGGCCGCTAAGCTCCGCTCGATGGCAAGGATACGTTGATCCATGGAGCTTGCCGATGCTTGGGTATCTGCATCGGAATTGCGGGCCATGATCCCTGAGCATGGCACCAGGAGCTCTCTGGAGGTGGAGGCCTTGGGAGCATCCTGGGACACCACTAAGGCTTTGGAGGGAAGGTCCTCCCGCCGGGGTTGTTTGGCCGTTGTGTCCCCCTCCAGGGCAATGCCTGTGGCATCTCGATACTTAGAATGAGATCTACCCTTGATGGCACAGCCAGCCTTCGATGAAGACTTAGGTTTCGATCCCTGAGATCCTTGCGAGGAAGATGAAGCTCTCGATGACGTCGATGCTAAAGAGAAAGCGTAGGAGGTGAAGAAGGTGCCCAGCTTTGCAGCTCGATTCTGTAGGCCTCTCTTTGTCATCTTTCTACAGAGAGGACATTCTGATGGCTGATGATCAGGCTCTTAAGCATTTTAGACACCAGTCATGGGTGTCTGTGGCCGAGATGGTACTGCCACACTTAGAACACTTCTTAAAACCACTAGATAGTTTTTCCATTGTGTCTGTGACAAAATGGAAGGCCTAGGCCTAAAATGGCATCGAGGTGCCTGAAGAAAACAAAGAATTCTTTTCTTCACAGATTTTTTTTTTAAGAGAAAAAGACAGAAAGAAAGAACCGATGGAGGTCAGTACCAGCGTCGACAGGAAGGCAGACACGAACCACAAAAATATGAAAAACAGGGATTTTCTGCGGTGGCAGAAATTGCTCCGTCTTCTCCATGGAAAATGAAGAACTAAGGAGGGAGAGCTGGAAAGGCAGGAAGGCAGCTACACAGGCGCAGTGGGATGCTCCCAAAGGTTTTCCTATTGGACCCTGGGGAGCGTTCCCACGCGGGCTCCGCCAATACAGACGTCAACCATATGTGAAGACTACATTTCTGCTTGTTCCTGGATATACTAAAGACCATATATCACTTAAGGTAATATCTTTCTTCTGGGTCATAGCAGCTGAAGCAGCGGCAACACCCTCCGTAAACTCATTCATAGGCTACACTTGTACAACCCAGGGGAGAGGAACCCTCAACACTGGGTCCAAACAAGTGCCAGCCGACGAGACCTCAGAAGAGAGAGACACTTGAGCTCGTTGAGTCTCCCCACTCTCCATGGAGAGGCTCCCTTCCACTGTAAGTTCTATGGGGAAGGAGAGCAGGGACTGATTTTCCAGCACCCTGTCAAGTTTAATCGCATGACTGTCCATTGGGCCCACAACTTTAACAGTTTTAGGTGGATGAGACTTACTTACAGACAGTACCCTCTTCCACTTTCCCATGCCAAATAAGGAAACTCGCCACGCTCCTTCATGCTCCTAAGGGGCTCCAAAGGGGCAGAGCATGCCCTTTTTGACACACCCCTTAGGAAACTCCCATGGAACAAAGCCCTGCTTTAAGGGCCCCCAGCTGACAAAGCGGCACGCTGATTGGCTGTCCTGGGTGGCGGCGATAGCAGGGCTCTCTCCCTCCACCGACACCGATCACACCAGCGTGGAACACTTCTGACGAAAAGCAGGTAACTCAGCCACGAAAGGAAGGTAACTCAGCCACACCATCTGCTTTCTTGATGTTGTCATTAATCGACTTGGTTTTACCACTCAGTCTCCCGAGGGTCGTATATAGACTCCAGTACTTGTGCCTGGATGCTGCTTCTTCCAGGTTGGCTGCAATACCATTCCAGTAGGCTTCTCGTTCCGCTTCTTTGTTCAGTTGCTGTACTGCTCGAATTCGATGTGTTTGATTTGTTTCCGTTTATCCACCAGATCCAGGCACTTGTCTGAAATCAATGGCTGTGTCCAATGTCAGATGAGTGGACACAGAGGTGCAATGCATTCCAGGATGGACTCCAATACCTGCTTTTCTTCTGCATTGACATCATCCAATGGTTCGAGTGCAACAAATTTGTTGGATAGGGTGATTTGGAATTCTTGCCCGCGTGCTGGATCCCTCAGACATGCCCAGTTCAGTCTGGCTGGTGGAGGTGCCTTGCATTTTGCCCTTTGTAATCGCAATTGTACCTTCGCACGGACAAAGTAGAGGTTAGATCCACAATTGGGCTCTCAAAGATGTATATGAAATGAGGGGGCCTGATTGTGGATCCGACCACTATCTTGTCCGTGCCAGGGATCCATACTTTAACATATCTACAAATAATTTGGAAACAGGAACAAGTAGCAAGGTCATTAAATATACAGATGACACCAAATTACTCAACATTGTTAAATTGCATTTGACTCGAGAGAAATTGCTAGACAACCTTGCAAGCCAAAGAGAATGGGCATTCAAATGGCACGTGAAATTTAATGTGGATAAGTGCAAAGTGATGCACACCACGAACACAGTTAGCCATAACCCAAATTATAGCTACACGATGATAGGTTCCACACTAGATGTTACCACTGGGAAATAGATCTAGGCTTTATTGTTGACCATATGTTGAAATCTTCTGCCCAGTGCACAGCATCAGCAGCCAAAAAAGCAAACGGAATGTTAGGAATTATTAGGAAAGGAATGGAGAACAGAACAAAATATCATAATGCCTTTTTATCATTCCATAGTATAGCCATACCTTAAGTGCCATGTGTAATTCTACATACAATATGCCATACTGGGTCAGACCTAAGGTCCATCAAGCCTAGTACCCTGTTTCCAACAGTGGCCATACAGGTCACAAATACCTGTTAAGTTCCCAAAGGTAGACAGCTTCCATACTGTTTATTCCAGGAGTAAGCAGTAGATCTACCCAATCCACTTTAATAAGGTTTATGGATTTTTCCACCAGGAACAAGAAGCTTCTGACTGGGGAAGGGTGGGGAGAAGTAGTAGATAGGATCATGTGTCCCTGCTGTTAAAACAACTCCATTGGTTGCCAGTTGCCATGAGAGTGCAATTAAAGTCATTTGTCCTGTCCACTGGGTGCTGTTGAGGGGATCAACCGATATATTTTGCAGGACAATAAAAATAGCAGTCTATCAAGACTCCAGAGTCATCACAGAAAGTTTGCTTGAGTTTTTCATACTGTCGGTGGTACATCTGACCTCTATAGAGACTCATTATCATGCAACGTGTTAGCTTGTGAACTTAAAGGAATGCAGTTGTACTCATTTTCTGTAAAGTGCTGAAAGCATAGCTCTCTGATAAAGTATTTGGAGAGTATAATCAAATGATAGGTGATTTTAAAAGTAGTGTACATAAGAACATAAGAATTGCCATTCTGGGTCAGACTAAAGGTATTCTGTTGCAAACAGTGACCCGCCCAGATGACAAGTACCAGACATTAAACCCAGCTACACTAAAAGCTTTCACTACATCCTCCAAGCAACAAATTCCAGAGTTTGATTACTCTCTGACTGAAAAAATATTTTCTCCAATTAGTCTTATATGTGCTACATTGTAGCTTTATTGCATGTCCTCTAATCTTTTAAGCCTTCAAAAAGTAGAAACAATCGATCTATGTTTACCCCTCCCACTCCATTCATTATTTTATAGACCTTTATCTTATCTCCCCCTCAGCCATCTTTTTTTGAAGTTGAAGAACCTTAAACCTTTTACGCCTTTTCTTGCAGGGCTAGCCTTCCATCCCCTTTATCATCATTTTGGTCACTCTTCTCTGTATCTTTATTAATTCTGCTAAATCCTTAAGATATGGTGACCAGAATGCACACAATGCTCAAGGTGCAGTCACACCATGGAATGATACAGCAGCATTATAATATCCTTGGTTTTATTCTCCATTCCTTTCCTTAGGATTTCTGGCATTCTATTTGCTTTCTTAGCTGCTGCTGTACACTGGGTAGAAGATTTCAAGGTATTATCTACAGTAACGCCTAGAGAAAAGGAACGCCTTGTTCTGAACAAGTTGAAGCTTCTCAAGCCCAACTGGGATAATCCTATAAATAAGGAACTGCAATAGTCTGACTAATCACAAGGGCCAGAACCAATGTCACCAGGTTAGCCGGAGTCAAGTACGTCAATTTGTAGATCAGCCAAAGATGATAAAAAAAGAACAGTATCTCAATACAGATCCTATTTGCAGCGACCATGTCCAACTGAAAATCAAATTGCATCCTAAGTAGCTCACTAGCAAAATTCAGCAAACTGTGAAGTTGATTTCTCTTTCTAGAAACGTACACTGCCACCGATTATCCACGTTCAAACAGAAGGCATTTTCCTGGAACAAGCCAAAACTACATGCAAACAATAGTTGACCATCTCCATCTGACTCTAATTATGTTTAAAATATGCCGATATCTGAATGTCATCTGCATAAAGTAGAAATTTAAATCATATTTGATAATTTCCTTTCCTTGGATCCTGCTAGACCAGTCCAGAAGAATGAGTTATGCTCTCTTATCAGCAGGTGGAGGCAGACGAACAACTTTCATCGATGTCATCAGAAGTATATCCTCTGGTGCAACACAGAGAAGCCAGTAACCGTCTTTTCCAAGCAGCAGGCAAAAAAAAACAAAAAAAACAAGAAACTCAGAGATAAACTCCAAAATGATTAGCAAAAAACTGAAAACCAATTGGAGTAATTGGAACTCAGATTTGGTTGTCTTATCATATCTTACAGCTGGCCAAGCTGTGCAACAGCTAAGAATTGAAAAGACAGTAGGACTCCCCAACTTAAGGCAAAATTCTTCCAGGATAGGTCCTGGACAGGTCTAGCAAGATTCAAGGAAAGGAAATTATAAGGTATGATTAAAATTTCTCCTTCCTTATCACCCTGTTAGACAAGTCCAGACAAGTGGGATGTACCCAAGCAGTCAGGACATCTGGTGGGAGGACAATGATGCGCTGGCCAGAACAGACTTGCCAAAGGCTCCACTTGCTCCCACATGAAACCAATAATGCTTCAGTAAGGTACTCAAAGAAGACCAGATAGCCACTTCTTGATTTAGGTGAAAAGGGTAAAAATCCTTCGGAAGAAAGGATGGATCTGTTCATAAGGTAACAAAAGTCATGGAAGTTATCAAAAAAGGCTTACGACAAGACAAAGCCTGCAGCTCCAAGACCCATCTGGCAGAAACAACTGCTACCAAAAAAACTGCCCTAACAGTCATATTTTTGAGAGTGGCCTCGTGAATAGGTTCAAAAGGCAAACCTTTCAATGCCTTAAATGCCAATGAGGTGCTTCACTGAGGGACAAGCGGGGATACAGGAGGTCAAATGTGCTTAGCTGTTCTAAGAAAATGAATGACATCAGGGTGGGCCAATAAGGACCCATTCTATACCCGCCCCTGGTAGCATGTGAAGACAGCACTTGTACCTTGAGGGAGTTCAGGGTCCAAGCTTGTTTGCAAGAAAGCTAGCACAGCTATGACATCTGCTTTTCCAGCCACCAGGAACCAAGAACACCATGCCCTGGCATAGGCAAATGAGGTGGAGGCTCTATGGGCCTTGAGCAGAGTATTGATTACTGCATTTGAGTAACCATGCTTAGTTAGTCTGCGCCTCTCAAAGGCCAGGCTGTAAGCAAGAAGGAAGCAGGGTCTTTGACAAAGGCAGCCTTCTCCTACAAAAGCAGGAGCAGAGGTCCCATCAGCAGAACCACCACTTCTGTGTAACAGGATCACTAGGCCCAGATGCATTTGAATGCTGCAGTTAACCAGAGGCCATGGGGGGGGGAGGGGGAGATGGAGAGCACCCCCTTCTAAGGCCACACTTTAAGCCAGGCATCCAAGCCTGCCACTTACAGGTCTCTGCGGTGACTGAAGAAGCCACTTGCATTGTCACATGTGAATATGAGATTGGATACTGGGAGCCCCATTTCTTCACTATGAGTTGGACAGTGTGGGATCCACTCTGTTCTGATTGAGGAAGTTGGCATGAAAACTGTCCACATTCACTATGTGCACTGCTGATAGAGCCCCCAGGTGATCCTCTTCCCAGCTACAAAGGGCAGCCACTTTGAGCACTACCCCAGCACTGCATCCCTCTCTGTTTGACATAGCCCCTGCCGAGGCACTGTTGGAAAAGATACGGACCACTTTTCCCTTCAAGAAGGGCTGAAAGTCCTCCAAGGCTAGATGGATCGCTCTAGCCTTCAGGCAGCTTCCTGAGAAGATCAAACTCCCTGCCTCATTTGACTACAGCAGTGCATCCCCCAGCCCTTCAGGATGGCATTGTTCATCAGGACCACCCACTCTGGGGCTTCCAGGGATTGACTAAAGAGTTGCAACCGCAGAGACCAGAGAGACAGAAAGTAATTCTTAAGCAGATGCATGCACATCCTGGAAATAGGACCAACTCCAGGGTCGACATCATGGACCCCAGAAGCTGCAGATAGCATAGTTGCTTACCTTTATTGGGGGTTCTCTGTCAAAATCAGGGGAATGCAGCCACACTTGTGGGCAACATCCTCCAGACAGATCCAGTGTGGAGATCTTCTTTAGCTTCACTCCCTTAGCACATATAAGGGTTCCCACACATCCTGATATTCTATAGCTATATGAAGTATGGGAGAATGTGAGATGGAAAAGTGTGGCTGCACTACTCTGCTGTCTCTGGAGAACCCGTTACAGTTAAGCAACTTTATTTTTCCGTGGATAAGCAGGGGAGAAGGTGGCACACTTGGTGAGACCAAAGCAAAGAGTCACCAGAAAAAGGTAGGACAGTTGATACGTAGGCGGCCTGAAAAAAACTTCTGGAGGTGGAATTCATCATTGGTCTCCCACTCGGAGTCGAAGGGGATGACGAGTCCGAGACTGCAACTCCTTGGCTTGAAGTCCACTTCGAAGTGCCAGGGCCCTCCCAAGGACCTGAGGTCCGAGTCTCAGAAACTTGCCAGGGAGGATCAGATTCCCGATGAATGGGACCAAGACCCCGACCGGGGCCGAGGGCTTACCCAAGGCTGATGGCACTCAGAGCTTGGCACCTGCAAGTCAGGGGACCAGTCGTCAGGGCAGATGATGCAGAAGAACCTGCCATCATTGCCTGCTGCATGGCCAAGATTTTTATTTTTATTTATTTGAGGTTTTTTATACCACGCTCTTTAAAATCAGCTCGGTTTACAGATAAAACAACTTTGTACAGTGCAGGCGGCGTCTGCACTGTACTTACAAGGAACAGGGTTTACAACTTGGCTAACTGGGGAAACTATGTACAGACTAAACAGTAACAGGTTACTCAGTTAAGTAACTAGTACATGGAACAGTATATATTAACATTAACATATTACATTTAACATATTAAACAGGATAGCAGTGATGTTCTGCTCCATTGCTGTCATTCTGGATTCCAAGCCAGAAGGCTCCGCAACTTTCAGCACGGGTATAGAGGATCTCGGGCCCGGCGCCAGCACTTTCGCAGGTGCATCCTTGATAAGGACTACAGCCTTGAGGACCCTCGCATCCTTCCTGAGGCCCTTGGTGGGACGTTTCTTGGAGTCGTCTGAGTCCCTCCGGGCGGTCTTGCCAGGTTTTCTCCAGTAGAATCTCGATGGTCTGATGTCCGTTTGGAGGAGCCACTTCTGCAGGACTCCGCGGATGCTCGGCCCTCTCGGGAAGTGCTGGGATTGCAGCTCAGCGTCAGGGAGACCGGTGCCAAGTCGGAACTGGGGAACAGTTTCTCAGTTGCGGGAAGAGGACCGGCAAAGGCTGGAAAGGCAAAAACAGAGTTAGGATTTGAAAAACATTTTCCAGAGACGAGACGCACGTCTGAAGGGCTCCGCGGAAAAAGGGAGAATGAGTAAGATGGAACCCTTGGGTGGGAAGGGGAAATGCTCCACTTGGGCTCCATCGGTGCAGATACCACAAATATGTGAGGACTGACTTCCTGCTTGTTCCTGGAGAATACTGTATATACGCCTCTTTGTAAATAAGTTACTAATAAGAACCTCCCACATGTCCCCCCACCCCACACAACTATAACTGCCATGCATCATGTAAACCGCTTTGATTATAAGATAAGGTGGTATACGAGATCTGTAAATAAAGTTACTATGTAAATGTCATGTCAGGACATGCTAGCAAGGTAAAATTTCTAGATGAAATAAATGATTACTTTGTGGAGCAGCTGGTTCAGGAACCACCAAGAGGTTAGATAGCTCTTAGTGGAACACATGATTTGGTACAAGAGTTAATGGTGTTGTGGCCAATTGGCAATAGTAATTATAATGTGAACAAATTTGACTTAATAACTGGAGGGAGGTCGCTAAGGAAACCTACTGTGCTAGCATTTAACCTTCGTAAGGGAGTCAATGATAAAATGAAGAAAATGGTTAGAGAAAACTAAAAGGAACATATGTAAGGGTTAAATCTTAAGGGTTTCCATCAGGTCATGGGTATTGTTTAAAAAATATATCTTCTTGGAAGCACAGATGAGTTGTATTCTACATAAAGTATATGATGGCAGATAAAGACCAGTATGGTCCATATCTAGTCGCCTAGCAAGGCAGCAAGAGTAGGTGCACCTGCTGCTCCGTGCAAGTCGCCCCTCCCCATGCCTTTGTTTAGGAGTGTACCCACCGCTCCGTGTAGGTCACCCCTATTTGTTGAGATATAAGAGATAGTTATGTTTGTTTTGATTTTACCCAGTCAATATTGAGGTAATTGAAATCACCATTAGTGTTGCTAAATGTGTTAGCTTTCCTACTGTCTGTTCATTCTGATTAAGTGGAAGATCACATGGAATTCATCAGTAATTTATAGTGCATTTCATTTTCTGAAGAACTTTTATCCTGTTTGACTGAATGCCCTCTACCATACAGCACCACCCCTCTACAGTTTAATCCACCCTATCATTGTGATAAAACCTGTATTCTGGCATTAATGTCTCACTGGTTATCCTCCTACTACTAGGTGTTCGGAAATGGAGAGCAGCATAAGTGCTCACATATAAGCAACATTACCATAGCCCTGCAAGGGAACCAGTTCCCAGCTTCTTCTTTACTGCTCAAGGTGAACTGCTTGCAGTCAGCTGACTGCACTGTATTTTTGTCCAATCTATATGCATATCCTTCCCTACCCTAATAGCCAAAACTTTCTGCAGAAATTCCAGAGAAGATTGGATGCAATTCTGCAATATTCTAGTTGGACCAAGGAAGAGTCCTAGATGTGGTGTACTTAGATTTCAGTAAAGTCTTTGACACCATTAAGTACAGGCAACTTATAACACACCCTAGGGAGCGCTAAAGTGACTGGGGTAGAATATGGCTGAGTGGGAGGCAACAAAGGGTGCAGGTAAATGGTGCTCATTCTGAAAAGAAGGATACTACCAGTGTTATGCAACAGAGATCTGTCCTTGGTCCAATTCTTTTTAACATTTTGTTAGTGATATTGCAGAAGGGCTGCCAGGTAATGTTTGTCTCTTTGCAGAAGATACCAAAACCTGCAATATAGTAGACACCCAGAAAGGAGCAGATAACATAAGGAGGAATCTAGCGAAGCTCGAAGAATGATTGAGAATTTGACAGCTGAGATTTAAATGCTGAAAAATGCAAAACCATGCACTTTTGATGCACAAATCCAAGGGAGCGGTACAGTGTAGGGGGTGAAGTACTTCTGTCCACAAAAGAGCAGGACCTGGTCAGGATTGTTTCTGATGATTTTAAGGTAGCTAAACAGATAGAAAAGGCGATGACAATGCATAGGGAGAGGAATGGCCAGCAGGAAGGTGGTGGTATAATGTCTCTGAATAAGTCTTTAGTGAGACCTCATTTGGAGTACTGTTTGCTGTTCTGGAGACCATAGCTTCAAAAGGCTATAAACATGATGGGAATCGGTGCAGAGGGTGGCTACTAAAATAGTCAGTGGGTTCATCATAAAGCATATGGGGACAGACTTAAAAATCTTAATATGTACACTTTGGAGGAAAGGTGGGAGAGAGGAGATATGATAGATATGTTAAAATACTTCTGTGGCATAAATGCATAGAAGGCGAGCTTCTTCCAATTGAAAGAAAGCTCTGCGATGAGGGGACATAGGATGAAGGTGAAAGGGGATAGACTCAGGAGTAATATGCAGAAATATTTCTTTACTGAAAGAGTGGTAGATGCATGGAATAGTCTCCCAGTGGGGGTAGTAGAGACGAGGACTGTTTCTGAATTCAATAAAGCATGGGACAAACACAGAAGATCTCTGAAGTAAAAGCAGTTACTCACCTGTAACAGGTGATCTCCAAGAACAGCAGGAATTTAGTCTTCACATATGAGTGACATTGGCACCAACGGAGCCTGCACGGGAGTGCTCCCCACGTCCAATAGGAAAGCCTTTGAGAGTACTCCACTGCGCCTGCGTGACTGCCTTCCCGTTCTTCTGACTCCCTCTATCAGTTGGGTTTGTAGCTGAGAAGGAAGAGTAAAAATAACCCTACAACTCTCTGGGGAGGAGGGTGGATTGTGAAGATTAAATTCCTGCTGTTCCCAGAGATCACCTGTTACAGGTGAGTAACTACACTATCTAAAGGAACAAGCAGGAATGAAGTGTTTACATATGGGACTCCCTAGCTCCCAGATCTACAAGAGAGTTGGAAACCAGGTCAGAGATGATTAACTGCGTTCAACTGGACATAGACATCCCCGCTATGGAGATCTGGATAACAGTGTGGGTGGGGGGTGGAGTTGTTGCTATGTTCCAAAGAGTTGATGGAGGACGGTCTGGCCAAAGGCCGCATCCTGGCAGGAGTCCATGTCCAAGCAGTAGTGGGCAGCAAAGATGTGGATAGAGGACCAGGTTTCTGCCAAGCATATTTTGTCAATGGCTACTGAGCGTAGCTTAGCTATAGATGCTGCCATGGCTCGGACATTGTGAGCTGTGACATGACCTGTGAGGGAGAGTCCTGCTTTATCATAAGCGAAAGTAATGCAGTCTGCTATCTATCTGGAAAGTGTTCATTTAGTTACCAGAAGCCTCAGGTGAGTGGGGTCAAATGATACAAAGAATTGTAAGGACTTGCGGTGATCCAGAGTCCTCTGGAGGTAGAAGGCCAGAGCCTATTTATAGTCTAGCGTGTGCAGGGTGGCCTCTGCACGGGAGGAATGAGGTCTTGGGAAGAAGACCGATAGTATGACGGATTGATTTATAAGGAAAGACGATACCACCTTTGGAAGGAAGTGTGGATGCGTCCTGAGGACAACTTTGTCATGATGGAATCTGGTGTATAGTGGGTGGGCCACCAGCGCCAGTAATTCACTAATACGCCTGGCTGAGGTCAGGGCAACAAGAAATATGACCTTCCAAGTCAAGTAGCGCAGGTGGGTTGTTCTCAAATATTCAAACGGGGGTTTGAGAAGCTGGACCAAGACAACATTTAGATCCCATGCCACTGGAGGTGGTCAAATGGGTGGCTTAGAGAGGAGGAGACCTCTCATGAAGTGTGCCACTAAAGGGTGCACTGAGATGAGCTGGCCATCGATTGGTTTATGAAAAGCTGCCATGGCACTTCAGTGAACTCAAACCAAATTCGTTTTGAGTCCTGAAGAGGACAAGAGCAGGAGATATTACAGGATTACAGATACTGGTACATCAAATGGATTAAGACTGTCCTCTTGAGCATCATGGTTCATATCTGTGCCATTTGCAGATGTCCTTTACTTCAGGAGTGAGGTTGAGATGCTGAAAAGCTACGCTTTCAGCAGCCAAGCAGTCAGTTATCTCAGACTGGTATGGAGAACGGTCCTGTCTTCCTGGGATAGAAGGTTCAGACTGCAGCCTAGATGGATTGGTCTGCTGTAGTCGAAGAAGAAGAGGAAACCATGGTTGTCGAGACCAGAAGGGGGCTACGAGTATCATACTGCCGCCATCCAGCTGGAGCTTGAAGAGAATTTTCAGTATTAGAGGTGTGAGGGGGAATGCACAGAGCAGTCCTCAACCCTAATGTAGGAAGGCATCGTTTGCTTGGCTGAGTATGAACAGAACTCTGGAGCAGAAGTGCAGAAGCTTGGTGTTCTGTAGGGTAGCAAAGAGATCAATGACTGATGTTCCCCATACTTTGAATATCTGGGCTACCCTGTTCGGATGTAGACTCCAAGCGTGTGGGTGAAGAATCCGACCGAGTCTGTCCGCCAGTTGATTCTGCATGCCTGGAATGTATACTGCATGAAGGAGCATTTGGTGAGAGATGCCAAAGTTCCACAGGAGACAGGCCTCCTTGCAAAGGGGAAGTGAGACTGTTCCACCGTGCTTGTTCAGATAGAACATTGGCATTTGGTTGTTTGTCCTTACCAGAACATGGCTGTTGGCAAGTTGATGATGAAAAACCTGTAGGGCTTTTGAGACTGCCCAAAGTTCCAATAAATTGATCTGTAGGGATGACTCCTGGGTTGTCTAGAGTCCCTGGGTGGAGAGTGACTCCAAGTGGGCTCCCCAACCAACCTTGAATACATCCGTTGTAAGTGTGTGTTGAGGTTGAGGCATCCAAAAAGGTGACCTTCTGAGCAGGAAGTGGACCAACGGTCGGGTGATCTGAATGATCTCATTCAGTTGTCCCGTGGATTGTTTCCATTGAGATCATAAAGTCCATTGTGCCAGGCGCATATGTAGTCATGCTTATGGCACTACATGTACTATGGATGCCATATGGCCCAAGAGACGGAGGTAGTCCCAAGCTGTTGACAACACTTGTTGCCGCATGTAAGTGACTAGGTTGACTAGTCGGTCTATATGGTCCAGTGGTAAAAAGACCTTAGATACCCGAGTCCCGAGCACTGCTCCTATGAATTCCAACCTTTGAGTTGGGGTTAGGTGAGACTTTGGGAAGTTTATTATGAATCCCAAGTCTTGTAGCAATGTTATGGCGTTTTGGCGTGAAGAGCAGAGTTCTTCTGAAGAGTCTGCCTTTAGCAACAAGGGTTGGGCTAAATGGGCAGTTTTCCCAATGGAGAAAGGTAAATAGTGGTGTACCCCAGGGATCTGTGCTGGGTCCGCTGCTTTTTGAAATATTCATAAATGAACTGGAAAGTGGAACAAGTAGTGAGGTTATCAAATTTGCAGATGACACAAAACTATTTAAAGTTGTTAAAACACAAGAGGATTGTGGAAAATTGCAAGAGGATCTTGATAAATTGGAAGACTGGGCATCAAAATGGCAGATGAAATTTAATGTGGACAAGTGCAAAGTTATGTACCTAGGGAAGAACAACCCAAACTATGGTTACACAATGCAAGGTTCCACATTCGGAACCACCACTCAGGAAAAAGATTTAGGCGTCATTGTGGATAACATGTTAAAACCCTCGGCCCAGTGTGCAGCGGCGACCAAGAGAGCAAATAGAATGCTAGGTATCATAAGGAAAGGAATGGAAAATAAAACAAAAAAGATATTATAATGCCTCTATATCGTTCCATAACACCTGTTCACTGTAAACACAAAGTACCCCGGGAAATGTGTAATCTTTGTTCATTGTAAACCGCGCTGATGCTGAATAGCGCGGTATAGAAGAGACTGTAAATAAATAAATGGTGAGACCGCACCTTGAATATTTTGTGCAATTTTGGTCGCCGTATCTTAAAAAGGATATAGCGTTATTAGAAAAGGTTGAGAAGAGCCACCAAAATGGTAAAGGGGATGGAAGGATACTCCTATGAAGGAAGGCTAAAAAGGTTAGGGCTCTTTAACCTGGAGAAGAGACGGCTGAGGGGAGATATGATAGAAGTCTATAAATTAATGAACAGAGTGGAACGGGTAAACGTAGATCGACTGTTTACGTTATCAGAATATAGAAAGACTAGGGGACATGCAATGAAGCTACAGGGTAAACTATTTAAGACTAATAAAAGAAAATATTTTTTCACTCAACGTGTAATCAAGTTCTGGAATTTGTTATCGGAGGATGTAGTAAAGGCTGTTAGTGTAGCTGGGTTTAAAAAAGGTTTGGGCAAGTTCCTGGAGGAAAGGTCCATAAACCATTATAAAAGGGATCCAGGATATCAATGCTTGACCCAATACAAGCATTGTGGAACCTGTGTCTCTTGGGGATACTGCTAGGTACGTATGACCTAGATTGGCACCATTTTTATCGCATAAATAATTTAAAAAAATAAGAAGAGAGGAGAAGTGGTCTCCTGGTAGTCGTTGATGTGAATGAGGTAATACTCTTTTTCCACAAAGCATGTGGTGTAGAGTGTCCTCTGGTTCTGAGACTACCGTTAGAAAATTAAGGAGACTTTTTATGCTTTTCATTTAAAGAAGATTGACTGGCAACATAAGTTTTGTTACATCGTAGAAATTTCTTCTAGATATTGACATTAAGTTATAATAGAGTATTTATACGGAGTCTAATTCTATTGCCCTTTGGGCAAGAAGGGTAGCAATCTCCTGACCCAGAAGGTCGAGGAGAGATGTTGGAGAATTGAACTGTCTCACCAAGGTGTGAGGAGGAAGGTTGAAGAAATGAAGCTTGTACCCCTCCCTTATGATGGAGAGGGGGTCCATTGCTCTGCCGTGACTTGTTGCCATCTGGGAGCAAAGTGGGCTAACCTTCCTGGAATGGTGAGAGGCTCTGGTTCTTCTAGAGCCAGAAAGGCTAAGTTCTCTAGATGTAAGTCAAAGGCCCTGAGGAGGCTGAGGCTGTTGGGCCGTAGCAGTCCTTGCAGCCTTAGGCTTGGCTTGTTTAGGTTGTTGCTGACGCTTTGCAGCAAAACGACCTGCAGAAGATGCCTGCTGACCATAAGCAGGATAATATTTCCCCTTTTTGGGAAAGAAAGCCTTTTTGAATAACCTTTTTCTAACAGGAGCAGAAGTAGACTTTGAAAGTCTATCTAAGGCAGAATTCTCAGCATCCATCTGAGTGGCTTTGCTTGCCAATCCTTGCCAAAAAGGTTTTCACCTGTACAAGGAAGATTTCCTAATCCATCCTGGACCCAGGGTTCCAAATCAGAAGCTTGTAACCAAGCAATTCTGCGTGCACCTATGGTAATAGCCGAGGCTCTGCTGGCACACTCAAAAGAGTCAAAGGCTGCACGGTTGGAAAATTTGGAAACATCCTGGGCATGTTTAATCCAGGTGAGAAACTCTTCCCTTTTATCTTCTGAAATAAAAGGAGATAAAGTTTGCAGATGATCTGTAACTTCCAATAGAAACATCCCCATATAGAGACTATAGGAGTTGATTCTGGCAACAAGCATATTGGCCTGGAAAATTCTCCGGCCAAAAGCATCCAAGGTTCTGCATTCTCTTCCTGGAGGATTAGATGAGTGTCTTTTTGCACTCTTTATCTTCTTCATAGCAGACTCCACCACAATAGAGTGGTGAGGAATCTGAATCTTATGAAAACCAGGACAAGGAGGAACACGGTACATGGTGTCCAACCTACGAGAATGAGGGGAGATAGTGAGAGGTGTCTCCCATATGCCCAACATGTGATCATAAAGGATCTCATGAATTGGTAAAGTAGCTGCCTCTTTAGGAGCCTTAGGATATTGTAAAATATCCAATTTCTTAGCTCTAGGCTCTGATTCAGGGGCCACTGAAATGGAGAGGCCCCTGGCCACTTCCCTAATGAAGTCTTGAAAAGACAAGTCTTCTGGAGGAGATATTCTTCTTTTTGGAGAAGAGGGCTCTTGAGGAAGGATTACCGATGCTTCGACAGAAGCCTCTGATTCATCAGAGTCTTCGGAGGAATCGAAGTATCACCTGTCTGGATGCTCCTGCAGAGCCCGATACGCGTACCGAGTGGTATCGACATCGGGAGTGATCGGTACCGATTCGATACCGATGGGCATCACAGAACAGGGTACTGCTGCAGTCGACACCGAAGCTGATGTCGATGCAATCGGTACCGGCACCGGAACCGATATCGGTGCCGGTACCGGTACCGACAACGGAGTTTGTTGCGGTACCGGAGGCGTCGCAGCTTGTATGAATGCCGTAATGGCACGCTGCATGGTCAGAATATTCTGATCCATCGACGCAACCAATGTCTGGATGTCGGTACCAGTGGAAACCACCAGTACCCCAGAACATGGCAACAGGTGATCATTCGAGGCCGAGCCATCGATGTCAACCTGTAACCCCATAGATAAAGCTTTGGAAGCCAGAGCTTCCCGCTGGGGTAATTTTGCCGGTGCGGGATCCTCGAGAGCAAGCCAGGAGGCATCTCGATACTTAGAGGGAGAGCTACCTTTCGAGGACCGGCTGGACTTATGTTTGGTTACCTGAGATCCATGGGAGGAAGAAGAAGCCCTGGAAGATGTCGATGCCACCGAAGATGCATCAGAGGGAAACAGGGTACTGAGCTTGGCCGCTCGATTCTGTCGACCTCTTTTAGACATCATAGAACAGGACTCACAATCGGTGATGGAGTGGTCAGGACCCAAACATTTTAGACACCACTCATGGGTGTCAATGATAGAAATAGTACCGCTGCACTTCGTGCACTTTTTAAACCCGGAAGCGGGCTTTTCCATGAGGAAAGTTTTTCTAGGCCTAAGGCCCAAAAGGAAAAAATGCACAGAAGTGGGAAACGGTAGGTTTTTTTTGGGTTTTTTTTAAGAAGGAAGAAGAAAAGACCGGCGGTACCGGTCCGACGTCGAAGAAGGCAGACGCGCGACCAAAGAAATAAAAGAAAATAAAGAACTTCTTCAGCGGTGACAGGAACACGACCTGCTGGCTCCGCGGAAAAGAAGAACTGGAGAGAGGCGGTTGGGAAAGGCGGGAAGGCAGCGCGCAGGCGCTGTGGGATGCTCCCAAAAGCTTTCTTTCTGGATGCTGGGGAGCGTTCCCGCGCAGGCTCCGTCGGTACCGACGATACCCATATGTGAAGACTCATTCCTGCTTGTTCCTGGAGATAAAAGGAAACTGAGCAAGATGGCACCCTTGGACAGGAAGGGGACCGCGCATGCATGGAGGTATCTCCCAAAGGCTTTCTTTGAAAGCTGGGGGGATGCTTCTTCGAGGGTTCCGTTGGTGCCGACATCACCCATATGTGAGGACTGACTTCCTGCTTGTTCCCGGAGAACAGCAGAATACCCTAGGGATCTGTGCTGAGTCTGCTGCTTTTGAACATATTCATAAAATTATTCAAAGATGTTAAAATACAAGAGAATTGTGAGAACATATATATTGATTAAAACCTTATCTGAAAACCATATATGAAAAAATTGACGAGGTGGTACCATCAAAAAGCGTAGTTACTCACCTGTAACAGGTGTTCTCCAGGAGCAGCAGGAATCAGTCCTCACTTATGGGTGACGTCGGCGCCGACGGAGCCCTCGCGGAGCAATTTTCCCCAGCTTTCAAAGAAAGCCTTTGGGAATTGCAGCGCGCATGCGCGGTCCCCTTCCCGCCCAAGGGTGCCATCTTAGCCAGTCAGATGACATAGCTAAAAAAGACAGCATAAAAATTTGCAAAAAAAAACTAAAGCAGATGACTGCAACTCCACGGGGAGGAGGGAGGGTTGTGAGGACTGATTCCTGCTGCTCCTGGAGAACACCTGTTACAGGTGAGTAACTACGCTTTCTCCAGGACCAAGCAGGAAGTCAGTCCTCACTTATGGGACTCCCAAGCTCAAGGCTACCGGAGACCCTAAGCACAAAAATGAGCTCCCTCTAGCTCAGCAGCACAGAAGGAAAGAATCTTCGCTGAAATATTACCCACCGGTAGCCCACATCCGGGATGGAGGGTAGGAGTTGCTCAGACCTCGAAGAGATTCCGGAGGACTGCCTGTCCGAAAGCACTGTCCCTGCGGGACTCCCTCTCGAGACAGTAATGGACCGCAAAAGTCTGGCTCGAAGACCAAGTAGCGGCCCGGCAGATGTCTGCCAGCGGAACAGAGCGGAGGTAAGCCACTGACGTAGCCCTTGCCCGAACGCAATGAGCCGTGACTCGACCTTCCAAGGAGAGTCCGGCTGCCCCATAAGCCCAAGAGATACAGTCCGCAACCCAGATGGACAGAGTACGCTTGGAGACAGGGAGCCCCAACTTATTGGGGTCAAAAGACATGAAAAAGCTGAGCAGCTTTACGGTGCTCCCGCGTACGGTCAAGGTAGAAGTTCAAAGCCCATCTACAGTCCAGGGTATGGAGGACCGTTTCAGCTCGGCTGGAGTGTGGTCTGGGAAAGAAGGTTGGAAGTACCACCTCCTGATTGATGTGAAAAGGGGAGACCACTTTAGGAAGAAATTTTGGGTGAGTCCGTAGGACTACCCTATTTTTGTAGAACCGAGTGTAAGGGGGATCAGACACGAGGGCCTGCAATTCACTTACGCGTCTAGCGGAAGTGAGGGCTATCAAGAACAGTGTTTTCCAAGAAAGAAAACGGAGAGAACAGGTAGCCATAGGTTCAAAAGGCGGACAGGTGATCCGCTGTAAAACCACATTCAGGTCCCAGTCAGGCGCTGGCGGGCGCAGAGGTGGTTTAAGTAGAAGGAGACCTCGGAGAAACCTCGCTACGAGAGGGTCGTTGGAGAGAGGTCTGCCGTCCACCGGCACATGATGTGCTGAAAGAGCACTAAGGTGAACTTTGACGGAGTTGGACTTAAGTCCCAGATTAGAGAGGTATAGCAAGTACTGCAAGACCACCGACACCGGGCAGGAGAAGGGATCCTGAGACTGTCGGGTACACCAAACGGAAAAACGACGCCATTTAAGGGCGTAGCATTTGCGGGTAGAAGGTCGTCGCGAAGCTAGGACGACCTCCCCCACCTCTGCCGGCAGGAGAAGGGGAGCAAGGACTACCCTCTCAGCAGCCAGGCCATTAGGTTGAGAGACCTGAGGTTGGGGTGTAGCAGAGACCCCTGATCCTGAGTGAGGAGATCCGGTTGCAACCCCAGAGGGAATGGATCCTCCACCGCTAATTGCAGCGGGAGCGGAAACCACGGCTGTCTGGGCCAGCGAGGGGCCACCAGGATCATGAAGGCTTTGTCTCGGAGAACCTTGAAAAGAGTCCGAGAGACTAGCGGGATGGGAGGGAAAGCGTACAGAAGGCTTCCCGACCATGAGAGTAGAAAAGCGTCCGCCGCAACCCGAAGGGGGTGTGGCTGACGAGAGCAGAAGCGAGGAAGTTGCCGGTTGTGAGGACTGGCAAAGAGATCCACCGTGGGGAGGCCCCACTTTAGAAAGAGCTTCTGAACTATCAAGGGATCCAGACGCCACTCGTGCGGCTGGAGGATCCTGCTGAGTTTGTCCGCCAGGCAATTCTCTTGGCCTGGGAGATAAACCGCCTTGAGGAGAACGCCGTGACTGACGGCCCAAGAGCAGAGCTTCTGTGCCTCCCGGCAGAGGAGGAAGGAGCCCGTGCCCCCCTGCTTGTTCACATAGAACATGGCAACTTGATTGTCCGTCTGGACAAGGACGGACTGGTGAGAAGTCAGGTGGGAGAAGGCCTTGAGAGCCAGGCGGATCGCCCTGAGCTCCAGGAAGTTGATCTGCTGAGCAGACTCCCACGTGGTCCAGAGGCCCTGAGTACGTGCCCCTTGGCAATGCGCTCCCCAGCCCAGGAGGGATGCATCTGTTGTCAGCACCCGGGCTGGCTGAGGTGACTGGAAAGGCATGCCGAGTATCAGGTTCGGCCGCTGAAGCCACCACCGGAGAGACGAGATCAGTGGCTCGGAGACGCGCACTAGGTCTGCTAGGCCGCCTGTGGCTTGTTGCCACTGCTGGCGGAGACACCATTGAGCAGGCCGCATATTCAGGCGGGCATTGGGGGTCACATGGACGGTGGAAGCCATATGGCCGAGTAGTCTCAGGAAGCGCCTGGCGGAGACCAGGGGCTGGCTGCGAAAACGGTCGGCTAGGTCCATGAGCCGTTGAGCCCTGTCGAGCGGTAGGAACGCTCGTGCCCGAGGAGTGTGCAGCCTTGCGCCAATGAACTCGAGATCCTGTGAGGGGAGCAAAGTGGACTTTGCGAAGTTTATAACAAAGCCCAAGTACTGCAGAAGAGTCACCGTGCGGCGCGTGGCGTTGGTGACCTCCAGAGCGGATGCTGCTCTGATGAGCCAGTCGTCGAGGTACGGAAAGACATAGAGGCCGTGAAGCCGGAGATGGGCCGCCACCACCGCGAGACATTTTGTGAAGACTCGCGGTGCGGAGGACAGGCCAAAGGGCAGTACTCTGTACTGGTAATGATTTCCTGCCACCACAAACCTTAGGTATTGGCGGTGGCTTGGGTGGATGAGGATGTGCGTGTAGGCATCCTTTAGATCCAAGGAGCATAGCCAATCTCCCTGCTGGAGGTAGGGCAGAAGGATTCCAAGAGTAAGCATCTTGAACTTCTCCCGCACGAGGAACTTGTTGAGGTTGCGCAAGTCCAGGATGGGTCTGAGGCCTCCTGTTCTTTTTGGTATTAGAAAATACCTGGAATAAAAGCCTTGACCTTTCAGGTGGTGGGGCATCGGTTCCACCGCCTGTTCCTGTAGAAGACCTGCTAACTCCTGAAGGAGTAATTCCCTGTGCAGAGGGGGTCGTGGAGGTTCTCCCGGAAAATAGGAGGGAGGGACCTGGTGGAAGTGGAGAAGATAGCCTTCTCGCACGACTTGAAGCACCCAGGCATCTGAGGTGATGCTGGACCACCTGTGGGCGAAGTGAACCAGCCGGCCTCCGGTGCTGGGAGGAACCAGCGGGGGGGGAGAGGCTATGCTTAAGGAGTCAAAAACCCCCACCCTGCGGAGCAGGGGCTGGTGGTGCAGGCTTGGGGGCTTGCTGCCTACAGGACCCGTTACCCCGTCCCTTGGCCTGCTGGCCCTGTTGGGGAGCTGCAGGGGCCTGATAGTGGGGGTATTGTTTGTAGGCAGCCGCCTTCCTCGGGTAAAAGGACTTCTTTCCCGAGCCCTTCTTTTTCTGGGAAGGGGCGGAGGTCTTCCTAGAAAGCCTAGTCCTGGTGAGAGTCTCCGTCTCAATTTGTGCAGCCTTATCAGCCATGGGCTTGCCAAAGAGGTTTTCGCCTCGGCAAGGGACATCGACCAACTTGTCCTGCACCCAGGGCTCAAGGTCAGACGACTGAAGCCAAGCCTGTCGGCGGGCACCGATGCCGGCTGCGGCCACTCGAGCCGATGCTTCAAAGCCATCATAGGCTGCTCGGGACATGAATTTTGAGCATTCCCGAATGCCAGTGGACAAGGCCAGGAACCTCCGCAAGGGTTCCTCGGACAAACCAGCGGAGAAGCCGGCTAGCTCTTTAGCCAGGTCTCGGAGATACATGCCCATGTATAGCTGGTAGGTCTGGACACGACATGCGAGCATAGAGCCCTGGAAACACTTCTTACCAAGGCCATCCAGGTTACGGGCCTCCCTGCCAGGAGGCACCGAGGAGTGCATCTTCTGGCTCTTAAGACGATGCATGGCCGATTCCACTACCATGGAATGGTGTGGTAGCTGTGCTTTTTGGAAGCCAGGGCTCTTGCGGACTCGATAGATAGAATCGACCCGCTTGCTCAGGACCGGCGAGGTGGCCGGACTCTCCCACATGCGGAAGAGTAGTCGTTCCAGCATGGGAGGAACCGGTACAGTAAAGTGTTCCCTGGCGGGAGAGTCATACTGGAGGGCGTCGAGCTCTTCGGCTCGAGGCTCCTCCTCGGGGTCCGCAGGGAAGGCCAAAGCCTTGGTCATATCCCTGACGAAGTCCGAGAACCGGGCATCCTCCGGGGGGGACTGCTTCCGAAGTTCGGACTCAGGTGAGTCCGAGGGGACACACCGAGTCCGAAAAGAATCAGGCGACTCTTCCTCTTCAGACTCCCAGACCGACTCCGACGAGGACTCGGTGGGGTCGGCCCGGGCAGGGCGCGGCGCCTGCCGCCCCGACGCCGAGGGAGTCGGCGTCGGCAACCTCGGTCCCGAACGGGAGGCCGAGGGCGACCTCGACCGAGGATCGACTCGAGTTCGCATCGACTCGAGGATCGGCTCGGTCTCCGGGGTCGACTTAGACGTCGACGTCCCGGCGGTCGGGGCAGCGGCGCCAGCGAAGCCAGCGAGCAGTGCCCGCTGCTGGTCCATGAAGGCAGACAGTCTGCTCTCCAAGGCCGTCAACCTGAGTCCGAGCTCAGGTGACCCAGCAGCCCCCGACTCGGGCCCCGACGGCGTCGGGCCCGACGTCGGCTGTCGCGGAGGCGAGTCCAGAAGGACCACAGGACTTACCCGAGCAGGCAGCTCCGACTCCAGGCGAGGTCGCTTCATGAGGCGCTCCTTCTCCAAGGACCCGGGGCGGCTATCGGGGCTATGCGACCTGGCCCTCGCGGAGCCAGGAGCGTCCACCGACGCCGCCCTCGCAGGTTTCACCTTCCGTCGATGGTCCCCAGAGGGAGAACCCCTGTCGGAGGAACTCCGGCGACGGTCCGAGCTGGAACCCCTGGACGCGGAGGCCTCCGACGAGGTCCGGGTACGGCTGGGGTCAGCGAAGATTCTATCCCGCTGATGCCGCCGACTTCTCAACGCTTTGGAGGATAGTTTGCCACAAGGCCCACAGATCATTTCTTCATGATCCGGGCCCAGGCAGCGGAGGCAATTGTCGTGTGTGTCAGTTAGTGACATATTTCGGTCACACTGACCACACCGCTTGAAACCACTGGCAGCCATCGGGGGAAAAAGGGCCCCGGCGAGGTCAAAGGACCGGGCTGCCAGGGAAAAACCGAAACGAAAAACTGACTAAGTCAGAAAAACCGAAAAATAAGAAGAGGACTCGTGACCGGCGTCGCGAGTCCGGGCGGGAAAAAGACCGGCGTCGAACCGAATGGAAAAAAGAATAATTATGAAGAAAAATCAACTTTTTCGCGGGGACACGACGGGTACGTCTGTAGGGCTCCGCGGAAAAAAGAAGACTGGCTAAGATGGCACCCTTGGGCGGGAAGGGGACCGCGCATGCGCGCTGCAATTCCCAAAGGCTTTCTTTGAAAGCTGGGGAAAATTGCTCCGCGAGGGCTCCGTCGGCGCCGACGTCACCCATAAGTGAGGACTGACTTCCTGCTTGGTCCTGGAGAACCTAATTTATATATAACTATACTCACAAAAACCCTGTACATCCTGTATGTAAAGAAGCCTGAATGTTTTAGTATGTTTTCCCCTTCCCCCTTTCAGGATGTACATGTTTTTTTGCTACTTTCCTATACAATTAGTTTTATGCAAAATATAAACTAACTATTTCCTTCTCCCAGTACAGAGATATATTTGCGCAATAGTGGTTTGTCTAAGGATTATCACAGTCTGCATAAGTGAGTATAGTTATTTATAAATTAGGTTTTGATGGTACCACCTCGTGTCTTTTTTCATATATGGTATTCAGATAAGGTTTTAATCAATGTACATGCTCTCACAATCCTCTGCCCTTGCTTTTTGAATTATAATTTTATTATAATTTTGTTGATGTGCAGTTTTTATGTTTTATTATTATATATTTATAGATTTGTTATGCTTATATGCTTTTTCATTATTTATTTATATGTAATTGTCATGCTTGGAGTTATTTTGTTAATTTATTTAGTATTCATTATTTATTTTTATTTTTTATTTATGTTTTAAGCTGTATACCCCCTGAGGAAGGAACTGCCAAACACGTAGGGGTTTTTTAACCAATAAAGGCAACTGTGACCTCCATATGCCACTCACTTCCTGTGTTTCTGTTTCCTACGTACTGCGAGGGCCTTTGCTCTCTCTGTGGCTCCTATTGTTCTATGGTATGATAGCATTTTGAATATTGCATACAATTCTGGTCGCCATATCTTAAAAAATATATAGAAGAAGAGGTACAGAGAAGAGTCACCAAAATGGTAAAGGGGATGGAAGGATATCCCATGAGGAAAGGGAGATATGATAGAGGTCAGTAAATTAATGAATGGAGTGTAATAGGTAAACGTAGATAGGTTGTTTACTCTATCAAAAATCAAAAAGACTAGGGAACACACAATGAAGCTACAATGTAACCCATTTAAAAGTAATAAGAAAAAATATTTTTTTACTCAACGTGAAATCAAACTCTGGAATTTGTTCCGGAAGATGTAGTACAAGCTTTTAGTGTAGGTGGGTTTAAAAAAAGGTTTGGACAAGTTCCTGGAGGAAAGGTCAATAAACAATTATTAAAGAGGACCTGGGAAATCCACTATTTCACCTTGGACAAGCACTGTAGAACATGGTCAGACCATGTGCCAGAATGAGTGCAGATCAGGCTAGGGACTGAATTGTGATGCTTGAAGTTCTGGTGATTGAATGATTCTAATCTAACTTGCCTTGACGTCCTTGAGAATCCAGAGAGAGACATTCAGAAATACTTCATCTTAAATGCAGGAGAAGTCTCAGAGATTAGCATATGGGATGCTTTTAAAGCTATGGTGAAAGAGAGGTTGTTAATGTGGGCCAACATGAAGAAGCAGCAGAAGAAAAAGTGCAGGACCTTCTATAACAAACTGAGATGAAGGATGAGCAGTACGAGCAGCATCCATCAGAGGATGTGGCAAGGGAGTTGGGAGGACTTTGGGCAGCTGAGAGGGAGAATAAGATGGGAGACTGAATTTACCAAGCAGACCTATTTTAAATTTAGCAATAAGGCTGGGAAGCTATTGGCCTCACAGCTGAAAGCCCAGAAGAGGCGCTGCAACATATCACAGATAGAAGGGGGAGGGGGGGGAAATAGAGTAGTTACTCACCTGTAACAGGTGTTCTCCAGGAGCAGCAGGAATCAGTCCTCACATATGGGTATCATCGGCGCCGATGAAGCCCCACAGCGGAGCATTTCCCCAGCTTTCTAAGAAAGCCTTTGGGAATGCAGGCACGCATGCATTTATTGGTATAAATACCCATAGCAACCCCTAGTAAGTAAGAACTTAAAGATCTAGACACAAACTTAAAACTAAGATGCAGACAACAGTCCAGCAGCGGGATGGGGACTTTCCAGTCTTTTGCATTGAGTGTCACATGTATGATTTTCTCACAGTTGGTGAGAGGTCTTACGTGTGCACTAGGAGCAAGGAGCTCTTTTCTCTCAGGGAACAAGTCCGTTCTCTAGAGGCTAAAGTAGCAGACTTGGAAAGCATAAGACAGAGAGGTACATAGACGAGACCTACAGGGATATAGTCCTGAAGTCCCACCTCCAGTCTGGCAGCACCCCTGCTGCCATGGAGGAGAGAGGTCACGTGACAGGAGAGCATCACCCTGGTGTGGCAGGAAGTGATCCTGTAACTAGGACCTGTCCTCCAGGTGATGTAAAACCCTCTCGCACCGAGGAAGTTTCTCCAGGGCCATGTGCCCATGAGGGAAGGGTTAGGACAGCCGTTATAGTTGGTGATTCGATCATTAGGCATGTAGATAGCTGGGTGGCTGGTGGACGTGAGGATCGCCTGGTAACATGCCTGCCTGGTGCGAAGGTAGCGGACCTCACGCGACACCTAGATAAGGTCTTAGATAGTGCTGGGCAGGAGTCTGCTGTCTTGGTACATGTCGGTACCAATGACATAGGAAAATGTGGTAGGGAGGTTCTGGAGGCAAAATTTAGGCTTTTAGGTAGGAAGTTGAAATCCAGAACTTCCAGGGTAGCATTCTCCGAAATGCTTCCTGTTCCACGTGCAGGACCCAAAAGGCAGACAGAGCTCCGGAGTCTCAATGCGTGGATGACACAATGGTGCAGAGATGAGGGTTTTGGATTTGTTAGGAACTGGGGAACATTCTGGGGAAAGGAGGGGCTCTTCCGAAGGGATGGGCTTCACCTTAACCGGGATGGAACCAGGCTGCTGGCATTAACCTTTAAAAAGGAGATAGAGCAGCTTTTAAACTAGATATTAGGGGAAAGCCGACAGTCGCCCAAGAGCGGATGGTTCGGAAGAATGTATCCTTGAAGGATACTACCAAAAGCAGAGAGGTTCCACAAAAGAGTAAGTAGCCCAAATGCCCTCAAGTATGGAGCAGACAGAGCTTAAAGATCCCAATTTACCCATGTCTAACAATAGCCAAATTAATATGAATAAAATACAGTCTCTAAAATGCTTGTATGCAAATGCTAGAAGTCTAAAAATAAGATGGGAGAGTTAGAATATATAGCACTAAATGAGAGGTTAGATGTGATTGGAATATCAGAGACATGGTGGGAGGAGGACAACTAGTGGGACACTGTGATACCTGGGTACAAACTATATCGTAATGATAGAGCTGATCAAATTGGTGGAGGGGTTGCGCTCTATGTTAGAGAGGGCATTGACTCAGAAAGGATTAAAGTTTTGCAGGAAACAAAATCTGCTGTCGAATCTATATGGATTGAAATTCCATATAAAAGGGGGAAGGCGATGGCAGTGGGGGTGTACTATCGACCACCTGGCCAGAATGACCAAATGGATGATGAAATGCTCAAAGAAATCAAGGAAGCTAACAAAAGTTACAGCGCAGTAATAATAATGGGTGATTTCAATTACCCCGGTATCGACTAGGTCAGTGTCACGTCAGGACATGCTAGGGAGATAAAGTTCCTAGATGGAATAAATGACTGCTTCTTGGAGCAGCTGGTTCATGAACCGACCAGAGGGGAAGCCATATTAGACCTAGTCCTTAGTGGAATACCATATCTAGTGCAAGAGATAAGGGTGTTGGGGCCACTTGGCAATAGTGATCATAGCATGATCGCCTTTGATTTAATTAGTGGAGGAGGGATAGTAAGGAAATCCACAGTACTACTTTTTAACTTTCGAAAGGGAGACTATGATAAAATGAGGAAAACAGTTAAGAAAAAACTAAAAGGAGCAGTTGCGAAGGTTAAAGACGTACATCAAGCTTGGGTGTTGTTGAAAAATACTATCTTGGAAGCCCAGACCATCTGTATTCCACGCTTTAAGAAAAGTGGAAGGAAGTCCAAAAAACTGCCAGCATGGTTTAAAGGTGAGGTCAGAGAGGCTGTTGTTGCCAAAAAAGCATCTTTCAGGAAATGGAAAAAAGAGCCAAACGACGAAACCTGGAAACAGCACAAGTACTGGCAAGTCAAATGCAAGGCATTGATAAGGCAGGCAAAGAGAGAATTTGAGAAGAAGCTTGCTGAGGAAGCAAAAACGCGAAATAAAGACCTTTTCAAGTACATTCGTAGCAAAAAACCTGTGAGAGAGTCAGTTGGTCCATTAGATGATAAAGGGGTTAAAGGAGCAATAAGAGGCGACAAGGCGATAGCGGAGAGACTGAATGAATTCTTTGCTTCGGTCTTTACTGAGGAAGATGTAGGGATGTTACCCATGACTGAAGTGGTATTTAAAGGTGCGGAAGAATTGAAGGAAATATCGATACATCGGGAAGATGTCTTACAACTATTAGATAAACTGAAGAGTAGCAAATCACCCAGGCCGGATGGTATACATCCAAGGGTATTGAAAGAACTGAAATATGAGATTGCAGAACTGCTATCAGTAATCTGTGAACTATCATTAAAATCATCTCTAATACCTGAAGATTGGAGGATCGCCAATGTAACACCAATTTTTAAAAAGGGTTCCAGGGGTGATCCGGGAAACTACAGACCGGTGAGCCTGACGTCAGTACCGGGAAAAATGGTAGAAACCATCATAAAGAATAAAATTACTCAGCATGTAGATAGTCACAACCTAATGGGAGACAGCCAACATGGCTTTAGACAAGGAAGATCTTGTCTTACTAATCTGTTATGTTTTTTGAAGGAGTGAATAAACAGGTGGACAAAGGTGAGTCAGTTGATATTGTGTATCTGGACTTTCAGAAAGCCTTTGACAAGGTCCCTCATCAGAAACGTTGGGCAAAACTAAAGAGTCATGGGATAGGAGGCAGTGTACTATTGTGGATCAGGAACTGGTTAAAAGACAGAAAGCAGAGGGTAGGGCTAAAAGGCCAATTTTCCCAATGGAGAAAGGTGAATAGTGGTGTACCCCAGGGATCTGTGCTGGGTCCGCTGCTTTTTGACATATTCATAAATGACCTGGAAAGTGGAATAACGAGTGAGGTTATCAAATTTGCAGATGACACAAAACTATTTAAAGTTGTTAAAACCCAAGAGGATTGTGAAATATTGCAAGAGGATCTTGATAAATTGGAAGACTGGGCATCAAAATGGCAAATGAAATTTAATGTGGACAAGTGCAAGGTTATGCAGCTACGGAAGAACAACCCAAACTATGGTTACACGATGCAAGGTTCCACATTAGGAACCACCACCCAGGAAAAAGATTTAGGCGTCATTGTGGATACCATGTTAAAACCCTCGGCCCAGTGTGCAGCGGCGGCCAAGAGAGCAAATAGAATGCTAGGTATGATAAGGAAAGGAATGGAAAATAAAACAAAAGATATTATAATGCCTCTATATCGTTTCATGGTGAGACCGCACCTTGAATATTGTGTGCAATTCTGGTCGCCGTATCTTAAAAAGGATATAGCGATTTCAGAAAAGGTTCAGAGAAGAGCCACCAAAATGGTAAAGGGGATGGAAGGATACTCTATGAAGAAAGGCTAAAAAGGTTAGGGCTCTTTAACCTGGAAAAGAGACGGCTGAGGGGAGATATGATAGAAGTCTATAAATTAATGAACGGAGTGGAACAGGTAAACGTAGATCGATTGTTTACCTTATCAGAATATAGAAAGACTAGGGGACATGCAATGAAGCTACAGGGTAAACTATTTAAGACTAATAAAAGAAAATATTTTTTCACTCAACGTTTAATCAAACTCTGGAATTTGTTACCGGAGGATGTAGTAAAGGCTGTTAGCGTAGCTGAGTTTAAAAAAGGTTTGGACAAGTTCCTGGAGGAAAGGTCCATAAACCATTATTAAGAAGTGACCGAAGATATCAATGCTTGACCCAGTACAAGCATTGTGGAACTTGTGTCTCTTGGGGAAACTGCTAGGTACATATGACCTAGATTGGCCACTGTTGGAAACAGAATACTGGGCTTGATGGACCTTGGTCTGACCCAGTATGGCATATCTTATGTTCTTATGCGCGGTTCCCTTCCCGCCTAAAGGTGCCATCATACCTCAGTCAAATGACATAGCTAAGAACAGCAAACAAAAAATGAAACAATTAAACTATGTACAACTGCAACTCCAAGGGGAGGAGGAAGGGTTGTGAGGACTGATTCCTGCTGCTCCTGGAGAACACCTGTTACAGGTGAGTAACTACTCTTTCTCCAGGACCAAGCAGGAAGTCAGTCCTCACATATGGGTGACTCCCTAGCTCTGGGCTACCAGGAACCCAGGCTGAACAAGAGAACTCCCTCTAGTCTCAGCAGCAAAGAAAAAGCTTTTCACTGACTCAACCTCCACCGGTAGCCCAACAGAGGGCAGGAGGGCAGAAGTTGCCTAAACCTCAAAGAGATTCCGGAGTACTGCTTGGCCAAAAGCACTGTCCCTACAGGACTCCCTCTCCAGACAGTAATGGGCCGCAAAGGTCTGGCTTGAAGACCAAGTTGCAGCCCTGCAGATGTCTACCAAGGGCACAGTGTGGAGATGAGTCACTGAGGCAGCCATTGCCCTGACATGGTGGGCCGTAACCCGACCCCGCAAAGGAAGGTCAGCCGCCCTGTAAGCCCAGGTGATACTGTCAGCCACCCAGATGGACAAGGTACACTTGGAAACAGCCAACCCCAACTTATTAGGGTCAAAGGATACGAAGAGCTGAGTAGCCCTTCTATGCCCTTGCGTACGGTCAAGGTAGAAGGATAAGGCCCTCCTACAGTCCAGGGTATGCAGAACTGCTTCAGCCTGGCTTGCATGAGGCCTAGGGAAGAATGTTGGAAGAGCCACCTCTTGGTTAAGGTGGAAGGAGGAGACAACATTTGGGAGGAACTTTGGATGAGTCCTAAGGACTACCCTGTTCCCATAGAAGCGAGTGTAAGGCCTGTCACAGACCAGGGCCTGAAGCTCACTAACTCGCCTGGCCGAGGTAAGGGCCACTAGGAATAGTGTCTTCCAGGACAGGAAGCGTAGAGGGCAAGTAGCCATCAGCTCAAAAGGTGGGCGAGTCAGTTGCTGCAAGACCACATTCAACTCCCACTCAGGGGCAGGCGGACGGATGGGAGGCTTAAGCAAAAGCAGACCTCTGAGAAACCGGGACACCAAGGGGTGAACCGACAGAGAATGTCCTTCCACTAGTGAGTGGTAAGCTGCTAGAGCTGAGAGGTGGACCCGAACAGAATTGGACTTAAGTCCCTGATTGGACAAGTGCAACAGATACTGAAGTACTACAAGCACAGTACAGGAGAAGGGATCTTCTGTACGTAGCTGACACCACACAGAAAACCTCTTCCATTTGAGAGCATAGGTTTTCCTTGTGGACTGCTTCCTAGAGGCTAGGACAATCTCCTCAACTTCCTGAGGTAGGCCCCAGGGAGCCAAAACTACCCTTGCAGCCTCCAAGCCATCAAATTGAGAGCTTTGAGGTTGGGGTGCAGAAGAGACCCCTGATCCTGAGACAGAAGGTCGGGTTGCAACCCTAGAGGCAGTGGGGGATCCACTGCCAGCTGAAGCAAAAGTGGAAACCAAGGCTGTCTCGGCCACCGAGGAGCCACCAGCAGGACAGAGGCCTTGTCCTGGAAAATCTTGAACAGAGTTCGGGCCACCAGAGGTGTGGGAGGAAACGCATACAGGAGGCCCTGAGACCATGGAATCAGAAAAGCATCTGCTGCTATCCGCAGAGGATGCGGTTGCCTGGAGCAGAACTTTGGCAGTTGCTTGTTCAGTGGACTGGCAAAGAGATCTATCAAAGGGAGAGCCCATTTCAGGAAGATCTTCTGAACCACCAAGGGATGGAGCTGCCACTCGTGGGGCTGCAAAATTCTGCTTAGCCGTTCGGTCAGGTAGTTTTCCTGGCCTGGAAGGTATACCGCCCTGAGGAGCATGTGGTGCTTGAGAGCAAATGAACAAGGGTCCTGAGCCTCCCGACAAAGGAGCCTGGACCCAGTTCCGCCTTGTTTGTTCACATAAAACATGGTTACCTGATTGTCTGTCTGAACCAGGACAGATTGATGAGCCAGGGCAGGAGAGAAAGCTTTGAGAGCCAAGCGAATAGCCCTGAGTTCTAGGAGACTGATCTGTTGTGCAGCCTCCCAAGGAGACCACAGGCCCTGGGTGCACTTGTTGAGACAATGAGCCCCCCAGCTCTGTAGGGAGGCGTCTGTGGTCAGTACCACTGTGTACTCTGGAATTTGAAAGGGCACCCCCTTTAGTAGATTGGGTGGGTGCAGCCACCAATTGAGTGAGTCCAGAAATGGTCTGGACACCCTTATTCTGTCTCTGAGGCTGCCTGTGGCTTGTGACCATATGGAGCCTGGCATTGGGGGTCACATGTACTGTCGAAGCCATGTGGCCTAGAAGCCTCAGGCAGAGTCTGGCAGAGACTAGTGACCTGTTGAGAAACTGGTTTGCCAGGGCAGTCAATCTTCGTGCTCTGTCTTCTGGCAAGAAAGCCTTTGCCGGGAGAGAGTCCAGCCTTGCTCCTATGAATTCCAGATTCTGGGAGGGGAGCAAAGTGGACTTTGCGAAGTTTATTACAAACCCTAGGCTTTGAAGAAGAGCAATAGTTCGGAGGGTGGCTTGTCTGGCCTCCTGGCACGTCTGACCCCTGATGAGCCAGTCGTCCAGATAGGGGAAGACAAAGATTCCCTGATTTCTGAGGTAGGCCGCCACCACTGCCAGGCATTTGGTAAAGACTCTGGGAGCGGAGGTCAGGCCAAAAGGCAGTACTCTGTACTGATAATGGTTTCCTCCCACAATGAACCTGAGGTACTTTCTGTGGTCTGGATGAATGAGGATGTGAGTGTACGCATCCTTTAGATCTAAGGAGCATAGCCAATCTCCCTGCTGGAGGTAGGGCAGAAGTGTTCCAAGAGTAAGCATCTTGAACTTTTCCTTCTCTAGGAACTTGTTGAGGTTCTTGAGGTCCAGAATAAGTCGAAGGCCACCGGTTCCTTTGGGCACCAGGAAATACCTGGAGTAGAACCCCTGACTTTGCAAGTGGGGAGGCACAGGCTCCACCGCCCTGTCGACCAACAGACCTTGAAGCTCTTGGAGGAGAAGATCTGTGTGCAGGGGAGGCCGTGGAAGCTCCCCTGGAAAGTATGGCGGAGGCAGTTGGTGAAAATGAAGAGCATAGCCCCTGTGGACTATGTTCAACACCCAACTGTCCCCAGTGATGTGGGGCCACTGGTGGGAAAAGAGGGTGAGGCGACCTCCTGTGCAGGGTTGGGAGAGCAGGGACTGAGAGGCTACGCTCAAGGAGTAAAAAAACCCCACCCTGCTGAGTGGGAGCAGGGGCCGGAGGCTTGGGGGTCCTCTGCCTACGGGGCCCATTACCCTGCCCCTTGGCTTGCTGACTCTGGGGTGCAGCTTGGGCAGCCTGATACTGAGGGTACTGTTTGTAGGCAGTGCCCTTCCTCGGGTAAAAGGGCTTCTTACCCGAGGCCTTCTTCTTATGAGAAGGGGCAGAGGTCTTTCTGGATAGCCTTGTCCTTGTAAGGTGCTCAGTCCCGAGTTGTGCGGCCTTCTCGGCCATGGGCTTGCCAAAAAGGTTCTCACCTCGGCAAGGGACATCGACCAACTTGTCCTGAACCCATGGCTCGAGGTCCGATGACTGCAGCTATGCCTGGCGTCAAGCCGCGATGCCGGCTGCCGCAACTTGGGCCGAAGCCTTGAAGCCATCGTAGGCGGTACGGGACATAAACTACGAGCAGTCCCGAATCCCCGAGGACAAGGACTTGAATCTCTGCAACGGCTCCCCGGAGAGAACAGCAGAGAACCCGGCCAACTCCTTGGCCAGGTCTCGCAAGTACATGCCCATGTACAGCTGGTAAGACTGGACACGGCAAGCAAGCATCGAGCCCTGGAAGCACTTTCTACTGACACCATCGAGGTTCCGGGCCTCCCTGCCGGGGGGCACCGCAGAGTGCATCTTCTGACTTTTCAGGCGATGCATGGCCGATTCCACCACCATGGAATGGTGTGGCAGCTGCGCCTTTTGAAAGCCAAGGCTCTTCCGGAGCCGATAAATCGAATCGACCCACTTGCTTAGAACCGGCGCCAAGGCCGGTGCCTCCCACATCCGGAAGAGGAGCCGTTCCAGCATCGGAGGAACCGGGACAGTAAAGGCCTCCTTCGGAGGAGAGTCGTACTGCAGGGCCTCGAGCTCTTTGGCTCGAGGCTCTTCCTCGGGGTCCGCCGGGATAGCCAACGCGGTGGCCATATCCCGAATAAACTCCGAGAACCGGATATCCTCCGGAGGGGATCTACTCCGGGGCTCAGACTGCAGTGAGTCCGACGGGATGCACCGAGTCTTGAACGTGTCGGGGGACTCCTCATCCTCCGTCTCCCAGGCGGACTCGTCCAACAAGGAGTCGCGGTCCGACCCCGCGGGGCCCTGGAGCACCCGCCCCGACACCTCGGTCCCGAACAGGAGGTCGAGGGACACCGCGACCGAGGTCGACCTCGAGCCATCATGGACTCGAGCATCGGCTCGGTCTCCGGGGTCAACTTCGATGTCCCGGTGGTCGGGGCAGATGCACCAGACAGGCTGGCCATCAGTGCCCGCTGCTGCTCCATGAAGGTAGACAGTCTGCAGTCCAAGGCTGTCATCCTGAGACTCAGCTCGGGAGACACAGCAGCCACCGACTCGGGCCCCGGCAGCGCCGGGCCCGATGTCGGCTCTCTGGGAGGAGAGTCCTTGAGGACTACGGGGCTTACGTGTCCAGCAGACTCCGGCTCCACGTGAGGAACTTTGGCAGGCTTCTCTTGTTCCACGGGCCCGGGGCAACGGTCGGGGGTCTTAGACCTGGCCCTCGAGGAGCCAGGGACCTCCGACGACGACGCCCTCACGAGCTGCTTCTTCCTCTTGCGCTCCCGGTCGGGAGACCCCCTGTCCGAGGAGCCCCGACGGCGCTCGGGATCCGAATCCCGAGATGTCGAGGCCTCAGACGAGGTCCGGGCCCGGCCGGAGGCTGAGTCCGAGAAAAGCCTTTCTTTCTGCTGCTGGCGACTTCGTAGTGCCTTGGAAGACATCTTCCCACATGGTCCACACGTCTTAGGGTCATGATCAGGACCGAGGCACCGAAGGCAGTAGTCGTGTGTGTCGGTGAAGCCATCAGGGAAAAAAAGAGTCCCCACGAGGTCCGGCCTTCCAGGGAAAAATCAAAAAAGGGCGCAAACGCCAGCCACGAAGGGCAAAAACCGAAAAAGAAGAATCGGGCTCGATACCGGTGTACCGAACCCAGCAGGAGGGAAACCGGCATCGAACCGGAAAGAAAAAATAGCGAAAATCGCCGAAAAATCACACTTTTATCCGGGATGACAGTACACACGTCCGGTGGGCTTCTCGGAAAAAGAGAGACTGAGGTAAGATGGCACCTTTAGGTGGGAAGGGAACCGCACATGCGTGCCTGCATTCCCAAAGGCTTTCTTATAAAGCTGGGGAAATGCTCCGCTGGGGGGCTTCATCGGCGCCGATGATACCCATATGTGAGGACATATGTGAGGACTGACTTCCTGCTTGGTCCTGGAGAAAAGAGAGCCATTTCCCCAGACCAGATTAGGAAATACTTTGTGGAATTTTATTCTGAATTATATAAGCCTGAGGGGGAGCAGGACCGCCCCCGAATTGGTTCATGGGTGTTTGTACCCTATGGCAAACCTTAAGCCTTATGGCCCCCCCCTTGCTATCAGAATCTATTGTTTTGCTTTGAATGCCCTACTCCCCCCCCAAAGAAAAAAAGAGAGAGAAGTTTCTTCCCTATGCGACCGCTTAGTTTACCTTGTAGTTGGGCCAGCCCTGGAGGGGGGGTTGCAGGGAGGAGGTCTGTCACTGTATCTGGAAGAATGTGATCTATCATCCCTTAGTGAGGATCAACCGAAGCTGTTGGAGGTTGAACCACTGCAGGGGAGGTACAGTATGTAGCGGATCCCATTCAGCTACTTTAGGGTAGTGGGAGGTCAGTGGGGAATCTTGATGCTTTCATAAAATGATTGCTGGGGTATGGATTCAAAAGAAGGGTTTATGGGGGGGGGATTTCTCCTTTGCAATGGACCTCAGTCATGTTCAGCAGCTGCCTCAGGATCAGTTACGGAAAGTGTTCGATAGATATCAGGGAAAGGGATTGACTAAAGTACTTCAATCTTTTGGGGGGGAAGGGGGTAGATTGCTCAAATACGAGGAGCTGCAAGATTAGCATGATCTGCATATGATGGACTTTTTTTTTTTTGCCTATCTCCAGATAGGGCACTACCTGAGAAGTATATTGGATCTGCAAGCTACAGTGGATAAAGCTATGAAATATGAACTGCTACCTCTCAGTCAAATGTTATAAACTGTTGTTGGGGGAAACCCACAATAAAATACTATTTGCAGAAAATAGGAATGGATGACTGGGAAGTCCATAAACCTGGAGATCTGGTTGAGAACTGTAATAAGTATCTCTAATGTTTCAGTGTCTGCAAGTATTACTGAAAATGGATATAAAGGTACTTTTGCAATGGTATCTCATCCCAGAGAGGGTACATAGTATGTACGAGGGGGTACCCAATAAAAACAGGAATTATTTTTTAAAAGCTATTTATTTCAAATTCTTTACAAAACACTGGTACACTTGACTTTTTCCCATAGCGTCATCTTGATAAGCTGTTTTCAACATTAAAACAGTTTCAGCAGCATTTTTACCGAGTAGAAAACAAAATTTCACAGCTGCACATTGTTCACTTAAACTTGTCATCATAAAAAAAGACCAGCCATATTTGTAGTATACAACACAATAATGGTCTCTTTTGCTGGAGGGGTAATAGCAATACATAAAAAACCTCCGCAGTGTACCTCGAAAGTATAATATAACCTTATAAGACTTGATACTGTTGCAATAGTTAAACGATATTATCAAATGTATTTATAAAACACTTTATCTTTGTAGCAAAAGGTCTCAGCATATACGGGCAGCCATTAGATTATCATTTTATCATCTAGTGGACTCACAGCCCTTTTTACATCAACGACCTTTATATAGATAACTGCTACCAAGTTTTTTAGTGGTTTGAAGAGTAATTCGGAACTGTTGTAGTGCTTTAAAGAAACAAGTGCTTAGCTTAGCTTTGAAGAAAACTTCAGCTTAAAATTTCCCGTGCTTTAAAGAAACAAATGCTTAGCTTTGCTTTGAAGATAAACTTTAGCTTAACATTTCCCAACGCTGACAGACGCGCCAAAAGGTGCGTTTCACCTTCCCAGGTTTCATCAGGGGAATCTTGTAGAGCACTAAAAAATACACAAAACAAGTTCATTAGTTACTAACTTTCAATATCAACGATATCCGGAAGATAAAAACTTGGTAGCAGTTATCTATATAAAGGTCGTTGATGTAAAAAGGGCTGTGAGTCCACTAGATGATAAAATGATAATCTAATGGCTGCCCATATATGCTGAGACCTTTTGCTACAAAGATAAAGTGTTTTATAAATACATTTGATAATATCGTTTAACTATTGCAACAGTATCAAGTCTTATAAGGTTATATTATACTTTCGAGGTACACTGCGGAGGCTTTTTATGTATTGCTATCATAAAAAAAGAAACAAGAACAAAACAGCGCTAGCAAAAACAATCACTGCAGATGAACAGAACAAGCCAGGTCGACAACACTGGCGGCACTGAACTGACAATGAGTTGCACTATACACGTCTAGCGGCAGAAGTGCGTACTACACAAGCTCCGCCCACGGCAATGTTATTCCTGGTTTTTTTGGGTACCCCCTCGTATAAAGCACAATCTGATAAGTGTTGGAGGAATTGTGATAAGGTAGGGAGATATGATGCATGTCTGATGGGGTTATGTGCTTCTACAAAAATTTTGGGGGGTGATGTGAGCGTTTATCAAGTCTGTGGAAGGTCAAACGTTCCCTTGAATACACCTGCTCCCTATATGTCCCTGATGATGGCGACCTCTAGATGAGAAATTTGAGCATCGTTGCTTAATGGGGGCACAGCGTGAGATAGCAAAAGCATGGAGAAGGCTGGAAGTACCCACTTTTCAAAGCTTCTTGAATGTCTACTTACTGTACATACCCACTGCAGCCTAACTGCTCTGCCAGAGGCACAGATGAAGAAGTTTAGGAAAAACTGGAGGTCCGTATTTCATAAGGAGTGGGCAGAGAATTGTTTCCTCTATTCTCAGAGTGCTTAAATCTTGTTCTGCATGTACTGCTCATTATTGATCAGCCTGTGAAAGAACTTAAATGGAAAGATATGTAGAGAGAAATGGCTGCATATCCCAAGATAGCGTAGTTACTCACCTGTAACAGGTGTTCTCCAGGGACAACAGGAATCAGTCCTCACATATGGGTGATGTCAATGTGCAGTGATCCAGTGCACAAGGGAGAGGCCAGCTCGCTCGTAGGCGAGGGCAATGCAATCCGCTACCCAAGTGTATAGAGTGCACTTCATTACCGGGAGCCCCAGTCTACTGGGGTCATATGAGACAAAGAGCTGAGGAGCTCTGCGATGGGCCTTTGTCTGCTGCAGATAGAAAGACAGGGCCCACTTACAGTCTAGCAAATGCAGTATGAGTTCCTCTTTGCCAGCATGAAGCCGTGGGAAGAAGGTGGGCAGGACCGCCTTCTGATTGAGATGGAAGGGGGATACCACCTTGGGGAGGAATTTAGGGTATATGCGGAGTACCACCCTGTTCTTATAGAACCGTGTGTATGGCAGATCCATCACCAAAGCCTGGAGTTCGCTCACTCTCCGAGCGGATGTCAGTGCCACAAGAAAAAACACATTCCAGGATAGGTATCGTAAATGGCAAGTGGCCAGGGGCTCGAACAACAGTCTGCTGAGTAGGAAGAGCACCACATTCAGGTCTCATTCCGCCACAGGGGGGCAGAGAGGGGGCTTTGACAGCAAGAGGCCTTGCAGGAACCTGGAGACCAGGGGTTGGTTTGAGGGAGATTTTCCCTCTACAGGGTGATGGTGCGCGGCTATGGCGCTCAGATGTACCCTCACAGAGTTTCACTTCAAATCGGCATGCGAGAGATGCAGTAGATACTGTACTGTAATACAAGTTGCATGTGGCAGGAGAAGGGATTCTCTTCTATCTCTGCACACCAGGAGAATCTTCTCCATCTGAAGGCATACGCCTGTCTGGTGGAAGGTTTTCGGGAGGCCAGGAGGACCTCCTCAACTTCCCCCAGGAATTGAAAGGGGCCAGGGCTACCCCTTTCAGCAGCCACGGTCAAAGTTAGCGACCCCAGGTTGGGGTGCAAGAGAGAGCTCTCCTCCTGGGACAGGAGGTCCGGGTCCCGCCCCAGTGGGACTACGAGTGCCACCGACAAACCATGGTTGTTGGGGCCATCTGGGGGTGATCAGAATCACTAATGCCTGCTCACTCCGGACCCTGAAGAGGGTCTTGGCCACTAGCAGAGTCGTCGGAAAAGCATAAAGGAGGCCCTCTGACCACTGGATTAGGAAGGCATCCGCCGCCACTCTCCCCAGGTGTGGCGGACGTGAGCAGAAGCGGGGTAGCTGCATGTTGTCCGGGGAGGCAAACAGATCCATCACAGGTCTGCCTCAGAGGCGGAAGTGTCTTTGTGCCACCCTGTGGTTTAGGCGCCATTTGTGCGGGCGCAGGACTCTGCTGAGCTTGTCCACTAAGCAATTGTCCTGACCCAGGAGGTAAACTGCATGTAGGAGCATTCCATGGCGCACCATGAAGGAGAGCAGAGCAACCGCCTCCTGACAAAGGGAGTGCGAGCACATGCCCCTGTCTGGATCAACACGGGTTGGTTGTGGAATGCTTGCAGGGCCAGGAAAATGGCTCCGAGTTCCAGGAGGTTGATCTATAAGAGAGACGCCTCTTCAGACCAGGTGCCTTGAGTGCAGAGTTTTCCGCAGTGTGCTCCCCAACCCAGGAGGGAGGCATCCGTGATCAGGACCCTCTGTGGTGCAGGCGCTTGGAATGGCAAACCTGCTTGGAGGTGGCGTAGGGACTGCCACCAGTTCAGGGAGACCACCAGGTGACGGGTGATCCTGACTCTGTCCCGCAATCTACCCGTGGCCTGAGTCCATTGAGAGCAGAGACACCGCTGGGTTGCCCACACGTGCAAGCGGGCTAGGGGCGTGACATGGATCTTTGAGGCCATGTGGCCCAGTAGCAGGAGGAGGTGGTGAGCCGACACAGACTGGTGAGCCTGCACCTCTCCTGCCAGTTGTACAAGGTGATATGCCCTCTCTTTTAGGAGGAAGGCCTTGACCTGTAGTGTATCCAACTGGGCCCCTATGAACTCCAGGTTTTGGGCTGGAGAGAGGTGTGATTTGGGGTAGTGCTGGAAGCAGATTGTTCACCCTGTGGCCTTGGCTGGTCTCAGGGGCTGTTCTGCCTCTGATGAGCCAGTCATCCAAGTAGGGAAAGACGAAGGCCCCTTGCAGGTGCACGTAAGCGGCCACGACCACCAGGCACTTTGTAAAATCTCTTGGAGAGGAGGCCAGGCCGAATGGAAGTACCCTGTACTGGTAGTGCTCTCCTCCCACCACAAACTTTAGGTATTGTCTGTGGGAGGAGTGGATCAGGATGTGGGTATACACATCCTTCAATTCTAAGGAACACAGCCAATATCCCTGGTGGAGGTAGGTCAGCAGTGTTCCAAGGGACAGCATCTTCAACTTCTCCCTCACCAGAAACTTGTTCAGGTTTCGCACGTCCAGAATGGGCCTGAGGCCCACAGTTATTTTGGGGACAAGAAAATACCTGGAGTAGAAGCCCTTTCCCCACAGATGTCTGGGTACAGGTTCTACCACCCTGTCCTTGAGTAGGCCTGCGAGTTCTGAGATGAGGAAGGCCTGGTGAAGGAGAGGCCGCACTGGCTCTCCTAGGAAGAACCCTGATGGTGTTTGCCGGAACTGGAGGAGATAGCCCTCCTTTATCACCTGGAGGACCCACTGGTCCGTGGTGATCCCGGCCCATCTGTGGACTGGGGAGGGTCTCCCAGGGGAGAGGAGGCCCTGCCTGGGAAGTCAAAAACTCCCCCAAGGTTGGGAGGGAGCTGGGGGGCTAAGGTTTCTGAGTCTTTGCCTTTCTCGGCCCATGGCTCCAATTCTTGGGCTGAAGGCCCTGCTGTTGCTGTTCCAAGAAGGGTCAGTAATGGCCCTGGTGAAAAGACCCCTTTTTGCTCAGGAAAGGTGGTCTTTACCCCGGTGGTTTCTTTCGGGTGAGGGTCGAGGTCTTCCTCGAGAGCCTCTGCCTTTGTCACCACCTCAGCTGCCTTGTTGGCCCTCAGTTTGCCAAATACGTTTTCCCCAGTGCAGGGGACATCTAGCAGCTTTTCTTGCACCCATTGCTCGAGGTCGGAGGTTTGCAACCAAGCCAGGTGCAGGGCACTGATGCCAGCTGCTTCCACCTGGTATGCCAACTCTCCTAGTGCTCCCCTTTTACCCTTCTATCATCTAATGGCCCAACTGAGTCTCACAGGGTGGGTTTTTTTTTTTTGCTATGTATGTACTTGAAAAAAAGGGTTTATTCCACGACAAGCTTCTTTTCAAATTCTCTTTACCTGCCTTATTAGTGCCTTGCATCTAACCTGTCAATGCTTGTATTTACAGTTTTCGTCATTTGGCTCTTTTCCATTTTCTGACAGATGTTTTTTCTTTTTGCTACCAACAGTATCTCTGACCTCACCCTTTAAACCATGCCTGCAGTTGTTTGGCCTTCCCTCCACCTTTCTTGAAGCATGGAATGCATCCGGTCTAGACTGCCAAGGTAGTATTTTTAAAAAATGCCCCGGTCTGAAGCAAACTTTTAACCACTGCAGCTGCTCTTTTTAGTTTTTTCTTAGCCAGTCTCTGCTGCTAGTGATACTGAAAGCAGGCAGAGCAGACTCATTCACACAGGGGAGAGGAGTTGACAACTGCAGACAGAGGACTTAAACTCAGAAAATGTCCAAACATATTAGTATCCTATCTTCTGGACATTAATGTAAAAGTTTATTTAATCCTGAAAAAAGGCCAATGTCATGGCCAGACCAATGATAACACCTTAGGCAACCTTCAGCCATTCGTTCCCAGCTCTCCCCTTCCCTATGCCCCCCCCCCCCCCCACTTCCATGACCAGCATTCCCCTTTCTTTCTAACCCTCTCAGAGTGGAGAAGTAACCTAATGGGTTAGAGTGGGGGGCTAAGAATGAAGGAAGTCTGGTTTGAATCCCATTGCTGCTCCTTATAACCTTGGGCAAGCCATTTAACCTTCCACTGCCTCAGGTACAAACTTAGATTGTAAGCCCTCTCGGGACAGGAAAATACTTACTGTACCTGAAGATAAGTTACTTTGAACTAGGAAAAAGGAGTGAGCTAAATCAAATTCCCTTTCCTGTATGTCTAACTTCACCCACTCCCTAACCCACCACTCATTGTATCCAGCATCTCCCTCCACTTCCACTTCCCCTCCCCCACTAACACCACCCTACTCTGTCCTCCAATACAGCCCAAAACAATGCAGTACAAGGCAAGGGCTTAGGATACTAGCATGCTTGTGGCTTTCCAAATCTATCCTCTGCTGATGCTAATTTTCTTTCAGAGGGTATGGGACGCACCAGGCATTGAGCACACTCAGGTATCTTGCCTCCGCAGGTACTGATAGCAGCTTAACAACTGCGCTGTTGATCATGCTGGTGACATGTAGCCCCCCGCCCCCCCCCCCAAAAAAAAGCATAGTTACTCACCTGTAACAGGTGTTCTCCAGGGACAGCAGGAATCAGTCCTCACATATGGGTGACGTTGGCGTCAACAGAGCCCTCATGATAACTTCTCCTCAGCTTTCAAAGAAAGCCTTTGAGAGAAGCACTACATATGCGTGGTCCCCTTTCCACCCAAGGGTGCCATCTTGCCTCAATATGATGACATAGCTCAAAACTACAACAAAAGAAAAGCAACTCCACGGGGAGGAGAGAGGGTTGCGAGGACTGATTCCTACTGTCCCTGGAGAACATCTATTACAGGAGAGTAACTACGCTTTCTTCGGGAACAAGCAGGAAGTCAGTCCTCACATATGGGACTCCCTAGCTACAGACTATTGAAGAATCTGTAAGAAAACAAGCCACGAGTGAACCGAAAAGGGAGAGCCGTGGGCAGCAGCAATTGAGTCCTAGGGTAACAAACTCCCGAGTGACCCATGTGTCCAGTGAGGTACCAGCACTCCGCTAGCCTGAACACACCAAGGTCCGGAGGGCAGGAGTTGCCTACACCCCGCACAAATGACAAAGTACTGCCTGGCCAAAGGCACTATCCCTACGGGACTCCCTCTCCAGGCAGTAATGAGCTGCGAAAGTATGGACCAAGGACTAGGTGGCAGTTCAGCAGATTTCCAAGAGAAACAGGAAGTGTAGTTACTCACCTGTAACAGGTGTTCTCCAGGAACAAGCAGGAATCAGTCCTCACATATGGGTGACATCGGCACCGACGGAGCCCTCATGCAAAGCAATCCCCAGCTTTCAGAGAAAGCCTTTGGCATTGCATCACGCATGCGTGGTCCCCTTCCCACCCAAGGGTGCCATCTTGCTCAGTCAGAAGACATAGCTAAAAAGACGGCAAAATGAACAAAATATAATAATAATAGGACTGCAACTACAGGGAAGGAGGGAGGGTTGTGAGGACTGATTCCTGTTGTCCCTGGAGAACACCTCTTACAGGTGAGTAACTACGCTTTCTCCAGGAACAAACAGGAAGTCATCCCTCACATATGGGACTCCCTAGCTATAGGCTACCGAGAACCCATAACTGAAAAATAGGCTCCCTCTAGAAGAGCCGCAGCAGCCATGATAGGAGCTCAACCGAGAACATAACACTCCGGTAGCCTGACACCAAAGGGTCGGAGGGTAGGAGCTGCCTAAACCTCAAACAGGTTACGAAGTACAACCTGGCTGAAAGCACTGTCCTGTTGGGACTCCATATCCAGGCAGTAATGGGCTGCAAAAGTCTGTCTTGAAGACCAAGTGGTGGCCCGGCAGATGTCTGCCAGCGGAACAGAGCGAAAGTGAGCCACTGAAGCCGCCTTAGCCCTGACCCGGTGGACCGTCACTCGAACCTGCAATGGGAGTTCGGCCACCCTGAATGCCAAGGCACGCTTGGAGACAGGCATCCCCAGCTTACTGGGGTCATAAGAGACAAAGAGCTGAGAAGCCCTTCTATGTCCCCGCATACACTCCATGTAGAAGGCCAAAGCCCTCTTACAGTCCAGGGTGTGCAGGACTGCTTCTGCCCAACTGGCATGCAGCGTGGGAAAGAAGGTCGGAAGTACCACCACCTGGTTGAGGTGGAACGAGGAGACTATTTTCGGAAGGAACTTGGGGCGAGCGTGAAGCACCACCCTGTTCCTACAGAACCGTGTGTACGGTCTATAGGAAACCAGAGCCTGCAGCTCACTCACTCGTCTGGCCGACGTGAGAGCCATCAAGAAAAGCGCTTTCCAAGAGAGGAAGCGGAGATGGCAGGTAGCCATCGGCTCAAAAGGTGGGTGAGTAAGCTGCTCTAAGACCACATTCAAATCCCATTTGGTCGCCGGAGGGCGAACCGGGGGTTTCAGCAGACGTAAACCTCTCAGGAACCTGGACACCAAAGAGTGCACATATAGAGGTTGTCCTTCCACTGGAGAGTGGTGTGCTGATAAGGCACTAAGGTGGACTCGGACAGAGTTTGAAGCCTAAATCTCAGAGGTGAAGCAGATACTGCAATACCACTGACACTTGGCAGGAGAAAGGCTTTTCTGCCTGCTTATTACAGCACACCTCAAACCTATGCCACTTGAACACATAAGTTTTTCTAGTCGATTGCCTTCTTGAGGCTAGCAGAACATTCTCTACATTCTTAGAGAGAAGAAGTGGTGCGAGAACTACCCTTTCAGCAGCCATACCATCAGGTTGAGAGACCTGAGGTTGGGATGTAGGAGTGCGCCCCCCTCCTGCGACAGGAGGTTGGGGTGCAATCCCAGAAGAATCAGGGCCTCTGCCGCCAGTTGAAGCAGCAGAGGAAACCATGGATGCCTCAGCCACCTGGGAGCTACCAGGATGACCGAGGCCTTGTCCTGAAGGACATTGAATAGAGTCCGAGCCACCAGGGGCGTGGGAGGAAACGCATACAGGAGGCCCACCGACCATGATATTAGGAAAGCATCTGCAGCCATCCTGCTTGGGTGTGGCTGTCTGGAGCAGAAACGGGGCAACTGGTGATTCTGTGGGCTTGCAAACAGATCTATTGATGGAATCCCTCAGCACTGGAACAGCTGCTGGACTATACTGGGATCCAGTTGCCACTTGTGCGGCTGCAGGATTCTGCTGAGCTTGTCAGCTAAGAGGTTTTCTTGACTTGGCAAGTAAACTGCTTTGAGGTGCATATCTTGGCTGACTGCAAACAAGCATAGGTCCAGGGTCTCTTGGCAGAGGATGCGAGACCCTGTGCCCCCCCTGCTTGTTCACAAAGAACATTGCCACTTGGTTGTCCGTCTGAATTAGGACAGGCTGAGGAGCCAGGGTTTGACAGAACGTCCGTAGAGCTAGGCGGATAGCTCGAAGCTCTAAGAGACTGATCTGTTATGTGCTCTCCTGCGGAGAACACATACCCTGAGTGCACAATTTCTAGCAATGGGCTCCCCAACCCAGCAAGGATGCATCTGTAGTCAGCACTCTCGTGTGCGGGGGAGGCTGGAAAGGTTTGGACACCTTTATGCTGTCTCTGAGTCGGCCTGTGGCCTGTGTCCACTGGTCCCTGAGGCACCACTGAGCTGTTCTCATGTGGAGGCGGGTACTGTGTGTCACATGTACCGTGGAGGCCATGTGACCAAGAAGGCAAAGTGTCTTGCTGACATCTGGGATCTGCGACTAACTTGCTGCACTAGGGCCACAAGTCTCTATGCCCTGTCTTCCGGTAGAAGAGCCCTTGCTTGAAGGGTGTCTAACCTTGCTCCTATGAACTCCAGTCCCTGAGAGGGAACCAAAGTGGACTTTGTATAATTTATCACAAACCCTAGGTGCTGTAGCAAGTGGATAGTGCGAGACGTGGCCTGTTGGGCCTCCAGGGCTGACTGGGTTCTGATGAGCCAGTCGTCCAAGTAGGGGAAGACAAATACCCCCTGATTTCTTAGGAAGGCCGCCACCACCGCTAGGCACTTTGTGAACACCCTGGGTGCAGAGGCTAGGTCAAATGGAAGCACCTTGTACTGGAAGTGGTTTCCTCCCACCACAAATCATAGATATTGTCTGTGGTCTGAATGAATGAGGATGTGTGTATAAGCATCCTTTAGGTCTAAGGAGCATAGCCAGTCTCCCAGCAGCAATATTCCAAGGGAAAGCATCTTGAACTTTTCCCTCACCAGGAACTTGTTTAAGTTGCGCAGGTCGAGGATGGGTCTTAGGCCTCCAGTTCTCTTTGGTATCAGGAAATACCTGGAGTAGAAGCCCTTCCCCTGCAGGTGGTGGGGCACCGGTTCTACTGCCTGATCCCTGAAAAGACCTGCTAACTCCTTTAAGAGGAGGTCCCTGTGAAGAGGGGATTTGAAAGGCTCCACTGGAAAGTAAGAGGGAGGTACCTGGGTGAGATGTAGTCGATAGCCCACCTGGACTATCTGGAAAACCCAGGTATCTGTTGTGATGGCTGGCCACCTGTGGGCAATACAGGGTCAGCCTTCCTCCTGTGCACGGCCTTGCTTCCTTGGAGAGAGGGACTATGCTCTGGGAGTCAAAAAAACCCTCCAGGCTGGGGCTTGGGGACTTTTTGCTTACGTGGGCCATGCCCTGTCCCTTGGCCTGCTACCCCTTTTGGGGAGCTGGGAAGGCCTGATATGTGGGGTAGTTGCGGTAAGCACTACCTTTTCTCAGGAAAAACGGCTTCTTACCCGAGCCCTTTTTCTTAGAAGGGGTAGAAGTCTTCTCAAGTCTTGTCCGGGTCAGGTACTCAGACTCGATCTCAGCAGTCTTCTCTGTCATGGGTTTGCCAAAGAGGTTTTCACGCCGGAAAGGGACATCGACCAACTTTTCCTGCACCCATGGCTCCAGGTCAGACGACTGAAGCCATGCCTGGCGGCATGCACCAATGCCGGCTGCAGCTACCCGGGCAGATGCCTCGAAGCCGTCATAGGCTGCTTGAGTCATAAACTTCGAGCACTCCCGGATCCCAGAGGACAAGACCTTGAAGCGCTGCAAAGGTCCCTCGGAGAGACCAGCTGAGAACCCAGCAATCTCCTTTGCCAGGTCTCGTAGGTACATGCCCATGTACAGCTGGTATGTCTGGATATGGCATGACAGCACTGAACCCTGGTAGCACTTTCTGTCGAGGGCATCCATGTTGCGGGTCTCCCGGCCGATTCCACAACCATGAAGTTGTGTGGCAGTTGTGCTTTTTGGAACCCAGGGCTCTTGTGAACTCGATAGATGGAATCGATTCGCCTGCTGAGCACCGGCATCGAGGCCAGTGTCTCCCACATGCGGAGCATCAGCCGTTCCAGAATGGGAGGCACCGGTACAGTAAGGGCTTCCCGAGGGGGAAAGTCATACTGGAGGATCTTGAGCTCTTCGGTTCGAGGCTCCTCCTCAGCCTCTGCCAGGAATGACAAAGCCTTTGCCATGTCCCAGACGAAGTCCAAGAACCGGGTGTCCTCCGGGGGGACCTTCTCCGAGGCTCAGAACCCGGGGAATCCGAGGGAACGTACTTGGTCCTGTGGGTGTCTGGTGACTCCTCGTCCTCCGTTTCCCAACCAGACACCTCCAAGGAGGAATCGAGCAGCTCCAGTCTCGAGGGCTTTGGTCTCGACCGCCCCGACACCGGTGGAATCAGCGTCGACGACCTCAATCCCAAACAGGAGGTCGAGGGGGACCTCGGCCGAGGATCGACTCGAGACCTTAGTGACTTGAGGATCGACTCAGCCTCCGGGGTCGACTTCGACATCGATGTCCCGGTGGTCGTGGCAGATGGACCGGTGAGACCAGCTATCAGTGCCCGCTGCTAGTCCATGAAGAAGACCCATAGTTTCAACGAAGGGGTCAATTTTGGAACCACTCTCAATATATATAGACTCCTATCTGCGTCCGCTCATTCCAGCAATTCCATCTTATGTGAAAGACACAACCCATTTTTTACAGACTCTGTCCAATAACAGCCAATTAACCCGGGTCTCAAATATACTCTTAGTAACTTTAGATGTATCAGCGCTCTACACAAGCATACCTCAGAGAGCTGCTTTCGAAATAGTGAAAGAAGTATTACACACCAGAGGTGATTTAACTGACCATCAACAGCAGTTTCTCATGGAATTACTAACGCTGGTGTTATTTCGAAATTATTTTCAGTTTGAGCAGACACTTTTTTTGCAAACAGCAGGAGTAGCCATGGGCGCAACATGCGCTCCATCCATTGCCAATTTGTACATGGCGAAATTTGAGCAGCAATGGTTATCAACTTCATCACCATATTCAGAGAACATTAAACTCTGGCTTCGTTACATCGATGATGTGTTCTTGATCTGGCAAGGTACTGATCAGCTTTTACATGAATTTGTACATTGGCTTAACCATTGCGATATTCACATTCAGTTCACTCATGTATCAGACCCGCGTACTATTACTTATTTAGATGTGCGTGTGTTTAAGGAAGTCAATCATTGGCGCACCACAGTATTTCAGAAGCCCACGGACCGTAACAGTTTGCTTTATTACACTAGTGCCCATCCACGGGGTCTCAAAGATAGTCTTCCTTTCTCTCAATTTCAACGTTATCGTAGAAATTGCTCTGATCTAAGTGACTACAAACAACAAGCTAAATCACTCCAAGCAAAATTTCTCTCTCGAGGATATCCTCGCAGCACGGTGCGAAAAGCTTATAAACGAGCCAAGTACCTGAATCGAGAGTTATTGTTTCATCCTAAAGCGAAATTAGCGACGCCACCAGGGAAAATCCATTTAGTGACGAAATATTCCCCTTTTAGTCATGCAATCCAGCGGATAATAAAAAAACATAATAATATTCTGCATACTATACCGGGGTTGGAAAACCAAACAGTTCGATGCGTTTGGCAACGCCATAACAATTTTAAAGAAATTCTAAGTCCCACAGTTTTGCGTAAGCCTTCTCCTAAACAACCAATAGAAAACACCAGGTCACTTTAAATGTGGCACATGCTCTATTTGTGATATAACTAGTGAATTACAACAATTTACACATGCAGGAAGGACTTATCCCATTCGGAATCGGACAACCTGTAATTCCTCATATGTAGTGTACGCTATAGTCTGTCCATGCTCATTGGTATACATAGGGAAAACTGTTCGTGAATTTCGAGTTAGAATGAGTGAACACCGCAGTAGGCTAAATTGCAAAACAATCCAAGCTCCAATAGTATCTCACTGTTTACAAGAACAACATCCGTTCACTGTGTTAAAATGTTTTTGCATAGATCAAATCACAAGAGGTATGAAAGGGAGGACAAGAGATTCCACATTATTACGTCGAGAGCAAGAATGGATCTTTCGATTAAACACTCTAAGCCCGAATGGTCTTAATTCTTCAATAGAATGGGGAGCTTGTTAGAGCAGCTTCCCTGCAGTTTACGATTAAATCAATCCCCTCCCCCCTATTTTTCACCCAAGGGTTTAAATCCCGCGGTGAACTCTAACCCGCATGCGCGGCGTTTTGGTGAGAGGTGGATACATATTATAGACTACTGTGAGTAACGACCAGGGGAGCCTGCTAGACTAACTACTATTTTTTAGTTTTTAGTTTTAGTAATACTGATGCATTTACTAAGATTGATATGTTCATCTTTGGTAGATAATCCCCTGACGAAACGTCTATGGTGAAACGCTACGGCGCCCATTGAATGCGTTGGGAAGTATGAAAGCAACAAGCCGCCACCATAAGCAGGCAATGTGAAAGCAAGAAATTGCTATATTCAACAATAGATAACACGGTTTGAATAGCACAGATGGCATAATTGAAGTTTTTCTAACAGAATTGGGAATTGCAGCTTCTACGTGTAAGGAAAAGGATTTCTGGAATGACGATATTGCTGCAGCCCAACTCTAAGTTAAGTAGCTATAAAGTTTCATTCATTTCTACCTGTTTGCTATTCCTAGTATATCTAATACTTTTAGAAGACAGTCTAAGAAACGTGGCATTCAAGATGCATCAATAAAAAATTCCAGAAAAAATCGGATAAAGAAATAAAAAGATAACAAATAAAAAAATAAGGAATACATAAGCGACAAAAACAGTATGGGTCATTGATGTATAAATGACGTTTTCACAATGCCCGTTGATGAGGCTGAGTGAATAGTCTATATTCTGAGACCCAGTCGCTAATTTAAACTATTTATAGTAAGTTAGTTTTAAGATTGGTTAAAAAGTGGAGCTTTATCCATAATACATAGCCTAACAGCGATCAGCTCCGAGAAGTGACAATTATTTATTTTGTTACCAACAGTCCATGAAGGCCGCCATGCTGCGCTCCAAGGCCGCCATCCTGAGACCAAGTTCAGGAGGCTCCGCAGCCCCCGGGTCAGGACTTATAGCCGGCTCTCCCGGAGGAGAGTCCACAACGAGGACAGTGCTTACCTGCCTCAGTATCTCTGGTTCCTTACAAGGGAGTTTTGCAGGCCTCTCCGACTCCAAGGATCCGGGGCGGCGGGCCAGGCTTCGCGACCTATCCCACGAGGGACCAGGCCGCTCGGAGCCATCCAAGCACACTGCCATCATGGATTTTTTCTTCCTCCGGTGTTCCCGCGAGGGAGACCTTCTTTCGGAGGACATTCGACGCTGCTCAGGGTCAGAAAGCTCCCGAGATGTCGAGGCCTCCGATGAGGTCTGGGCCCGGGCGGCTGCGAACTAGGGAAAAATCCTATCATGTTGCTGCTGTCTGCTCCTCAAGGCCTTGGAAGACATTTTCTTACACAAGGCACAGACCTTCGGGTCGTGGTCAGGCCCGAGGCAACGGAGGCAGCAGTCATGTGTGTCGATGACAGACATTAACCTTGTGCACCAATCACACTTTTTAAACCCGCTGGTAGCCATCGGGGGGAAAAGGGCCCCTGCGAGGTCAAAGGACCGGACTGCCAGCTAAAAGGAAAAAGAGCACGAACGCTAGTCTCTAAGGACAAAAAACGAAAATTTGGACCGGACTCGATACCAGTGTACCGAGCCGAGGTGGGAAGGGGAACCGGCGTCGAACCGGCTAAGCAGAAAAGTAATTTTCTGGCTTTTATAAACATTTTTTTTGCAAGGGAACATGGACGACATCCGCTGGGCTCCACGGAAAAAAGGAGACTGAGCAAGATGGCACCCTTGGGCGGGAAGGGGACCGCGCATGCGTAATGCAATCCCAAAGGCTTTCTCTAAAAGCCGGGGATTGCCCGCATGAGGGCTCCGTCGGTGCAGACGTCACCCATATGTGAGGACTGACTTCCTGCTTGTTCCTGGAGAATGCAGGTTTGTCACAGATACCACTATGGCCCCAACGCTGTGCATTATGACCTGGCACACCAGCAAGAGCCCAGCCTGTTCATAGGCGAGGGTAATGCAATACACTACCCAAGTGGACAAAGTACACTTGTTCACCACCTCCCTCAGCCAACTGGGGTCACAGGAAATGAAAAGCTGTGTGAATTTGCAGTGGCCTAGGGTACGTTGGAGATAGAAGGACAGGGCCCATTTTACAGTCGAGAGTGTGAAGGACGGTCTCCACCCTGCTGGCATGAGGCTGTAGAAAGAAAGTGGGGAGGACTGCCTCCTGATTAAGGTGGAATGGGGACACCACCTTGGGAAGGAAATTGGGGTGCATGCAGAGCACAACCCTGTTCTTGTAGAACCTAGTGTACGATGGGTCCACCACCAATGCTTGGATCTCACTCACCCTGCGAGCTGAAGTAAGTGCCACCAGGACCACCATCTTACAGGAAAGGTGCCACAGGTGGCATGTAGCCAACGGCTCAAACGATGGGGCAATGAGCTGCAACAGCACCACACTGAGGTCCCACTCTGCCACCAGCGGGCGGAAAGGACACTTAGACAAGAGACCCCGGAAGAAGCGGGTCACAAGAAGTTGGTCAGAGAGGTACTTGCCCTTGATGGGGCAGTGGTACACCGCAAGTGCGCTCAGGTCTACCCTGACGGAGTTGGATTTTAGTCCCGCTTGGGACAGGTGTAGTAAATACTGCAGCACAAGCTACATGAAGCAGAATGGGCTGATCCTCCGCTCTGCGCACCACACTGAGACTCTGCATCATTTGAAGACATAAGCTCATCTGGTGGAGGTCTTATGGGAGACCAGGAGGACCTCCTCCACCTCCCCTGAGAGATGGAAAGGGGCATTACCCTTTCATCAGTCAGGCTGTCAGCGCCAGCGACCCCAAGTTGGGATGGAGGAGAGCGCCCTCCTTCTGTGACAGCAGACCTGGAGCACACCCCAGGGGGACTGGCAACGCCGTGGAGAGGTGTAGGAGCAGAGGGAACCATGGCTGTCTGGCCCACTGAGGGGTCACCAGTATCAGCGAGGCCCCGTTGTGCTGTACCCTGAACAAGGTTTTGGCTATCAGCAGCACAGGCAGGAAGGCATAGAGAAGGCTTTCCATCCATGGGACGAGGAATGCATCCCCTGTCACCTGAGAAGGTGTGGCTGCCAGGAGCAGAAACGGAGCAGCTGAGTGTTTTCTGGGCTGGCAAAGAGGTCCATCCATGTGACTCCCCAGAGCCAGAAGAGCTGGCCGACCGGCTGGCCGGACAGTCACTCTGGGGTCCAGTCACCACTCATGCGGCTGGAGGATCCTGCTTAGCGTATCTGCCAGGGCACTGTCCTGGCCTGGAAGATAAACCTCCCGCAAGAGCATCCTGTGGCGGATTGCGTACGAGCAGAGGTCCACTGCCTCTTTGTAGAGATGGTACGACCCTGTGTCTCCCTGCTTGATGACGTAGTACATCGCCACCTGGTTGACTGTCTGGACCAGCACAGAGTGGTATTGCAGGCGGTGACAGTAGGCTCGGAGGACCAGGAATATGGCCCAATGCTCCAGGAGATTGATCTGAAGCAGGCTTTTCCAGGTGCAACCAACTGCCCTGAGTGCAAAGGTCCTCACAGTGGACTCCCCAGCACAGGAGGGAGGCATCCATAGTGAGGACCCTCTTGGGTGTGGCAGCCTGGAAGGGCATCCCAGCCTGAAGATGCTGAGGGGCTTGCCACCAGCCAAGGCAAATAGGACAGTTATTGGGTCACCACCACTCTTTCCCGCAGTCAGCCTATGGCCTGCATCCACTGGGAGCAGAGGCTCTATTGGGCCATCCTCATGTGGAGACGAGCATCTGGGTTAACATGAACCGTTGATGCCATATGACCCAGCAAGTGGAGCAGTACGTGGGCAGTCACCGAGCATCGGCTCTGCACAACTGTGGCCAGTGCTCTGAGGCAGTTGGACCTGTCCAGAGGGAGGAAGGCCCTGACCTGAACTGTGTCCAGCCATGCTCCTATAGATTCCAGACACTGTGTCAGGAGGAGGTGGGACTTGGACTGATTTATCACAAATCCCAAGCGTTGCAAGATGAACTGAAGTCCTGATTGCAACAAAAAATACAAAATATACTCCCCCAGCTAACATTAATATCCTCAATGCGACTCTACCAATAAAAGAAGAAATAAAATATTTAGGAGTTATCATTGACAAAACGCTCAATTTTACAACACACATCAAGAAATTAACAAAAACAATCTATTACAAATTGCGTTCTATCCAACAACTAAGACCACTATTACAAGACGATGACTTTAGAACTGTTACTCAAGCCTTGATCATACCGCATTTTGATTTTTGTAATAGCATACTACATGGTATAACCAAGAAGAACATCAAAATTTTACAATTGGCCCAAAATGTAACAGCTAGAGTTATACTTAAAGCCAAACTATCAGACCATATTACCCCTATTCTATTCACACTACACTGGTTACCTATTTTCAGTAGAATTCAATATAAAATACTATTAACCACTTTCAAAATAATTAATAATATTGCCCCATCATACTTAACCACCCTCCTTCACAGCCCACCCGAAAATAGGATAAGACGGAGAAAAAACCTCAACACCTTAGCAGTCCCAGATATAATAAGAAAATCTAAACACTCAACAAGTAACAGTGCCTTTTCACTAGTTGCTCCGATACTGTGGAACAATCTACCAGACCAACTAAGAGAAACAAAAGATCTTCTAACATTCAGGAAAACACTAAAAACCCATCTATTCACACAATACTATACCAATGGAGAAACAGGTATAGCCTCTCAACCTCCATAAACTGAATCAATTACTCTCTCCAATCTTACATCTTAATCTGAATCAACTATAACTTCAAATGATATAAGTATTCTTCGCACATTAGTATAATTATTAAAGTAAACTATTATTTGTAATATAGTTCAATATTGTTATGTTATATATATATATATAATATAGTTCAATAATGTTATGTATATTGTAATACATTTATACTATTATCTGCATTACAATACCTGTAATAATGTAATCTAGTTCATAAAGTTCTGAATTATATGTATTGATATTTGATTTGTTATAATGTAAAATGTTCCTAGTTATACTGTAATACCTAGTCCTTAAAGTTCAATGTACCTGTTCTATTTGTTATAATGTAAACCGCTGCTGATCCTTGGAAGCAGCGGTATATAAAAGCTGTCCAAATAAATAAATAAATAAATAACATGGTGCACGCAGTCGCTTCCTGCACCTGCTTATGAGCCAGTCGTTTAGGTAGGGGAAAACAAAGGCCCTCTAGAGACTAAGTTATGCTGTGACTACCACCAGACACTTGGTGAACATTCTTAGGGTGGAGGCCAGTCCGAAGGATAGAACCCTGTAGTGGTAGTGGTGGCCTCCCACCGCGAACCTGAGATATTTTCTGTGACTGAGATGAATGAGGATGTGCATGTTTGCATCCTTTAGGTCAGGGGTCTCACACTCCAGTCCTGGAAGGCCGCAAACCAGTCAGGTTTTCAGGGTATCCCTCATGAATATGCATGAGATATATTTGCATGCAATGGGGCAGTGCATGCAAATATATCTCATGCATATTCATTAGGGATACCCTGAAAACCTGACTGGTTTGCGGCCCTCCAGGACTGGAGTTTGAGACCCCTGCTTTAGGTCTAAAGAGCATAACCAGTCTCTCCACTGGAGGTATGGCAAGCAGTGTTCCAAGGGAGAGCATTTTGAACTTCTCCTTCACCAGGAACCTGTTTAGGTCCCACAGGTCCAGAATGGGCCGGAAGCCTCCGGGTCCTCTTGAGGATGAAGAAGTAGCAGGAGTAGAACCCTTTGACCACGAGATATACGGGCACCGGTTCCACCCCCCTGTCCTCGAGAATGCCTGCGAGCTACTGTACAAACAAAGTCTGGTGTAGGGGAGTCCTGCAAGGCTCTCAAAGGAAAAATAGAGGGGGGTGTCTCGCCAGGTGGAGGAGGTAACCCTCCCTTACCACCTGCAGTGCCCAAGAGTCAGTGGCAATGGACATACATCAACGGGCATAAAGAATCAGACACCCTCTTCTAGGTTGCTGGGCTAGACCTCCCGAAGGTTTAGAGGCTATACCCATGGAGTCAAAAACTCCCGCCAGGCTGGGCAGGGGTCGCTGACTGGGGTTTGGGAGTCTTAGGCTTACGAGGACAATGCCCTTGTCCCTTGGCCTCCTGACCCTGTTTGGGAGCTGGAAAGAGTAGTTACTCACCTATAACAGGTGTTCTCCAGGAGCAGCAGGAATCAGTCCTCACATATGGGTGACATCGACATCGATGGAGCCCTTGTGGAGCATTTAGAGTAGTTACTCACCTGTAACAGGTGTTCTCCAGGAGCAGCAGGAATCAGTCCTCACATATGGATGACGTCGGCGCCGACGGAGCCCTCGTGCGGAGCATTTCCCCAGCTTTCAAAGAAAGCCTTTGGGAATTGCAGCGCGCATGCGCGGTCCCCTTCCCGCCCAAGGGTGCCATCTTGCTCAGTCTGATGACATAGCTAAAAGACAGCAAAAACAATTAGCAAAAATAAATCATATGACTGCAACTCCAAGGGGAGATGGGAGGGTTGTGAGGACTGATTCCTACTGCTCCTGGAGAACACCTGTTACAGGTGAGTAACTACTCTTTCTCCAGGACCAAGCAGGAAGTCAGTCCTCACATATGGGACTCCCCAGCTTAAAGCTACCGGAGACCTCAAGCCGAAAAATGAGCTCCCTCTAGCTCGTCAGTAGGAAAGGAAGGAATCTTCTCTGAGAACGCCCCCAACCGGTAGCCCAACACCAGGGCCAGAGGGTAGGAGTTGCCTAAACCCCAAAGAGATTATGGAGTACTGCCTGTCTGAAAGTACTGTCCCTGCGGGACTCCCTCTCAAGGCAGTAATGGGCCGCAAAAGTCTGGCTTGAAGACCAAGTAGCGGCCCGGCAGATGTCTGCCAACGGAACAGAGCAGAGATGAGCCACTGACGCAGCCTTCGCCCTGACACGATGAGCTGTGACTCGACCCTCCAACGAGAGGCCGGCTGCCCCATAAGCCCAGGCGATACAGTCAGCGACCCATATGGACAAAGTACGCTTGGAGACAGGTATCCCCAACTTATTGGGGTCAAAAGAAACGAAGAGCTGAACAGCCCTCCGATGCTCCCGCGTACGGTCAAGGTAGAAGAATAACGCCCTCCTACAGTCCAGGGTATGCAGGACCATCTCAGCCCGGTTGGCATGCAGCCTGGGAAAGAAGGTCGGAAGAACCACCTCCTGATTGAGGTGAAAAGGGGAGACAACCTTAGCAAGAAACTTGGGGTGAGTCCATAAGACTACCCTATTCCTGTAGAACCTAGTGTAAGGGGGATCAGACACCAGTGCCTGCAGTTCACTCACTCGCCTAGCAGAGGTAAGAGCTATGAAAAACAAGGTTTTCCAGGAGAGAAAACGGAGAGGGCAGGTAGCCATAGGTTCAAAGGGCGGACAAGTAATCCGCTGTAAGTCCACATTCAGATCCCACTCAGGAGCCGGTGGACGCAAAGGAGGCTTAAGCAGAAGGAGGCCTCTGAGAAAACGAGCCACCAAAGGGTGATTGGAAAGAGGCCTTCCGTCCACCGGCGAGTGGTGCACTGAGAAAGCACTGAAGTGAACTCTGACAGAGTTGGACTTAAGGCCTAGATTGGAGAGGTAAAGCAAATATTGCAATACTACCGCTACCAAGCACGAGAAGGGATTCTCGCTGTACTGCGCACACCCTGTGGAGAATCTACGCCACTTAAGAGCGTAGGATTTCCTGGTGGATTGCCGTCTAGAAGCTAAGACAACATCTTCCACCTCTCGAGGCAGTAGTAGGGGAGCCAGGACTACCCGTTCAGCAGCCAGGCCATCAGATGAAGGGACTGGAGGTTGGGGTGCAAGAGAGTCCCCTGATTCTGAGACAGGAGATCGTGCTGAAACCCCAGAGGAAGAGGGGTGTCCACCGCCAGTTGCAGCAGAAGCGGGAACCACAGTTGCCTCGGCCACCTGGGGGCTATCAGGATCATTGAGGCCCCGTCCTTGAGGACTTTGAACAGTGTTCTGGATACTAGTGGCGTGGGAGGAAACGCATACAGTAGGCCTGTGGACCACGAGATCAGAAACGCATCCGCTGCTACTCTGAGAGGATGCGGTTGCTTGGAGCAGAATGTCGGGAGTTGCCGGTTCAGAGGACTGGCGAAAAGATCCATGGTGGGGAGGCCCCATCTGAGCAAAATCTGCTGAACCACCAACGGGTTCAATCTCCATTCGTGTGGTTGCAGGATCCTGCTCAGTCTGTCCGCCAGGTAATTTTCTTGACCTGGGAGGTAGACAGCCTTCAGGAGGGATTCCGTGATTGACGGCCCAAGAGCACAGCCGTTGTGCCTCCTGACATAGAAGGAAGGAGCCTGTGCCTCCTTGTTTGTTCACGTAGAACAGGCAACTTGATTGTCCGTCTGGACTAGTACAGACTGGTGAGAGGCGAGGTGGGAGAAGGCTCTCAGAACTAGGCGTATCGCCCGTAACTCCAGGAAGATTATCTGTTGAGCAGCCTCCCAAGGGGTCCAGAGACCCTGAGTACATATCCCTTGGCAATGTGCTCCCCAACCTAGAAGAGAAGCATCTGTCGTCAGCACTTGAGAATGCGGAGGGGATTGAAAAACCACTCCGAGTACCAGATTCGGAAGATGAAGCCACCATTGCAGAGAAGAGACTAGCAGGTCCGATATCTTTACTGAGTCCGCTAGGCTCCCCGTGGCCTGATGACACTGAGTGCGAAGGCTCCACTGAGCAGGCCGCATGTGCAGGTGGGCATTGGGGGTGACATGAACCGTGGAAGCCATATGGCCGAGTAGTCTCAGGAATTGCCTGGCAGAGACCAGGGAATTGCTGCGAAACTGCCTGGCCAGATCCATCAGCCTGTGGGCTCTGTCCATAGGCAGAAAAGCCTTCACTTGAAGAGTGTCTAGTCTGGCCCCTATGAATTCTAAGTTCTGGGACGGGAGCAAAGTGGACTTTGCGAAGTGTATGACAAACCCCAAGTGCTGAAGTAGAGCCACAGTGCGAAGGGTGGCTTGATTGGCCTCCTGGGAAGATTGGCCCCATGAGCCAGTCGTCCAGGTACGGAAGCACAAAAAGACCCCGAAGCCTCAGGTAGGCTGCCACCACTGCCAGGCACTTGGTGAACACCCTGGGAGCAGAGGACAGGCCAAAGGGTAGTACTCTGTACTGATAGTGGTTTCCCCCCACAACAAATCTGAGATATTGTCTGTGGTCTGGATGAATAAGGATGTGAGTATACGCATCCTTTAGATCTAAGGAGCATAGCCAGTCTCCCTGCTGGAGGTAGGGCAGCAGGATTCCAAGGGTAAGCATCTTGAACTTTTCCCTCTCCAGGAACTTGTTGAGGTTGCGCAAGATTAGGATGGGTCGGAGGCCTCCTGTTCTTTTTGGTACCAGAAAGTACCTGGAATAAAAGCCGTGACCTCTCAGATGGTGGGACACCGGTTCCACAGCCTGATCCTTTAGCAGACTTGCTAACTCCTGAAGGAGTAGGTCCCTGTGCAGAGGGAGTCTTGGAGGCTCCCCTGGAAAATAGGAGGGAGGTACCTGGTGAAAATGGAGAAGATAGCCCTTTTGGACTATATGAAGAACCCAGGTATCTGATGTGACGGCTGACCACCTGTGGGCAAAGTGGGCCAGCCAACCTCCTGTGCTGAGAGAAGCCAGCTGAGGAGAAGAGGCTATGCTGTCTGAGTCAAAACTCCCCACCCTGCTGAGCAGGGGCCGGTGTAGGTGGCTTGGGGGCCTTCTGCCTACGGGGCCCTTGACCCTGCCCCTTGGCCTGCTGACCCTGTTGGGGAGCTACAGAGGCCTGATAATGAGGGTATTGTTTATAGGCAGATGATTTCCTCGGGTAAAAGGTTTTTTTTCCCGAGCCCTTCTTTTTCTGAGAAGGGGCAGAGGTTTTTCTGGACAGCCTAGTCCTGGTGAGAGTCTCTGTCTCGAGCTCAGCAGCCTTTTCAGCCATGGGTTTGCCGAAAAGGTTTTCACCCCGGCAGGGGACATCGACCAACTTGTCCTGTACCCATGGCTCGAGGTCGGATGACTGTAGCCAAGCCTGTCGGCGGGCACCAATGCCGGCCCCGGCTACTCGGGGCGAAGCCTCGAAGCCATCGTAGGCTGCTCGAGAGATAAACTTTGAGCACTCCCGAATACCAGTGGACAAGGCCTGGAACCTCTGCAAAGGTTCCTCGGAGAGACCAGCAGAGAACCCGGCAATCTCCTTCGCCAGGTCTCGGAGGTACATGCCCATGTAGAGCTGGTATGTCTGGACACGGCAAGCAAGCATAGAGCCCTGGAAGCACTTCTTACCGAGGGCATCCAGGTTCCGGGCCTCCCGGCCAGGAGGCACCAAGGAGTGCACCTTCTGACTTTTCAGTCGATGCATGGCCGATTCCACAACCATGGAGTGGTGCGGTAATTGCGCCTTTTGGAACCCGGGGCTCTTGCGGACTCGATAGATTGAATCGACCCGCTTGCTTAACACTGGCGTCGAGGCCGGGGTCTCCCACATGCGGAAGAGCAGCCGCTCCAGCATCGGAGGAACCAGAACAGTAAAGGCCTCCTTCGGGGGAGAGTCATACTGGAGAGCTTCGAGCTCCTCGGCTCGAGGCTCCTCCTCGGGATCCGCGGGGAAGGCCAAGGCCTTGGCCATATCCCGCACGAAGTCCAAGAACCGGGTATCGTCCGGTGGGGATCGTCTCCGAGGTTCGGACTCGGGCAAGTCCGATGGGACACACCGAGTCCGATGAATGTCGGGTGACTCTTCGTCCTCCATCTCCCAGCCCGACTCCTCGGAGGAGTCGTCGAGCGGCTCCAGTCGGGCGGGCACCGATGCCCTCCACCCCGATGCCGAGAGTACCGGCGTCGACGACCTCGGCCCCGAACGGGAGGTCGAGGGAGACCGTGGCCGAGGATCGACTCAAGCCCGCAAGGACTCGAGGATCGGCTCGGCCTCCGGGGTTGAATTGGACGTCGAGGTCCCGGTGGTCGGGGCAGATGCACCGGTGAGACCGGCAATCAATGCCCGCTGCTGTTCCATGAAGGCAGCGAAGCTGCTCTCCAAGGCCGTCAACCTGAGTCCGAGCTCAGGAGACTCAGCAGCCCCCGACTCGGGCCCGACGTCGGCTCCCTCGGAGGAGAGTCCACGAGGACAACAGCACTTACGTGTCCAGGAGACTCCATCTCAACAAGAGGATGTTTGGCAGGCCACTCCGACTCCGAAGACCCGGGACGGCTATCGGGGCTATGCGACCTGGCCCTCGAGGAACCAGGAGCGTCCACCGACGACGCCCTCGCGGGTTTCTTCTTCCTGCGATGTTCCCGCGAAGGAGAACCCCGCTCAGAGGAACCCCGACGCTGCTCGGGGCCGGAGTCCCGAGACGTCGAGGCCTCTGACGAGGTCCGGGCCTGGCCGGTCGCGGAGTCACAAAAGATCCTATCCTTTTGGTGCTGCCGACTCCTCAACGCCTTCGAGGACATTTTGCCACACGGACCACAGATCATCAGGTCATGATCGGAGAGAAAAAGGACTCGATACCGGCGTATTGGTCCGAGCGGGAAAAGGATCCGGCGTCGAACCGGAGAAAAAAGAGAAAAAAACAGGGAAAATCAACTTTTTCCTGCGGGAAAAACGAACTACGTCCGTCGGGCTCCGCGGAAAAAAGAAGACTGAGCAAGATGGCACCCTTGGGCGGGAAGGGGACCGCGCATGCGCGCTGCAATTCCCAAAGGCTTTCTTTGAAAGCTGGGGAAATGCTCCGCACGAGGGCTCCGTCGGCGCCGACGTCACCCATATGTGAGGACTGACTTCCTTCTTGGTCTTGGAGAATCAGTCCTCACTTATGGGTGTCATCGACGCCGATGAAGCCCCAGCGGAGCATTTCCCCAGCTTTCCATGAAAGCCTTTGGGAATGCTGGCACGCCTGCGCGGTTCCCTTCCAGCCTAAAGGTGCCATCTTACCTCAGTCAAATGAGATAGCTAAGAACAGCACACAAAAATGTAAAAATCAAACTATGTACAACTGCAACTCCAAGGGGAGGAGGGAGGGTTGTGAGGACTGATTCCTGCTGCTCCTGGAGAACACCTGTTAAAGGTGAGTAACTACTCTTTCTCCAGGACCAAGCAGGAAGTCAGTCCTCACTTATGGGTGACTCCCCAGCTCTGGGCTACCAGGAACCCAGGCTGAACAAGAAAACTCCCTCTAGTCTCAGCAACACAGTAAAGGCTTTGCAAGGACACACCCTCCACAGGTAGCCCAACCAGAGGGCAGGAGTTGCCTAGACCTCAAAGAGATTCCGGAGTACTGCTTGGCCAAAAGCACTGTCCCTACGGGACTCCCTCTCCAGACAGTAGTGGGCTGCAAATGTCTGGCTTGAAGACCAAGTAGCAGCCCTGCAGATATCTTGCAATGGGACAGAGCGGAGGTGAGCCACTGATGCAGCCATTGCCCTCACAAAGTGGGCCGTGACCCTACCCTGCAAAGGAAGGTCAGCCACCTTGTAAGCCCAGGTGATACAGTCAGCCACCCAGATGGATAAGGTACGCCTGGACACAGGCCTCCCCAAGTTATTGGGGTCAAAAGAAAGGAAGAGCTGAGAAGCTTTCATGTGACCTTGCGTACGCTGAAGGTAGAAGGATAAGGCCCTCCTACAGTCCAAGGTATGGAGAACTGTTTCAGCCTGACTTGCATGAGGCCTAGGGAAGAAAGTAGGAAGAACCACCTCCTGGTTGAGGTGGAAAGAGGAGACAACCTTAGGAAGGAACTTAGAGTGAGTCCTGAGGATCACCCTGTTTTTATAGAACCTGGTGTAAGGCCTATCACAGACCAAGGCCTGAAGCTCATGCACTCTTCTAGCCGAAGTAAGGGCTATCAGAAAGAGTCTTCCAGGAAAGGAAGCGTAGAGGGCAAGTAGCCACAGGCTCAAAAGGTGGGCGAGTCAGCTGCTGCAAGACCACATTCAGCTCCCACTCAGCAGCAGGAGGACGTATGGGAGGTTTGAGCAGGAGCAAGCCTCTGAGAAACCTAGACACCAAAGGGTGCACAGACAAGGAATGACCCTCAACTAGGGAGTGGTGAGCTGCCAAAGCAGAGAGGTGGACCCGAACAGAGTTGGACTTGAGACCCTGATTGGACAAGTGCAGCAGGTACTGAAGCACCACTGACACAGTACAGGAGAAAGGATCCTCAGCACGTAGCTGACACCACAGAGAGAACCTTTTCCACTTGAGAGCATAGGTCTTCCTAGTGGATTGTTTCCTGGAGGCTAGAACTTCCTCAACCTCGGGAGGCAGGCCCCAGGGAGCTAACACTACCCTTGCAGCCTCCATGCCATCAGATTGAGAGCTTTGAGATTGGGATGCAGCAAGGAGCCCTGATCCTGAGAGAGAAGGTCGGGTTGCAATCCCAGAGGCAGAGGCAGATCCACCGCCAGTTGAAGCAGGAGGGGGAACCAAGGCTGCCTTGGCCACCTGGGAGCTACCAGGAGGACAGAGGCCCTGTCTTGGAGAATCTTATGGACCTTGGATGGACCTTGGTCTGACCCAGTATTGCATATCTTATGTTCTTATGTTAATCTTGAACAGTGTTCGGGCCACCAGAGGGGTGGGAGGAAACGCATAGAGTAGGCCCTGAGTCCAGGGAATCAGAAAAGCATCTGCTGCTACTCTCAGAGGATGCGGTTGCCTGGAGCAGAACCTTGGCAGCTGGTTGTTCAGTGGACTGGCAAACAGGTCTATGGAGGGAAGCCCCCATCTCAAGAAAATCTTCTGAACCACCAAAGGATGTAGCTGCCACTCGTGTGGTTGCAGAATCCTGCTCAATCTGTCGGCCAGGGAATTCTCCTGGCCTGGAAGATAGACTGCTTTGAGGAGCATGTTGTGTTTCAGGGCAAAGGAACAGAGGTCCTGGGCCTCCTGGCCAAGGGGCTAGGAACCTGTTCCGCCCTGTTTGTTTACATAGAACATGGCTACCTGGTTGTCTGTCTGGATCAAGACAGACTGTTGTGCCAGGGAAACAGTAAAGGCCTTGAGGGCCAAGCGGATAGCTCTGAGTTCCAGTAGACTGATCTGCTGGGATGCCTCCCAATGAGACCACAGGCCCTGGGTGCACTTGTCTAGGCAGTGTGCTCCCCAACCCTGCAGAGAGGCATCGGTGGTCAGTACCACTGTATGAGGTGGGATCTGAAAGGGCACCCCCACCAGCAGATTGGGGGGGTGTAACCACCAGGTGAGGGAGGCCAGGAAACGGTGGGGCACTCTGATCCTGTCTCTGAGACTGCCTGAGGCTTGTGACCACTGAGTCCGAAGGCACCACTGGACAGGTCTCATATTGAGCCTGGCATTCGGGGTCACCTGTACTGTCGATGCCATGTGGCCCAGAAGCCTGAGACAGAGTCTGGCGGAGACCAGAGAACTGAGCAGAAACTTGCTGGCGAGTTCCATGAGCCTTTGTGCTCGGTCCACTGGTAAGAATGATCTTGCCAGCTGAGAATCCAACCTTGCTCCTATGACCTCCAAGTTCCGGGAGAGGAGCAAAGTGGACTTTGCGAAGCTGGTGACAAAGCCCACCTTTTGGAGCAGTACTATGGTCCTGCTGGTGGCCTGTTGAACTTCTAGGGAAGTCTGGCCTCTGATGAGTCAGTCGTCTAGGTAAGGAAACACAAAGATGCCCTGATTTCTCAGGTAGGCTGCTACCACTGCCAGGCAATTGGTAAAGACCTTGGGAGCGGAGGTCAGTCCAAAAGGCAGTACTCTGTACTGATAATGGTTTCCTCCCACAATGAACCTGAGGTACTTTCTGTGGTCTGGATGAATAAGGATGTGAGTGTAAGCATCCTTTAGATCTAAAGAGCATAGCCAATCTCCCTGCTGGAGGTAGGGCAGAAGAGTTCCAAGAGTAAGCATCTTGAACTTTTCTTTTACTAGAAACTTGTTTAGGTTTCTGAGATACAAAATGGGTCGAAGACCACCGGTTCTTTTTGGCACCAGGAAATACCTGGAGTAAAATCCGTGACCTTGGAATTTGGGAGGCACAGGCTCCACCGCCTTGTCCAGCAACAGTCCTTTTAGCTCCTGGAGGAGAAGGGCTGTGTGCAGGGGAGGCCGGAAAGGTTCCACTGGGAAGTGTGGCGGAGGTAGTTGGTGAAAATGCAGGGCATAGCCTTGACGGACTATGTCCAGAACCCAACTGTCCTGGGTTATAAAGGGCCACTGGTGGACGAACAAGGCTAGGCGGCCTCCTGTGCAGGGCTGGGTCTGCAAGGGAGCTATGGCTATACTCAAGGAGTCAAAAAACCCCACCCTGCTGAGTGGGAGCAGGGGCCTGAGGCTTGGGGGCCCTCTGCCTACCGGGCCCATTACCCTGGCCCTTGGCTTGCTGACCCTGGGGGGCAGCTTGGGCAGCCTGATACTGAGGGTACTGTTTATAGGCAGTGCCCTTCCTCGGGTAAAAGGACTTTTTACCCGAGCCCTTCTTCTTATGAGAAGGGGCAGAGGTCTTCCTCGACAGCCTAGTCCTCGTGAGGTGCTCTGTCTCGAGCTGGGCGGCCTTCTCGGCCACAGGCTTGCCAAAAAGGTTTTCACCTCGGCAAGGGACATCGACCAACTTGTCCTGAACCCATGGCTCGAGGTCCGATTACTGCAGCCATGCTTGGCGTCGAGCTGCGATGCCGGCTGCCGCTACTCAGGCCGAAGCCTCGAAGCCATCGTAGGCGGCGCGGGACATGAACTTAGAGCATTCCCGGATCCTCGAAGACAAGGACTTAAAACTCTGCAAGGGTTCCCCGGAGAGACCAGCAGAGGATCCGGCCAACTCCTTGGCCAGGTCTCGAAAATACATGCCCATGTACAGCTGGTAAGTCTGGACACGGCAAGCAAGCATTGAGCCCTGAAAACACTTTCTACCGACGCCATCAAGGCTACGGGCCTCCCTACCAGGAGGCACCGCGGAGTGCATCTTCTGACTCTTCAGACGATGCATGGCCGATTCCACAACCATGGGATGGTGTGGTAGCTGTGCTTTCTGGAAGCCAGGACTCTTCCGGAGCCGAAAGATGGAATCGACTCGCTTGCTCAAAACCGGCGCCGAGGCCGGTGCCTCCCACATCCGGAAGAGGAGCCGTTCCAGCATCGGAGGAACCGGGACAGTAAAGGCCTCCTTCGGAGGAGAGTCATACTGCAGAGCATCGAGCTCTTCGGCTCGAGGTTCTTCCTCGGGGTCAGCCGAGATAGACAAGGCAGCGGCCATATCCCGGACAAACTCCGAGAACCTAGTATACTCCCCGATATCAATCGAAAACCCGGACTTCTCTAAGATAGCAGACTGCCTTACCCAAATGGCGAAGTGGTGCCAAAACAACAATCTAGCTATAAACTACAACAAGACTGAAGCTTTAATCATCACTCGAAACCAAAGCTTCACACACCCACCAAACATAAAGATACAAAGCACCACGATACCGATAAGATCGGAGGTGAGATACCTTGGGGTTACTCTGGACAGTAAACTCAACCTCAAACCACACATAGACAAAACAATCCAAAAAGTATATTACAGGATGCGAATCATCAGGAGACTGAAACCACTCCTCGCTCCAGAACACTTCCGTACAGTCTGTCAAGCACTGATAACCCCAATACTGGACTTCTGCAATCCGATATACCTCGGACTACCAAAACAAGCTCTCAAACCACTACAGCTGGCACAAAACACTGCAGCTCGAATCATATCCGGAGCCGCAAGGCAGGAGCACATCACACCTACACTAAAGGACTTACACTGGCTCCCAATCATTGCTCGCATCAGATACAAGACTATCATAAACCTATTTAAGATAAAAGAACACACATCAGCCAACAGCCTCCACCTGCTCATACAACCGGAGACCAGCGCACGTCCCAGAAGAAGTCAAACACGCAACCGAGTCAGCACCCCAAATGAGTACAAGCACACACGCAAGGACACAACAGACAGAGCTCTCTCCATGGCTGCTCCAACAATATGGAACAATCTACCGGACGATCTAAGGGCAACTCCAGACCTCAAAGACTTCAGAAAACAACTGAAAACCATCCTGTTCATAGAGCACTATGGTCACATCACATAACCTAAGAGAATGGATAACAGCACTCCAATCCTCCCAAACAACTGAATATATATAAAATATGATTCTAGCACCACTGTAAATAGCCCACCCTGTATATAGCTCAAACAAATCAAGCACCCAACACATCCCTCACACAACTAAGTTTTATCCTCACTGCATGTACAACACACACACTTTACCTGATTGCTTGCTGTGATACCACCTTGATTATTAAGATAAGGCGGTTTAGAAATACTGTTAAATAAATAAATAAATAAATAAAATAGTATCCTCCGGAGGGGATCTACTCCGGGGCTCAGACTCGGGTGAGTCCGAAGGGACACACCGAGTCTTGAAGTGTCAGGAGACTCCTCGTCTTCGGTCTCCCAAGCAGACTCGTCCGATGTCGAGTCGAGGTCCGACCCCGCGGGGCCTCTAGGCACCGGCATCGAGACCCTCGGTCCCGAACGGGAGGTTGAGGGAGACCTCGACCGAGGACGACCTCGAGCCGCAAGGGACTCGAGTATCGGCTCGGTCTCTGGGGTCGACTTCGAAGTCGATGTCCCGGTGGTCGGGACAGATGCGCCAGACAGGCTGGCCATCAGCGCCCGCTGCTGATCCATGAAGGCAGACATTCTGCTCTCCAAGGCTGTCAACCTGAGACTCAGCTCGGATGACGCAGCAGCCCCCGACTCGGGCCCCGGCGGCGCCGGGCCCGACGTCGGTACTCGGGGAGGCGAGTCCACGAGGACAACAGGCCTTACGTGTCCAGCAGACTCCGGCTCCATGCGAGGAACTTTAGTTGGCTTCTCCTGGTCCACAGGCCTGGGACGACGGTCGGGGGTCTTAGACCTGGCCCTCGAGGGCTCAGGGACCTCTTCCGACGCTGCTCTCGCGAGCCGCTTCTTCCTCTTACGTTCCCAGTCGGGGGACCCCCTGTCCGAGGAACTCCGACGCTTCTCGGGATCGGAATCCCGAGATGTCGAGGCCTCAGACGAGGTCCGGGCCCGGGCAGAGGCCGAGTCCGAGAAAAGCCTTTCACTTTGTTGCTGACGACTTCGGAGGGCCTTGGAAGACATTTTTCCACATGGCCCGCACGTTTTAGAATCGTGATCCGGGCCAAGGCACCGAAGGCAGCAGTCGTGTGTGTCGGTGAGAGACATTATCTTTATACACCGATCACACTTTTTGAAACCGCTGGAAGACATTGGGGAGAAAAGGGTCCCCGCGAGGTCAAAGGACCGGCCTTCCAGGGAAAAAGAAAAAGATCTGGCGCGAGCGCCTAGCCACTAAGGGCAAAAACCGAAAAGGAAAAAAGGGGATTCGATACCGGTGTACCGAACCCGGCGAGAGGGGAACCGACGTCGAATCCGAGGAAAAAAGCGAAATAACGCAAAGAAAAAAACTTCTCTTTTCCGGGAAAAAAAGGACACACGTCCCATGGGCTTCACGGAAAAAAAGAGACTGAGGTAAGATGGCACCTTTAAGCGGGAAGGGAACCGCGCATGCGTGCCAGCATTCCCAAAGGCTTTCATGGAAAGCTGGGGAAATGCTCCGCTGGGGCTTCATCGGCGTCGATGACACCCATAAGTGAGGACTGACTTCCTGCTTGGTCCTGGAGAAGGGGAAATCACGTTCAGAAGAAAGGCTAGAACTGTTCGCAATGCAACATAAGTCATGGAAATCAGAGAAAAAAGGCTCCTGGCAGGATGAAGCCTGCAGCTTGGAAACCCATTTTGTGGAAACAACCACCACCAGATAAACCAGCTTTAAGACTGAAACCTTTAGGAGTGGCCTTGCGAATGGATCCACAAGGCAAACCTTTCAGCGCTTTAAACAACAATGAGAAACTCTGCACATCAGAGGAGTAACCTAATGGTTACAGCACTGGCTTGGGAAAGAAGAGACCAGGCTTCGATTCCCACTAGCACTCCTTGTGGCCTTGGGCAAGTCACATAACCCTCACTGCCTAAGAAAAATCCAAGTTGTCAATGTCCCTGTTTAATGTACATTACCAAGTTTATGTTACAATGAAAATGGCTTTGACTGAAATAATAAAGTGATATAAAAATGAGTTAAATAAATAAATGTGCTTACCTGCCCTAAACAAGCAACATCAAGGTGGACCCAAAAAGGACTTATCCTAATAGCAAATCAAGACCACCACCTGAACACCTTGAAGGAGTTCAGGGCCAAGTGCTAGACAGCCAATATGGCTTTAGCCAGGAGGGTCTTGTCTTACTAATCTGTCATATTTTTTTGAAGGTGTAAATAAACAAGTAGACAAAGGTGGGTCAGTCGATGTAGTGTATCTGAATTTTCAGAAAGCCTTTGACAAGCTCCCTCATGAGAGACTACTGGCAAAATTAAAAAGTTATGGGATAGGAGGCAGTGTACTATTGTAGATCAGGAACTGGTTAAAAGATAGAAAGCAAATGGTAAGGCTAAATGGACAATTTTCCCAATGGAGAAGGGTGAATAGTGGAGTACCCCAGGGATCTGTGCTGGGTCTGCTGCTTTTTAAAATATTCGTAAATGACCTACAAATAAGAATAAAGAGTGAGGTAATCAAATTTGCAGATAAAGCACACTTACCTGTAACAGGTGATCTCTGGGAACAGCAGGAATTAGTCCTCACATATGGGTACGTCGGTACCGACGGAGCCTGCGCGGGAACGCTCCCCAGCTTCCCAAAAAGGAAAGCTTTTGGGAGCATCCCACAGCGCATGCGCGCTGCCTTCCCGCCTTTCCTAACCAACTCTCCTCAGTTCGAGTTTAAAGCTGAGACAATAGAGAGAGAGAGGAAAGGAAAGAGAGAGAGAGAGATACAACTCCTAGGGGAGGTGGGAGGGTTGTGAGGACTAATTCCTGCTGTTCCCAGAGATAACCTGTTACAGGTAAGTAACTGTGCTATCTCCAGGAACAAGCAGGAATGAGTCCTCACATATGGGGACTCCCTAGCTAAGATGCCTGGGAGATCCCCAAGGGTATGAGACCCTGAAGGGTTCCTCGTCTTCCTATGGATCTCAGGCATCCATTAAGGGAAGGAGGGCAGGAGTTGTTCAAGAATGGAACAGGTGTCTGAGGACAGCCTGACCAAACAAGGCATCCCGGCGGGAGTCCTTGTCCAAACAGTAATGGGCTGTGAAGGTATGAACCGAGGCCCAGGTGGCTGCTCGACAGATCTGGTCGATGGACACAGAATGAAGATGAGCCATAGAGGCGGCCATGGCCCTCACATTGTGAGCTGTGACATGGCCCTCCAGAGAAAGGTTCTTACTCTGGTAAGCAAAAGAAATACACTGAGCAATCCAATTGGACAGTGTTCTTTTAGAGACTGGAAGTCCTAAATGAGAAGGATCAAAAGCAACAAAAAGCTGGGAAGACTTTCTATGTTGCTGTGTCCTGTGTAAGTAAAAAGCAAGAGCTCTTTTACAATCTAGAGTATGAAGGTTCCTCTCTGCAGTGGATGCATGAGGAGCTGGAAAAAAGACAAGTAAATATACCTCTTGATTAAGATGAAAAGGTGAGACCACTTTAGGCATAAAGTGAGGATTTGTCCTAAGGACTACCTTATCATGATGGAACCTTGTATAAGGTGGATTAGCCACTAAGGCCTGCAGTTCACTGATGCGGCGAGCAGAAGTGACTGCAATAAGGAAAATAACCTTCCATGAAAGAAATTTCAAGGAGGCAGTGGCTAAGGGTTCAAAAGGTGGCTTCATAAGCTGACCAAGAACCAAGTTTAAGTCCCATGCCACCGGAGGAGGTCGAATGGGAGGTTTAGTTAAAGTTAGGCCTCTCATGAATCTTGCAATAAGAGGATGAGAGGAAATAGGCTGTCCATTGAGAGGCTTAAGGGATGCTGCAATAGCACTCAAATGGACCCTTACTGAATTCGTTTTAAGGCCTGCATTGGAGAGATGCAGGAGATATTCCAATAGAGAATTCACAGGAAGTGCCAGAGGGTCAAGACCCTTTTGAACACACCAAATGGAAAATCTTTTCCACTTAAAAGCATAGGAACGCCTAGTGGAAGGTTTTCTGGAAGCATGGATGATATCCTTCATTTGCTGAGAAAGATTGAAGTCTTGAAGGTCTAGGCCTTCAGTAACCAAGCTCTGAGGTGAAGGGATTTGGATGCCACAAAGTCCCTTCCTCCTGGGACAGAAGGTCTGGCGCAGCTCCCAAGTCCAGGGAGGGGGCTTGGGAGAGATGCAGAAGTAGAGGGTACCACACTTGGCGTGGCCAGTGTGGAGCTATGAGGATCATGGATCCTTGATCCCTCTGGAGTTTGAACAGAGTCTTGGGAATCAAAGGAATGGGTGGTAAGGCATACAGGAAGCCCTGACCCCAATGAAGGAGGAAGGCATCCTTGGCCTGAGCTCCCTGACACGGAATTCTGGAACAGAACCGGGGAAGTTTGGCATTCCATGGACTTGCAAAGAGGTCTATGTCCGGGGTTCCCCATTCCTGGAAGATTCTGAGTACCTGATCCATGTGCAGGGACCATTCGTGTGGAAGCAGAACTCGACTGAGTCTGTCTGCCCAAGAGTTTTGGATTCCTGGGAGGTATACTGCCAGGAGATGGATTTGATGCTCTCTGGCGAAGGCCCATAATCTTAGAGCTTCGTTGCAAAGCGACAGAGAGCCAGTTCCTCCTTGCTTGTTTATGTAAAACATGGCTACTTGATTGTCCGTATGAATGAGGACTGTCTTGTAGCTGAGGAGGGTATGAAAGACCTTGAGAGCTAGGAACACTGCTCGAAGTTCCAAGTGGTTGATATGAAGAGAGGTCTCCTGTGGGGACCAAGTGCCTTGAGTGGAGAGGTCTTGTAGATGAGCTCCCCAACCTGTTTGGGAGGCATCTGTTGTGAGGGTTGCCTGGGGCAACAAAGGTTGGAAGGGGGACCCCAGCAACAGATTTTGAGTGGACATCCACCATTGGAGAGACCAAAAGAGACGTTTAGAGGTTGCTATTTGGTCTGAGAGAGCTCCTGATGCTTGAGTCCACTGTGTGGACAAAGTCCATTGAGCTGCTCTCATGTGTAGGCGAGCATAGGGTACCACATGCACTGTGGAAGCCATGTGTCCTAGTAGTTGTAGCATCTCCCGGGCAGTTAAGTGGCTCTTTGACTGAATCTGGGAGGCTAACTGCACTAGACGTTGGCAACGGGCCTGAGGAAGGTAGGCCCTTGCAGTAGTGGTATCCAACCATGCCCCTATGAATTCTAGGGACTGAGTAGGGGTGAGTTGAGACTTTGGGAGGTTTACCACAAGTCCCAGATACTGCAGAATGCGCCTGGTGCGGTCCAGGGAAATTTGGGCTTTTGACTGAGATGGAGCTCGGATGAGCCAGTCGTCCAGGTATGGGAATACAAACATTCCCAGAGTGCGTAGAAATGCAGCAACTATTGCCATGCATTTGGTGAACACTCTTGGAGCAGAGGCTAGACCGAAAGGAAGCACTCTGTATTGGTAATGTTTTCCCTGGAACAGAAAACGTAGGAATTTTCTGTGAGATGGATGGATGAGTATATCAGTGTACGCATCCTTGAGATCTAGAGAACAAAGCCAGTCCTGACTCTGCAGGTATGGAAGGAGAGTGCCTAGAGAAAGCATCTTGAACTTCTCCTTGCATAGGAATTTGTTCAATTCTCTGAGATCTAGAATGGGTCTGTATCCCCCTGTTTTCTTTGGGATGAGAAAATAGGGGGAGTAAAACCCTAACCCCTGTTGAAGAAGCGGAACTTCTTCTATGGCCCTCTGGGCCAGAAGGGTAGTCACCTCCTGATCCAGAAGGTCGAGGGATATGGGAGAATTGAAGTGTCTCACCATGGTGTGGGGAGGAAGGTCTGAGAAATGAAGTTTGTAGCCCTCTCTTATGATGGAGAGGGTCCACTGCTCTGATGTGATTTGCTCCCATCTGGGAGCAAAATGAGCTAACCTTCCTGGAATGGTGAGAGGCTCTGGTTGTTGTAGAGCCAGAAAGGTTAAGTTCTCTAGTATCAAGTCAAAAACCCTGAGGGGGTTGGGACTGCTGGGTTGTAGCAGCCCCTGCAGGTTTAGGCCTGGCCTGTTTAGGTTGCTGACGCTTAGTAGCAAAGCGACCTGTAGAAGACTGTTGGCCAGAAGTGGAAGGAAATCTGCCCTTCTTGTAAAAAGACTTTTTAAAAGATTTTTTCTTGGCCGGAGTGGAGGTAGACTTAGAAAGTCTATCAAGAGCAGCATTTTCTGCATCCATTTGAGTGGCTTTAATTTGCCACTCCTTGCCAAATAGGTTTTCACCTGTACAGGGCAGATTTCCTAAACCATCTTGAACCCAGGGCTCTAGATCAGAAGCCTGGAGCCAAGCAATTCTACGAGCAGCTATAGCAATGCCTGAGGCTCTGCTGGCACCTTCAAAAGAGTCAAAGGCTGCCCTGTTGGAAAACTTTGAAATGTCTTGAGTATGCTTAAGCCAAAGAAGGAACTCATCCCTTTTATCCTCTGGAATAAAAGGGAGAAAGTTGTGCAGCTTTTGTGCAACTTCCTTCAGAAACATACCTATATAAAGGCTACATGAATTGATTCTGGCAATCAGCATGCTGGCTTGGAAGATTTTTCTACCAAAAGCATCCAAGGTCCTGCATTCTCTTCCTGGAGGAGTAGAAGAGTGTCTTTTGGTACTCTTTATCCTTTTCATAGCTGACTGCACCACAATGGAATGGTGAGGAAGCTGAGTTTTTTGAAATCCAGGAGAAGGAGGGACACGGTACATAGTGTCCAATCGACGAGAATGTGGAGAAAGGGTGAGAGGAGTCTCCCATAAGTCAATCATGTGTTCCTGAAGAATTTCATGAATTGGCAAGGTGACTGCCTCTCTGGGAACCTTAGAGTATCCCAAAATATCTAATTTTTTTGCTCTAGGCTCTGTTTCAGAGGTTACTGAAATAGAGAGTCCTTTAGCCACTTCTATTATGAAGTCTTGAAAGGACAAATCTTCTGGAGGAGACATTCTCCTTTTTGGAGAAGTGGGCTCCTCAGGAAGGGTGATGGATACTTCAGGAGACTCATCCGATGAATCAGAATCATCAGAGGAATCGAAGTATCGTCTGTTCGATTCCAACGATCAATAGGCGTATCGATCGGTACCGACATCGGGCGTCCCCGGTACCGGATCGGTACCGAGAAAGAGCCCAGAACAGGGAGCCGGAGTCGGTATCCTGGCCGATGTCGATGCAGTCGGTACCGGTATCGGAGTTGGTACCGGTAGCGGCGCCGGTACCGACAACGGAACTTGTTGCAGTACCGTCGGCGTCGCAGCCTTAATGAAAGCCATTATAGCCTGCTGCATGGATTGAACAGTGTGATCCATGGACGCCACGACTGCCTGGATGTCGGTACCGGAAGATTGTGCCGGTACCCCAGAGCAGTCTAACAGGTGATCGGTCGAGGCCGTGCCATCGATGTCAACCTGTAACCCCATAGGAGGAGCTTTGGAAGCCGGAACTTCCCGCCGGGGTTGTTTGGCTGGGGCAGGATCCTCGAGGGCAAGCCCGGAGGCATCTCGATGCTTAGAGGGAGATTTGCCCTTCGAGGACCTGCTAAAAGTATGTTTGGTTACCTGAGACCCATCAGGAGAGGAAGACCTGGAAGATGTCGATGCCACCGCCGGTGCATCTGTGGGAAACAGCACATGGAGCTTGGCTGCCGGTTCTGTAACCCTCGTTTAGACATTAGAGAACAGGACTGGCAATCCGGAATGGAGTGTTCAGGCCCCAAACATTTCAGACACCATTCATGAGTATCTGTGACAGAAATTGTACCGCTACACATAGTGCATTTTTTTAACACGGAGGCTGGTTTTTCCATGAGGGAAAAATTTCTTGTGGGCCTGGAGGCCTAAGAAGAAAAATACACCAAGTGGGGAAAAAAGATTTTTTTTTTTTTTTTTAAAGAAAAGACCGGCGGTTCCGGTCCGGCGTCGGGGAAGGCAGACACGCGACCAAAAAAATAAATTAAAATAAAGAACTTCTTCAGCGGTGACAGGAACACGACCTGCTGGCTCCGCGGAAAAGAAGAACTGAGGAGAGTTGGTTAGGAAAGGCGGGAAGGCAGCGCGCATGCGCTGTGGGATGCTCCCAAAAGCTTTCCTTTTTGGGAAGCTGGGGAGCGTTCCCGCGCAGGCTCCGTCGGTACCGACGAACCCATATGTGAGGACTCATCTCCTGCTTGTTCCTGGAGATCACAATTATTCAAAGTTGTTAAAACTCAAGAGGATTGTGAAAAACTGCAAGAGGACCTTAATAAATTGGAAGACGAAGTTCAAATGGCAGATGAAATTTAATGTGGACAAGTGTAAAGTTATGCACCTAGGAAAGAACAACTGAAACTATGGTTACACGATGTAAGGTTCCACATTAGGAACCACCACCCAGGAAAAAAGATTTAAACGTCATTGTGATCACCATATCTTAAAAAGGATATAGCAATATTAGAAAAGGGACAGAGAAGAGTCACCAAAATGGTAAAGGGGATGGAAGGATACCCCTATGAGGAGAGGCGAAAAAGGTTAGGGCTCTTCAACCTGGAAAACAGGCGGCTGAGGGGAGATATGATAGAGGTCTACAAATTAATGAATAGAGTGGAACGGTAAACGTAGATCGATTGTTTACGCCATCAAAATGTAGAAAGACTAGGGGACATGCAATGAAGCTACAGGGTAACCTATTTAAGACTAATAAGAGAAAATATTTTTAAACTCAAGGCGTAATCAAACTCTGGAATTCATTACCGGAGGATGTAGTAAAAGCTATTAGTGTAGCTGGGTTTTAAAAAAAAAAAGGTTTTGACACGTTTCTGGAGGAAAGGTCCATAAATCAATATTAAAGGGGACCCGGGAAATCCACTGTTTGTCCCAATACAAGCATTATAGAACCTGTGTCTTCTGGGGAAACTGTTATGTACTCATGGCCTAGATTGGCCACTGTTGGAAATAGGATACTGAGCTTCATGAACCTTGGTCTGACCAAGTAGGGAATACCTTATGTTCTTATGTTCCAAACCTGACTGCAAGAAAGTTAGCACATCCTTGACATCTGCATTCTCAGCAGCCAGGGATCAAGAAGAAAAACTCCTCCATTTCCTGGCACAGGCTAAAGAGCAGAGTAATGACAACTGCACCTGAGTACCCGCGCTTAGCTAGTCTGCGCTTCTCAAGGGCACATCTTGACAAACTACCCATACATTTTACATCTTACGGACTCCAGCAGGAGGCTCTCTTTGGCACGATGTAAGTACTATGCCGAGCCTTACCAGTAAATTTGAGAGACTGAGATCAAACTCCACATGGAATCCCGCACTGAAGAGGGTCGCCAAGCAGCTAATAAAGACTGAAGACAGCACAGGAGCTATTTCAACAGCTGCTGGTCTCCATTGGCCCAAAATGAACACAAAGCCTTTCAGGCTGGAGAGCCAGGCCTCCTCTACCCTCTGCGGGCCCCAAATGAGCGATGCCCACTCCACCGCAGCGACAGGTGCAGAGGAGATGTTGAACATAAGAAACATCATACTGGATCACACAAAGGGTCCATCAAGCAAAATATCCTGTTTCCAACAGTGGCCAATCCAGGTCACAAGTATCTGTCAGGTTCCAAAATTGCATACAGATTCCATGCTGCTTTTCCAATGGGTAAGAACATAAGATATGCCATAATGGGTCACACAAAGGTCCATCAAGCCCAGTATCCTGTTTCCAACAGTGGCCAGTCTAGGTCATACGTACTGTGATAAGGAGAGTTGTGTGGACCGAATGGAATGGGAAGGAAATGAGGGATACACCTTTAAAAGTAAAGGCAAACAGGGTTCCCATGGAAACCACAAGCTTTCAGAGCATGTACTAGCTAGAGCTAAACCTTGCCCCAGCAGTGACTTAAGAGCTAGTTTGAGCCCTAACAAACTTCACATGTGCAGCAAGGAGGGAGTGGCTGGTGAGAAAAGCCGTTTTAAGGCTGCCTCAGAGTTTAGTAAGGGAGGGAAGCCAGGAGAAAGGAAGCCAGGAGGTGAACCAGGAAGCGAACTAGCAGGGAAATCACGGAACTCAGAACAAGCTAAGGAAGCTAAGGAGGATTCTGGAGAGGCTATTGATCCCTATTCTCAAGGAGCACTGAAAGCAAACCTGAAGCTTCTGCCAAAGCAACCCAGAGAGGAGGTAGAAAGGCTTACCTTTACCCAGGGAAAGAGCTCTGACTGTAGAGAAAGCATTGCACGTTGGAAAGGTACGTGTGCTTCAGTCCCTAACAAGAGCTGTGCTGAGGATATTGTTAAGAAGCTAAGGTTCAGCGCTGAGCAAAGTCAGGACAGGAACGCAGTAAAACCAACTCCAGCCAGGAGTAAAAGTATTCCAAGTAAGTGCCCTGAGACAGCTTCAGATTCTGTGTTCAAATTCTTACAAGAGAATCAAACGCCTTCCCTAAGCAGTGTACGTGAAAACCAGAGAGAACAGTTTATAGGACAACTGCAAGAGATTCTAAATGAGCTTCAGTTTAAACCTGATTATAAAAGTTCCTTAGAAGAGAATGCTAATGGAGCTTGTGAAGATATGATAATAGATGTTGATGAAGCACCTGTTGATAGTGACGTATGTGAAATGGATTGCTCTTTATGTGAAGCAAACAGCTTGGACTTACGCTGAGTTACCTCTGCATGAGAGAAGTGCATAGCTGTTTCTAAACCTGAGAAAGAAAGACATTTTGTTGGAACTTTTAAGTTTGTCTGATCAGTTCTTCAGCCTTGGCTGTGGAAGGCTGGTATTGCAGAGAAGCCTGAGCAGAGCTGTGAATGAAACAGTACTACTGTCATTTGATTCTCAACTTTCAGTTATTCCTGTTATCCTATTATTTTGGAGAAATAATCCATGCCATGTCTTGCGTTAAGAATTCTATGCGAGGGGGAAAACCCTGAATAAAATTTGTTTGCCTTGAACCCCGTGTGGTCACAATACTTTGTTGAAGAGTAATTAAACCACAAGTCCCAGAATCCATTGCTGGCGCACTAGGCTTGAGACATTGCTCGAAAACAAATAAGGCAGCCCTTTTGCGGTTCAGCCATTGGCCCTAGGCAAGGGGTATGACAGTACCTAGCAGTTTCCCCAAAAGACACAGGTTCCTCAATGCTTGTATTGGGTCAAGCATTGATATCTTGGGTCCCTTTTTAATAATGATTTATGGACCTTTCCTCCAGGAACTTGTCCAAACCTTTTTTAAACCCAGCTACACCAACAGAGTTTGATTACACGTTGAGTGAAAAAATATTCTCTCTTATTAGTCTTAAATAGTTTACCCTGTAGCTTCATTACATGTCCCCTAGTCTTTCTATATTCTGATAACGTAAACAATCGATCTATGTTTACCCGTTCCACTCCGTTCATCAATTTATAGACTTCTATCTTATCTCCCCTCAGCCGTCTCTTTTCCAGGCTAAAGAGCCCTAACCTTTTCAGCCTTTCTTCATAGGGGTATCCTTCCATCCCCTTTACCATTTTGGTTGCTCTTCTCTGAACCTTTTCTAATAATCCTATATCCTTTTTAAGATACGGCAACCAGAATTGCACGCAATATTCAAGGTGCGGTCGCACCATGGAACGATACAGAGGCATTATAATATCCTTTGTTTTATTCTCCATTCCTTTCCTTATGATACCTAGCATTCTATTTGCTCTCTTGGCCACTGCTGCACACTGGGCGGAGGGTTTTAACATGTTATCCACAATGATGCCTAAATCATTTTCCTGGGTGGTGGTTCCTAATGTGGAACATTGCATCGTGTAACCATAGTTTGGGTTCTTCTTCCCTAGGTGCATAACTTTGCACTTGTCCACATTAAATTTCATCTGCCATTTTGATGCCCAGTCTTCCAATTTATCAAGATCCTCTTGCAATTTAACACAATCCTCATGGCTTTTAACAACTTAAATAGTTTTGTGTCATCTGCAAATTTGATAACCTCACTCGCTATTCCCTTTTCAAGATCATTTATGAATATGTCAAAAAGCAGTGGACCCAGCACAGATCCCTGTGGTACACCACTATTCACCTTTCTCCATTGGGAAAATTGGCCATTTAGCCCTACCCTCTGCTTTCTCTCTTTTAACCAGTTTCTGATCCACAATAGTACACTGCCTCCTATCCCATGACTCTTTAGTTTTGCCAAAGGTCTCTGATGAGGGACCTTGTCAAAGACTTTCTGAAAGTCCAGATACATTATATCAACCGACTCACCTTTGTCTACCTGTTTATTCACACCTTCAAAAAAACATAACAGATTAGTAAGACAAGATCTTCCTTGTCTAAAGCCATGTTGGCTGTCTCCCATTAAGTCATGACTATCTACATGTTCATCAATTTTGTTCTTTATGATGGTTTCTACCATTTTTCCCAGTACTGACGTCAGGCTCACTGGTCTGTTGTTTCCCAGATCACCCCTGGAACCCTTTTTAAAAATTGGCGTTACGTTGGCCATCCTCCAATCTTCAGGTATTACAGATGATTTTAATGATAGTTCAGAGATTACCAATAGCAGGTCTGCAATCCTTCGGTTCTTTCAACACCCTTGGATGTATATCATCCGGTCCAGGTGATTTGCTACTCTTCAGTTTATCAAATAGTTGTAATACATCTTCCCGATGTATCGATATTTCCTTCAATTCTTATGCACCTTTAAATACCACTTCAGTCATGGGTAACATCCCTACATCTTCCTCAGTAAAGAATTCATTCAGTCTCTCCACTATCGCCTTGTCACCTCTTAGTGCCCCTTTAACCCCTCTATCATCTAATGGACCAACTGACTCACAGGTTTTTTGCTACGAATGTACTTGAAAAAGTCTTTATTACGTTATTTTGCTTCCGCAGCAAGCTTCTCAAATTCTCCCTGTCTGCCTTATTAATGCCTTGCATTTAACTTGCCAGTGCTTGTGCTGTTTCCAGTTTTCGTCGTTTGGCTCTTTTTCCATTTCCTGAAAGATGCTTTTTGGCAACAACAGCCTCTCTGATCTCACCTTTAAATCATGCTGGCAGTTTTTTTGGACTTCCTTCCACTTTTCTTAAAGCGTGGAATACAGCTGGTCTGGACTTCCAAGACAGCATTTTTCAACAACACCCAAGCTTGATGTAAGTCTTTAACCCAGTATTTTTCAACACCCCCCCCCCCCCAAAGCTTGATACAAGTCTTTAACCTTTGCATCTGCTCTTTTTAGTTTCTTATTAACTATTTTCCTCATTTTATCATAGTCTCCCTTTTTAAAGTTAAAAGGTAGTACTGTCGATTTCCTTACCATCCCTCCTCCACTAATTAAATCAACGCGATTATGCTATGATCACTATTGCCAAGTGGCCCCAACACCCTTATCTCTTGCACCAGATCTGGTGTTCCACTAAGGACTAGGTCCAATATGGCTTCCCCACTGGTCGGTTCATGAACCAGCTGCTCCAAGATGCAGTCATTTATTTCATCTAGAAACTTTATCTTCCTAGCATGTCCTGCCGTGACACTGACCCAGTTAATACCAAGGTAATTGAAATCACCCATTATTATTACTGTGCTGTAACGTTTGTTAGCTTCCTTGATTTCTTTGAGCATTTCATCATCCATTTGTTCATTCTGGCCAGATGGTCGATAGTACACCCCCACTGCCATCGCCTTCCCCTTTTTACACGGAATTTCAATCCTTAGAGATTCTACAGCCAATTTTGTTTCCTGCAAAACTTTGATCCTTTCTGACTCAATACCCTCTCTAACAGAGCACAATCCCTCCACCAATTTGATCAGTTCTATCATTACAATATAGTTTGTACCTATGTATCACAGTGTCCCACTGGTTGTCCTCTTTCCACCATGTCTCTGAGATTCCAATCATATGTAACCTCTCATTTAGTGCTATATGTTATAACTCTCCCATCTTATTTTTTAGACTTCTAGCATTTGCATACAAGCATTTTAGAGACTGTATTTTATTCATATTAATCTGGCTATTGGTAGGCATGGATAATTTGGAATCTTTAAGCTCTGCCTGCTCCATACTCAAGGGCATTTGGGCTACTTTACTCTTTTTTGCAATCTCTCTGCTTTTGGTAGTATCCTTCAAGGATATATTCTTCCGAACCATGCACTCTTGTGTGACTGTCGGCTTTCCCCTATTATCTAGTTTAAAAGCAGTGGATTTCCCTGGTCCTCTTTAACAATGGTGTCTGGACCTCTCCTCCAGGAACTTCTCCAACCTTTTTTTAACCCAGCTGTGCTAACAGGTTTTCCTACATCCTCCAGTATCGAATTCCAGTTTGATTATGGGTGCAGTGAAAAAAATATTTTCTTGAATTAGTCTTAAACGTGCTTCATTGTAGCTTCATTGCGTGTCCCCTAGTCATTCTACTTTTTGATGAAGTAAAAAAAAAACAATCTACGTTTACCTAATCCACTCCATTCATTAATTCATAGGCCTCTATCATATCTCCCTCAGCCATCCCTTTTCTAAGTTGAAATGTCCTAACCTTTTAAGCCTTTCCTCATAGGGATAAGAACATAAGATATGCCATACTGGTCCATCAAGTCCAATATCCCGTTTCAAACAATGGTCAATCTAGGTCACAAGTACCTAACAGTTTCTCCAAAAGACACAGGTTCCACAATGCTTGTATTGGGGCAAGCAGTGAATTTCCCAGTTCCCTTTAATAATGGTTTATGGACCTTTCCCCTAGGAACTTGTCCAAAGCTTTTTTAAATCGGCTACACTAACAGCTTTTACTACATCCTCCGGTAACAAATTCCAGAGTTTGATTACACTTTGAGTGAAGAAAATATTTTCTCTTATTAGTCTTAAATAGGTTACATTGTAGCTTCATTTCATGTCCCCCAGTCTTTCTATATTTTGATGGCGTAAACAAATCGATCTACCCTTTCCACTCCATTCATTAATTTATAGACCTCTATCATATCTCCCCTCAGCCATCTCTTTTCCAGGCTCAATATATATGCTTCTATCCCCTTTACTATTTTGGTAGTTCTTCTCTGTGCCTTTTCTAATTCTGCTATATCCTTTTTAAGATATGGTAACTAGAATTGCACACAACATTACAGATGCAGTCACACCATGGAGCGATACAGAGCTAATATCCTTTGTTTTATTCTCCATTCCTTTCTTTATGATGTCTAGAATTCTATTTGCTTTCTTGGCCTCCGCTGCATATTATCTACGATGATACCTAATTCCTTTTCCTGGGTGGTGGGGGGTTCCTAATGTGGAACCTTGCATTGTATAACTGTAGCTTGGATTCATCTTCCATACGTGCATAACGTTTGTGATGCTGCAAACCCTCTGGGAGCGAAAGAAAATGTTTTAAACCCGGGAAAAGTCAAACACCGACTGCAATGTCCCGAGGAACCATATAGGGGAAGCAGGAGAGACCTCCGAGGAACAGAGGAGCCACACCTCCTAGGTCAGGAGGTAGTGCCAGCCCACCTCCAATCAAGAAAGAGAGGAGTGCCTTTTAAAGGGAATTTGAAAGATTGGAAAGCAGAACGGGCAGAACAGGCGGTACAAGCAGAACAAGAAGCAGAACTACAGGAACCTGGAGTGGAACCAGGAGCGGAACCGGAGGAGTCAGGACAGCCCTGGAGAAAGGTACAGGCGGGACGGCCTGGGGAAGGAGCCCTGCTTAGAGAACCAGCAGGTTGGGCAGGATTTCCGAATACAGGAGCTGGATATCCCAGAGGAGCAATAATCCCTGACCAACAGTTTCGCAGGAGGCAGCAGCAGCCTCAGAGGTTGGGAGAAAGGAGACCCTATGGAGAAGGTGGGCCAACTCCAGCCCGAGTGAGTGGTAGCCATATTGCGAGGCCAAGGCGTGGCTGTGCCTGTGAGCTGAAGCCCACAGCCAAACGCTTGGAGAGCTTAAGGCCTAGTACTCAGGCCAAGCCGGATCCCTACTGGAGCAGGCCTCAAGCTTCACCCGGAGCAGTCCAACCAAGAAGACAAGGTAACCCATATTTTACTAAAAGCAGGGAACAAACTGCAGATGTATGGGGTGTGCGAGGAACACAAGAATATTATCCTTATGAGAATGTTTGTAAGATAAGGTGCGAGGAACACGCGCCCACTAAAAGACTTGTTAAGGTCCCAGCCGTACAGAAAGCTAAGACAAGACTCTTGCCAAGCAAGGACAGTTCACAGTATCTGAAGGCGCAGGACCGACGCCCAGTTCTCAACCCCGAGCATTGGGAAGTTGTGCGAAACATATTTAAAGAACCTTATGGCAACTTACCCACGAGCACTGATTTAGGCTCAGAGGCCTCAGAAGCTGAGCCGATGCAACTGGAGTTTGAGTCAGACCATGAGATGGATTGTAGCTTCTGTAGGAGAGGGAGCCTAGAGTCCTGTTTGAGCAACTAAGCTATCTTGGGAGTTAAGACTGTTTATCTGCTTTATCATTGAATGTGAAGATAACAGTTTTTCTTTACTACTTTCTTTTCCCTTTTACCTGAAGTAAGGAATTTGTGTTGGACATTTTTGTAACCAAGCAATTGAACCTTTGTGCATTAACAGGGGAAATAAAAGCCTTTTATTTTCCTCCACTCGGACCTTGTGTTTCTGTGGGATTTTGGTGACAGAGAACGCTACCAGGCCTTAAAGTCCCTGGGCCCTGCATGATATTGGCCAAAACCCATCCATAAATATTTTTATGCCCCACCTACCTCGCTCCAATACGCTGCCCAGGTAGGACGGGTGACACGTTGCACTTGTATACATTACATGTCATCTGCCATTTGGACACCCAGTCCCCCAGTTTATCAAGGTCCTCTTGCAATTTTTCACAATTCTCTTGTGTTTTAACAACTTTGAATAATTTGGTGTCATCTGCAAATTTGATCACTTCACTCACTGTTTCCATTTTCAGGTCATTTATAAATATGTTAAAAAGCAGCAGGCCCAGCACAGATACCTGGGGTACTCCACTATTCACCTTTCTCATTGAGAAAGTTAGCCATTTAGCCCTACTCTCTGTTTTCTATCTTTCAACCAGCTCCTATCTGCATTCCCCATACTGCATGGGTCATCAAGCACTTGAAAATGACTGCTAACTTGAGGTTTTATGTGGCTTTCCCTGTATCTCCTTGAGGGGGGGGGGGATGCTGTTGGACCTGTGACTGGGGATGGAGAGAAGGTGAAATTAGACCTTACCTGCTAATTTTCTTTCCTAGAGTCCCTTTAGTCAAGTCCAGACAAGTGGGTTATGCTCCTCTACCAGCAGGTGGAGACTGAGAACACAAACTAAAAGTGTGTTATAAGTAGCCTGTACCCACTGACAACAGCCAGTATGAACTTGTCATGATGCGGTCACTAATAAAGTTGGTTTTAAGAAAAGAAATCCTGTTTTAGAAGAACTAGATGTGCAGTTACCTCCTGGCACAGCTAGAGGGAGCAGGAACAGACACACTGATCCTAAAGAACCTAATCTCACTGATGACCTGCAGCTGACAGAGAACCAGGAAGTCAGCAGCCACGGATCTCTTTATAAACCAGAGCAGAATGCTTCTGGACAGAGAGAGAAACGGCAGGAGAAGAGGAGATGGCAGCAGTTACAAGGAGAGCAATGGAGGAATAAGCAGTGGAAACAACAGCAGGAGCTGAGGAAGGAAGAGAAAGAGGAAGAAGGAACTGGAGTTAGAGGTGAAACAGCAGTAAAGCCTGGAAGCTATCAAGGACACAAACCTGATTGCTGTAGAAGAAGCCAAGCTGGAAGCTGGAACAGAAATAGACCTTACAAGGTGGGAAGCCATAAAACCCAAACTAAACCTGTTGTGCAAGGGGAGTTCGGTGGAAGTTACTCCAAGGTAAGAGGCCCTGCCACGCCTAGTTCCTATACTCTACCTGTTTGTGATATAGAGAGAAGAAAGCAAAGAACCAGAGAGGGAGGTTCTGAGAGAGGCTTATCTCTAGAAGATCACTACCCAGTTTTACCTACTCGGAGGGAGAAGCAGTTGTACAAACAACTGAAGTTTTTACCCAGGGAGCCAAGGTATGAGACAGTAAAGTTTAACTGTAATGATTGCACTGCTAGAAGCCATCCTAAAAGAAACGTTCCTTTTAAAAGAAGCCAGAGTAAAGACTGGTTCACCAGTTTACCGCCAGCTTTGAGAGCCCCTGCTTATGTGGAGCAAAACTCCCAAGCTGAAGATTGCCATACTGGAATAGACAGGGATAGTGAAAGCACATTGGATCTGTATGGGGCAGATGATTTAATGGAAGTGGATTTTCCAAGCACTATTCCCTTACCTTTACCTGAAGACATGGAGTGTAATTGGTGCACTGCCTGTGCTCAAAACTGTGCATGTTACAAAGAAGAATAAATGCAATATATTTTGATTGTTTAACTATTCTGAATATTACTTTGAAGAAGCCTGCTTTAAACTGTGAAGTAACAGTTGATTAGCCAATGAACTTTGGTACCTTTTGAAACAAAGGACTGTTTCTATTATCAAACTGTCTCTTATTTTGAACCTTGCTTTTGAACGGGGAATAAAAGCCTTTATTACCCTGCACTCGGACTTTTCATTCATTCATAGCGCTACCTAGTGGCGCACCTTCTTTGTGTCCGCGACACCGTGTGACAAACTTCAACAGGCAGAGAAAAGGAGCCCAAACCCCCAGTTCTCCAACAACCACACTCTCACTGGGCAGCAAGCACTAAAGGGAATTAAACAGTCTACTCCTACAAAGTTAAGACCCTGAATGCTGGAGAAACAGCGGCGGCAGATAGCAGGGCTTGGCGGCTGTCCTGCTCTATCAGCGATTGGCTTGCAGTTGAAGCTCCTCCCACTTCTCCCCGATATCAGAAGGCTCCTACAGCATTTAAACGCCGGCCGCGCACCAAAGAGGGCGTGGCCAAATGGGGAACGCCCCTTTGGTGACAATTTGGGGCCCTAGGGCCCAAGCCATTGGGGGAATGTCTAGAGATCATGCAAAGCGAAAACTTAAGTCTGCAAAACAATCTTCTAATTCTACCTGTACTCCAATAGTGACTACTGGTACTATGGATCAGCATGTGGTTATATTAGAGAATGTTACTTCAGCTGTGCAAGATTCTTCTTCTCCTGCCTCCGGTGCTTCCCTAAGCTCCATCAATAGGACTCCTCCACCTAACCCTGGACTTTCTCAGGTTCCTGCTTTAGACATATCCTCTTCCAAGGTATCTTCTGCCTCTGGAGAGGAAGAGGCAGTTTCTTGTTTCTATAGCTTCTCCCTGTGAGGTGTCCTCGCTAATTCCTATTCCGGCTGTCAGCCTAGATGGTCTTCAATCCTTGTCCAATGCTGTCAACTTTGAAGAAAGCTTAGTTACTCACCTGTAACAGGTGATCTCCGGGAACAGCAGGAATTTAGTCCTCACATATGGGTATCGTCGGTACCGACGGAGTCTGCGTGGGAACGCACCCCAGCGTCCAATCAGAAAGCTTTTGGGAGCATCCCACAGCGCCTGCGTGCTGCCTTCCCGCCTTTCCCACAGTTGAGTTTTAAAGCTGAGACAAAGAGAGAGAGAGAGGGAAAGGAAAAAGATACATAGAGAGATACAACTCCTAGGGGAGGTGGGTGGGTTGTGAGGACTAAATTCCTGCTGTTCCCGGAGATCACCTGTTACAGGTGAGTAACTAAGCTATCTCCAGGAACAAGCAGGAATGTAGTCATCACATATGGGGACTCCCTAGCTTTAGGTGCCAGGGAGAGACCCCAGAAGTTGTGCGTCCCTGAAAAGGGCTCCACTTCCTCCTATGGATCTCTGGCATCCTACCAGGGATGGTGGGTAGGAGTTGATTAGGTATGGAACAGGTGTTTGAGAATAGCCTGACCAAACAAGGCATCCCGGCGGGAGTCCTTGTCCAAGCAGTAATGGGCTGTGAAGGTATGAACCGAGGCCCAAGTGGCTGCTCGACAGATGTCATCAATAGACACAGAGTTTAGATAAGCCATTGACGCTGCCATGGCTCTCACATTATGAGCTGTGACATGGCACTCCAGAGAAAGGTTCTTACTCTGATAGGCGAAAGAAATACACTGAGCAATCCAGTTAGATAGTGTTCTCTTGGAAACTGGAAGGTCCAAATGAGAAGGATCAAAAGCAACAAAGAGTTGAGAGGACTTTCTATGTTGCTGTGTTCTTTGTAAGTAAAAAGCTAGAGCTCTTTTACAATCCAAGGTATGAAGATTCCTCTCTGCATTTGATGCATGAGGTCCTGGAAAAAAGACAGGTAGGTAGACCTCTTGGTTGAGGTGAAAAGGCGAGACCACTTTAGGCATAAAGTGTGGATGAGTCCTAAGGACTCTAATACCATCTCAAACCTTAATACAACAACCTCGCTTCTAGATCCTTGTCCAGCAGAATGGATCAAATTTACTAAGCAGGAAATTGCTCATCTGATAACGCACATAGTAAATCGATCTCTGCAGCAAGGTATCATGCCCACCCAACTTAAAAGATCCCTAATAAGGCCTATCTTAAAGAATAAAGCTCTCAACAAAGAAGACCCAAACTCCTACAGGCCGATATCAAGCATATCTTTCCTTGCAAAGATTATCGAAAAGGTAACCCAACAGCAATTGCAGGACCACCTAGACGAAAACAAAATCCTTGACGACCATCAATATGGTTTCAGACCGCACCATGGAGTTGAAACCCTACTCATAGCGCTTCTAGACAACCTCATCAAGGGTCTGGAAAACAAAAGTAAGATGTTCTTACTCATATTCATTGATATATCAGCAGCATTTGACACAGTACATCATCAAACACTCTTACAAAGACTTGCGACCATAGGTATAGTGGGAACACCGTTAAAGTGGTTTGAGTCATACCTAACAAATAGAATGCAACAAGTACGATTCAATAACGAGCAAGCAAAGCCTTTCCCCCAAACCCAAGGAATACCTCAGGGCTTAGCTATCTCCTCCCTGCTATTCAACGTTTACATCCAGCCAGTCTGTACGATTTTCCAAAAGCATAGCATCAGATACCACTTATACGCAGATGATATCATGTTATACACACAACTTGATATAAACAATCCTAATTTCAACCAAATAGAAGAATGCCTAGGTGAAATGCAAAATTGGCTCCAAGACAACAATATGTCGATAAACCACAAAAAAAATGAAGTGATGTTCATATCAGGAAAACAAGACTTCAAACCTCCTGCTTCAATCACCCTTAACAACACCACCTATCAATCTAAGAATGAGATCAAATATCTAGGAGTACTAATTGATGCTAACCTAAAAATGGACAAACATCTCCGGATAACCAACAGAGCAATTTTTCACAAGCTGAGAGTCCTTCAACCCCTACGCAGCATAATTGACCACACAGACTTCAGAACAGTAGCTCAAGCGCTCATCATTCCCCACTTTGACTACTGTAATGCCATCTTGCAAGGTCTACCGAAAAAACCTTAAACATCTTACAATTGGCACAAAATGTATCAGCTAGGATTATCATGAATAAGAAGCTGATAGATCACATGACACCAGTCCTGATTGAGCTTCATTGGCTCCCCATCTCTGCACGAGTAGTTTACAAAATACTGGTAACAACATTCAAAATCATTCACAAAATATCCCCTTCATTCATCGATAACCTCATCATCTCACAGCCCCCCAACAGATGCCGACGGACTGCGAACCTGAACACACTCTGCGTTCCAAGCAGTATAAGAGCTGTCAAAGAGCGAACGAGCAACCGGGCATTTACGTACGCTGCACCCAAGCTTTGGAACCAACTGCCTCATGAGATACGCCTGATCAACGAACTACAGGCCTTCAGAAAAAAGCTTAAAACCCACCTGTTCCAATCAGATTACGGTATCACCTAGACAGATGCAACCATTATTCATTGCCCAAGTTACCTACCTCCCTCCGAAGCACATGAGTCTTAAAATCTATTGCACCGACAGCTCACATCTATGGCGATTTAAAATGTATATATGTAGATATCCACTGTTAATAAAATTGCATATTTTGCGTTGTATTGTATAACTGTAATTTATGTTGTTGATCAAACTGTAATTTATCTGGTTGCTCAAACTGGGTGATCAAACTGTAATTTATCTGGTTAATCAAATGTATAATTGTAATTCATGTGTGTGTGGTGCACCCCTCCCTCAAATCAGACTGTATTCTTAAATTGTTATGTACATACTCCCTTGTTTTCTCCACCATTGGACCGCTGCTGATCGCTGGAAGTGGCGGCATACAAATGTATACCAAATAAATAAATAATAAATTCTCATGATGGAACCTTGTATAAGGTGGATTAGCTACTAGTGCTTGAAATTCACTAATGCGGCATGCTGATGTGATTGCAATGAGAAAGATAACCTTCCAAGAAAGAAATTTCAAGGAGGTGGTAGCCAAAGGTTCAAAGGGTGGCTTCATGAGCTGACCAAGAACCAGGTTCAAGTCCCATGCCACCGGAGGCGGTCTAATGGGAGGCTTAGTTAGAAGGAGCCCTCTCATATATCTTGCTATAAGAGGATGAGAGGAAATAGGTTGAACATTTAGAGGCTTAAGGGAAGCTGCAATAGCACTCAAATGGACTCTTACTGAATTTGTTTTAAGGCCTGCATTAGACAAATGGAGGAGATACTCCAGCAAAGATTCCAGAGGTATCGCAAGGGGGTTAAGACCCTTCTCAGAATACCAAATAGTAAACCTCTTCCACTTGAAAGCATAAGAACGTCTAGTGGAAGGTTTTCTGGAAGCATAAAGAACAGCTTGCTGAGAAAGATGAAGATCTTGGAGATCTAGGCCTTCAGCAACCAAGCCCTGAGATGCAGAGACTGGGGATTGGGATGCCATAACATTCCGTTCTCCTGAGATAGGAGATCTGGAACAGACCCTAACTCCAGGGAGGGAGCTTGAGAGAGATGTAGAAGCAGAGGGTACCACACTTGCCGTGGCCAATGTGGTGCTATGAGAATCATGTGGCCTCTGTCTCTCTGAAGCTTGAAAAGGGTTTTGGGAATTAGGGGAATGGGTGGAAAGGCATATAGGAAGTCTTGACCCCAGTGAAGGAGGAAAGCATCCTTTGCCTGAGCTCCCTGAGCCGGAATTCTGGAACAGAACCAGGGAAGTTTGGCATTCCACGGACTTGCAAAGAGGTCTATGTCCGGGGTTCCCCAAAGTTGAAAAATCCTGGCCACCTGGTCTGCATGCAGAGACCACTCGTGTGGAAGGAGAACTCGACTGAGTCTGTCTGCCCAACAGTTTTGAACGCCTGGAAGATACACTGCCAGAAGATGAATCTGATGCTCTCTGGCGAGGGCCCACAGTCGCAAAGCTGCGTTGCAAAGCGACAGAGAGCCTGTTCCCCCCTGCTTGTTCACGTAGAACATGGCTACTTGATTGTCCGTATGAATAAGGACTGTCTTGTAGCTGAGCAGGGTGTGGAACATTCGCAGAGCAAGGAAGATTGCTCTGAGCTCCAAGAGATTGATATGTAGACAACTCTCCTGTGGAGACCAGGTACCCTGGGTGGAGAGGTCTTGCAGATGAGCTCCCCAACCCATTGGAGAAGCATCTGTTGTAAGAGTTGCTTGGGGCAGGAGTTGCTGAAAGGGGGACCCCAGCAACAGGTTTTGAGTGGACTTCCACCACTGGAGAGACAAAATGAGGCGACTTGAGTTTGCTATTTTGTCTGACAGGCAGCCTGATGCCTGGGTCCATTGGGTGGATAATGTCCACTGGGCTGCCCTCATGTGAAGGCGAGCATATGCACGGTGGATGCCATGTGGCCTAGTAACTAACATTTCTCGAGCAGTTAAAAAGGGCTTTAGCACTACTTGAGAAGCTAATTGCATCAAGCGAAGGCAACGGGCCTGGAGAAGATAGGCCCTTGCCCTTGTGGTATCCAGCAAGGCTCATATGAACTCTAGAGACTGAGTAGGAGTTAGACTGGATTTTGGGATGTTTATTACCAGCCCTAAATACTGAAGGATACGCATTGTGCAGGATAGAGAAGTCTTGGCCTCTGACTGTGTTGGAGCTCGAATGAGCCAGTCGTCCAAGGGAAGACGAATATTCCCAGAGTGCGTAGAAATGCTGCTACCACAGCCATGCATTTCATGAACACCCTTGGTGCAGAGGCCAGACCAAAAGGAAGCACCCTGTATTGGTAGTGCTTTCCTTGAAACAGGAACCGAAGGAACCTTCTGTGGGTTGGATGGATGAGAACATGGGTGTACGCATCCTTGAGATCTACAGAACAAAGCCAATCCTGACTCTGAAGGTATGAAAGCAGAGCTCCGAGAGAAATCATTTTGAATTTCTCCTTGACAAGGAATTTGTTCAATTCTCTGAGATCTAAGATAGGTCTGTATCCCCCTGTTTTCTTTGGAATAAGAAAATAAGGGGAATAGAACCCTGTGCCCTGTTGATGAAGAGGCACTTCTTCTATTGCCCCTTGGGCAAGAAGGATGGTAACCTCCTGACCTAACAGGTCGATGAGAGAGGTCGGAGAATTGAACTGCTTCACTATTGTGGGAGGGGGCCATGCTTGAAAAACAAAGTTTGTACCCCTCTTTTATGATGGAGAGTGTCCAATGCTCTACTGTTATTTGCCCCCATCTGGGAGCAAATTGACATAACCTTCCTGGAATGGTGGACGGTTCTGGTCCTTCCAGAGCAAGAAAGGCTAAGTTCTCTAGCTGAAAGTCAAAGGCCCTGAGGAGGCTGAGGCTGCTGGGCCGGTTGAGGCCTAGCAGCCTTTGCTTTCTTCTGTTTGGGTGGTTGCTGACGTTTGGATGAAAACTGACCTGCAGAAGATGCCTGCTGACCATAAGCAGGATAAAATCTTTTCTTTTTAGAAAAAGGTGTTTTCTTGAACAACTTTTTCCTAACAGGATCAGCAGTAGACTTGGATAGTCTATCCAAAGTGGAATTTTCAGCATCCATTTCATTGGCTTTTTCTTGCCAATCTTTACCAAACAGGTTCTCACCAGTACAAGGGATATTTCCCAATTTATCTTGTACCCAGAGCTCTAAATCAGATGCTTGGAGCCAAGCAATTCTACGTGCACCTATGGCAATAGCCGAGGTTCTGCTTATACATTCAAAGCAGTCGAAGGCTGCACGGTTGGAGAATTTAGAGATATCTTGGGCATGTTTGAGCCAAGTGAGAAACTCCTGCCTTTTATCCTCAGTGATGAAAGGACTTAAAGTCTGTAGATGATCAGTAACTTCCTTTAGGAACATTCCCATGTAGAGACTATAGGAACTGATTCTTGCAGCAAGCATGGAAGCTTGAAAGACTCTACGTCCAAAAGCATCCAGAGTTCTGCATTCACATCCTGGAGGATTAGAGGCATGTCTTTTTGCACTTCTAATCCTTCTCATAGCAGATTCCACCACAATAGAGTGGTGAGGAAGCTGAGTTTTATGGAAGCCAGGATAAGGAGGGGGACACGATACATAGTATCTAACCTACGAGAATGAGGAGAGGTGGTAAGAAGTGTTTCCCACATCCTCAACATGAGATCATATAGAATCTCATGAATGGGTAGGGTAGCTGCCTCCTTAGGAGTTTTGGGATATTGTAAAATATCCTTGGCCCTTGGCTCTGTCTCAGGGGCCACAGTGATGGACAGGCCCCCGAGCCACCTCTCTGATGAAGTCTTGGAAAGACATGTCCTCTGGAGGAGACATCCTGCGTTTAGGGGAGGACGACTCCTGTGGAAGAAGCATCGCTGCATCGACAGAACTTTCAGAGTCCTCAGATTCTTCTCAGGAATCGAAATATCATCTGTCCGGATGCTCCTGCAGAGCCCGATACCCGTACCGAGCAAGATCGGTATCGGGAATAACCGGTACCGGGGAATTGGTACCGGAGGGCATCGGAGGACAGGGTACCGGCATAGTAGACACTGATGCCGATGTCGATGCTATCGGTACCGGTGCCAGAGCTGGTACCAGTGGAGTTGTCTGTCGCGGTACCAAGGGCGTCGATGCCACAAGGAAAGCCGATAGACTGCGTTCTATGGACAGAATTCTCTGGTCCATAGACGCTGCCAATGCCTGGAAGTCGGTACCGGTGGGAACCGCCGGTACCCCAGAGCATGGCACCAGGAGATTGGTCAAGGCCGAGCCATCGAGAACATCCTGGAACCCCGATGATGATGCTTTGGAAGCTGAAGCCTCCCGTCGGGGTAATTTTGCTGGTGCAGAATCCTCGAGGGCAACGCCAGAGGCATCTCGATGCTTAGAAGGAGATCTACCCTTCGAGGAGCGGCTGGATTTATGTTTAGTTACCTGAGATCCACGGGAAGAAGAAGCAGCCCTGGAAGACATCGATGCCACCGGCGGTACCGGTAGAGCGTCGGAGAAGGCAGACGCGACCACAAAAAGAAAAAGAAATTAGGTCTTACCTGCTAATTGTCTTTCCTTGAGCTTTCTCCGGGCCAGTCCAGGGAAAGGTAGGGTTGTCAATCCCCTATAGCAGCTGAGGACTGAAGACTTCAAGTTTTCTTGAGAGGTGAAGCCACTCCCCCTGAGGGTAAACCAGCAGTCTCCTTCTGACAAAGCAACTAAAACGAAAGAACTGACAAACCGCAAATTAACCCTTGAAAAACTGATAACATTCTATAGCCCTCAAAAACTCGGAAGCTCGAAATTCGCTCCCTAGGTTTTTTTTTTTTCTCTCTTTAACTATTTTTTGAGATACCGAGAAGATCGGCACGGAGTGAAACCTAGAAGCCCCACGCCCGTCCCCTCTCAGGCGACGACGCAGATACAGAGAAATTCTTACCGTTCTTGACGAAAGGGGTGGGACCCTGGACTGGCCCGGAGAAAGCTCAAGGAAAGACAATTAGCAGGTAAGACCTAATTTCTTTTTCCCTTATCGCTTCTCCGGGCCAGTCCAGGGAAAGGTAGGGCAGTACCAAAGCAGTACCTATACTCGGGAGGGACCCGCCAGGCCTGCAACAAGAGCCGAGGCTCCTACTTTCGCATCATCTCTGGCCTGTACATCTAACCGGTAATGCTTTGTAAAAGTATGCAACGAAGACCACGTCGCTGCTCTGCAAATATCTACGGGCGGCACGAAAGCATATTCCGCCCAGGACGTCGCTAGAGCTCGAGTTGAATGAGCCCGCAAACCGACCGGCAGTGGAATGTCCTGAGCAGCGTAAGCTGCTCCAATAGCGCAGCGAACCCAACGAGCAATGGTGGACTTAGACGCTGCTTGACCCTTCCGAGGACCGGCAAACTGGACAAAAAGCCTATCCGTTTTCCGAAAGGGTTTCGATACCCGAAGATAAGTCTTTAAGACCCGCTCCAGATCCAAATGCTTTAGAGCACGATCCATAGGAGAAGTTGAGGTATCAGAAAAAAACGGTAATGCCACAGATTCGTTAACATGGAAAACCGAGAGCACGTTCGGCAAAAAAGAGGGCACCGTCCGAAGCAAAATTCGTTCAGGAAAAAATTGAAGATAAGGCTCTTGACAAGACAGGGCCTGCAAATCCGAAATGCGGCGCGCCGAACATAAAGCTACAAGAAAAGCTGTCTTCCAGGAACACTCCCGAAGACTCCGAGAGCAAAGGGAAGTCAACGGCGACCGGGAGAAAGCCCCCAACACTATATTCAAATCCCAAGGAGGTACAATGGGACGCACTGGAGGTCAGAGAATCTTTGCTGCGCGTAAAAAGCGATGTACATCCGGATGCGCCGAAAGACGGCGACGGTTTACAGATCCCCGAAAACAAGAAAGGGCAGCTATGTGAACCTTAAGGGTACTAAGCGCCAAACCCTTGTCCAAGCCGCGCTGCAGAAAGAGGAGCAACTGAGGCAAGGAAGACGCCATCGGAGAAATATGGTGTTGAGAACACCAAGTTTCGAAAAGACGCCAAACTCTTACATACGCCAATGAAGTCCCAGGCCTCCTAGACTGGAGTAAAGTGGCTACCACGGAACTGTCATATCCTTTACGCTCTAAGCGAGCCCTTTCAAGAGCCAAGCCGTAAGTAAGAATCGATCCACCCGAGGCATGAGAATCGGCCCCTGATGCAACAGATTGATACGGACCGGTAGAGGCCAAGGCGGAGCTACGAGGAGTCGAATGAGATCGGCATACCAAGGTCGACGAGGCCAATCCGGAGCTATGAGAATCACCACCCCCCGGTGCTGCGTTATGCGCTGAAGAACCCGACTCAACATCGGCCAAGGCGGGAAAACATACAAGAGAGAGTCTTGTGGCCAGGGCTGCACGAGAGCATCGAGCCCCTCGGACATGTGTTCTCTGCGCCTGCTGAAAAAATGGCTGGACTTGGCATTGCTGCCCCAACGCAACGTCAGTTCGTGATAAACTGCCGCGTTCAATTCCCATTCGCCTGGATCGAGTAGATGACGGCTGAGATAATCGGCGTGCACATTTTCCTTGCCCGCCACATGAGCCGCTGAAATCGCCAAGAGATTGGCTTCTGCCCAAACCATCAGTTCCTGACATTCGGCGAGGAGAGAAGGAATCTTGGTTCCCCCTTGACGATTGATATATGCGACCGTCACGGCATTGTCGGAGAAAATCTTGACTGCCGATCCGCTGAGGAAGGGCGCAAAGTGCAGAAGAGCCAGACGAGCCGCCCGGAGTTCCAGCCGGTTGATCGACCACGAGCTCTCCTCTGGGGACCAAGCCCCCTGCGCAATGTGTGTCTGACAATGAGCTCCCCAGCCCGAGAGACTGGCATCCGTGGTAACCAACACCCACGAGGGCTCGTGTAAGGGCATCCCCGCGGTCAGATGATCTCGAACCAACCACCATTGTAGACTGTGGTGTACGAGATCCGGATAGGGCAGACGCTGCGAAAGTGGGTGAAGCTGCGGTGACCATTGGGAAAGCAACGCTTGCTGCAAAGGTCGCATGTGAGCCTTGGCCCACGGAACCAGATCCAGAGCCGCCGCCATGGACCCTAAGAGCTGTAAATAGGTCCACGCTGACGGCGTCGTGAGACGTAGAAAAGCCTGCACCTGGTGGAGCAGCTTCGCGACTCGTTCCTCTGGTAAAAAAACTTTCCCGCGCTCGGTGTCGAAGAAGGCCCCGAGATAAGTGAGCTGTTGCACTGGTTCGAGACGACTCTTGGCTCGATTGATCACCCAACCGAGCTGTTCGAGAAGTTGAACCACACGAGCGGTCGCTGCCACCGAAGCCGAGTGAGAGTCGGCTCTGATCAACCAATCGTCGAGATAAGGATGCACTCGGATACCTTCCTTGCGAAGTGCCGCTGCTACAACCACCATCAGTTTTGTGAACGTCCGCGGGGCCATAGCGAGCCCGAAGGGCAACGCTCGAAACTGGAAATGTCCCGCCGGGAGAGCAAACCGCAAAAATTTCTGATGAGACGGTCTGATGGGAATATGAAGGTAGGCCTCCGTGAGATCGATGGACGAGAGAAACTCGCTCGGCTGTACCGCTTGAATTACCGTACGTAGCGTTTCCATCCGAAAGTGAGGAACTCGCAAAGTACGGTTTACTTCTTTGAGATCGAGCACGGGCCGAAAGGAACCTTCCTTTTTGGGAACTACAAAGTAGATCGAGTATCGACCGCACCCGTATTGGTCTAGAGGCACCGGAATGATCGCTCGCAGCTGAAGAAGGCGGTAGAGCGTGTCCGCAATTGCTTGGGTCTTGCGCCCGGGCGCAGAGGGAGACATTACAAAGGCGGGCGTCAAAGGGCATGCGAAGTCGAGAGCATACCCTTTCTGAATTATCTCTAACACCCATTTGTCGGAAGTGATGTTGGCCCAGGCTGCCAGAAATTCCCCCAGGCGACCGCCTACGGGCACTAAAGCCTGGACCAGCCGAACTTCATTGCGGCTTTTTGACGGAAGGTTGAGAGGTACTGAAGTAGGAGCGGGCAAAACCTCTGGCTCCACAAAAGGACTGCCCAAGAAAACTCGAACGGCCTCTGGAATAGGGAGCAAAGCGCGCCCCGCGAAATCTACGGGAGTCGCGACCGGAGCCTCGAAAACCACCCGTACCTCTAGAAGGCTTAGGCTTATCTTCAGGCAAACGACCCCCTTTGGATTCGCCCAAATCCTTTACAATCTTTTCCAAAGCCTCTCCGAAGAGCAATTTCCCTTTATAGGGCAATTTACTGAGTCGCAATTTCGAAGATACATCCGCAGACCAGTTACGTAACCAGAGAAAACGACGTGCCGCCACAAGAGACGCCATGGTCTTAGCCGCAATACGCAGCAAATCATAAAAAGCATCTGCCATATAAGCAGCAGCGGATTCCAATTTTGCAGAATCTGCAGCTTCCGAAGCAGAGTCCCCGGAAGCATCGCCTTGCAGCCATCTAATGGACACCCGAGACTCATACGCTTCACAGATTGCCATCTGCAGCGCCAAAGCACTAGAATCAAAAGCCTGCTTAAGGAGTATTTCCAATTTTCTATCCTGCAGGTCTCTGAGAGCCGCCGCTCCCTCTACAGGAATAGTAGTTTTCTTAGTCACTGCCGAGATGATAGCATCCACCTTTGGCATGCGTAACAAATCCTTCTCCTCCTGTGGCAGGGGGTACAAGCGAGCTAACGCGCGACTTCCCCGAAGGGTGGCCTCTGGGCACTCCCATTCAGATTCAATCATCTGTTTAATAACTCTGTGCATTGGGAAACACCGTTGCTCAGCCTTAAAGCCCTGCAATAGCGGATCCTCCAAAGGTTCTTGAGAGGCAGAAGGAAGAAGTAAGTGAAGTGCTGCCAAGGATTGGGAAATAAGCGCCGACAGCTCTTCTTTACGAAAGACCCTAAAAATATTCGGATCTTCACCAGGAGCAATCTCCCCTTCTTCCAAGTCATCTGTCTCCAGCTCCAAATCAGGCTCAGCCAACAAGTCTGTGCCCCCCTGACCTAGAAGAACCGAAGACAGAGAAGGCAGCGGATCTAAAGGGTCCTTAATAACAGGCGCATGGGAAGACCCTTCCCCAGGATCCTCTGGCAGCTGACAAGAAAGAGAAACAGGTCCAGGACTCTGCACCGCTGAACAGATATCAGGCTGAGAGGAGCGAAGCAAAAATGCCTTGTGCAGCGCTAAAATAAATTCGGAGGAAAAAAAGGAGCTCATGCTCTCCCGCGGAGCACCAACCGATGGTGAAAGCTGTTCTGGAGGAACTGGGTCTTTAGAAGACTTTGTCCTCTTCTTATGTGGCCGGGACTGATCCGTCGGCACACTGGCAGAGGGTACCAAAATGGCCGCCTTTCCCGCCTTTTCCACGGGCAAAGAGGGCTCATTTGAGTTAATGGCCAGCTTGTCTGACATGAGAGAAGCGAAGCCGCGCCGACAAACAGACGCTCGCAATAAAAACCGGCACTCTGAAAAAACACCGCGAAGGGGAAAAAAACCCGCTGAGAGCCTGCGCTGAACGCGCCGACGGGAGCGCGCCCGGTGAAAAAGAAAAGTAAGGCAGAGACTCACCGGAGCTGAGAGGATAAAAAGGCGGACTCTTCAAAAACAGTTCCGCTGCTAGCGGAACATCAGACACCGGCCCAGAAAAGTGCAGAGGAACACCTGGGGCTCCCAGGCTCACTCCGATATCAGAGACGGAGGCGGTGAACGAGGCAGGCTCTACCTCACACCGCAAATGCAGTAGCTCTCCACGTCTCAGATTTCCTTAAAGGGAAAGTGCACCCCAGTCAAAAAAAATAATAGGGCTATAAAATCGATCAGCTCTGCTAGAGCCAAGACAAGTGTTTAATCAAAAACAAAGAAAGAAAAGTCTGTCCATGAGGGAGAAAGAGGGATTCGATCCTCCTTAGCTGCTGAGGACTGAAAGACTGCTGGTTTACCCTCAGGGGGAGTGGCTTCACCTCTCAAGAAAACTTGAAGTCTTCAGTCCTCAGCTGCTATAGGGGATTGACAACCCTACCTTTCCCTGGACTGGCCCGGAGAAGCGATAAGGGAAATAAAGAAATTCTTCTGCGGTGACAGGAACACTACCTGCTGGCTCCGCGGAAAAAGAAGAACTGGAGAGAGGCAGTTGGGAAAGGCGGGAAGTCAGCACGCAGGCGCTGTGGGATGCTCCCAAAAGCTTTCTAATTGGACGCTGGGGAGCGTTCCCGCGCAGACTCCGTCGGTACCAACAATACCCATATGTGATGACTACATTCCTGCTTGTTCCTGGAGATATTACATTATCTGATATTTGGAAGCAAGTTTCCGCTACTAACTCTTTGCCGACTAGATTCATGGACCAAACTGCTATTTTTTCTCAAAAGGTTGTTAATAGGGTAAATGAGGTGGAAGTGTCTGCTAAGAGTTTGTCTCAGCGTGTGGATAAGGTGGAAACTCACGTCGGTTCCTTGCAATCGGTGAGCGCATCCACCTTAAAAGATACTCTGATCTTGTATAAACAGAATCCTTAGAAAATATTTCTCGTGCAAAGAATATCTGTATTTTGAATTTTCCTAAGACTCGTTTTATGTCACCTGTTCTTCTATTTAAGCAGTATTGTAAAGATGTTTTGTTATTACCAGAAGCTGATGCCATTACGATTGCTCATTCTTTCTATTTGCCATGGGGGCAACACCTGTGGAGAATAGTGTGGCTCCATCGGAGGAACAGAACGATAAATTTAACAGATTTTTTAGAAAACTCTCAAGCTCTGATTTACTCCCGTGCCACACTAGTGTTTACTTCAATCTTGCGGACAAGGCTTTAATTATGAAGGCCTTTTTTTCAAAAAAAGATTTTTCCTTTTATGGCCATAAGTTGTCTATTTTTCCTGATGTTTCCTGATACACGCAAATTCGGAGGAGGTCCTTTCTCCAGCTTAAACCTCAAGTTTTGGCTGGGGGAGGAACCTTTTTTCTCCGATTTCCTTGTAAGTGTCTGATTACCTTACAGGGAATTAATTCTATTTTTTTCGATCCCACTCAACTTGAAACCCTCTTGGTCTCAATCCAGGGCTGAGATAAATGTATTTATCTTACTTTGTATATGATATTATTATTTTTGTTTATTTGTTGTTAGGGGATGCAGCCTTCAAATTATTGCCCTTGGGTGTCTTTCTCCTGCTGTATTCTCCATAATGTGGACTGCTTAGCGGATTTGACGTTTTGGACTTTTCCTTTTCTTTCTTGGACTTTTGGTCTATGTTCACCGCTTATTTTCTTTTGTATTTTGTATTTGGAAAGCATTAAATAAAATTGTTTAAAAAAAAGACCCTGAATGCTGTCTTTCCCTCCCTTTTTTTTTTCTTTTTAAGAAGCTGGCAAGAATCAAGAACAGAAAAAAGAAACGTGAAGACCCAAAAACCAGAGGCCACTGGGTCAAGGCTGCGAACTGAACACACACTGTCCTGGACGCGCCCACTCCAAGGTAACCTCCTCTAACAGTTCCCCCCATCTTGATTATATATCCATAGCAATCAAGAACCACACCATCAACCTGATATATAGAGCACCTTCCCCAATACCTGATGACCTCTCAGTAATTGTCGACCTTGCATGCAATCCCAGGAAACCCCGTACAGCAAACTGGGTGTTAGGGGACTTTAACCTCCCCGCACTGCAATACACCCAAGCCAAGGCCTTCCTTGATGCCCTCAAAGCACTAGGTTACACTCAACTAGTTAATTCCCCCACTCATATCAAGGGAAACACCCTCGACTTGATATTTGCACCTCAAATAGCCACCTACCCCTTTCACAAGTTCAATCTCTCACTGAGCCCAGTACCATGGTCTGACCACAGTCTCGTCAGGTTCTCGCTGCCTTCCCTTCGCGGATCTAACTACCCCCCCACCCCAGTGGACAACACCATTACTACTCGGACACGCTCCCATTCAACGAGCAGGAGATCATTGGGAAAATACGCCCTCTCCTGGAAATACCTGAACTCAACCTCGATGACATGTTAACATTATGGAACAAGTCCCTCAACGCAGTAAGTGACGTCCCATCTACCAAGAAAAACCTCAGGGGTAGGAAAAAAGCACCCTGGTATTCACCTGAACTAACAGCGTCCCTCCGGCGGTTGCGGCAACTTGAAAAACGATGGTGCAGATCAAGGACAACCGAGAGCCATGAAGCTTATAACACCCACCTCGACGATCATAGAACAGCCGTATCCTCAAGAATGAAACAATACCATTCAGACGTCCTACTGAGAGCCATAAACAAACCACGAGAGCTATTCAATCTGGTCAAAAATCTGGCAAAGGAGCCATCCCCCAAACAAATTTACCTGACCCCCAGGAATATGCGGACTACCTTCGCTCAAAGACGAGCCAACACATTGCCCCTTCAAACCACCACCCCCTGGAACATACAATCTCTCTACCTCCCGACTCCTTCCCTCTATATGGGACAGCAGATAACCACCACATTCTTAACTCCTTCTCCCCCCCAACAGCAAGGGAGATCCAAGATACCATCACATGAATCAACACCACCACGGCTCCAAGCGACCCGTGCCCAGCACAATGGGTAAAAGTGCTAAAATCAGACCTCAGCCCTTTCCTCGCCAAACTAATAGGATCATCCTTCACGTCAGGGATATTCCCACAGAACCTGAAACAAACCTCAATAAGACCCCTACTGAAGAACAAAAAGCTCGACCCCACAAAGATGGATTCTTACAGGCCTATATCAAGCATCCCGCTCCTAGCTAAAATCATTGAAAAAACAGTCCAACAGCAACTAACCCATCACATTGAAAACAACGCTCCCCTTGATTACTGCCAGCATGGATTCAGAGAATCCCATGGAGTGGATACCCTTCTGACTACATTATTCAACTCCCTTACCATCGGGCTTGATAACATCAGGAAGGGTTTCGCCCTTATCTTCCTGGACATCGCAGCCGCCTTTGACTCGGTGGACCACAAGATACTCCTATCTCGCCTCGCTGAGAAGGGCCTTCATGGCAACGCTCTAGCGTGGTGCGCCTCATACCTGAGTAACAGATGGCAACATGTCCGCTCCGGCTCCTCATTATCAGACCCTTTCCCACTAGAAAAAGGCGTTCCGCAAGGTTCATCCCTCTCAGCCCTATTATTCAATATCTATATGCAGCCCATCTGCAACCTTATCCGGTCCTTTAACATCAACTGCCTAGTATATGCTGATGATGTCCTAATGTTCACCCCAATAGACACAGATCATCCAAACCTCGACCAGCTCTCCTCTTGCTTCAATGCCGTCACAGACTGGCTACACAACCAAATGCTCAGAATAAATCTAAAAAAGACAGAAGTCTTATTCATCAGAAGAGACCAGTCATTCACTCCCCCATCTTCAATCAAGGTGAACAACGGAGAACTCCTCTCCAAGACAACAATCAAATACTTAGGCGTAAACACTTGACCAGCACCTGGACATGCATGCTCATATAGACAATACCATCAGGACAATATACCATAAATTACGGACACTACGCCTCATAAAGAACACTCTGGAACCAAATGACTTCAGAACAGTCTTCCAGGCCATAATCATGCCCCACTTCGATTACGCCAATTCCATCCTACTTGGCCTCCCAAGGAGCTCGATAAATCCCTTGCAGCTTGCGATGAACACCGCAGCTAGAACTCTCTATGATGCGTCTCGCAGAGACCATATCACCCCTATCCTGAAGAGCCTTCATTGGCTCCCCGTCCATTACAGGATCACATTTAAGAACCTTACCATGACCTTCAAAGCAGTCAATTGTATCACCGCAACTACCCTGTCAGATCTGATTCAACTTACTCCAAACAACAGATTAAGAAGAACCACATCCTGCAATACCATCCTCCTTCCAAAAGCCATCACAAAATGCAACAAATCCACTAGAAAGCGTGCCTTTGCCTTGTTTGCCCCTTCATGCTGGAACTCCCTCCCAACAGAAATCCGGACCATAAACAATCTCCCCCAGTTCAGAAAAGCCCTCAAACAGCACCTATTTATACAACACTTTGGTAACTCCGACAGCATCACCTAGACAGTATCACATGATCCTATAGTCTATCAACTCAACGCTGCCTAACCAATTTCCTATGATAACTCTCCACCTCATCCAACTATCCCCTTTAGGGCCTGTATCATAAACTCAGATATGATGCAATCCCCTTTTGTATATAATGTATAAAGTTCACCTGTTATCCATGTTTAAATTCCCTGTTCTATGTAAGTTCAATGTATGGCTGTTTCCACATTGTACAAACCTGTTCCCTGTAAACCGCGCTGATGCCGAATAGTGCGGTATAGAAGAACGTTAAATAAATAAAATAAACAAATAACCCTGCAAGAGCAAAGCACGAGACACAACAAAACCCCGAGAGGGTCCTGGACTGGATTGGAGAGTTTCCAGGAAAGAAAATTAGCAGGTAAGGTCTAATTTAACCTTCCAGTACGTCCCGGTAATGCC